>OX411280.1:19467889-20829284 GCA_948146005.1 Nomada fucata
ACGTATACAAAATATCCAATAAATTACCTCTCATTTCGACTAAATGAATACAGTAGTGTAGGAAGTTAGGAAGAGTTATTGAGAAATTAATATTATTCCAGATCTATTTGAAGTCGGTGTTAATTGAGATTCGTGCTGCCGAATTCTCTATTCCTTTGACATCAAGTGCCGAGGGAAGGTCAACAGATGCAGGAACTTATTTATCTTTTAATTATACCTGTGAAATCACTGAATGTACAGTAATTAATCATAACTTTGTCAAGCGTTCAAGGTACTATCTTTGTGCTTAATCCCTCCCTCTCGATGTTAGTACCCGACTTAAATCGCCTATTCTGTATATGTATGATCGTGCCATAAAACAAATATGAACTGTAATTCGTTTTCGAAAATCGGGCGAAGTAAATTCAGTACAAGCTTCCGGTTTAATATGTGATTCTAGTTAAATAAGTTTTCTTCTACTGAAAGAAATTTTCTTTCGCTTAAGCGTGTTCTGCATATAATTAATTTTTAGTTCATGGCCACGTTACATATTAAAGGTTCCTTATGCAAATTCAGAAATTTATGGAATATGCAAAGCGTGACAAAATGAAGAAAAGTTATAGTACTGCCTCATTTATTCCAATTAGTATGGGATCAGGAGTGTGCAGATAAACGAAGTTTTGAATAATAGAGTATCTATTTATCAATCTGTATAATTGGAAAAGTGAATAATGAACATAATTATGCAAATAATTATTGGAACGTATAGCACTTGAGAAAAATGTTTTTCCCTTCATGCCCCACATCTTGTTATCCCTTCCTCTAAAACTACAAATCCTTGAAAATTTTTCCGTCCAATAACACCATTGTTATTCGATCATCATTTGTGCAAAAGTGAGAACCATACTTTTAATTTTTGTTTTCATTAGGTACTAATCTAATGGACCAAGATTTCATGTTGAGAGAAAACTACTACCCATTCCATTAAAAAGCTAGGCAACAGAAGAAATAAACAGTTTCCCTAGTATTAAATCTTCATTAACTGCGTCCTATTAATTGCGTAATATATATAACTCACAATTCAGTTTATGAACCTGAGAAACAGAAATTTAGTAAAAACTGTATATGGTACTCAATGTGGTTTTCCTGATTTAAGAACGAAAACGTTTCACAATTAGTGCAACATGAACAAAATAACTAGCTCATTAAATAATAGACACATGAAGTACACTATAAAACCATATAACGTTGAATCCTGAATCCTTTTTCGCACAACATATGATCTTAAAATCTCAGGACTGAAAGTGAGTTTCATTCATTTTGATCAAGTAGTCAGAATTCTAATTCTGGAGAAAGGGTTTAAGTCTTCCGTGCATAACATTTTTAATGTCCTGTGAAAAAATGTTTCAACATTTTCACATTTTATTCTAAAATCTTGCAAATGTAATTCTGTAAAATATGTAGAAATTCCTAAATATAATTCATCGATACTTTCCAAAGTAATAGTAGCAGATGTATGTACGTAAAAGTACGTTTTCATTTGGCTTCTGTTACTTCTTCAATTTCTTCGTCGTTCAAGCAAATAAGACTCGATAACTAAACTGGCCAATAAGCGTTATATTTTTAATTTCACTTTTGCCAATTATAACTGGACGTAAATGCAGCCAGTCCCATAAATAGTCGTACCCTCACTGTCAATAAATGAAATTGGTTGATGCATTTGAGGTTTTCCAATACATTTTCTACTATAAAAGAACGCATATGCCAAGTTTATTTACGCCAAATTTTAACAAAATTACGTAATTAATAAGAAATACATATATGAATTTTATTATATTACACTTTTAAACATTTAATTTCAATAAATTGTGTAAACAGTGAGGCTGCAAATACTTACGAGACTAACTGTATTATGTTTTATAAAACAATACGTTATTATTGAAAAATAATGTGAAAAAACTTGAAAATAAAAGCTTGGACGCGGCGTTACTATTTATTCAATGTATGTTTCTTTGTTTCTTAACAACGAATGGTCCTATGAGAAAGTCTCCCGGAATGTCCTTTCTTACAGTATACAAGTATTATTATTAATGTGTGAATACAAACTTTCTATTGTAGATATAAATGTGGTACACATATCCATAACCAAATAATTTTTTTCCGTAGTGCTATAGATCCTTCCAATATGACCTAATATTCTACTAACGCGTGATATTGGTGAATTTCGGCCTGATTTTTCTTACGAGAGATCAGCGCCCAAGGCACTGTTCGACATGTCATCCGTTTAGTCGTTATACTAATCAAACTTGTGCCAATTTTTTGTTGACATTGTTTACACGTAGAAAATGGAAAGGCTAAGGCATTACACGTATATGAACGCGAATGAAAGTCAAATAAATTGTAATGATTTCGTAAACTGATTTATAACATTTTAACTTGTTTGATAGTTTGGTACGTTGTAGAATATTAAACCACATTTAAGACACAAACAGTTCAATTTGCTTTAGCAATTCTCTATTGGAAGAAACGAAATTTATTTGCTTTGGAATTAGGAGTAATATTTTCGTCAATTTATTTTATTCTATTTAAGTAATATTACTCCTATTACGAGAATTAGAAGTACAAAGTCTATGCTGGGGAAACGTAATTTATACACACTACGAACGAAAAGTTTGTAATTATTAGTCACCGGAAGCAGAAATTAAATCCTCAACCAAATTGTCTGTATAAAATTAAATATCGAAATGCTTCTTCGATATCAGTCGATTCTTTTTTTTTTTTATAAAAACATGGTAGTGATTCCAAACATTTGACCAATAGTGCATTATGCACTTGCACTCTAGTTGTATAATATAGTGTGTAAATATGTAATTCCTGTTTAATTCTAATTTAACTTTACGTGAGTTGCATAAGAAATAAAAATAAAATCAAAGTTATTTACTTTCTTTTAGAATTAAGGAAAATCAATAGTTGACATGTATTATATATTGAAGCCAATTAAATAAACCAATGCAAAAATGGTTGTAAAAACAGTTATAGAGCAACGGCTAAGATATGTAAGACGTTGCAAATGTTTGTTGATTTCCAAAAGTTTTCTTGTCAAACATGGAAAAAGCGTAAAGTTATCGTTAATACTAAGATTATAATGATATTTGCAAGCAACTGTAGTGTCCCGGCCTTAATTTTAATTATTCCTCGTTTCCTAACTATTGGAATGTGCCATGTCTTATCTATTTAACATAACGTAAAAGTTCATTCTTTGATATGCTGCATAATATAACGTATGTTTTTTTTTTTTGACTTTAATGATCGTTTCGTAAAGTATATCCTAAGTATAAAAGGAATGAAAATTCACAACGCATGTGAAAGTGTAGGGTTACGAAGGTAAGAGATCCGCGTGGAAGACTACTCAAAAGTAACCGACAAAAGAATATTGTGTTGAAACATAATCTTTCTTCATAGCACGGTGAAAACAGTCCGACGTGTTGCGTGTATTTCGGTTGTCAATAGAGGTGAATCCCTTGTGAAAGAATATTCATATTCTTTTATAATACGATCTTCAGGCGAACCGATCGCAAATCATCTTCACCGATCGATGTTCAAACTATTATGCTTGGGAAAGCATTTTGAAATGCTTAAGCCACGCATTATTTTACAATGGAACTCATCAATACTGCATCAATAAGCATTATGAAAATTTAATCCCCCTGTAGAAAGGGCGTTGACGATGTCGAGAAACTATTGTAGAGTACTCTCTAATCTTGTTACTGGCCAGACAATTTCTAAACGTTTAGTTTAGGAAATTGTCATAGGAAACCTTTGAAACTAGGTGCGCGCAAAATTTGTCATGGTTCTGGTACATATGAATGAATAGGTTGTTTTGTTTCGCAGAGAATAATTTATTTAATCAATTGTATACTCTATATTGTTTACAATCAGCTTCTCCAGTCGTTCCAGTAGTAGCCGACTCTTTTCGTTATATAACGGACTTAATTTCTTTTTTGTTCAATTTTAATGCGTCTGAGTTTTGAAAACCATCCTTTACAAGATACAGAACATTTCCAAACGCGTATCAAATGTTTTTCATGCTATTTTTAATATTGCTTCCTCTATGGAACACAGAAATGGTGTCTATCGGTAACCATCTTTGATATAAATCTCCAACAAAAGTATGCTATTCAAAACAAACAATTTCTATGGTAAATAACAATTGGCAATAATACATTGCCATGCATACAAGAAAACGACAATAGATTGTCTATTAGTTTTGGCGAAACCAATTCCGAATACCCCGGAACTTTTGCAGGCAAATAAATAATGTATAGAAATAATATTAGATCCTTGCGCATGAAATCACTGATTTCTCGATCGTGGGAACCCATTCAAAATTAAGTGCTTAATTCTGAAAGCCAATGGGACTTATTGTACGCGAATTTTCACTATTACTTTTTATTATTTTTACTTTTGCACTCGTTCTTGCATATTGGTATATCGCAAATTCTAAACACACGGGAAATGCACGCTAAACAAATCGAAACACACTAACCATGCAATCTCCTCGTGATATACCTTGGTTTATACTAACGCCGACTTCTCAGTCAGAGTGCGATCAAATAGCAAGAGAAATCGTACATCAATTATGTTTGTCGTCGTTGTAAAGGGATGACTTCAAATCCTTACTAATTTCAGTTAAGAAAAAATTTGTCAAGCATAGAAACGTTTGAATTTGTTAAATTTTCGACAAAAGGTGTCTTTGGATTATTCTAAGAATTGTTCTCACGACGTTACACCAGCTCAATAATCTAAAATTTGTCATCGAAAATGTGGTAATCCGACGTTTTTGTACGCCAATGAATATATAACTATGTATTTATTACAAAATGAAATCGAGAACTCTCGAGATAGTTTTGTTGGCTGCTGCTATTGCTATAATTGGGCTCGTCCCCCATAATAGCCTGCGTCATCCTTTACACTTTGTGTGAACCAACAGCCAAGCCTTATCGGTACAGAAAAATTTCAAACGTCATGACACATTGTCTCTTAAATCACTGAAACAATTTCAATCAAATTTTTGTCCGAGTCCTTCAGTAACAGCGTGAAATAAATTAAGAAGACGAGTTTTTCGCAAAACTTTCGAAAAGACGTTCCATAAATAAATGATCCATAAATAAATATCGTCGAAAAAATTACTGAATGGTCTTCCTAAATTCTTTTCAAATTCCTCAATTCGTTCTGAAATCAGTTCAGCAATCCAAATGCGTTCAAGTGAATTAATAAACAATTTTAAAGGGGGACCATTTTTTCCAAAAATGAAAATGGAATTTAATTTTCAACGCAAAAATCGATGTACTTTTAGCGCTGACAATCTATGAACAAAAAGTACCCACATTTCAGAATAGAAAACATAAATAATACAAACAAATAAATAAATTTATTGGATCTTCGCCGATTCTGGATTCAAAGGTATATGTCTATGGTACTAAAAAGAATAATTCCCAGCAGTGGGCGGAGACCAAGAAGTCTTCAGTATCCCTACATAATTGTCAGAAATCGTAGAGGTGCCGTTTATTCTTCCTCTGCAACCTTCGATAGGGGTTGAACGCCCCCAACATAATCCATATACCCTACGCACGAACTGGTGTACGCAAGAAGATATCGAATCTGCACTAATTGCCGTTGTCAGTACTGTTGATGCATCATTTTGGGAAATTAATTAAAATTAATTAAAAATAACAATTTACAGCTCGCACAGTTTAGTGTGAAAAACGTAAAAACATCTAACGCAAGAGCTGTATAGCGATATCTTATTTTCTTTCTACGAAAAGATCCGTGAGGAACATTCGTCTTTTAACTGCCTACACCGGAATATCCACCACGAAGATAGATGGGCAGAAATATAATTACAAAATGAGTAACCTTGTCTTCAACTACAACCTTGGAAAGATTACTATGGAAACGGCGCGCCGCGTCGCGACGGTAGGAGCCAGAGGTAGGTACTGGCGCCAACTCATATCGAAGGTGACATATAAATTGTTAGAAATGCATGTACTTATGAAGGGCGTAGTATTTTGTAATGCTCAGATATGTAACTTCCCGTAGCATAGGCCGTGATCTCATTAAATATTCAATCATTTCTGAAGAAACTACTGGAAGAAAAGGTGGAAAAATATTCGAAACGATCCGTTTGTTGATACGGGACCAACATTGGCCACACTGCATTTTGAAATAATGTTTGCATAATGAAGAAAAGCAAAATGAAACTAGTTGTTGTGAAAATATTTAATTCACAGAGTTGCGCAGTGTACAGGACATCGAACTGGTACAACCAAAAAGTTTCAAACTATTAGACTTGCAAATCTCTTCGAACTAATTTTAATAATTAATCATTTTAAGTAGAGAATCATGTCGAATAGATTTTTGTAAGATGAGATACATTAGATCAAAATTGATTACTGTCAGTATCGATCGGATTGATTTTTGATCGATAAACACTGAGCAGAGCAGCAAATTAATGTGAATCTAAAATGTTTGCAAAACTAAAGAAACGGACAGAAATGTTTGGCCAGTAATGTACATATACAATAAAATTACAAAGCGATTAATAGACTTTGTAGTGCACTTTCTTGAACAATCTAATGAAAATTTTAAAAAAATGGTCAATATTATTGTAACCGTAACTACTGCCGTTTAATTATACGTTATCAATAATGCATTTATTAAAAATATTACGATGATTCAAGTCATACATATATAATCACTTTACCGGAAGTGTATGCTAAATGAGGCAAACGTCGAAAAATTACTTTCTAATGACATCAAGGTTTCACAGTATAAAAGGCAATGAAATTAAACTTCAGGTAGTTTGGATGTTTAAAACGGCAGAAGAATTAATTTTAAGTTCGATACTTCCTTATTTGCCATAACATAGAAGAATACTTTGGATCCGTCATTGAAATATCTTAATTGAAAACATAATGTGTACTTTACACGTTAGAAAACCAAAACTAATATTGTTTGCTTAAATAAATATATTCTTTTTTGCACTAGCTATATTTCTTCGAATAGGTGTATCAATAACTATTACTGCACAAATGTAGTCAATTTTTAACGTTTATCTGTTTGCAAAAATTACATCGTTTGATTTTAAATAGATACACAGAGCGACCCAGTGATTTACAACATCTAGACTCTAGAAGACAATTCCTGAGATGTATATACTAACAATAAGTAGCATACGATCATTAATTATATTGAAGGCTTTCACGGCCGGATTCTTTGAAACCTCTACATTTCAAACATTCCTGTACCCAATAAGGTTCAAATATTTCACGAACATTGTAACAGATATTACGTTTCGACAGGGGAAAGCAGGGCAAACCGAAATGGCGAGACAAAAGTGGGATCTTGTTTCCTACATGATACTGGTAGTGCTATGTACTCGTAATTCTAGTAGGTATGTCACAGAAGAATGTCATTAACATCTGTGAGATTGCTTGATGTTAAAATGTAGTGCTTAAAGTTTGAAAATTTGTTTAATGTTATTGCACGAAATTATTACCTCGAAAGGCAGGTAAGTAGTTCTTATTTTTGTATGGACGTTATTCTCTCAACTTATCGTTCATGTTATATATTATACATATAGTGAATTCATTTCGATATATTAGCAACCACTGTACACTATAAATCGGACATGAATTCGTGCATTTCTTCCCCCATCTTCCACTGGACCTGAGGTCAAAATGAAAAGGGAAGAGTAAAATCAACCAGAAGCCATTAAACACCATTTCACGGGGAAAACTCATGTAACTGATCCAAAAAATGTATAGCACGCTATGCCTAACGTTTTATAGCGAAATCAAAGTTTTTAAACAAGTGTGTGGCAAGTACCTACTACCGTGCCGTGCGCTCAAGCAGTTGGAACACGCAGTCCGTTCCTTCCTTCGGATCTTTCTATTCATGCATTAGACCAGCTATGTCCAACACGCGGCCCTTTTCAAGTCTGCAGCTATACATCGTATACATCGTCCATTTTCTTAACAATAAAATAAAAAATATTTATTGCCTGTTAGTAGATTTAGAGAGAGTAAAGAGCGTTCTCCGGGCCACATTTGTTTCCTGTAGCCTCTCGGTTACGAAAACATGAAGGATAAACGGCGTTGGCGCGTCCCCTAAATTACCAGTTGATATTAAAAAATTAGCAAATAATATAAAAGAACAATCTTCATTAAATGAATTATATAAAGGAAATAATATATGATAGTGATTAATTTCCCTGTTTGTATGTGCGGCCCACAAGAGACCAGTAAGACTTTTGGCCCTGCAAACTGTAAACGATTTCAGTTGGACATTGCTGCATTAGGCGCTAGAAATAATTGGCAACTGTTTTTGTCAGTGTTTATTCGTACTGTGAACGTTACCCTTTCCCTATCGAAAACACTGCGCGGAATAGAACAATTTTTCCGTGACAGCGTTCAAGCTAACTGAAGATATTTTAAAAATAGATTCCTTTTTTACTACAAATTTTGTTTTATAATCTTAAATGTTAGATGAAGTACTAAACGAAATTCCAAGAAGGTTCGTTAATTTTTGGTCCTAAAAAAAAGATGACGGTACACCTCATATTAAGCGTGTTACATGAATTTCCCCCCTTTAATATTGCGCCCGTGTTCCTTTCTTTTAATTTAGTTTTATCCAGTTTGCGGTATACTGCCTCCTTTTATTAGAGCTTAAATTTCTTATGTTGCACTTTGTTCCAGATTCCTCTAGTAGGACAACAAGTTGTATAACAAGTATACACGCTGATTTTTAATTAAGTTTCCTGCAAGTGCCGACGAAGCATAAACCCCAAAGCCTTCAAGAAGAGCTCAGGACGTAGATCTTCTATGAGGACTATAATATTTAAAAAGAATACTCTAAATAAAATGGCATTTATTAAGCAAGATATATATAGCAAGCGAATTACAAATATTTTCTGCTTTTCCCATCTGTATTCTAGCCATGCAGAAAGATACACTTCTGTTTTTGGCATTGATTTGTGTATATTATTCTACTTTTTTCGATTTTTTTAATAATTAGACTTTACGCGTTTTCTTAATATAAAATTGAAATCGATATTTCAAATATATTGGTACAAAAGTTTTACAATCTTATTAGTTAAGATGTAAGTGTGTAAATAAATATAAAACTAATACTGTGCTGTAGAGAATGGCTGCCCAATTTTTGAAGATGCATATGTCGGTATATACATACGTGCTTCGTAGAGGACGGGTGAAAATTCTAGCTAGTAATCACAACGTACAGCAGAACAATAAGAACAAGAAGAAACAAATTATTCAAAACATTGCATTGGTGTTATTACATAAAAAAAACGTATATAGTAAGAAAACAAATTCCACAGACAACAAAAATGAATGCCGCCATTGACAAAGTACAAGTCGATTTCTTAAAAGTATCTTTCTCTAATTTACATGTAGATACTATGTAATACGTATATTGGCGGCTGAAAATAAAAAAAAAAGTGAAGGGGAAGATTAACGCATGATGGAAACATGGAATAAATTACAAAAGACATGCATATAATAACGAACATCATTTTTTATTTCTTTCGCGTTGAAAAAGATTCGCAAACATAAAACTTCTCCTAAACGTATCTGAAAACTTTCAAGAGATCATTCATAAAATGTAGCGAAGGTTTTTTAAATCCTTCACGATCTTTTGCATTCCGTTCTTGATGCGTTCGGTTCGTTTATCCTTCCTATTATATTGAATGATGTTTTAACAAGGAATTATATCAAAGACAGTCAGCGCACTGTCGATCAATTTTTTTCACGATTTTCCACCAAAACCACCCATTAAATTACCAAGTCCTCCCGCTGCACCCTGTTGAAGTTGTTTCATAATGTTCTGCAAACCTGGCATACCACCTGAAACAAAATTTTGAGACATGCGAAAATTTGAAAACAATAAAAACTTTTCGTCGTTGATTAAACTACCAAATTATAATTACATTTTGTGTAATTACATGTCAGAGGTTTCATTTATCACTTCAAGCGAATGTAAAAAACCTATTTACATTATACTACTAGGCATTATTTGTGGAGCCAAACATGTTGGACGGTCAAGGACGCGTATCCGCTGACGCTTTTTCTTACTGATAACCGTCATCTGAACTATAAGTGCTCATAATGTAATAGCTCGAAACTAGAAACAGATACTATCGGGCGTGTCAGCTGTCATAAAGCGATCTCTGCCTTCCTTTCTAAGACAGTATACTATCGCTCCCTGTTCCCTTTCTACACAACACACCTACCTATCCTCCTCCAAAATTGTTGGTTTATCCTTCAGTAATCTTGACCGGCCAATACATTCGACCCAGATAATAATGATTAATGTGCAATCGAACCTCGGTAGCTCAAATCGCAAGGGAAGAGCTGAGAATTATGAAGGTTTCGTCTTATCAAAATGTTCCAGTGAGATAGGTTTAACGAACGGAAATACAACTTGCAGAGGCTTCGTAGATGGGCTGGTATTAAATTTTCCTATCCAATCGTTGCCACCTCTAAAGTTACCGTGCCGTAGCGATTTAGCAAAACACCCAGCTTTCTCGCGTAATATTGAACGTCCTATGCTAACAATTTGATTTTAAGGCTCCTTTTCCTTTCATAATTTAAGTTACGCGCGGAACTTCAAGCTCTAAAGCCATTTGTGGTAAAACTTTGATTTATAGAGGGAAAGACTCTAGAGGGATTGATTATTCGATTCGCAGAAGTCGAACTCTGAAATCGACTTACAGAGGCATGCAAAATAATACATCTAAACGTGTAGCAAATAATTCGAGTTGTAGAAGGTTTATCTGTCGAATCGCAGAGGTTCTTGCAGCAGAGGAGAAGCGAACAATATTCTAGCAATATTCTAGCCTTCTAGAGGTTTTCCAATTACAAAGGTCCAAGTTACCGAAGTTCGACTGCATAGCAAGTTTTGTAAATTATCAAGTTCCTCGGAAACTTTGCGTCGAGTTATTAAACGTTGCAGAATGAAATGAAATCATTTACCCATTTGACGTAGAATTCTGGGATCCATCATTTTCGCCATTTGATGATTCAACTTTGCCATTTGGGTGGAATTTACATTCTTAGACATATCTCCTGCTTTAAATAGACCTTTGATACCGCCCATTTTCTTTACAACCGCTGCGAATTTTGTATACTGTGTAATTAAATCTTTGACTTCCTTCTCGGTGACCCCAGATCCTTGCGCTACTCTTACTATTCTGCCTGGTTGTTTACTGAATAATTTTGCACCATCCCTGTTGTCCAACTCTATAAATATTTATTACTTCGTTACTTTCGGTTCGCTTGCTCAAATAACTCGTAGCTTCTTGAAAACTGTTAATTCGAATCGTTCAAGTAATAAGTCCAATTAGATGAAAAACAAAAATAACCTGAATCGTTCATACTATCCATGATAGTCATTAAACGTTTTAATCTTGCCATAGACTCCTGTTCTGAACCTTTGGACATAAAATCTTGACTGAAGCCAGGAATCATCCCCTATTTAACAAAGAATTCCGAGTCTTACATTCCTTAATTTTATTTTGATTTCAACCTACATTGTTTACACGTTTAGTCTACTAAACGTATAAATGTACAACATATTTCATGCGTTGAATGAAAAGACAAACTTCTTATTCTTTGCATTATTTTAGTTTTGCACCCCTTGCACCTTGAAGGTCTTTTTCTGGTATAATGTAGTGGTAACTTGAAACACAAAATATAAAATAATAATACTAGAAGAGTACGCTGTACCACAAACTTCACATAGACTAAGCGCCTAAAATATAAAAGCGAAAGATGTACAATATTGATAGAAAAGGTATGATCGCCTCTCAGTCCAGTAGCCGTATAAGTTTCGAATTCGAAAGGCTTAAAGAAAAGCCAAGAAAAAGATCTTCAAAGACAAATAGTAGTCAGCAAAGCACAAAGATATATCCTTCCACGTGTGTTACTTAATATCGCAAAGAAAGAATACAAAGTGACACTTACCATTAATTGAGAAAAGGGTCCCATTTTCATGATATTTTGGAACTGTTCGTACATATCCCTCATTGTAAACTGTCCATGTTTGATTTTCTCAAGCAGTTCTTCGTTATCATCCAGATTTAACTCGTTTACTTTGTCTATAAGCCCCTCAATGTCTCCCATCCCCAATAATTTACTAATGAATGGTTTGGTTTTGAAAGGCTCTAAGTCATCTATATGTTCTCCTGTACCTACAAAGATTACTGGACTTTGTGTCGCAGCAACCCTACAGAAATATACTTACATAATATACAGAACTTCTGATATGGTCAAACAGTAGGTTTCCTTCATTTTCAAGCTCGAAATATGTACACTACATTTATATTCAAGCATTGCGAAGAAAAAATAACGTGCGAAAGATTTAACTATTTCGTAACAAACTTTACTTTCTATGAGTATTCTTTTTAATTGAAAAGAAAAATGTAAGACGAATACGAAAAATCAATTGTGTAAAGGCGTCATATAAAAGTTTCACAAAACCAATTAGAAATTGAGAAAACTTACGCTGAAAGGGCCCCTCCACCTTTCGCGTGTCCATCAAGTTTTGTAATAATGATTGAACCGACATTTACGCGTTCCTTGAAAGCTTTCGCTTGAGACTCACAAGCTTGACCAATTGTTGCGTCCATAACGAAGATTATATTGTCTGGTTGCTGCATAACAATACAATTTGTTTATTTGTTTACGATTTAGAAGATGCAAACAAAATTAAGAAATAATACAAATATTATCTATTTTTCATTTCTCCCGTGCCATAATAATTTCCAAACGTTTGTTAAGCCTAACTACTTGATAATATTGTGTTCTATGTTAAATATCGGACGAAAAATTAAATTTCCCGATGGTTGAGCAATATGCCACCCATTAAAAAGGAACAGATATAAATAATTATGTTATCGGTGCAAAATCATAGTGCCGTACCGATGACGTTACTTCTGCTGTACAGTAGGGTCTCGATTATTCGGATCGATCTCAAATTTTGATAATATAATATTGTGCATGTATTTAAGTCTAATTAATTATTTAGCAGATTGGAAGTTTGATTACCTTGCAGTACCTAATTATTTACAATTTTATAATCTTTATGTTCAACTTTCGAAGTTAGAGACTCTACCGTAAAGTTCGAAGCACCTCGGATAAAAGGGAAGTTGATAACAGAGGCTCAAAAGTGTTGTCAATGTCTTAGATATTAAAATTGTAAACACTATATAAATACTACATTACTTTACTTTCAAAACATTAGAGAACTATGATACTATAATATTATTCCATTCGTAATCATTTCTTAATCTAAAATTAATTATTTTACCTGCATTAACTAATAGTAATTGATAGTAATAGACAGCAATAGATAGTAACTAATAGTAATAGAGAAACCGACCCTTTCTGATACATTTTAATAAAAGATATTAGCAATTATTAAATTACTTACGATGGCATTTGCAACTTGAAGCATCTCTTCGAACAAAGACTCTTCCTGTTTGTGTCTACCGCTGGTATCAACGATAATAATTTCGTAACCTTCTTTTTTAAACATATCAACGCCGTCCTGTGCTATTGCAACCGGATCAACCTCTGTATAACTAGGCACAAAAATTAGTTTATTCCCATTACAATAGTATATTTTATTTGGTAGAAATATAACAAATATATAAGTGTTACAAAAATATGTAGAAGTTCTACATTTCTTACGAATATATCATTTCTTGGTAAATCTACGTAAGTGCTCCGACCTCTCCGATTTCGATGATTTTTGAATATGTTGTAGAACTGAGTATCCGGAACAACTTTTTCCTATGCATATAACCGCCGCTCGGCCTTAGTTTTCGAGATATTTACCAACAAATATAGCTACTACCAAATACTACAAATACCAAATCTGATATCATATATCTAGTTCTAGAGGTACAATTTTTATGGGGTCACCCGGTATACAGATTCTTCGCCGACCGCCGAATAAGTGGCGGTCCCACACGTTGTCACGAGCGTGCACGTATATGCAAAATTCAATGTAGTAGTAGCCATATTTGTTGGCAAATATCTCGAAAACTAAGGCCGAGCGGCGGTTATATGCATAGGAAAAAATTGTTCCGGATACTCAGTTCTACAACATATTCACAAATCATCGAAATCGGAGAGGTCGGGGCACTTCCGTAGTTTTACCAATTTCTTTAAGTACAGTATAGAATATTCTTTTATTAAACATATACTCTTTTCTGCAATTCTACCACATTATTGTTTTCCTTGGCATAAAATTAATATCGCCGTTCTTCTTGAAGCTCATCATTGTAAAACAATGAATTACATAGGTCTGAATATTCATGGAACTCAAAATATGTTAAACGAAATATATATAAATATTATATTACTACGTAGAGAATGCAATAATCGCCCCTCTAGAATTTCAAGTAACAATATTATGCAACAGATTAATAAATCAAAAACTTCATTAGAAAAGGAACATATTTCACTGGATGGGAAAGAAACCGCGTAAAGCAGCAGCAAAAAATACACATACCGACATAAAAATACATAAAAAAGGTGAACAATAATAATGGAATTATGAGAACTTTCTACGTCTATGTCGTTAGCTCTGCATAACGATTAAGGGCACTTCTGTAAATTCCCACATCTGATTAGATGTTCACTATAGTACTGGGCCAACCGTTGGAAACTTGTAAAATCCTAAATAATCCATAGTCCTAAAAAATTTTCGTAATAATAAAACTTTTCATTTTTTTGCCTTTGTTATTGCATTTTTTATAGAATAGTTCAATGCCGAGAACGTTCGCACTGATGAGGCCTACGGTAGACCTTTTTCATTTATGAACGTATATAATTTACAGAAATAAAATTTACAATAAAAACAATAACAATATATAAAAACATTAATATTAAATAATAACAAAAAATATTAAATTACAAAAAATTTATAAAAAATTCTCAGTTCTAAGTTATTGATCCTCTACTTCGAGAAGAGCTTTCACTTCATTTTCAAAGATTGATATTTTCCGAGAGCATAAACTTTTCTTTTTACAAGATATCATAGAAATGAAGGGATCGGATGTGTATAGTAAACTATGAAATAAAATAAATAAACGTTGGAAGTTAATAAAACGCAAGAGTTGTTCCCCGTTTGCGGGGAAAACCCATAATTATATCATGAGCAAACGTTGCCATGAACTATATATTACTGAGTGTTTTATTGTTTGGGTTATTTTAATACTTTATTTGTTCGGAAGGGGTGATTAAAACACAGTCAAACCTCTGGAGGTGTATGACATGGTCACTGCTATTAAATTAACATATAAATATATCAATAACGCACAATATATACCTCCTATGGATAAAGATGTACCGAATCCAGTACACAGAAATTTAATATCCACAAAAAATATT
Source organism: Nomada fucata (assembly GCA_948146005.1). Classification (NCBI taxonomy): domain Eukaryota; kingdom Metazoa; phylum Arthropoda; class Insecta; order Hymenoptera; family Apidae; genus Nomada; species Nomada fucata. Next base: position 19,483,345 of record OX411280.1, read on the forward strand.
TAAATAATTTAATACCCATAAACTATTTAAACAATGACAAACGCGACAAAAAGTAAACAAGGATGGAATATGTAAATCGTTTTTCTTCTAGTTAATTGTCAGCAAAAGAAGCAGGGTCCGTTGATCGCGAGTCAACCGTAGGTCGCATGCGCTCGACATCGAACTATTCCATTAAAAATGCAATAACTTTTGCAGCTGCAGTTGGCTGCAGCCAAATTTTATAGAGCATATAGTATACATCCCATTCTTAACGTGTATATCAAAATTAACGCAGAAACGGGCGAAGATCAAAAGTATTTCATAAAGAAAGACTTTTGCACGCCTAAACTGCCTAAATCCACCGATCCTCGTCCTCCTTTCAGGTTGATTTTACACGCTTTGATGAAAATTCTTCGTTAACACGGCATCGAATATACGTTTTGCCATTCGAACCCATTCTGGTAAATTTGGACTCACCGGTAAAAACAATTTTTGACAAATCAGCTACCGCCCAGTGCCGATGATCTTTTGCGAACTGCAAACGTAATTTTCTGTTGCGTACAGATACGAGAGGCTTCTTGGGAGCAATACGACCCATAAGATTAATTATTCATTCAATCTTCTCCGCACTGTCCGGACAGTAATTTTGCAACCAATTTCGATACCAGATTCATTGAGAACTTGCTCAGCTGTTTTATGTAGATCAGCTTCAGAGATGCGATGAACAACGCGATCATCTCTAGCTGTTGTTTACCGTGTCCTTTTTCTTCGTGACAGGTTATTCACTGAATCTGTCTTTGATATGAACTGTATTGCTTGTACGCACGCCGTTTTGAAATATTTAATGTTTCAACGATTATCGAAAATGAATATCCCTCATCTCTCCAGAATTTAATTTGAATTCTCTGCTCAGGAATAATATTCTTTCTTCGACTCATGATTGCAGACTGATTTGTAATTGTTTATATTCTTGAATACTTCGGACTATAGCAACTATGTCCACAGTGAGAGTAACTAAGCTAACGGTGATCAAAACCTATCGGTCTGAAGAAGCTATCCGCTATTAAAACGTTATGATGTAAGAAAATGTTAAAAATGTTTGTAATTTATAATGTAGAAAATAAACTTATGACAATATTATGTTACAATATACTTCATGGTTTATTATATATGAGTTTAACCCACGAAAATTTTAATTTAGGAACGACGTGCAACGTTTATTTGAAGAATTATCAAGCAGTCGTATATAGTGTATATGAGTTTACGAGTTGGCCGGCACTGTGCATACATATTATAAATTTTTGGAGAAAATCTACTGACCGTTGCTATGAAATTTTCCGGCCCTCTATACGTTAAAGATAAATCGTGATCAGATATATTGCCGTCTATTACAAAAACATTCGATCTGTCGATCATTTAACATAAACTGTCAAAGGATTAATTTTGTTTATGAATTTTTTAAGATTAAAATGAAACAAGGGGATCGTCGAAAGAATGGTGGTTTGTTTATGCAAATATTGTCTACAATAATCTATAAAGCGGAAAAATTATTTTCTAGCTGCCTCTGCAATATGTATGACTGTATAGATTTTAACAACTCGAACGTAGTCCCATTACTTTCCTAATATATTTACATATTTTTTCAACACAGTCTCCGATCAGATACCAAAGACTAGAAAGCATTTATAACAAAGGAAATCCGAATCGGTGGACGTCATATGATGCACTAGTACCTTGATGCTGATAACTACGATCAATGTATGTTGTGAAACAACATCTCAATACAAAGAGAAAAGCACAAGGTGTTTCACTATTTGAGACTGACTTTTACAATTGTCTCAATGATGTTGAGACTATCCACCTTGAGACTATCAAGATAGACGGATTGCAGATATGGACCTATGGAAGCTGTTCAAGGTGAAGATGTCAAACACGCCAACCCGCCCCTATTCCGATAAGAATAAAGGCAACGTATACACCTTCCAAACTTTATTGAAAAATTAAAAGGCATGTGGATTTTTAAATATTCTACAATCTCATTGTTATAAATATTGTATTATCTTATACCCAATTATTTGTTTATTTAAATATTATTTTCTACACGAATTACATAGTGTTTTTATTTTATAATCAGCCCCATGAATTCTGTGGAAGCTAATAATAATGACGATTATCAAAAACTTGGGACAGCTTTGATAAGATTGAAGTTGCCATAATTAACATTGACACACGTGAACTTCCGTTTTTGTAATTTTTTTCAATATGTTGTACAACCCTCCCCCCCACCCTCCCCGCCAGGAAGCATCATTGAATGTTCATTAAGACGTTCACTACTAGCGTGAGAGATGCCTGACGCACCGATTTTATTTTGAGAGCCGAAAGACACATATCAGAGATAGTTCTTGTGAACGTGTATTCAAAAGATACGTGCATTAATAGTATCCGTATTCTAACCCGTGTTATCTGTAATACATGTGTACTCGTGTTTTATTACACATCTAATCATTTGTCAACGTGAATTTTCTTTGTCTTTTATCTACAAGTGGAATATGTGTAAAACCATATTTTCATGCTGCATATTATTCGAGCAAATACATTCTGGGACGTCCATGTTATAAAAATTACATGAATTAAAACATGAATACGTTAATACACGTGAAATAGGGTCCTCTATTGCACATCTGTGACATCGACCAAATTTTTGATTACAGTTACATGAACAAATAAAATCTGCTCCCAAAATTCGCAGTAGAATGTGTGGAAAATACAAAAACCAATAGAATATTGAACGCTTTCCTCGAACCCTCTATGGTAACGAACGTGTTAATTAATTTTTTGTATTACTGTAATTAATAAACTGTAAGATTCGGGCTGACCATGTAAATAAAAAATCAACATTAGACGTGAACAATGGTATCGGAAAGCTTAATTTTCTCCTTGCAATCTCCTTGCAATCATATGTCTGGTAGGATGGTAGGCTTATCTGGGTTTTAAACTTGGTCAGTAAAATGCATCGAAAATGCTTGTTTCTGTCAATTTGACATTTCACAGTTCTTAGATAGACAGTTTTCTGTTAATAGCATAAAGTGGAACAAATTGCAACAGGTTTATATATTATAATACAAAAGTTATAATATGTAATATACATACTTCTAATAGGAAAACATTCTGGAAACAAATTTATCCCGAGATAAAAACCGCACGAACTCATTGACCAATCTAATAGTTTCAATTCTATTTGTATACACAGGTTTTAATAGGTAACAATAAACTAGTTTGGTTAAAATTACTATCTCATTATTAGGTGACTTCAGTTTTTCATGCTTTCTCTATTTTCAACCCAAATTTACGTATAATTACTAAATATTGCAATAAATATATAAATAAACCACCATGGTACAAGGTTTTTTGATTTCGTTAAAGTGCAGAGACCACACGATTATATTCGGGTCTTCGAATTCTCATTATCAGAAACATTGTATTCGAGCAAGGTTGGAAACACTTCTCGAAGCAACGGTTTAAAACATTATCAATATATGCGTATAATTTGGCGGCAAAAAAAATTATATACATCTACCAAGTTTGAAAGCAAAAGCCAAGAATAGATATTGAAAGAAGACAGTGATCTAAAACTAAATTATAACTAAGAATCATCATATGTGCAGAGCGTACTATATCGAAATAGTAGGCTGATCTTTGCAATCGCATGAAATTCTAAAATCATGAAAAACGACCATTTCATTATGACATTAGAAATAATTTAAGTAACATATAATTACGATAAATATTTTATGAAATATATCTTTAAAGTATATGTTTTTATGTTTCCACAACTATTACATCAAGGTGAATGTTATTTCAAGAAAAGTAAAAAGGAGTAGTTTTACTAACTCCTATTAAATCGTAAAGATAATTCATAAGCAAAAGAACACTACTAACTTATCAGTAGGCAGTCTGCGTATAGTTTAATTATAAAGACAAACAAAGTTTTAAACGAAAATAAAAATGATCTTTCAAGTTTTAAATTCGATAACTTGTCAAAACTATATTCTTCAACAATGAACTTTCGCTGTATTAATCATAATATTTAGGGTGCTTAAAAATTAGTATCAGATGTTTATGTGTTCGTGCTTTACTTAATTAGTGCGAACATAAATAAATAATTTAAACCATTACTCACCTGCCATAAAATGGAATTCTCGCTTTTGTTGCATTCTGCTTTATTTGATCGTATGCACCTGCACGAAATGTGTCAGCGCAAACCAAGCATGCTTTCCAGTTTTTCTTTAAATAATGGTAGGCAAGTTTTGTACAGGTAGTTGTTTTTCCAGAACCTTGTAAACCGACGAACATAATTATATTTGGTCGCCCTTTTACCGGTTGATAAGCTTTCACTCCAGGATCGATCAACTGCAACACAATAAGCATACCGCTATTATTATTAAAACTTTGTATTATTAATAAGTACAATCAAAAGCTTTCATAGTCAATTTATATTAGACATAAGAATGTACAGTGTGGTAAAGAAGTAGTTGACAGAAGTATGGATTGCATCTAAAAGAACAGGAGATTTTAAGTCGTGTTCATATGCCCTTTTTATTTCTAGAATGAACAGAATTCCAAAGGTTGGTCACCTGTTTTAATAACTCCTTAAATATTAATATTGTGTAACAATACATCCAAAGTTTATACTTTTGAGTGGCCAATTTCACATAATCTTTAAGTTGCGTTAAAGACATTTACACCTATAAAGTTATTAGTTGGTTCAAACACTTATTGCAATTGCAGTATATTCAGCCGCACATTTTAACAACCTTTGTTTGCTTTCTATATTTTCTACGAACTATTTAACTTCTGCATCATACTTATAAGATATTTACCTCTAGATTTTTATTCTTAGATTACACCTCCAAAAGGAAGATGTACAACTTGTTGTTTCTTTGAAAACTTCCTGGCAAGCAAGAACATGGAGCATTCATGTAAAATAATAAAAAATGCCAAGACTACTCCTACGTTAAGTCAAATTTAAGGGGACCCGATAATGATATATTCATTTTTTCTATTCAATATTTGTACATATTTTCAATAACTCCATACATAAAATACATAGGATATTATCTAAGATTTGAATTTGCCAAATGAATCTTATTATTTCATTACCTTAATCATAACAGTTATACGCAAAATTCTTTTCTTTTAAGAAATCGATAAATCGGCCAACTTACCTTTACAAGTTCTTTAAATACAGCACTCTGTATCATCCGTCTTTTATTAAGACCACCAGCCATATCATCGAAGTCAATGACAAGGCGCACATTTTCTCTCAGCTTTTTGACAAGCCTGATGTTTACATCTGCTTCAAGTAATGCCGCACATATTTCCTTTAGCATAGAATTCAAGACCTGCCAATCATAGAAAACAATGTTATATACAACAATATCGATACAACAACCATTTTTTGTTTAAATATTTAGTTTAGTAGTTAAACTTTCAAATTCTAAATAATACAACATTAAGTCATCTTCTACTACGCAGCGTCTGAGGCAATGGTTGGGTTAGAGTACATTCTTGGATTGTAACAAAGAAGTTTCTTTATTAGAGTTGCCTACTATATAATAAAGTGCCCAAGGCATATAATAATCATTGGTTTCAACTTCAAGCAAAAAATGTATAATCTACAAACAGGTCTATCAAGATATTAAAATAAAATTGGTCAGCAGAAAATGTTGGCTAATGCAGGAAATCTTGTCGAAGTATGCCAAAGTCAAATATATTAACCCATTGCTCTCAATGACTTTTTTGGTCAGGCAAATATTCTTTTAGCTTTTTGTCTTCTCACATTACATATTACATCCCTCTTCTCATCATTACTTTTGTGCTTTCTCTCATTAAGTGCCCCATGTATACAACTAATCTCCTAGCAAAAATATATAACATTCATTCATTTCATTTGCATAGGGCTAAAAGACTTCCAAAATAAAAAACCTTTTCTTTCTTAAAATGCAATTAACATTCTAGGCGAAGCCTGTTTCAAAATAAGAAAATGTTATCCAACCAAGTGTAACGTAGAGATTGTTGTTTCCCAATTAACGTACGCATAGCCGTATCAAACCAAGTGGTAACTGGTAATAACTCCCCGAGTGCAAATTTTATTGTTATAAATATAGTCTATCTCTGCATACTGCTTCTTTATATACCTTTGGAAATAATAATAACCGTTGGGTGCAAAGAGTTAATACTGCAATGCACTATAAATTTTGAACAATTATACACATATAAATTTGTTAATATATTTAACATGTAAACAATGCATATCAACAATGCCATGAATAAGCATAATATATTTGAAACATTCAATGACATCATGAAAGTGCTCAGATACTTTCATTAGTAGTAACTAATCGTCAAACAATTGATGACTATAACTTAGAATAAGATGATTGCAATATACTTTAAAGCAAAGGAAACTGTGTGATAAACATATTTGAAAATCGGAATACACTGGATAAATTATAATTACATAAAATATGCTAAGCTATAAATCAACATATGTTAGAATTTGAATTTAGCTTATGTCAAAATAAATTGTTAGGTTATGTTCCAATAAAAATACTTACTTCTTCATTGATGACAGTTGCATTGCTAAGGGATCGAAGGGCAGATGTTATTTTACGCCCTAAATCAGCGAGAACCATTTTTCCAGCACTATTTAACTTTTACGCGTAAGAAAGGAAAAATTAAACGTACACAGTTGTTATCCAAATTTTGCCAACGCACTATAGTGATACATTCGGATATGAAAGTGAATCTAAATTAAATATTTATGTACACTTATGTGTTTAAAACTTTCGATTGTTTAGTTTTTGATAAAGGGATAAGTTTTTGTAAAATTCCTGACATTAGAATGCTTCTGTAACACACTATATAAACGATAAACCGAAGGTGAAAAGGATAGGTTGTGTTATGTTAGGTTCGGTCATTGATAAGTAACGACGAACAGATCATTAACAACATGTTTTTATAGTCTAACATGCTTTTCGAAAGTTTTGTGCATTAAATATTTTTGTTTAGTTAGTATTAAAAATATAGAACAAATTGAATGGTAAAGTTAATTCCACAGATATTATCAGTTTATAAGTTATCTAAATATTAATAAAAAATTTTATGTGAATTAATATCGCCAGCTGTTTCTAAACCATTTGAAACGTAAGTGGATCCATAAAGTTTAACATTATTGTAGAAGTAGGGACGCAATGTAACGCTGGGAACCTCGTATTAGAAAAATATATTTGTAATAGGAAATATAATCTGTAGATAAAGTATTTTTTAAATTTTGATTCAAGATGAACTAATACATTCGGATTAATCAAACAATATAGAAATCTAATATATTAGGCTGCTGGGTAATTTAACAAAAATTATGGTATATAATTATAATTATAATTAGTATTAGTTAACGAAACTATTTTTACCGAGTATGATAATGTGGAATGATGTAAATAAGATTTAAAGAATGGAATATCATTAATTATGTATAGTGTAATATAGCATGTGAGAAATCGTAACCGTATATAAAAGTGCATGTACATAAATCTTTGTCGTTTCACGGTAATTTCTTATAAAGCTATCAGAATTTATAATCAGTAACTGATAATCTATAACATAAATTACTTTCAATTTAGGGGAGCCTTATATTGTCCTTTCATCCGCTTTTACGCATAAAATATTATTAAAATGCCTAGCAATTGAGGTTATAGAACTTGTGACGTGAAACTTCGATTATATACATGTATCTCTTTCGCGCACAAAATAAATTGAATTAAGTTATTACATTGTTTAAAGGAATATAGTACCTTTTCTAGAATATTGTTGTAAATAGATAAAAATGAATTATTGTAAATATATTTTATATGCTGTAAAAATAAATATTTGAGACATATATAAATCTCTTTGATTAAAAAACAACAATGCGCTACTCAATGAAATATTTGATAGTATCAAAATCATAACACACTTATAACAATAACTCTTTGAATAGCTTGAATCATAATTTAATGGAAATGTTAATGTGAAACATATTAGAAATACTATAATATTTTTTAAACAATTTTTAATGTATATATTAAACATTTATATTCGAATGAACAGGCGCATGCTGTTATTAAGGTATATTAATGGAAACTGTAAACTATTAATATACGTACAATATGTCATAATTAATTCATGCATTATGTTAATATACAATTCATAACATTGAATTAATTTAAATGAAAAATACATTTTTACAACAAATTGTTTTGAAACAAAAAAAAATTGAAGCATTCAAAAATATAATGGACATACTCAAACCTTACAACTTATTTCTCTATTATTTCTTCACCTTATTAAAAACAATGAATTTATTTTGTATAATCATACCTGAGGTTACCCTCTATGTATGTATATAATTTTTTGTCAATGAAAGAATTCAAGTAAGTATGGACAACGTTCAAAGTAGATCAGTGGCCAGGATAATATTAATCTTAACTTTGAATATTTCTGTGTTTAAATTCTATATTAACCAAAACTTTCTATTTTTGATATGTCAAGTGTGGAATTGGATGTTATAAGGGTGTATAGAAATCACAAAATTAAACACTGTGTTACGCAAATTTCAACTTATTGATTAATGTAAAAGATTAACGTTACTGTACTAGAATTTAAAAACATCAATTTGAAATTTCCCGCGTTTCAGACTCAGTTGCGCACATTATACACGTATATATGTACATATAAAGCTATAACTTCGCGTGGACCATTGAACAACTCGTATTATTTATTTCTGCGAGCTGCAAAAATACATTTCCGTAAACTGCGTTAGTTAATATCGATATTATTTGAAAAATGAGACTATGTAATCGTAAATTAGTGTCAACATAAGTTACGGAATAGTGTATGTGTATATTAAGCTTACTTAGTTGCAGAAGTTAAAAAAAGGTTTTGATGAATGATGATGTGGAGAAATAGTTTAAATATCGAGTGATAAGATTTATTTCGTCGTTAAAACTAATTAGGTTAACTTATTTAAGGTTAAATACTAAAGAAAAAAGTGTGGTGCAAGGTCATCGAAGGATAGGTATTTGAAATTGAACAATGAAAATATAATGTATTAGGGGAAATATGTCCTGTGAGTCCTCTAAAGATCGACAGGAAAACGAAGTCGAGGTTTTGAAGGTGCGTTATAATAATAATGATAATGATAATAATAATAGCTTTATTCACTTTCCACATTTTACAAGGCAATTTTTTAACAAACTTAACGAATTTAAGAAACACTTAAATGATTTTTAAATCTATTTTTACCTGTAATTTAGAGATCTTTTCATTGGTACTTGAAGGTGCGTAATAACTCACGTATATTGAAATTTTTATCGTAATGAATTATATGCTTTTACTATTCCCAGGAATATAATTATGGTGAATGGAAAATATTATTCTTATAGTACAATATACATATATTTTTATTAGCTGGAGTTCAATTTCTAGAAAGAATATTTCCTTTATAATCAGCGATTGATATTTCGTTTATTAAACATTTTATTAATAATTATTATTGTACATCTATGGGAAGTAATGGTTCGTTTAATTACAGTATAAGAATAAATAACATTGTTTCTTAAAGTAAAACCTTAATAATTTTTCTGAATAGTTTATGACAGTAAATGTTTCATAGAATGTGTAATTCAATGTTATCATTTTTACAATATTATATTTTAGTATTATAACATCATCTAATAGTAACAGGCTGTCATTTTTAAATATGTTCATCATCATAACTATTGCCAATTACTTTACAGTCTGTTTTGAATCCCAATTCGTTTGTATCGATATAAGTACACATACAATTAAGTTATGACAACACATTATGACAACTTCTTGTTAACATAGAACCACTTCTATTTTATCTGTTTTTTGCTTAACGATATTATATTTAGCCCAAAAAATTTATTTATTAATTGCATTATTATGTTAGATTAGTACTTACAGAAAAGCATATCCTTAAATCTGATTGTGTCTTTTATGGCTGTACAAAAGCTTGAGTACAAAGTAGTTTCATTTTTTATATATATACAGCTATTTATTCATTGTTTTAAACTATATAAGGTTAACATGATGTATATATTTATTTACATTTGTACAAAAATAATGTGTATACAAAAAGAATATAAGCATATAATATTTAATACATATATATCGCTATTTGTTACTTGTGCAATATTTTATGATATTTAAAATTATATTTGAAGGATAATTCCAATAAGATTATTTACAGAAATACATATTTGGAACATTGCTATATTAATGTCTTGGTTCTTAACTGTTTTAGTTCCATTGTTTAAAAATTGTGATTAAACAATCTACATATGTCTCATTGATATAAAGAATACAAATTCATGATAATGTGATGAGAATTCTATTAATTCTAGAAAGCGATGGATGTTCAGTTCTTTTAAGTCCTAACTCCAAACTTCTATACTACAAAATTTTATGAACTTTATATTCTTTGGACATTATATTCAGTTTTCCGTTCAAAAACTTGTGACGACCGAACAGGTAAATTATGGTTAGTGTACGGGCAGTGGTCATGAGTGGCTATATGACAGAAGTATAATGTACCACCAGTGGAGTATGTTGTTATAATGTTGACACATTCCATGGCGAGCTGTTTTTACTCGACTTTTTATTCAGAGCATTCATTGTTTTGACTAAAGGTTGATATATTATCAAACAGTATTTCATCACATCATCAATCTATAAGTAATTAGCTTAAGTATAGTAGCTATCACATTGTATGCCATCTGTGGTACACATGGCACTGAACATTCTAAATATCCATTTAACATGTTCCTACCAGACCAATGTTCAGTAACTTTCTTTGACTTAAATTGTGCAGCAGTAATGACAATCATTTGTTCCGACAAAAATATGTACTGTTTCTGTATTGCACGTTAAAGGTCATACTTTTTTTTTAATAATTATGATTTTTCAATTTAATGAATATTAAACTGCATATACTTCATAAATAAAAATGTTGGTCTTGAGAGGGTGGGGCGTGTACGAACTATGTAGCACGGAACGTGTTAAAAGAGGAAGGTAGATAATATTTTAATCTTTACTGTTACTCGAGGACAAACAATTCTTTTTAGACTTATATTCTGTAACTATAGTACTATATTACTACTTCAATATAGTACTATATCATATATATTATTTTTCATGATCATTTCAATACTGTTATCGTAATGTGAAACTGTCCATAATTTCGATAAGCACAACCGTAAAAAAACTTTGATAGTGAAGTCACATTAATGCTTTCCAGCCATATACTAATCCGTAAGAATATACTGAACATTGGATCTAAATTGATGGTTATCCATAATTGCAATGCGTTGTTTCAACCATAGCATAAACTGTAACTTGCATACATAACATTCATATTTGTGGCTTATTTATTTTTTAATTAATGTTTTGGACTTATAAACATTTTTCCATAGGATTTATCCACAAGTTCTTCTTTTATATTTGTTCCTATTTATATGAGAAATAACTTCGTAGTTTGAATAGTTCTAAAAAAAACATTGTAATAACCATTGTTAATAAAACTAATAATATACATTATGCATTACCGAGTTGTAACTATACTATAGTTCAAAATCTGTTTTCTAATTTTGCAATTGCCAACTTACAGCTGTCAGTGTCTAAAGAACAGCTTATAATTGGATGCATTTAATTGCATTGTTACATTAACCTCGTGTGTTTAGTCCCATTTGGAATAACATCATTCGGTCTCAATCGCTTCCCATTTATGCTGCAAAATTCTACCATTTAAACAATAATAATATAACAAAAGGTTTATTGTTTTATTTGCATCTGCAATGTCTCCCCATTTATTCTACTCTTCCAAGCATGATATATACATATAGTATATTCTACAGCTATCATTGGTGTCTTAATTTATAACTTCTGCTATTCAGAAGAACATATGATCCAAATGCGATTTACAACTAATTTGTAGTTCAATGTATATTGAAATTGGCGTACCCAAATTTCTTAACGGTTATATCATATTAATTGAATCAGATATGATGTTTTTTCTTATTTTAGTGGTGATGCATCTTATATGTAAATACTAGGGATGCGAACCCTCTCTTTTGTGGTTCGGGCGGATCCCGATATTTCTGGAAGGCTCGGAACCCGAAACTGATTTAATCCCGCCCAATATTTTCTATCCGGTCCCCAACCGTAGTTTCGGGTACGCGCACACCTCTAGCAAATACATAATGGCCTTAATTATATCACGCGAAACTTTTGTACTAACTTTGTACATTATGAATCTTTTTGGCTTCTTTATTTGGTATTTAATTTGCATGGTCAATATAACACGCGTAATAACAACAACATAGTATACACAGTAACTAAGAAATTTCCAATGTTTTTCTTTAAATATTCTTATTCTGTATAAGGATAATATTCTATTCTCAATAATATACATGATTTTAAAATTATTCATGTTTATAAGACATGCAAGACATGCAAATCTTGTATTGCTATTTATACATTGTATTTTTAATTAGTTATTTCCTATTTTAACATAACTTATGACATATTTAATTAATTTTGTATCAATTTTGTATATATATATTTTTCGTTTACTTTGTAATATATTGATACCTTTTTACAGCTCACAGTATTCGTAAGAATATCCTCCAATTCTACATAAAAGTAACATTTCACTTTGAGAAATAACGTTAAGTGGACGATCATAGTAGTCATTTGATCTGAATATACACATTGTATATCTAGGCTAATTCAAGTTAGAATCTCGTTATTGAACATTTTACGTCAAAATCATACACTTTTTATGGCCTTAAGGGAAGTTCATTATTTTATTGCATATATGTATATAACAATATTCGACGTCTTTTAATTGCGTGGCATCAACTCTCCTCTATAGGATATTTCTTACAAAAAAATGGTATCTTTTCGGGTAGGTTGCTAAAAAAGTAGTATTTGCGATATTGATCGCTGAAAGTTATTTTGCTTGCGAATTGTCACGTGTCTTCCGCGTGTTCAAACTACTTATACAACATACTGTTGGCCAAAAATATAGGGTCATTGCTCCATGTAGTGGCGAATTCTTTCGACTGCTAATGTAATATGTATGTTAGGTGATAAAACTATTATTACCATTAGGAAGGGAGCCTGAAAACCCTTGAACGTGAAATATTTGCTTTTGAACCGTTTGACTACTATGTACATCCTTTGTACGATCTACTGTAATGGACACAGAGAAAATTTAACTCCCAACTTCGGTTTTCGAGATGGTTTTATTATCACTTAGACGTAGACTATGTCGGTTGAATATTTCGTATAATGTGAGCTATTGAGTCAGGGAGTTTAGGTTTTTAAAGGGTGTTGGAAAGGATGTAGTAGGGATGGCGAGGGCGAAGTCCAAAGGACTCTGGATGGTTAGGGATCGTAGACAGTATGACTAGTTGTTTTGGAAACGGTGACTCGATAAGGTTCCATGACGAGTATTTGTGATGATCGGAACTTAAAAATATTTGTATACATGAATCCTTAGGTGACTAGTAGATAATAAGAGTAATACAGAGGTATGTCATAATACTAATATAGATATTTGGGGGTGAATACATTACACCTCCCCCCTTAGTTAAAGATAAATGAGAGTTTTAAAATTTATCTTTAATTTTGCTGCTTGAGCGGTGGTGGGTGACAGAAATATTTGTGTTGGTGCTATCTTCGCTATCGCTATTGTTTATGTCGCTTAAAACTACTTGATGGTTTCGATTTTGGCGCGACAATGATGTCGGATATTCTTCTGTTCGTAAATTACTGTTAGGATAACTTATAAATCTAGCACAGCCGATATTTATATTCTTATTTTTCCGTATACAATATCTAATTATTTTATATAATATGTATAGGGTTAGCATAGTTGCTGTTATGTATCCAACATATGTAAAAATAGAAAGTTTCCTTTTGATTTGGTTTTGTTTCGATAATTCATCGAGTACATGAGAGACTATATGTAACTTATGACTAGCTATATCTAGGTTTTCTAAATTTATATTTATATTTTCGACATCCTTCTTTTAGTTTGCCTTTTTGACTCGGTTGGTGTGAACTACTGTTTCCCTGTTCTTGATTAATAACGTGATGTTTACCGGTGAATTTATTTTTATGACCTTATACGGACCAATATAATTAGGGTTAAGTTTCTTAGAACCGTTAATTTTTGTCCTTTCTAAATATACTAAATCTCCTGGTTTATAGATTGTTCGGTTGGTTCTTTTATCGTAGTATACCTTATTTCGTTCTTTTGATTGGAGTAGATAATTTTTCGCGATCTCTCGAGATTTCTGCATTTTTAATTTTATGTTGCTGATTAGGTCGTCATATGTATATACAAATTCTGGTTTCTTTGATAAAGCAGTGGGGATTTCTGGTTTTTCGCCAAAGACTAATTCGTAAGGTGTATATTTAGTTGATGTGTGTACGGTTGTATTATAAGAATACATTGCACTAGGGAGCCATTCGTCCCAATCGGTTTGGTCGGGTTTTATATAATGTTTTAAGTAGTCTGCTAGAGTGGCATGACTTCTTTCGAGTGCGCCATTTGTTTGTGGATGGTATGCGGTGGTTTGAATTTGTTTGATTTTAAATAATTTTGCGACGTCTTTCAGTAGTTTCGAAGTGAAATCTCTACCTTGGTCGGTTAGAATGGAGTCCGGTATCCTATATTTGCAAATGAAATTATGGTGGAAAACTTTTGCTATTGTACTAGCTTCATGATTTTGTATCGCGTAGGCTTGAGAAAATTTGGTTAAATCATCTTGAACCGTCAAAACATATTTGTTCCCGTTTTCAGATAATGGCAGAGGGCCTACGATATCTAAAAATACCTTTTCAAAAGCTTTTGAGGCTGTAGTTGTTATTTGCATTGGAGCATGGTTCTTTTTCCTTACTAGTTTATTCTTCTGGCAAGATTTACAACATTTAATGTGTTTCGCAATGTCTTTTTTCATGGAAGGCCACTTGTAATTTTCCCTAATTCGTTTGTACGTACGATGAAACCCTGAGTGACCTGCAGAAGGCGAGTCGTGATTTTCTTTTAAGATGTCCTTGATTTGGTCAGTAGTTGGTGTTTGTATGCTATCGAAGTATATTTTGATTTGAATATTAGTTTCTTTGAATATATACCTTAGCATGGATCTAACTTTTACCCACTTGAATTTTTCAAATTTCGACCCTGGTGGGGATAAGCTTACAGATTTTAGGTTTAGTTTTATTAATAGATTTCGTAGTGTGCATAGTATTTTATAGAGGTCTTCATAGGATGCTTGGTCCCAGTAATTTTCCTTGATTATGAGGTAGAATATGCGATTGTTGTTTTCTTTTATTGTAACTATTTCTTGATTTGCTATGTCTTGATTTTTGAGTGTATTTAAATGGTGTGGATATTGTTTCACTAGTTCTTGAAATTTACTGTCGTAGGTTTGTAAATCCTTTGAGATACAAATTGCATAGTTGTCGGATGAGGGTAAAAAGGTATCGTTACTTTCCTCGATTTTATCATAATTAATTATCGTTGTTCTTAAGTTATTTAGAAAATCTGAGTAATTCTTTTCGGAGGTAGTTGTAATTACTTTGAGCGCCATTGTACTTTCTGGAGGGTTTGGTATTCTACTCAAAGCATCTGCGTTAGAGTTAATTTTTCCTGCTTTATAAATTATCTCGTACTCATATTCTTCTAATAATAATCGCCATCGAATTAACCGAGAACCCGGATCTTTGATATTAAACAACCACGTTAATGGTTTGTGGTCGGTGACTATTTTAAATTTCCTTCCGAAAATGTATGAACGAAAGTGTTTCACTGCCCATACTATTGCTAGTAATTCGCGTTCAATCGTTGAGTAGTTCGACTCTGCTCTGTTTAATGTACGGCTAGCGTACGCTATTGGTAGGTCTTGGGCACCATAGACTTGAGATAATACAGCGCCGATGGCAAAGTTACTGGCGTCGGTCGTAAGAATAAATTCTTTAGAGAAATCTGGATACTGTAGTATAGGTTCCGAAATTAATTTAGTTTTTAATGTTTCAAAAGAATTCTGTTGGTTGCTAGTCCACAAATATGCTGTATCTTTTTTTAATAGGGAAGTTAATGGTTTAGAAATTTTACTGAAGTCTGGAATGAATCTTCGATAGTAGCTAGCAAGACCTAGGAACGATTTTATTTCTTTAGGCGACTTGGGGGTTGGAAAATCCCTTACTGCTTCTACTTTTGAAGGATTCGGTTTTACTCCTGATTCCGATAGTACATGACCGAGGTACATTACTTCTCGGCGTAAAAATTCACATTTATCTAGTTGTAGTTTTAGATTATGCTGTGAGAGTCTCTGAAATACTTCGCGGAGTTTCTTTGTATGTGTTTCTAAAGAATCCGCATAAACGATAATGTCGTCAAGATAAACTAGACATCGAATCCCTTGTATACCCGCTAAAACTGTGTTCATTAATCGTTGAAATGTAGCAGGTGCGTTCCGCAACCCGAATGGCATACGATTAAACTCATAATGGCCAGTTGGAGTAGAAAAGGCTGTCTTTGCAGAATCTTCGTGGTCGAGTTTGATTTGGTGGAAACCTGACGCGAGATCTAAAGTCGTGAAATATTTTGAGTTGCCTAATTGGTCTAAAATTTCCGTTATATTGGGGAGTGGGAATGAATCTCCTATAGTCACTTCATTTAACTTCCTATAATCGATGACTATGCGCCATTTGGTTTGGCCCGACGCATCTGACTTTTTTGGAACTATCCAAAGGGGTGCGTTCCATGGGGAATTAGATACGTTAATGATGCCGTCTTTTAGCATTTTATTGATTTGCGTATTGACTTCCTCCTTGTGACATTCTGGATAGCGATACGTTTTGGCGGAAATAGGAGTTTGGGTGTTTGTCGTTATTTTGTGCGTTATAGCATCGGTGCAGGATAAGATATCTCCTTCTAAATACGCGATATGGTTGAATTCAGTACAAAGTTCGATGATGCTACGTTTTTCTTCTGTATTGAGGTGGTCTAAGCGAAGATGTTCAATAAGAGTTTTCAGACGTTCGGATCGAGAATCAAAATTTGTTTTTTGTTCAGACGATTTTTCTGAGTTGAAATTCAAAATATGAGCAACGGCTTGGTCTAATGGTTCTAATGTTACTACAGGTTTATTAATTGTTATGTCTTCATCGGTAATGTTTAAAATGGAAGTCATGGCTTCAGATTCTCCGTTATTTCTGACCAGGCTTTCACAAAGGAAAAGACCGGGTCGGATGGTTTCTCGCGAAATTATTCCCTCCTTTACATTTGGGTTTAATACTTTTACCGTAACTAACATTTCTGAACGGGCAGGAATGGTGGTTACGTTTGAACATTCTATTGGTTTTATTTTAGATTGAGTAGATTTTGTATTTTCGGGAGCAGGCGGATCTGCTACCTTCAAATGCATTAACGGTTTTTCTTCGTTAATTAGCGGTAAGTAATTATTTCCTGGAAAGTGCAGTAGGTTGTTGGCTTGATCAATGTGTAATTTTAATCTGTTAACAGCGTCATTTCCAAATATTCCAGGGTAGGAAATTGGGAAACTATCCTTCACTACATGAAAAATTGCAGTATAGATGGTGTTGTGAACGTTAATATTTAAGTAGCAATAGCCTAGTGTTTCAAATTGATCGTTGGTCAGTCCTCGAATTTTCAATTTTATATCTTCATGACACAGTGTGTCTGGCTTTAATTGCGAGATTTTAATTACCGAGATATCTGCACCCGTATCTAAAAGCATTTTTAAACAGGGTACCTTTGTTTCCTGTAGATGTATGTTTACGAAAGTCGTAACGCCTTGAATACATTCTAATTCTCTGCCTCTATGATGTGAATAGCCCTCGGTGCGGCAGTCACCGGAGCTTGATTCGAGTTTAAAGGACTCCTTCTGATGTGTGGAATATAATTTTGGTTGTTTGAATTATTTTGTGGATACTGAGAGTTTGACGGTGGACGAGCGAAAGGAGACGATGTTCTAGGAGAACCCCTATCACCTTGTCGAGCAAGTGAGTTATTGTACTCGCGCGTCCTACATTCGCCAATCAAATGACCAACCCTCTTGCAATAATTGCATACCTTTTGACTATATGAAGTGTTATGATTTCTTGTATATGTATTTGTTTCGAGTTGCCTAATGACTGGTTTCCTACGAAAATCTGTATTGTGTGAAATTGTATTAGGATTTCGAGAATAGCAATTAAATGTTGTGTGACCGGTACGATTACAATTCGTGCAATGCCTGGTCTCTCTCAAGTTCAATCCTTGAAATCTTGCTATTTCGATCTGTGACTTTTGCTCCGTTTCTTCCGCTATCGCAATTTGAATCGCGTCCTCTAAGGTATTAGGCCTTTATGACTTGACAATTATGGCGATGTCCCTTTTCAGGCCCATAACAAATACATCTAATGCCTGTTTTTGTAAGAGCTTTACGCACGCTTGACGTTCAACGGGAGTTTGACTGTCTTCTAAACTATTGGTTAATTTAATTAAGCAATTTTCGATCTTTTGTGAGTAAGAGAGCACGTTTTCATTGTAGCCCTGTTTACATGACGCTAACTCCAGTTGCCACTGTCCTTGTGACCGTTTTTCTGAATATGCGTCTAATAGATAACTTTTCAGAGCTTTCCAGTCCGGAAAGATGCGATTTCTAATTAGTGATCTAGCGTTTCCCGTGATTTTCGTCTCTATAATCGCGAATAGGATAATTTTTGTTTCCGCATTTACTAAACTTAGAGCTTTGTCGCAGTTGTCGCAAAATTCAAATAACGTCGACTTGTTACCATCGAAGGTAATTAACATTTTTTCGGCGAGTTCAATTTTGATACCCGAATTTGTCATTTTGATTGTAAGTTTGATTTAAAAATTTCGAAGCAAGATAAAAGATATATGCGAACAGTATTTTAACTTACAATACAAGAACTTGGAGGTGTAACATGCTTCTTTGGTGGTTGTTGTTGATAGAGCTGCTTCCAGTAGAGAATGCTGAGTTGAATGATGATTGCTTGGACCTTCTGACGAAGATGTTTAGGTTGTCCAGTGATGATCGATTGTCTCTTCCGAATTCTTTGGTAGTTCTTCCTCGAGGTAGGCAATGAAATTCACTTACAATTAGTGACTGTGAATTCTGCACTTTGCTCGGTAGGTGATGTTGCTATTAGGCTTGACTACGGCCCAGAGAATAGCGTATTCACTGATGGATCCTTTTCAAATTTAAAGACTTGGAAGTCACCGCAGGAAGTAATAAATTCTTTACGAATTCTTCCTCCGTTCCTTGGAAAGTATCCCACTTCTGACACCAAAATTTTCTTGTGTAATGGACACAGAGAAAATTTAACTCCCAACTTCGGTTTTCGAGATGGTTTTATTATCACTTAGACGTAGACTATGTCGGTTGAATATTTCGTATAATGTGAGCTATTGAGTCAGGGAGTTTAGGTTTTTAAAGGGTGTTGGAAAGGATGTAGTAGGGATGGCGAGGGCGAAGTCCAAAGGACTCTGGATGGTTAGGGATCGTAGACAGTATGACTAGTTGTTTTGGAAACGGTGACTCGATAAGGTTCCATGACGAGTATTTGTGATGATCGGAACTTAAAAATATTTGTATACATGAATCCTTAGGTGACTAGTAGATAATAAGAGTAATACAGAGGTATGTCATAATACTAATATAGATATTTGGGGGTGAATACATTACACTACCGATCACAGGAAAGTAGTACCACACTGTTTAGTTGACAATATATCCACGAGACAAATAATTCGTACCCCAACTATAACATTTTTCTATATTCGTATACACTAACAGAAGAAATCAATGTCACACTATTGAATGCCCCGAAAAAATTGTTGAATATCAATGTTCCATACCTTTGTTCAATTTGTATTAATAGAAAGCAAATTAAAGCTTAAACCATCTAATTTTTGATCACTTTGTTCGATTTCATTTAAGTCTGCACCCAACGGATAAAATCTTCCCTTAAACGGGGAGTGGTCAAATTTTTAAAATATCTTGATGTTTGCCAAGTATTGCATCCTCCAGGAAATAGCTTTTACAATTTCGGCGTTCATTGTTGAAAAGTGTGATTATTTAGGTTCAACAGGAACTGATGGCAGGTGTAGTACACTGTAATTAACTTTGTAGCTTTTGTCGAACTTTGATCAAATTGTCTTACATTCTGTACTACATACTTGTTTTAACTGCTTGCGTAATGTTCGAAGCCACTTCAGTAATTGTTCAGTAATTTTGAATGTTGACAAGGACCACTAATATTTCTATACTTCACTGTAAACTACCCCCTCCAGATTTAATAACTTGTTTCTTCCTGCCGCACCATACATTTTATTACAGTTTGTCCCACTCACATTTTATTGGATTTTTTCTCACGTCTGATAGCGTTTCACTGCCTCGGTAAAACTACGTAAGTGCTCCGACCTCTCCGATTTCGATGATTTTTAAATATGTTGCAGAACTGTGTATCCGGAGCAACTTTTTCCTATGGTTGGCTGAAGTATTTCCCCTCACTATGAATAATAAATCATTATAACATTCAATTTAATTGTATTTCCATTTATTATTTACCACCCTCTGCGCAGAACAATCTAACCCAAGATCATATTTGATTAAATAAAAATTAGGTTCGGGTTAGGTTTGGGTTTGATTTTGTGGGGAGGCACGGCCCCTCCCCGCCAATACCAAATCTGATATGATATACCTAGTTCTAGAGGTACAATTTTTATGAGGTCACCTGGTATACAGATTCTTCGCCGGCCGCCGGATAAGCGGCGGTCCCACACGTTGCCACGAGCGTGCACGTATAAACAAAATTCAATGTAGTAGTAGTTATATTTGTTGGCAAATATCTCGAAAACTAAAGCCGAGCGGCGGTTATATGTATAGGAAGAAGTTGTTCCGGACACTCAGTTCTACAACATCTTCACAAATCATCGAAATCGGAGGGGTCGGAGCACTTACGTAGTTTTACCGGAAAAAGTTGTTCCGGATACTCAGTTCTACAACATATTCACAAATCATTGAAATCGGAGAGGTCGGAGCACTTCCGTACTTTTACCACTTCGATTAACTAGGCTCAGAAGGCGACCGTAAAGGTCCAAGGTTCTGGGGTAAGTGTTATGGGGTTCATCACAGTCCTCTAACCGGAAGGCACAACCTGCCCCACTCTGTGGCCAGATCCTAGAGGAACAGAGTCCCTAGTCATTAACAATACAGTGTCGGTCCACTCTGATCATTCTCCCTCCTTTTTTAAACAGTTCACCCTTCGACGCCCGATAACTGAAAGACCCAATCTAGTCAACAGCCATCCCCCGCCAACAAGATGTTTGGACCCATTCATACAATCTCTAGACCTGCCATAAATTAGTCAATCCTAGGACATCCGATAGCTGAGTGGCGACGAGCCACCAGCCATCGTCTGCCGCCCAGATTGCATATCCTCGCAACAACCTCACCGAACGCCCGTAAACTAAGACCCTAATATAAATTATACCCTGAATGAATAGTACTCCATCAAACAGCCATATTCCTTTCTTTAAAAATACGTTGACGCTAACATATATTATAAGCACAATCCTAATCTGTTTCTGTAATTTCTTTTTTCTGTATTACTGTAGGATTATTTTCCAGGGGAAATTATGATTGCCTTTTCTTTCACGCAAAATTGCTTTATTACTCCATATCTCTCCATTATTATCTTTTACAACGCAATATACCTCTTCTCAACAATACTCTCGCACCAATCCAGGCTCGACTACGCTTCAACTATTTTTTTTTTTTTTTTATTTACGAGGTGGAAATCTTCAAAATACACCTCCTGCCCTGGGGACGAGCAGGAGATAGTGTCGGATTCTTACCGACTAAAACCACCTCGGTTACCTCTCCTCTGCGCATTGTTGGGGAGGCCCCGGGAACTCCGGAGATTACGTCCGGTGCCTCCCCTCGCTCCGGCTGTCGCAGCCCCAGCCCTCGGGAGGGTCAAATATACCCCCCTTTCCTACTTCTCCGCCGCGCCGGGGGTAACACCCGACGCACAGTGGGGCCATTTCTCGAAAAGCTGGCCATAATTCAAAATTTCACACGATTTTCACAAAAATTGGTATTCCTATGTTTTTGGGGTTGCTGAATTCAAATATCTTATACAAAATGCAAAATTCATAACGGACGATCTAATATCAGTGGTATAAACATTGATTTTATGTTAGCTTTTGTCAAAATTGACTATTTTCCGATTTTTTACTAAAAATATGTAATTAGAATGTCTAATTTAATATAATGACGCTAATTTCAAAACTTTGTTGAAATTAATTATTTTGAAAATTTTACTTTTGCAAAATTTGTGTTTAGTAGGTCACGTAGTTCAAATGTATTGTCGAGAATAAAGAAGAGATCTATAGGAGTATCTTTGGAATATGTCCCGATTCGTTTTCTGCCTAGATATTTTTTACTATAAGCTCTTCTATACAATTTACACAGCTTATGACAAGATTCTACGACTTCTTCCGTAAAACATCCAATTGGTAGAACGCAATTTTTCGTTACAGATAGCCCATGGATTAAAACTTTATTTACCGTGGGTGCCATGTAATACCAACTTCGCAGTATCAATACCATAATTTCCAAATTTTGTATAATTAATAATTCTGCCACAAGAAATAATAATTAAGATATTATGAAATCTTTCAATTATTGGTCGCTACTATTGTGAGGGAGTGGGAAGAAGATTTGGTATTGGTTCTTAAAAAGGGTACAGCAGAGAAAATTTGTGTTTTAGGAAGGGAGTAATTTATGGTCCGGATGTTGGGTTTGTTCATTCCGTTTTCCGGAACAGTTGAATACTGCTAAAAAAGTACAAAGGGTCTCAGTGGGTAATAGCGACCAGATGACTTCATGACTGGAGGTCCGAGGTAACTAACAGAGTTATAGTTTCCAGATGTGTGACAATAGAGAGTCAAAGGCGTCGAACAGAAAGTAGAAGACAATAGTTCCGGCAACAAATACCCGGAAGTACTGGTTCCTCTGTCGATTACACTTTGTATACTTTCCAAGTCTGAACTCAAAACTTCGTGATGTTATCCAATTGACTCATGTCAAGGAATCATGTTATCAAACTATAATCTCGGACCCATCATTACTATTATTAATTATTATTTATTTATTATTATTGTATTAGTGTCTTCGATAGATTTCTTTATACCATATTAAATTTCTCACAAATATATTAACCTCTGCACGAGATATCAGCCCTACGCTCTAGTGCCACAGACCGAAAATTCATCGTTTTGATACTTTAAATTTAAATATCTTAAAAAGGGGCAAAAAGGGGCAAACTTTCTCAACTGGATATCATAGCTGACATGCCATTTTATATCAGGACATTTGTTCCAGCGTGAAACTCCGTGAATAACATCTTTGTTTTCCTTCTTGTTCATTAAGATATGGCTAAGATTTATGATATATTGAACACGGAATTACAATAATAAATTAAAAGATATGTTACTTTACTTCTGTGGAAAATTTATGTTTATAACACCTACTTTAATGGTAAAATGTTTCAAATATGAATTTTATTAAGATAAACTTTCCCTGACGCAATTAACAAGCTCCAATTTTCAAGATACGAAGGAGCATGAAATTTCTTCAACTTTGGCGGCCTATATCTCAGTAACCAATCAATATATTTAAAAAATTCAAGCGGCATTAGATGCATTGATATGTATACAACAAATCTGCTATTCTGAAAACAAGCTGCTGAATACTTCAAAAATTGAATTTTGGCCAGCTTTTTGGGAAATGGCCCCACTGTGCGACGCAGCCCTCCTCTGGGCCGTACGCTTCAACTCTGACTCAACTTTGATTCAACTCTATATATTCTTTCACGCAGTTTGCCTCTCATTCTATTCATCATTCGTTCTTACTCATTAGGACCCACACCGACACACACACTCTTTCCACGTGTTACAGTTCGATCACGGGTCACCATGCATCCTAGACCCCACGTGCATTCCCCGAAACCATTCACTCTATCCTCGAGATTGTCGTCGAATCGGTTGAGACTGGATGTTGTTTACAATTGTTTATTCAAAGTTGGCCTATTGTTACAATAGTTTCACAGATCTTACTATACTTTTAGTTTACGGCGCAGTATTGCGGCTCCTATTAACTACTCGTCTTAATTTTTCTACTGAACTGCTTGGGTGTTGCGGAACCCCTTTTTATATTGAGAAAAGTGCCGGAAAATCGGGAGTGGGAGATAGCCTGGGAAGGAATTTGGGTTCAGGGGTCACGCACTTATTTCCTAGAATTCTGAGTGGGCCAGCATCTGACTAGAAGTTAGATAGTAGCGGTTGAACCCTTGACTCTGTTTAGAATTTAGAAGGGTGATAAGGGGATGCGTGGGAAACAGAATGGGCGAGTCGTTCGACAAGTTAAACAATCACTCGGTCCGCATTCGACGTTTCGACTAACACTCTTCATTCACACTTCGCGCAACACTCGTGTAAGAAAACCCGAGGCTTTGGAGCGCCTCGCATATTCATCTGGCAAATGTCACCACGAGGCCGATAGGCGAGCGGGGCCCATAAACATTTGGGGGTTGTAAAACAGACCCTTGAAGGCAGTGCGTCGTGGGACCGGGGGCGCGCCTTCTTGACGGTGTCATAGAGAACCAAATATGACTAATAGAAGATGTAGACTTTATAGAGACCACTGACGCATTGTCGCTCCTTGAGTCACGAAGGAGCACCAGTTCGACATCCCAAAAAGTTCCACAACAAGACCAAAACATAGGTTACTCATGCGAGATAAGGCAGGATAGAAAAGGGCTCCCAAAACGGGACCCGACGTCTTTGATTTTGTACCATCGTCACGTGCGGTTCGTCGCTCGTTTCCATTAAACATTTTCGTTCGTTAGAAAATACGGTATTCCTTATTTTCCCTTCGTTTCTGTAAAATAGTGAGATTTCGTATACTCCCTCGCGGTGCGGAACTCTCTACATAACGACGGGCAAGAATGCAACGTCGAGACACTCTTTGGGAAACGATCGACTAGAGCGGACTGATTGTACCCATACCATTGTATTAGCATAGAAATAGATATTCCTGTAACCTTAGGCGAATTTAGCGATTTCCTTTAACCCTTCCGACCGGACGGCGTGTTGCGTAAGTCGCTCGCTACGTCTGTAGCCGGCCGGCGAGAATTGGAGTCCTAAAATATCGAATTGTTCCTAAAGTATTTGCATCTTTGCCATATGCATAACATATGCAGTATTATACTGAATAATTAAGAAATTCATTAAAGTTTAACCTCAGTAACAGCTAGTAATTCAGCTTCGTGTGGTATATTTCGAAGCACTTTTCTAAGCAGAGTCCAACATAACATTTGCGACACCGGAACCTACTATCTCCCGTTCTTCCACGTTTTGTATTAACTGCACATCTTCTTTGTTGCGTTTTTTTTTCCGTTGGGGATATGTTTGTTATAAAATGTCTTTCGTTTAGTGTAGCTACTGTATTGTCTGACTGATGTCCTGTCTCTATGTGTTGTCGAGGATCAAGAACTGTGTCTGCAGTAATAAAGAAAGCATTGCAGATTGTTTAGTTTAAAACTGAGGACTTGTGGGTCTAGAAATACTCCAGAGACACTTTGGGAAAGACATAAGTGCGTGTCGAATTCGGTTCTGCCTGACGCGCGAGGAGACCGCTGATTCATTCTTCGGGTCAGTACGCGGTACTGATGTCGGGTCAGAAGGGTTAATATCTGTGTCTTACACTCGATACTTCCTTCACACGATTCATACAAAGCCCTCTCGTGACATTTCTACGAATTCTTGCATCCCACATTACTTGGAAAGTGTAAAACCGCATCAGGCTTCCTTGCAGGTGTCCCCTATATGTAAAATTGTTCTTCATATTTATACCCGGTTATTTAATGGATATCGATTAATACACGTGTAATTTACTTCAGTAAATCACGATTTAAATGTACAATTTGTATAGAGTGAATATTATCTATCGCGCTATTTCAATACTTTTGTCATTCACTGTATACAATATATTTCTTTATAGCTTAAGACTAATAATTAAATAACACTACTTTTTTTAAAGAGTATCTTTGGAGACGAACTTCGTGATTTTCGTAGCAAGAAAGGCAGGCAGAGATGGCAACCATTGGACATGTCGATCACTTTGAATCCACAGAAGGGCATGTCAGGACCGGTCAAAGTGTACGCACAAATTGATCTACACGTAATTTGCAGCGATAGGTATCCTGACGTGTGAGTACGGTTCACTTCTTCTGAATGTAATGGTCTTTGTGGTAATTTAATTTAACTTGAATTGCTTCTAAATATGCAACAGTGTAAACTTATACTAAGAAGTAGACCATGGTCAAATCCAGTGGATTTCGGTTAATTTGGACACATTGGGACCGGAAAAATTTGTCGCAATTAATCGGATGTCCCCCAAAAAAACCGAACTCCAACAGGCAGCCAAAACCAATAGTTCTTGTTTCAGTTCTTCAGTATCTGTCCTAAATAAACGGTGCGATGCGGAGGTCCCACTTAACCGGCGCGCCGCGGCGCCTCAATTAGCCGTAATCCACTGTACTATTCAGAGTTTACTTTCTTCTTATAGTATAGTATTTAGTACTAAAAACAAGTATCATCGATAATATTGAATGCGTAACACTTATATACTACATTAATATGCATTATTCCTCTGAATGAAAACTATGACTATAACAACTGATTGTGAGACACTGCTTTTGTATATGCATTGGGTTGAACAAAAGGTTTTTGCTTTTTTTACGAAATGCCATCGTCAGGTTCCATTAGAAAAGAAATATAATGTAGGTAGACAAGTAAAAGGTCGCAACACTAGATACCAAAAAAAAACGTAGCCCGTTATCAGAGCAAGGTTTAACCATATGTGATTAAACATTGATTTACATAGCTGAAAACAAACAATAAAGAAATAAATTTCGAAGTTGTACAGCACCATTTATATTGATCTGAATTAGAAATGCAAAATTAGATTTAATCAGGTTGTTTCATCAAAGTTATTTGAATAGAAAAAAATTAGAAAGCCATAAAGAAATCAACAACGTTGTTCGAGAATATTCCTCGTCAAGACAAAGAAATTTTGGCATAAAAAGGATCGAAAAGCCCATGGAGCATTGAGGAAAAATAATATAGATTAAACAACAATTATGTTATTGATTAATATAAAAGTTAGTCTCTGTATAAATGATATAATGACACGTAATAAAAATATATAAAAGTTTTGCGTTCAACCTAAGAACATTATATTTTAAAATAACGTAGGCACCCATTTTTTTCATTTAATTTTCCATTATTCACTAAAGTCCCATCGTAAAATAAACAGATATCGTTCCAATAAATCATTCTATCCCTTGCTTTTATTCTATGAACATTTGGAAGGAGAATAATATCGTTTCTAAAAGTAGCAAATAAGTTTCATGAAAACAGTCAAAAGTTAATTTTAAAAAACTTTTGTTTGAGGGGGTATAATAATGAGAAAAAAGACGTCAATAATTTTCGGTGCGTCTTAAATACCATTTACCACGATATGTCTTATGATACTGCATGTACATACTTTCTAACATTAACCATTGATTTTTATTCATTCAAGTCATTGAAAAATGCCGATTTTGTAATGAAGGAATCTGAGTACTACAATTATACTTTTCTTGTAGGGACTTGTAGCTTTATGCAATGTTCCATGTTTTTACATACAGCAAACCGACATAGAAATTGACGAAACTAGATAAACCGGACCAATTGAAATCACGTCACTGCTCTATACTCCAAACTTTAGAGTCTAAAGTATTTCATATATGTATTTTCAACGGTGTCGGTGGTATAATTGACAAGATATATGACAAGAGAAACGGCAGCACAGAAAGCGCTCGAAGTTCATATTTACGTATATTAAATTCAAATATTTAACAAATATTTTTAATTGTCATATAATTAGGAATGAAAAAAGAAATGAACCCGAGTTAGGTTCGGGTACAAGAATACAACCTACCAAAAGGTTTGCAGCGGTTTAGTAGTTGGACACTTTACCGAAGGACTACCGTCGCCGTTGAAAAAATGTTACGTACTGTTGTGCCCGGTACATTCACGCGACACGATATATTAATCGCGACTCATTAGCACGTATAATCAAGGCTCGGTCAACGAAATCAATTCGAGAATTCGCTGACCAACGAGTCAGCAACGCATACGGGACGACGACACCTGCGAGGCGTTAACCATCAAGGAAGATTAAGCGAATTCCTCGAGCGGCATGATATAAAACAACATAAATCTCTTCTATTCACTCGAACGCCGGTGAATTCCTATTCTTCATCGCTCCCGCGCCCACGACAGCCCCCAACTAATAACCACTAATTTTTGTAATTAACTATGCTATAGCTGCACTCTCTGCTCAGAAATCAACAATTCGGTCCGTAGAACGTCCCAAACTAATAAACAATGGCAAACCTGAACGTCTAATTTAAAAGTTCACTATCTACAGTTGAGGGGAATCAGTGTACTTTTATAATAATAAAATCATACAAACAATGCGCAAGAGTTATCATATGGCCAAACATGAAACTACAGTTCCTAATTGTAATATTTAAAGTGTGGAATACAAATATAGTAGGTGTCCCCAAACTTTTGAACGGTATGATATATTCGCATATACATTTATAGAATGTTATAATAATGTTGTTTGTATGCATATTTTATGTTACAAATACTTCGTTATAATTATCACTTATGAGAGTATTAGCCAGTTTCTATTATTCATTATCAAAACTTTGTATCCTCACCTACGCCCTCCTAGTATATTCATCACATAAGATGAGTCAGATAATAATAAATAAAATAATGAATGTTTAAAGAGAAATTATAAAGGGTAATAGCTTCTTTGCTATCCCACTAAATATATCGAAATCTCCTAATTTTTTTCTAGTTGCTGTTCCTTAGTATAAATTTGGAAGCACATTTAACGTAACATACGTAAGTAGCAAAAATGAATATAAATTGTATCAATATTTTTTTGATTGATGTAACAGGTTTTGCATGTGCCGCTATTTTCTTGCTACATCTTTGTACTTTATTTTCCTTTTTTAACTATTGCAATTATGTTATGTATTTCTTGTATAGATTTGCAATTAAAAAGTGCTCCTAAATAATTGATCGTTATAGCTGTTGCATTTTTATACATATGAAAGTTGGAGAAATGTTAGCAAACCCATTTGAATATTGAATAATAATTATATGCTTAATTACCCTAACAGCCATCTGTCTGCAGATTGACAGCAGATTGGGAACAGAACTGACAGATTCTGTCTGCAGGTCCGTAGCCATCTGCGGCCGCATTTGGCTTGAGTTCTACCAACAGAACCTGCCAGACGGAATCTGATGGCAGATTGATAGCAAAAACCGAGGAGATCATGCAGCTTAAGTAATTCAAATGGGATTCAGATGGCCATTCGAATGGCTCAAGTTGCAGGATCTGCTCAGTTTTTCCTTCCAATTTCCCCAGCAGGTTCTGCATCAAATCTGCAGCTATTCTGTTTACAAAATCTGCTAACAGAATCTGGACAGTATCTGCTATTGCAGGTTTGGCTGACTATGTATATACTTCTGTGCCTAGAAAACATGGTCATGTTATTCCAACTTCTCATTCCAAAGGTTCCATTACATATAAAGTATTACCAAATTGTTGCGTGTAGAAAGCAATTTTATCTGTAATCTTACTGTAAAATAATAAAACGTATACAGGGTGCCTCTTACCTATGGGGACTCCCGGATTGGGGGATTGCTGGGGTGACTCTGAACAACTTTTTCCTTCAGCAAAATGTTGGTTGGAGCTTGGTTTTTGAATTATTAACGAAAAACACTGGCCAGTCAGAGCTCTCAATAGCGTGGCCCGCAATCGTGGTCGGTCGCTGTGCCAATGCGTGGCATTGGTTCTGATTGGCCGGTGTTTTTTAGTTAGTTAGGAGACACCCTGTATATTATAGATCAGCATTTCTCAACCTGTTTCCCATGTGACCCAACATATTTATTTGCATTGGTACTGCGACATTTATATTTATAATTGAATATTTTGAAAAATCTGGTAGAATGCTACACTGTATATTATACAAATAAATAACATGATGTATAAGTGATAATAACTTCTACATGTGACAAGTACGATTCTATGCATTTCTAGTGAGAGCGGTTCAGACGATTTACAACAAATACTTCACTTTCGTTATTTAAATTTGACTATCGAAAAATATAAGACTGTCGATTTTAAATCAAACAAACTGATTTAATATTACAAAAGCACTCAAATTACTTGAATTACATTTATTTTAAAAGTTCTTATATAACTGCTGAACAAAATAATACACCCTCTGCCCAGAAAATTACTAGAATGGATAAAAAAAAACTAGTTAAAAAGAACTTGACAAAAATCATTTTATTTATTCGAAATAGTATCTCTTAGCAGAAATACAACGAGTTGCACATTCAAGAAGTGCAGTCAATGACTTTTATATGTCACTGATTGGACTGTGGTTGAAATTGCTCGTCGTTGACCGTTAAATGCCTTCAGTTGATGCAAAACGGTTTCCATTCATCGTCAAATGCAGCTTAGGAAATAGAAAATAGTCGCAGGGAGCCAAATCGATTGAATATGGAGGATGTTGAAAGCAAAAAATTTTGTGTTTCGGTAAAAGAAAACTCGATGACTATTGACGAACGATGAGATCATCTAAATTTTGAATATATGTATAATATATAATGTCTGATATTTCCAAACATTTCGAACTTACATAGTGAACAATTTCATAGATTTTATTCGATAAATTACAGAGCACCAAAGATTGAGTTACAAAGTAGCAGAGGCCTATCTCACCAACAAGTTGCAGTATTATACACTGAATTAGTGGAATTGACAAAACGATTAAAAGGGGAGGTAATGATCTATGAATTAGCTCAACATGTTCAGAAATATCTGCACGAGCACAATAAACCAAGCTACAGTAGTTTCTATGAAGAAATGGTTTCACGGCGGCAAGAGAAAATCGAGTATGAAATGTTGGAAAAACAACTGAAGGAAGATAAAGAAAGACAGGTTAGATATTATTGTTGTGCAACTTTATTTAAACGAACAAATTTGTTACAAATAAATAAGGTACGAAGTGTACAAGCTACCGAGTACATATTAACTACACCTACATATTACGCACATACTATTAACATATTAAGGATGTTTTGCCTGCCAATCTCATAAAAAGTGACACTATAATTTTTTACAGTAAAATACAACAATTAGTTTTATTAGAATTTATTAGAATAGACTAATTTCCTTGTCAGGAACATTAACTCGAACGTATCTCAAATTTTATTGTTGTACTATTATATGGCTATTAAAATATTCCCAGAAGGTAATGACTTTATGTTTACGTGTTACACAAATATGCGGCTCAATTCGCTTTTCTAATTTTCCCGAATTATTTAGGTATCCTGTTTTTTTATAAATAATTTATATTCCTCATATTTCTGAGTAGATTAGATTTACAGTTTTGTTTAGGCAACTTACCTGATCATAAAGGTGTGAAAATCTTGTATTTTAATGCAAAATAAGCAGTTAATTACATATATATTATTGCAAATATTTACGGTATTATAATTTTTTACATCTCTACAAAATAAATATTCCGTAATGTTAAAACGGGGTATTATATACAGGGTGTCCCACATAATACTTTTCACGATTTTTCAAGTACTTGCGATAATCTGACAAACAAATATTTTAAACAAAAGTTGTTCAGTTTTCGATGGACTATAAGAATTCAACGACCTAGTATGCCTAGTATGACCTTCGGATAACCTTGAAGACTCTTACGATATTGTCGTGGCGAAGTTCTTCGCATGCTTTACGAATTCGCCGCTTTAAATGTTCCTTATTCTGTATTGGAACAGCATAAACTATCGACTGTAAATGACCCCAGAAAAAAATGGGCTGGTCACAAATCAGGTGATCAGGTAATGGCCAAGCAATAGGGCCATAAGTGCCCAACCAATGTTCTCCGAACTTTGCCTTCAAGATCATCCGAAGATCATGGTATACTAGGTCGTTGAATTCGTTTTGCTACGGACTATAATACTGTTAAGTCAAAAATACGAACTGCCATTTTCGAACTTTTTTTATTGCAATGTATAGCCAATCGGAAACTGATCGACTTTTGTTCAAAATATTTTTTTGTCAGATTATCGCAAGTACTTGAGAATCGTGAAAAGTGTTACGTGGGACACCCTGTATATATGTATATTAAAGAACATACGCATGCTAGTGAAAATTATAAAATGTACTATCTAACATGCTAAAACCCAATGTAGCCAATAAAGATATGCTATATTGAAGTACCAATTATGCCAATATCAAATTTTTAAGACGATTAAATTTTCAAAATTTCATTTCTTTTTAAGTAATAACAGTTATTTACTATGTTTTATTATTATTTGTAAATTCTACTTCGAGACATAGGAATATGTTTAACACGGCAAATTAAAGCTTGTCATTAAAAGTAGCTCTAGTAATCACGATAGTTCGCACAATACATACAGTGCGATAGTATTATAAATGGCATAAAAGTATAGGATGTTTGGCTGATATTAATATTTTCAACATAAAGCACAGTACAATTATGCAAAAAAAAAAGGAAATAGTGGACACTGTGGCATAATTGTGCAAGTGTATTGACTGATTGAAACCATTGATATTGATATATTGACTGATTATTCAAATTCATGATATGCAAATTGTGCATACAAGAATGAAAAAAGTACTATAACGGATAAAAAAGAAAAAATCCTATAGCGTGTAATAAAAAATAAATTGTGTTGGTGGCTATATTTTATGTTCTATTTATTACTAAAAGTCCTTAGATTAGCGAACACATTTTCTTCTTATGTAGGTTTTTAAAAACACCAACTGTTTTTTTCGTTTTTTTATGCTTTCCTTGACAGCCTGCTGAAATAATTACCGATGGACTACTGAATTACTACTTATTATTTCGGTTATCAATAAAGTTGCATTACTCTTAGAATGTAAAAACAAAAACCAATCTCATTTCGAATACTTGAAGACGCTTTGATTGGTAGAATCTCAGCAATCTGTTTGCAATAGTTTCACAAAGCAGTCATGAAAACAAGATAACTGTTTATTATTGAGCGATGCGTTATTAAACATCTGACATAAATACTTCAACCCATTGCATACCGTAGTTCTCTGTTCGATCTCGTGCATTTTTTGATGCCGTTTGTTCGCTTTTTGTGTTAGACGAAATTTGGATACATTCTAATGTTTCGGACCCTTGCATATTATACAGAAGTTTGCCAATCTTTCTAAATAGGATTCGCAATTGTTGAAAAGACGTCGGTGGAAAAGAGTCCTTCATCAGACGCGGATTCTATCTTCTGCAATACTAATATAGTCTTGGACAAAAGTATTAGCACAGTTCGTGATTCAGTATAAAAACATATATAACTATTGAAATTATTACAATCCCTATGTTATAATATCATGTATCATGGCATAATATCATATTTACATATACATATATGCATCCAGATTATGTAGAAAAACATAATGTAAAGACATATGTGTAACAAAAGTATCGTCCGGTCCTGGGGGGAGGACAGGAGGTAGTGTCGGATTTTTACCGACTAAAACCACCCCGGTCAACGTTCTCGGGCGCTACGGGGAAGCTCCGTAACCTCTAAAGATAACGTCCGGTGCTAGTCTGCGCCATTGCCGTCAGAGCCGGACTCCTCCAGAGCCCTTCGGGACTCTTCGATGGTGAACGCGACCTTCCTCCCGGGACATTGCCATTAGCCTAGATTCTAGCATAACCCTACATGAACTGTTAACCACAAACATCTCTTTGAAAAAATGTATATGCAAAATCCCGGAGAAAATCATTAACAGAATGTTGGCTTTATCTATTGCATAAAGCCCAGTTAAACAAAAATTTCACAAAAATTTGAATATTAGCCAAAATCTGAAAAGTCTCTACCACAAAGATTAATCAAAGGATAATAAATCGAGAGTGTCGTTTATAACCCAGCTGTCGATGCGACGTTAAACCATAAAGAGAAAAAAATATGATACATTGAATACTAAATCAATTCTGTTTAGTAATTTGTATTCTCTTCATCGTCGTTAAATATATGCCAATAGTTTTGCCCAGGTATGAATAAAAACCCAGGCAGAAAAGAACCCAGATTCTCGCATTATGTCAATACTTTTATCTCACATTTGTTGTCCACCACTGCATTTGTGAACTAATTTTCCTTCAAATGGACCCAAATTTTGGGGCGATAAAAGGACTCATACTATATTTCTTCATAATGCAATGGACACCCAAAGTCTAATCTTGTAGACTTTATCAGCCAAACGCTAAGTCCTTTGCTAGTTTCCACTTTTTCTCGCAATCTCTTGCAAGCGGGGATCAATTCATCCCCATATGCAAAAGTAATTAAAAATGTGGCAATAATGAACGAAAGAATACTTGAAACCCGTTTAATAAAACGTAGGTCGTGTATTTCATTTAGAATAAAGGGGAAATAGCAATATTTACGTAACAGAATAAATGTATGGCAATATATGGTACACGCGATATTCTTAATTGAAAATTGTGATTTGAAGATATCGAATACACGAGCGTTTGATTGTGTCTCGACTTGGCAGATTTTATGGTGAAATGAGGTATAGATTATGTTGATGGGCTTATTTTATGAAGAAAACCGATAAAGTAACAAAGAGCAAGTGCTCCGATCTGAGTGTGAACAGTAGGCGGCTGCCTAGAGAAATAAGATAAACGCGCAGGATGAGTTACCCTATGACGAAGATTAAAATTTTTCTATTTTTCATAAACCTAGGAAACCTCCAAAAGACAAGACAGACGTCAAGGGTAATGGTCCTGTAAACTGATACAGAAGACGAAGTCGAGTCCTGAAGGAATTCTGCCTTGTTGCCAAATTTTCGTCCATCGTACCCAGACAGGTATCGTTGATAACTAATCAAAAATACAGTAGAACCCGGATAAGTGATCGTGAAACATCCTCTTGTAGGCACATAGGGAGTTACGCCATCTTGCAGTGAGAAAAAGCAGGGCATCCTTATTCCTCCATTGAGACACAACTCTACAGAATAAGGACGGAGAAACTAATTAAAATTTTCATTTATGGATGCGCAATCGGGTGCTGGATATCTACTGCGGCAATCTTTGAATATTAAAAAATGATTATTATACTTTAAATGTCTTTCTTATCGTACCCGTGAAATGTTTGACGGTTCTAAAGATGCGGGGTTAATCGTATTTCAGAAGCACGTAAGCATTTTACTCGATATTCCTTTCCTCCTTGCCGACAGAAGAGAAGTTCACAGTGCTGAATTATAATCGTGTATAAAGCCTGGATTTGGGTGAAAAACAGTCCAAAATTAATATAATAAGGTACAGGTACCAGCTTGCACAATGCCTACATCAATTACTGCCTACATCAATTATATGCTAAATATTATAAGATTATAGTATAGGATCAGGTTCACGTTGTTCAGTTTTCTAATAGAGTCCCATACCAACACTACTGCATTGTTCCAAAGGGATGCAATGCAATTAGCAAATTACAACGACCTGCTGTGAGCCAAAAGCGAAACTATATAACGCAAAACATCACACCCTGCCTTTTCAATGCGGATTGCTATCAAACGACTTGCTACGTTAGCCAAACTTACGTTTCCAGACGTCGTCGCTAGTGCGTGAATGGGACTTACAACCCCGAAAAATTCCTTTAGCGTATTACAAAAAATTGCGGTCTTTGGGACGTTACAATCGCTTTTGGAATGTTTGTTATTGTGCAATAACTATTACGATTATTTTAATACTGCAAAGGTGGTGCAACTCTTGAAACGAGGCACAATATGGCATCATAGTCCCATGAGTTCTCGTACGACGAAAAGAAATGTCACGCAACATGAAACCGCGATGAGCAACTATAGACAGCATTTTGGAACAAGTTGATAACAAATGAAAGTAATAATCAACGCGGTATGCTATCTGTTAATAAAGATACAATTTCATATATTATTCATTAACTTTTCGTGTAATTATTATTTATCGATGAGTAGAATGTGTTCATACAATGTCTGTTTGGATTGCTTCTCGTCCGAAAAGAAACCTCAGCATTTCGCTGATAATAATTTCATGAAAATCAAATGGAGAATATAAAAAATGACACGTCGTGCGTGTGAATTTTCCGCTTTCGTTTAATACTGACATGTTGCGCGGAGTGCGAGTTACGGTAACAACTGCTTTTCCTGAATGAAAAAAGAAGTTAC
Organism: Nomada fucata; assembly: GCA_948146005.1. NCBI lineage: Eukaryota > Metazoa > Arthropoda > Insecta > Hymenoptera > Apidae > Nomada > Nomada fucata. Next base: position 19,519,902 of record OX411280.1, read on the forward strand.
GATTAAGTGCTGTCTCCGAGGGACCGTATACGGGGGAAAAACGATCACTTATCCGGGCCTCACTGTATATAGAGGACGAAGAAAGCACGTGGAATTCTTTAGCTGACAAAAAAGCGTCAATTATAAGCAATCATGTAATTATCAGCGGACTATTTTCTTGGTGTTATGATTTTTTATTAGAACTTGTGAGAGTTTCAAAGGCAAACGTTATCGGCGAAAGTGTGTATACATTGGCGATCGCACGATGCAAGCCAGCCAGAAGAAAAACACTGTCCTAACAGTCCAGCAACGACTCGACATTTTGGAACAATTAGAAAACGGACTGTCGATGATACAGGTGGCCGACAAATACGGCGTTCATTTTCAAACTATTCAGCGCATAAGGGCAAAGGGAGTGCAGATACCGGAAGGAGCAATGCCAGTCGAATATGGCGGTGCTCGTAAACGGATACGTTTACCTGTTCTGCAAGAGTTGGATAATCGTTTGTGTGCCTGGGTTTTAGAGCAATGCGCGAAGGACGATCGCATCACTGACGTGGTGTTGAGACAGAAGGCAACAGAATTAAGTGGTGAATTTGGCGGCCCGTCGACATTTACAGCCAGCAATGAGTGGATATGACGGTTCAAGAAACGCCATGTACTCCATTTGATCAACGGCGAAAGCGAGTGTGACATGGAGTCGCATGAAGTTTTTGTCGAGGACTTCCTGCAACGCTTGAAGGAGGGGGACATTAATTTAGATCACATTTATAAAATGGACGATACAGGATTGCTGCAGAAGGCTCTGCCATATCAAACCTTGGTTCATGCCGTAGAAAAAAGGGTATACGAAAGTAAAATGAAAGAGGACAGAATAACTATCGCGGTGTGCAAACGCCAGTGGAACCCACACGCTGCCATCTCTTTTAATATACAAATATGGAAGGCCATGGGCCCTGAAACACGTAAAGTTGCACGAATTGCCTGTTGTTTATAGGAGCCAGAGAGACGCTTTAATGGACCGAAATATATTCGTCGATTGGTTGGAAAATAGTTTCAAACCAGCTGTGAAGAAGTGCCAAATGGAAGATAAAACTTGTGGCCGGGCACTGTTGCTGGTAAACAATTGTAACTCTTGCATTCTACCGTCGGATAAATTAAACAGCGACAACGATGTTGATATTGTATTTCTTCCTGAGCACGCCATAACTGTTTTACAATCAAAGGATCAAGATATAACGAGAAAGCTGAAAATATGATTTCGTCACCGAATGTTGAAAAAAGTTTTGGATTTTCCACGCGGAGTAATAGAATTTTGCATCGATTACGACGATTACTCACGAAATGTGAGATGAAAAATTCCATTGATTTATTGAAAGAAGCTTGGAACGATATATCATCCCACGATATCTATTGTTCATGGTGGAGATTCATGGGGTGCATGGGTTTCACATTATACGGTGCAGACATGGAACCGGAAGTATCACGGGGTGTCCAGACTTTGGCAATGCCTAGTATTATTATAATTGCAGAAACAGTGAGATCAATTCTACGACAAGCAGTTTTTGAACAGGAAATTCGGAAATGGTTGTCGATTTGCGAGCGAATTAAGAATCAGGTACCATATGTTAACACTGACAAACAGATAGAGGATGATATCGCAGATTGGGCATCATTGTTAGACGAGGAGGGATCGAAACGCACGTTCACTAATTTACTTCTGTGGTCTGAAAATGAATCGCCATACGTGCGGCTGCAAGTTAGTGCACTGAAAATCTATTACGAACAGGTGTACAATAAAAAATTGAAAAGAGCCCCCTAAACGATTAAATATATTCTTTCGTGTCAAGGATGCAAGTAATTGCAGAGAAAAACGGTAAGTGGTATTCTTTGGTATGCTCGTTATTTCCATTAACAATATACATACAGGGGGATCCATTTAAGTAAGGCTACCTAAATATCTCGTTGAATTGTGATGTAACAAAGAATATTTTTTGGTATGGTATCAAAGGATCAACAGACAACAGGAATTTTTCTTTCATCGGGTTATTTTTTTCGGAGTTTTTAGGGTTATTGATGATTTTTTTACATACAACTGCATTCTTTTGTTTATTGAATATTGTACCGGTTAAAAAACATGTTCGAATATCACAATGAAATGACCTTGATATCCCAATATGAAAGTTTTGCGTATTATTGATGTCTCTCGAGATCGTAGACTTTGGTAAAGACGCGACAGTCGGGAACCCATGAATGTAAATAAACAAACACCATCGCAATTCAGATCATCCCTAAAGGTTGGAATCCTGATCACTTTCAATTTGTCAGTGTGTCGATGTACTGTTCGCAATGAGTTACTCAAAGCAAGGAAAGATCGATATGATATTTATTTATGGCAAAAGTGATCAGTGTTTAAGGGAAGCACATGAAATATACAAAGCCCAATTTCCTGATCGCAAGTGCCCATCACGTTGTACATATCATCTTCGAAGATGAGGTCAGTTCAAGGTGATGACATTATATGCGTCTGAACGTATTTTTTAAGTTGATTAAAAAGTTAAGGTGCGTTACCGTTGCTACTAAGAGTTGCCCGAACTAATGCACATTTGCATTTATTATGTTCCAAAGTATCTTGTCTTACTTCGTGTTTAATATTTCATGGGAGAAATTGTGTTCCCTTTTTAAAACAGTGCGTTCATTTTGCATATACTTTTTAATATTCGACTGAAAAATTCAATGTGCTTTTACATTATGGTAGTACAAATGTGTACGAGGATATAAGAAAATGTTGCACGTTGTTAAATACGATTTGTCATCGAGAAATCGTTTATACCTATCGCACCACAGAGGCACTATTACAAGACGAAAAAGAAAATTTTTTAGTAGAAAATATTGCAGCAAAAATGCGGTAATATAAAAAAATGTAAATATTATAATAATATAATATAAAAAAAATATAAAAATTTACAAAAGTTGAGAAAAATATGAGACATTCACTTCAGTATAAGCGCCAGTATAAATTGCTAAAGAATGCAGAAGGAAAACATATGTAATATGTTTAATAATATCGTATAATGAATCGTCAGCTATGACTAGTTAAACGGTCTGATCACCGCAGGTATGATGTCAAAAATCACATCAGATTGGTCCCAAAGTGGCATCAGCCCCGCAAACTTGGAGGCAAAAACAATAAATTGTACTGTGTGCATTACAACAATGCTATAGTTATGGCACACTATCTGTATTTCTACTTACATATAATGTGGGAAATGAAGGTCACATAAGTTTTCATTATTTTAACAGTAAATAGAAATTTGCATTTCAGGGCGAACAATTTTCAATCATTTATATAATTTCGTAAATATAATAATATTATTGATGCTGCATTCCTCGAAAAATACGTTTAAGTATAGTTTAAAAATGAGTCTAAGTATAAATAGAAATAGTGTACAAAGCATTTCAAGTCGAAACACAATCATTGTATATTCAATTATTTACTCTTTGGACATTTGAACCCCTGTTTTAAGCAAAGTTCACACCAAATTGGATAGTTACAGAACGTTTTATACCATGGGGGTTGAAATGGTAAAAGACGTGGTAGACGTGATAATAAGCGGTATAAGTGATAATTTTCAGCATAAACCGAAAAATGTTAATTTACATAACTTTCCATGAAAAATATACTAACATCGATCATTACCCTTCACTCTATACAATTAATTTTTTTAAACAGGAACATGTTTTATTCCTTTTTGATATTACACCAATGACACTTACACGCCTTCTTCGTGAGCGTTTTTAAATACTATACAACTGACAAGAATAATTTTGATTGTTCAATGAAATCAATGAATGTTTCTGTTTAAATAAAAATGGCAGGCTCAATATCCATATTTTGCAAATCATTTGTATTGCATTTAAGGTACTTAACACTTATGCTTAGCGATATTCAATGTTTGTCCATGTAGGCCATTATCCTCGTTAGAATTTTTAGTACTGGATATGATTCGGTTACCAAGCTTGATCACAGATAATTATGTGCACAAATAGTTATTAAATATGTGTTGTTACTTTAGTGCTGATCGTTCATCCGGAATAAAAAATATTACAGGTATTACAGGATGAAATCCTAAAAAGGCAAGAGGCTTTAAAAGCTGAGCTTCGTAACCGGAAAGAATCTACTCGGTTATCTAGCGATCGATCGAATAATCCATCTCAATCAATACCATCATCCCCACAAGAAAGATCACGAATTTATTCACGAAGAAGATGTGCCAGTAGTTCTGAAAGTTCTGATGGATTTCTCTGCGAACATCGAGGCACGAAATCTCTACACTTTGATCACAATAAAGGTATGCAATTTGTAATAATTATTCGTTACATAGAAAATTTATTTTGGTCTAAAAATAAGTATAGAAATTATTAGGCAATACTTTTGGGGAAGAATACGATTAATAAGTTTAAGTTTAGATTAATAATTAAATATAAATTAAAAATAAAATTAATTACACTATTTTTTATAATGCACGATTGATAAAATCATAGGTGAACGACAAGTGTACAGAGCAAAATGTATGGGTCATAGCTCTAAAGGGTCCGTTGTTTATGCGGGTGTAGATATGACAACTGGAGAGTTGTTTGCAATTAGTGAATGGACCTTAAAAGTAAATAACAAAGTGGAAGAAGTCAATATTCAACACATTCTGAAACAAGTAGGAAGTTTGGAGCAGGAATTGAATCATTTACATAAATTGCACCATCCAAACCTTGTACATTATTTAAATATGAAATATTTGCAAGATGAAAACGATGTACTTATTTATGTACTCCAAGAGTTTGTGGTAAGTGTATTGACAATCAGATAGATTAAAACAAAACGCTGTTACATAATTGCATATTTTTAATTAATTTTTGTGCATTGTATTGAAAAATTATATAATTATTACATAGTTGTACCACGTGAATAGGTTTGAAATTTTCTTCTGAACATATTTTGTTAGAGAATCTCATAGATTCCTTTTACCAAGCGAATTTAATTCATCACACTTTATCGTGGGACACTTTTCGGTTGAAAAATTGGTTAAAGTTACGAAGTATAACAAATAGATCACAAGTGGTCTATTTCTCTATAAATCTAACTTCTACACATTACAAATTGAGAATTTAGCATTTTATGTCAGATTGCGTATTAACGTTATGTAACATTTTAACTAGCTGAAAATGTGTTATAAGTTAATCACATGTATTAAATGTTAATCAATTTTTTACAGATTAAAAGTGTATTTATATGTTACCTATTGAATGTTAGATAGGTACAAGCTGTTCCTTTTTCTTACTGGAGAACATCCCAGTGGACATCGATCTCCTTCGATATTTGGCAACTGGAATTCTCTCTGCCTTGAGGTACCTTCATGAGAATAATGTTGTCCACAAGGATCTACGTGACACAAGCATTTATATTGATCGTGCAGGAACAGTCAGACTGGCAGATTATTCTCTGAACAAACGATTATCTGATATTTATCAGACATGTACAATAGTGAAATCCGAACCAGATTTTCCGAGCATCCAGTGCAGAGGCGGAAAGAAAGCGGATATATATCGTTTTGGGGCCCTTCTATATTCCTTATTGAATGGGATCATAGTTCCTGGAGATAAAATTGATCCAACAATGATAACACAGGTATGTATTTGCGTTTTTAGAAAATCTTTTGATCGGTATTTAACACGTTCTTTCCGGCGTTTTTGAAACTAACAGTTTTGTTTGTGACACATGCCTTATAATGTTCATAAGATTGCAAAAATAAGAAAAGGGTATAACGTCGAATATACAGCGCAGAATAAACCAAAAATTATTGTTTTAATTAATTATTGTCGTAATTACGTACTTTAACCCTCCGACAGCGATGCCGGAGTCACTATTTTGGAGACCGATACGCACACAGTGACAGGGCTGTTTGTGTAGGTAGGCCACGGTAGGTAGGTCGTGCGACAGTAGGCTTTTTTAGCGGTTTCCGGAAAAACCCGGAGCTAGGTAGCCTAAGCAACGGTTAAAATGACCATACGAAAAAACCATACGAGTCAAAATGACTCCACGTTCGCCGCCCGAGTCACCGCTGTCGGAGGGTTAAGTCAAAGAAAATCACTCCAACACTGGCCGGTAAGGAACGTGGTAATACGAATCACAAAAAAAAAGCAAAATGTAGGTGTTAATTTCAAATTAAACACAAAATTATTTATACATCCATGGATCCATGGCGATGAAAAATCTTGCTCGTCTGAATATGTATTTATTTCCAACAGAATGCGTAATCATTATATGTTTAAACATAATGTGTTTAAAGAAACTATTCTTCTCCGCAGGGAAAAATCAATTCAAAAGCAATAAACAATGCATCATAATAATATGCTATACATGAATATGTTTGAATGAACTATTTGTTTTCTCTTGAATCTAGTAATAGTTACAAGAATTATGACATTATTTCGAATAGTCTTATTCCTTTATTCCCTCAAATTTTTTCAAATATTGTTGTTAAAGTATCAGTTACTGCAAAATGCAAAATGGGGGAAATAACGTTCGAAAGTGATGCAGCTTTAGATAAATATTTAGACATAATTTACATTTGTTATTGCATCATTACTTACTATTCTTTATTGTTTCTAACTTCTCTTACTATTGTTATTCTCTAATAGTTGTAATTTTGTCATATTTTTGCAAAGAAAACAAGATAAACAAAACAAGAATCTCATTTTGCTGTTTAGCATTTTACCAAAAGTACTTTCACTGTAACAAATTTTAATTTTTTTTTATGTTTCAGCCTGATCTCCAAGATTTCTTATCAAAGTGCCTCATCAATGATGAAAGAAAGCGTTGGTCCGCTGAACAACTTCTACAGCATTCATTTATAAAAGCACCTTTAGCTCATGCTTTATCGCCTCCGAAAATACCCCGTAAATACGAACAAGAAGATCGTGAACCGGAAGAACCCGATACGGATATTCGGCAGTACGTACCTCCGTTAAGTGGACACTCAAGAATAACAAATGAATTTGAAATTCTCGAATGGCTTGGTAAAGGTGCGTTCGGCGACGTCCTTAAAGTGAAAAATAAGTTAGATGGCGGGATTTATGCTATTAAAAGGATAGAACTGAACCCAAAGAATAAGCAACTTAATAAGAAAATTACTAGGGAAGTGAAATTATTATCTCGGATGAATCATGAAAACGTAGTGCGATATTACAATTCGTGGATCGAAAGTGCTACTATAACTGATGCAGTAGAAGAAGACGTGTCTGTAACACCTTCGGAACAGAAGAGTCAAGAGTTCTTTAATGTAATTGTTTTCATATTGTTTTAGTCATTTATTTCCTACTCTCTAATAGCTGAACTTCGTCTTATTTTTTACTTTAGTTCGACAATTTCTTCCTGTAGAAATCAAATTTCATTCCAGCAATAATAATTAAATTAAATTTGACGTTCCATTTCTTGCACTTGGACCTGTCAACTTAAATTTGTTTTTAATCCGTAGTTTATCGCTAATAAACAGTAAGCAATTAAAATGGTTATAACTTGAAAAATATTGTTAATCGTGTATTGGAGGGTAGAAATCGTTTTCGTTTAATTTATTTGCACTTTGTTGCAATTGTAACAATATTATCAGTATATTTCGAATTAATTCAAATTTAACTCGTGATCTCTTTATTCAGTTGTAATTAATCAACTTTATTATAATATACAACAATTTGGAACTTTCCGATTGTGAATTTGATGTTCGAAAGCATTGCTTCTCATGTTACTGTAGACTGGCAGTAATGTAAAAGCTAGAAATCAATCATTTATCAAAACTGGTATTACTGAATTATTATATATAAGAACGTTTGTCTGTAATCTATAATTAAAATTTTAGCATTTAGACATGGACGATATTGAAAAGCTGGCACCACCAATGCACGAAGTTGAATGGAATGTTTCATACAAATCTCGGACAAACACAACACTCCCAGTCGATAGTGATGATGATAACACTGATAGTGACAGCGATGAAGATTGTGGGTTTTTGTAAGATATCTTGTATTACAAACAGTTTTATATTTTTATTTTTTATAACATTTTTTCAAACGTGTTGGGCCGAGCTGTAACACATTTCAAGTTAAAACTACACTTGCTTCGAATTGAAAGAAAAATGTGATAAAATTTCTAGTAGAAGCATTATTTAGCAAACTGAAATAGTAAGAGTAAAACAATAAGTTCTTAATCTTGAATTGTTAAGGTACCAAAACTAATTTTGATTTGAAAATGATATTATTCTAATATATGTATGTAAATATTCGGTAAATTTATAACAAATTTTTCAGGATGCAAAACCTTTTGCTAATGGATTCCTCTGACAGTATAGAATTCGAAAGAGATACTAATTACGAGGCACCTGTATCAAACATAAAGAACAATGAAAATGGGGATGTTAATGAATCGAATGAAACATTGAGGGAGATTCAATTTATGTACATTCAAATGGAGTTCTGTGAAAAGAGTACTCTCCGAACAGCAATTGACGGAGAACTTTATGAAGATCAAGAGAGAGTATGGAGATTATTTCGAGAAATCGTTGAAGGTTTAGCACATATTCATCAACAAGGCATGATACACAGAGATTTGAAACCAGTGAATATATTTTTGGATAGTAACGACCATGTAAAAATTGGAGATTTCGGTTTAGCAACTACAAACATCCTTTCGTCCTTTGTGCAAACCATGGAAACTGACAAGGAATCTCAAGGTGTGGAGAGAGGCAAGTATTCTTGCAAATTTTACGGCTTAATAGTATTTCAGTAATTGCAGAAAGATAGAGTATGTTTTGGTTATTCTTATGATTTGCTGCGTATTTAATACTTTACACATCTAAACTTGACTACTTTTTAAGAAAAAAAAATTAAAAAATTGTTATTTCGTTATTCGAATTTTTTGTAAACTTTCAAAATTGTTTGAGGACTGTTCATAAAGAACTACAGTATATTTACTTATTTAAGAACAATATGCTTGCCATTTTTATTAACAATTAAACTGTAGGAAACCTGTTTTTGCACTTACTTTCTGCAAATGAACCTTCTGCAGCGATAGCTATGTAGTATTGCGCCAATTTTTGATCACATACATGTTCGTATTGTCAATAATATATTATTAATTGTCCAGGAATCAGCTTCGGCACAGAAGATGTAGGTTCTCTAACAGGACAAGTAGGCACAGCACTTTACGTAGCCCCAGAACTTACAACAAAAGCGGCAAAAGCCATTTACAATCAAAAAGTCGACATTTATAGTCTCGGGGTAATATTATTTGAAATGTGTTATAAACCATTAACGACAGGAATGGAACGGATAAAGGTGTTACTTAATTTGCGATCCAAAGAAATCGTGCTGCCCTCAGAAATGCAACAGCCAGATATGTCACGGCAAATCCATATTTTACGGTACGTGTTAAAAACTGTGAAATAAAAGTAAACACATTTATATAAAGACGTAGAATAATGCGTATACGCGTCACCAGTCGCCAATGTATTAATAACAATTGAAGACATTAATCAATCTACCCGTGAATTAAGTATTCATTAATAAATGCTGCGTTATTTTATGAAATACTGCTTGCTTAATTGAAATACGTATTTTATTACTGCAGATGGCTACTAAATCACGATCCTAGTCAGCGACCAACAGCACAAGAACTACTTTCTTCGGAATACTTACCTCCTCCACGACTCGAGGAAACAGAGTTACAGGAAATGATCCGGCGAACACTTTCGAACAATCAAAGCAAAGCATACAAATATTTGATTTCATGTTGCTTCATGCAGGAAGTTAGCCCTGCAGACGATATCACGTTCGATATGAATTTACCCAGCAGGGGGCATATTAATTTTGTTGCTTGGCGAAAGCATCAAGAAGGCGTGAAATGCAAAGTAATCGAAGTTTTTCAAAGACACGGTGGTGTTTATTTAGGGACTCCCCTTTTGATACCGAAATCGCACCCGTTCTGTAGCTTTTCGAATTCTAGTGTCAAGTTAATGACCCGTAATGGGAACATCGTTTGTATTCCACACGATTTACGCGCCCCCTTTGCGAGGTACATTGTATGGAATAATGTACCACATATCAGAAGATACGCTATTGAAAGAGTTTTCCGTGAAAAAAAGGTATTGCTATATCATGAAATTATAGTATTATTATTAAGATAAGTAAATCTTGAACCCTCCACTCTTACTTTAGGGGGTTACACCATCATGTAAACCTAAAAAAATAGGTAACCTGAATGTGTTTTTTTTTCCTCTGATAATTACTGCGTAAAGTCTCAGGATTTTGTATACATTGTTATGTAACATTTTAGCTTTATTTAATATTTTACTTATAATCTGAAATTAAAAAATGGCGAAGTCATACAGCATCGTCTGCCGTCATGCGTGGTGCAACCTTATCATCTGGCACCTAACACTGAAAAATATTTTTTGTCAATCTAAAGATAAATATATTTTTTTGAATGTGGAGTACGATATTTTTAACAATTTTCTAAAATAAGGAAGCTGCGGCCATAGTTAAAGTAAAAGCATCTGTTTCCGTTGAAAATAATCAGCTTCCAAAGTTCATAAAAGTTGAACGAATTGAAATATCAACAGAATCATACGCTACTTTGTAGATAATTTTGAAAGGAATAATGTGTCGAAATTAATTACATAGGTACTTGGGTGCCAAGTGAAGAAGCATGACATCGAGAAAGGCGCGTTTGAAGTTACTTAAGGCCTTTCTACATGATATAACGTGCACTCATTTAGAGTGGTGTAATTCGCCAATTATTTAAATTTGAAAATCTTCTTATCATAGTTTATACGTATAAAATATAAAGAAAATACAAAAATAACGGTTTCGTGTTCTTTTAACTGAATAGGTGGTGTACTACCCTTAAACTTTACTTTCAAAATACTTTTTAAATTACTATTTTTATTTTTGAATAAAACAACTTAATATTTTACGTATTTTATAGGTTTTGGGGTTTCATCCTAGAGAACTTTACGAATGCGCATTTGACATAATAAGTCCTACCCCTGATAATCTATTAATGGAAGCTGAATTAATATACATCGTCTGCGAAATCATCAACGAATTACCTCCTTTGCAAGAACGAAATTTTACTATTCGCCTAAATCATACCTCATTGTTAAAAGCTGTGTTAATGTATTGCGGTGTAGATCAAGAAAAGTATCAAGATATTTACACGATTCTTCGAGACGCACGTGACGGCAAATTTACGAGATTTCAAGTACAAACGCATTTGATAAGTTTATGCCTCACTGATCAGTCTATGGAAACATTGTTTAACTTGTTCGAGACCGAAAGTTCTGTTGCCAAGATTCATAGCGTTTTGAAAACAATTACAAGGAGGAAAGGAGATGCTGCAGCCTTGGCTAGAGAAGGACTGAAAGAAATTGAGATAGTTATGGAGAATATTGAAACACTTGGTATAAAGGTAAACTTTTATCCTATTATAAAATGCATATCAATAGAAAATGGCTATTCAAATTTAAACTTCTTCAGTAATATATCATTTTTATTCACTTGCATTGCTTACTGTTTAGAGTGTTTGGTTTATGTTATTAATTAAAATATTTGTCGGACTGCGACAAACAACTTGTCCTCGCGGACTTCTTTGTTTCGGCAAACTAATAAAGATATTGCGATGTATATCATAAACTGAACACCCTGTATATTACTATAATATTCTACTTATATTTCGAAAGAATAATTCTAATTTAGTTCCTGTACTATATTTTTTATTATAAGTAGAAAAATAATAACTTTATATAAAAGTGTAATAAAGCTCGATATTTGCAGTGGCCAGTGGTTGTAATACCTCTTCTAGTGCATAATGTGAATCAGCATAGCGGCATAATTTACCAAATAACTTGCGAAGTTAACCGGCGTAAAAGAAAAGGTGGGGAGGAAGTAATAGCAGCGGGCGGTCGCTACGATAAAATGCTTTCTTCCTATAAAAAAATTCTGGAACGTACAGGAATGGCTAGTAAAGAAATCAAGCAATACGGCGCTGGAATTAGTATTTCGTTAGAGAAGCTTGTTTCTGCAGTCTCAGAGTTCACGGAACCTGCAGAGTTTAAATATGGAATCGATGTGGCGATTTCTTCTATGGGTAATCATCATCGAGAAAAGGAGATGATCGACCTTCTGAAAGAATTATGGAGTCTAGGATTGAAAGTCGCAATTCTAGATCTAGTTTCCCTCGAAGAAATTCTCGAACATTGCCAGGAAAATTCGATCAATCATGTTATTCTGTTTAAGAGCGGAGAAAAGGGAAACGTAAGAATACAAAGTTGGGAACGTGATAGGTTTCAGGAAAAAAGAGTGGCTAGCCAGGAGGTGGGAGAGTTCTTTCAAAGACTGGATAATTCTATACCAATCCTGAGTAGATCTGAAAGCAAAACAACGAACGACAACTTTTTGAGTAACAACAATCCTGGCAATGTTAATATTAATTTTATATTATCAGAGAGAGACAAACTTTCTGGTAGCTCCAGAAGGAGTTTGAAAAATTCCATGGTTGCACAAATGTCTACGTATTTTCAAAGGATTTCGCCTAAAATTACAATTGAAATCTTCGCAGTATTTTTAGAAATGAGTGTTATAAGAACGGTAATAAGTTTTTTGGAGATTGATGAAGAGGATCAGGATTTTCTGAAAAGCATACAAGTTATCATAGACAAGTAAGGCTTTATTATTATTAACTAATAGTTGTATTATTATTAATCGAATTAATTAATTAAAGTATTATTAAATAATAAAATGGTACAATAATGTTATCTATATTTAAAATTTAGAAATCCTATAATAAACACAATCAATTCATATTGAAGTCTTTCATCATTTTTAACTGCTAAATTCAATCTTCAATTTCTTCTCATACATTAAGTTGTGTCCTCTGTTTATTATTGATTACAAATATTTATCTAGAAAAAATTATCTGTTATTTTAGGCATCCAAGACATAAGAAATATATAAAAGAAATATGTGAGGAGATGCAAGAAACAAGGAAAGAAAAACAACGACCTGCACTGATACTTTATAGCTTAATTGATAGTCAATATATGACTCTACTATGAATAAGTCTGTTCTCTATAAAAAGTTCATACAGGAATATGAAACAAGAATTATTAATTGATTCATAATAAAATTATGCCCTTTTTTTACAAGAATTTACTTTTGTGTTATTTCTCTCCCTACAATATTTGTACAATATTGTCCAATAATTCAATGAATTATTACAATATATAAAAACATATGTACAATTGCTTATGTGCTGGTTACACATTCGTAAAATCAGATTATTTAAAATTGCTCAAGTCTACCAGAGTTAAGAAAATAATTTATCCAAATACTTTTATTTCTCATTTCAAACGTTGCCACTACTTTCACTTGCTAGCAAACATGGCCGATATTCAGGGATGAAACGCACTGTTTCATAGGGCGCATAAAATTGATAATCTTTATTGCATTGCCGAAACAAGTTCGTGCCCTGTTGGAAGATATTTTTTTTCAGACTTAGAAACTCCCACTGTAACCGCACCACTATTATTCTCAAATTTGTTATTCCGTTCTAGCTCGACTAAATAGCTCTCGTGTGCATTTGTTTACTACTGCTAATTTTTCTGACGAATCAGAAGATACTATCTGCTTCGTTTCCTGCGGATCAGCTGTGTTTGACGTTACGTTATCAACAAAATATATACTTATTGTTAGATACACGGTGCGTCATTTTTCTTCCTACGATACGAATGTAACAAGATAATTACAGATTTAACGTACTAATTGTACTAATTTATGTTTATGCCGAAACAATGGTTCTTTACCAGTGTTCCACGAAATTACGAAAGCTAACTGTACGAACATAATTTTTTTTAAATCTAATCTTCCGTCTTTTAATTTAGCTGTTAGTTTTACGACCTTAGTAATTTTTATGTCTTGCAAATTCTCTTTACAATCGAAAATGTTCAAAAATCTCTGAATTAATATACGTGCATTACATTTCTAACAGGTGTAATCCAGAAAGATAAGCAGAATGAAACTAATAACAAAGGAGTTGCTTGTACCTACAAAATACATAAAATTAACAGATGGTAGAATTAGTGTAACGGTCCATAAAAACTGGCTAACCAATTTACTCAAGCCAGGTGAAATATCTTTTATTAATCATGAACGGTTAAGCGAAGATGAAATCGCAGCTCATCCCACACTCGAAGAACTGGGTCCAGATTGGATAAGAATATACATCAGAGTAAGCTAATTGTTTGTTAGACCAGAATCAGATGTATTAATGCTATTACATTTTGCATGTAACATTATTGTTGCACTTAACGTTATTAAGTTTGTAATATTTGCTACTTTTTTTAATCTACAGAAGTAGTTTATCTGTGCAACTATTTAACTGTTAGGTATAAATAAAAATGAATTCTTCGTACTGTGCTTTATTTTAATTTTCAAAGGTATCGTCAAACGCTGACACAAAAGAATATTACATTATGTGCATTAGAACAAAATAGAAAGTAGTAAAACTTCTTTAACTTGGACCATTTTTTTCAACTGCGATTAACAAATATTAAACTAACTTTTATTGAAAACAATGTCTTACGCCTTTAACAGATATAGTATATCTTTATAAACTGTATGAATTATATGTAAATTAGAAAATCAAATATAAATTATAATTGAATATTATTAAATGTAATTAAAACAAAATTTAACATTTAAGAAAGTTAAATTACAGTTATCATAATTCTCAGATCTATGAAAAACAATATAAATATGCTGTTCCGTTACCAAGAGGAAGGAATATAAATGGAAATACTCACGCAGATCTGTCATTCTCACAATTATTGCACTATGTAGCAGAAACTAACTATCGAAATTTATGGAAAGAGTGTTATAAGAAATATTATAGTAGGTATTTTTAGTTAATTTTGCCAAACGTACACTCCTTCACTTACTTTTCGAGTGAGTGTATCCAAATCATTCTTAATTTTTGCATATATGTATGTGTGTACATACGCATAAATTTGTATATGCAGGTCCATGGAATTGTGTAGAACACAAAGATCAATATAATATAAGTGCCAATGTAAGCGATACAACTATTATGCAAGAAGTCCTACAGAAAATGTACAGCTGCGCTTTAGTACAAGTTCGAAATGGAAACATAATATCGGTATCACCTGGTATGTCAAGGGAAGTACATTGCAATCTTCTTCCAGTACTGTTTGCTATTGAAACCACATCAGCTTTCTTAACATTGCACGAGCAAACTGCAGAATATTCCCTTCGCGAGTAAGTATCAACCATATATTTGAGTTACATTCTGGTTACTTAATTCTTCACACTGCTCATTATTTATTTTATTATTAAAAGGTGTTTAATGTATAGTCCTGCTGCTCTAAGTATGAGTCATGGAAAACCACTATTCCTGGTATATCAATTGTTACAATTATCCAGAGACTTACATGACCGAGGTCTGGTATTGGGTGAAATTACTCTTAGCGATATATTACTTATGGATAACTTTACTATTCAGGTTAATATTCTACTATGTTTCAGTAAACACCTTGTATCTATTGAGATTCCTATTGAAATTGTAACTTCCCGGAATTTATTATCAGGTATTACCAAAAGCGAGCGACAATGTTTACATAAAACCTGAAAGTGAACTATCTCAAATCTCTACTAGTCAAGAGACAAAGGGAAAAGGGTTTAATGGATATAAAAAGAATTTTGATACGAACTCATCGAATATCAAATTTGGAATGAACGAAAGCATAGAAAAATTGTGCGAAATGTGGGTTTATAATTGCATCAGCAACTACGATTATTTAATCGCATTAAATAATTTGGCTGGCAGAAGATACGGTGACCCGAGTTCTCATCATGTAATGCCTTGGGTCACAGACTTCACATCACGATGCGGTGGTAATTGGCGAGATTTGACAAAGTCCAAATTTCGATTAAACAAGGGCGACAGACAGCTAGATCTAACGTTTGATTCACAATTGGCCGAAGTATACATTTCATAATACAGAGGGTGAAACATTTAAATGGGTACTTGTTCAATAACGTTAGGAAACATTAATGTACATAGCTTGAGGCCAAAGTACATTATTGTAGGCGGTCGAATTTGTCATTTTATCACGTCTAAGAATATGAACAAAAAAATTATTTTATTTTATAACTTTTTCTTCGGGAGTTTTTTCACTGCATTAATAATAACGAAGATATTTGGGTGTTACCACTTAAATGCCTCACCCTGTATACCGAATTAAGTTTCAGAGCGTAATAATTATTCAACTGACAATAATTTGTACAATACTTGTAGGTAGGGCATCATGTATCGGATGTACTGTCAGAAATTACATATTACGTTTACTTGTCGCGTCGTTACGATAAGTCTGTCCTTTGCAAGTATGTACGACCACAGTGGGTTCCAGGAGAATATCCTGCGTCCATTCAAAGATTACACGATTGGAGTCCCGACGAATGCATACCACAATTTTTTTCTGACCCCAGTGTTTTTAAGGCAAGATAAATTCAGGAGTTTATACAAGTTACGTGCCTGCATCGTGTGTATGAATAGCTGCTTGTAAATTTCAGTCAATTCACGAAGATTTGCCAGATTTAGAAATTCCTGGATGGGCAACATCTCCGGAGGATTTTATTGAAAGACACAGAGAAGCGTTAGAAAGTTTTCACATCTCTGAACGATTACATCACTGGATAGATTTAACGTTTGGTTATAAGTATGTATTACCTTCATTATAACGCACACTATAATGTCCTTATTGTGACCCGGCCTTTTTACTTTATAGATTATCAGGTTCGGCAGCAGTCAAGTCAAAGAACGTCTGTTTACAGCTTGTTGACAATCACACCGGTCTAACTAATTCTGGCGTTGTTCAACTTTTCACGCAACCACATCCGCAAAAAATTATTCCATCACCTTATTGGTGTAAAATTCCACCACGATTGCGTTCGTCTTTCTTAATTAATAAATATAGTATGTTTACTACGAAGATCATTTCTTTTTCAAACAATTTCTCATCGATTTCGTGATAACTAAAAAAAGTGATTGCAGAAAATGAACCAACTGGAATCAGAACTAGCGATGACGAAGATCACAGTTCCGGGTTCGAAGAGGAAGAATTGTCGACATCACTTATAAATACATCGAGATCATCGCCCTTAGTGCTAAGCCGATTTTTAAGTCGTTCGCGAGGTTCTTTACTCGTCACTGAAGACAGCATTAAACAGGACAAGTCTATAAATCAAACGATAACACTGCCAAAAGATTATAATCCTATTACAGCTATTATGCAAGTTGAAACCATGCACGTATTTATGAACAAAGTGAGCTCTCAAGTTTATAAACCAGAGATTGAACTGCACGAAACATTCACTAATTACAAACAAATTGTGGCTAGTGGCCGTATCAAAGAACAGCAAATTCTTGGTTGTCTTATAGTGGAAATATTTCTGTCTAACAAATTACGGGCAACTTGGAACGTTGAAAAGGTATCGTTTGCAAAACGACTTGCCACGTGTTTAAGTACCTTGAAAATGTCAGCTGATGGTTTACCAAAGTGTGTCAGAAATGCTGTGGCTTTACTGCTTCAAGTTGACATTATCCCAAAGACTTACAACATCGATAATATAGAAGTAAGTGTCTCTATTAAATAGTCAGTATTAAAAAATCGTTTAATGATCACCAATGATATCTAATTATTTCATTGATGATATTTAATGATCAATGATAACTAATTATTTCATTGGGCGTCTACTAAATCGAATTTATATTAAAGTATTTCGACTGCGTTTGAAAATTAATGTTACACATAATGTATAAAATTGGATTGGCTGTATGAAAATGACCTTGGATTCAGAACGATTCGATGAACCTAGACTTCTGAACCCAAGTCATCGAAAGATCATGATGTAGTAGGTCGTTGAACCAGTCTTAACATCAGCTATAACGCTAATATGAAGTTACAACTACATGATACCGTTTAAAGAAACATCGATGACCTGTAAACAACCTTGAATATCGCCGTCAATCAAGAAGTTTGTTTATACCACCACGTTTCCCCCCTCGATCAGTACAACTTTTGCCTTGAACATGTTCTCCCATATTCAATCTGAACAGAGGTATTTACGATTGTGACTTTTCAGGTAACTGACATGCCTTTTCGTTATCCAACTATTACACACATGGGTCTACCTCCACCGTCTGCGCACCAATTTCTCCAACCAATACTTTCAGGAAGTTTGTTTCCATTCTCGAAATATTACAAATATTTATTTAACATCGTAGAAATGTTGCAAGAATATAATAGCTTAGTACGGGAATTAAATTTTACAATGAAGTCCGAGGAAGATATAGACATTATATTTAAAACAAAAACAAAATTCCTTTGTAAAATTAGCGAGTGCAAAGTCAAAGCAATCGCACGGGAATTAGAGCATTTATTGTTCCACACTGGCATTGCAAGAGAAGCGTGTCTGGAACTGATAGTGCCACATATACAGCAAATAATGGAAGAACCTTACAGCGCTGTATTAGCTGCTTGGTATTTATTTGATCCTATTGCCAAGTAAGTATATCGTTTAGAAATGAAGATTTTCTTGCTCGTTGAAAAATATTCGAAATTTGTAATATTAATTTAGTGATCAATGTCTCCTTTATGCACCTTAATCTCGTAAGATTTTTAAATATTTGTTTCGATTTATACTGTAAGCAATTATTGCACAATTGAACAGTATCCATTTTTTCCAGAGCATTGGGTCCCAAAGATACTGCACAAACTTTTCTCTTGCCCATAATCAAATTATATGAAAATGGTTCCTTCATGGATAGTTCCGTACATGCTGATGCGCTACTCTCCGGATTAATGGCTAAATTTAAAACTACTCGTTTATATCACAGAAACTTTCTGTTAAAACTCATGGTAAGACTGGGGTTGAAACGTTTTTTGGAAAATTTTGTGGCACCCCTTGTAGAAGCAGTTGGAGGATATAGAGATTATATACAAGGATCCCCAACCTGCACTCACAAAACTGGCAATCTCAAGTAAGAAAAAGTTATACGAAATATTGAAGTAAAAATGGCTCTTTGTTCAGTCACAGCTATACATTAACGGTATTTGCAAAGACTGCAAAATGGTATCAACCATACATGTACTTCGATACAACTTATCGTTAGATTTGTTTTCATACTAACTACTTTCCAATGAAGATAACGTTATTATAGTTTTTTGCAGC
Source organism: Nomada fucata (assembly GCA_948146005.1). Taxonomy (NCBI): domain Eukaryota; kingdom Metazoa; phylum Arthropoda; class Insecta; order Hymenoptera; family Apidae; genus Nomada; species Nomada fucata. The sequence goes on from OX411280.1 coordinate 19,539,234, forward strand.
ATCTATACAAACAATATAATGCATCATTTCTTAAAATTCTTCCACTACCTTGCAGAAGCTGTGATTTAAATGGAATGTGCAATGATGGAGAGGGAATTTTATCTCCTTTAGATGAAGACTTTTCTGCAGATTCAGAGCACAACATTTCTTTATCGCCTGGACCCATAACCAGTGATTATGCTCGTGACACAAATTCAATCGATAATGACGTTGAGGGTAAGTGATTTGACGTAACATACAAGGTGTTTCGTTTATTACGTACATCGTGATATCTTCGTTATTTCTGCAAATACGAAACATAACTGAACACAAAGTTATTTGACACAGACTGGTGAACATCTTAATTCCTCTTCCCTTAAGGTCATGTTTTTAGAGTTTGTCGAAGATGTCATCGATGGTTTGTCGATGATAATGACACATTTTTAATGCGGTATTATTATAGCTGATAAAGAATGGATGTCAGATACGTATGATACATGGACTTTCAAATGACTTTGAATGTAGACATCACAATAGTTTGAAGGCCACTGGGAAGTGGAAATTGATTTCGAGGTCAATATATGATACATGCTTTCATGTAAAATTACATGCAAAAAATTTCATTCTTTATCATTTAAAAATCACTATAAAAGGGTCAGTTTCAGTCAAACAACTTTTTTTTATGGACAAAAACAACGAACATATTATGATGTATGTCATAAACAAAACACCCTGCATATGTGAAAAATGATACCAATCTTTGAAACCTTTTCATTTTACAGAAGTATTTACAATGGAAACAGAAGAGAACTCTTGGATATCGCTAAATCCCGGCGCTCCATATGAAATTGATCTTCGCATCGATCAAAGTTTCAATTTTAATGATGACTTATGCGAAGAGGGAAATAAAATTTCACCGTTGAAATCGGTTAAATCGCCAACAATTCCTATACCAAAAGCTTTAAATAAATCTCTAACAGAGTTCAGTAATATTGGTTGCAATGTAGGAAGCAAGACCTCTAACGATGAATTTACTTATGGCGGATTTGGTCAGTCTACGAATATTTCTGAAGAAATATATGCTGCGACAGTGGACGAACAAAATCCCATAACGTTACACACAGACGACAAGAAATCTCCGACTATAATACAAGAACACGTTCAAATGGATCAGATCTATCAAAAACCAATATCGAACGAGTGTACAACTTCTGAAATGAGTGCCGAATCTATTATCTGGTTGTCTCACCGTCTTGGACCTGTGCTTACTGCTCGATATTTGTCTCGAAATTTGTTACGAATGCTAACGCTATGTTACACAGGGAAAGAAAATTTAACAGTTATAAATGATGCCTGCCTATCCATGGAAGGGATTCCCTGGAATACAAAGGTTTTAGTTGGTGATCGTAACGCTACTAAAGTTTTGGAATGTCTTGCGGCTATTGCAGGTTAATTTGTTTATATATTAAATAAAAGTTAATATCGAATTATCATTCATGTTAAACTTGAAAGATGAAAAGCAATTAAATGCTTTTGTGCAGGTTTATATGGAGAACAAATTATAGTATTGCAATATTTTGCGCACATGGTAGAGCTGCTAGCCCTTTGTAAAAGAAAATTAACACAAAATCTAGAAGGAGGACTCATTTCATGCTTAACTCTCTTAAACCACATTACTCCATACCTCAGCGATGCGGCATTAATGGATGTGCTTCATGTACGATTACGTTACCTGAATTCCTTTAATATTAAACGAACTTATTTTGAACAATATAATTTTCATTTGCAGGAACCAATTGTCAAGGCAATACTATATCCTACAGTTCGTATATTATCATCCACGAGGTTTACCTTTCCCAACGGTGTATTGACACGAACTATAATGGCTGAGAAATGTTTGGAAACGTTATTTATGTTTAGTTTACGATTAGGAACTGTTATTACGAAAAATCATCTAGCTGTACCTCTTCAAAGATTTTTCTTAACGTTCGATAAATCATTTAATCAAGACGTTACAACAAATTTTACCGATGAAATTAGCCAGAAAACCATAAGTGAACATTTTACAAGGTAATTTTTTAACTATATAGGGTGAGTCGATAAGATCTAAAATAACTTGATGATTATTGACGTTACCAAAAAATTATTTCAACAAAACATGTTTAATTCGAAGGCGCTAAGTAAATGCGTGCACTTTTATTTTTGTATGTTTTTGATGTATTGAAATATCAAGATTATACTTGAGTTTTTAAATGCCAATGCATATTTTCACTACTTCTATATCGTAGTCGATAAGAATACACATTCAACGACCTACCTAATGATCTTCGGTTGGCCTCAAGGTTCAAAATTAGGCAGAAATATTTTGACTAATTGCCACTTATTTTCGATGTTTTTGTTGAAAGTATGGATTCCAAGTTGTAGTCATTTACATTCCGATACTCTTCCAAGTCCCGTCGGAATGAATGATAAACTTTGCGGAGTTTATCCAATGTAATTTGCTTACAAGTTCTTGCAAAATTCAAGATTATCTTGATATCTAAATGAAGTAAAATAAAAAAAATTAAAAATGCATGCATCTACTTAGCTCCCCTTGAATACACCTTATATTCCATTTGAGACATTTGTTGATAACATCAATAACAATCGAGTTATTTTAGACAACAGTTCTTATTAACTCAACCTGTATATCATTGACAATAAAGCGTTTTAATATAATCGTAGTCTAACACACAAGTATTCATTTCCATAGGGTAAAGGTTGTTAATGAAGATAATAGAGATACTATTGGACATCAAGCAACTTTTAATGCAGATGTTGCCGATTCTTATTCCCCGCCAGTAGTAGAAAACACAGGCGCGTCTGATCCTCAAAAAAATAAGGTAATCGAAGATAATCGATAAATTTAAAATACTAGATATTTATTGCATTTTACTAATCGGTGTAAATATTATGCTTCCAATGTTCTTGTAAAGGCACTCGAGGAACTCAAGGCTGTCTTTACCACAGAGTTTGCTCATAAAACGTATATGCTTTTCTACAAATGTATCGACAGCGAAGTGATGGAACAAATACTTAAAAATCATGAACACGTTCACAATTTATGTCGTAGATATGAACAAGAAACAAAAATTGCTTCCAACACTGGTACGTTATTCTTGCTTGAATTGAAGTATAGTTGCCTACCTTAATGAAAGTGTTATTCATTTATTTTTAGTCTAATCACTCATTGTCTTAAAGGTGATAACAAGTATGCTGCGCCATACAGTAACAATTATAATACACAAGAAAGTTTGGACATAATAAATAAAGATACATCGAGTTTTGGAAATATATCAGTTGTGGGGAATAGATTTGCTGTGCAAAAATGTGATGCAGGAGAACATGGTGCACCGGATGGCACATCTAATCGCGAAACAAGTTCTGCTTCGCCAATTGGAAGGCAATTACGAGGAAATTGGTTAGCGTATTGGGAACATGAAATTGGACGATCAGAAAAGGATACAGCATTTAATATAAAGCAAATTAAGCTTCAGACTTTTAGTGGTCATACAAATAGTATCAGATGTTTGTATGTATTAGATAATGAAAATAGTTTTATAAGCGGAGGAAGAGATAAGACTGTGAAATTATGGAGTCTGAGAAGTCAGGTAAAGTTATGTTTCATTGGTAGCATTTTGTTATTTCACACTGTATAAGAGGGTTTATCCTCCTAATATATTTATACTATTTAAACAATGGAAAAAGAGAAAGCTACCAAGATTTATAATTTCAAAGAGTACTTAGTATAGTTGCAATAGCTCTTCTTTCAAGTGAAAATATCATAGAAATTAAAATATTAATTTTACTCTCTTATTTGATGTGTTACAGTACATTCATTATGTCAAAATGTTGATTTAAAATTACGAAAGAGTAACTTACTACTTGCCTTTCTAGTAATTTTCGAGAATAGGGTATGCTATAGCACTGAAGTTTACGATGTCATTGAATCATTAAACCATTGAAACGAAGTAACATATTCAACGCAACAATTATAGGATTTTATTAAAAAAAACGGCGTCGGCCTTCAAATTTCTTTGAGACATCCATTTACAACGAAAGTATTATCACTATACTACAGGCCTTCGAAAGTATAAAGTCCTACAGCTTAACCTTTTTCTATTGTTTGAAATAACAGTGATTATTTAGATAGATCAAGTTTATTATTTGCTTCTCAATAGGGGGATGGAAGTACAGTTTCTGCATGCCAGTACACTTACACAGGACATAAAAAATCTATCCTGGCGCTTACATTTCTAGAGTCCTTAAGATACGTAGTTACCTGTGATGGAACAATTCATTGTTGGGATCCTTTCATGGGTTCCCTTCTTGGGAACCCTGAAAGTTCTCGTCCAGTGCCTGTAAATACATTGGCAGCTAGTCCGTCTCCATGTACAACTTTACTCGTTGGTACAACCGATATCACTCTCAGAGTCGTTGATTGCAGAACATTTCAATATGTAAATGAAATGAAAGTATGTATGACCGTAAACTGTTTAATATGTACTAGATTTCATAAGTTAGCAACAATCACTTTTCTTCTTTCAGGTATCTGTAAATCCAACAGGTTTAATTAGATGTATTGCAATAGCACCTAGTGGCTATTGGGTAGCATTAGGCCAAGCATCAGGTTTTCTAACAATTTTAGATATTCGTACTGGTCTTATAATTGCATCCTGGAAGGGTCACGAATGTGAAGTACGTTATATGTATATTATGTATTAAGCAGATGATCGTATTAAACCACGAAATATTTCACATGGTACCTTTTTTCAGATACTACAGTTAGAAGCAATTAATGAAACAACTATAGTTAGTTCTTCGTTAGATGAGACTATTGCTGTGTGGAGTGCATTGGATGGGAAATTGAAATTTCATATGAAGTAAGACAAAATATTGTTTTTTATTAATGGCTTCCATTACACTGGGAAAGATTTTGAATTATTTGAAGTATAATTGTAGCAAATAGAAGGAACTGTTCATGATAATTGATATTTTAGATTTTCCTCGAAAGTGCTTTGCTCGTATTAGACATTATAATTAATGAGTTCTAAAGCAAGTTTGAGACTAATTTTGAGACTCAAGATCAACACAAAAGGCATGCATCTAGTTACGGCCTCAAATACGACATATTTTATTTGAAATATTTTTGCATAACATTAATAGAGACAGAGTTATTTTATGTAGCCGTTTCGATGATACAAGAAGACTTGTAAAATTTGTTAAAGAAATATCTAAATAAATATTATTCTGAATTTTCAGGGGCTCTACAGAACCAGTCCATTGCATGTCGATGTATGAGCAAGAATTAGTAATCGGAACAACAGCAAATCGAATGGGTGTTTACACATCCATAGAATCAACAGCCTCTTTCTCATCATCCAAGTTAAAATCTGACACATTTAAAGGTCTCCTTACCACAATGGCGGTTCTTCCCCTTAATCGATTACTATTACTAGGTGCCGATAATGGCGGCATAACATTAATTTGTTAAGTCTCTTCAGTGAATGCGAAGTTAAAATTCATAAATAAATCTAATTTATTACACAAAATTATAATTTCACATACAGTATTAGTATTCATATATTCCCTCAGCTGTAACATGCTATGTACAAAATTGAATAATAAATCGAATTTTTTTAAAGCAACAGTACGAGAAGGATCTATTACGCATAGTTAATATCTGTTCTTGTTCCAACGACTTTTAATGCAAGATCAGAAGACATTTTATAAACACCAATATCCGCTAGTATTTCCGTTCCAGTAGTTTCATTGTTACTATTCAGTGCTTCAACCAATAACATCGCTGAGCCTAACATAATGTTTAATAAGATACATGCTTCTTTAATCCTGAAACATTCGAGAAAATAGAAAATATAATAAATATATTACACAAACTATTAAACTAATACTTTATGTATTATGTATACACCATGGGCCAAAACTCGTACAATTGAGGCCAAACAAACAGTATTACGCAGAGGTAGATGATAATGAAGAATAATAAAATTTTGTTGGAGGCTTCGTTTTCTAGAGAAATGTATTTAGAAACAAATCTAGTATTGGCGTTACAGATTTCACTACTTAACAACCTTTACTGCTATTATAATTTCTATACTGGATACACTTTGTACCAGAGAATTGTTCCTTCTGCATTGTCACGAATTCATCGACTAGCTTCCTTACAGCTTCTTTACAGGAACGGAAAGCTCTAGTGATAATTCGCCTATTCGGATACCATTCACGATATATTTCCACGACAAGCTCTCAATGCGAAAATCATCAGAAACTGTCCGTAGTGAAATCCATAACGCCAGTCATCAGTTCGCTGCACGCGTACTGGATTGATTTTCAAATACATTTTGCTCGAAAACGAAGATCTGATTTCGTTATTCTTTACTTTCAACTTATTTTAGGCTATATTATCTCCCTGGCTTCGTTTGTGCAACGATATTTGGTTTATAGAGTGCATACATATAGAGTTAGTTGGACCACTGGGAGAAACCGGCCAATGTTACTTTTATAATGTCGAAACCAAAGAAGGTTCTATATCTCGTTTAGTTAAAACACATGAATCAGCTTGAATTGACCATGTACAGAGAGTTGTCATGAAACCGATCTATAAATTATGCTTAAAGCTTTGTGCAAATGTGCAAATAAAACTTTTTTCCAAAAAGTGGTCGAACTATCCCAAACTTACCCTACTACAAAATGTCATAGTATATTTTAAAGCATACAAATTTCTTATCCAGATCACATGTAGTATCACATGAATCCTAACTTTAAGCCCATCATACCGCTTCTATATGCGATTATATTACAAAAACCTTACCATATAATTTTACACATAATATGTACTCATAAATGTATCGTGTGTTTAAGAAACTATAATTTTCACGGTAATATTTATAAATCGAATGTTCGCTCTTCTTTGTGCAATTTACATGACTGTATAATGTTAATTTAATTAAGTACCAAGTTTCAAATGTTTCAAATACAATAAACATTCAATCTTGGAGTGCGAAATAGTCGACAAGTTTCAAAAAGTTAGCATCAGAAATATATAATTATTAAATTGTAACTTACAGTGGAAAATATGATTCGGGTTTACTGATATATAAGCCGAATAACGAAAACAGATTTCTGAAAATATCATACTGTAGTTGTTCAGCTCCTCCTGTATTAAAGTGATTGACTAGCACAACTTCTTCCAAGAGGAACTGCAACAAGAAAAAGATCCCCTTAATGTTGCAGATTTAATGTAATATTTAAAATCGAAATAATTTAAAAATTGGTTTCTAACTTGATCGAACTGTGATGTTAAATTTTTCCAAGCCTGTTCAAATAGCGGTAAAGCAAGTGTATTATGCAGCAGATTGAGCTGCGTCGCCAATTCTTGAAACATGGAATAACCACTTGGTGTAACAGACAAGGAAACGACTTCTTTAGTAGACTGCATCGCGAACCATCTGTAAAAAAAAATACGATCCAATTGAACTTCATAATATAACATATGCATCATGTTCTTTTTTCATTTAAAAATTATGTACTATCATATGACACAATGCAACATTGATATTTTAGTTTAAAACGCCGCTTACTTGTCGGTCCTGTATGGTCTGCTTTTCGCTTTTACATCTAAAGCTACGGAATCACTAATTTCGTTTATCAATTCTTTTTCTAGTCTTCTTAGAAGTGCAACAGCTTCGTCAAAAACAGAACCTTCAACCTCACCTACATTTTTAGTGACATCATTCCCTTTCAATGTAGCAGTTTCGACTGCTTCAAATTGTTCTTTGAAAAAATATAGTTGCAAGAAATGCTATTTCATTCAAATAGAAATACGTTTAAAATAAATTAAACACCTTGTGATAGTAATATAATACGTGTACATTCTTTTATATTTAAAATACTTACAACTGTTACTCCCCATTCTTCCAAAACTGTTCCAACGTAATGCAATGTATTAAGAATGCATGGCATAAGAGACATTAAGGGGTCTTCATAATTTTCGTGTAATAGTTGAAGCAATCTAACTCTCCAGTCGTCGATTAGTTCTAACTGCAGCTCAAGAAACTGCAATCTACACAATTTTATATTTTATAATGGTCATGTGTAAAATTATGTAAATTAAATACTTGTAATAATTAGGTATACCAACGGGTAGTCCACTATTTTGGTTATCAATTTTGTTATTTACAAAAAGATGTTCTGAAACGATTCGGAGACGTTGGTAGTAATTGCTGCTGTTTCATTGAACTTCTTCGTATTTCCTTGTTAAGTTAAATTTTTCAGGACTGTACGAAAATTGTTTTTTGCTTCCGATAAAATGATGTATTAATAAAGAATTAATTTTAAATAGTCTAGAATCTAGAACGTTTTAAATTGCCTGGTATATTCACTGGCTGTAACAATGGTCTGTTATTACTTATTTATATATGTATAATGAACCGAATTATGTCTGAAAAATTGTGACCATTCGTTGCAAATTAATATCGAGTCAAGCAAAAATAGCAGTCAGATTGAAAGAAATCAGAATTATTCTTATGAATTAATAGTTTACAATCACCTAATCAAAAAATAGTAGATTACTAATTGGGCCACCTATTAGTTACGTCTTTTAATATATTATTTAGTACAGAAAATTAATGTGAAAATTCAAGTGTAACAATGAATAAGATATGAATCATTGTATTTAAAAAAAGTGTTTCATTTCATTGCTCTCTTAGGAACCTAAATAATATACTATATTTTTACCTGTGGCCTGGTTGAGGTAAGTGCTTGTATCTGTCAGAAATTGTTGTCAGAAGAGTTAGAAAAGCATCCGCGCATTCTGTTACTTTCATATCATCAGTATTGGAACTTGATAACTTTTCCCAAGCTGTATTCGAATTCAAAATGGCATCCATTTTTTCAGTGGCGTCTTAAAAGTTAATTCGCTAACGTGAATTCAAGTTATATATGCAGAGTGTCCCACTAACTCTGTTACAAGACCATATCTTTGTTACTTTCTATGCTATGCACATAATGCGACAATTCCTCTGAGATTTCCGCGTAGCATAAAAACTAATAGACATATTGTCTTATGACAGAGATAGGCGGATACATGTATAAAATGATATAATAATCAATATATGATACTTTGAAATGTTACATTTCTTCTCCATGTTAATCCACTTCACAAAGATTTGAGCTTGTGTAAGTACAAACACAGTGGCTGGTTGAGTTGGAGGATAAAGTAATGTTTCCCTTAATTCTCTTTCGAAACCTAAAGCTTCATCGACCAAATGGGCAAACAAAGCATCGTCGTACTGCACTATTGATAATTCCGAATGAAGTTTTTCAACTGCCAATTGCACCAAAGCCCTCATAAATTCTACCTATTCTCAGAACAATAATTCATATGAAAATTACCTTTCAATACTTTTATTTTTTCGAAATACATGATAGTTTATATTTACCTTTGTGTCTACGTGATTAAGACCTATAGAATTCGCAGCCGGTTGTACATTCTTCTGCACCCACTGAATATGATCTTTGATCCAAGTTAATATTTGAGTGAAAAACCATTCTGGTTTATCCTGCCGATTCGTTAACTTGGAGCCTGTAAAGTGATATATAAACCTTTGTCTAAGTGGACGAACCAGCAATGAAATTGGTAAACTCACAGGCGTAAAGTCAGTTAGGAGGACTGACGTTACTACTGATTTCACAGATTCTTCTCTATTGGTATTTGGTTACAGGTAAAATATGTTTCTGTATCAAATCTTGATTAGCAAGCTTAACGAAATGAAGCAATAATTTATTCAAATAACGAAAAGGATACGGTAACTGTAAATGTAATAAATATTCTGTAAGTATTTTAAATTTTGTGTATATTTCTGGCGTAGGTGTATGCAACGTATGTGCATTGCTACCACAGAAAGGCCATTTCAATATTTTTAATATATCATTATATTCCCTGAAAATGAATATTATGCATTTCCATTATAATATACCCATTATATTATACCTATAGTTAACACATTTGCTGCCCATTGAGTTTTGATTATGAAACTGCTTAATTGTTTGGGCATTACACAGAGTATTCTTATGTATTACTCAATGTTCAGTTTGGAGTTCTCGAACATAGTTCTTATTGTGCGGATAGTAAACACAGGTGATACAAGAGACATAACCGAACGCTGTTTTAAAAAGTTGAAAATAATTTTCAAATGGGCAGCGACCATGTTAATAATATATTAATATCAAAATGCATCAGTTAAAAATATACTTTGATAACTTCTCCTTTATAAGATTGTGCCAGAAGTGTAGCGTTTCTTTCACATAATTCTGAAGATAATGGCAAGTAGATAGTTGTAATTGACAACTAATGCCTTTAAGATCTGTGTATAACGAGATCGTTGATTCGTCATCGCCATTTGCTAAGGACACCTGCAGTCCATCGCTGAAACCGTGCAAACCTTTCTATTAAAAACTAATTACAAGATAGGAGTAGCTAAATGATATTTTACCTAATATTTTCAATATATTTGACAAAATTCAAATAGCATAGGGATTTATCCAGATAACTTATAACATCAATAATTTTCTGCATTTCCAAATTTTTATCATTCTCGTGCATCGTTTCCTCCATACTATCTCTAAACTCGTTAGAACTCTCTTCTAGTTGCTGAAATTCAAGACCAATCTTTTCAACATTTTCCACAACAGCTTTTACTTTCGACGGAGCTTCAGTTGATGCCATTGACAACTAAAATTTGCAAAAAATTGCTTTTATATCAACTGGATAAAAGCCAATTAAAATACCACAGTATACAATCATATCTTACAATAAACTTTGTAATCAAATTTAAACTAAAGTTGTAAACATTTAAATGTACGTACTGATTTTTCGATTTCATTTTTTTGTGTAGCAAGAGACCGATGAAATTTGTATATTTTATTAAGTCCTTTTAAATCGCTTCCCAATTCGGCGTTAAATTTTTGTATCATTTTTTCCTTCGTGTCTATCATCATGCTATGTAATGTAAATAGTCGACAGAGTTGAAACCTGGCACTTGACAACTAGCGAATGTAAGGTTATGGTACTTTGTATTGTCACACACATGTACAGGGTCCCCTGTGGGAGATGACTAAACCAGAACTTTTGGATTGCTCTGACAACTTCGTTTTTGAATCATTAAGAAAAAACACTGGCCAATCAGAGCGCCCGCAGGACGCGCTCAAAAGCCCGTGGCTCTCAACCGCCCTCGCGCGATGTGCCACTGCGTTGATCATGATCACGACCTAGCTCGGTCGAGAGCCACGTGCTTAAGCGCGCGCTCTACGGGCGCTCTGATTGGCCAGTGTTTTTCGTTAATAATTCAAAAATGAAGTTCCAACCAACATTTTAGGAAAGGAAAAAGTTGTTCAGCGTCGCCCCTTCAATCCCCCATTTTCCGATGTCCAGTTTTTTACCCCGTATTTCAAGGATTTTCACAAATTTCAAGGTCATCCCCATTTTTCTAAGTACGGTAAGGTTTCCATATAAGCGCAAAAGTGGTATCCGATATAAGCGAAGAGTTTATCCCCACCACTGAGGGGTATACAGGGTGACAAAAAACTCAGGGAACATCGATAATTGAGATATAGCTGAGGAGTAGAAAAACAATATTTTCCTTGGCAAAAATGTCCTACATAGTTTCGTTTTTGAGTTATTAACGAAAAATACTGGCCAATGAGAGGGCCCGGCGGGTATCGGCCGACGCGCGCTCAGGTGCGAACCGATCACTTGCGGTAGGTCGTGATGGGGGCATCGAGGGTACCGCGGAAAGCATGTGGAAAATGTTACATCGTCTTAATTAAGAATCACGTGGAATTATTCATTATTCGTGAATAAGAAATACACTAATAAATCGTGTAATAACTGTGGCCTAGGTCAGGATTAACACAATGTTAAGCAGATTAATGCGTGAACGAATGGGTAAGTTTAACTAGCTTTTCCTAACATTGGTATGCGAATCGTTTCTCTTAAAACATAATTTATCCACCTGAAAACGCACTGATAAAAAAAAGTATTTTTTTCATAAGTAATAAAACACTTCATTCCTTTCGGATAATGAATAAACGTATCGAGCACGGTTATTACACGATTTATTAGTGTATTTCTTATTCACGAATAATGAATAATTCCACGTGATTCTTAATTAAGACGATGTAACATTTGCCACATGCTTTCCTCGGTACCCTCGTAGCCCCCATCACGACCTACCGCAAGTGATCGGTTCGCACCTGAGCGCGCGTCGGCCGATGCCCGCCGGGCGCTCTCATTGGCCAGTGTTTTTCGTTAATAACTCAAAAACGAAACTATGTAGGACATTTTTGCCAAGGAAAATATTGTTTTTCTACCCCTCAGCTATATCTCATTTATCGATGTTCCCTGAGTTTTTTGTCACCCTGTATACTACTAACTTTGCTATTTCTCATTCTTTTCTTATGAAACTTTTACATAGACATAGTGGCATAGGGACATTTTTGATAGCTAGCAAAAAGAAAAGAGGAACTGCTCGGTCCTTTTTCTTCACTTGTCGTTCTCTTTTACGTTCAACGTTGTCGGCTTTCAAACAATGTAGGAAGTATCCGATATAGCCGAACCTTCAGTCCCGAGGCTTTCGCCTATATCGAGACTTTATTCTAGAATGCTAGACTTTTTTGATTCCTAGTATAAATAGCCAGCGTATATAAAAAATTAAATCCATAATATTTATGTATTAATATAACTGTATCTACTTTAATGATAGTTCATCGAAATTAAAAATATGAAAATGAAAATAAAGTACATCCAGTTAATAACAAGGAAAAGAAAAATGAAAATATTCTATTTGTGTATGCAGTACAGTACAGTATACTTACCCAGGTGTAGAATAGAACGTGTACATTATGCATTTACTATAATCTGTATTACAAAAACATTAATTTCGTATTAATCAAGCCGGCAAGAATCAAATTGTGATATATTATTAGGCAGAGTTATAATAAATCAGTAATGCATTTTATGCAAATGTGTATTTTCATTTGAGAGATGGCACCTGAAGTTTATATAATATATTTTTAAATTCATTGTTTTCTACGAGATACGGAGTATAATTGAAGTTTAAATATATATATTTAAGTTCATATATGAACTTGTGTAGAAGACTTGATGCTTTAAAGTGAAATAAAACAGAAATAAATGTTTAAAAAATGTATGATTCGGATATATTAAAGTTAGTGGAATGAAGAAATCCTAACGAAAATTTCACTCTTTCTATTTAATTGATAATTAATTTAACTTTTCTGAAACGCTTCGAATGTATTATTTTTTATTTTTCGGTGTGCACCTAGCACTTTACTCATAATGTATACAAAGTTATTCGTGTTATACCTTGGTGCATAATAATGAAATAATTTGCGTATGCTCAAAGGCAACAAACATAGTACATGTTAATTGTTTAATTGTAAACAAATTAAATTGTTAATAATACGTCCACTTTTCATGGAACAGGAATAAATATTAACATATAAATATGAGGAATAGGATAATGTACAGTGCGCAGAAAAATATTTTATTTTATAAATATTGCAAACAATGTTTGGACGGAAATTATTTCTCAGCTCGTATTATAGAAATATATTATGCAATAATGACAATCAATTCATTATACCATCATATACCATCATAACGGTACGTACGCATTGGTGTTTTATTGTATCTAATTAATAAATTATAATCATTTGACATTAGAATCACGCGATGACTACTAAGAAATACTGACTCCCCAATTCAATCGAGAAACTATTGTTATCATGCTAATATCTAAACGTTAATTCACAAAACCATTCGACACTAGACTTTTACGACTGTCGTATAAATGCAAGTATGATTCTACACGGTGGCATAAAGAAGTAACTATAAATTGCAGACAATGTCCTATTATTTCATGCTTCTTGCTCTTACAAACAATGGGTTTCAATCGTTTTATTGTAAAATATTGTCTGCCACCTATGACAATTTTCAACTTAACATTGTTGTACTTTTTAACGAAGAAGAACATTCTATTGAATAATTAAGAATGAAAAGATAATTTTGTTTCTTGATAATATTTATAAGGCACTTTGTATTCCGTTATTTTAAAGCAGAAATATGATATATTCCCTACGCCCTATACGAATTAATGGGCTTGGCAAATGTATGATCTTGTAAATATTTATTATTTATTTGAAGGCACACTGCAAATTACTGTGTTACAAGTATTATAATTATTTTTCTTACACAGTATTACTATCAAATTTATTGCAGAATTTCCGTGTATATATTCAGTCCAGTAATAAGCGCAAATCATGTCTTTATATTAACAAATATTTCAACAGTGATACTTATTATTGAATAAATAAAATATAAATTTTTAAATTAATTTAAAATAATTGGAATATTTATGTACACTTCGGTTTACATACTTTCGCACTACAAAATCAATCTTCACGATCTTTTCCTTTCCTTGGAATTTTACAATAGTCTCATACATAAGCAACAATGAAATATTGTACGACAGAATTATGATTTTTTTTTTCACATCCCGGTTAATGGTTAAACTACTGGAACGAACATCAAAATATTTTGTTCCGTTTGAAAGAATATATTAATTATAGTCATCTTCTTTTAAAATTACATTTGAGTATCAAATTCAATCTAAACCGAATCCACAAATTTCTATTTTTATCCACTTCGTTACAGAGATCGGAAATGTATTGGGTTGTTTAGAAAATTCATAGTAAAATACGAGGTACATTAAAAGACAACATGTCTCCAGAGTTTACTTTGAGGCCCTTTACAATCTACGAAATAAGTTAAAATCCATATCGTGGGTTATTTTCAACTACAATTTTTTTTTATAATTTACTTCTCTCAAGGGAAAAGTTTCCAATTCTGAAGTTATAGAACCTTCTGCATACTATGTCCTCACCAACATTATATTATTTTTCATCTGCATACCGGTGTTGCTGATGTAATAGCAACACAAATTGTACACGATAGGAATGATCTTTCTTGTCCTACAACTCATAGGTGTTGTTCAATAAAAATCATTTGGCAATAGATATACAGGGTGAGTCACTTAAGACTGAAAGTTGAAATGTTTTTGACACTGTTAATTACATCGAAAAATATTTCAGACGAAAGTCGAATGGTATCCAAGGGGGTATTATTCGATGCACCCGTAATTAAAATTTTTGTAAATGGATGCGTAAAAGACATTTAAAGATGAAGCTTGTTTTTTTAAACAAAATAAAATATGCATTTTAATGCATCGATCGATTCAGCTTGTCAGTCTCGATAAAAACTAAAAACCATTATTTCTGGAGACGGGAATATGGACATTATAATATCTTCTAAAGTAATGGTTTTTCGGTATAAAGGATTTTCGTAGACAACTCCGAGAAAAATCGATGGATATATTAAAACACATTTAAAAAATACACTTGACCTTCAAATGTCCTCTACGCATCCATTTGCATAACTGTTAATTACATCCAATAATAACTTTTATTCGAAACGTTTCTCGATATAAACTAATAGTTTCGAAAATATTTCAACTCCCACCCTTGGGTGACTCGCTCTATTCATTCATTCTAGTTTAAATGTTACTCAGGAGCGACGACAACGCAACAAACGATACACAACGTTACGAACTTCTCAAACAACCCAACATAGAGAAACTCGAAGGATAATGGACAAATTTAAAGATGTCGAACACGAATGCTCTTGAGCTTACGTAAAAAAAGGATTGACTGGTATATATTTTAAAGGGTATCCAGAAGGGAATCTAATAGATCCAACTGATTCTCATCCCAGCCCGCGGTGGCAATCAGCAAACCAGTGAGATCATCTTCGCTTAAACTAACTTGCGTTGAATCAGGAATTTCTGACAGACAGTCTGGAATTGGAGGAGATACGCTGTTAGGTGGGGTTTCATATAACGTAGATGGACAATTAATCAAGGATGCTCCATTGCTGTGGGCATTCTCCGTCGTTGCTGCTGTTTTCACAGACATTATCTTCTTTGATCCACGAACTCGTTGAGTCATCGACGCTCGTCGTTTCGACTTTCTGCCTTCCTCCATTCTTTCCAAATCCAGTTTCCAGAAGCCACCTTTGCCCGGCTCGTCCTTCGAACGAGGCAGCTTCACGAAACATTTATTCAGCGATAGATTGTGTCGAATTGAATTCTGTTCGAAACGAAACGAAATAAGTTGCGGCATTTGGTATAATTGTTGTTTGCGACAGTTCGTGTTCGCAGTATACTTTAACGCAGGGACCTGCAGGCTTTTCTTCTCGAAGAGCCGCCGAGTCCCCACTACCGGTTAAAGTCCGAATACTCCTTTCCAAAGCCACATACGGACCGGGTAAGGAACCACGCGTGGCTCGCGAGCCATCAGTTCGTTGGAGCCGGAAATCTACATAGGGCGGCAGGGGAAGGAGCGACTCGTGGCCCGCGAGCCGCCGCGGCACCGGTTGGCCGTCCCTGCTTCAAAGCATTGCTTGGGACTTGTTTTGTGTAAAGATTAACGCGTTATCGCGTTATCGCGTCTAGTTCTTTGTACATCATTTTAGGCAATTTAGCAGGACTAAAATTGTGATTAAAATGTAAAGAAGGGAAGGAAACTAATCGATGCGCAGATTTAAAAAACGCTATTCGAGTAATGCTGTAATGAGAATTTATAGAATTTGGCATCTTTGCACCCGTACGCCTAATCAGCAACGCGTTAAGGATTTCCTTTTTGCGAGATAATTGTACCGGCCACTCTGTTACGATGAATATTATACGGGGTGCTCGTTGTAGCAGACGCCACAAATTGTCATCTGATAATATGACAGAAAAATGTTGTGAACCAAAAATTGGACACCGTTTAATGGATAATCTTACGAATTTAAACGTTGCTGTAAAACTTTTTCTTCGATGAAAATTAATCAGTGTTGCTTTCACCTCCTTGAATGACCCCATATAGTTTTTTCTGTCCTATTATGGCAGTCATTAAAAAGAGGAAGAACTGCTTTTCCTTAATAACTTCAGGTACAAATCGGTTTAATATTTACATTCCATGATAAAGTATCACCGGATTACGTTTGCGTTTGACTTAGGCGTTAATGAGAAACCGCATCGCATTTACACAAATTACATTTTAAGCAAATGGAGGGAATATAAATTTCCTTTACATGGATGAATCGATTTCGACATCACAATAAGTTTGAAGCTTAATTATTTAAAATGTTTGTACATATTCTCTTTCGGGCAGTGTGAATTTACTTAAAAGTACACAGACAATGGAAATCTGGCGAGGTTGTCGCGATTGTTTGTCAAAAACGAAATGGGTTGGTCAAACGAAGATAATAAAAAGGTATTTTGGCTATTTTCTATATTACACTTTGTTGTCGATTAAGTTCTGAATAATTTTCATTAATAACATTTCTTTGTCATGTGATCAAAAGGGCCCGGAAAATCGTGGCTATCGTTAGGATTAACACCCTGTGTAGAAAATTTTGTACATACCTGCCAAGCTGGGTCTGCATACTTGTAAAACAGGAAGTTTTCTCGAATCCACGCGTATATGTTTGAAAGAGACACTTTATTATTATTTGCACGCATAGCTAGGCAAATAATTGTGGCATATGAAAATGGTGGTTTTGCATCAGGATCGGTTCGGTACTTGTCAGCATTTGCAGCAAGATCTGCACAAAAGAAGAGAAAAACAACATGATTATAATTAATTTATCCTTCTATGTTACCCTAGGCGATCAATGTTTAATAAACAGACCGAATTTTAATCTCTTTTATTACAGGTACCATAAAAATGTTACTGCAAGTTATAATGTGTGGCGCATGTTACATGCATCAATAATAATTATGAAAGTGGTTTAATCCTCAGTCATTTGACATATCGACAAATAAATAGAAAAATATTTTTTAATTGATACAGTAATATCGCAAAACAGAAATTATATGATAACGTTGATAATTACCGGTTCGTGTGTGCTGTAGTTCATAAGTTAATGATACAATTGAAAAATCATAATAAGTATTTTAGCATTTATATTCATCTATGCTACTGTAAATATTCCATTGAAAATGATTAGATATCCTTTACCGTTTATCGTTAGTATGTTTATATGAATGATACAGTCCCTCTGCTCCTCCTTTGCATTTAATCGTGTTTATAAATATGATCCTTACGTCAAGCAAGCAGCATTATGTTTTAAATAACATAGGTATGCCAATAAATATATGTTGCAACTATGTTACATAGCCAAATACTTTTACTCTAGTAACTGTACATCGTAATAATAGACGGTATAATAATTTTTAGCAATACGAAATAAAACGATTCCTCGTAAGATATCTATAATCCACTATTTTATATGCTGAAACTAATACCAAGGTATTAGCTCACTGTTATTATGTAGCAAATGGCAAATGAATAAAGATTGTACTACTATTTAATAAATAAGGACTGCTGTATAATAAATTCTTAGTAAACCCTCCATTTGAGTTAATCGCACCTACTTGATCGCAATTGGTTTATAAATAATAACTATGTCTAAATTTTTAGCTGGTCTCTATACAAATTTGGAAATATCTTCTTATACAAATACAATATTTGCAGACTTTCTTATAAATTTAACCCCTATTTATCAGCACGACAAAGCACTGTACATGTTCATTTTCGTTCACTCTTTGCGTAAAATTATATATATATATATATAAATTATTTATTAAAGCCCATTAATTCCTGTATCTACTTTAACACGAACTGTCTCTTGTACAATGAAAATTTAAATTTACTATAAATTGTTGCAACAAAATAAACCTAAATTGAAAAATTTATAAATATCATCCAAAATTGAAAGCCTTATAATAAGTTTCTACGCTTTCAGGCAGCCACCCTTATCTCGACCATTGAAATTAGCAAGCAGAAACAATATTTTGACCTGGGGATTTATTGCGAAGATAAAAATACTGTGCGAACAACAGCATTCCATATGTATAATAGAATTGGAAGAGCAATTCCAAAAACGGGAATTTTGCGTACCTAATTCAGCCTTAATCAAGGGTGAAAGCTTTTTCCTTGGTTGCCGCGTCACAGGCGGTGGAGATGGAGAACATGGTGGTGTCGGCAAGCTTGAAGCACTCGTAATGTCGAGTGATTGTAACCACGAAAGACTTGTCAATTCTGCTTCAACACCGTAATCGTCAGCGTTATGCATATTTTCCTTCATAGCTGATGAACCACGACTGACCGGTGTTACAGCGTCGATCGATTCTGCCTTCATTTTCACCATTTCTCATCGCATAAATATCGAACGCGTACTAATAGCCTGGGTAAAAGTATTGAAAAATTAAACATATATATATATATATACTTTACTGTTGCGATAAATTAAATAAATTGTCATTAAAAATTCGTTTTATATGTTCACTCTCAAAAGGGGATAATAATTATTTCACTTGTGTTCAGGAACAGAATTTTGTCGTGGACTGCACTTTCATGAGCGAAACTTAGAAACGTATTTCTTATGGAAAACCGACAGTCCGACATATTTCTTATTAGTATTATCGCATAAATTAGTGTTATTAGATTAATATTATAAGTATAGTCAGATATAAAGGAAATCGGACAATTTATGGAGGGTCAATCGCGATCTGCAAGTGTGACAGAAACAAAATACTCACCAATTGCAAAATGAGTTACTAAGAAAGTAAATTAGAAGGATAGACTTTCCTACCATTGGTACTATTAATGCTTCAGTAGAAGGAAATATGTATGGAAATACTGGAAGGATATTAACTCGTGTGTTCAGTTCGAAAGCGTACCACGATTAACTAATTTTCAGCAAAATTTCAACGAAAATCACTCAGTGTCACAAACTTGCAGGAAACGATCGTAAAAGAAAAAATTGTGAAAAACGTACAAATTCATTTTTGCACAATGTACTCCGTTGGAATACCACATTGATAAATAGTAAAAGGAACATACTTCTTTCACTTTTAGATCAGATCTCCTAATTTCCACGGGAGGGTTAAATGCTACTATATTAAAAGAAGTATATATTGTGCCAATGAAAAAACCCTTGCGAACGGTAAAGTCGCAAAAAGAGAACGTTTCCAAACGAATAGCTATTTAAAAATTGAGCCACAACACACCTTATAACATTTTAAAAACCAACACGTTCAAAGCAAATTGCCGCCTCGTTTCCTTACTCTCGTTATTGGATTTTCACCAAAGTGCAAGGAAAGTCGAAAACGTGAACCCGGTTGCGATCTGTTACATCACATACGTACATCCTCGCCGATATATAGAATAAAGCATGTAAACCGCATGATCGTTCGAATGAAACTAGCACCAAGGGGTAACGAAAGGCCTGATAATCCCCCACTGTGAATCTACTTGCCTGCCGTGAACCATTGGTCATGGTTGGTGTGCGTGACAGGTGTTGGCTCTCTTTTGCAGGTGGACCATATGTACATGGTGTCCAACCTGCGTGCAAACATTTCTCCCTTCCCTTCGTTTTTCGACCAGTAAACGCGGGAACGCACCCTCGAATTCTCAATTTTAGAATAGTTCCGTTCAAAATTCAATGTTCATTTTATTTCTCTGCTTTCGTAGAACGGGAAAATAATTTCTTGCATAAATGGAAATTGTATTTCCACGTTTTGTAGCTGTTAATTTGATTGGGAGAAGAACATAATTTAAGGCAGAATATAATTTTAGTTTCTTTCATTGTTGGCGAATGGTAGAATACACTGGACACTATTGTATACAGGGTGTTCGTAGAACTTTGAAATGTTGTAACCGAACTGTACCGAGCAAATTGATCTTTATTTGGATGTATTGATTAATAATGATCGATGGAACTTCAATCTTTCATTCAGAAGGTTTTAGTTTTTTTTGTTTAATTAGATTCGCGACTTTTAGGTCAGACGGGGTTTTAGCGCGCCCTTCAAAGTCTTGTAAATTCTTTCTTTTATTAAATCTGCGCTGGTTTCTGGAAAAAAATTATCTCATTTGCCTAAACAGTGATAGAAACTGATGTACGACTTCAAAATTGCACTGGACAGTAAAAAATTGGTAAACCGCAATTGTTTATGTTTAACAGACATTTTGTTGTGATTAGAAAGGAATAATCAATAACAATTTTTCAATTACAATCGCAAAATTTGTTACTTTTAATGTCGCAGAATGGATAATACAAATATTTTGTTAATTTCTTGAACATGCAATGCAATTGCATCAACTATTTATTAGAATGCAAATTTGTATGCAAATAGAGTACGTCGAAATATGCAAGCCATATACGCACTACACGTAAAACGATTTCATTTATTGCGACTTAAGTTACAACGTATCTGAACAGTTCTTTCAATGTTGCCCTTCGCACAATGATTCTATCGATTAAATTATTTGAAAGTTAATTGTGCACGAAATGTGCACACAAATGTACACATGGGTGTAAAATATGTGTGCGTTATATAAAATAATAAAAAGATAAAATAAAAAGGACATTTTCACAACCTTCTAGTGGCGAAAAAAATTTAATTCTTTATCTGCTTTCTGCAAAACTTGTCTATCTATAATAGTATGTGCATAAATATTCATACAGTATCAAGTTGAATATATGTACATACTGCGGAATGGGCGAAGATAGACGTAGACAATGGACTGGCAACCATTCTACAGTCTGTTCACCGTTCGGCTTCATTCAGTTGGCATATTGCGAATTTTAATGTGATTTATCGTTGCGGACCATTAATAGAAGTAATACAGTAGCTGGTAAATAAGTTACTCTTGAACGTCTTTGCAACATTAAATCGAGCAAATGAGCTCTAATTGTAAATTGAATTCTATTTTAAAAAGGAGCAGTGTCTATGTTTTTTTAATGGAATACAAACGTTTTCAATTTTTTAATGTTTGTAAATTATGAGGGGTTCAAAAACTTGTAATTCTATACTGTACACAACATTCTTTCGCTTCATTATTTCAAGGGTTAAAAAAGACGTCAATACTGTTACGATGACCACTCTGTATAAATACGTATGCTACCAAATGATATACATATGTACATTGTGCACAAAATGCGAGCAACAGTATATAAAGAAGTTGATATTGAGTAAAGGTAAAGTGCCTTTTCGTTGAAAATACTTTTAAAATTAGTTCCATTGCATAATCCTGTCCTTATTAATGGTCTTCTCACCAAATAAAATATTCATTCATTATATTTTTATCACTTATGTGTAATCATTATTAAGTAAATTTTGCATATCCGAAAGTATTTTGTAACAGAGAAACTAGAATAGAAAAAAAAACCGAGGAAAATGTGTTATTTTCAATGTATTTCGGTGCTGCAACGCGCAACTAATTTGCTTGTCTAGCACCTGCTCTCTATTAGAGACAAGAGGCACGTGTTCTGTAGATATGCACGCGTCATTTACCATTATGGTTGCAACGGGAATGCTCTATTGTCATTTTCACGATAAAAACAATTTTTACAAAATTCTATTAATATTGCGTATAATTTCTGGTTAAAATATCAGGTTACGCTAGTAGGATTGTTTATTTAAGTTACAGCGTTAGGTAATATACATATAGCATGTTTTGCGATGTTTCCTATTCAATCATTTGCCGAGATGATTATTACTGAAAATAGAAAATGCAATTTGAACTAATTTGGCGTTTGAAAAAAGGTGAAGAATATGTGCAAGAAAAGTCAGTTTTGAAGGATACAAGGATAATTATGATAATACAATCTTCAAGTATATAATTACAAATACAGTGGATCCCGATTATTTGGAATAGATACTGAAGAACGGAAACAAAAGCTATTGTTTATTGACAAATTAGTCCGGTCCCAATGTGATCCAATTAACCGGAATCCACTGTACATGTAAAAAATATTTTCAAAGGTATAAGAAAATGGAATGCGATTAAAATGAAAGTATGAAACAGGGTATAAAGTAGCGGGTAATAGATAATTATTTATAGTTCGTTACGTAATTGCGTAGTAAAATTTGTAATAGCACTATGAAAATAGTACTGCTACGAATAGTATTAGCATGTATCGTGAGAACGCAATAAAGCTATTCCATATCATTTCGTTTTCCTATCTCAATTCTGCATAAGACAATTTAACAATGCTCGTATCATAATTCATGCTCATTTGCTGCCAAAAATGTCTTTCTCAAATATCAACATCGAATATTATCTTTTACAAAATTATTCTATCGTGCAAACTATCACACTAGAATGTTATTTTCATTTAAGTAGTATTATTTGTATTTTTTCCATAACATACTACTATGTTAAGCTTATGTGATAAGCGCGATGTATTTTTTGACATCCAAAATCTTGCAACTTGCAACAAGTGTTACAGAAAATTGTATTAAACCAACCGGTCCAAATATTGTCTGAAAGAATAGTTACTTTACATTCTCCACGATGAAACAAAATTGATATTAAAAACATGTGCATAGTCCCATCTGTTTATAACGATTTCCATGAACTACATATTATTATCGATGCAACTCGAATTATACGATCAATGATTTCAATGTGCATATATTCTACTTGCGCAATGACGTGTTCCCTCATCATTTATGACTCATTTGCTTCTTCATTCAGTCCATCGTGAACCATATTTTGTCGGCACATTGTGTATACGAGGAAACGTATTCAACCTTTTATACACCTGTGTCACTTTGAAGCCACATACTCGATTTCCGATTTTCTAAATCTTATTTCTTGTATACGTATATTGCGGTTGTCATTCTATTGCAACCAATGTGTTCTATTGCTAAAATTTTAAGTGACAAAATTTTTGTCTTACCATCAATTATTTCAAATCTTTTCAAGCTGGCAAATAAACTAGACTACAGGAACTTAAAGACAGGCGATTAATCACAAATAGTAAGTGTATTAATGTAGCAAGCACTATAGGCATGCAATCTCCGTGAATAATTATTAATCGATATTTAATGCTTGGGGAATTCATAGCTTAAATTTTGAACTGCGGATAATAATTATATCGATTACAGATTGGACAATAAAATATTACAAATCAAGAACTAGCATTAAAAGTTGCATTAGGCATATCTAATTGCATAAATTGCACAACAACTAAATGAAATAGTATTTAAAGTTTGCATATGAAAGATATTGGCAACTATAAATACGCGCCGACTACAGTAAAACAAAAAATACAGTTTATCTGAGAAGTTAGTGTTATATTTTGAAATTTTATTCATTTTCCTATACTACGCTTCTCTTTGTTAGACATTTCGTTCTTCCCCTTGTGCCCAATACTTTGAATGATATTCTCTATCAGTTTGAAAGTTAGTCGTTTGGTTTTTTTTATTTATAGCTATTCTGAGACACTCAAGGTCGAAAAGTAAGGTGGTTGTTGCATATTCATAACCTCTACTTCACATTAATAAATTATAAACGGCCAGGTTGTCTGGATTTTAGATCTGATTTGCTTAATTTCAGAACAATCACTTAACAATCACTTCCTTCCTGTGTGTATTAGTTGCATAAAAATATGGATTTAAGCGACGAATAACGCATGTTCCTCAAGTAAACTCGTTCAGATATTAAACTAAATATTGGTGAAACTGTTATTAAGCAGCTCTGAAATATAATAATGCTTACAGAATATTCATCCTACGTTATAACATACAGGAAAAATATTAAGTTTTGGGTGGATTATAGAATTTTATATTACTTTTCTTAATAACGATATCACTTAAACTATCACTTAATAACATACAATTACATATCTTATTATGCTATAATATTTCAAGATCATTCGAAGGGCTAAAACGAACACTGACCGAGTTATTAAGAAAAGTTCCCTTCCCAGATCCAAGTGCCACTTGAAAAATGAACAAATAGATATACTTTGCATGAGAAATTTCCTCTGCTTACAATGGTTAAACGGAAATCGATAACGCAGGTGTGGAATGCAATCGAATTTTTGCACTATTCTAAAATCAAGATTACTGGTGCCAACCGATACCAGCAATAAATTGAAAAAAAGCAGAACAGGCGCATGATTGCAAGTTACTGTCTGTGGTTGAAATGTGTCTGTGGTTCAAACTTAACCACTTTCACTCGCAATCTAAAGTGATTGAGTCTTGGGACTCATGCAAAATGCCAAAATGCAAACTGCAAAAACAATGAAAATTTTCTCGAGAAATTTGTTTCCAAAAAACTGCCACTGCCCGACAAACTGATGGCTTCTTTTTTTAACACCGGGTGTTAAAATTTAAAGATCTCTTTCCAATAAACCAATTTCTAGTTCAATTATTATAATCTAAAACAAGTTATCAAATGCTTTCCTTTCTTTCTATTGCGTTATTTGACGCACAGTCGATTGTGCGTGAACCTTCCTCTAACTGAGTATAGCCGTACTGAAATTGAAACGGGACTATAATACCAGTGACACGTATTTAGACACGAACGAAAAAGCTGCGTTTTTTATGCGTTTTTCAGACTCGCATCTTTCCCCGACCCGCCGCACAGTGGGGTATTTGGCCCGAAAAACCGGACAAAAGTCAATTTTCAAAGTTTTGCGAAAGACAAAAATTTTTGTTGTCTGAGATAGTTAAATATGTGAGAAACAATGTGTCAATTTTCGTTTTCTTATTTATGAACTCAGGGAGCAGCATTTTTCGTCGAAAGTTAGCAATTTTGATGGCACGCATTGCTCTCTTAACCATTCTCTAAAACATCGTTGCTTATTAGCGATTTATGAATCCTTTAAGGAATTTGTGTAAATTCTGCCGTTATGGAAGCTTTTAAGGTAGCTATATACTACACTTTCCAACAGATTTTACACGTTTAGCACATATATTTATGTAGTTATTAATATTTGAAAATAATCAATATTTCAGTACTTTTCTTTTCGGTTACAAGATTTCATTAACGATTTTGTTATAGTATTTAACAGCATTAAAAGCTCTTTCTGGTGTCATTGCATTCGGTAAAGGTTTGTGAACACGATGCAACAAAAATTGGTTCCGGTTTCGTCCGGTTTCGCGTTTTATAGCTAATTTATGTAGAAATGATACTTGAGTGCTGCAGCGTGCCGCGTCGTTGCGCGTGCACTCGTGGTCACAATTCTGGCCCAGGCCTGCTTGGAGAACTCTCGCTGACGATGTCTTCTAAGTTCTGTATATCTGGATATGTTTATATCGAATTAATTAATTTGATGCCTAGAAATTATATTCATACGGTAACTGTTTGGTCGCAAGAACCGAACATATCGACGGCCTTTGTTACCTGAAAATTTTTTTTATGCCCGGGTTTCCCGGAATTTGTCATAAACAACCCCCAAAAAGTAAAAATTATTGATTCAAGACGCTAATGTGTCGCTACATTTAGTCGAAATTGTGTCGTGTACACACCAAGTTTTGTACTCTAGTACAAAACTGTACTCTACCATTGACCCCATTTTTCAAGAGGTTTCAACAGTCTTAAAGAAAAATGTTTTAAACAAAAGGTAAACAGTATTTGGACATCTACAAACTTCAATATATTAAATCTCGAAAACAATTTTTTTTTATAAAAAATTAAGTTATAATGTTATAAACTAATGTTGAAATTTGTTTTTAATTGCATAACATTGGAGCTGACATTGAGACGATTTCAACCACCTACTACATTATCACCTTGGGCCTATAAACAACGCTACAATATTTTTGTCCGGTTTTTCGGGCCAAATACCCCACTGTGCGCCGGTTCGATTGAGCCATCTGCCTCTGGAGGGCAAGTGAAAATCAGGTGGTTGCGCGGCTGAACAGGGATGGTCGTGTTACCTGCTCGTCTGGTACAGGTACATTCATTGATCGAATCAGGGAGGCAGTGACCGTCACTTATGGTATCCCAACGTGAAAGAGAGGGGAAAGAACCGCAGCTATTCGACGACGAACGGAATGGCGTGTTAAATTTCCGAGGCTTGCCTATTATTGGTTGGCGTTCGTTAGGATCGTTAGGGCAAAATTTCTCTGATAAATTTATATACACGGACGCGAATTCACCCTACACGCAGGAGCGCCGCGTGGGCGTTATCCAACGTTTGACCAACCCTCCTCGTGGAATCGTGAAACGAGATTTAAATATTAAGCATTAGAGAGCGCACGGTGTGTACGAATTCATTTTGTGACGATTCGAATTTCGGATCGCCCATCTAGCAATTTTTATATGCTTAAAATCGGGTTATTTATGCGGATTGTACATTGTTAGTGTAGAGGGTAGTCTCCCTTTCAATGCGGGGGGTAGAACACGTCTATTTCTCCTGGCGAAAGAAAAGAAATAATTTTGTTTGCTGGTCGTTGTTAAAATTTGTATACAGACTGGCATTTCCTTGTCGCCATAGTGTTAACAGAGAAACGTGTTGAACTGTGTATCATGTCTTGCCGGTGTACATATATGAGCCACTCGTTGGCCAAATCGGTTAACTCCACGAAACAAAAATATGGAAATATAGAAAGTTAAGCGCTTCGGCGGTAAAATTTAGAAAGCTTCGAAAAGTAAAGTTAACCTATTTGGCTAATGGGCGACTCATATATCAAAGCACGTTTTTGTAAAGAAAGAAGAAGAGTGTAAAATGTCGACATATGTAGATACTTGAAATATGTAGATATTTGTCTTTATGCAATTATGCTTCTTATGAATAATTATATGAATAAAATTAATTCGTATGAATTATATAAATTATGCAGTGAATAGAAAATCCTGTCGTTATTCTCAAAAAATGTAGCGCGAAAGATTGGCCAGCAAACGAAACTATGTTCTATTCTATAAACAAAATAATTCATATAAAGCCTATACAATTCTTAATCCTTCTATCAATAATCATTTGTGCTCCGATACCAATTGGCATTAAAAAATTCCAAAAAAATTCCTATTTTCCAAATAAAGATTCGCAAGAAGAATGATAGAAAGTGGCTCCAAACACGAGGCTCGTTCTATAACCACGGTACCAAAGTGTCCATACATGTTAAAAAGCGATTAATACAAAAGTAAATGGATAAAGAAATTACTTAATCGCTGATTAAAATGTTACTTATTTATTTAGACAGAAATTACTTTATGTTGCAATCGAAATTGCCCGTATTTATTTCGAATGTGATATGCCCTTGCCGAATCATTAGGACGCGAAGAAATAACACAGAGGTCAACGGCGAATGATATAGAACTAAAAAAAAAATATGTAAATGCACCACGTGCCGTCGAAAGCTCGTGCCGTCTACGTAGCCCAAGTGGAAGTATCTACCTGCGCGATCAATAATCTCCTGGGAACATCCGTTCCCCTGCTGCCCTATCCAGGTGGCCACCCCTGCAATAATGCCAACACCAGCAGCACCAACAGTACCAGTATCAGGAGTAGTAGCACCTGCTACCCTCCCTGTGCCTCGTCAGGTTGTGACTCATGACTACTTTCCGTTCGACCACCGTCTGTTATTACTAATTGCTGTTAAAATAAATGCTTCGCCTTCGGTTTTCCCCCTTGGAATTACGCTTTCTTGCGAGCAATGGTTCCTCCCAGGTCGTTGTACTTATTTATTCATTCACTTTTACCGTTCACATTTGGTGCTAGGTTGCAGATTGTCTTGCTGAGTGAGTTTCAAGTATGTTAAAATATGCATTGTTTTTTTTTAACATTTCGTGTATGAGCATAACGAACTTTACCGATTCTCAAAATCTTTTCAATTTAGGCAATGAAAATTATTCTATTATTCTCTCTTCTAACACTTTTATTATACGTTAAAGGCAGCAAACGCAAAGTTTTTTTAACTGACTGCATACGTATTATCAGTCGAAAGAACCAAAAGAACATTCGATAAATTGCTATATGCACCTCTGAATATAGTAATGTCTAATGTTTTATTATATTAATAATAATATCTGTTAAAATAAATGCTTCACCTACGCCTTTTCACATTGCATCTAATTACACTTTGTTACAAAAGTATGCTTTACCCGGGGTCATTTTATTTATTCATGCACTCTACTTGTACACATTTAGAATTAGATTGGCAACTAAATGCACGAGCTTTTGTTCTGTGCATTCCTTGTTTGTTTATGAGAACTGTACTTGTAGTTCCTTTTTTTTGTTGATCGAGAGTATCATTTGAGTGCTCTTCGAAGTGCAAACATTCAAAACATTTCGTTTTCTCGACTCTAACAAAAATGGATTCTACTGTAACGGGACAACGCTCGTCCATGATAGTATATTTCACGTCAAACGCTGCCGAAAATTGACGGATCAGGCTGAAAAACAACGGATTGTCCAACATCTAGACCAGACGCTTCTCCAAGTAATTACTTATTTAGTTCGTTAAAGGTGACCCCGACTGGAAAACTTTTTTCCGAAGTTAAGGACGTCAGAACGCACCTGTCCATATATTTGGGATCAAAAGAGAACAATTTCTACCGGCGAAGAATTGAAAAATGGTCGAGCGCATGGTGAAACATTATTCATTCAAGTGGGGCGTATTGTGATTAAAAATTGTGAGTTGTATAATTTCAGTAAATAATTTCGTTTAAGAATACACGAAGGTCGCGAACTCGGTGTGTAACATAATAGCATATTAAGAGTTCATTTTAAATTTAATTCTATCCCCATTTTGTCTCATCTCTCAGTGTTTGGTAGTCTGTATTTTGGGGTACTCAATTCTGAAAGCTATGCAAAAGTGTACAGTTGTTATATTCTATGTCATATAAGTTATTCGTGCGATTTTCTCGATCTTTAAATTTTCTATTCAACTCCGTTCACCATTCGTTCCATTTTTTCACTATTCAGAAATCTGTGTTACAGTGATCGATAATAATTGAATCGCGCAAAATTAACTTCTGAAAGCACTTAAAATTATAAACTAACTTTTGTATTCAATTCCACCCCCACCTTAATCATAAGTCTGTATCGTATATTATAAAATTCTATTCCCAGAACGCATAAGATTATACAGCCACGACATACTACTCCTACAAGCGATCACGTTATATGTATACGATATTCTCTTAATAAATATAGGTAATGTATAGGTACACTTTCGTTAGTTAGGCAAAGTCGCGTCAAATATATTTCTGTTAAATTTGCAAATTACATATGTATAATGGCGTTCTATGCTTGTTTGATCAAAGCTGAAAGGATGTCGTCTGCAGGAATATAATCCTTCATTTATAATTGATACATGATAAGTTTTAATCAAATATCAATATGTTACAAAGTGTAGGAAGATAAGTGTTTATTTATATTTTTCGATACCAAAGTGAAGAGTGTTATAGGTGTAGCTATAAATTATTAAATCATTTTCTCGACGATCATTGTTTGTAACAATGTCACTGTATGGCATAGTAGGCTTCGTATGACGGAATTCTCACAAAAACTGATTTCAATTTGCGCAGGATGTTTTATACTATCCAGCAGAGGGCATTTTATTTGGCAAACCCTCGAGAAATATCAACCCACGTCAATTTGGGAAACACTTATATGGGGGCAGTTTTCTAAAAAATATTTGGCACGCCTTTCTTTTTTATCGGCAATCGTTCGTTTTGAAGGGGTGAGAATACATAGTCCTCGAAGTTAGTGGTTGAAAAATATGTTTCTGGAGCACCTCCAAATCGAAGGGATATTGTAAAAATGTTTTGTTCCAGATTGTGTGATCTTAAATGCAGAATTTAATAGCACGGAAAATTGGGGAAGAGATCAATGTTAAAATAATACATAAAAAGTTTGCATTCTTTAGTTAATTTTTCTTGTTAAATGTCAATGTAAATTTATGTGCGTGAACTATGAACCAAAATAGAAGATGGTACATACTTGTTTTTGAACCTCTCTTTGTCTTTGCCCATTGTTTTTTAAGTTTCAACGCTGTGAAAGCATGT
Source organism: Nomada fucata (assembly GCA_948146005.1). Lineage (NCBI taxonomy): Eukaryota > Metazoa > Arthropoda > Insecta > Hymenoptera > Apidae > Nomada > Nomada fucata. The sequence goes on from OX411280.1 coordinate 19,570,209, forward strand.
TTATAATAATTTAAAATGTACATTTAATACAAAAATGGTAAATATTCTGCAGATATGAATAAAAAATACAGTGTTAAATTTATTCGTGTATTAATCCATCTATGAAAGAGAACATGGCGAAGATCGTTTGTATACTCAAAGACCTAATGGACGAACAAATTATTAAGTAACAGCCCGAAAGGTGGTGACGTTTGTGAGCAACGTTTGCACCATTTTCACAGTTTATTGAACTAAAAGTATTTTGTCAACAATTTTATTAAGTAAATCGTTATACAAGCTATTATTCTCCTATCGATAAATAGAACGTTATTGAGGAAATTTGTTTGTATTCGCTTTTCATTCGTCTTTGCCTGTCACAGAAGCGCGTTAGTCCTTAGATTATAATTTATCAAAATATCGCCATTCGAACAAGTTTCGTTCCGGTACACCCCTTACAAATTATAACATGCAGACTTCAAAGACATAAAGTAATTGAAATCCGTGTAAGGAGCATAATATTACAATTGAAAAACAGTTTTAGAATTTGCACATTTTTATACAAGCATACATTTATTTGTTTCCAATTTACAAGAAAATAAATAATACAGTGGAAATAATCCATTATGATCGTAGCTATAGCACACTATCTACGATTCGAATACAAAATCCTATAAGCTGCCATTAGAGTATTGCTGATTATGTTGCCTAAAATTTAACTATTTTCCTGGGCCTTTGATATTTCAATCCAAATTTCGGTACCGTTCGAGTCTCTAAAATTTAAACGTCACACGTTTTTTTATGCATAAGATGATCAATCAACAGCGTGTTAAGAATCTGAAAGGAACGTGGACTGACGTCGAAAACCTATTGAGGAAAGCTTGAAGAAAACTACTTAGGAAAACAGTATTTCCTTGAAAAGTGGACTCTAGATCGACTCTAGATCGATAGATTTTAGTATATGCCCTTAGGAAACGTTTATAGGTCACCACACGAAACATGATGTGGACGTATTTCAATGGCTAACTCGAAAGTCCAGTTACTACTCCGCGAAGTTACAAATATAGACGCGACAGTGAGTATAGATTTCAGGAGACTGATGGTGCTCTTATAAAATATTCAACGGAATTGATTCCAACTACCACAGCAGTAAGGGCAACTACGGCAGGGCTAGTAGTTATATCGACCATAACGGTAAAACATCTAAAAAGGGTAACTGTTTTTATTTATTATATTGAAATAAAAATATGCTTTAGCATCGGAGATTTAACAGCCACTCTTAATTGTCGAATAAAAGAATTGATACCTTTGAAGTGAAAGCTACAAGAAGTATTAGTTCTGTCTTATTATAAATAAATATCATGAATTAAGATGAAGCTTTGGTCAAATTTCTATTTGGTTAATAAACTTTGCTATAAAATTTTCATATACTTCCTCTCGTGAAATACGTTTTCGATTCAGAGTGTGATGCAAATACAACTGTTATCCGTAAATTTGAATTAATATAGTACTTACCTAAATAATTGTTCCGCATCAATTCATCGAACAAGAGGTCTGGATTTTGCAACCGATTCGAAAATGCTATAGCAAATATGAACATGTGTTAATTTAATTTTTTAGCACACTTTAGCCGAACTTGAAAGTTAAGGAGGAATTGAAGAACTAAATAAAATAATTACGATAAATTGAACTACGTATTATAAGGTTTACAGAAATAATAGAATAAAGTGAAAAGAGTAACAACCAATTTGAATAATAAATGACAGTGAAATAACAATCAATTTTAATAATAATACAAATTAAGTCTACTCGTTGCATTGAAGAATTACAAAATTAAGACCCTTTTTTAAATTTCGCAACTCTTTAAAGTTTTACCGGACAATGCCAATTAATGTTACCTTTGAAACTACCCCGAAAGGCTGCTAGCATCATACTATTGCCATCTTCTTATTCAAGTAAGCGGTGCCACTAGGTATAGAAACGTAAATACATACAGGGTGTTTCATTTTAATCTATAAATGCGAATTACTCGTAAACTATCAGTTGTCTGAAAAAATGGTACAGAAAGAAATGGAATAGTTTCGAGGAGATAGCCTGTTGTAATTAGCGTTCCTGCAGTTAACGCGTAGAAGTCATATGAAGGCTACAGAGGTTAACCCGCAATAGAAGATTTTGTCCAGATTCTGTTAACGGGTCTTGTAAACAGAATGGCAACAGATGAAGCCTAACAGCTGTTAGGCAACAAGATTATTAATTACATAAAATTAGCATTCGAACTATATAACTATATAACTCGTGTATATAAATATAGTATTTTGAACATCGCGTTTTCTATTAATCCACATGATATTCGTGCTAAATGAATTGTACTTTTTTTTGTTTTCATGTATGGCAATGCAGGAATTTCAAGAAGAATCAATTGGACACGTGGTGCATGCACAAGCACATACGCTTCAGCCCAAATGCACTGGAGAAGAAGAATCATCGCAACAATGAAGAAAAAAGCAAAATACTAGCAGTCACAATTTTGAAATCCGATTAATACTCTTATTGATTTAAAACCATTCAAATTCCTTCTCTTTATGTTTGCACAGCTTCCAAATCCTGATTTCAAACTTTTGACTGATAGTATATACGGTATTACTTCGCAGAAATTGTTAATGTAAAACTGAACACCGAAATTCTCAATCTGTATTTTAAATTAATAAATACATATATATGTCGGTTATTATGAAAGTGTAAGTCGAAATGTAAAAAACATTGAACTTGTCAGTTCTTATGTATTATGTTGCTCGATAAAGTGAAAAATTTGACTTATACCGCTTTCATGATAACTAGCACATATATTAATATTAAAGTTATTTAGTTCTTTCCCTTAAACCATAAATAAGAATAATTTTGAAGAGCTCATTTAAAGGGCGCGGGCCAGAATACGTAGACTCACACAACTACGGAAAGCATGCACGTATATGCGCATACATATAAAATTTAAATGGCTGAAGTTGCAGGAAACTGCCGCCAATCTGGCAAATAAGTTCTGCTTGCACAATCTATTTGCGAATAGGACGCCAAATGCGGACACAGATGGATATCGATTGGGTCCCAGATTCGGGTGGATTGTGCCGAAATTTGACGCCAATCTGCTATCCATTTATAGACAGATTGCTGTCTGGGATGTTGGTTCAGCAGATTTATTTACCGTGTATAGTCCTTTAAACGATAAAAAATACTAAACTATAGGACAAATGGCCCTAACAGCTATCTGCCTGCATATTGCTAGCAGATTGGTAACAGAATGGACCGATGCTGTCTGAAAATCTGTAGCTATATGCGTCCACATTTGGCTTGGGTTCTGTAAACAGAACCTGCTAAACAGAATCTGAAGGCAGATTGGTAGCAGAAATGCAGCGAATTCTGCAACTAGAGCCATTCAAATGGGTTTGGATGGCCATTTAAATGGCTCAAGTTGTAGGTTCTGCTCGGGTTCTGCTGGCAATCTCTCATAAGATTCTGTTCAGCAGGTTCTGCGCCAAATTTGCAGCCAATCTGTTTACAAAACCTGTTAACAGAATCTGCTATTGCGGGTTGGCTGCCTGGTAATCTTCCAAGAAGGCCTGATTAATTTTCACCACACTGCGTTGGATTAAAGTCACATACATTTTAAAATACGTAACTAACGTATGTTACTTGAATGATTTATTCCAATTACCACCCAGTCAGTGAAACCTGCAATAACAGATTCTGCCCAGATTCTGTTAGCAGGTTTTGTAAACAGAATGGTTACAGATTTGATGCAGAATCTGATGGGAGATTAACAGCAGAATCTTTTCGGTTTCTGATACCAATGCGTCTTCAGATTTTGTTTAGCAGGTTCTATTTGCCGAAGCGAACCCAAGCCAAATGCGAACGCAGATGGCTACGGGCCTTTAAACAGCATCGGTCAGTTCTGTTACCAATCTGCTGTCAATATGCAGGCAGATGGCTGTTAGGGCCATTTGTCTTATAGTTTAGTATTTTTATCATTTAAAGGACTATACATGGTAAATAAATCTGCTGAAATAACATTACTCTAACTGCATAATTATAATAGTGCGAATGTCCAAGATCCTATTTTTATATGAAACTAATAAAATGAATATTATTTTCTAATAAATTTTTATGAACTTCAAAAGTATACAAAGTATAATAAGTCGCCATTCTACAGGGTGTAAAGAGGATTGTGGCGACCCATCCAGCCTTCTGGAGACAGACTAGCAGCAGAATTGCCACAAATAGTAACAGAGCCTGTGCACAAATCCGTAAACAGCTGTTACGCCGATTCGGCTGCGACTTGCGAAAATGCATTAAGTCTTAAAAAGGAAAAAAAACGACTGCATTCCTATCACATTTATATAGTTCTCCTTATTCCTAAACACTCGACTTCAGAAAAAGTTACATTTTAAATATCACTTATCGTGCTAGGTTTGTCCCGCTAATCTGTTCTAACAGGTTTTGATATATTATAGCCACCGGTCCGCTGTAATGACTGAATGTAACAGATAACGCATCGAATCCGTTGCCCATTCTGCTTAAAAGCCTGCCAACAGGCAGAGGGAACGAGCTGCTGTAACAGGTTTGGCTGATTGGGGTGATTCTACACCTCTGGGTCGGTGGAGATCCGTAAATAAAAGTTGGTGCAATATTGTCCTTGACCTTGAAACTGAGGGCCAAACTTTTTTTATTGCATCGCATTCATCGTAAGGATAAAAAGTCTGAATGGAACCATATGTCCCAAATGCATCATTTGCTCAATATAAATTGTTAAAAACTTGCACAAATAGGATTGTGTAAGTCACACGTAAGAAAAAACAAACGCTCCACACTAGCATATCCCGCCTATGCACAAGCATTTGTCGTGACTCCTTATATGTGTGCGGGCTCTCCACATAAGTTATGAAACATTACTTTAAAACAGAACTTTAATAGTTCTGTTTTATAATATTGAGCAAACGGTGCATTTGTGACATATGGTTCCATTCAGACTTTATATCCTCGTGGTGAATAGAATACAATGCAATAAAAAAAAGTTTGACCTTTAATTTCATGGTCAAGGACAATTTTGCACAAACTTTTATTTACAGATGCCCACCAATCCAGTGATGCAGAATCACGCTACAATAATCTTTACACTTAATTTCTTTACACCCTGTACCTTTGCAAAACTTAGGACTCTAAATCAGTTATAATTATATATATGTTCACACACGTCTATAATGTATATTAAACGCGTATAGTTATATTTATATATGGTATTTATTTTATACAGTATTTATTGTGTGCTTTTATTAATTTACACACAAATTCAATTCAACAAAGGAACTACGTCGTTATACTCGTAGAAATCAAGATAGTTTTCATTAAACGTGGTGTTATTGTTATCCTTCAGACATGAGGAACTTGCTTTCTTCTATTACCAACATGAAAATGAAAATGGAAGATATCATTTTCGTCGTAACACTATTGCAACCTACACCGATATAATAATATTGCCGTAACGCTAAACCAAATGGAATAAAGCTACTTTTTAAAACTTACTTAATACATCTAAACATGTCTTGGCAAAAGATGAATAAAAAATATTAAACTAGTGTTCGAATAGCAAACAAAAAATATTACTTATTATCTCGGCAAGATAAAATATCGAAGTTTTAATATGTATTACGTTCACTCATTCTAACAAGGGTAATTATATTCTTTTTTGTTTTTTCTCTTTTATCCCCAACGGTTTCGATCAACAATACCAAGCAATCACAAAGAATTAAAACATAGTACATACTTACTTTAACATATTGCATTTCGATATAATTACATATTATTTTAAATTATAGACTGTTGAAAAGTTCTAAATTTATTATCAACGTTACAAATCGCCATTGAAATAGTTGATCGTTAATCAAGATATGCAGCAGGCAACCTTTTCATAGCTTCGTAAACCTGTATCATTGAAATCGTACTACAATTTCAATGAGGAAAGCTAATTTGGAATTTGCTTTCTATACGCTATTCAATAAATGTCAACTTGTTATTAGAACATTTCTAGCCGCTATGTATACAAGAACTCTGTGACACGATAATATGATTCTACACAAAATGATTTTATTATCGACAATGATCGATGCGGATTAATTTTACTACCTACATTAAATCGAAGTGCAAATAATCTACTTCATTACAATAACCAAATTTATGATTTAAAATTTGAAAAATTATAGAAATCAAGGTACAAATGTATATTATTTTATTTCCTTTTCGATTTAATGCCGGTTAGTGGTGAAAGGCGTCAATCCCCTGAGAGACATGTTATCAAGAACGCCACTTATATAAGCTGAAACATCGACCGTATCTTCTTCCGCTTTTCTAATAAAAGGATGCTCCAGCAACTTGTTGTATTTCGGCCGCTGAGTCTCTTCTTTAATTAAACTTAAACGACAATAGTATATGGAATGTTATTTTATATACAAACACAGTTTTCAAGTACAGTCGAACCTCGGTAATACGAAGCGCAAGGGAAGAACTTTCTAATCATGCAGATTTCATCCTATCGAAGTTTTCGCGTAAGAGATGCTCAACGAACAAATATTCGACTCACAGAGGCTTTGTACACGGTTTAGTATTAACTTTTTTTACGCACAACGGGACACATTCTGTTCTAGAAAACGAGGGGACGGTACATGAGACTAAGAACAGGCCAGAAAGCCTGGAAGTTTGAGGAAGGAATAAGGAAAGCGGGGGAGAGAAAAATAATTAAGAGATGTTTAGAGGAAAAGGAGGGAGGGAATGCCAAATCAATTGTAGGGGAGAAAGAGAGAATTACTTAAAAAAGAATGGATTGAGTCAGGTAGGACTACATCTGATGAGAGGGGAAGAAAAGGAAGTGCTGTGGAGCCTGAAAATAAGAGATTACGAAATTCTGGAGCAAGAGCAGGATAGAAGAATAGAGCAGGCAAAATACAATTAAAGATATAAGTAAAGAAGGAAGAGCGAGGAGCCAACAATAAATGGTACAGGTAAGATGTGGAACCACGGAAAGATGGAATAGATATTGGAAGACACGGGGGGGAGGGTTGCTAAGATAGAAGATGTGGTGAATGGAAAAAGGGGTGATAGGATAGAAGAGTGGCTGAGGGAATAGAAGCGGGAAATGGAGGAAAAGGAAAGAATTGGAATGGATGTGCAATAAATAGATAAGAGATAGGATAGTATGTAAGACAGAATAGGTATAAAAGGAACAGCGAAAGAGAAGAATGGCAGAGATAAGTTAGTAGTGTAAACGTGGGTTATTTGAAAACCAAGTCCAAATTTCGTGGCTGTGAGGCCGAAATAAGGAATATCTGACCAACCATTGCTAACTCTAAACCTATTATGGCATTAATAAAAACCTAGCAAAAACCTTAGCTTTGTCCCGTAACTTTGGACCTTTTATGCTAACAGTTTTATTTGTTTACTGCCATAATGCGAACCATTTTAATGACCACTCACTCACTCAATGACTGAAAATTTAGCCCTTTTTTCTCTTGCAATCTAAATTCAAATTCTGAAGGCTACAATGACAGAGGGCATAAAATAAGTCAAGTTCAAGGAAGTTTATATTTCGAAATGCAGTGGTTCTTACGAGGAAGCCGAAGGGAATGAACGAGGTACTAGTCTTACAGAAGTTTTCGAGTTGCTGAGGTTCAACTGTAATATAAACATGTATTAGAATTGAATAACTTACCATGTATTAACAAAGTTCACGAAATCCATGGTAAAGTGATTTCCATTTTCATTGGGAGATAATCGCGGAGGATCACCTTGTACAACTTGATAAAGCTGTTCAAAAACAGAATTCCACTTTGGATATGGAAAATAACCAGTCGCAATTTCCATCAATGTAATACCCAGCGACCATACATCGCTTCGAACGTCGTAACCTTTTGCACGTTGAGGATCTATCCTTTCTGGCTGAAAAATAATTATAAATACAATTGCTTCATATCATTTCATACAATCAGCGTGAAATATCTGTCTGTTCGTGGTTCTACGTACAGCCATGTACGGTCTGCATCCAGCATCTCGGGTTCGCGCAATAGAATCTACCAACTGTCCTGATATACCAAAATCGCAAAGCTTTATATTACCGTGTCGATCTAACAGTATATTACTAGGTTTTACATCTCTATGAATTATTCTTAATTTTTCCTTGAGGTAATTCAACGCCTTTACTGTGGCGACAGTAATTTTTCCTAAAATACGTTCTGGTATCCTCTCCTGCAATACCTCGTGAATAAACTTATAAAATATATCTAATGAAGTGTCCATGAGCTCCATACAAATCCAACAATCACCCTAATCAAAACAAGATATTCGATTAATGAAAAAAGAAAGAAGAATAACATAATTAAACATTTCTTCCCAGACTTTTACCTCCTTAAATAAAGCTCCATAAAATTGCACAATGCATGGACATTCATTAGACTTCATTACAACTTCTAAGTCCATTAACAGTTGTTTTTGCTCCCTTTCGTCCACTGTAGAGCGAATTCTCTGTAATCAGACACGGTACTATGAACGTAACAAGTTGTTAACGGCGATAAAATTATATTATGTACCTTCACAGCCATAACAGTATCACTTATCCTATGTATCATCTTATTTACAGTGCCGAACCCTCCACGGCCTATTTCTCCTAGATCTTGTAGATCCTCGCTCGTGAAATCATATACTACATTTGGTGATAGCTGCAATTTTCCAGTACTTTGCATCGACTGACACATTCTTAATTTATCCCTACAAAATATAACTGTGTTAACCAATAACATATACAATGCAGTGATTAATTTGCGTAAACAAACTTTTACTACCTCGCCTTGTCAGGTAGTTCTGGTGGTACTGTGGTGCATGGTCTTGCAGGTAGCTTAGGCAAAGGTAAAGGCAAATTTGGACGAGTAGATCTGCAATTAGTAAAAATAAGATTCAGGAACTATATATCAAGTAAAACAGTAAGGTCTCACCGCTTGACAGTACTTTGGGATCTAAACTGTAGAATAGTTAGGAGATTCTCTATCATGAGAAGGAGCCAGTGTTTTGAAAACCCCATGCCCAGATGGTCGCAAAGAAAGAAAGCATGCAGAGTGAACACACATGAAAAGGAATAAGAACAAAAGCCAACCTTGGAATTCATTCAAAAGAAGTCCTGAATTGCTGAGTTGATTTATTCTATTACATTGAGGGCTGGTTTGCGAGGAGCGCATTTTGAATGGGGATAGAGACTGACAATTAGAGAGACCTTACTGTATTATTACATTATCAATAGTTAAATTAACGAAACTTACATTGGTAGGCAAGCTGCACTTCCAGTTGAATTAGAATGACAGGAGTTTGTTGAATTGGTAAATGGTACATTACTACCTTGCGTTTGCAAATTCAATTTAAATTGTCTTCTTTTCTCTATTACAAAATTAGTAACATTATTATGTTACCATAATTATACGCATGCAATTGCTTTTAAATTATAATATTTATATATGTATCTATGTATATATGCACATACGTGTAGACACAACACCTGACATCTCATTTTGAACGTTGTTAATAGATCCAAATTCCAGATGTTGAAAATTAAATGGTCTACTGGAACCTAAATATTGCGAGACAATAGAAAGCACTAACTCTATTAAAACATAGGCAATTAACTGTAATTTATACTTGTCGATAAACAATACATGTATATGTCTATAATTCTATGTACCTATGCATGCATGTAATAATAAAATCGTAGCAACGAAACCACAATTTCCTATCGTAGATAATCCTTTATGGACAAACCTATTCGAAATCCAACACTCTTTACAACTGACTAGCAAACTTCTGAACTGTAACTTTTTGTTGTACAATATATATATATCTCAAACCTACGCTACAATCCCTGAATTCTTATCAACATTAATATATTGTTAGCAATCGCAATCGCAAACTGGACGTTGATTAAACGCACATACGAGTGCTTCCCCATTTTTCATTGCAATTTGTCAAGTGCATATACAGATTGAGCATCCGCAAAGGGTTAAAAATACAAAACTCATATTATGTAAATAAAATTATTTATGCAATAATTGGTAAACTCATTCACACCGTAACTTACTTTGATTATTTGGGGTTGAAAAATTCCCACGATTCTCGGTCATTTTCTTCAAATTCTTAACACTTGACTGCCAGAAGAAAAACCTCCTATCAAAGGCGCTCCTTTTAGGAGACCTTTCCGCAAGATCTTAACAATCTAGCATACGTATTCCGCGGTGAGCGCACCATTTGTGCAATGTCCTTCCTTTTTCGGACAGTACAGAAAAAAGAGGACCTTATTATTTTCGAAAAACACACGACATTGATCGCAAGATTCCTTTACATTACAAAAGTACATCTTACCCATAAGCTTATCGCGATCGCTTATTTATTTGACGAGCGGAACAGCCATGTATACGTACCTTTCGATATTATACGTGCAGGCAAGTAAAACAACGAAGGACGATACGAGTTTTATATCAATTTATACCGAATATTTTTAATAATTTAATAAAAAACTTCTTGCGTGGAATTGTGCTCTTGCTTGTTCATTTATTTTCATTTTACATGTACATATTTCCTGGAGACTCCGCGAACTATTTTATAGTTCTACGCCTCGATCGTGGTAGGCACTAGTAGCAACTTTTATGAGGCACAGTACTTACATCCTCTTACAATCATGTTTCATGGTCAGAATTTCGAAAATATGTACTTCTCTGTTCTTATAATAATATTTTTTTATATCGATCTTTTCAGCGGAGTGAATGAAAATAATGAAATAGTTGCGTACATGTTATTCTGATATTCAAATGGTTCTTTTATTCGAAAAGGAAATTATAGCCGTTCCACAAACAATTATAATCATTCTTTCTGTATAAAAACACATTAGAAATTTAAGGACATAAAACAGTATATACAAATCATTAACAATATTTATTTTAACATTATTGTTCCATTACGCATATTCCTAAAATCGATGTAACAGACTTTATCACAGCCTATTCTGTAATTAGCCGTGCTGAACAACGTGGCAACACCGTGTATTTACCGATCGGGAGTCCTATTTTCAGTAATGGGAGTCTTGTACTTGGCATTACAATTAATACTTTTTTTCATAGAAAATTATGTTAAAGTACACAATTCTTTATTAATTATGTCTGAGTAATATATAAATATTATAACTGTGGTAAGTAGAAGTGATATTAAAGTATACTAATATTTATAAATGTGGAATACATTTTGTGGACTCTCGGATGGGTTTGGTGATGTGATACACAATATTGAAAATATTTTACAGTGGTTTTAAGAAAATATAAGTACGAAGCAAAATAGAATCATCTTTGAACTAAAACGCAACATGGAAAATGAATGAAGTGATATATAAGTTCATAGAAACCTGAAATAGTCAAAATTATTGATACGAAGTCAAAGAGGTTAAGTGAACACGGAAAGAGTATAAATGAACACGGAAAGAGGTTCGATAATTAGTTACTGAAGGGAAGAGTTGTGCAAGTAATTATAAAATCGTATTAAAGGCTAACTTTATAATTGTTGTAAATTTCCTCACCACCCAAGGGGTATTACTATGGCGCGTTACCTTTTTTTAACATAATGGGTGGTTCGCCAATAGCCATATCATCCCATTTTATAAAATTAAAATAATTTCTTATAAACTGTAAAAAAATAAAATAATCTTAGAATAGGTAACAATAAATAAAATAATCTTCGATAATAATAAAAATAAAACAATAGGAACATAACATTGACCCGCTTGGGAGAAAAAAATGTAGTAGATATTATTTTTAGAAAACAAATAAATATACCTTTCATATAAACAGAAAAATAAAGTATTAAAGTTTTCAACAATAATAAATAATCTTGAATAATATTAGTAACAAAACATACTCTGACATTCTCTTGAAATTCTGCTAATAAAACCTTAAATCTTGTGAAATAAAATTAATAATAAAAATTAATAAAAAGCATATATACATATGAAAATAAATAAATATGGACGAAGACAAATAAAAAACTCTATTAATGCATTAAAACATACTGGAAAGAATAAGTTAAATATATCAAAATTAATGTTATAAAAAGAGTTAAATTGAAAAACAAGCAATTGAAAATATAGTTTCTATTGAAAGTTCTTATTTTACGATTTTTAGAAATTATATGTGCATGCATTTCTAATTGATTATTATTTATAGTTTTGGCGTAATCATTCAATAAAATATTAGAAAAAATTGATAATAATTTAAACAAAATACTGTGATAATCTTTACCACAAATGCATGTATTTGAAAATGCCAAGTGATGTATATTTGATTGAATACTAATGTATGTTAATTTACATAAAAAGTGCTTACGATTTCCAGATTTCAAAAAATTTGATTCCAAATTAGCACAATTTATTATGGCTTCCATTATTGCACACATATGAGTAAATATGGTTATTACTTCTTCTGTAGGGATGGAAAGTCCACCTCTTTGTAAGTGATCAAAATATACATTATTTACAGTTGTACCTTTATCCTCCACAATTAATAATTTACATATATTACAATTTAATTTTTTAGCAACAGAATGGGACCCATAACCAGATATATAAACCTTAATAGAAGCATCAACAACACACGTGGATAAATATGCAGTATCAAAAGTTTCTGAAAAACCATTTACATCAGCAGCAAGATCACGAATATCATTACTGTTATCATCTTTGGGGAATAAAAATATAGAAATATAATTTTTTTCTTTTAGAATACTAGCATAATTTCCCTTACAATTGGGAACACAACAACGCCGTGGCATTATTAACTGATAAATATAGTCTGAAACTTGAGAGAAAATTGTCCAAAAATTCTATACGTATATAATAAATATAGCTTTGTAAAAATTTATATATGATTCTATTAAAATGTTATTAATTCTAAATTAAAATATATTGAACGAACAGTAGATGTTATTGAATATATGTGCTACACACAAAGATAAAGACCTGTATAGTTAATAAATAAAACTTACCCGCATTATTGCACTTACTTTTAAATTTTCTTAAATAGCTTACTAATGATAAGCTCACATGGATTTGAAAACATTTGAAAACTAAGCGGGAAACTGAGAGTCCGATAGGGGGAGACTGGGAGGCCGGTAGGGTGGGTTGGGCTAGGTATATTGATATATATATCACACCCGGACTCCCGCTGTGTTGCCATTTTTACCTTCAGCACGGCTAGTACTAAAGTCGGCTGTGCTAGTACTAGAGTAGGCTGTGTATACATATATTACAACCGGACCCTCGCTATGTTGCCATTTTTACCTTCAGCGCGGCTAGTACTAGATAGGCTGTGGCGATACATCTGCCACATTCAGAGCACATGTGTTCATGTGTCAAACTACCTTCATAGTACGTAAAGGAATTAAAGCGTATAGTTGAAACGAAACAAACGCATAAAAATGGTTCTTGCAAGAATGCGTAATTCGTTAATACTATCCAGTTTAAGGTGACGTTAGAGAAAACTTCCATAATTTGTACACAAATGCAACCATCAATTTCGATTTAATTGTTGATAAAAAGAAAGAATGATATAACCTTCATTGCTCGTACCCAACTAATTTTAATAAGTGTCTGATAAAAGCCTTGATACGATTAATTAGTATAATTAATGCATTTACAGCCGGTCATACAGTGTAAAAAATATCGTGTGCAGCGGGTCGAAATTTTGTTTTATCTAATAATATTAGTTACTTATAAAATTTGTACATGTACATATACAGTACATAAGAGTACAGGAGTTTAAGTACAGTTGGAAAATGAACATTTAAAACTGGAAAGGATGCATAAAAATTCTTGAAAAATAAAAATAAAATAAAGATTATGATAGAATCTGGGTAAAATGTAATTATACTTTACCAGTTGCCAATGTATGATTTAGAGTTTTAAAGTGAATCCTTTTTTCAGATGCAAACATCTATTAGTAAAAGAAGTTTCTAATACCATAATGAATAATAATTATATATAAAGTATATTTCTTTTATAGGTATAATTCAGCAAACACTATCCAATTTTATAGCAGTTTCCCACAGCATTATATCAAACCTATATATAAAAAAGATGAACAACAAGCAATATTCGAAGGAACGGAGGCAAGCAAAATAGCCCATACAGCTATAAAACCAGCTTACACTAATGAAACCTGCTCCGAATTCCATGATCCATTAGTTCGGTACATAATCAAAACTATAGTTAAATATAAAAACTTTTTAGTATTTATACAATTGATAACTTATACTTTATATTCCAGAAAATTCACAAATTATATTATGAGGAAAGGTCGAAAAGACATGGCCAGGAAATTGTTAGATAAAACCTTTGAAAATATTAAAATATTGCAGCTACAAAAATATTATAATACTTCGACTATGGAAAGGGAATCTATTATATTAGACCCAAAAGAAATTTTTTATCGTGCTGTAGAAAATTGTACACCTATTTTAGAATTACAAAAAATAATGAAAGGTGGAATTTCATACCAGGTGCAAATGAAAGTTACATTTACAGAAACATTTTAATATATTTTCCACATAATGATAAATATTATCACGTACAGGTTCCGGTACCAATAAGTGAAAATAGAGCTAAATTTGTATCCATGAATTGGTTAATTCGAACTGCACAAGAAAAAGGAAGTACTGACAAATTTGCAGACGTCTTGGCAAAAGAGTTAATTGCTGCAGCGAACAACGAGGTATACTGTATATGCATACTTTCAATTTAACTATAAAATACAAGTATAATTCAAATATTAGATGAGACGAAATGATCACTTTACTTACATAAATTACGTGTGTTAAATGTAAGTCAACACTCCACAATTCATTTCAATACTTTATATTTCAGGGTCGAGTTATTAAGAAGAAAGATGATATGCATAAACAGTGCGAAGCGAATCGGGCCTACGCGCATTATAGGTGGTTGTAAAAAGAAAGATGTGGAGAATAAAATTGTTATTTATATGCAATTGATGATACTTATTTAAACACGTTGATAAATCTTAGTTCACATCGCCAAAAATTTTATTAAAATCTGATGGTTTGATAACTTTTCCATGCTTGAGAAACAGTTTGAATTTGTGTTTACATGGTTCAACAATCAAGAATCTATAAAGTTTATTATTATAGTTCAAAGGAGATTCCGTAATAGGTGTAACACTGTTAATATCTGTCTTCAAATCTGCTCTATTGCCCCAGTAATTCACATACGATATTATAATATTTTGATTGTCTTCGTTGAAATATATAGATCCGATCAAATTATTGCATAGATAACAGCCAATATGTAAGGAAAGGGTTAATACAGAACCTAAAATCGATAATAATTATATAACAAATGCTGACGGTATAGTTTCTTATGAATATAATAAATACTATTTAAACTTACTACTGCTCAAAGCAAGTACATTCTCAGATAGTGATATGATATTTAACATTTGAAGTGTTGTAGTTACTGGTATAGTTATTCCAGAAAAAATGGTAATATTACGTTTTACCTTGTTCAAAATGAAAGCAGGTACAATGTAAGGAAAAGTATAAATTACATTGTAATCTGGATATTTTATTGATTTCATTATTTTAGGAATATTACGTTTTTCATTATCTGATACATTGTTATATTTTCGAATTGTGTTATTAACACTACTATACAAATTTAATCTTAATAGACTACAATAATTCACTGTAAATAGATTCTTGGTGATTTGTACCATTCTTCTCGTTTGCAATAAAATTCGGTGATTGAAGACCAAATTCACTTCTTCCCTCGTATTTGGGAACTCACAGTTAGAACGCTAGCAATCAGACAGACGACTCCCGTCTAATTATGCAACGTGTGGAATCAGCGCCTCTAGTAGTAGAACGATTCATTATTTTACGTAACCTGTATAGTACTTATCTATTTCATGGGTGTATGGAAATTTGAATTTGTACAAATATAATTTACACAGTATATACGCCCAGTCAGCAATCTGTCTATAAATGGATAGCCGATTGGCGTCAGATTCCCGCACAATCCGCCAGAATCTAAGGCCCAATCGGTATCCATCTGTGTCCGCATTTGGCGTCCTATTCGTAAACAGATTCTGCAAACTGAACTTATTTGCCGGATTGGCGGCAGTTTCCTGCAACTTCAGCCATTTAAATTTTATATGTATGCGCATATACGTGCATGCTTTCCGTAGTGTGTGAATCTACGTATACTGGCCCGCGCCCTTTAAATGAGCTCTTCAAAATTATTCTTATTTATGGTTTAAGGGAAAGAACTAAATAACTTTAATATTAATATATGTGCTAGTTATCATGAAAGCGGTATAAGTCAAATTTTTCACTTAATCGAGCAACATAATACATAAGAACTGACAAGTTCAATGTTTTTTACATTTCGACTTACACTTTCATAATAACCGACATATCTATGTATTTATTAATTTAAAATACAGATTGAGAATTTCGGTGTTCAGTTTTACATTAACAATTTCTACGAAGTAATACCGTATATACTATCAGTCAAAAGTTTCAAATCAGGATTTGGAAGCTGTGTAAACATAAAGAGATGGAATTTGAATAATTTTAAATCAATAAGAGTATTAATCGGATTTCAAAATTGTGACTGCTAGTATTTTGCTTTTTTCTTCATTGTTGTGATTCTTCTTCTCCAGTGCATTTGGGCTGAAGTGTGCATGCACGCACATGAAACCTCCTTGAAACCTCTGTGTTGCTTTACACTGCACGAAAAAAAGAAAAGAATGCATTAGTATTAATTGAAGAAACAAGTTACTATGAACAATGTAGGATCATTATCTAAAACAGTGGAGTCCTCACCAGTTTTGATAATCGTAAAAATATGTCACCAAGGTTAAGATTCTGAACAAGTTTCCTGGACTCGACTATTCATCTTCAGATATGGATCCTGGAAAAATTTGTATTTATACCAAAATGTCCTTGGACATGTAACAAATTGAGGAATACATTCTTTATTCTTGGTATTTTATGGGAAAATAATGAACATACAACATACCTTATCTGTACATTTACTGATGCCGGACTGTTGTCTTGCTGCATCCTTGAGTGATCTGTACCCTTCACTGCATATCTTAATATCTAATATTCTCGTCTCCTATATAGGCCCATAGCCGAATAAGAGGGAAAAAGTACCCCTAAACCAAATTAGGCTTGCAAAAGGTTATCAAGAAAAACCAATTTACTCCAAGTTTCAACCCTGTAACTCGAATGGGAGGGTAGTTACGGCAAAAAACAAACATATTGTTTTTTCTCAACATTTTTTATTTGAACGCAAGATGTTGAAAATGTTCAAAAAAATCGGAGATATTTCAGTCATGGAGGCACATATTATAGGAGTCTTACAGATCTTCCAATTGGAAAGCCGAGCTACAAAAAATAAGAAATTTCAGAAAATGCTGAAAAATGGCGATTTTGTATTGTCGGAATCACGGAACCATATTTATATTTATTTTGTAGTTACATACTACTGATGCTATCACTCTCAATTTTTTTCAGACTTTTTAATTAGGTGCGCCGCAGTTTAAAAAATGAAAAACCGATTTTGCCGTCGCGTTTTGCGTGTCAGAGCAACTTATACAGTAACTTGTACAACGAGTTCTCGTATATTCTTTGTCTAATAAGTGTTTTATGCAATGTTCAATGTTTTTACATGTGGCAAACCATCATAGAAATTGGCGAAACTAGATAAATCGACCCAACTGAAATTATGTCACTCGTCTACATATACTCTAAGATTCTAACGTATTTCATACAGGGTGTCCGGTAACTCAGGGAACCTTGGGAAATGGGGGATAAGTGGGGTGATTCTGAACTTTCTCATTGACCGCAATGGTGTTTGCAACTTCGTTTGTAGTTATTAACAAAAAACACTGGCCAATGAGAGCGCCCGCATAGCGCGCGCTCCAGCACGTGACTCTCAATCGCGCTCGTTGATGGTCGTGAACCAACGCATTGACACAGCGACCGAGCGCGATTGAGAGTCGTGTGCTGGAGCGCGGGATTGGCGGGCGCTCTCATTGTTCAGTGCTTATAAATATCTAAAAAATATTTGTTAAATATTTTAATTTTATATACGTAAATCTGAACTTAAAGCGCTTTTGGTGCCATATACAGTGCATTCCGGTTAAGGGGGACATATTAGGATCGAACTAATTATTTCCAAAAAAGCGAATTTCCACAGAATTATAGTTATATTTTAGTTTTTGTTTCCGTTCTTCAGTATCTGTCTCAAATAACTGGCGATCCCGCTTGACCGGCGGCGCAATTAACCAGAATTCACTGTATCTTGCCAAATATGGTACTGTTTAATATTTCTAACATTAACGTAATAGTAGTAAATAGGTTTATTTTTTGCGTTTCGGCCTCAAAATGGAGTTACATATTCTTTTACATAATTTATTACATAATCTGTGTGTGAGAGCTTTCTTTTTGCGATTCTTTCCTTCTTCTTTTTTTCATGACCATTCGCATCCACACCGCTCCTTCTTCTCCTCCTTTTAGTATCCCTCTTATCGTTGCATTTCCTCTTCTCTAACATTAACTTAATATATGAAGTGCATTTTGTAATGTTTTAGATTGTACAATCATAGATGGAGTGCAGGAAAACTCGGGTGATGTTTTACTACTATTTCGCCTTTCTTTTAATTATTTCTTTTTCCCAAGTAATTATTGTTGCGAATGCAATAATTTATCATTTATCGCATGCTAGGAACCTATCAGATATTGTAACATCCGCAGAAGTATGTACTTGGCAACTAGCAAGTGATACCAATAACACTGTTTAAAACGGGTCTGATTTTGTAACATTCAACGGAGGTTTCTTGTAAATTTTAATGAGCTAAATACGAATCTGGAGACCGTTTTTCTTCAGAATATATCCCGTTTTTGAAATAATCAATTTTTTAAAAAACCGCAAATTTTCTACTTTGGAAGCGTTTTGTACTTCTACAGCAATAGTTATTCAATTGCTCTTGATGCCAAATGATTCTGTGGAGCATCACGAATGTAATAATGTAAGGTATTATGAGATTATAAACATTTACGTATGCTTTAATAATGATTAAAGTGAAAAGAACACCCAAAATGCACCCGTTTTGGTTGACATTGTTCAATTCATTTAAAAAACTAAGGATGCAGGAGGAAATCTAACTATTCCACGTGATAGAGCAGATATGATAAAACATGCGGCGGCAACAGTGACACTCGGCAGAAGTACTGCGCCTCTAGTGATTCCGATACGCTGAGCGACAAGTGGGGAGCTGCCTTCAAAGAGCATCACTGCCGCCGCCACGTGTTTTGCCAAACTATTTCGCTTCGACATTGAAAACAAACATACTGTTGTAACTTCCGTTGATGCTTCCTTTAGCACAAAGGTCTGCCCTGTCGCGTGGCATAGATAGATTTTCTCCTTGACCCTTAGTTCTTGAAAGAAATAGAAAAATATCAGCCAGAATGGGTGCATTTTCGGTGTTCCTTTAATTTTGTTCATTATTTAAACATATGGTAAAACTGCATAAGTGCTCTGACCTCTCCGATTTCGATGATTTTTAAATATGTTGTAGAACTGAGTACCCGGAACAACTTTTTCCTATGCATATAACCGCCGCTCGGCCTTAGTTTTCGAGATATTTGCCAACAAATATAGCTACTACGTCATTGAATTTTTTATATACTTTCACGCTCGTGGCAACGTGTAGGCTGCCGCTTTTCCGGCGGCCGCCGAAGAATCTGTATACCGGGTGACCTCATAAAAATTGTACCTCTAGAACTAGATATATCATATCAGATTTGGTATTGGCGGCCGTGCCTATCCCCCTGCACCCCTTCCCCACAAAATCAAACCCAAACCTAACCCGAATCTAATTTTTATTTAATCAAATATTAATTTGGGTTAGAATTTTCTTTTCCGATGAGAAACTGTATACTCGGTCAACTCATCGAAAAAGTAATGATTTTTTAACACATGGTTAGATACCTGACCTTCCACCTTGCACGTCCGCAGAACGTCATACCATATTTCAATGTTTATAATCAAAGAACTGCTTATATCAATTTTATTCGTCAAACTCCACAGGATCATTTGCCACCAAGCGCAACTGAATAACAATTTACACCAAAATTAAAAAGCATCTTGAAATTTGAAAATTTGCCGTTTTTTTGAAAATTAATTAAAAAAAAAAGGTATGTTCTGGAGAAAAACTGCTTGCAGATTCGTATTCAACATATTAAAATCTATAAGAAAAAAATCTATAACAGTGTATTTAACCGAGACATGATGAAGATTAAGAACTCCTTTGCTTTAACACTTTTTTTCCACATCAATCGAAAAGATAAGTATCTTTAAAACAATTACTTTAGTATAGGAAATGTCAAACAGTTTTCCAATTGACAATTGATAAGATATATGATAAAAGAAATGGTAGCACAGAAAGCGCCCTATGTTCATATTTACGTATATTAGATTAAAATATTTAAAAGGTGATGCGCGTTGGCATCTAAATTAGATGATCTAATTATTAGACTCTAATACATACATTATATTATATTTGTATATTACAAAATAAGGTTGTTGTTCCGAAAATCACCAGTAGTCGATCGCCATTAAATTTGAAGGGGTATTGAAGAGTTGGGGTGCTCAAATTTTGACTGCGTATATTATTAATTTTCGAGATATTAATGAACAACATCTAGTACTGCCCATTAAAAGCTGCGTATACAAGAGTTACTAATACATTGAATGAAAATAGCATTAATGAATTTGGTGCAAACTATTTATTTATAATTCAAAAATTCTATAAAATGGTTAAGAAATGAATAAAATTGTACAAGGGTTCTTTGTACACGATTGTTTATTACCCAAAATTACATCACCGTATAATTAGCGTGTTAGTATTACCAAGTATTTGCGTGCAGATTGGCAGCAGTTGGGAACCAAACTGACAGAATCTGTCTACAAATCCGTAGCCATCTGTGCTCGCATTTGGCTTGTATCTGTATCCAATAGCAGATGGGCGGCACAAACCGAGCAGATCCATAACACAGTCCGCATAATTTTTGTCACCTACTTTAGCAGGTTTATTACATTTTTGCCGCCAATCTGCTGCAGTAGGTGCATTTAACAGATCCCGCTTCAAATCTGTGGCCATTCTGTTGATTCAACATTGCAGGTTTGGCTGAATGGGATAATTAGTAGACATTATGTACATTTTTTTAATTGGCCTACCATTGCGTACAAAATAACAATAACAAAGTTATTCATTTTGTACACCGTTTTAATTATATTACAATATTGTTATAATATATTTTTAACTATATAATAATACTACCATTTGAAAACTATTTAATTCTATTAACATTAATATTTAAACACTGCACAACTTTTCAAATACATTGTTTCGTAATTTAATTTATAATGGAGTAATAGATCTTTGTAATCATACAACAATCAATAAAATAGTGCAATTATTAAACTAACAATTAAATACTAAAAATAAATATAAAATTTGTTTAATAACAGAGCACATTTTAATCTCAGTTTTTTTACAAATGTACGACATTTTTAAAATAGAAAATACCTAAAATATAATGTTACAAATAATAATTTAAAAAAACAATTTTCTGAAGCAATATTTTGTAAAGCGATTTTTTAAATACCTCACGTAAATTATCTTTGAAAATATAATGTTAGATTAGAAGTTTCTGCCAAAGTAGCAGAACAAGTGTTTATAAACAATTCGTAGAGTATAAAAGATACATTACAAAGTACATTTTTGTTCGCGATAAATTAGAATATCCTCGTTTCGATAATAGAGGTTGTTCATGAATCTCTTACAATTATTTCCTTAAACTACGAGTCCGAATAACTGACGCTGAGCATTAACTATTCGCATGAACGAGGTGTGGATAAACGAGGATAAAATTTCAAAAAATACTACATATAAAATACTATTAACAGAAGAATAACCAATATACTAAGAAGTAATAGATAAAAAATGATATACATATATGTAATACTACAGCTGTCATGGCAATATATGATATTTGTTCCTAGCTTTATAGTCTAAAATGTAAAAATACATTTATTTTTGCTGACTATATTTCTTCTTATCTGATTTTAAAACTTGGTCATTATTTCATTCAATAACAGCTACATATTCCATTGGTGATTAGCCCAATATAAATATTATAGTACCACAAAACAATGAACATCAAATTTGTTTAGTGTTAAAATATTAAGGTCGCTTACTTACTGTTGTATCAACTTATAATATTAATTGGTAATCACATTTCATTGTCATGTAATAGATTGTATAAGCCATAAAAAATAGCAATTACATTATTAGTACACTTTCGTAATTACAATATCTTTTAAGAAAAGTAACTAAAAATACGAGTGTTTCTGTAAATCTGTACCCTATTTACTGTATAACAATAAAGGAGCTTTTTATCTACTTTATGTTTCTATATTATGGAAATTGTATAATCTGAATACGAATACAAGTTTTGGCACAGTAACGTGGTAAATGTAGAAGTACCCTCATTGAACAGTCAATTT
This sequence comes from Nomada fucata, assembly GCA_948146005.1. NCBI lineage: Eukaryota > Metazoa > Arthropoda > Insecta > Hymenoptera > Apidae > Nomada > Nomada fucata. The sequence continues at coordinate 19,592,896 of OX411280.1, forward strand.
TGCTTGCTTACTATACAATAGGTAAAGACATATATTGATGACAGGTTGTATATTTCTGAGCTTTTTACAAAAGGTTTATACTATAAAAAAGCTATTTAACATTATTGAAAAATAATTTCTATGCACTGTATTAGATAAGTGTTTTTATATTGTACACAATGAGTGGCGTAGCTACTGCAGAGGGTTGGCACAAACTGCTTTAGGCGTACCGTTAGAAAGGGCGAAACAAAATGTAAAATATTTGTAAAACAAATTTTTAGTTAAAGAATTATTATGTTTCTATTTATTAAATTGAATATATCTTATTGCTGAAATGACTTAAATCTCAAATAAATTATTAATAAGTATGGTTTGAATCGAAATACTTACATATGTATATGTGTTTAAATTAAATGTTCAAAACAAATATGAGACCTCTATCGAGAAACCCGGGGGGGGGGGGGCACAGATTGCGCTTGCTCCTGGGCGCTGAATATGCAGCTACGCCATTGCATACAATGTTAGGCATTACTTAGGACTGCTATGTTATTCCAAATTATTCTTTCTCATTTTTAAAACTGTTAGAATGTCTGTTAGTTACTTTTCTTGTACAAATACATATAAAGTCATATCTTAAATGATCATTTTGTAATAAGTAATATAATATCCGCTTGCCCGTAGGTTTTCCACTAATCGTTTGATTACTGTCTACAATTTGTAGACACAATTTTTACCATTACGATACTTAATACAATTGCACTCGTCATGTATAATTTCTATTTCTTCAAGTTTTTAAATAATCGCAAAACTTTTATGTCAATCGTATTAATTTAACTGTCCTCTTAATTAATATTCGAAATGTAATACTTGTTTTGCGAACTTTTCATTAAAATCAGTACTTTGAAAAATTGTCGTGTCGGTGGGAACAAACTTAAGACAACTTGTTCTTATAGCTCTTCGGCGTGAGATTTCAATAATTTCGATAACGATGGCATATCTGATACAGGAAACACGTGATTCAATATGGCATAATAATGAAATCCAGCTGCTACAGCAACGAAAATATGCCAAATTGCATGTGCGCAGGGTATTCTTCCATCTGACTTAAAAAACACCAAGCCAAGAATGTAAAAGAGTCCTCCCAGTTTTAATTCAGCAATATTATAATAATTGTACTGTAAAGAATAACGTATACATTTCTTCATGATTTGTGATTACGCTTAGGACTACGTTAACCCTTTCGTTTTTTATGAATTTTTAGTGAACAGTTACTGTCGAAAACCGGAAGTCGTGTATACAGGATTGGGGAAAAAGACTTGGCCCATCTGAAATATTCCGGGTAGTTATAAAAATATGGAAAAATCTTATACTCAAAACTTGCACGCCACGAAGGGAGACATAATGCAACCTAAATACTTTTTGCGTGGCTGAAGGCGTACAGGAGATTTCAAGGTGAACTTAATTTTTTTTAATGAAATGTGACATTTTTTAGTTCATAATCTGATAGTATTTTTTTAGATCAGTTCAACGATAGGAAACAGTATAGCATTCCGTTTTATGGAAATGAGGAATGGGCAGTCAAATATTAATCTGACTCCGTATTCTTGACTTCCATAATACGGTATGGTCTATTGCTGCGCACCGTTAAACTCGTCTCAACGCATTCTATCAGATGATGAATAAAAATATATGGCATCCCATTTAAAAAATAGAAATGACCCTGAAATCTCCTCTATGTCTCCCTCGTTACAATAACATTATAACATTTACAATATTATAGCAATATAACATTTTTTCGTATTATTAAAAATATCGAATACATTACAGGTGGTCCAAGTTTTTGCCGTACCCTGTATACGTCCTTCGTAGCGAAAGGGTTAAACGGAGTTATGCATTAAAAATATAATTATATACTTACAACATTAATGATAGCAACGCTAGGTCCAACTCCTATAAGTAAATAAAAAATTGTTTCTAACATTTTGTATCGTTCATGGAAGATTTGTTGATATAGAATGCCTAATATTGCCATGATCCAAACTGCATAGCGCATTGAAAATAATAATTCATCGTCTGGGAAATGATCTACGTTTAACCACGGGAAATAACTGGCTGCTATAAATATATAAATCATAGCACGATCACAGCGGTGCAATGCATCTTTGAGTGGCCTGTAATATAATAGGAAAGCTCGATCTTTTACAAACATCAATTTTAATCCCCACGAACATAAAATTTATAAGCACAAACTAAAGTTTAATGTACGTAATAGTAAGTACCTGTTCCTATTGCAGTAATGTACACTGTGGAAAAATGTCGATACCGTAAAAACGAGAATCAAAGATGTACCATAGACAGCAGCTGACACTAACTGCGTCCATGTTGTAGATCGACGAATTAATTCCAAGCTACCTATTACAGATGGTACAACCCAAATCCCATGAGTAGCTACATTCGCTATGTGTTCTACAGATGTAGGAGTATACGCTTCGTTTGTACATGCTCGAGGATTCATCCATTTTATTCTGCAAGAATTTAACACATTTATATGTCGCAATTCAACCCTCTGCAATATTAACCCCTACTTATTTTTAATTCATCTATACATGTACAGAGTGTCCCACGTAACACTATTCACGATTTTTCAAGTACTTGCGATAATCTGACAAAAAATATTTTACACAAAAGTTGATCAGTTTTCGATTGGCTATACATTGCAATAAAAAAAGTTCGAAAATTTTGTTGTTATTATTATTGTCAAGTCCACCTTCATTTTTTTAAATGCACTTTGTATTTTTGACTTAACAGTGTTGTAGTCCGTATCAAAACCAATTCAACGACCTACTATACCATGATCTTCAGATGACCTTGAAGGCAAAGTTTGGAAAAGATTGGTTGGCCCTATTGCTTGGCCACCACGAGCACCTGACTTGTGACCACTTGCTCTTTTTCATGGGGCCTTTCACAGTCAATAGTTTATGCTGTTCCAATACAAAATAAGGAACATTTAAAGCAGCGAATTCGTGCAGCATGCAAAGAACAACGCTACAATAATATCGTAAGAGCCTTCAAGGTCAGCCGAAGATCATGGTATACTAGTTGAATTCATCTTGATACGGACTATAATGCTGTTAAGTCAAAAATACAATGCTGCCAGTGCCATTTAAAAAAATGAAGGTGACCTCGACAATGTATGTAATGTATAGCCTCGTAATGTATAGCCAATCGAAAACTGATCAACATTTGTTTAAAATATTTTTTTTGTCAGATTACCGCAAGTACTTGAAAAATCATGACAAGTGTTATGTGGGACACCCAGTATACAATACATACAACATGGATCACTCCAAGAACACTATGCGGTCGCTCATAGGAAAAATTGTTCAGGCCGTATAAAAAACGTATTGACACGGTACAATTATAAGATAAGGAATTTGGACGAAAATAAATTACCAGTCTATGGCATAATACTTGATCGTTACTCGTACTGAAAATTAAAAAATTAACATTATTCTTTATTCATGAACAAAATAATACAACTACATATATTCAATACTGCGCACGATACGACCTGTACGATTCTAACTACGAATGACTATATAATGTGCTATAGGGAATAGTAGAAATATATCATCCCAAAAAAGAATAAATTATTAGTCAAACAGGATATTACTAAATATTTCAAATGGTATTAGAATTTCTCATGACAAAAGAGGACAAAACCAATTTTCCGATGGGTATTCTGGAACAATTGTCTATTACAGTGTTTACACGCTTAAACATAAACAGATAGTTGAAAATAAAAAGTTCAAGGTTCAATGTGGATTATTTAAACCATAATAACACAAATAATATTTGAAACATATTAACACGTTCTATTTCCATACAATATTTTAAATTTTCACTTTTTGAATGTATTCACGTACTGTATGTTTATGTGTGCTTCAAACTTAATAATTGTTTGTTTGCCTAATATTTCGTTACGTTTTAATTAGATCAACCGTAATGGCCCTTAAGTTTTTTCGAAAATCATGTAACTGAACAGGAAACTAAAAAAATAAGAATTGTTGCCTACATATATGAAATAAAACGGTTGTGAGAGGGAAATTAGACAACAAATTGTTAATTGACCATTTCGTTTCGGTTCTTGGTCCTACTACGTTTATAGTCCCATAATATTAAACACATTTATTATATCATATTATAAGTATTTTTCTTCTTATCTCCAAGATATTAAAAGAAAGCAGTCTTTACCTTTGTGCTATTGACAAGGTAGAATTATATCTGCCCCGTGCTCATATTTCTATTTACTCCATTATATCTCTCAAATTTTTGCTCAGTTACATCAAAATCATTATGTAGATAAATTTAATTTTTTTGATATGTCATTAATTTCTTAGTTTAATTTCAATTAAGGAGTCCAAGGAAAGAAGGGATCTTTAATCCATTTTTTCGTTCAGACTTATCGTCGCATGGCTACTTAAATCGATTACATCATTACACTGCCCACGGGCAATAAAAGCAATGAAACAATTTTACCGAATATCGACACCTTTTGCAGACTACATAAATGTATAGTTTTATTAGTATGAATGCAGAGTTGTATCTTGAAATGTTAAAAGTGCAACGCTATATAAAAATAAAGGATGAGAAAGATAATAAAAAATGTTTCAACCAGGCAACGTTATATACGTTTGATTGCAGACGATGAGTGGATATTTAACCTTAAACGTTGATATAATTCTTTCCGAGTGGCTTGTGCATTTGGATTTATAACAATTGATTTTTCGAACGATAATAAAATAGAATCTCCTCTGATATCGTCATCATTCTAGGGAGGACTAAAAAATCATGCGATTGCACCATGGGAGAGAGTGGTTCTACCGTGCTGTCGACCGTGCGTACGCTAGCGATATCTGACTGAGATTTTTCAGATCTTCTATCAAACATTCTACTAGAGACACCATTACCAGTTTCGACACATGTATCATTTATCCCGAGAATTAAAGGTGCAATGACGAACGTCAGGATAGGCCGCCCAAGTTATTAGTTTCATCAGAGGCAAATAATTGAATCCAATATCTCTGTCGTCTATGATTTTAACTGCTGCCTGAATTTGTTACATGAAATTGAATCCATAAATTTAACATATCTGGAATTTTTAATACTAATTTAGGCAAGATTTTCCTTAGAACTATGTTAATCAATTAAATACCACTAAAATTGATTGAACAGTTTCTATTCAATTTCTAACATTGAACGTACATTTATAATAATAATAATCCATTATAATTTTCTGATAATAATACATTACATTTAATAATAGAAACTATTATCTGTTATGCAATTATTATTGTTATTCAATAATACTATGGCTTATAGAAAAGACAATCCGGTAAATTACAACAATTATTATGGTCATGAAGAAAGTATGCTGTTTTCTAATATGTGGAAAGTAATGTAGTAGTGAAAATAAGAAATAGAGACTATAAAAGGTTCATATAAGCACATAGGGTAATTCTAGCAATTATGCTAGGCTGCATTCCAAGTGAAACGAGACAAAAATTGCCCAGCAATATTTTGTATAGAAAAAATCGATAACTTGTATCATCCTGCGTTCTGCATATAAGACTTACAAAATTCAGTTCTTCAGGAAATATTTTATACTATTACTTATAGTGCATTGTAGTACTTTCAGTACTATTAATACTTGTCGTACTTGTGTGCATATTGTGCTAGCGTTGAATCATCGCGTCATTGTGTTTACGAACGTCGTATCATGTATAATGTATACTAATATAATCAGTTAGAAACCATTCGCTTTCAAGAAATTGTTCAATTATGGCTTTCACAAAGATTAACGAAAAAGTTGATGCGTTCATTGTATATGTTACAGGAAATGTGATTAATCCCGTGTTTATGTATAATTGCCGGTCATTACATGTATATAATCACCACTAAGTTTGGTAAATGTGATAAATTATTTTCTGTACTTAGGTCTTTCATTTGGCAAGAAATGTCAGTCCCTTATTCAAATTTCGTTCAGGCTACATCCGTGTGACTGAATGTAGTCATTTATTGAATTTTTAATTGTAAATTATAAAATATTGTTATTCGCAGGCCCTTGTGTCATAGTATCCGACGAAAAACTATCCTTCTGACTAGTAACTTCTGACAAAAAATCACATTTATCACATTAAGTATTGTCTCCCAAACCCCAGAGATAATTTTAGTAATTTGACTGAATACGTTACTAATTTTGCGAAATAAATTAAACACACAATTTTAGTTCATAAACCTGTAAAAAAACAGTTTCACGATGAATAGAAATTCTTCATAATGAAAATTCATTATTTTCTAAAAGACTAGGTTCAATACGTTCGATAACTTCATAGGACTGTTATAAAAAGTTGAATTGAACTTTCTTTTTCGAATCTTGAGAGTATACGTTCAAATGGATAAAAATTGAAAATGATATTCATTTTTCGTTATTAATTTTTGCATTTATGATAAGAATATCTTGCTTTAATGAACACATGAACAAAAATTCCATACAGTTTACAATTTGTTTACAATTTAATCGGGTCTGTAACTCTGAAATTTTCACGATAAACAATTACGCATTATCTAAACACGCGGTGTCAAGACGTGGAAAGAATTATGGCGAAATAAAACAACTAAAACTCGGAAGTTGCATCGTATCGGGCATACTTATGTCTTAATTAACTTTTCTATTATTCTTGTCTCTTGGACTTACCACTGCAATACTTACCACATATATTAGAAAACATCCAGTAAACCAATGTTTAGTAGTACCTTAAATCCCTTTACCGAATCACGAACATCGTAATTGCTTGCACGAAGTTGAGTAAATGTCTCCTGAATAGTATTAAACAAAAGTAAAGTCTCGTATAACGATGTTACCGATCGGTGCAATTCGCCTAACAATAGAACTAAAATACAAATTAGTTCGTCTGTACAGGCCACTAATAGCACATAAAGCTGTAAATTCTTATTTTGTCACTTCCCACTTTCAAAATACTCTTCTGTCTTACAGTTTGCAAATTTATATTATAAAAATGACAATCATAAAAAATACCATAGTAAAAAAAGATTTCTTTTGCTTTGATTGCGACGAAATGAGCGCATTCGGACGAAGTGTTAGTAAAATTACATATTATATCGTGACATAACTAAACAGATATACATGTCTGTGTAAAATAAACTTCGCCCCACAATGATTATATTAATAAATGTATATTAATAAATGTTTTCAATGTGCAATCCTCCGAAGTGCTTAACGAACAACGATTAACATTAATGGAGTGACAGTTAGTCCGTTCTTATTGGTACACATTTAATTTAAATCGCTACAATTGATTGTAAATACGTTCGTTGAACTCTCACAACTTCTAGACGTTTTAAGATACATAGTACATATACATACACCCGATATCTATTGAACCTTGAAATTTGTATCGTATCAAGAAAATGAGTAAGTACATAATTACAAAACCTAACCGCTGCACAGTGATTAAAACTTTCTTTGATTTTGTTCTGTCATGAGAAATTTCATACTCGGCCTTACCCTGGTTGTTTTCAAATTGTTGAACACACGTTTGTTACCTATCTTGCCTGATACATTTAACTTATCTGCTGAATCTTTTCTTCAATTAAGAGGGAAGGTCACGATCCGGTACAAATTTCCTTCTTATTGTTAAAATAAAATTAAGTTTAAAATACAGGCAATCAGTGTAAAGTAGGCTAAATAAGGAAACCGTTTGTCCAAGGATAAGTTAAATAAGAAAACATTATTATATGTAGTAATAAAATCGGCTAGATATATTATCGTTTAAATCTACTATTTTCTTCTTTGGTTCACAAAGTCCTTTATAAAGACGTGGCTAACAATTACATTAGAAATACTTGTATAAACATCTGTCAAGGTTTACCAGCAAAGTTGCAAAGTAATATGCATACATTAGTTTTTATTAGTTTACCGGCATTCATTTCAATTTTCATTTGCAATTTCAATTAGTGGATTTATATCACACCACAAGACTAACGCGAGAAAAGCATACACCTGATGCTTAATTGTGCTCAAGTTAGCAAGCTGGGCTTGCACTGAATAGAAATTACAATAATGCGTGCTTAACTCCGGCAAAATTGCGATCAAATTACACCCGTTAATATTCTAGTGTTGTTCTGAGAATTGGTCGTTCTCATAGGCCTCCGGCTCACTCGCCCCGAAGTGCATTGCAAACGAAAAAATATAGAATCGGAATAAACGAAATGTACTAATACGTTGTTTACCATTACCTTTGTCAAAATAATTAAAAATTCGGAATTCCTTTTTTTGGAGTTGCAAACCAGTACAACAGTTTATTACAGTTTAGAATTTCCACGTTTTTTAAATTATTAGATTAATTAAACCTATTGCAATAGTCATTTTTAAGGATAGTTTAGAATATATATATACTAGCTACTACTACATTGAATTTTCTATATACGTGCACGCTCGGTGCAACGTGTTAGGCTGCCGCTTTTCCGGCGGCCGGCGAAGAATCTGTATACCGGGTGACCTCATACAAATTGTTCCTCTAGAACTAGATATATCATATCAGATTTGGTATTGCACCCCCTCCCCACAAAATCAAACCCAAACCTCACCCGAATCTAATTTTTATTTAATCAACTCATCGAAAAAGTTATGATTTTTTAACACATGGTTAGATACCTGACCTTCCACCCTGCACGTCCGCAGAACGTCATACCTGCAGTACCACGGGAATCCCCAAGTACGTGCACATCTGCCAAAAACAACCATAGTAATCCTACGTCTTTTTTTTAATTAACCTAACCCAATTCATATTTGATTAAACTAAGGCCGAGCGGCGCTTATATGCATAGGAAAAAGTTGTTCCGAATACTCAGTTCTTCAACATATTCACAAATCATCGAAATCGGAGAGGTCGGAGCACTTCCGTAGTTTTATCAAAATGACTTGTAGTCTTTAAGTGGATTAGCTATCAAATTTCCTTTCTTTTTCATTATTTTAATTAAATTGTGAAGGGTTTAATGAGATTAATAAAACTATGCATAAAAGGAAAATTGTAAAGATATTTAAAAAAACTATGTAGTTTGAGTTATTTCAGCTTGGCTTTGTTCGAAGTGGTGGTTACATAGATCCTGATCTTTCCTCTTATGATAATAAAATGTTTGAACCTATTGCAGAATCGGAAGTGAATCATTTTAATGTATGTTATTACAAAACAGTTAATATTTTCTGATAAATGAAATTTGTGCCGTAATTACCTTGCAAATATCAATCGCAAATAGTGTAACTACTAAGTGTCTTCTTATTTATATTAACGCAAAGTTTCACCTTTTAAACATGTTTTATAAGAATTAGTTGTATTTATTCTTTGAGATCATACATTTTTCCATTAACTACTACTAGCATTCATGCTACTGGATTGCTAGTATACTCTAAAAACAAAAGAAGGGAATGCAGCAAATAACTATAGATACAGCACAGTACGTAAAAAACAAAAATAAAGAAAGCAAGAAATCTGAAACCTTGATATTACCTACAAAGAGCTAATGAGGTTGAAAAAGATGTGAAAGAAAATGAAAAACATTTGACACCTGAATAAATACAAAATTTTATTCGTATTTTTGCAGTTGACATAATACAAATATTTAAAACCTGCATAATACATTAATGATAACATTTTTGAATTAGATATCCCAATTAGTGAAATTAATTCATTTGTTTGATACAGTTCAATTTTAAATAGACAAGCATATACCCTGAATTTTTACCAATGCATTATATTTGCGTACAAATGAGCAATGGAACAGGTTTTATTTCTGATGCAATAAATTAACTTTGTATAAACTTTTATTTTACGAAAAATGCATGTATGAAACTTTATATTCCAATGTGATATACTAATCTCAATGATGATATTTATTCGATTAGGATAAACTTGGAATAAACTTAGGATAAACTAATACAATGAATGTGATATCAAAATGTAACATTTATACTTCAAATGATTCTACTTTTGATTTGTATTACATATCGAATTATGGAAACTGCATCATTTGTAAGAGAGCATGAATATGTACAGCGACAAGATAAGATAACATGGTTAACGTAAATTCAGAAAAATGTATGTTATCATTATGGAAGTACTAACGTCATAATATTTTACTCTTATTCAAAAGTTACAAAACGGCCTACATATGATTTTTATTATTTCTCATTTTGAACCTGCCAAATTACAAATACTTGCACATGCAATTTTTGCAAAAATTAGTTAAACCTGTATTTTAAAATAATGCAAATGCAGGATGTATTTTCCTTGGATGTATTTTCCTTGGATGTCACAACACATCCTCTTTTTTAATACACTATAGATATTATTATTATCATTCATAATACATCTTGACGATGTATATTACGTATCTGTGTATTTTGAAAAGTTGAATTTCAAGCTATCGATCATATTAACCGCGATGAACAAGTTACTGAACAGTTGTAAAAGAAATATAAATCATGCATCATTGATTACGTTGTTGACCGATCACGAGTTAACTCGTGTTTGCACTTGCATTAGCTATTTCAATTTTTGAAACGCAGGGCCATATAGAATAAAAGCTTTGTTCATCGTGTTTAGCCGTGTCCAGAATTTCCAGTAACATTGTGCTAATACAGTTTTTGTGTACTGAAAATCAAATTTATGCTGTATGAAATAATGCTAAAAATTATGATACTCTGTTATGGATCAAAAGTGTCGTGGCCTCGGTCTGTCGCATCAAGATTAGCAATTTGATATGTGTTTGAGCATTAAAAATGTCAAATTATGGATTGTCTTCAAGATGATAAACATGTGATACCATAATATTATCAATCATCAAATACATACATGTATAAACTCGATGTTTATTTTATTAGATTTTACAAAAGAACCGAGATGCTTAACCGAAATACAGTCGAATCTCGGCAGCTCGAAGCGCAAGGGAAGAGTTAGAATATTCTAATATTATAATCAATGTTTTCTCCTATCGAAGTTTCCAAGTAACAGATGTTTAATGAACAAAAGTTCAAATCACAGAGGCTTAGCACATGGGTTAGTGCTAAATTTTTCTGGCCAACAACTGCTAGCTGGAAATTTATCACGGCTTAGCGACATAGCAAAAACCTCAGTTTTCCCGTGTAACATTGGATTTTCTATGCTAACATTTTCATTTCTACTCTGCTTCAACCATTTTAATAAATATGCCTCAACAGCAGGATATTCAGCTCTATTTTTCTCCTACAATCTAAATTAGGCGCGATAATTCGTATTCTAGAGTTGGCTACTACAGAGCTTTGATTCGTAGAGGTAAAATTCGTCGACTCGTATGGTTGATCTTCTCTGAACTCGAGTTGCAGAGGCAAAATAACGTATCTAAATGTTTAGCAAATAATTCGAGTTAGTACAAAGTTATTTTTCGAGTTGCAACGGTTCCTGCAGCGAAATCGAGGGGAATAAACGAAATTCTAGTATTATAGAAGTTTTAGAGGTACAGAGGTTCCACTGTATTTCTATTAACTAAATGCCATATACTTACTTTATAGCAGTACAATATTCATAGTAATGCAATATATACAATGTAATGTGGTAGAAGAAATATTGCAAAACGCGTACCATAAATCGATTGAAGATTTTCTCTACTATCTTAGGAATTAAATACTCGCATTAGAATTCATACACATATACGTCAATGCACAAACACAAATAATACCTACTTATCATACTACGTCCAAGGATAATATATTTTTTCCATATTTCACATTCCATATTCCATATGAATTGTGTATTCCACAATAATATTACTGGCTAAATTGATACAGTTGCCACTTACAAGCAAATCAGTGAGGCATTCCATTTAAATAAATGCAATGAAGATACCCAAAAACATGCAAAGCTAAAACCTTTGCATCTCTACCGTAGGAATGAAAAAATTAAAATGTAAACTGCAAGAAGCTTCTATTTGCTGAAAATGAAAATACAAATGCGCAAAGATCATATATTCAATTTATTCAATGAAGTTAATAATATTTACAAGTAATAAGGTTTTTCTATGCTTCTACTATGAATATAATGTTCCTATGTAAAAAGTGTTAAAACCAGTTGTATTACATAAGGAACTAGACTTCTAAGGTTTCATAGAGGTATACAAAGGTAATGTAGAAGGACATGCTATATCAAAAGTTGTTATTATTTAAGTACGCCTTACAAAGAGAAGGTAAAAAGATAAACTGTTATAATTCAAAGTATTAAATACCATGCAACTATTAGACACTGCTAAATTAGTTTTTGGAATAGTGTTATACACATGTTAGTTTCAACAAGCACTGTTACATTAATAATTTAAAAAGTTAAGCAAATTAACAGAATACTAAACACGCACAAGTTAACGTTTGTTAGTTTAATATGAGTTGTTATATCTTACTGTTTAATACGTCGCAATTGTAATAGATTTTTTACCGGTGCCGCAACAAATTCATGAAGACTAAATATATCCATGATTTTTTCGAGAAAATATTGAATCTACAATATATGTCAAATATCACGGACCACCGACCAGCTTGGTTATAAATGTCAAATATTAATCAGCGCGGTAATTATATATGTTTTACCTCGTGCTTCATATTCTTAAATTAAATACACGAAATGTTAAAGATCAACAGAACTGATATATTTTTTCATTGTGGACGTTTTACTTATTCATCTGTTAACACTACCGCTACCGTTACCGCAGCACTACTGACAGCGAATGGTCTTTACCCATCGTTAAGACGCGATAGAGAAGTTATATGTATACGTTTCATGTATGCATATACTGTTGCAAACCGTAGCGAAATATTTAATAGTTGATTGCATATTACTTTTGGACAGTTTTTCATGTCAGGTTGCATTATTATTACTAAATAAGTAAATTAGAACACAGTAAAATAAATAATAATTTCTATTAATCCGTATCTGGTTACTCCAGATAGTCTTTTGAAATAAGACTAGATGCAGGACCGCGACAAATCGAAACAGAAACTGTGTACAAACCCATATGCAGCTGTATCCTCAAAACGATGACGATCTCAAGTCAAAACCTGGTAAAGAACAGATAGAAGTGGCAGAATAAAAGAAGATTCTGATGAGTTGAGGCATTTAAATTTTTAATGGAAGCGCTTATATACTGGGGCATTTAAATGAGCTCTTTACAAAATTGTTATTATGTGTTTTCATTCATTTATATGATATATATATTATTAATAAAATGCATGTAAACAAAATACTGTCAGTTAAATGTTTGCAATCAGGATTTTAAACAGTGCGAACATAGAGGGAATAAATTTGAAATTATATTTCTTTCATTTTGAATGAATAAGAGTATATCAATCAGATTTCAACATTGTCACTGCTTGTATTTTGTTTATTTCTTCGTTGTGTGATGATTCCTTTTCTTCACTGCATTTGAGCTGAGGTTTCTTCCTGGATATATTCCTAAAACGCCTTCTCCTTTTTCCGTTTTAGTTGTAGTCTGTAAAACAAATACTAGTATTGAAAGAGATGCACAGAGAAGAATACAGATTGTATTATGACCTCAAATAAAGATTGTTCGCATCTGTAAAGTTTGCACTTTGCCCAGTACATGGTGTATACATACCAACCTTACATGCATCAAAATGTAGCATCTCAGCCACAGTGTATTCTATTGCTTCTTGTCCTCCTTCTTCATTGTGATCCAGGTTGTCACCAGGAAATGGCATTTTGTAACATTTCTTTTGAATATCATTTGGATTTGGATTGCATTGGAGGATTTGATACCGATATTAAAAATATCAGCGACTTCTGTGTACCTTCTAACCCCTACTCGAAATGTATTTCCATGCTTTTCAATGGAGCACACAATACATATGGAAGTGTCTTGCAAGATGCAGTAATTGTCACGTACATCGATACTCAATGATATTCCATTAAATTGTATCTTACGATACTGGAGGAGATCAGTTTTGTAACCTAGGGGCATAGATACTTTGATTTCCGAAGACCCTATAACCCTTACATTATTACTTGCCTGCTCCTGAATCTTAGGCCATTCTATGAAACAGTTGTTGTAGGGGTAGGGTTGGCTTTCTACAAAACTTCCTAAACACCCTCATGTTATTCTCATAGAGAAAAGCAGAAAATGAATTTAAGGGACCAAGACATCTGACGTCATTGGTCAAATGGAGAAGCTCGTGTACATTGTACGTACAAAAATTTGGACCGTATATATCTAAAGATCGAAGAACGAATTGTTGTAGAGCTACCTCTGCAACATTTAAATACTTGGGAGAATGGAGACTGTGAAGATAATATTCTAATAGCTAAATATAAAAATAAAAAATGCATGCACAATTGATTATTCAATAGACCATTCAGCACAACCGGCCCTGTAATTTGTTGAAAATATTGTTTCAGTACAACCTTCAATGGACCGGACAAAGCGAGTTGTCAGCAAACCCACACGTTACGAGACCTTGTTGTCCGAAGAGGAACCGCGGAAGCGGACAAAGGTGGTACCCAGAGCCATAGAACAGGGCCAAGCAATCCTGCAGGCCACCCTGGAGGGCGGTGGCAGAAAAGCCCATCGTGAACAAGAAAGGACCAATTACCCACTCCACATATACGTGTTAAACCAATCAAACCGATTCCAGCCAGCAAATACATTCCAACCACAAATGAGTACATGTGCACAAAGCAATCCAGTGCACAGTAACATAGTAGACAGTAGGATACAGCTAAACCAAAAGTGACTATTGATTGTATTATTGTTATAGGTTGACAAAAATGCAGATTGACTTCCCCGGGCCCATCCACATCACTGTGGACTCTTAAGAGTTTATAATTTTTACTGATAAGAAATTGTAAGAACTTACATCTTCTTTTTTGATAAAGAAACTACGCAGAGAAGAGAGCTGGGTCATTCATTGCGTCAATAATAATAATAAGTAAATATATGTATAGTTCCAAAATATATGATTCTAGTGTTATCGAAAACAATAATAAAGGAGAATGAAATTATTAATACCCTGATAAGTAAAAATTGTACAAACCATATCGTGTTTGGTGTCATTTTAATCAGGAGATTGTAACGACCATTTTCGTCAAATTTCATTTAAAACGGACTAAAATTGAACCAGTTTTAATCTTAAATTTTGATATTTAAAGTTGCTTCCTTCCTGGTCGCTGTCTCGGGTCTCCGTTGCCACAACATTGAAGGTGACCTGCCGCTCGAGAAATATGTCTGCACACGATTAGTGTTCGCATTCTCGCGTTCTAGTTGTCATCGGTAAAAATAATAAAGGGGAATAAAATTATTAATACCACGATAAATAAAAATGATCGAAGTCATATTGTGTTTGGTGTCATTTTAATCAGAAGATTGTAACGAACATTTTTGGTAAAATTTCATTAAAACGGACCAAAAATGAACAAATTATAATTTTTAATATCGCTTGCATCAGTGTTGGCTCTCACCGACATTCGATCTGGGTTCAGATTACATGCTCGGCGCTTCACGCTTCGCTGGTCCAGGGGCGAACCACCCCAAGTAGTGGGTATAGAAATGAACACTAATCGTAGACACAATTTTGAACACTAATCGAGACATTACTGTATCGGTTGCAGGATCTGCTCTAGCATGTTTTATTATATTAGACCCGCCTTTCGGTGGCAGTTTCTGCATTTAACAGGCAATGTATCAAATCTATAAGAATTCTGACACAATAACCTGCAAAAAGGGGCATGCAAAGATCTATAGGACCAGGTTTAGCTATCTGGGATATATTAATACAACCATTTATTAACATATTGTACAGTATTCGTTGTTTTTATTCCATTTATTGATAACAATTAATATATCGCAACAATGTATATCTTACTTACATATTTTCTCATTTATGTACTCTGCTTTACAAGGCTGGCTATTTCCGATTCGATTGGTTATATACCATTTCATTAAAATATACTTACTAGTTTCAAGTTACACTGTTACGCGTTGTGTCAAGTCCATACGATACAATTTTGTAAATATAAAATTGATAAGATAACAGTGATTATTCAAAACAAATACAAAAGGATATACATAATAGCATCAAAGCGAACCATACATATTAGTTGCCATGACAACAACTGTACATATACGTGTGTAAATTTTCGTTTCAGTTTCATCGTTCCGCAAATTCAGCGAAGATTGTCAGCTGTTCGATAGACGGAACGATGGTAGTACGAAGCTAGTATACTTGCACCATACACAGTCACTTGTAGGAATCGTTCGACATTAGGTTCGACACTATTCACACAAATCTTGTATAAGCTTGCGCGTGCGTGTATTTGTTTTAGCGTACGTGCAAGAAAGAAGAAGAAAAGGGAGAGAGAGAAAGAGAGAGAGTGTGACGGACAAAGAGAGGGGCAATAAAAAACAAAGGGAGAAAGAGATATAAAAAGAAATTAAGAAAGAAGTGGATAAAAGTGATCTGTACGCGCACCGTCTGTGCGATTTATGCAAAATCTCGTGCATAACGTGGATGTATTGACACAAGGATTAAAATACAGTATATCAGGACTAATGAACCTCGCAAATCAGACTACTGATCGTGAAAATCGTATTTTCTTTGTTAACTTCAATCAGGATTGCACGTAAGTGTCGCACTCTCGATTAGTTAAAACTCGAGGACGTCGTCCTTTGTTCCCTAACCTTAGTTTTCACTTCCTTTTAAAAATACGGTATAACTGTATTTTAAATGGGAAACGAAATATGCTGCTTATTTATGTTGATTTCTCTTTTCTTTCTTTATCGTGTACAATAACATCGCTGAACCTTTCACACGATCGTTGACGCGTACGCCTCTGCGTATCTTGTAATGGTTACGTTTTCTTACGTTATTTAATTTCATTTTACCTATTCATTGCGTATTTATTGATGCAGCAGTAATTCTAAACAATTACCTTGTGTATTAGAGATCTTCTGATATTTGTGGTATTTATTTTATTACCGTGTTTTATTTGTCATTAATGGTTTGGGTTGCCTTGAAAGAAGGATTTACCATTTCCTTCTTGCACAGTCAACACTATTCATACTTTAGACCATGTGCGATATAGTGTTGTGTGTCTGATTATTTTCTAATCTCCCTCACATTAATGTTTACAATTTCTTTACAGATCTTTGGCAGTAGGATCGAAAGCAGGCTTTAAACTTTTTTCGTTAAACTCGGTAGACCAGCTTGAAAAAATATATGAAAATGGTAATGAATATTGAATCAATATTTCTTTACGTTATCGATTATAATTAAGATTTTACATTTAGAAAGAATTCTACAATTTGGAAGTCGTGCAAAGTTCGTTGGACCCTTTGCACTCGGAAACTATTCTAAGATTTCCTTCCACTGACTCAACAATTATAATACATTTAAACAATTAAATACTATGATACGAAGGGAATTACGATCACTTTAGTGTTTGGTGGAACGGAATGCTATATTTGATAAATCGCAGAACGAATAATTGATGTATTTCACATACAATTTGTATTCCGAGTTGCATAGGGTTCACATATACTTTGTTGCCTTCAGTATGTTCTATTAGATCCTTTACTACATAGCTCGTTTTCTCAATTATATATAATTATGTAAACTATAGATGTTAAGGACGTATACATTGTTGAACGACTGTTCAGCAGCAGTCTTGTGGCGGTGGTTAGTTTAAGATCGCCTCGAAAACTGAAAGTTTGTCATTTTGGAAAAGGAACAGAAATTTGTCACTGTAGCTACTCTAATACTATCTTGGCTGTGAAACTAAATAGAGAGGTAAGAATCTCAAAATAACAATTACCCAGTATGATATTATAATAAGTACTGTCTTCTTCAGATTTTATATTTCCTCATTGGTGCACTCAGTACATCAATTTTGACTTCGCCCTTCATTTTACCTTTGATTAAAATAAACAAGGAATATATCTCAAGTTTCAAATTGAACCAATTGTGACTAATATTGGAATTGCCACTGACATTGTTTAGCATAAAGCATTACATAACTTTAATTTTTCACAAATGTTAATGTTGGCATCATGGCAAAATGTTGTATCGTATTGAAATGACTAATTTTCACTTGGGCACTGAGAATTAAGTGCACAAAACTTTTGTGGCCTCAACGTTTTAAACACTACCACATTTAAAATTATACATTACATGATAGAGTAAAATATGAAAGAAAAAGAATGTAATTGATGAATTTACATATAATTTCTTGTCTTTGAGCATTTTATATAAATGAAAAAAATATGAATCTAATACTTATGCATCAAATTAGTTATTATGGCTATTAAATTACAATATGTTACATTAATACGATTTTGTTGAATAATATATATTTGCAGAGGTTAGTAGTATGTCTGGAAGAGTCATTATACATCCACAATATAAAAGACATGAAAGTATTGCACACAATTCGTGACACACCGCCAAATTTAGCTGGCCTGTGTACACTATCGATAAATAGCGATAATTGCTATTTAGCTTATCCAGGTTCGAATACAATTGGTGAGGTTCAAATATTTGACGTAATCAACCTTGTAAGTATTTAAAATAAATTGGAAGGAAGAAAGGTGTAATATAATTTTAAACATTTATACTCTGTCTCATTTTTAGCAAGCTAAAACAATGATACCTGCACATGACAGTCCATTAGCAGCACTTGCATTTAGTCCTAATGGTACCAATGTAGCTACAGCTTCTGAGAAGGGTACTGTTATTAGAGTTTTTCATGTAAGTTCAAATATTTATGCATTATGAACATACTGGCGAACAAAATGAGATCAGTTTTCATTGCGTAAGATATTAGCATTGAGCATTACAGTATTTTTTGTCGTGTCTTTAATTAGTGCTTTCAATTAATTTTCAAAAGTTTTGTTTTTTAAACAAGTTTTTGTAACTAAGGCTTAGTACTCTAGAATTTATTTGGATATTATTAAGTTTGGGGAGGTTTGTTGGCAAGAAATTACTTAAATCATATCTGTAAAGTTTCATATATGACACTTTCATCAGTTCAGTTGCTAGACTTAGATGCATTTCTCAAGATGCTTTATATCCTTAAAGGTTCACGATGGTACAAAACTATTTGAGTTTCGTCGAGGAGTTAAACGATGCGTATCTATAAGCAGTCTTGCTTTTAGTATGGATTCTATGTTCCTTTGTTGCTCAAGTAATACAGAAACAGTGCATATTTTCAAGTTGGAAGAACCAAAGGAAGCGTATGTAATTAGCTTTTACTATCTTAACCCATTGCCTCACACTTTTAGTTTTAAAACTGTCTCCAGAAATGCACTGTTTTCTTTTCATGTTTTGACTTGTTCAAAACATACAAAATCGCACACAAAATCAACTTATATGTTATCTAGACAGCTACGTCACTTTTTCTTCAATGTATTACGGAAGAATTAACAAATAAATGCATTAGCACAATCCGTACTAATAATACAGCTATAGCCGTCGTCTGCGGCAATGGGTTAAGTAAAATACTTATTACATATGAATTTTGATCAACTCTGATAGATTACGACAAGCAACAGAGGAATCACAAACTTGGATGGGATATTTAACAAAGGCTGTGTCTGCGTCAGCTAATTATTTACCATCTCAAGTAACTGACGTATTCAATCAAGGACGTGCCTTTACTAGTGTCCATCTGCCATTCCAGGGACTAAAAAACGTTTGTGCCATCACAGTGTAAGTTCAACTAAGTTTGTGCTTTTCGCTAATTACGTATGCATGTATAAAAGTACCTTCTTTCTAATATATGTATATATATATTTTTTTTTTCATTACACAGCGTACACAAAGTACTTAGGTTGTTGGTGGCTAGTGTTGAAGGTTATTTGTATGTTTATAATTTGGATTCAACGGAATGTGGAAATTGTACATTGCTTAAGCAACATAGGTTTGTATTTTTGACGAATTTTTTAAAAGGCACGTAGTGGTGTCAATCAAAATATTTACTTCGAAATTGGTCCATACAAATAGTATTTTAATCAAACTATGTGAAACTATTTTATTCAAAGTGTACGTCAATATAGGATTGCTTTTAATATTTCTTTAAATCGGGGTCCTTATTTTCTATGTTTTGAATATATATATGTGCCATTGAAACAATATATTTTGAGTCATACATCATCTTAGTATTGCATTAATCGATCTAAAGATATGTAATTCAATAGCAAATGTTTATAGATTAGATGGAAAATTGGATGAAGTAGATTGTGCTAGTGTGTCTACAACAGGATCAGGATCTGGTGAAACGCCCGCAGGAACTGCTGCACAAACAGTACAAAATACAGGTATGACGATATTGTATATACAGGGTATCTGTAGAAGGTGAAAAGTCTGGTAATGGGGGGTTGCTGGGTTGACACTGAACAACTTTTCCCGTTACAGTAATGTTGGTTGCTGCTTCGTTTTTGAATTATTAACGACAAACTTTGGCCAATCAGAACGCCTGTAAAGCGAACGCTCAACTACATGGCTGTCAACCGTGTTCTACGGGCGCTCTGATTGGCCAGTCTTTGTCATTAATAATTAAAAAACGAAGCTTCAATCAACATTTTTGTAACGGGAAAAGTTGTTCAGAGTCAACCCAGCAACCCCCCATTTCCGGATTTTTCATCTTCTACAGAAAATCCGATATATTAGTATTTGAAAAATAAGGTAGACTTTACGATGGAGCGAGTTGACGATAAAGATACTCATATGAAACTGACACATAAAAATGAAAAACTTCGATAGTAGATTTATGCAAAATTTCATGCACACATAATATGTTAATAGCACATTTATTTTAAAATTGGCGTATACTTCTAACAAGTTTTATGTGTTAAAATATTTACAGATTAAGTTTGGCAATTACCACTTCTGTTTTTTTAAGGCATACCAATACACATATGAATATGTTGCGTATGCGGCATTTTATACAAAAATTGTAGTCTTAAACTGCTTTACATTTTATTAATGGACATGTGTGCATTTATTTGTACATTGTATAATCGTTATGGCACACCTTTTAAACAAAGGAATTGAAAATTGATAGAAACAAGCGAAGACTATGTTTCATGTTGGCCTTGTAAGTTTGTATCGTCGTAGCATTTCTTATTACGTAATTTACAAAAATCCAAATAAATTGCGAATATAGATTTTAATTTTGCAAATTAAATATTTTGTATAATATATCAGAATTAATTGATATTGCTGTACATAAAAAAAATATATATATATACATATATAAATCAATTGCGTAATGTGAAATTTGTGCAGAAAACAATGAAAAATTGTATATCTTTTAAGGTATATTTTTTTTTATTTCCTTTCTATTAAATGTTAAAGTTAGTAATCAATAGAGTGCTGTAGAAGCAATCATAGCAAAGAAGGGTTTAACTTACAGATGTCTTATATCTTTGATAGTGTGTAATGAACTATGAATACAAAAGGTTTAACATTGTTTTTAATAAATGGTGTACCTTGTATACCAAATGCTAAAATTTGTATCACTACTTAAAGCATGTAAATATTTTATTACAGACAATCTCACTTTATTATGTTAAATGGCCATTTTTGAAAAGCATAACTGAATGAGTAACAAAGCCATTTAAAGAATATCATTTTTTGGTGTTACATAAAGTCAATGGTAACTGACAAATGTATAACTAATAATACAGTTTCAATTATCACATTATGGTGGAACAGTAAATATGAGTGTGCCCATAGTTTTACACGTCCAAAATATGTTGCAGATAATGCTTTTAACGCTATCTTACGAACCAGTTTGATAACTTATTTTTACTGACTTCACAAAATTAATTCACTTAATGTAGAAATGAAATATAGTTAATTTAATTCTCTAATATTAGCAGACCTTCATTAATCTTTGTCTTTCAAATTCTGAAATGCGTCAAACCAACGCGTTCCGTAAACCTTTTAGTGTTAAACATGTAAAACAGTAAACGTTCCAGATGATTGAAAATGTGTATACGTTTTTATTTTCAATTCAATTTCTACTATTATAACCAAAAATTTGGTTTCTTTACCACTGTATCTTGGTATGGTAATTCATCAATGACTAACATAGTTACTTTTATTTTTTTTATAAACCATATGTTCTTTAAGACTTCAAGGTCAGTCTGAAATGATTTTTTCGTAGAATACGCTATTCCCGTACTCACAGCCTTATAGTTAATAAGAATGCGAGTGCAATGTCTTACAACTTTTCCCCCGTAAGATTACCTTGAATATTCTTACAAAAAGTATAAGGAATACCTCTACTATATAAATTTTAGTGTTTTTAGTTTAGCTCCTTCCGGTTCGAAAAATCTTTTATTCAGAGGTCACTATTTGAAGCTAGAAGTAACATAGATAAAATAATTGTTCGTTCCTAATCGAATCAAGATTTTCGTAAAGTGTATTTTCGCTACGAAGATTCACGCACAGGGATATCTAAAGGTCAGAAAGTTATGGC
Source organism: Nomada fucata (assembly GCA_948146005.1). Classification (NCBI taxonomy): domain Eukaryota; kingdom Metazoa; phylum Arthropoda; class Insecta; order Hymenoptera; family Apidae; genus Nomada; species Nomada fucata. The sequence continues at coordinate 19,615,470 of OX411280.1, forward strand.
CGTTGTATTTGTATCTTTATCGACCATAAGATCATGTGTAAAAGAAAAATACGTTTTGCTAAAAAAAATTCAAGGTGGTGTTAAAACATTCGGACATACGGTTTAACAAAATTACGTTCAGTATTCAGTATGACCCTTTAAATGGAATATGTTTTTCATGAAATATTTCTCTGTGATTGGCAACAAATGCAAACCTCTCTAGGAACTTGCTTTGTACATATATTGGTACATTGTTTTATATAAATATTTTTGAAGCATTTTTTTGGACAGCGAGTACCATAATATGGGGAATAAATATTGTATCTGAATATCGAGCATCTTGGACTGAGAGCACGAATGATCAGTTATTATCACTCATTTTATATGGCAAAAAGTAACATTCTTTGGAAGTTTTGTTATATGCTCAGTTATGCTTCCTTATTACATATAAGAGTGCTCCTGGTTCTTGGGGCATTCTTTGAAACAATTAAACTTGACAGACTTGAATGACAGAAATAAATTGAGAAGTATAAGCAGGACAATTATTTAGAATTCCGTCGCAATTAGTAGAATCATATTACCCACATTTTAACACGTTAAACGCCATGTGGGTCCTTGAGAACCGACAGTATCAAGTTAAATCTAATAATACAATTTCGTTTGATATTAAACAACGTGTTTACACTTTTTTTAATGGATTTTATTGAAAGATTTTGAACAAAAACGAGGATTCCCTTACAATTATTACAAAAAGTTACGGCTTTCTTTGGCACAATTGCCAGCTATTTTTCGCGCTACATAAATAGAAAGTACAACAAACAATTAGTTTCGCGTTTAACGTGTTAAACAATGTTCCTACCGGAACAATACAATTGAGTATCAATTACTTGCATTTTACTTGTTTCAATTTCCCGTACATTTGTATTAATAAGATTTAATTGTAAGTAGAGTCAAACGTGTTACCACTTTTATCTAATCCTTTGCGCTGATACTATTTTGTCACATTTTTATTGTACACTTTATATTTTCTGTTTTCTTGCTTCTAACCCCTCTCAATTAAATAAGCAACTTCTCTAGGGGCTATAGGGGGGCCCCAACAATTGACCTTACTTGATGTAATTTTTTTCTTTTTATTATCCACTGAAGCCTGCATAAATAGCTACGCGGGTGTATTGCGCGGCCGCTCGCCAGGCTCCATGTCAGGTACTGGTATATCCTCTATTCTGTCCCTTGCTTTTTCTCGCTCTCATTCTCCATACGCATTCCATTGAAAAATTCTATTGTTGCCACTTTTTTTTATAGCACAGTTTGTTCTTTTTCTTTATAGAAGCAAAGGATGAGAGTAACGTCGATTAATAAATTCTTATATGGTTTGGGTATTTTTAAATAGGTACACTTACTTCAATCTGATATTTAATCATAATTCCAATATATTGATAACATCATTAGATGCAGTTAGGCAACTACTAGATCGTAACTAAGTAAAGGATATGGTTAATATGCACTTGTGCATGCGGTGTACTAAACACTATTTTCATTTAACATAATATAAATAAAAGTCTGCACATCGAAGTATCCGGTTCAGTCTAATGAATCGAATTGGTAAAGGATTTTCTTTTTCTAAGCATTGAAAATTATTAGAAAATACAATGCATCATACAAAATTTCAATGCGTCAGCCATGTGGGGATCAAATCAACAGGTAATAGTTTTGTATTGTTCAATATGAGAAAATGTAGCGATACAAATGTTTCTGTGGTGTAAAGTATATATTATTTGCAAAATACGAATTTGCGTTCTTCTATTTCTATCGGACCATGCCGATTTTTACGGTTTTGAGGCATTAAATTACTGTACTACATCTATCTATCACATGATTTGTACGGTAGACAGCCAAGAAATTTTAATTCTTTGCTAATATTTAGATCTTGTTTTAGAAATAATTCATAGCAGTAATAGTGCATAAAAGTATTATATATTGAAAGATGATACAGGGAACGAATAATTTAAAAAAATATGTCGATACAATTCGATTACGAAACGTATTTTGTAAATTTAGTAGACAGAAAACAGGAAAAAGTATTTATTCTAGCCACATTTATCATATTTGCCTCTTTCAGTCGTAAATATAAATATAAATGTTATAAGATGTTTAAAATAATTTGTTTTTTCCGGTTGACAGAAGCATAAGGAACATTTACTATAAATTTATTTCAATGTATTTTATTTAACAACGGTACTATTCTTTGTATTGGACATAATTACAGAAATAAGTAATGCAAAAAGTAACGAGTTAATTGGAATGTTTAAGAAACGAAATGATACCTTTGGTATCTGGATTATTTCGAGTTCCACAAGATTTGTGATCTGCTTATTTGCACTTATATGATACACGTAAAATATAATCAAAAGATTTTTTTTACTATTAACAGCAATTAACAAGTATACCCATTATGTTGTAAGAGAATAAAGAAACAATGATAATTGAAATATTTTTCTATTACATTTAATTTTGATGTAAATGTAAATAGTAATGTAATAATTGTTAAGTGCACTTCTAAATGAAAAATATATCATGTATCATTGAATTTCGTTTTCACACATCTTTATCGTTACATCCGCTTAAGATAGTGGTTAGTACAAATGATTATAACTGAAATGAATGAATGGATTTATAGAGTCAGAGAAGTATCATGAGATGATAGCAGCGACCGAGAGTCCGCCAAGATATTCGGATCCCTTTCGTTTGAAAGACGACGCTGAATTCCCACCTGTTACGCAAAGGACGGATTGAGTGTAATTAATTCAGGCATATCAATAATTTCCTGTGAAGATGAATTGTATCCAACAGTGATCGAAATTGAAAGGACACTGAGTACAGGTCAAATTGAAACTATAATCATAGATAAGATTACAAATTCAAAAAAGCAACAAATTGTCTTCTTTTTTCTTTTATTGAGAATGGTATAAAGAAGTCATTAACAACTTGTGTAAATTGCATAAACGCCAAACCTGTCGTGTGTATATACACACGACAGGAATATAAATGTTCATGTCATATGGAAAACTTCAAGAAGGGTTTATTACAATATTTTTGCTCACATTATAATTTTCCCAAGTCAGTATTTTACAATAGAACCTGCATACAGTTGATTTTTTTAGAAGGCGTAGTAATTTAAACGCTGATTACAGTTGCTGCAGTGCTTGAAAGAAAGAACATTCAGAAATCTCAAGCTATAAATTGCTTGAATAATATTTAGTAAAAACAAAAGAAAAAAAATTCGTTTAACATGAACTTGCGTGAAACAGTATGTAGACATTTAAGTATTTTTACTGTGACTTACTAAATCATAACGGTTATAGTAAAATACTACATACATTAGACACGTAATTAAAGAATATGTTATTTGCGGTGCATGATATTTTTTAACAAATATCTTGCACCCTTTCTTTATTCTGTGTTCAGTGACTAGTAAAACTTTTTATTCTCTTAAGAAAATGTGTAAAAAAAGATTTAAAAAAGTATAAATCAACTTTTTGCGAAGAGTATGTAATAGTTACGAGATTTTAAAAGAATTTTCCACTACAATATTTGCCAAAACCAGAAATATTCTGAAATATGTCGGTAACGTATTTCATGCATTCTCTACACATGAAATAATAGTTCAAATATGAAAAACAAATTTATATAATTACGTTAAAAATAAAATGAATGTTTCTGTATTTTTATTTCTATTGTGTTCAAAGACTTATTTTGAACATATAACTTGTAACAATATATCTGGTAGTACTTTTAAAAGATAGTACGGTTAAAGATCATTCATTAAAGCAAAAAGTATTAAAAAAAATGTATCTATGTTCCAATTATTATACTTTATTCAATTTATAATGCGAAATATGTAATGGTGTACTTGTTATATTATATATAGCAACATGCTATTTATACATATATAGTGTGTTTTTTAATACTTTCATCTATTAATAGTTGAGTGTGTACCGTGATTGCTCATGTTCTTTTTAGACAAGAGCCATTTGATTCTAAATACAAACTTGATGGTTAATTCGGTTATTAATGTGATTATTGGCTAAGACACCCTTATATGTAAATTTGTTTTATATTACTTAATTTTTCTATATCTATATATAGTATGTATCAACTTTAAAATTTATACGAGGCGTTCAACGAAATTTTGCTACATATTTAATTAGAAAAGCATCTTGAATAAAAAGTGTTATATACACTATATGTCTATTATTACTTATAAAAAATGTATTTAAAAAAAAAGTGCAGACAAGTTATTTTTATTGTTCTCCTTTTACGAAGTAAAAATGTGCTTTTCATTTGTTAACAATTGCATTTGACGTTATAAAGTACCATTTTTGTTTTATGACATTTGATGTTGTATGCTGTAATGTGTTATAGGGTAACAAAAAAGTGAAGAAAATCTCTTATTGCAAGCCTACCATCCAGCCATATTGTAAATTTATCATAATGTTTTAATGAAAGTAGGCTTATAGTGTATATTATGTTTTCTTTTTTATTCGCAATCAGAATGGTACGTCAAATATATGGGCAAAATTTGTTGAATATTTTATAGGACACCCAATATATAATACAAAATAATGGTATTTCTTGAAGTATGTAAAAAAATTGCACCGAATTGGTTTGCTACATTTTAGTTCTTACTTTTTGCTTTTGCTGTATATTCAATTATATTTATCTGTACTTTCCTGGCTCTCTATATTTGTCCTGAAATTTCTATTCGTGTTTATTTTTGAATATTAAAAGGGAAATAGCAGAAAGATTTCGGAATAATTATATAATAATAATGCTAAATAGAACAGAAAGTCGATGCGTTGTCTGTAGCACCGTTCGTGTATTATTTATGCCCATTCTGTTTAGTATTTCAATTAAAACATTCGTACGTAATTGAATGTAAAACTTGTGCTCACGTTTGTCGTACGGACATATATTCTAGTATAAAAATAATATTATTATAGATTTCTTAAACTTTGTACGCCTTGTTTGTTTGTACCGTCGAACATATAGAATCATACTTTTTCCCCCTTTTTTGGAATTTATATTTTTACAGCTACGGACAACGCGTACTTCTCATATATCAATTAAAATAATAAAGGTATATCGATAAAAATGTAATAATCAAGGGAAACAATAAAATACGCGAATACTGTAGATCGATAATGGTCTTTCGGTGCTTTTGTATGAGTTTAACGTCTTCTTTAGTGAATAATTTTAATGATATAAAAATATATAATGCAGTACTATCTAGATAAGTGATATCGGAATGATTTCTGACAGACAAGGGTGATGGAAATTTTAGAATGAATCAGTAATTCGTCAGCTATTCCAAGTGATTAGTTGAATAGTTGGTAATTAATTCCAGTCCAAACATATTTTTGTTTAATCTGACAATAATCTTTACTTATAGAAGAGAGGGATAGAATCCGATTTTCACTTTCTTTTTAACGATGTTTTTATACTGTATATTACTTGACACTTAATGCCATTATTGAATAAAACTTTTAAGGTATAAAATATGCAACGAAAGTATAGGTGTCAAATGAGGTCGCATTTTCAGGCATTCTATTGGGAGAACCTCAATCATAAATTAATAATTCAATACCCCTGCTGAAATTTCACCTAGTGAAAAGTGCGACCTCTTATTTGGAGAGTACTGTGTTATTAAAAACAATGTACATATGCATATATACGTTCTTGAGTATTGCCATTGGATATAGAACTTCTTACACATATGTGTATGTATGATATTGAATTAATGAAAGGAACTTACTTTTGAATTAAGAAAGTATTTCGAATTATTCCAAAATATCTGTGCGCAAGAAAAATTATATCGATAGTAGCAATAAATTTTTTTACAATAAATTATTATAATATCCTTTATTCATTTTACAGTATATGTAATTAAACTTTTACGTTTAGAAAAAATGCGTCGTTATAATTTCGTTAAAAAAACGAAGTCAGTTTGCAAAATTTAACAGTAGTATAGTACGTAGATGTACTTGTGACGTAGCTAATGAAAATAAAGTGTCAAATGAAATAAAAAAAAAAGGACCTTACTTATATCAATTTAAATTGCTAAACGTCTAAAGTAATATCAGGGTATAATGCCATCTAATTTAAAAAGATTGTACGCATTGATTTATTTTTCTGTTTCCAATATACCTATGTAAATACCTTAATAAACGTTCATAAGAAAATGTATAGTTGAAATTTTTAATTGTTTATAGGAATATACTGTATAACTTGTACCAAAATTTGTAACTGCTGTATAAATAAACAAAAATTAAATAACTTTTCTTATGGATAACATCACTTTGCCATTACCGATACACATTTTAATAAGCAGCAATGTATTTATTTAAATAAAATCATGAGCGAATTCTACCGAGAATTGTAAATCGTTTGATCAAAAAGTCCATTTTTTTTTAACCTTGCGTGAAATACGATGAAAATGAATAATTTTAGTATTGTACTTTATTCTAAAAATGAAAGGTTTCAAATGATTCTTTGGTAATTTGTAAGTAAATTTACTACTACAAGCAGACTGCAAATTCACCAATACACATCACCAGTTCCAACAATTTCACTGACATTGCATAAACTCTCACATTACTGTAATCTCAGAGTGTGAACAATGAAATGTAATTAAGTACAGTGGACAACGTAGCAAAAGAGTCTATCTCTGACTGAAGTTGAAAAAAATTTATAACACCGTTACAGAATCAGAATTACATGTTTATGTAAATAACTCAAATATAAAATTACATAGAAAACTTATAAACAGAAAATTCGTATAATTTTATGCAATGTATATACAAAATAACGTATTATATTAGGGCAGCTTATACAGACACATAATTGTTGTCGAATTATAATAATACTGTATTGAAACAATTACTACTTCCAAACTTTACTCGTATATCTTCCCTATACGTATAAAATTAAATTAAACAGATTTATATGATTTTTCGCACCACAAATACAATTATTGTATATTTTTCTTTTCCTGTTCAATTCTAATATAAAAGAACGTCTTAATTAAGCTGCTATACTTTTAGTTTACGGTAATAAAAAATTTACCCTAATTACATACGTAATATTGCATATACTTACACAGAACATCGGTATTGAATTATATTTGTGTATTTTTGTATTATCAATTTTTTAGAATTACTTCTCCTGTAAAATTTGTGTATATAAACACAAAAGTATTTTCTGTAGACAGGCCCTTTTGTCGCATGATCACTGTAATGAGGTACACTGACACGAAGACTTAGCTGTAAAGATCATCATCTCCATCATCCTGGAAGGGTTGATCACCTTGAGTTGTGTCTTGAGTACCACTCGTTCCGCTCTGCGGAAATCTATAAAGAATTCAAATTCTTCATATATACATGTTCACTTAATTACTGTTGTAAGATATAGGCATTTGTTCACCTGTATAATTCTGGTTTACATTTAAAAATATTATACATCATAATGTATTAACCCTTAGAGAAGTGACGACAATAGTCTATGTGTAATTCATAGTTCTAAGTGGTCTTTAATATATTGAATTCTCGATGTACTTTGTTGTCTGGATTATCTCGCAGTCAACGTGTAAATATTATTATTATTTTAAATTTAGTTTATCTTGAGGTACCACTTTCTTATACCAGAAAAAGAGTCCTCGAGTGCAAAAGATTAAAAGTAATCCAATTATTTTTTTTTTTACCTGAAATTGCTTCCAAATCCACGAGACTGCTGAAGTGTCTGTGCGAACATTTCATACTTCCGAATATCATTATCAGACACTGAACGTCGCGCAAATCTCATTGCTTCTTCGAAATGAGCTCTAGTTATTTCTGGGACAGGATCATCTTCATCCATCTTTGATAAAATAGTAAAGAATTAAATACAAATGTAATTGAAATATTAAGTACACGTATGAAGATTTTCTTTATCACTTTCGTTGTACAACAATCCTAAAAAAGCTTGAATATATCATAGTTGTCTCAAATTCATTACATACAACACTTTATCTGTTTGCGCGTAGCCAACAGGTAAAGGCGAATGTAGACATTCGCTTTGGATGTGCATCCTGGTTGGTTCATCCACAATGAAAGGTATAAAGATTGTTTTTATCTGCATTTCATCCAAAGTGAACATCCATAGTGACTAGTGAACAAAGTAGGATGGGGTTCTACTTTGGATAAATTCACACCCGCAGTGAAACGGAAGTGAGAAGTCTAAACGCGCCTAAACGAAACTCAGACATAAAAAAATAAAACGAGAACTAAATATTGAAAAATTCATTGTATGGATATTTTAGAACAAGTCATTAAGTTTGATAGTGATGTGATAACGTTTAAATATGTAAAAGTTGTACCAAAGTTTGAAAACTTTGTCGGTAAGTTTAGTGTTAAATAAAGTGAGACAATATTCACGCACACGTGGACGTGCGCGAAGATTTGTAGCAGGTGTCCTCGATGGTTAATTATGCCGCTCACAATCCGTCTTTCCAAAACCTTAAGTGTATGACCCGGCCATTGAGAGCAAAAAAGAAAAGTGAATTTTGAAAGTCTAGTGTTTGAAAATATTAATTCCTACAACCACTACTGCAAAAACGTCTGAACTTAAAACTTTTGACTAACCATCTTTTCTAAATATTTGACGACAATTCTTCTGCTAAAGTTCAATTAAGTCTCCACACTCACTCCTTTACTTGCCGACATTTTCAAAGTACTGAAATGAATTCAATCATTGAACAAGTATAAATACTCCGACTTTCATAATTCATATTCGCTGCGGATAATTCATCCGCTATGAACATCGAAAGTGAAAAAGTATAAATTCGCCTTTAGAGACAATAATTTAATGCAGTGGTTTAAAATCTAATGAACACTTTTTATTCGCAAGTAGAGACTGGTCCAAGACTTCAAAACAGTGCATTGGGTTTGTCTGTTCTACCTTTTGATTATTTCTTAATGTCCAGATATCCTATATATTTTGGAAGCCAACAGAGAATGCAGGTATATTCAGGGCGAATCGGAAAACACGATTGATTTAGATTATTCTGTCCTCAGCGGAGCCATTGAACATATTTCTATTTGGTATAACACCTTTTAATTTGATCTTTAAGATGATGTTAATCATTTTTTTTATCGTAAATGACCGGAGACTTTGACAACTTAAAAAAGGAAGGATTTACAATTTACTATAATCATTTTCTAGCTCTCATTAAATCATGTTATATGAGATAAGGAAATTTTCTATCAACCCCACTAATAGAATTATGGTTTCACCCTATACAACGTCCTAAGACAAAGTTTTCATAAACATTCATTTGTTTATCGATTGTCATAATATAGCATCACTGCTGCTCGCGATGGCCGGCCCCTACTTTTCGATTGCAGAATTAGCAGACGCAATGAATATTTGCCTATTTCATGCTGCAAAGTTACTTACTTGTGGCAAAGTTTTCAAGACAAGTTTACTATTCACATTACGGATTAATACTAAACGGTATATTATTTTTGAACATTTTATACTACAAGTAAGATAGCACATTGTTCCCTATCACGAAAGATGGTATTCTGTTGTTCCATCGAAACGGAGAAATAACTTCTAATTTGCTTGCGCATAAGAATTGTCACTTAATACTCCAAAGTATATCCTTTAACCATTTCACATGTTTTTGGAGAAAGTACACAGAATTCAAGATGGAAAATACCGAAATAAAGTTAATTACTATCTGTGTCTATAATGTTAATGATTCGTTTACAAGCCATTCAACACCTGTACAACTAAGAAAATAGTTCCAAACACGTGTCTCCCTCGGTACGATGCAACTTCGCACACAGTCTGCACGAATTTAGTTTCCTCTCTTTTCGTTTTACTCTCAAATTTTTCAATTAGCGTTTTGCATATATACATAATAAAGATTTGTACTGTACTTGACCTGCAATAACTTGGTCGTATCCTACTTAACATGACCTAGTTTGACCATATACGCGAAAGGGTTAAAATTAGGGATCCCTATATTTCACGTTTCTTTTAAATACACGTGGCTCAGGCGTAATAAAATCCGAATTTCAATTTCTGTCATTTTGCATATTCGTGAAACATTAAGAAGCAGTTTGGCAACTTTCAGAAACAAACAAATTTCGGTTTGGTTGAGGATCGCACAATACCGTACAAGTGTATTAAGAATAGGAATTTTTCATTCTTTAATACACATTGCACATGCTCATGTACGTGTGTATTTCGACACACGTTCAATACCAAGATGTCCAGTTATAACCCATAAAAATATGCATATTGTTAACTGTACTTACATCCATAGATGATGCAGATGGATTGTTAGCACGTTCTTTCTCTCGTCGAATCTCGCTTTCGATGCTTTGTCTAATAGCGAGTTTGCATGCACGTTGGCAAATTTCTGTTATATCAGCGCCCGAGAAACCATGCGTTACTTTAGCTATGTAGGTTAGCTCTACATCCTGTAAAATATACATTAACAACGTATGTAGGTAAATGTTACGATAAAATGTATAAAACCTTTATAACATACAGGATGGGCCATCTAAGATTTGGGTTTACATTTTTTAATTGCTTTCAATCACTTTTGATTAATGTTGCAGTTTAACCAAAGAATTCTTGGCACGCAAACGGGCGCGCAAGCACCCTTTATGGTTATCTATCGATAATAACTTGCTAACGATTAAAAATAATCGTAGTTATAAACAAAAATTAAATCAGAATTACATTATGAAGACTATTGACGATGTAAGGGAGTTGAACAAAAGACAAAAAAGGATTAATTAAACAGGACTGAATTTTCTTCAAACAATGATACTACTTATACCGTTACATATAACATTACGTGTCATATTTATATATTTAGGGTTATAGTGTATAATAGTACTGAATATTTGTTCTACTACATTGATTGTACTCATTTTGTAAGAGAGCGTGAAAATAAATTATAACGTGCGCAAATGCATTAGGTTCGATTGCAAACTGAGAACTGACTAACTTTTCTCGAAAAGTTAGTTCACTGATGAGAAAATTTGACATGTACACACTGCACATATTTGAAAAATACCAATAAAATATGATTGGTCACGAAGTGCATAAACAATATTAGAATACTTAAAATTATAGAAACTAGACAAAATGAAAGAATAAAACTGATTCCTGTAATCGAGGTCCTACTGTTTTATATAAATTGCTGAGAACGTATGAACATTAGAGGTATCTAATTTTCTTTACCTTTGCTACGGGCGATTTTCGAAGATTGGCTCTGAAAATTGCTTCTCGAGACTTCTCATCCGGCAGTGGTATGTAAATCAGTTGATCTAATCTACCAGGGCGAAGAATTGCGGGGTCAATGATATCAGGACGATTAGTTGCGCCTATGATAAAGACGTTCTTTTTGGCACCCATTCCATCCATTTCCGTCAATATTTGATTAATCACGCGATCCGCTGCACCGCCTGCATCGCCTATGTTGCCTCCACGAGATTTGGCAATGGAATCCAGTTCATCGAAGAATAATACACAAGGAGCAGCTGCCCTTGCCTACAAATCCATGGACGGTAGGTGAAGGAATCCTTTTCGTATTTCATAAACTGAAATTATTACTTACTTTGTCGAAAACGTCTCTAACGTTAGCTTCGGATTCACCAAACCACATTGTTAATAATTCTGGTCCCTTTACAGAAATGAAATTTGCTTGGCACTCGTTAGCTATGGCTTTAGCCAACAAGGTTTTACCACAACCCGGTGGCCCATAGAATAGTACACCTCTTGATGGTTGCATACCGAATTTTAAGAACTTATCGGGATGCTCAACTGGATACTGTTACATCGATGTAATCAGTGATTAACGTTAACGTAATAGCTTAATTGCATAGCCGAAATATTTGAAACTAGAATCATTTTCTTACCTGCACCAGCTCTTGCAATTCCATTTTAACGTTTTGTAAACCACCAACATCGTCCCATGTAACAGTTGGAACTTCCACAATTGTTTCTCGTAAAGCACTTGGACTACTCTTAGTCATGGCATACTGAATCACAAATGGTAGTGTTATTTATAGCGTACAGCATAAATCGAAAATTTCAAACCAAGTTCAGTGCACGTAAATGTATATTTACTTTGAAATTATCCATAGTGACGGCAAGCGATGATAAAACTTCGGCATCTATGTGTTCTTCTTCTAAATCAATAAGATCCATTTTTTCACGGATTTGTTGTAGAGCTGCCTCCGAGCACAGTGAAGCCAAATCGGCTCCTACATGACCGTGTGTTTCAGCTGCGATCTGGGTAATTACATCGACTCAGTAAGTATTAATAATATCGGTTACAACTTAATAACTGTAACGATAATAACTTGTACAAACCTCCTCCAATTCAACGTCATCGGCAAGTTTCATATTTTTCGTATGAATTCTTAAAATTTCTAAACGACCAGTAGCATCCGGTATTCCGATATCAATTTCTTTATCGAAGCGACCAAAGCGACGCAAAGCTGGGTCGATGCTGTTAGGCCGATTAGTGGCAGCCATTACGATAACATGGGAGCTTTGTTTCATCCCATCCATTAAAGTTAATAACTGAGAAACTATACGTCGCTCAACTTCTCCGTGAGTCTATAATTAAGTATACATCATTAATTACATAAATAATTTGTAAACGGATAAAGTAAAATGTTTGATGAGAACCTTTTCTCTTTTCGGAGCGATAGCATCAAGTTCGTCGATAAAAATTATAGCTGGTGAGTTTTTCTCAGCTTCCTCGAATGCTTTTCTTAAATTGCTTTCTGACTCTCCAGCAAGTTTGCTCATAATTTCCGGACCTTTAAACACAATCGATTAAATAATATTTCAAGATAAAATGGCAGTCTAAAATTGTCATACCATTAATAAGAAAGAAGAATGCTCCTGTTTCATTTGCAACGGCACGAGCAATAAGAGTTTTTCCTGTGCCCGGTGGACCATATAAAAGAATACCACGTGGTGGTTTAACTCCAATAGCTTTAAATAAGGATGGATGTCTTAAAGGTAATTCTACCATTTCCTTAATTTGAGCTAACTGTTTACGGACACCACCAATATCGTCATAACCTACAGCATTCAATGCTTCCTCCTCCTCCTACAAATTTGTTGCAATATTTGTATTGCAATGCATACAAATAAAAGGTCGCTTGTAAAATTATACTGACCTCTCTCTTAATTGGATCACCTTCATAGTGAATAATTGTATCAGGAGCTACGATACAGAATGGTCCAGGGTCTGTTTCTACAACTTTAAATTCTACGATTCGCATACCACCACGTACAATAAAATTATCATCTTTGTGAACTGGACGGTACGCTTCTAGGAAGTATGGTTTCAAATATACTTCAAATAAGTTTCTATAACAAAAATAAATATTGTATTAATAGCAAATTATGATAAATAATAGAAATTTTAAGGAAATGAACTACCCTTTTTTACTATTTTACACAACAAGAAACGGATAGGGAGAAGTATATCCAATATCTGGGCATGAAAATCTAGTACATATGTATAATAAGTTGCTTTCAAACGAATGATATCAGAATCTCTAATTAAATATCTTGTACAATTTTTCCAGATAATACAGAAGAAAAAAAAACACAACTGCTAATTAAATTCCAAGAAACATATAAAGAAAATTCATTTTTTTTTTTATACTATGTTACATTAATATTGTGTAAAAACAAAGTTGAGCGTAGAGTAAACATTTTACCAATTACAGAAATTATTTCACTTCTTTGCATGTCTATTTCATTAAAAATTGTCTACCCCTCAATTCAGTTACTATTTATATTACCAATTAAAAATATTACAATATTTTACTTTTTACTGCATATTGACTTAGTAAATATTTAATTTTGTATAATATTTCCAATAACTAATAATTAATTTCAGCTTTTAGACAACTTGAACAGTCTACCTGTGTAAGGAAGATGCAGACAAAATTTGTAACACAAAAAACTTATGAGCGCCTCGCGTATAATTTGTAAAGTAACTAATACAATAACTAATATAAATAACTAATATGATTCGACTGGTTAAAGATATCCAAATTAGATGAAGAAATAGTTATAGGGAAATACCTAAGATGTGTAATAGTTTGTAAGTATTTGTAACATTCCAAAAGTTTTCTTGTAAGGTGAGGAAAGAAAATTAAGTTAGTATTATTAATGCAAAATGTTTCAATATGTATTCTTGATATTAAATAGTAATTCTCTCATTATAATGTATATTTGTTGCTGACCAATTTATATAAAATATGATTATTTTATGAGCTCTAAAGTATGCTAAAGATATATACATATATCCATAATATTTGTTATAGGACATCAAATATTACTAATAACTGTAAAATAATCTACGTTTACCAGTTATCTGAAGCAAGGAATAGGAAAGTCAATGCACGAATAAACATTAAAACTGTTACAAAACCAGCTAGAAAGGTAATAGCAGAAAATAATGAAGATTGAAATACGAACTAAAATAAAGCATAGAAAATAAATACATAATAATAGATTCATAAAAGTTGTTGATTTACCCTGTGAGGCCAGTTACTGTATCATCCATTGGTAGAACATGAATGCGCTTTCCATATTTAACTTCAGGACACGCTTGTACAGAGACAACATCGCTCAAGCGTACACGCAGATTATTTCTTATAACACGGTTCATGCGAATTTTTTCATCAGGGCAAGTGTCATCGGAAAGAACAATGCACACAGCTTCCTTGCGTCTTTTCCCTTTTAGCAAAACTGTGTCTCCCCTAAAGAGTTGCAATTCATCCATCTTTGCAGGCGAAAGGGCCACAACAGAGTTGTCATCCGCGATAGCTTCATCCACTAATAATCTATTTGGCTTGTCCTTCTTACGAAGGATCGCTGTTGCCAAATCTTCGCTGTTAAGTGAACAAAGCGTTTAGTTAGCTTAGATAGAATAATGATAGCAACACTTCGAGTGCTATGTGAACTATTGCTGGTCCACAATTTTCTATTCACATTGTTTTAACCCTCCGGTTCCTACCATTGGCCTCAGTCAACAGAAAACTAATGACTTTTTCGTCAGCTCCGCCCATTTATAATTTATTGTCATGAAGAGTACTATAATGTGTGTCCCATAAGACGAAAGAATAGATAAGGGAGAATAGGACCGGACTGAATCACAGATTTCAGATACTTGTGAATTAGAAAATTCTGACTCAGTTTGTAACACGCATTCTATAGAAGGAACCATAGAATAATGGTACAACTTTGCCCCTGAACATCGACAATTGGCAGTCAAAACTATCTACCACATGGAAGTTTTGTTTACGTCTACTGCTTCATCTCTCTGCTGGGACTATAGTGTCCAAGACATCGTACTCGATACATTAACTAGCAAGCAGACAAAACTGTTGCATTGATTTCAAGCGGTCTTTAACCAGAGAGCCAAGCGTTTCATTGTAAAAAGAAACATTGCCATGAAATATCTTAATATTTTTGTCATTTTCCAAGTATTATGGTAACATTTATATATAAATATTATTACACATATCTTGTAAACATATACAATGAATGCAGAAGCGTGGATTATCCATAGCACATAGAGCATTAATAAGAACTTATGTGAATTTAGCTCCGATATTTAGAATGCCTTAAAAGAACTAATAAAAGCCAATAAAAATTTATATTAGCAAATCTTGTAGTATTAAATAAATTCTTTATTGTTTGTATTATATTGGTAGCCATATTGCTTACACTTAGCATAATGATTTTAGTACTTCAATTGTTTTAGCTACAAAGGTTGCTACTCATCCATTAAAACTTTTTTCAAGACATGTACTATAAAATGGTTAATAATTGTGATTACCTGAAATTACATACTTAATATCCAATAATATATACATTTTTTAAAGTCAAATCTAACAAATATTAATCAGATAAGATTTAATTTGAATGCAATTATATCAAAGTATTGCAGTTTTTAATATCAGCATAAATTCACCAAATTTCGTTGAAATTAACCATTTTTATTAACTTACAGTTATTGAAAATATGATGTGAAATAAGCATAAAAGAAATTTTCTTCAATTTATATTTGTTCCACATGTATTAATATTTGCTAATTACAATAATACTCTGGCGACGAAAAAATAATTTTAACCAATGATAATGATCTATATTTGAGAAACAATGAAAAAATTGTTTATCCTTATTCCTCCAAAAGTAACAATTTTGTTTAGAAAATAAATATCTGTTAAATCCACATAAAATGGTATTTTTTATTGTTCAACTATACTCCGGATGTACAGAAATATTGATGTCGATAGCAATTATCAATTAAAACAAATTGGTGTAATTAATATTTAAAAACAAATGCACTATTTTCATACACGGTTAAACTTTCGAAATATCGTAAAATATAGATATTGTTCAATTTTCATTTCATCCATCATTTTTATACAAGGATGACAAATGCTTAACGAAAAAGATATTGCAATGTCAGTAAAATTCCTTTGTCACGTTCGGTGAAGTATTCAGCCATGGACAATCGGCATACGAAAATGTTAGGCGCTATTTGTGCCACCGTAAATTATTAGCAGGAGGAAATACCAATTTATTAGGTATTATTGATTTTTACAATATTCAATTTGTTAAATGTTATTTATTTTCCTAAGAATCTATAAAAAGACGCGTTGCGTCGACATGATGACAACGTAAAATTGGAAGCCAGCATGGATGCAATTTTTATTTGCACACGTCGCGTCCAGATCTTCGATGTATCGGAACGAAATTATTCTACATATTATTTGGTCGAATGTTTTCTTTGTTCATTGCAACTTACCCTTTTGGTTCACTCATTATTCACTTGATTTTAACGCAAAAGAAAATGCACACGTAACGATCAGAACTCAGTATCGCAACACGTACAAGTCAGCAACACTTACAGCCGATCCAATGAACATTCCTCATTTGAACTTCCATGGCTTGCATTGGACTCCCCCTTTCCCAATGAAAATGTAAAGGCGCATATACAATAAATGTACAAAATTTATACATTTCTTTTTATACATATATTGAAAGTATTAAAAAGATCGACCCTCTGAAATTGGGAAAGATATTAATTATTTTATAAATCCTATTTGTTTAAGCAAATATATTCTTATTGCACAGATTTGAAAGAAACCAAATCAACAATATAATATGCTTTATCAATCATATTTAACTAAAGTATTGGCAGAATATTAACGTTTTTCGGTGCAGAAATTAATGAAATTTAACGCATGTTTCTACGAGGAATATAAATAATTTGTAATTTATCAAAATTTTGAGTAGAACATTCCTAAATGCATGTGTACGATTATTCCTAGATAGTTATTTAACTAGGTCGACATTACGCTATTAAATGTAATAGAATATCTGTAAAAACTGTAGATATTTATGTAAAAAGAAACGTCTCTTTAATTTACATCCAAATTTTGTGTCACATGTATTAGATCGTCTAGTAGCATTTAATTTTGAAAGTGTGTTGAGTTTTACATAGCTTACGTCACGGCATTCTTAAAGTTAGAATACGATAAATATACGTACTTGTCAAATCGGTCTATGATGGTTGGAATTAAAGGTTATTTTACATATCTTTAATTACGTAAATACAAAAGCTCTTTTCGGACGATATAGAAACAAATAGTTTTGTCGATGGAAGTTTAATAAGCAACTCTATATTAAAGAATGATACGATGAAACATAACCTTACTATTCTTATTGTCATTACTGTCAAATTTATGTATATGACCGGCACATGTTTGTACATTAATTTAAATTGCACATACGAATATTCTAATTAATTGTAATTTGACTTAGACTTGCTGTAGAAGTTCTTAATAATTCTTATGTCAATCATATCCTGGTACGATAAATATTTCTATATGGTCAGATATTTTACAAAGTAATATTCGTAATCTTATGTTAAATGTCTACTACAGTGCCGTAAAGGTAATAAGAACATGAATCCTTAAGGATACGAAATGTGTTGCATCGGATATATATTTGAAATATGGAAATATAACTTTGCCTTCAGAAACATTATTTATATTCTTACTTTTTTCTATAAACTATCTCTTATTATTGCCATTTAGGCTTTGTATACATTTTGTATATGTTGCTGTTTAATGGAAACAATAAATATATATTGCTTGAGTTCGTAAAATATTTTGTTTCCAATATTGTAATAGAAATTTATTGTAATATGTAAGCATTTTCAATCATTCAGGTTTATATGAGTCATTTATAAATGTATAATTTATTAGGCTTCGCAATTTGCTTACCGATATATTATCATTTGTAAATTGTTTTTGTTTATGTTTCATGCTATTAATGGACCTCATGCACGAACAGCGTAAGTAAACAAATACTTTGAAATTAGTTTTTAACACCTTGGCAACTGCTATAATTTTATGAAAAACATACTCTGATACTTCATAAAGGACAGAGATGCAAGTAAATATTTGCACAGATTTTGATTTGGAGTACAGAAACGGTCGTCTAACAGGTAAAGATCTTTCGTGCGATAATAATTGAAAACACAACATTTTTTTGTAGATTAATAGTTTTGGCATTTGCTGGTTCTATTGGCATGACATTTGTCATACTTGGTTGTGCTTTGCCTGTATATAAGTAAGTGTTTATTGATATCAAATTGTTCAGTTTCTATTATAAGCTACCAAAACATTAGACGCGAGGGCATATTAAATTATAATAACATGTATACATATTTTTATAATGTATTTATGTTTAGAGTATGGTGGCCATTTTTTGTTGTCTTATTCTATATATTGGCACCAGTTCCAACGATAATTGCACGTCGATATACTGATGACTCTGGGAATAATCCAAATCGAGGTTTAGAATTGGCAATCTTCATGACTATGGGCTTTGTTGTATCATCTTTCGCTCTTCCTATTATCTTAGCCAGATCGCCAGCCAATGATCCAGTGGTACAGTTAAATTATGCATATTTTTCTATTTGATTATTCAAATGTATCTCTAAGTAAACATAAATTTGAGATGAACAAGAATAATTATTAATTTAATCCCTTGTACATTTCCAGATACAATGGGGTGCTTGTTACTTGACTTTGGCAGGTAATATTATTATGTATCTAACCCTAGTCGGATTTTTCGTAACGTTTGATCAAGAAGATTATGATTATGCCACATGGTAAAACTTGACATCTGATTGTACTTATTTATTAATTTTACATGGTAATATTTTAAAATATATATTATTGTTTCTGATTCATTCCCCGTGTTTTATATATAAATAATGCTTCAATACTTTTAGGTTTTTGCAAAATGGAAGGAAGAATGTAAATCATATACTGCACTGACTGATAATTGTGTGTTGATTCTAAGTCATCGCAAAATTTATAGTATACAATTTATAACTCATAAAATTACTATAAGTTATTCGTACGGTTTATATTAATACTATACAAAAAAATAGTATTATCATAATGATATTGAAATCATCCATTTATTTTGCTATTATTATTCAGCAACTAAAATTTCCAACAGCAGAAAGTGAAAAGTTTGACAAACTTCCGTCGATGCAATTAGAAGCGCAATTATTGCTGAAACATGTAAAACTTAAAACATTTATATTTATTGAACATAAGTTCTTCATAGCAATATTAATAAAGTTAAAGTTTCTTTTTATATTACGTGATAGTTTCCATTATTTTTGCCACTTAATGCTTATAAATTAAAAGTTGTAACTTAGTTTGCTGCATAATAGTTTATAAACGTTTTATATACAATTAAAGTCTTAGTACATATGAACAAAATAAATCCAATTTTTGATATACGATATTTTGTAAAGTGACATTGAAAATAGTACGAATCATACCAGCACCTTCCTATTACAGCATACAGGGAAAGCAATAATGTGCAATTTCTTTTATTTACAATTGAATACTAATCAATATTATAATACACATTAAGAGTTCAATAAATCCATGGACTTTTTATGGAGTGTATTTTACAAAATGTTAAAGAAGACAATTGCAACCATCTATTTCTTCGTTTAATTTACATCGCGTATTTGTATAAAGGATAATTACTAAAAATTTAATAAACTAGGAGTGCAATTATTATTTTTAAATAAACGCAACAGATATCTTCAATTATAACAAATAGTGAAGTAATTGTATTCATCGTCTTATAATTACATTTTGATCCACATATGTCGTAGAAATGTTATCACTATTAACAGTTAATGTAATAACACAGAAATGTTGTCATTTATTAATTACTATTTTTGAACTTTCTTGTTAGTTACCTCAAGATTTCTATTTTGATTTCCGATGTAAGAAGTTGTAAAATTTACTTAAACAGTATGCGGACATTAATTTTATAAAATTTCATAGTAGTGTTACCCAGATAGCCAAACCTGTTCGAACAGGCATTGCGTAGGCCTGTCGACAGGGCTATGTATTGTAGTCGTCGAGTTTAGTCGCGCATTGTCGGTTGGGTTGTTGAATTCGGTCGCTCAGTTTTTCATCGCTCGGTGTGTAGTTAATAATTATAATATAATATTATTATATTTATAATTTCTTTCCTTTTATGTTATGTTCCTGATTCCCCCTAAACATTTCACATATATTCACACCTCGTCAGTGAGGAGATATAGAAATAGACAAATCACCTTATGGAGTTTCGTGGTCCAACATGAGTGCCATACCGGGTCAGAAATTCAACACTGATATCAGCGTCCTCTACTCATAAACAGTGTTCAATTGTAGAACTACTATTTACTGAAGTAGTCGCACAGGACTCATGCGATGAGTGACATATGTTAATGCTTTGGGTGGCCGGCGGGACAGTGGGGCGGATCAGGAAAACTATTTCTCGGGCAACGTTTCGGTAGAAAAATTGAGCAAGCGTCGCGCCTGTGCTCTTCCGCTTACATTGCGCGGCCAAGAACAAAAGAATTCATTAACGAGGATTGTACGTCCAGCTAAAAGTTGGTCAGAAATAGTAAAAATCCAGTAGGTACAACCCTGGGATCGTAGGTTCACCTAAAACTTAGTCAGAACCCACAGAAGTCCAGTCGGCAGGATCCTAGAGTCATATGTTAGGGCTAAAAGTTGGTCGGAAGCAGTAGAAGTCCAGTAGGTATGACCCTGGTATAGTAGGATTTGCGGTGTTGCGTATCTGTTGGTGGGATATGGGGAGTTTATGTTGGTTCGGTTGCCCGTGGAGCGCTGAACCGCTCTGTTTGTGGTGAAGCGCGCAGAAATCAAACACACAAGTTATGAAGTTAAAAAGAACGACTATTTATTCAGTAGATCAATGTAAAGAGTACTTGTTGCAATGAGTTATAAAGAAGTTCTGATCAGCGAGACTTTTCTTCATCCCTTTTCGGCTCTGCTTCCTCTCCCTGCATTCCTTGCTCTTCATTTTGACTTCGTCTTGTCCAATGGGGTTGGGTCTTGCTGTGGCTGGGCCGTGGAGGTGGCACGCTTCCGTTTCCGTGTGACGAGTCACGGTGCGCGCGCGCTAAGGGAAAAGTGCGGGAGGACCAGAAGAAAACGCGCGAAACTCCAGGAGAGCGCGTCGAAGAGTAGGTGGGGGTTATCAAAGGGTCCTTTGTTTCGAGTAAGTCATGTGTCAGCCGGCTCCGGGCATCGTAGAACACGACATTCCGAGGGTTGTATACTGTTGCGAGTGTATTGGTGGGATATAGGGAATTTCCGTGGATTCGGGTGCCCGTGGAGCGCTGGACCGCTCTGCTTGTGGAGAAGCGCGGAAGAATCAAACACAAAATTGTAAAGTTTAAAAAGAACGACTGTTTATTCCGTAACTCAGCGTAGAAAGTACTGTTCGTGGCAAGAGATAAAGAAGTTCTGCTCCTGTGAGGGTTTTTCTTCTTTCCTTTTCGCCTCTGGTTCCTCTTCCCGAGTTCCTTGCTCCTCCTTTTGACTTTTTCCTGTCCAATGGGGTTGGGTCTTGATGTGGCTGGGCATGTGGAGGTGGCAACGCTTCCGTTTCCGCGTGACAAGCCAGGGTGCGCGTGAACTAAGGGAAAAGTGCGGGAAAACCAGAGGAAAGCGCGCGAAAGTCGGGGAGAGCGCTTCGAAGAGCTGGTGGGGTTCTCAAGGGTTCCTTTGTTTCGCGGTAGGCCATGTGGTGACCAGCCCCGGATATCGTGGTGTCGACTTTTCAAGGGTTGTACGTGACTTTTTAGACTTAGCTGTATTTTTACGGTCTGTAGTAAATAAGCTTTAGAAACTTCCAAGTGAAGTGTTCTAGGATTTGCACTATAAATAATGTACAGCTTTATTTATCGCATGCCCCTATCCGGTTTCGAATTTCGCTCCTAAGTTATTATCACTATCGATAGTTATAATTATATCGTCGACCGTTGATTCGATGTCACTAGAATATTAAGGCCTACTAACGCGATAGCGTAACAATACATTCCCTTTCTGGTTTCGAATTTCGCTCTTAAACTACTTATCGCAGTGGACGGTTACAATTTATATTGGCGGTATCTCATTTAGAATCACTAGGGAATTGACGCGCCGCACAGTGGGGTCTCCGATAGACAAAAATAAAAAAAGTCATGCTTGAATTTTGAACTTTTTACTGAAAATAATCATTAATAGATAGATAAGGAATATGAATGTAGCAATTATTACTGTAAATAATCAATGGGGGAACGGCAATAGTCATCTGTTTATAATACCTGAAATCTTAAATATTAGATAACTAGTGCATCACTCGTTCTTTTTTGTTCGTATTTTGTACCTTATTTTGTACCTTAAGTATGGAGAATTTCATAAACGGTATGCAAAATTTTTAATGTTTTCTTTAAAATTCAATTTTCAGAAAAGCAGTTCAAAAAGTCCTGTAATTTTTGTTGTTTTGTATCGACAAGGTGTTGTACTATTACACGATTTATTAGTGTATTTCTTATTCACGAATAATGAATAATTCCACGTGATTCTTAATTAAGACGATGTAACATTTGCCACATGCTTTCCTCGGTACCCTCGATGCCCCCATCACGACCTACCGCAAGTGATCGGTTCGCACCTGAGCGCGCGTCGGCCGATGCCCGCCGGGCGCTCTCATTGGCCAGTGTTTTTCGTTAATAACTCAAAAACGAAACTATGTAGGACATTTTTGCCAAGGAAAATATTGTTTTTCTACCCCTCAGCTATATCTCAATTCTCGATGTTCCCTGAGTTTTTTGTCACCCTGTATATATATTGAGATCAGTCGTCTGTCCAAATGTAATTGTTGCGATGAAATAATATTATGTGTGTAAGTTACCTAAGTATTTGCACGGTGTTGACGCACTGGCGATGCGGGGTCTGCGAGCCGTTTTTTAGAGTATGCCGAAAGAACTTGAACCGGACTAGCGGATTCTAACGGGTTAATCTATGATTCGAAAGGTGCGCTAAGCCCAATCTCACTTGATATAACTGACTCTGTACGAGCGTGGCGCGACGTGACTCTACGCGTGACTATGTAACTCTGAACCGACGAGGGTAGAAACCAAAGGGTTTATATACCCCCGAAATGCGCGGAGGCGCATTGGAACTTTCGATATAAGGAAATTTGGGAGTCTTCGTCGGAATATTCTTCATACGTAACACGTACATGGGTAATTAAACTTGTTTTTTTCCTGGAACCCTGCCCCGTATCTCGGCTGCCACGACATCAAAGGGGACCCGAAATCGCTCGAGAATCGTGTCTGCACCCGATTAGTGTTCACATTCTGTCCCGAGCGAGGTACACTAATCGAGACATTAATTAATACGCGTTTAACTAGCAGTCTCCTAATACGTATTAAACTTGAGTCTCCTTTGCTGGACGAATGACCGATCATCCAATTGATAATGGACGCGACATCGTCCGGCACCGAGATTTTTTAAATATGACATTAACTAGTCGTTTGTTGTAACATCGCGTTAACTAATCTATTGGTTTGAACGGTTCTTCGAATGTTTATTATATTTTATTCAGTCACATACATACTGCTTTTGCGACTTCGAATTCGATTCTGATTTTAGAACAGGTCTATCACTGGTCTATTCTTTTTGTTGCTAGTATAATGGATGATTGGCTGGCAAAGAATAATATACTGAGGCTACAGGAGTATTGAGATACAATTACTGCGATGCATAAAAATCAGTTCGATGACATATGATTAAGGACTGATAACATTTAACTTATTATCCCAACGGTTTATGTATATCTCTTGTTATCTGGCGATTGGTTTTCGGCTCAAGTTCATTTCCTTCGGTTGAAAGTTATTGAGTGAAAGTGTATTTTCGCTGCAGGATTAGACGCGTTGTTACGTACTTGTTACCGTACCCTAATAGTTTCGAATTTTCTTTTCTACAAGCAGCTACGAGAATTTATAAATGCGCGACATTAAGTATTTACTACTAAGATCATGATCACCTTTAAAACTCTGACAAAGAGCAGTCACAGTATGCTTTTCATAAATCATCTTATTACTCTTATAGACAATTAATAATAATTAAATCTGAATAATAATACGGTAGCACTTTACTAAAAACAGAAAAGCAATAATTCCTCAACAGACGCTTGACAGGATGAAGAAATAAGAAAGACGAATAAAATCAAATATGTATTGCTTCAAGTTCTACCTCCTCTCCTCATTTACTAACTTGTACAGATTTTCTTTCAGAAAATTTTGATACCCGCGCGCAATGCGGTTAGTAGAGTCAGTGGTTGCTCCGTCAAAGTTCTTTTTATTATTTTTTGGGAGCAACTGCTCTGAATGTACAAGAAGACAATACGCGAAGGGGTACATCTCGATATCAAGGCAATCTATTTTAAAACCAACCTTGCGTTTTAGAAGCAATGCTTTGATGGCGGAAACGCCCGAGGATGTTTTAATTTAATTCAAAGTATTTTAAAGTAGAGTCACTGAATAATTTTTCGAATAAAGTAGAGTCTTTCAATAATTTATCTAATAAAGTAAAGTCATTGCAAAATTGTTTTACTAAATTAGAGTCATTTAATTTTCTCTACAATAAAATCAAATCATATATTGATTTGGTATATACAAATATTTAGCTCGATTGACAATCAGTATGTGTTTATTATCTTTTTAGACGAGGATTTCCAGGTTTAACCCTCTCCGTGTTCACTACCCGGATCCCACGCACGTGCCCTGGTGCTACTCGGGTGGGAAAATGGTGGTAGAGCACGATGATATTTTCTAAGTTATAAGCCATAAAATGATTTATTTTTGGCGACCGACAGTGCGTTTGATGTAACGTGCGCGACGTAAGATTCGCATTGTGTGTGTGGTTAGGCTGTGGATCTGCGTCGTTCCGTGCTAAAATGTAGCTACTATGACCAAGATAAGATGTCCATTAATTTAAAACAGAGACATCATTTTTACTATTAATTACATTAATAATCCCTACTATACTGGGGCACGAAGTTTCTGTCATTTAAGATGACAGGGACCAAATGGCAAAGAGAATCGAATATACTTATCAGTACAAAATACCTCTTGTATCGGTGCTATTTAATTATTTTATTAAATATGTATTAAATATATCAACTGATCCCAGCTACTCTCAGTCGATTTCAGAAAAATGGCACGTACATTAGAGTGTGCAAGTTGCGTGACAACACTTGTGTGTCGGGGGCGTCCCGGGCCACCTCCCTAGTATAGGCTTTTGCAAAATATCGCGCTGCTTTAGAGTTGCGACAAACTTGAGAACGGGTCGAACTAGAGTTGCGTTAAGTGCCACGCGGTTCTTCAAGTGGACTCGCGGATTTTGATTAGAGTTGCGAGCAAATGAAAATCGTGATCGACTTAGCGTTGCGCAATTATATCGCTATTGTTCTTGCAATTTTGTTGTTCTTATTGTTAGTTAAATTGTAGTATTTTATAATATATTTTACATATGTGTTAGCGATAGCGTATTTTTAAACAATGGAATAGAATCGGGTGGCGAAGTACTAGGCACCCTGTGGATCATTTAAGATGGGGACGCAGTCTTACACGTGGTCGAAGAGTGTTTTAGAAATTTCCGAGGATTGACATTGTCATTGCACGTCTTGGAAGATAATGAATGGAACCAAACATCCTGTCGGCAGGCGATGGCCGGCGACCAACCTTGGGTCTTCTAGCTATCGAGTGCCGAGGGATGGCTTATTATATACAACAGATAGAGACTTTGAGTATGGCAAGTGACCTGACGTCACATTGCTAAAGAATAGGGATTCTGCTCTTGGAGGATCTGGCCACGGAGTGGGGAAGGCAATACCTTTTGGTAAGAGGACTGTGACGAACCCCATGGCAGTTACCCCAGAACCTCCATCGCATAAGCATTCTTTTAGTAAACCGGACAATCTTATAGAAGTAATTATTGTAAGAATCAAAACCAGGGGGGGGGGGATGGAATGAAGGTGTAAAAGAAATGCTGTATTTCGCTAAGGCGGTACAAGCTTAAAATGCAACATGTTTGCTCGAAGGTCTGTGCAAGACTAGCGCATGGCCCAGAAGGTCCTTGCGTTGTCACAGTCAAAATTCCGTAGGGCCTGATCTAATTTATGGCGGGCCTGGCGCCACGTTGTCCAGACCCGACGTCGTCGTGCTCGCCTTAGGGCGCCTATCCGCAAGCGGCTACGCCTCGTTCATGGAGCGGTGTCAGATTTTCTAACATTATATTACTTCTGACATCAGAAGTGGGATAAAAGACCGCGTAGTCAAACGGATGTTAGTGATTGTAGTATCTTTTGGATCGATAGCGCTCGTTATAATGGATGGTGGGCAAAGTGTAAACGCTGAGCCGAGTTTGGAAAATTTGTTCCGTCGGTTCTTAGAAACGGTCGCGAATAATTCAGCCGCTCCTTCGGCACCCGCAACGGATAATTCTTTTGTGGAAGCAGTGCCGGAGTTTAGTGGTACGGATATCGGTGAGGATGCTCATATGTGGTGTGATTTAGTGGAATCGATAACCGAGAAACTTTCTGCTACACAACGATTAAGGCTGGCTACTCATGCCGTGACGGGATCGGTCAAAGGATGGTACAGAGACTGGGAAGGTAACCCCCCGTACCTGGGCAAAATTCCGGGAAGACTTATGCTCTGTGTTTGTGTCCGAAGATCGATTATGTGAGCGTTTATCTCGTACGGTATCGTACAATAGTGATTCGGCGGGATCGTACCCTGAGTACGCGCGTAATAAATTAAAATATTACGGTGAGACTCAGATAGCCTTTAAAGCTCACGAGTTAATTAGTTTGGTGATTGGGCACGTTCAGGATCCAAGTGTTCGACAATCGCTTAGAAATGCTCGGTTTACGTCTACCGCTGATTTGCTGAGTGGGATGGCTCATTTTGTGAAAGAGCCGAACAAAGAAAGGCATTCTGGTTCTCGCAAGCTATGTTTCGAGTGCAATGAAACAGGGCATATGGAAAGGGAGTGTCCAAAGAAGAGGAAGGAAACGAGAGACGCACCCCGAGAGGAAGTGAAGACCAGTGACATCATCACGAGTACTTTCTGTTTAAAGAGAGGGCATACGGAGTCCCAATGTTGGCGAAATCAAAGAACCTTGAGGGATGACAAATTCCGAAAAAGAGCGAGGACGGATCACAAGAAGCTGGAAGCCAATGCTCCTTTGGTTAAGGCATTGGGTCTTACACCCCTTTTATTTAGTGACTTGACGGTGCACTGCCTATTAGACTCCGGTGCGGAATGTTCTATGGTGCGAGAGAAAATTGCAAAACAGGCGAACTGCAAAAAGTACTGGAACACTAAAGATTCTTTTAAAAGAAGGGAAAATAGTGAGATATATAATAGCGTGCATTACAAGACTTACAAAAAATAATGTTCCATGGGAATGGAGACGAGAACAGGATGAATCTCGTAAATACGTGATTGATCATTTGGTGTCGGAACCATTGTTAGTTATTTTTGATCCCAGCAAAGATACGGAATTGCACACAAACGCAAGCTCGGTCGGTTACGGAGGCATACTGTTCCAGAGAGTAAATGGGGATTTGCGCGTAGTATCATATTTTAGTCGCCGAATACGGACGAGGAATCCAGATATCACTCTTGCGAGCTAGAAACGCTTGCAGTTGTAAATGCTCTCAAATATTTTCGGATATATCCCTTAGGCATTCATTTTAAAATCATCACGGATTGCAATGCTTTAAAAGCTACAAAAGATAAAAAACATATTTTACCACGTATAGCTAGATGGTGAGTTTATGTTCAGGAGTTTCAATTCGACATAGAATACCGTAAGGGGAAGCAAATTGAGCATGTAGATTTTTTGAGTAGAAACCCGCCTAAGGGAAGGCGTGTAAATGCAGCTCGTTTAAACAAACAACTAATTTCTACCGATTATTGGATTAAAGTGGCCCAAAGGTACGACGAAGAGGTTCAGGCTCTAATTCAACGGATAGAAAAGGGAAACACGGTATGCAGTGACTTCTGTATGATAGATAGTATTTTTTGCCGTAAAATATTAAGCGATAAGGGAAATATCATTACGCGTTTTTACATACCGAAGGGGTATTTGATTTCCTCGTTGCGGCTTTATCATGATGAGAACAGTCATGTGGGATACGAAAAAACATACGAATGTATAGCCCGGAAATTCTGGTTTCCTCATATGCGCTATTTCGTGCAAAAATATGTAAGGCATTGTCTCACCTGCATAGTATCTAAACGTCATGCAGGGCCGCAGCAAGGTTTACTGCACTCAATTTATAAAAAACCGGTCCCATTCGATACGATACACTGTGATTGTGTTGGTCCTTTTACACAGACGAAGGAGGGGTATCAACACATCTTATTAATAGTAGATGCATTCACTAAATATTTGTCGCAATTAGTCGCTCTAAAATCGATAAGTGGTGCTGAGATGTTGCAAGTGTATAAATCGATCTAACCGGCACTGCAAAGAAACCTGCGTTAGTGCAAAATAAATTGGCAGATTCGACATTTGACGGGGTGACATCTAAAGTCATTATACAGAATTATAAACTGACGGTGTGACATCTAATGTCATTAGGCAGAATTATAAACGGAGAGTGGGAAGCCATAGTTGCCGAATCACATAATTTGGTGGTTCTACCGCACTGTTGCCACATTTGTTACAATCCTGGCCATCAGCAAAATGAATCGGCTCGAGCCGAGATTTTGATTCCTACCGGACATAGTCATAGCTGCTGAACTGCTGGAAACTTTTTTGTAGGTTCGATCCCCTTCGGGCATATCTTTTTTACATCAATTTTTTTCTAATTCCTAACTATATGACAATGATCAATATTTGCTGACCAATATTTTAAAAATATTTGGTAAATATTTTAGTTTAATATACGTAAATCTGAACTTAGAACGCTTTTTGTGCTACCGTTTCTCTTGCCATGTATTTTGCCAATTACGGTACTGTTTAATATTTCTAACATTAAAGTACACTGTATGAAGCGCATTTTGAGACGTCTTAGATTGATGAGTCGTGGATGAAGTGCAGGAAAACTCGTGTGATGTTTTACTACTATTTCACCTTTCTTTTAGATCACACTATTATTCCTTTTTACAAATAATTATTGTTGCGAATGCAATTATACCATCAGAAATAAAAGAAAATCTTTATTTTTAGTTATTTCATACGAGTACCGAATGTGCATATATTGATAATTTTTAATTTATTTCATTGGCTTTTTCATTGCTAAGGTCATTGCGTAGAATGACAAACGAAAAATAGGTAGATATAGTTGATCTGGTCATATCTATTAGAGTTTTACTTTTCAGGAAAACTTGAATAGATTCAACTCAAGTTGAGGTTTTGATTTTTGCCGTACATAAAAGAAAACAGTGCAAATTAGAAGAGATTCCATGGTCATGTTGAACAAAACAGATTGATAAAGCAATATTCATGTGTGTAATAATGGAACGTCTTATTCATATTTTTTATAATACAAATATAATTTTATTAACTTCTTTTAAAGTAATTTTTTGAACTAATGAGAGAAGGCTCATATTGCTGCTTGGCATGGGTCAGGCCTAGCCAACTGGCGAGTCGCGGACCACGTGCGACATGCGTCGCAGATCCGGTGTCACACCGATTCCCGTCTTGCTGTGCCTATCATAGGTCCATCAGACGTACATAGCTCTATCTTTATCTGTTATAGTGATGGATCTTTGTCTAGCTTTGTCTATCTTTGTCTAGCATAGGATAATTGCCAGTTTTAGGATAAATGTGTATTTTTAGTATACATAGTACTTTTATACTCAGATACAGTCGCGGCTCGCGTATAAGCACTGTGGAATTACAGCCCCCCTATTTCCACTTGATATTATCGTCGATAATTTATCGATGACATTTTGTATAATGGGTTCTTTTTTCTCTAATTCTTTCATAATATTTGTGCAATATATAATCCTTAAGCTTAATGTCCGTAGTCATCCCCCAATTTATGAAAAAGATACAAAAATCTTTGAATATAACTGTGCGATTCATAATTTCAGCGGCGTGGGTTTCACTCTTGTGCGCATGCACATATAGGAAGCTGCTCACGAGGCTGTGAGGGAGAGAGAGCACTGACGTTCCCGCAGTACCGGATGTGTTTGTTTCCTTTTACACAATTTTAAAACAAAGGTAAAAACATTCTGGAGCAGCACCTCCACCAGTTTTAGTTACGAGCCACCACTGCTCATTAGTATGAAGAATACAACTTCAGGATGATACAATGAATACTCTATTCAGAGATTAACAAATATTCAGTTCTTTTAAGTTCTAACTTCAAACTTGGAAAGTTGATGAACTTCATAAATGCTAAACTCAGTCTTCTCAATTTATAAACTAGTAGAGATAGGATAGATAAGTTATGTAAAATAGTGATAACAATGTTATTGGTTTTACAAGTTTAGTTGTAGCAATATACTTTATTAATAAATGTTCAACAAAACAATACAATTTCATTAATTTTCATATATTATTCCTCATGTTCCTTCGTGCTCAGTCTTTTACTTTTTTATTTACATAGGTGATTTTAAAAATTGTTAAGATTTAGAATGAAAATTAAAATAATATTAGAAGCTTATTATTTATTACACCTAATCTTGCTAGCAGTTACCAAGCTTGATTAACTATATGCTCTATGTTTTGTATATTTTGTACTAGAAGCTTGTTTTTTGTATTAATCTCACTATAAATATTAAGAAAGAGTAATGATTTCATTAGTACCTCCTTATCGGTGCATTCAATTTCTTGGCTCCATGTTAATAGTGTCAGGAACATAGAATTTTTGAAAGTTGTTAAGTTCATTCGGTATACTAGCAGTATATTTTTATAGCAATCTTATACAGGCAAATCAAGTACAATCATTCAAAACCCTCATTGTGGTTACCATAGTTACTCTTTTGTTTAGGACTCCAACACTTCCTGTAAGATACAATTCACATTTTACGTTGAGTTTGTTTGTACAAAGGTAATGCGTTTAAAGCAAGAATTATCATATGTATTTCTTAACGGATATGTCCATTGGAAATAATATGGAATCCTGTATAATATTTTTGTTATACTCATGATTTGTTTCCTCTGCATTTCATATTAGTTCTTAATTATAATATAGTAACTTGAATATTTGTATATGACGCACAAATGCATGTAGAAAGTATATTTATGTTGGCTTATGTTAGTAGAAAAAATGTTTGATATTTTATAAAATGTAAGAATTATTGCCAGCAGTTGGATATTATGACTATCACGATTCAAATAAATGACTGTTTTGGTACGCATGCAATATTTACTATGGTATTAAACAATAATTATCCTCCTAGCATTTAATTTTTATGCCATACAATGTGTTTGTATAGGTGTACACTGCTATATACCGTAATTAAACACATAATCATTTATAGAATCATGAAGAAGGTGAATAAAACTGACGATACTTTCCAAGCACCATGGAATTTAACAGGGTATTCTACAGATGGGTCGTTGTCAGAAGCTTCATTTTGTGAGCACACTACAAGGGAGCGAAACTTATTACAAGGTCACTCATGGGCAAGAGAAGTAACATACAAACATTCAAAAAAGCATGTACATATTGTTGCACCGTCAATGTACCAGCATGATATAAAAGATTCAGAATGGCAAAAAAAACATCTGGAAGGTAGTCTTTCTACTTCTGAACAGAATCTAAGTAATCGAACAGAATCCAGAGAGTACGTAAAAAGGTTTGAATATAATGCGCATGGAGACATTGAGTCTCAATTTTTACCTGGTAATATAATTCCTCTGAGAGATTTAGCGGATGGTACATGGTTGTGGAATAAAGCTCAGAAAAAATATATTGATTCGCGTCGCAGAAAACGGGTTTGGAAACTAAGAAAAAAGGAAGGCAAGATGTCGGTACAAAAGGTAATGCAAATTCATTATAATCTTTTAAATGAATTTAGTAAAATTGGAATTGATGTGTCTTTAATAAGATCGAAGGAAGGTTAGATAATTTATAAATTGGATTAACTGTATATGTAGTTCTGATGTATTTTGTCACTAGCGGCGGCAATTTTATATTACGGGATTTAGTATTATAATACCCTGTCAGCCAATCCTGCAATAGCAGATTCCGTTCCGACAGCTGATAAGCGTCACTGTTGTCCGCTCGGCACTCGGCCGTCTTCGAAACTTTAAACGCGTTTTCCCGAAACCTGTACTTGAATCATCCACCATCCCAAATTGATGGGAAAGATAGCTCAAAAACTATTTAACCGATTTCATTAAAACTTAGGACAGATGTTTATTATACTATTATCTTCTACTTGAACTAAAATGATTTTTAGATCATAAAAAAAGTACTTGTTTATTGTAGAATTACTGAGGAAAATTTCACGTTTTTGGTTTATAGCCTGCCATTTCTGTACTTTTTGAATTTCATACAAACTTTTTAGTTTAAATAAAAACGACAAGTCTGAACTACTAAAAAAAATTAATAATGAACGATACGGTCGCTACAGTTCCCGCTGTTTCGGAACTCACGCCGTGACCTGCCCGGAAAACTGCGCCATTTTTTAATTTTTCCAAAAAATAAAAATATTTTTATGAAACTTAAATATATAATAAATAAGCCTCTAACTATGTTACAAAAAGATTGAACAATTTTTATTGTGTAAAAACATCTTTAAAAGCTAAATTTCATTCTTCTAATTGAGTGTCCCTCCTTAAAGGAAGCATTCTCTTAATTAAAAGAACTTAAAATACAGAATGTACTATAAGAGACATCAAAGATCAGAGAGAACCACACACTATTATTATTATTTTACACATTCATAGCTCGAATTATTATTGTGAGTTGCACACTCTACATTCTTCTGTTTACTTATTTAAATATACTTGATTACATAAATGAACTTTATATTTTTTATTTGTCATATAATCAGTTGCATAAACTAGGGACTTCATACCGGTACACCTTTTACACAGGTATTACATGCAGTGACTTATACCGGTATGGACTTGGATACCGATATTAGGCTCGGGAAGTTATATCAAAACCGATATAATACTCAAAAGTTTTCAGCGGAAACCGAAATAAAATACCGGTAAATATACCGGTATTTCGGTTTCTATAAGGGTTTTGAGGTTACAACCGAAAAATACCGGTATCAAACGCGCTCGAGCGCTGTGCCAATGACATGGTTCACGACCACGACAGGGCGCGGTTGAGAGTCACGCGCTTGAGCGCGCGCTCTACGAGAGCTCTAATTGGCCAGTGTTTTTCGTTAATAATTCAAACACGAAGCTGCAACCAACATTGTGGTAACGGAGAAAGGTGTTTAGAGGCATCCCAGTAACCCGATTTCCGTTGTTCAGTTATTTACGGGACACCCTGTATGCGCACAAATAAAAGTCTGTAAATCGGGATGTGGGCTTACAAAGGACAATTTAGTTTTCGTACAATATTTTCTTCAGTAAATCTGTTTTTTGTGCTGAGAATTAATAATTGTCAACACAACAAGAAGAGTTAACAAATCAATACACAGGGTGTTTCGTTCGTGATGTACATACATACATACATTGTAATATCCTCATTATTTTTGTCCGTGCAAAGAAATGTCTGAAGACAAAGGTGTTTGTTTAAGACAAGCGATCAATGTAATTATGACCTTTTGCATAATTCTAATATGATATTATATTATATATTATCAATACATTATGGCCGATGACGAATTAATTTCAGACATGTATGATACATATCATGAAGCTTATGTCGCGTAGGAATAATCACAGGAGCTCTACTGCTCCTATTTAAAAAATAAACAAACAATTGTTGAATATTTTAAACTTCCTGATTTTAAAGCATCATAAAATATTGCTACAGAAATCCGGAAGAAAATTTGGTGTGTTCTATTTTCATTTACTAAATTGAAATATCATGAGGTTTTACCACGAGTTTCCCTTTTCACTTGTACACGATTATTGACAATCACATGATATTCTCAGGCGTTTCAAATAAATGAGGCTGAAATTCCTAAGTCAGTCGAGGAGCAAATGGGTACTATTATGGAAGAAATTATTAAGAAAAAAATGGAATTAATTAAGAAAAATGAGGATTACGTTAAACCATTGTATTTTAAAAATTATTGCATCGATGACAGTGATGCAAGTTACTATGATACGACTCCCCTTCAAGAAGCAAAAAAAAATATAGCTGAAAAATTCGGATATCTATTACAGTATGATTATAAAACTTAAATTGATTTTGCTTTTTCATTTTTTGCTGCATCTAAGAATCACAGTTAACACAGATTTTTCGAATTCCAGTTTCGATGAATTAATAACGGATTTAGAAATAGAAGTCATTGACGCTTATAAACAGTTTGTTATAAAATCATCAAGTTTGGAACATACATTTTTGAACATACGGGCACCTATACCGTGGCATCAATCTAAACTCACAGCAAGCCATTTTATGGAGTACAATTTGTTTATTACAAATGAAATTTTGAGAGATATCAGGAACTTATATTTTATGAAGTAAGTTCTATAGGATTAACATTTTAGGATGAATTATTAGTATTATTGCATGAAATATTGAATGCAGAAATGGGGTTCCTTATTGTAGTATAATCGTATACGACATCAACAGCGTTGCCCGCAAATTGTGTCTACTTGAAATGTGTTCGTTATTTAAAAAATCGAAAGTGACCTACATATTTCCTTTAGGCCCACTTGTCAGAAAACTGTTATTGACTATATTATTAATTGCTTTAAATCCTGTAACCCTTATTTGAAACATTTTTGCGAACTGTTTAAAATAATGAAGATATTTGAGGTGAACGAAGTTTGTGGGGCACTGTATATAATTGCGAAAATGTGAATATAATGAAATTAAAAATTAGCTTATGTGACGAAAAATTGAGAATAAATAACTAGTAAATAATTTAAGTTTATATAAATGGTATAGTGTTAGTAGAAACTGTATACTGAAAAGTTGTACATAATATAATATTATCTTTCGATAATACTTTTGGAAGAATGATAAGCTTAAGCACAAATTATTATTACAAACTTTTATTTTGTAATGGAACTTTATAGTTTGGAGTACATTGATTGATACAATCTTTTACCACCTACCACATTAAAGTTAATAATTTTCAAAATATTTTAATTTTCTGAAATGTTATGTAATTTGAAAAGTTATTTAAATTTTTGTTTGGTTCTACCAATTTTAGAGACACAGCTGGCTTGCTTGCCTGCAAATTTATCATTCAAAATTATTTACTCAACGAATTGGTACCTCCAAAAAAGTAAATAAGATTAAATGAAATCTATTTAGTATGGTTGTTTCAAAACAAATGTGGCACAAGTACACCAGTACACAATGAGTACTTCTACTCAAAACTTACAATTAATGAATTCTTTGACCAACTTGTTATATAATGAAATTCCGCAAGCTTGATAATAACCAGACCGTATTAAAACAATGAACTTTCCAGATATTACGACACAATGATAATCAGAATTACAGATATAGGAACAATTCCTATTGCAGCTTCTGAAGTAAAACCTAAAATCAATTTATTATGCAACGAAGCCATAGATCTGCTTGTGAAAAATTGGTTGGCTGACGTAGCCAACTTTTTTTTGGAGAAGAAATATGCTTGGTCTTGTTTTATCGAGAAGCATTACAACGCATCCACAGCATTGATCGAAAAGTATTTTAGAAGTGTAAATACGCTTTTATCTAAACAGTTGAGAAACATGATTATGAAAACTCTGAATCATATTAGAGAATTTTTTATGCAGTATGAGATGGGAAATTATTTTGAGGATGAATACAAGGATCTTATGTTTTTCAAGTAAATCATTTATTGCGTTCAATTCATTTTTCTGTTTTACGTGTTATGCTCTACTGTATTTACATTTTAGACCCCCATTTACGACAATCACGGTGGAACCGGAGCTTGGTACCGTTAGTTTACATTGCAATCCGAGCGTCTTGGAAGTGCAAGCAATAATTTCGCAGTGTTTCGATAAAATTATTGACGTTGGATCGAAGATTCCAAAGATCGAAACAATTATATTTCCTGAATTGGAAAAGAAAGAGTTTCTGTTTCCTGTGTCACGGGACGAAGACGCGGTAAACAAAGTGTATCAAAGTATTGGATTATATAACAATTATATTTTGCATATATTATTGTTTTAACGTAATGTATTACAATAGCTGCGAGCCATTAGTTCTGTTATAACTGTAACATTAAATAAATTCGATAGGTTCTAAAGGTAATTACCGATGTGTTGAATGTCGTCGGTGCTCATGCTGTGGGCCCACAAATTTATTTAAAATGTTACGATCCTTTATTGTATATTATAAATGGCGAAGCCAAAAAGAATTTGGACGAGTTCTTTAAGCTGGAGCCACCCCCATTTTTACGTGAATTTGAAAATAAGATAAAGGGCTACGACGATACCAGGAAAGAGATTTGCATGTTTCGCAACAAGGTAATTATACAGATGAAAAAAAATATTCCAAAGCTGTGCGTCGAGTATTGATTCCCTCCGTTTCAGATTCCTCTGAACATGATAGAAATCGATTGTTCAATTGTAAATAATACTCTAAGAGAAATTTTACACGAATTGCGTACCGAAATCTGCGAATATTTCGCAAATGAGTTACGATCTAATAATCGAGATTTGTGTTCGAATTTCGATAAAATAGCAGAAAATATATCGAAAATGCCCGAAAAAACGAACGAGGTTGTCGAATTGTACAATTACTTGTGCGAAAGTCGGGATTCGACAATATTCAACTTGAAAAGAACACTGGCACGATCCATAGAATTGATTTTATTCCTTTTCGATTATCAGCCGCACTCGAACGAAGAAATACAATTGAATGCTCGTACGATCACGTGGCCGAAGGAAATGGAAACCGTAATGGACTTGGCGAACATTCGATTAAGCATGAGGAAAGAATATCTCGAAGAAGTGTTACGCATTAGAAGAGATAACTTTGAATCCAAGATAGAGGGCATGCAACAGGCAATTGATCAGTTCAAGAAGAAGGATCCCCCTGTGTTAACTATGGACGAAATGGAGGATGCAGTAGAGGAGATCGAACATCTGTCCTTGGGAATGGAACACATCAGGAAAGAGGTCGGAGAGATCAACGAAGAAGAAGCTCTCTTGGATATGGAGTTAAGTCCGTATCTGTTAGTCCCAACGATGTCGTCCGTAGTTAGCACTCTCGACACACTTTGGCACACCGTATTAGATTTCCATACAAATTACGAGACGTGGTACAACGGCCCGTTCTTGGGTCTCAACGCTGAAGAGGTCAACGAGGAAACTGATAACATCTGGCGAACGTTGTACAAGGTGTCGCGCATGATCACCGATATCCCCGGTGCACGCAGAATCGTTGAAATAGCCCGCGGAAAAGTGGACAAGTTCAAGCAATTTATTCCACTCCTGCAAATTATATGTACACCCGGATTACAGACGCGGCATTGGGATCAAATTAGCGACGTGGCAAATACAGACATAGTACCATCGGATACCAGCACCCTTTCAGCCATGGTCGATCTTGGATTACTGGTGCACATAACTAGACTCGAAGAAATATCGTCCGCCGCTGTTAAAGAGCACGCGCTCCAACAAAATTTGCTGAAGATGAAGGACGAATGGGCCGATATCGAATTTAAATTTACGGTGTACCGCGAAACCGGCGTCTCCATTTTGACCGCTGTAGACGACATACAACTGCTGCTGGACGATCATATCTTGAAAGCCCAGACCATGAGAAGTTCCCCTTTCATAAAGGCGTTCGAGCACGAAATGCAGGCATGGGAAAACAAGTTGCTGCTAATGCAGGACATTATCGATCAGTGGTTAGTGTGCCAAGCAACGTGGATGTACTTGGAGCCGATATTTAGTAGCGAGGACATCATGCGTCAGATGCCAACAGAGGCGAGCAATTTCAGAAGGATGGACAAAATTTGGCGGAAGATCATGGCGTACGCCAATGAAAACAGCGGCGTGCTGCAAGCTACATCCATGCTAAATATGTTGTCGGAATTGACACTGTGCAATAGTTTGTTGGATGAGATACAGAAAGGCTTGAATGATTATCTTGAAAAGAAACGTCTGTATTTCCCAAGATTCTTCTTCTTGTCGAACGACGAACTGTTGGAGATACTATCTGAAACTAAAGACCCGCACAGAGTGCAGCCTCACTTAAAGAAATGTTTCGAAGGTATTAGCAAATTGCGATTCACTTCGGACGAAGAAATTATTGGAATGCTATCAGACGAGGAGGAGTATGTTCCTTTAAGCGGAAAGATTTATCCAGCTGACGCTAAAGGGATGGTTGAGAGATGGTTAGCTCAGGTCGCAGAGCTTATGGTAGCTTCTCTTCGAGACATCGCCGAGGAAAGCATCATAGCGTATTTCGATACGCCTAGAGAGGAGTGGATATTCTCTTGGCCTGGCCAGCTTGTTATCTGTTGCAGCCAAGTACATTGGACCGGCGAAGTATGCGAATCGTTCGAAAATCATTCCACGAACGATTATTTGCAGCAATGCAACAGGCAAATAGAAAGAACGGTTGCTCTGGTAAGAGGTAAACTGGATCCCGGTGCAAGGGTAACGATAAATGCTTTGATCGTGATAGACGTGCATGCACGAGATGTAGTCAGTTTGCTTGTCGAGAAACAAGTGAGCAATGTTATGGATTTTTATTGGATATCGCAGCTGAAATATTATTGGTTGGACAACAGCATAATCGTTACAATAATTACAACTAATGTATCGTACGCTTTCGAGTATCTTGGGAATACGCCAAGGCTTGTGATAACGCCGTTAACTGACCGCTGTTATATAACTTTAATGAGCGCGTTGAAATTAAATCTTGGCGGTTCACCCGAGGGTCCAGCTGGGACCGGTAAAACAGAAACGTCGAAGGACCTTGCGAAAGCAGTGGCCAAGCAGTGCGTCGTTTTTAATTGCTCTGACGGTCTTGACTACAAAGCAATGGGTAAATTTTTCAAGGGGCTCGCACAGTCCGGAGCATGGGCCTGCTTCGATGAATTTAACAGAATAGAATTGGAAGTCCTCTCTGTAATTGCTCAGCAAATATTGTCAATACAAAGGGCCATAAGCGCCAAAATGGAAACATTCTTGTTCGAGGGCTCCGAAATCAAATTAAATCCTACGTGTTACATTATTATAACGATGAATCCCGGTTACGCTGGTCGTCAAGAACTTCCAGACAACTTGAAGGTCCTTTTCCGTACAGTGGCGATGATGGTCCCGGATTATGCTATGATAGGAGAAATTACTTTGTACTCGTTCGGATTCATAGACGCTAAGAACCTCGCGGAGAAGATAGTTCACACGTACAAATTATGCTCCGAGCAATTGAGTTCGCAGAATCATTACGATTACGGTATGAGAGCCGTGAAGACAGTTCTGACCGCGGCTGGAAACTTGAAATTAAAGTATCCAACGCAAAACGAGTCCATTTTAGTTCTTCGCGCGATCATCGACGTTAATCTTCCGAAATTCCTGGCTCAAGATATTCCCTTGTTCAATGGAATTTACACAGATCTGTTCCCGGGTATCAGTCTACCAGCGCCGGATCGCGACGAATTGATAAGTCTGGTCAAAATCGTTCTGGAGAAACAAAATCTGCAATCGACGGATTGGTACATGGAAAAAATCGTTCAAATATACGAGATGATATTGGTGCGTCATGGTTTGATGATAGTAGGACACACGTTGAGTGGAAAAACACGGGCGTATCAGAGTTTGGCCGAGGCTTTGGGCCAATTAGCTGTCAGACGACGAGCTACTATGAGAGAGTATGCAGCGACTTACAAAATAATCAATCCGAAAGCTATCACGTTGGACCAGCTGTATGGCAACTTTGATCCAGTGTCTCACGAATGGAGCGACGGTGTTCTGGCCAACATGTTTAGAGAGTTCGCCCAGTCGTTGTCAGTGGACCGGAAGTGGATTGTGTTCGATGGTCCTGTGGATGCAGTATGGATCGAAAGCATGAACACGGTGCTGGATGATAATAAAAAGCTGTGTCTGATGTCCGGTGAAATTATATCAATGTCATCTAAAATGAACATGATGTTCGAACCTGCCGATTTGGAGCACGCCTCGCCAGCTACAGTCAGTAGATGCGGAATGATTTATATGGAACCATCTCAACTCGGTTGGAGGGCATTGCTTGAGTCGTATAAAAAGTATCTTCGAGATAAGTTGCTTTTCGAACAATACGAGCTTATCATAGAATTGATCGAGTGGTTAACCGAGCCAATTGTGCTTCATATAAAACTTCATTGCAGAACATTTGTGGAAATCTCAGAGCTTCACATGTTTTTGGTGAGTACGATGAATCTTGATACTGTTCGTTTACTATTTATATTCAACAAAATCGGTGCTTATTGTACGCATTAAAATGGGCGCAAATTATTTGTTTAATCAATTGTCCCGGAAAATTTAATGGCAATACCAATAATGTAGTGGACCAATAATATGAAGAATGATAAAACTATTGGAATTTCGTGTTCACGTCGCAGAAATGTACGAATTGAGACAACTAATTAACATTTTTCGTATCAAATATTCTATAATAACATTACATTTCCCTAAGATAGATTATTATCCATTTCCTTTGCATTTTGTTTCTCGTATTTAATAATACTGTTTTATATTATTTTAGTGAATTTATACACTTATATTATTGTAATTCATTGTTTTAGTCTTTTACAAAACTTTTAACGACAATGTTGGACGGAGAAACACAAGTTAGTACGGTTTGGCTTCAGTGTATTTTATTGTTTAGCGTGGTTTGGGGGATGTGTTCAACATTACTAAGCGACAGCAGAAAGATTTTCGATGTTTTCTTAAGAAAGTTGTTACTTGGAGATGACGACGAACATCCTAAACCAAAAGCGTTTAAGTTGACGAAGCAACAGCTGTTTCCTGATAAGGGAACTGTTTATGACTTTATGTACGATAAAAGAAATAATGGATGCTGGATACCATGGATGGACACAGCGTTACAGGTATCACAAAACAGATCTCATTTACATATATATGTTGTCAAAATTCATATTTTCAGAGAGTTAAGATATTTTAGAAGGAAATTCGAGAGAGTGAAGATATATTATGCTAACATTGTGTCCTATTGTTTAATATACACAAAACCATCCTTATAACTCAACAGAGGATCGACAGATGCAGAAATATTACTATTATAGTTTGAAATACAGTATAATAATTTTAAGTATAAATCTATTTACTTTCTGAAAATGAAAAGAATTC
The DNA here is from genome assembly GCA_948146005.1 of Nomada fucata. Lineage (NCBI taxonomy): Eukaryota > Metazoa > Arthropoda > Insecta > Hymenoptera > Apidae > Nomada > Nomada fucata. Next base: position 19,657,374 of record OX411280.1, read on the forward strand.
ATCAAATTAACATAAGAATGCTCATTTTTGCACAGTTCTTTCAAACCTCTTTTTGTGTGCAGTTTTTCAAATTGATGTTGTAATTCAGTATTTTAAGAACCTGTAGTTTTATACGACAATTCAAACTTGGATCAAGAATTTTTCAAACTTGCTGTTCGATAGAAAGAATTTGTAATATTCTATATTTTACTCTAAGGCGATTACGAATAAGATGCTCATATTAATATTAATAATGAGTTGCAATTAATTATAAATCTACTCATACTACTGACGACATATTCCATAATAACTCAAGCCGAATCTATATTTTTATATTCTAGGCATCCCTACTCCCAGATATGAAGTCTAATCAACTAATTATACCCACAACTGAAGTAGTGATACAATATTTCTTTATGGCAAATTTTCTTCAGAAAAAGATCCCTATCCTATTCGTTGGCCCAACTGGTACCGGAAAATCTGTTATTGTTTCAAATTACATACAATTTCTTCCCAGAGAGGAATACATGGAGAATGTTGTGAACTTCAGTGCTCGTACTACTGCTGCGCAAACCCAAGAAATCATAATGTCCAAATTAGATCGTAGGAGAAAAGGTGTCTACGGTCCACCAATGGGAAAAACGTGCTTACTATTTGTCGATGATCTAAGTATGCCGCAGAAAGAAATATATGGGGCACAGCCTCCGATAGAATTAATTCGTCAGTGGATAGATCATGGACATTGGTTCGATTTGAAGGACACAACAGCATTGAATTTAGTGGACATCTTCCTGATCTGTGCAATGCTACCACCTGGAGGTGGTTCAAACGTGGTTACACCCAGATTAACTCGACATTTGCATATAATTGGCATTGACGTTTTCGAAGAGGGAACGATGACGAAGATCTTCACATCGATCCTCGATACTCACTTTTCGAAGGACTTTTCGACAGAAGTATCCAGATTGGGAAAAATGGTCGTAAGTGCGACCATGGACATATATCTTGCTGCTATCAAAACATTTCTACCCACGCCAGCAAAGAGCCACTACACTTTTAACTTACGTGACTTCAGCCGTGTCATCAAGGGTATACTTTTGGTCCCAGCTTCGAAAATGAAGGACGCGGATAAGTTAATTAGACTATGGGTTCACGAGGTCTACAGGGTGTTTCACGATAGATTGGTGGACGACTTTGATCGAGAAACTTTGTTCAAAATGGTTCAGTTTACTTGCTACGATCAATTGCGACAACCGTTGAGCAAAGTGCTTAATAGATTGCTGAAAGAGGGAGAGCAAGAGATTGAAAGCCATCACGTATACGAGCTCTTCTTTGGCAATTACACCGATCCTGCCGCAGTGACGAAAGTGTACGACGAAGTGGTGAATTTAGACGACTTGCAAGAGAAATTGGAATACTATTTGACGGAGTACAATATGCTCTCGAGGGCACCGATGGCTTTGGTTCTGTTTAGATTTGCTATCCAACATATCTCTCGCGCTACGCGAATTTTATTGCAAGAAAACGGCCACGCGCTTCTAGTAGGAATGGGTGGCTCGGGCAGAAGTTCCTGCGCCAAGTTGGCAACCAGTATGTGCGAATATGCGATGTATCAAATTGAAATTACTACCAGCTACGGATTTTCCGAATGGCGCGAAGACTTGAAGAATTTACTATTACGCGTAGGATGCGATGGGAAGTCGACTGCCTTTCTCTTTGGCGATCATCAAATAAAGGACGAAAGCTTCGTCGAAGATATAAACATGGTTTTAAACACCGCCGACGTGCCGAATTTATACAACACCGAGGAGAAAGCTGAAATTTTAGACAAGATGACGACCGTGTTGCAAAGTTCTGCCCAGAGGTCAGTTGAAGTTACCCCTACGATACTTCACAATTTGTTTATCGAGAGGATAATAAAGAATCTCCACTGGATTTTAACGATGTCACCGATAGGAGATAAATTCCGTAATCGTTTGAGAATGTTCCCGTCCTTGATAAACTGTTGCACTATCGATTGGTTCACCATTTGGCCGGATGACGCCTTGGAGAGAGTAGCACGCGTGTCATTCAGGACTATGAACATCGATCAGAGTCTGCGAGAAAAGTGTGTTCGTATTTCTAAACAATTCCATACCAGCATCGGTGTTGCTAGTGAAGATTATTATAACACGCAGGGTAGACGGTACTATACGACACCGACAAGTTTCTTGCAGCTAATCAAATCGTTTTCCATGTTGTACGGCCAAAAGATCGACGAAATTACCGCGCAGCAGACGCGATACGAGAAGGGGTTAGAAAAATTGGACTTTGCGGCAAGTCAAATAGCAGTGATGAAAGAAGAACTGCAGGCCTTGCAGCCCAAATTGATCGCACAGACCGAGTTGAGCAACAAGCTTATGGTCAGAATAGAACAGGACACTATCAATATCGAAGCAAGGAAAGAAATCGTGGGCGCTGAGGAAGCCTTGGCGAACGAAGCTGCCGCTGCTGCTCAGGCAATAAAAGATGACTGTGAAAGCGACCTGGCCGAAGCTACACCCGCTTTGGAGGCCGCACTATTCGCCCTGGACACGTTGAAGCCGGCAGATATCAGTATTGTGCGGTCAATGAAAAGTCCACCGGCAGGTGTAAAATTGGTTATGGAAGCCGTGTGCATCTTGAAGGGGGTGAAGCCCGAAAAGGTTCAAGATCCTGCAACCGGTCAAACGGTAGACGATTACTGGCCAGCTTCTATAAAGGTACTCGGGGACATGAGGTTCCTCGAGAATCTGAAGAACTTCGACAAAGACAATATCCCTGCGGCTTACATGAAACGTATCCGCGAAAAGTTTATAAACGATCGAAGTTTTCAGCCCGAGGCTATTAAGAAGGTGTCCACTGCCTGCGAGGGCCTCTGCAAATGGGTGCGAGCTCTCGAAGTTTACGATCGAGTGATCAAAGTTGTTGCCCCGAAAAAAGCGATGCTTGCGGAGGCGGAGGCTGCTTTGGCTCAACAAATGGAGGCTTTAAATGCAAAGAGAGCTCTTCTCCAAGAAGTCACCCAGAAGTTGCAGTCGTTGAACGACGAATTCGCTGAATGTATGAGAGAGAAAAAGAGGCTCGAGGATCAAAGTGATTTTTGTAGGAAAAAGCTCGAGAGGGCTGAGCAGTTGCTGGGTGGCTTGAGCGGGGAGAAGACTAGGTGGCAGGAAACGGCTGTCACGTTGGGTGCAAGTTTGAAAAATGTTATTGGCGATGTCCTGTTATCTTCTGGAGTAGTTGCTTATTTCGGGGCCTTCACCGTGGAATACAGGAACAGATTGATCAAAGAGTGGCACGATTCTTGCCTGGATTTAGAGATCCCGTGTGGTGACAAATTCAGTTTGATCGATATTTTAGGCAGACAAGTGGAAATTAGAGCGTGGATCATTTTTGGCCTACCAGCGGACAATTTTTCTGTGGAAAATGGTATTATTGTGAAAAACGCTGATAGATGGCCGCTCATGATCGATCCACAGAACCAAGCAAATAAATGGGTAAAAAACATGGAGAAACAAAATAATTTGTTAGTTGTAAAACTCTCGGACCCGAATTATGTGAGAACGGTAGAGACTTGTATACAACTTGGCATGCCCGCTTTAATCGAAAATATTTTAGAGGAAATAGATGCGATACTGGAACCTGTGCTTCTAAAAAACGTATACAAAGAGCGCGGCGTTTTCTACATCAAATTTGGTGAAAACATTATCGAATACAATTGCGATTTTCGACTCTACATTACGACACGTTTAAGAAACCCGCATTATTTGCCAGAAGTCGTAGTGAAAGTGACGCTGTTAAATTTCATGATCACACCTCAAGGACTTCAGGATCAGTTACTAGGCATCGTTGTTGCAAAAGAGTTGCCTTTACTCGAAGATCGTAAAAATCAATTGATAGTGGAGGGTGCAAATAATAAAAGAATATTAAAGGAACTGGAAGACAAAATCTTAGAAGTTTTATCCGCCTCTGAAGGTAACATTCTAGAGGATGAGACGGCTATTACAATTCTATCAACTTCGAGGACACTATCAGAGGATATCCAAGCTAAGCAAGAAGTCGCTGCTAAAACGGCCGTTGAAATTGATCTCGCTCGTGATGGTTACAAACCTGTTTCTGACCACGGTTCTGTGCTTTTCTTCTGCATCTCCGAATTGACGAACATCGACCCCATGTATCAATATTCTCTACCATGGTTCATCCATCTATATGAAATGTCGATAGCTAACAGCCAACGGAATGACATTCTGAGCATTCGCATAAATCACTTGAACACGTATTTCACAGCTAGCATTTACAGGAACGTATGCCGTTCTCTGTTTGAGAAGGACAAATTAATATTCTCCTTCGTTTTGTGCGTTGGCTTGTTACGCGCTGCCGGCCAAATACAAGAGGAGCTATGGATATTTTTGTTAACAGACGACGTGGCTCTGCATAATCCTAACCCCAATCCTGATCCGTCTTGGTTAACCGATAAGTCTTGGTCCGAGGTAGTTAGAGCTACAAATTTGCCCGGACTTCAGCAGTTCAAACAATCGTTCGAGACGCAGACAAAACAGTGGAAGGATTATTATGATTTGTCTGATCCTCAAGAGGAACCATTTCCACATCCGTATCAAACCGTAACTGAAAGCTTAAGAAAATTGGTACTGCTCAAATGCGTAAGGCCGGATAAAATTGTGGCTGCCGTTCGGTTGTTTGTTATATCTCGTATGGGGCAATCTTTCGTAGAACCTCCGCCATTTGACCTGCAAGCGTGTTACAATGATTCTAGCAACGTAGCACCCCTGATTTTTATCCTCTCCCCGGGATCTGACCCAATGGCAGGATTAATTCGATTTTCGGAAGATTACGGAATGTCGAAGGAAAGCTTAATGACTATATCGTTAGGACAAGGTCAAGGTCCATTGGCAGTAAATATGATAGATAGGGGAATAAAAAGCGGGGAGTGGGTGGTACTTCAGAATTGCCATTTGGCGGTATCCTGGATGAAGGAATTGGATAGAATTTGTGACGAGGTTATTATACCGGAGAATACGCATATCCAATTCCGATTATGGTTAACTAGTTATCCATCGAAGGACTTTCCAATTTCCATCTTGCAAAATGGAGTTAAAATGACTAATGAACCACCGAAAGGATTAAAGAATAATTTGCTTAGAAGTTACTTGAATGACCCAATATCTGATGCAAAGTTTTTTAACAGTTGTAGAAAGATTATCGAATGGAGGAATCTTCTCTTTTCTTTGTGCTTCTTTCATGCAGTTGTTCAGGAACGACGCAACTTTGGGCCATTGGGTTGGAACATTCCTTACGAATTCAATGAATCAGATCTTCGCATTAGTATCTTACAGTTGCAGGTAAGACTATTACATGATGTAATAATGCAATGCATTTTTCATCTCAGAGTAATCGCAGTTTAATATGCATGTTGTTACAAGGGGAGATTACAAATGTTGAGAATTATATGAAATCTAGTGCAAAGTAATATCCCGTTCTGGTTAACCGTTGTATGGAATTCCTAAATGTAACATAATTCAATAACTTTATGTCAATATGACCCAATGTCACAAATGAAATGAATAGGAAAATAAAATTAAATAAGTGGTTGATTTTTTATTACAATTCTTACAATACAATTTCGACAATAAAATAATTCATTCATTTTCTGGCGTAGAAAAGTTCAAGTGGTGTTTCAATAAAGGAGAAAAGATTGTTCTTGTAATGAGTTGGTTGAATTTCTTAATTATTGTGTTCTCTCAAAAATTGTAACCCTTTTCGTGACGCTTTTTATACATGGAGTGAGTAATAAAAGTTCCCGAATGGCATACTAATCAAATATTGTGTGCATATAAATTGTATGAAACATTGTGATATATTTAAAAATTGCATTTCAAGTGGAATAAATATTTTTCAATATGAACACAAAACGCAGTAAAGAGAATATTTATTCCAGTTAATATATGTATATAAATGTATCAACAATTTTTAAAGTAATAATATTTTTACAATATTATATTAATTGTAGTGCGCGTTAATATTATTTCCTTAGTGCATTTGGGAAAAATAATGTCTTGGAGATATTCTTTCATGCCAGATACTAATTTTTAGTAGCATATGCTCTGATAATTTATCAAATCTCAAAACTTATTTTATAGCATTAAAATTTCTAGAAAAATTGAAGAAATTATTTGGATGCATGTTTGCTAGTTCTATTCCATTTTTTCCCAATAAGCAAGAATGTTTGGCGCATTATTTGCATACTGAGCTTTCCGTACACACTGTACGTTTCTCAATGTAAATGAATAGTAACAAGTTCATGCTTGTTAAGTCGCCATTTTGTTGTATAATTAAAAACCGAAGCTGTATTTATAATTCTTCTATTCTTTATATTTATCCTATATTTTTAAGAAACATATGATATACAGTTAATCAATTTTTTAGCAAAATATTTCTTAGGTATTCATATTGTCTAAATTGATTCTTATTTAACCAGTAAAAAAAATTATACATTTATTATAATTCTTTAGTCATTATTCGTTTTTTTAAATCTAATTTCGCTTCCCTTTTAGCTCTTTTTGAATGATTACGAAAACGTACCTTACGACGCACTTCTTTATTTAACTGGTGAATGCAATTATGGCGGTCGTGTCACTGACGATAAGGATAGACGTTTGTTAAATTCAATACTGCAACAATATTACAACGAAGAAATTATAACTACGGCTAGGTAAGTTTTATGAATGCTTGGACAACTTTCGTTTAATAATTTTGTTGATACAACAAATAGTTTACGAGTAAAATTAGGTGGCACAGATAAATGGCACCCTGTATATTAAAATTAAACATTATCACTGTCGAAGATGAATTGAACTGGTTATTAAAAAACAGCAATTACTTTATTGCAGATGACTATGATATTTACAATGCTCTTGACTACGTTACTGATGGTGATCCATCATTTCATCCTTCCAGTATTTGCTTCCCCGCCCTTCATCCCCACATCTGCATCTTGCGATCATTCTTTGGTCTCTACCTCTGTAGTCTCCATTTAGGTCGTTAGCTCACTGGTTATCCCTGATTTCTCTGTAATATACGTTGTATCTGCCTCCTAGTATTCTATCGTATGGCCATTGAACCTGCTCTGCCCTGTCTCTTCGCCCTAGTTCCTCAGCAATATCTCTCCCCCTCCCTCTTCCACTTCTATTTCCTGTATATCCATCAATCTTTGCCTATAGTATCCGTCTCTCATTTCCTCACATTTCGACTTTTTCCCTTCTTACTTCGCGTCTATTTTCCTCCAGCATTCAGAATTATTTTATTCTTCTACAACCGCAACCTTCTTCTTGAACATACTTTGTCCTATTCCCCATATCTCCGCCATTGCTACTATTGCTTTCTTTATGACGTCCCTTATATGCATCTCTGTACCCCCGTTTTTCTAGATATTATACCCCAAGTATTTGAATTCCTTTACTTCTTGCAGACTATTCCCCTCCCAGCTCCATTTCCTTTCTCTTTTTCTTTCCTCTTCCTTTATGGAAAATCAACGCATTTGATTTCTCTGCGTTCAGTTGTAACCCTTTTCTTTCAAGGTATTTTCCGAATCGTCTTATCGTGTCTTTAAGATCCTTTGGCTCTTTGCCTAGTAACACTATGTCGTCCGCGTATGTTAGGGTCCAGATTATGTATGTTCCTACACAAACTCCTCCAGATTGGTTTCTTCTAATGGTTTCCTCTAGATCCGCTACATATATTGTAAATAACGTTGCACTCGGTGGGCACCACTCTCTTACCCGTTTTATTGCCCAGAATTTTGCTAACAATTCTCCGTTTGCTTTTATGGTATTTGTAGTTTCTTTGTACATTTCTCCGATTGCTACCTTCAAGCGTTTACTTATTTCCATTTTTTCCATGATTTTTTGAAGTTTTACTGTATGTACTTTGTCAAATGCGGCACTTAGGTCTGCAAAAAGGTATATAACGCTCTCCCTTTTTCTGTATTCCTCTGTTAGCTACATAGTTCAGGATGAAAATGTTGTCTACTGTCGACCTACCGCTCCTTAATCCTGTTTGGGTTTCCGGTATTAAATGTTTCTTCTCCAGTTCCTCTTTTAATCTTTTTTCCAGGACCATGGCATATATTTTGTATGCTGTGTTTAGGATCGTTATTCCTCGGTAATTGCTCTCTCTCTCTTTTTGAATATTTGGCGAAATCACCCCTTCTTTCCACCTCCCCGGGAATCCTTCTCCCTTCCACACTTTCCTGAAAATTTCCATGATCCTTTTTACTATTTTGTTGTTATGGTAAATCCAGGCTGCATTTTCTATGTTGTCTTCGCCCGCTGCTTTCTTCTTTTTTAATTTCCTGATTTGTTCTTTTACTTCCATTTCTGTTATTTCTTCTTCCTCCTCTCGCTCGGTGTTGACGCTTTCAACTCTTTTGCCACATCCATTTCTCTTTCCTGGTCTGTCGTCTGGCTGTCCGGTGTTTCAGTAGTTCCTATCTCTATCTCCGTTTTCTTCAGCGCAGGCGACCTCCCGGCTTTTCTTTCCTTTATCCGCTGCAATTGGTTCTCCACCCGTTTCCTTTTGCCGTTCCCCTCCTTTGCCTGCTTTACTCATTAAAGTCTCTGCTCTTCTTTATCTACTGCTGTCTCCGCTTTGTTTTCTTACTTTTTCCGTTACCCCTAGATTTTACTTATCCTTGCCACGTATCTTATCTTACTTCGTGCACTCGTATAACACTTTATCTTCTTTCCCTTTTTCTCCCCCTTCGGCACGTTATAAACTGTCGATTGTTTTGTTCACCGGAGTCTTGCCTATCACCGCGTTTTTCGCCCAACCTTGAAATTTTCTGCTCACTTTTGCCACACTTTTCGTCTATTTCTTTCACCTGTCCGCAAGTCACGTGGCCCCCCTCAATGAAACATATAATTTACACATCTCTGTAAAGAATATATAATATTTTTCGTTCACAACGGTCTTCTGAAAGCATGATAAATATTTGTTAAATATCTCGTCAAATTTATGCGATATTTGAGAACCTTTATTTATAAATATTATTTAGAGTATTTATTTAAATCTATAATATATTCACAGGTACTGTTTTTCGCCAAGTTGTGAATATCAAATGCCGGAAACTACAGATTATAGTGGATGCATAGAGTACATTCGCAGTTTGCCAATCGATCAACACCCAGAGGTGTATGGTTTACATAAAAATGCAGACATAACAAAGGATAATCAGGAATCATCGCAGCTACTTAAATCCGCTCTACTGACTCAGCCACAGATTAGTGGCGTGGGAGTCGTGAGAGATACCGATACTATGGTTTTTCAGTTATGCGCCGACATTTTATCGAAAATACCGTTGCCGTTTGATACCTTAGAAGTTGCTAAAAAATATCCTGTACTATACATGAATAGTATGAATACAGTCCTTCGTCAAGAACTTATTAGATTTAACAATCTTATCACCGCGCTTCGGTGGACATTAGTAGACGTTCAGAAAGCTATAAAAGGATTAGTCTTAATGTCTTCTGATTTGGAAGAAGTTTTCCAAAGTATGAGTGTTGGCAAAGTACCTACTACTTGGAGCAAAAGATCGTATCCATCTTTGAAACCGCTAGGAAGTTATATTAATGACTTGATAGAGAGATTAGAATTTTTCCAAGCCTGGATAGACCGTGACGCGCCAGTTGTCTTCTGGATATCTGGATTCTACTTCACGCAATCTTTTCTTACAGGCGTTTTACAAAATTATGCCCGCAAGTATAAGATTCCAATTGACCGACTAGATTTTGAATTCGAAGTGACATCGCCTGAAACTAACGTGGGCGTTCAACCGAGTTATGGAGTTTATATAAAAGTAAGCTTTTTGTTATATATAGTATTTATACATGTAGAGATTATTTTTCGTAAACTTCACGTAACTGACTGACATATAGGATGAGAGAGGAAATAAGATACTAGATTGCAATTAAAATACTAACTAGTTTATTTACAAAATGTCAATACACGTCAACACTTTCTGACAATCGCAACTCAACACGATTCTCGTACAGTTCTCTCACAATTCTCTAACGGTTCTCTCTGCACACTTACTATCAATTCTCAAACGATTCTATCTCGCGCGCGTACATCCACTCTATAGAGGGTGTCACGTAACTTGCACACCTTAAACCTAATGGTTAACGGCATATCCTATACATATGTATCTTGGTTTCGTATCTGGGGACTGCCTTATGTAAAAGACACGTGTGGGTAGTGCTTTGAAAATGTTTCGATGCCAACTTTAAGAGTACGTAATAAAAAATATTTGGTCCCATTGAAAAACTTGAACTCAATGTTCATAGGGCATTTTAGGGTCATTTGAAGGTTATGTAAATACCAGCATGTTACGTGCCCCCTGATAGTGTTATAACTTTTGGCTCAATTTTTTTTGCGTCTTTTATATTGTTTAAGATATTCAACTGCTCTCACATAAACCGGACACACTGTATATTTGATTTAGTAACATAATCCTTATCTTTTTTATAATAGTATGATTTTGAAAATTAAAATGAAATATGTGTTTTCCCTATATCAGGGCACGGAATTAAGGGAACTTTCGGGCCGATTTTCAGCGGCTTCGCCCCCTTTCTCCCGCCGCAAGTCTTGGTCCTCGTGATCGCCTTGCGGCCCGAAGCTCCTCAGGCGCGTAGCATATGAACTGCGCGTGTCGCATTAGGGCAACACTCGTGTCAATAGGATGGAGTGCGGCGGGAGTGAGGAGGCGTTGCCTCCGAAAATCGTCCCGAAAGTTCAGTTAATCCCGAGCCCTCCCCTATATCATAACGTACGGAATTATATGAAACATAAAATTTGAATGTTCGCTGTAATCTAATAATATTTACAAGAATAGTTGCGACTAAAATAATTGGTGCAGTTTTACTAAACACAAACCTTATACAGTAATGTCTCGATATAAACGAAAAAGTGGTATCCGATATAACGAAGAGTTTATCCCCACTACTCGGGGGTATACCCCTTGAGACTATCACTTATATGAGTATCACTTATATCGAGACTTTACTGTAATAGGTAAGAACCTATGGTATTATATGAACAATATTTTTGTATTATCATAAGCAAAATTTCAGGGTTTATATCTAGAAGGAGCTAGATGGAACAGTGAGATAAAAGAGATTGATGAATCTAAACCTAAAATAATGTTTGACTTACTCCCCATAATATGGTTAAAGCCGGGTAGAAAAGCTGAATTTATTATTGAATTCGTATACTATTGTCCTGTGTATAAGACAAGCGAAAGGCGCGGTGTTTTAGCTACGACTGGACATTCTTCCAATTTTGTATTGTATATTTTATTCCCAACCCACATTGATGAAGTTCACTGGATAAAAAGAGGCGTGGCGTCTCTATGTCAACTAGATGATTAAATCATGGAAAAACATTTAATATATTATATATAATCAAGTTAACATAAGTATCAAAATAAGACTCAGTCAAAAAGCTTTATATATAAAAATTTGTAATAAAATATTTATTCAAAATATAATAGAAACTAATCATATAGCTAAACAAAATCATTTGATTTAAAAAAAAAGTATCTTACGAAATCACCATGTAATTTTTACCATATCGAATAAAGATCGGACATTCAAGGTTTAATTATTATATATTAATTCATTACATATTGTGCACTTCAATGAGAAGTTTGTGGGGATAAGAAGGGTGAATGATATCACATGTGTGTTTTTTGAAGTTTATTGTTTCGGAACTCCTGTGGCGCTGTTCGTTGCGGCGTAAAAACCATTTGTTTATTTTTAGTTGAAACACTTTAAACGAAATCAGTGGTACATGATTTTTGTGAAAAATTTATTAATGTTAAAAATACTGGCCTAATAGCCACTTTAAAAATGAATCGTCGGGAATTTTCAAAGTTTGGTCGCTCCAACCACAGACTGTGTTCGCTTTTTACATTTGCTGATGTGGCAACCACAAAATTCCACTGACAAAGGGGCTGCTGTACCTTCGTTCGTCTTAAATAATTCATTATGAATCAGAAAATTCATGTAGTTAGAGTACTGTTTTACAATATTCACGGAATGTTTTACTACGTAAGAACCTCCTTTTATATATAATAACCGCGAGACTTTGTGTTTACCTAATTCGTTGCATTTGTGGGAAACAGTAATATCAGAGATTAGTATTATTCGAGTCGTTTCGAATAAATATCCATCTAAAATAGTTGTTTGATTAAATTCATTTTAATTTTCCTCACAAAAGAATGCATTAGTATGAGATCTGGCGAACGCGGTGGCCATACTACAACTCTAGTACGACCAATCCATCGATTTTGAATCCAACTGTTTATAACGAACACGCATTGTCAGCTACTGTATAGTTGTAGCTATAGTGCTGGTATTAATTCAGAAACAATAGTAAAGTCATTCCAAACGATTATTGCTCGTTTTGAATCTAGAATCAGAAAGATCAAGGTCATTTCAGGGTGACGTTATTATACATGTCTGAACGTATTTTTTAAGCAGCTACAATATACAGTAAACAAAAATACATAGTTACGTACAAAGAAGCATCGATATCCTTGAAAACTCCGAGAACAATTACCTTTGCAAGAAAATATTCTTGCCCTATACTGATCCTTTAATACCATTCACATTACGTAAAATATATTTTTTGCAACATCACAATTCGACGAGATATTTAGGTGGTCTTGCTAAATTGGACCACTCTGTATAGCAGGGCTCGGAATTAAGTGAATTCTCGGGCCGATTTTCAGAGGCTAAGCCCCCTTTCTCCCTCCGCGCGTCTTGACCCCGTGATCGCCAATCGGCTTGATGCTCCTCAGGCGCGTAGCACATGAACAGCGGTCCATGGGACTATGTGGAATCCTACTGATACGAGTGTCGCTCTAATGTGACTCCCGCGGTTCATATGCTACGCGCTTGAGGAGCTTCGGGCCGCATGGCGATCGCGGCTTGAGAAAGGGGGCGCGCAGTGGGGCCATTTCTCGAAAAGCTGGCCATAATTCAAAATTTCACACGATTTTCACAAAAATTGGTGTTCTTACGTTTTTGGGGTTGCTAAATTCAAATATCTTATACAAAATGCAAAATTCGTAACGGACGATCTAATATCAGTGGTATAAACATTGCTTTTAAGTTAGCTTTTGTCAAGATTGACTATTTCCCGATTTTTTACTGAAATTATGTAATTAGAATGTCTAATTTAATATAATGACGCTAATTTCAAAACTTTGTTGAAATTAATTATCTTGAAAATTTTACTTTTGCAAAATTTGTGTTTAGTAGGTCACGTAGTTCAAATGTATTGTCGAGAATAAAGAAGAGATCTATAGGAGTATCTTTGGAATATGTCCCGATTCGTTTTCTGCCTAGATATTTTTTACTATAAGCTCATCTATACAATTTACACAGCTTATGACAAGATTCTAGGACTTCTTCCGTAAAACATCCAATTGGTAGAACGTAATTTTTCGTTACAGATAGCCCATGGATTAAAACTTTATTTACCGTGGGTGCCATGTAATACCAACTTCGCAGTATCAATACCATAATTTCCAAATTTTGTATAATTAATAATTCTGCCACAAGAAATAATAATTAAGATATTATGAAATCTTTCAATTATTGTTCGCTACTATTGTGAGGGAGTGGGAAGAAGATTTGGCATTGGTTCTTAAAAAGGGTACAGCAGAGAAAATTTGTGTTTTGGGAAGGGAGCAATTTATGGTCCGGATGTTGAGTTTGTTCATTCCGTTTTCCGGAACAGTTGAATACTGCTAAAAAAGTGCAAAGGGTCTCAGTGGGTAATAGCGACCAGATGACTTCATGACTGAAGGTCCGAGGTAACTAACAGGGTTATAGTTTCCAGATGTGTGAAAATAGAGAGTCAAAGGCGTCGAACAGAAAGTAGAAGACAATAGTTCCGGCAACAAATACCCGGAAGTCCTGGTTCCTCTGTCGATTACACTTTGTATACTTTCCAAGTCTGAACTCAAAACTTCGTGATGTTATCCAATTGACTTATGTCAAGGAATCATGTTATCAAGCTATAATCTCGGACCCAACATTATTATTATTAATTATTATTTATTATTATTTATTTATTATTATTGTATTAGTGTCTTCGATAGATTTCTTCATACCATATTAAATTTCTCACAAATATATTAACCTCTGCAGGAGATATCAGCCCTACGGCCTAGTGCCACAGACCGAAAATCCATCGTTTTGATACTTTAAATTTAAATATCTTAAAAAGGGGCAAAAAGGGGCAAACTTTCTCAACTGGATATCATAGCTGACATGCCACTTTATATCAGGAGACTTGTCCCAGCGTGAAACTCCGTGAATAACATCTTTGTTTTCCTTCTTGTTCATTAAGATATGGCTATGATTTATGATATATTGAAAACGAAATTACAATAATAAATTAAAAGATATGTTACTTTACTTCTGTGAAAAATTTATGTTTATAACACCTACTTTAATGGTAAAATGGTTCACATATGAATTTTATTAAGATAAACTTTCCCTGACGCAATTAACAAGCACCAATTTTCAAGATACGAAGGAGCATGAAAATTCTTCAACTTTGACGGCCTATATCTCAGTAACCAATCAATATATTTAAAAAATTCAAGCGGCATTAGATGCATTGATATGTATACAACAAATCTGCTATTCTGAAAGCAAGCTGCTGAATACTTCAAAAATTGAGTTTTGGCCAGCTTTTTGGGAAATGGCCCCACTGTGGGGCGTAGCCTATGAAAATCGGCCCGAAAGTTCACTTCATTCCGAGCCCTGTCTTAGAGGAACAAATTATAAACGCTGAATTTGATATAAGCTGAAGGTGCAATAGTTCATAAAAGAAGAACAGGTTATAGATTTTAAAAATCAGCAAAATCTTTTACTTGTGGCCACGTTTTTGGACTTTTTTTGCTACTGTGCGTCCTACAGTGTCCACTGGGTACGTGCGCCATCGGGTCCCGCGCTGACATTACCGATATGCCCAGGTAGAGCGTACGCAGTTCGAAATCTCTTACAATCATTCATCAATCTCTTACAATCTTTCATCAAATTCAACGTTTATAATTTCTCCCCCTAAGAGATATGCAGCTTCCAACATACTACATAGTATTAGAAAAGGGATTCTTTCAACTAAAACTAGAAATTATGTTACGATTCACTGTCAATATATTAAGATAATCTATGAATGTTAGTTTTATCTAATGTGCTCTAGCACCATATTTACATTCATTGTATTACTTTTAAACAATTGCTAAGGCTGTAGTTCTTAAAAATGCGATATCTATATATTATTTTCTTTATTTACCCGAATAGTTGTGTATAAAGCGAGATCACGCTCCCATTTTTTTTTAAAGTAAAGCTTAAAGGTTACGGAACAAGTTCCGATTGGAATTAGCTGCGACCATTTGCGACCTTACCAATTATCGTTATTTGTCTATCGACTTCCATTGTAAAGTTTCTTTCATCGTCTTTGTAACAGTGTTGAACGTGTATATTTTAGGTACCTTGTTTTTGTAAATTATTTATGACATATCAGTTACTGGTTTATAATTGTTTTGTTAATCATTGATTTTTTTACTTTGTTGTTACGACATTCGGTATTAACGATTTCGACCCACGGGTTTATAATACTGCCTGTGAATTCCATTCAGGAACCTCGGGAACATTAGCTGGAGTTTTGTAATTGTCCTAACGATAAACATAATTCCCTATCCGGTTTCGAATTTCGCTCCTAATTATTATCACTATCGATAGTTATAATTATATCGTCGATCGTGGATTCGATGTCACTAGATATTAAGGCCTACTAAACGTGATAGCGCAACAGAGCAAAATATAAAACTCTAAACTTAAAAATATAACTGTATTGTTAAGAAACTAGCTGTTTACGATTAGGTTCAATCGTACTTTTTCATTTTGTTGAACAGAAAACTATTTTCTGTTTTTTATATGTGTTACGCTATCGCGTTGTTGCGTATCTATTGGTGGGATATAGGGAATTTCCGTGGATTTGGGTGCCCGTGGAGCGCTGGACCGCTCTGCTTGTGGAGAAGCGCGGAAGAATCAAATACACAATTTATAAAGTTTAGAAAGAACGACTATTTATTCTGGTTTTCAGCGTAAGAGATACTGGTGGTTCAAGAATTAACGAAGTTCTGTTCTGTGAGGGTGTTTCTTCTTTCCTTTTCGCCTCTGGTTCCTCTTCCCGGGTTCCTTGCTCCTCCCTTTTGCTGTTTCCTGTCCAATGGGGTGGGTTCTTGGTGTGGCTGGGCATGTGGAGGTGGCAACGCTTCCGTTTCCGTGTGACAAGCTAGGGTGCGCGCGAGTTAAGGGAAAAGTGCGGGAAAACTAGAGAAAAACGCGGGAAGGTCGGGGAGGGCGCGTCGAAGAGCTGGTGGGGTTCTCAAGGGTTCCTTTGTTTCGGGGTAGGTCATGTGGTGACCAGTCCCGGATATCGTGGGGTCGACTTTTCAAGGGTTGTACGTGACTTGTTAGACTAAGCTGTATTTTTACGGTCTGTAATAAATAAGCTTTAGAAACTTCCAAGTGAAGTGTTCTAGGATCTGCACTTAGAATAATGTACGGCTTTATTTATCGCGTGCCCCTATCCGGTTTCGAATTGCGCTCCTAAGTTATTATCACTATCGATAGTTACAATTATATCGTCGACCGTTGATTCGATGTCACTAGATATTAAGGCCTACTAACGCGATAGCGTAACAGCGTAAACCGAGCTTCAATTCCCTAGTAATTCCAAATGTGATACCGCCAATATAAATTGTAACCGTCCACTGCGATAAGTAGTTTAAGAGCGAAATTCGAAACCAGAAAGGGAATGTATACAACCCTCGGAATGTCGTGTTCTACGATGCCCGGAGCCGGCTGACACATGACTTACTCGAAACAAAGGACCCTTTGATAACTCCCACCTACTCTTCGACGCGCTCTCCTGGAGTTTCGCGCGTTTTCTTCTGGTCCTCCCGCACTTTTCCCTTAGCTCGCGCGCACCGTGACTCGTCACGCGGAAACGGAAGCGTGCCACCTCCACGAATCAGCCACAGCAAGACCCAAAAACTCAACCTCATTGGCCGCTACCAAAGGAGAGGGGGAATTTTCCCCATAGGAACTCAAGAAGGAGAACCAGAGTCGAAATGAAGGGAAGAAGAAGCCACATTCGAAGAACTTCGTTATTTCTTGAACCTTCAGTATCTCTTACGCTGAATAATAGAATAAATAGTCGTTCTTTTTAAACTTCATAAATTGCGTTTGATTTTTCCGCGCTTCTCCACGAGCAGAGCGGTTCAGCGCTCCACGGGCAACCGAACCTACCTAAACTCTGCACATCCCACCTACAGATACGCAACATTACAATTGTAATTTGGACTATGAATACAATATTTAACATTAAATTTTACATTGTCTACTTTCTGCAGTCATTTTGTTATAATATATAGCAATAATGTACCAAATATATGAAAATTTTACTTTTGACCACGTTTTTGTACATTCACATACGCGGTGTATACAAGGCCTGGTTGGAAGGAGAAGGAAACGCGTGAGAGCAGCACTACGATTTCTGCAGCCTGGGAAAAAGTTTGTATGAATGTGGTTATGTGTGGTGATTCCAGAATGAAAGAATATTCAACAGACTTAAACTTGTACTCAGTTATGAAGAGAGCATAATTGGATAATATCAAAGTTAAGAAGTTCCCTGCATTGGCAAGGTATGTGGATCTTGTAATATCAAATATAATACAAATTCTCAGGAATAATATACTATTGAGGTTAGGTTTTGGTATATTGTACAAAGAGGAAGGTAGTTATACGTTATACTTTATTGGAAATACTAAGTGTACTAATGGATATTCAATTCTGCTGCAAGTTGTTTCGCATTCACGTATAGGACGATGATAATTAAGATAAATATCTATGTCTGAAGCTTTTGTTTTAGAATAACTTAAATTTTGAATTGCGGTTCATTATTTCCCGGAATTCAGTTCCAAGATTTCGCGTGTATCGTTATTGCGTCATCACATACCATAGTTACGAAAAAATATTCGGTGTAACACAATAATACGAAACTCACTACAATCACTGACAATAATTTTCTATGGTAGCAATATTATGTGACACGTTGACTGCCCCGGCGGGCAATGAGTACCGGTGCTTGATTTTAAATAGAGCTGTTGGAAATCCTGAATGTATAAATGGAAGAATTCAATCGAAAAACAACAAAATTTCACAGTAGTTATTTAGATTGACATAAATGACTGAATTTTGCATGGTTTTTCCACTCAGGAATGTTCCACAGCGACATCCGCTTGTAAACATTTAATTCTTCAAATTGTTGAGTCCATGATTTAATATAATATACTGATTTGTGATAGCAACATTATTCTTAACATGACTTCAATCTTGTTCATAACCATTTTTAATTAAATTTTGGAGTATACAGCCAACTTTAACTCTTATGTTAGCAACCAAAATTTGTATGCTTGTTTGGTAACTGGGGTATCTGGGTACTCCGTAATATTTTCATCTGTACATTAGCCAAATTGATCAACTTGACATATTCAATTTTTCAAAATTTTATGGTACTTAACTTCTTATATTTAATGTAAATTGGTTTACTTTTCGACTTTTAATTCTTTGAATTGTTCCTGGTTTTATAGCTAGGGAAGGAAAGCCTATCTTGTTTACATAAACAAGTATAAGCTGGCATCAGAGACCATTTCCAATATGCACTAGTTTCTAGCAAGTTTTCTATTCAAAACATAAGATTCTTTGCAGTTACATGAAACGTACTGTGCTTTTGTAAAGTATGATTTGTTTCTGCAATTGAGACCCAATTGGCAAATGGTCAAATTTCAAGACATCTTTTCGCAAAATTGACATTACAAAGCATAGTAAATTAATCAGTAGAAAGAAATGAAATTCCTTCCATATATTTCTATACAAGGACACAACGCTAGTGGAAATATATATGTATGTGTCACGCAGTTCCCAAAAAGAAGCAAGGAAGAACACAAAAGTGTTGCCACAAGTGCCACCATTCCCTTTGCGATGAACACGCAAGTACTATAGCAATATGCAGGAATGGTTCACAGAATTCATAATTATTGAAATTCAATCAATAAATAAATCATTTTAGTTACAAATTGGTTCCTGTTTATGTGTACAAAACAAATTCTCAAGCATATAAATATGTTTAAAGCTTCAAAAAAGTTGAAAATTTGTGAACAAATTTTATTTTCAGATTTAGAAAGTTTTTGCGATATTTTTATCGGGTCACACAAAATTCTGCGAGGAAATATGGAATGGGTACCCGGGTGATAACATATGGTTGAGACAAAAAGCTATGTTCAATCCGCTGTTCAAAAATTATAATTAACGATTCCCAAATATTGAGTTTCCAGAACTGAATTTGATTCAATTTCTAGAGTTTATATTTTTCTTTCGAAACAATACATAACTGAAGGTGCAAATCACAAACAAGCTTCACGAATTAAAAAAGTTTTGTAAAATGCCACCTCCTTTGACTCCTCAAAATTTGTGTTGCAATTGTTGGCGGAATAAGCAATAGGTTTATCAAACAAGTTAAATTTATGTAATGTTCTAACTAGGTAATGTTTGGAAATCAATCATTTTGGAACAAATACTTTTGAAACATTCTTGCTACTCCATGACTGTTTGCATCTGTCGACACAGATAAAAATGGTACATTCACAACTAATTCAATAACTTTAGTAATATAATAAGGCGCAATATGTTGAAATTAATATTGTCTTTGTTCTGGCCAATAACAAATGTTTTTGCTATTGCGGAGTCATCAAATAGCTGCCTTAATATTTCCGTCTTGCAATTTGATGAGTTAAAACTCATACGCTGCTTTAATATATGATAAGATAATGTTGCTTCAGTAGCTGCCACCCGGGCGTCTAGTTTAGAATTTGTGGGAATAACAAAAGAATCTATTTTGCAAGATGTTTTCCCAGCTGAACAAGCGATCTATGTTTTTTCGTTTCCGTATGTTGTTTCAAATCACCCTAAAATATACATTTTCTTTTAGTAGCCGTGGTTCCAAAAATAAATTAAAAAAAAAAATATTTTTTATTACAATAAGTAATTTTATACGCATTATGAGTATGAAATTATGTGCTAACACATACAGTCGGCTGCATAAGTATTCACCCACCTACCGCATTCAGTGTATGCGCAAATAAAAGTAGGAAAATATGCAGATAACAATAAAAAAAAAATTGAAGAAATAAAACTCTTTGTAAAAAATAAAATAACACTTTGCGAGATTCATAATTGTTACACATAATGAAAAACAAAACAAAGTATCATAATGTGACGGGAAACTCGAGCGCAAAAGTGTTCGTCCACTTACAAAATAATGAAATTATTGTTATACAAAACTACCAATGGTCCTCTCAATACTGAGTATGGTACTCTTTACAAGTAATTATGGCCTTTAGACGTTGTGGCTTTTACTAACTTTCCTGTAAAGTCTGGTGGTATTTTTCCCCATTCCTCTATAAATCGTTGTTTTAAGTTATCACGATTTTGCGACGGTGATTGACGAATATTTTTTTTTTATTACCGCCCACAAGTGTTTAATGGGGTTTATATCCGATGACTGGTGTGGTGTTTCTAAATAAATCAGGATGTTATATAATATCCATTCTCTGACGATGATGGCTTTTTTGTGCTTTGGATCGTTGTGCTGCTGAAACATAAAGCTATCTTTGATTCCAAATATCTCAGCACTTCGAAGTAAATGTTCCTTTAATATGTTCAAATACATCCAACAATCCGTGATATCATCTATAATGTGGTAATCACCAACCCCAGCAGCCGACATGCAGCCAGACCATGCGCTATGCTCACCCGTGTTTCACAGTTGGTGTTAAGTTTTTTTTATGAAACTCCATAATCGGTTTCCTCTAAACTTTTTTATTAGGCACATCAAACACACAAAGTTTGGACTCGTGGATGAATATAACACGCTTCCAAAAATCCTCTGATTTCGAAACATACTTTCTGGCAATTTCTAATCTCTTTACGATTTGCAGCTGTAATTAACGGTTTCTTCCGACTAATACGGCGCTTCAAATTGGCATTATGGAGTACTCGTCGAATTTTGTCACGACAGTTTTGCCTAAAGGAGACAACTTTTTCCTGTTTTTCAGGCGTTAAAATGTGGGGATACTGCTAAACTAGGGTGTACATATCTTCGGCGGTGCAATCCGGGACAGTGAGCCTTGGGTGGTTTTAGGAGGAGTGGAGGAGAAGGGGGATGAGGTGGTGGGGGTAATTTTGCAAGCAAAATTTAAAAATTACACTTAATGCACCAAATAAATACAATGAAAAAATTTTATTTAAAGCATAAATAATTCGAAGTGATTAGTTTTAAGAGTAGCTAAAGGTACTTTGTATAAGATTGAACCTTTTTAAGAAGTTCATCGTAGTTTTCTATTTGTTGCTTGCAGTCTTCGCAAGTATTGTACTCGAAATTCCACTTTGTTATAACCATTGCCTGTACAGTGTCAACATTCAACTGCGATTTATCTAATGTCTACATATTATTTATAATAGAAACCAGTCGTTCGGTAACCGCATTGGTACCAGGTAAATAAAGTGCGAATTCTATAACTTGTGTGAGATGAACACAAGGAATATGCTTTTCGTTGAATTGATTGAAAATTTGGATCCAACGTTTATTGGTGCGGTCCTTTCAAATACGACATTTAACAAAATTTGTACGGCACTATTAAAATACATCGATCGTAGATCATAATATAACTTCAAACGAGAACTTGAAATTAAAATCATACTGCGATATATGTTATTCAAGAAAATTTTTTTTTCATTTTTTGTTGTTTTTGAGTATAATCTTTGAATTTTTAAACTTTTATCATATAGATATTTCTCAATGGGATAAGTGCTTTACTTCAAATTAAAAAATTAAAACAAAATATAAAGTCGAAAGCCAATTATTAATGTTTTTGTTTATAACTAAGGCTTTCGAGTCCACCAAAAATTTTTTTTGTTTAAATCTAGACGTAAATGTGAACATTCTAGTCTAAAAAAATCCTGTGGTTTTTAGCGGTTTTACTAGAAATAAGGTCACAAAGGTGGTGAAAAACGTGATTCTACTCAAATAAGTAGTATGTCCTCCAAAATAACGCGGGAACTTTATGACATAAATATCGATCCTCTTAGGTATATAAACTAGACTAAAATGTTAATAATTTCCTTAGTATTAGTTCAAAATGGGGATGTGATGGAGCATCTGGATGGAGCGCGTATAAACAGAAATATGAAAATCCTACGAAAACGGATAGTAGTGTATTAGCGGCTTCTCTCGTCCTAATACAATGTAGATCTATTAGTGAACATACGACACCAGGCAAAATTACATGGAAAAATACACCAACATCTTCCCTTAGATATTGCCCCCCTATATACATTGAGTTCAAACATGAAACAAAAGACTTAATAAATAAAGTGGTCAGAAATATTGAAAATGAAATCTAACACTTACAACCGACAAAGATTAAAATAGAGGATAGAATAATATATGTAAAATATCAATTAATAATGACAATGGTAGATGGAAAAGTTTGTAATGCAATAACCGGGAACTCATTTACACAAAAATGTTATACATATGTGGGATCTTACGTCAAATGATTTCAATAATATCGATTTGGTATTGCCTCAACCAATTCATGAAAATAGTTTAAAATTTGGATTGTCACCTCTCCATTCTTGGATTTGTTTTTTTCAATGTTTATTGCGGGTGTCGTATAAATTGGGTCTTAAGCAGTGGCAAGCTAGATGCCGCGATAATAAAGATCGAGTAAATCAAATGAAAATTAGAATCAGTTTTTGCTCGCTTTTTAAATGGAAATTATTTTGCATTATCATCATTGAAGTCACAAGCTCTTTTCTTCCATGCCATTTGGAAGGAATCCAAAAAAAAATTAAATTTAAGCAACTGTGTTAAAAACTTACACAATTATATCGCAATACTCAAAACATAACTACGCTCTAACAACAATATTCTCAAATAATTATGTTTCACCCTCCAACGTCTCTTTCTACTAACCATTCTACTAACGATCTTGTTCTATTCTATTCCATTGTTTCACGTCCTTTACGATCCATTATTGTTATGGCTACGATAATTTCTTCCTGGATGTTTGAGATCGACTGTTGCCGATTGCAGACTTTTAACAAAACACTGTCGATCACGATACATTCTGTTATTTTAAAGTTTAGTCGCTACTAAGCGTCTTATTTAGAATAAATATTCGTGGACGAAGACTTTTGCGCTCGAGTTTCCCTCCACATTATGATACTTTGTTCTATTTTTCATTATGTATAACAATTATGGATCTCGCAAAATGTTATTTTATTTTGTACAAATAAAGATTTATTTTGTTACGAGCCGAGGGCAAAGGGGCACGGCTGCGGAGCCGAAGATCGGTTGTTTTATAGAATTTGTTAGTTACGGACGAAGCAGTGTCTATTTCATCACCGGGAGCCGTTTAAGGTAGGAAGTGCCTGAACGAATCAGTGCCTATTTCATCACCGGGTATCACAGGAAGGTAAAGATATTCGTGGACGAACCAGTGCCTATTTCATGACCGGGAGCCACAGGAAGGTAATCGTGGATGAACCAGTGCCTATTTCATCACCGGGTGCCACAGAATTGTTAGTTATATAACCTTGTAACTTATTATATCGATACACCTCGAGCGGTTAACGCGTTGAGTGCTGCGTCAGTCCCTATGGACTGTCAGTGAACTATCCGTTTAAGCGGCGTCAGTCCCTGGGGACTGACAGTACACTTTTCGTTTGGACGGCGTGGATTCTAGGGACTGACAGCGAACTTCTCGTTTGGTCGACATCGGTGCACGAGACCGGCATTGTAAAGGTTTAAATTATTAATGACAATTAAAAAGATTATGTTAAAATTTAGTGAAGTTTATTAATACATTTTAAGCAAAGATGTGGTTGTGATTTGCACACATTACAGTGTAAGATATTTATTAAATAGAGGCTAATACATTTACCAATTAAATTATTGACTAAAGAGTACTAACTAACAGCCTACTAATTAATAACTAATTTTATCTGAGGTTAACTAAAGGCTAACTAATTTCTACCGGACGGCTCGTGCACCATACATACGAATGCGCATACTGCAGCGCCTCCAGCGGCACTGTCATATCATATGTAATGGCTGCTTACAATACATAAATGCTGCTTACTTTTTGTTTAACTGGGCTTTATTCAATAGATAAAACCAACATTAATAACATTTTAATAGTGTCATAAGTAATTTTTTACAAGTTTATTACTATTATATATATACACAATTTTTGAAAAATTCACAAGTTTCATACTATACTTATTAGTTAATAATGCCACAGTGTTGTTATGTTCTCAACTGTTACAGAATAATGTTAATGATCTTCATTATCTTTCTGCCAATGTAAATAGATTTTCAAAAATTTTTGATACTAAGTATTTATCCACGTGTGTTGCAGATGATTATATTAATATTTACATATTCAGTTATGGCTCCCATTCCGTTGCTAAAAAATTAAATTGCAATATATGTAAATAATTGATTGTGGAGGATAAAGGTACAACTATAAATAACATATAATTTGATCACTTACAAAGAGTTTGTCCATTCCTACAGAAGAACTAATAACCTTATTTACTCTATGTGTGCAATAATGGAAGCCATAATAAATGGTACCAATTTGGAATCAGATTCTCTAAAATCCGAAAATCATAAGCACATTTTATGTAAATTAACATATATTAATATTCAATCAAAGGCACATCATTTAGCATTTTCTGATACATGCATTAGTGGTGAAAATTTTATAATTACCTGTATAACCCTTCTCTTCAGTAATTAATTATCCAACCTCTTTCCGTGTTCACTTAACCTCTTTGACTTCGTATCAATAATTCTGTCTATTTCAGTTTTCTATTAACTTATACAGGGTGTCAGAACACTCAGGGAACATCGGGAATTGAGACATAGCTGAGGGGTAGATATACGATATTTTGCTTGGCAAAAATGTCCTACATAGTTTCGTTTTTAAGTTAGTAACGAAAAACACTGGCCAATGAGAGCGCCCGGCGGGCATCGGCCGACGCGCGCTCAGGTGCGAACCGATCACTTGCGGTTGGTCGTGATGGGGGCATCGAGGGTACCGCGGAAAGCATGCGGCAAATGTTACATCGTCTTAATTAAGAATAATGTGGAATTATTCATTATTCGTGAATAAGAAATACACTAATAAATCGTGTAATAACTGTGTTCGATACGTTTATTCATTATCCGAAAGGAATGATGTGTTTTATTACTTATGAAAAAAATACTTTTTTTTATCTGTACGTTTTCAGGTGGATAAATTATGTATTAAGAAAAACGATTCGCATAACTAATGTTAGGAAAAGCTAGTTAAACTTACCCATTCGTTCACGAATTAACCTGGCTAACATTGTGTGAATCCTGACCTAGGCAACGCTCCATAGCTGATCCTGTTACGGCCGGCATTGTAACGTTGCACGATCGCTTCACGTCACGATCGCTTCCCTTCACGATAACATCACTTCACGACAACTTCACTTCACTTCACTTTATTAGTGTATTTCTTATTCACGAATAATGAATAATTCCACATTATTCTTAATCAAGACGATGTAACATTTGCCGCATGCTTTCCGCGGTACCCTCGATGCCCCCATCACGACTAACCGCAAGTGATCGGTTCGCACCTGAGCGCGCGTCGGCCGATGCCCGGCGGGCGCTCTCATTGGCCAGTGTTTTTCGTTAATAACTCAAAAACGAAACTATGTAGGACATTTTTGCCAAGCAAAATATCGTATATCTACCCCCCAGCTATATCTCAATTCTCGATGTTCCCTGAGTGTTCTGACACCCTGTATATCACTCCATGCATTGTCAACTGTTGCGTTTTAGTTCAAAGATGATTCTATTTTGCTTCGTACTTATATTTTCTTAAAACCACTGTAAAATATTTTCAATATTATGTATCACATCACCAAACCCGTCCGAGAGTCCACAAAATGTATTCCACATTTATAACTATTAGTATACTTTAATATCGCTTCTACTTACCATAGTTATAATATTCATATATTAGTCAGACATAATTAATAAAGAATTGTGTACTTTAACATAATTTCCTATGAAAAAAAGCGTTAATTGTAATCCCAAGTACAAGACTCCCATTATTGAAAATAGGACTCCCGATCGGTAAATACACGGTGTTGTCACGTTTTTGAGCACGGCTAGTAGTAGAGTAGGCTGTGAACAGACCCTTCCTGCACATGATCGGTGGACGATATACATAAACGATCAGGCATTAGAGACTGCTACTGCACCTTAACAATGTTTCGGGCGCGGGAACCATCTTCAATCCCCCACTTTCCTGTGCTCAACGCCATGATCCCTATACATTTATGATGGGATGTTCGTTTCTTTTTACGGAAAAACGATTCTTTTGGCTTTCTAACTTTATTTATCTCACTGATTAACATGAAACATAAAATATGTAGAAGGTAAACTTAACCTAATATAATCTAGGGTTTTGTGAATTACACTATTGGCATCGCCACATCACTCCCCTCTAAGCAGTTTAAACATTTTAGCTGCGAAATTGACTCTTTTGATATTTTTATAAGTTCTTAAATTAGTTAGAATATTATGATTATCTTCTAAAAACGCTGGTTTTAGCCGTTCGATCGAAACGTTGATTGGTTTTCCCTTATAATCTATCTTAAAAATATCGTCCTTTACCCTCTCCATAATCTGGAAAGGTCCTTCATAAGATGGATCTTCTTAGTCTCTAGTGTCTGGAAAATGTCTTATGTGTTGTCTTATGTGTTGACGAAATTTGCTAATAAAATTTTCCGGCTCAGGCTGAGTTTGCTCAATGAAAAATTCACCAGGCAGTCTGATAGGATTACCATACAGCATTTCCGCTGCGGATGCTTTAATATCCTCCTTATAACTGGTTCTCAACCCAAGAAGGATAGTGGGTAGCACATCTATCCAGTCTTTATTACCGTGACAGGCTACTGCGGTTTTTAAAGAACGATGCCACCGTTCTATTAGTCCATTGGAGGCTGGATGGTAAGCAGTGATCCGGATTCGCTCACAGCCTAATAATCTTAATAGTGATTTAAATAACTGGGACTCAAACTGCGTATCTGTTAGCTGCGTACCTGATCTGTTGAAATTGTAAGAGGTGTACCAAATCTACTAATCCAATTGTTATAGAATACTGTTGCCACGGTGTCTGCTGACTGATCTTTAATGGGTATTGCTTCTGGCCATCTCGAGAACTTATCCATAATCGTCAGGCAATAAACATATCCTTCAGATGGTGGTAAAGGACCAACTATATCCATATTTATATGATCAAATCTGCCTGATGGTATCTGGATATGTTTAAGCTGCTTATGATTATGCCTATGAACTTTACTGCGTTGACGCACCTCATAAGTACGTGCTCATGTAGTAATGTCACGCCTCCTCTGTGGCCATACAAAAGTCCTAGCTATAATTTTCTTGGTGGTACGACCGCTTGGGTGCGATAAATTATGGATTTTGTTGAATATGCCCCTCCGGAGACATTGTGGAATGTATGGTCTGGTCGTGTTATTGTATGTATCACAAAAGATATAAGAATCCGTATTATCTATCTTTAACTTTTGTAATTTCCATTTGCTAGTCTGCTTTGTCCCCTGGAGTATGTTTTTCAGTTCCTGATCATCCTTTTGTGCATTAACTAATTCTTCTGTGGATATTAAAATTGGTACATCTGTTTCTTCTATTCGCGACAGTGAATCTGCGACTATATTTTTGTCTCTGGAAACGTGTTCCAGATGTGTTGAAAATTCACCTATGAAGTAAAGCTGTCTTAATTGTCTTTAAGATGCTTTATCTGATTTTTGGAGGAGGGCATACACTAATGGTTTATGGTCTGTCCTGATAAGTTGCTGTCGACCTTCCACCATATGCTTGAAGTATTTTAAACTTTTGTAAATCGCTAAGAGTTCCCGGTCATATGTACTATATCGGGTTTGTGTCTTCTCTAGTTTCCGAGAGAAAAATCGGATGGGCTCCCAGTGATTACCATTCCACTGATCTAGAACTGCTCCTACTGCTGTATCCGATGCGTCTGTTGTTAGAGCTAGCTTTGCGTCTGGCTTCAGAAAGTGCAACAGGGTTGCGTCCACCACCTGCTTCCTACACTTTGCAAAAGCTTCCTCTGCATCAGCTGACCAAATAATCGGCCGTTTGTCCTTTTTCTTTGCTCCTATGAGCAATTTATTTAATGGGAGTTGTGTTTAGTCCGCCTCTGATAGGAATCTCCTATAAAAATTAATAATTCCTAAAAACCTCCGTAGCTCGTTAATGTTGGTTGGCTTCTCATAATCCTGGATGATCCTTACTCGTTCATCCAACAGTGCGATACCTTCACTGGTGACACGACACTCCAAATACTTAACTTCACTTTTTGCAAACTGGCATTTTGCCACATTGATCGTGAGGCCATTTTCTCTCAGCTTTCTAAAAATAATTGCCAGATGGTCTTGGTGCTGTTCTATATTCTCTGATGCTATAATAATGTCGTCAATATAGCATTGACAGAAATCATATTCTCGCAGCAGATTGTCCATCATCCTTTGAATGGTGTTATCACTGCTGTCTTGACACGGTCTTCTGGCGCTATTGGAATTTGGTGATAAGCTCGCATCAACTCCAGAACGGTAAATACCTTCGCCTGGACAAAATTCTGCACTATATCCTGTATGTGTGGTAACGGATATTTGTCTGGTAAGGTTACGCTATTCAACATGCGGTAATTGCCGCAAGGTCGCCATTCATCTGTCTTCTTTTTTACCAGATGCAGCGGACTAGCCCATTGACTTTTCGATGGTACTACCGTTCCTTCCTTGAGCATGAGCTGAAATTCCAGCTTGGCTGCCTGTAGTTTTTCTGGTGGTAATCTGCTAGCTCTTTCTGCGATAGGTGGTCCTTGCGTAACAATGTGATGCTGCACGCCATGTGTCTTGGTGTTATTGCTTGAGGGTTTAGTGATATCTTTAAATTCATTTAAAAGTGCTTTATACCTGTTCTTGCTGTCTATTGTGGAAACCGATGGTACAGGTGTGTTTGTTATATTCCCTGTTTGGAATAATTGAGTCTGTTGGTCGATCAATCTGCGCTTCCGTAGATCAACCAATAAATTATAGTGGTGAAGGAAATCAGCACCAATTATTGCTCTTGCGACATTGGCCACAATGAATTTCCATGGAAACTGACGTCGTAACCCAAGAGTTACAGTCAGATTCTTATTACCAAATGTATCGATGTCGGTTCCATTTGCTGCATATAATTTAAAATTGTCTATTTGTTTTTTTGTATTTGAGCTTCCTTTAGGCACTACGGAAGTTTCTGCGCCTCTATCGATCAGAAACACTGTACCGCACTTGTTGTCTAAGATAATGAGACGGTTCTGTAATTGCAAATCGTAGTCCACCGTCTCGACGGAAAACGACTTATTTAGTTTTCCGCTGTTGCGGATCTTTTGTCGGGCCCTGTCCAGTTACACGGAGGTCTGCATTTAAACGAGTTTTCTCTGAACCTGTCATGGAAATAGCAGAATTCAGCTCGCTGTCGGCTCCTGTTACGTGAATGATTGCGCCCCCTGTAGTAGCGTCCTCTGCTACTGCTGCGTGGGCGATGTTGAAAATTAGCGCGTACCACCGATTCCAGCTGTTCCATCCTTCTCGTAAGCGCAGCTTCCGCATTTAAGGATGCCGCCGCTGGTGGCGGCGTCGCTTGTATTGGCGCCACTTGCGTTGGCGTCACTCCCGCTGGAACGATGGCGGCCATTTCTTACGGGGTTGACTTTTCCATGGATTTGTCCGCCAGCTTTGCTAATTTCGTTAAACCATAATCCTCCATGACTACTAATATCTCCTGGATCCTGGTCGGTAATCGCTGAAGCCATAGCATTTGCAGCGTGTCCTCGCTTACTCTTGTTCCTGCCAATAGCGTAATTTCCCTCAACAACTCCGACGGCCTTCTATTATTTAGCTCGACGCCGGAGAGAAGTTGGTTGAGCTGCTCTCGGTCTTTTTTGCTAACCGAGCTATCAGTGCAGTTTTATTTTTCCGTGTATGAATCCTCGGTTTGAGGAGCCGTTAAGATATCGGCCATGATTCTAACGACGCTGTTGTCCAGATGCCGGATAACATCAGCGCTTTTTGCGGCGTCTGTTTTGACGCCATAGGCCGCGAACTCTCTCTCGAGCATCGCGAACCAAAGCCTTGGATGGTCCTTCCAGAAATTTGGTAGTTTGGCGCTTCCAAAATCGGTTGGACCGTTTTCGAGCACCGCTGTTGCCTTCATCTCAGGCAACGATGTCGCCTTCGACTTCATCTGCGATGTTCCTTGCCTAGTGTCCATTGCTTGGATATACTACACAACGATGAACAAACGGGTTTCGGCACCCGTTGTAGCGTATTATTTTGATATTACTATTCTAGCGCGCACTACCTAATCGAATAATGTATATTCATGTGGGAGAGCTTTTTACGGAAAAACGATTCTTTTGGCTTTATAACTTTATTTATCTCACTGATTAACATGGAACATAAAATATGTAGAAGTTAAACTTAATCTAATATAATCTAGGGTTTTGTGAATTACACTATTGGCATCGTCACAACATTAATACATGGTGCGCCGCCTGGTGCTAGGGACCAACAACACTTGCTCCCTACACCACTGACGAGATATAGGAATAGACAAATCACCTTATGGAGTTTCGGGGTCCAACATGACTGCCATACCGGCTCAGAAATCCAACACTGATATCAGCGCCCTCTGCTCATAAACAGTGTTCAATTGTAGAACTATTATTTACTGAAGTAGTGGGGAGAGAACTCATGCGACTGTGTGAATATATGTGAAATGTTTAGGGGGAACCAGGAAAGCTATTTCTCGGTCAACGTTTTGGTAGAAAAATTGAGGTACGGTGCCTGGTCGCAAGATGCACTTCTGTTTGGCTCGAGCTGAGTCGAAATCACATCGGGGCGATGAATTGCGTGTGTCGCATGTAGCGCACTTTTTTAAAATATTTATTTTCTAGTCCAAAAATCAATTGTCTTAAACATCTTGAATATGCTACATTTCAAATAAGGTGTTTCAGATACCCCCCTTAACATTAACACACCTTTACATATAATTGACACAAAATATTTAGTAATATTAGAAAAATAAAGTAATAATAATTTTCTGGAAAAAATGTAATTAATTGTAGTACATGTTTTGCAATGTATTTTATTTTTATTCTAAATCGTAATATTTTAATACAATGCAATGTAGTTTTACAGAATTAAATAGATTTTTTTATAAAAGTGAATATGTTACACTTTGCTCATAAAATAAAAATTTGTGGATCTTTCTTCAGTTTCTTATTTTCCTTTTTTTCTCAGTTGCAAATAATCACGATAGTTGACTTCCAGCTAGGTGAACACCAAACCTGCGAATAAGTAGCTATGATTATTATTAACATAACAGGAAAGAAATTATAAATGCCTTACTTTCACTTCAGTTCCATTACCACTACATCTTTCTGTGTATATGTACATAACGACTTGACTTATATACGTATATACATAAATACGTATGTACACATATACATACATACATTACACCTGTACTTGGTTATGTTAACAGGACTGGCCACGTGAAGGCATGAAAGAAGGACTTTACAATCCCGGAATACACTCAACGTTCGTATAATTAAAATACATGCGTTAATGATATAAATATAAACATTGTATAACGAAACATGCGTCACCCAACAACATTCTCATATTATCCCACAAACCCCATGCAGGCATTCAAACCGTGAATATATTGAAAATAAATATACATATTTACATGCATGTACATATACATATATACATACATATATACATTCTTAATAATTATGTGTATCAAAATTAGATTGCCGATTTTTATGGATTTATCATAATTAAAGTATGCTAAAAAATGTGCAGAACGTAAAGACGAAGAATTTGATAAAATATTACTTTGGATAAATATCAGCAGTCTACAAATCATGCAAATATTATAGAATATTTCCCCATGAAATATAAAAAGGGCACATATATTTATACCATATAGAAAGACAATTATAAATTTCTTAAATTCTGTACTCTAAAATTTGTACAATGCCTGGCAGTCGAGAACCTCCGCTGCTGACCTAACCACACGGTATCCTTATGAATTTTGACTGTCATAGTTAAATAAATCATATCTTTCCGATGTGCAGTACATTCATTTTCGACAAACCAGTTCGGATATGCTTTATTTACAGCTTCAGATATAATCCGAAATAGTTTATCCAAAATAGATGTTTCACTGCGTAATGCCGGATAAAAACGATCGAATAAGGCATTTACAATTTTAAAAATTTGGGGAAAGTTATAGGATGGCACCACCAAGTGCCCGAAAGTAATCGCGTCACTTGTAGCATATGCACGAAGGGCTAACAGCGTTTGATCGTCACGCTGAAATACCCCACTTTTATCAACGAAATAGTCAAAACATTGATCGCATTTATATTTTCCTATGCTTTTTTTTAGCAATGTACCCGGCGAAATATTCTATAGCGCACATCTCTAAAGAGCACACTGACGTCGACAATGCTACTAACATATTGTCAATTTGTAATTGCACATTTTCACTGTCGACGTCAATGTTTTCTTTTTCCACTTCATTTAATGGAACATCATTTGACGTGGAGGAACTGCATAGGAACAATATTATATCCTCCTCTAAAAGAGTTGCGTCACAGTCAGGTTGACAATTACTATTATGAGAATTACTATTCAAATTCAACATCATATTTTTCCTGATGGCAAGACGCACTTCTTTTACAGAAGGATTGCGATTATAAGTGCCACCGTGCATTCGCAGAATAGAAAAAAAATTTTCCAAAACATCCGTATTCAAACGGGAAGTCATCAAAAATTTTACCCCTTCCTCTTTTAAATCATGCCAAAGCTGCACGGTGGCATCTACTGATTGCCGCAATCCTAAGAAACAAGGTGGAGTTTTTAATCCAGAAGGTGTTACTACAAACCAATTAGACATACTTTCCAATTGATTCAACAAATTAGTTTCAACAAATGGGATATAAATGAGAAATGGCACACTTGTTTGGATTAGGATTAGGATCACGAGCAGACCTGCTATTTAAATTATCAAACAAGTCATTGAGGGTTTCGAAAAAGCTGGCAGTGTGCAACGCGGTACTCGTCTTTATACAATTAAGTGAACATGCAGCAAACAAGGCAGAAGAAACTCTTTTGCTGAATACTTGCAATGCGAGCTTACCTTTCATTTTATCAAAATTACTGGGTCTCACATGTTTCTCGGACAATTTGCAAGCCGCTCTCGTACCTTTATCGCGTTCCAAATTCCATAAAGCAATAACATCGCACCAGCATACCCGTGAACCCTTAATTTGGAAATCATACTTTAATAAATTATTCCTGATGCTCTTAAACAAATGTAAATAACAAATGTGAACCAACAAAAAGTAAATTTTTGTCCCATTTCTAACAAAATAAGGATTTTGAACACAAACGCGTCTTTCTGCTTTTACGAGCCGAGGGCAAAGGACAGCACTGCTGCGGAGCCAAGGATCGGTTATTTAAGAGTTTGTTAGTTACGGACAGCCAGTGCGTATTTCATCACTGGGAGCCGTGTAGATAGGAAGTGCGTGAACTTGCCGATGCCTATTTCATTACCGGGAGCCACAGGATTGTTAGTAAAAATGCACTCGTAACTTATAGCGATACACCTCGAGCGGTTACGGTGTATCTGTTTGGTGGGAAGTTACTGCTAATGATTGGTAGAGGAGATTCAATGAGAAAATGCGTACAATGGTATTAAGCGTGTATTTTCTATTTTTTGGTTATACTACAGTCAGATTGTATTCTACAAAATCCACATTTCTCAATCTGTACGGATTGGAAATGTGTACTGCCTAACAAAAAGGCCTGCCGATATACCGTAAATGTGTGTATCGTTTTTAAAAAATGAACTTGTGAAACATTTTTTTATTGACATTTCGGTGTCAAAATCAGTTAAGGTCGCTATTTTAAATCTTAACGCATCAAATAAATTTGGACATATACCTGGCCAAATATCAATTATACCGAACCAGCGAATGATTGTGCTAGGACTTGGTAGATTAAATTTGAGAGTGTCTCGCATTTTAATGTACAAAGAGGGCGAAGTGTAATGTAGCGTTAAACACAATCGCTGTTCTTCCGTCGAATAAGCACGTCTAGCGTATGGAAATAATTGCATTAATATAAATGTTAAAATAAAACCGCTAACTCTACGCGCGATTGCCTTCTTCAGGCATACATCAGTAATGTTACCTGAGGAAAACTTCTCATTTACTCTTTTCAATACTTTGCACTTCGCCCATAATTGCGAGCGAAGAATATCAGACGTATTCTTCTCCCGCTTCAATACACTCTCAAGTTTTTTAATTTCCTCGTGCTCTCTTTTTTGTGAAATATCAATACGATCTTCTAATACATCTTCACTATTAATTGAATAAAAAGAAGGTACAGAACTTTTTTTTAATCTCCCGGTCAGATAAAAACTATCTTCCGGGAAATGCTTACTACTGTTACTTCCTGGTTAGGAACCTCCCAGATTGACGGATACGTTCGCAATTTCGATCGTAGCGGTTCCCCTTTGAACAGCCAACGGGGATCGGGACGTTAAGAAATGTATAGGGTGTTTTGAATAAAGGATGCGATGGTCAGAATAAATCAATTTATTTTAGTAATAACGCCTATTCTTCGCGGAGATAAAAAGTGCGAAATGTATAAGAATAATATTCATCCGGCACCGGTTCTCCCGGCGGTACGTCCGGTTGCCCTTCGAAGTGATCCAGGTGAAAATTGGGAAAAAATTCTGGGTAGGCCTGTTCTATTGGCAACGGGTCCCACTCTTCTTCGTCGTCGGACAATTGTTGTTCAAACGACGGAGATGGAGACATGACTGGTGATTGGTTGAGGGGAACCGTGGACGCTTCCTAGTCCACGGGGGAACGAGGGGACGGAGGATCGGGGGTAAAGGTGAGCCGCCGTGGGCGGATGGGCTGCGGGGTATGTGGTGATGATTCTGATATAGGAGAGTAGGAAATCGATGGCGGGGAATCGGGCGATGTCAAATCTACCAGAGCGACCACCTCGTCGAGGATCGACTCCGGAATAGCAGCCGCCGGGGAGTTTGATGGTCCGGCGTTATCCTCGTCTTCTAATGTGAGGTCTATTACCTCCTCGGGGGTGGTTGCCGCCTGTCGAGCGACCAACTCCCTGTACAGCTCAACGCGCCTTTGATTATGGCGGAGCCGCGAGTTTACCCCTCTTCGATTCCTACGGGTGTTTCTATTGGGCATCTAACAATCGGTTCCAAAGGATATAACGAGAGACCGTTGAAATGTTAATCACTGTTGCAGGTTATTACTGATCACCTTTAGGTTCTTGATCGTTACAATGCTTCGCTTATTCCGTACTTATTCAGTAGTCTCCTGGTCGTTACAACGCTTCACTTATTTCGTACTTGTACACTGGTTCTTACAATGTAGTATGACAGACTTTATACTATTGTTGGTCCAATTATCGGCGTGCGGTAATATGTCGGCATATGGTAATCAAGTCTCAACCGTCCGTGATACCATACCTTTTGCGTTGGTTTCGGATAATAGTGTTACGAGCCAGGGCTATGGGCCATTGCCTAGACCGGCGATGTAGATATTACCCAAGAAACTTGTTAGTTTGTCCCAATACTTTAAATTAATATTCAATACAACTTGAGCGGTTAAGTTGTATTCGTGGGAACGTTACTACTAACATAAGGAATTACGGAGTAAAGGTAGGCTTGACAAATCTACTCCGTTTAATGGTGAACAATTTATATATATTCAAATCTGTCGTTTCGGTACAAATGTGATTGTCGCGGTATTTAAATAGTGTGTAGATTGTTACCTAAGTACTTGCACGGTGTTGACGCACTGGCGATGCGGGGTCAGAGAATGGTTACAGTAGTATGCCGAAAGAACTTCAACCGAATTTGCGGATTCCAACGGGTTAACTTGTATTCTGATCGATGCCCTAAGCCCGAACTCACTGAATGTAATTGACTCTGTACGAGCGTAACACGACGTGACACTCCCCGTAACTGTGTAGTTATTAACCGCTGCTGATCAGAATGGCAAGGTTTATATAGTCCCAAAATGTGCAGAGGAGCGTATTTGGGGTTTCCATATAAGGTAGGGTCACGGAGAGCTCGTCGGGTCGCGCGTGTACTCAATCGGACTCGATGTAGCTAAACAATATGAAAGGCCCTTTTTGTCCGTGTACGATAATGAATAGAAATCTTTGGTACTCTTCATGGAAAACGCGACTTCCCTTCTTACGCAAGCTTGACCGGCACGTGTAAGGGCAGCGTATAGAGAATATTATTCATACGTAACCCCCCCCCCCCCCCCGGGGGGGGGAGATGAAACATCGCGGTTCGCGTGATGCTTTCGCAAAAGAAGGGAAATCGGTCAAAGATATCTTTACAAAAACGGAATAAGAATTGTGTGAGAATTTGTTGGGTATATTGTGCGAGTGTGTACTTATCGCTATTGTAATTACTATTGGTGGTTGTTTAGTCGGTGGTAGATACCACGAAATTTAGTTCTCTCCATCCTTGAGCGACGTTGTATGGGGGCTGTCCGGGGAGACGGCCGATCCTTTTATTGACAGCCAGCTCCGCGATTTCCATGGCCTCGGGTTCCGATGTCCCAGGTCGAACACCGCGCAGCTGAATTATTACGGCCTGCTATGGCAGAACCTGGAATCTGGGTGGCAGAGATCGTAGCTGCGAGTACTCGCATCTTACCATTCTGCTATGATCCAATTCTTGCTCGTTGCTCTATTTCAGTGAGTGACAATGCTGCTGGAAGATCGTCCCAACGAGGGGTGATTGTTTCGTTTAATTCCAAATCATTGAAGTGATGTTCGACGACCGTTGGTATGATTATTGATAGGTTATATGGTT
Organism: Nomada fucata; assembly: GCA_948146005.1. NCBI lineage: Eukaryota > Metazoa > Arthropoda > Insecta > Hymenoptera > Apidae > Nomada > Nomada fucata. The sequence continues at coordinate 19,694,679 of OX411280.1, forward strand.
CGGAAGGGTAATATTCGATGGTTTGTGATGTTCCAATGGTTGTTAAAGATTTCAATAGTACAGATTCTACTGTCGCTTGGCAACCCGGGTCCAATTTAAATATTCCCGAAGCGTTGACATTTCGTGTTATCTGTTTCTGTTGTTTACAATAAATTTGCGCTTTTTTGTTTTCGGGCAAAAAATAAAGCCAGGCTGCGGGTGCATGTAACGTTTGCCAATATGGTTTCATAGATGTGGATTGTTCGATATTTCGTGTCGCCGCGCCCCCACCGACATCTAACACAAACCTTACCGTGATCCATTGTGTGTTGTCGTTTCGCCTGTGTATTATAATTTACGGATCGTTACGTTTCGGGGTTAGTGACACTCCAAATATATTTTTTTTTAATTCAATGTTGGACATTTTAACCCAATCGTCTCGTCTGCAATTCACTATCCACGTTATAAATTTGTCATCGGTATTGTTAGGGTACGCGTAAAAAGAATATTCGGTTTTGCGAGAAGTAGAATCGCAACTATAATACGAACATTTTTTACAACCTTTTCTTTTATCTTTGTGATGTTCCGTTTGATCGGAAATTAGATTAAATTATCTAGAACCTACTACACAAGAAAAAGAAAAGAGGGAAAGGAATCAGTTAGTTAATTATATACAAATTAATTAACTAATTCTAAAGAAACTACTTTCGCCAACTTATTAATATATTAGTGCAATAATTATTTTATTAGAATTAACCTACTTACTTGCACGCCTGAATCTTGCAGTTTATATCACTTTGAAATTATTAACTATACACTTTCTCTCACTAGTTCACCGAGCGATGGAAAACTGAGCGACCGAATTCAACGACCCAACCGACAATGCGTGACTAAACTCGACGACTACAATGTTGTCAATATCGCGGAGACCTTCGAACATCATGAATGTCGAATGCATTCTTATGTTTATGAAGATACAGTAAAACCTCGAGTAGTGCACTTCGCTCGGAACCGAATGCAAACAATAATCGTTTGCAGACACGTTTATCGCAGGAATTGCCTTATAGTAGTAAATGAGTTACTTCGTTTTCTTTTTTTTTTTAATTAAAGTTTAACGTGGCATCGACACCAGGGTCGTTATTGTTGTTAGTTGAATATAAATAGGAAATTGCGTCTTTCATTAACGATAAAATTGCTCCAAGGAAAAAGATAATTAAAGAATTTGTCTAGTAACTATACAATTAACAATTGTAGTATACAATTATTGTCACTATCTTTTTCATTGTGGCAACTTTATTGTTTGAGTGTTAAAAAAATATACATCTCTTAGCCAAATTTTTTTTGTCGTTTATCAGAAAATAATGTTGAGTATAACTTTAAAAATTATTGCATTTATTGATAGTACAATTTTAATAAGAAAACTTGTTATCGTGTGTTTCTTTAATTAAAAGATTTTTAATTAACATTAAATGTTTCATATCCTCTGTTGCATTTCATTACGGCAAAGAACAAAAGAATTCTGTAAAATTATTTAATTTTCGCATCGTTTTCTATAATCTGTGGGTAACGTTGCGAGTGACACGGAAATGGGTCCCCGGGACCCAGAAATCGTGGCCGAAAAATACATTGGATGAGTTGTCTATTCCTATATCTCGTCAGTGCCTACACCACCTCCCTGCCAGTGACGGCGGGTGAGGCGCAAGATTAAAACTTTACCAATAAATGCATAACGCTTAATCCTATATACACATCTATGTTTAACGACTAAGTGCTACAAACATAATCATGAACAACTAATAGGAATTACAGAAACGCAAAACGTCTTTGGTATTTACATTGCACTACTTAAGCATCGCTCATCAAAAATGCTGGTTTGAACTGTCTTTGGAAACATTTACGGATGATAGGCGGATATCGCTGGTACCTTACACAACTCCCCGTCCAGATCCTACAATCGTTTTTGACCGACGGCCACACATGGCGTTCAGTAACTATTTTCATCGTCGCCTTTGTATTTTCGCTGAGCCGGTTTCAGTTTCCTCGGGAAAAATGCAAGGGGTTCTCACGCTTCCTTCTTTTTTTCATTTTTTTAAATCCCACCATCCAACCCTCTCATCCCTCCCCACACCGCTTCCGCATACAGGGAGGAATGCCTGGTACACCGACCCGGGGACGAGCAAATTTTTATTTCTTTTATTTTTCCATTAATAATGCGCATTACCGCGCCCTCATCTTACGATATACCATCGCATAAACCTCATTACCGTGTATATACAGTTGCATGTGTAAAAAGAACAAAATAGGTAAGAGTGCAACGACATAAAAGAGTAAAGAGTAGGAGTAGGAGAGTAAAGAACTAGCATAAAAATAAAATAAAAAACAGGTTTGAGTCGGGTTACATAAGAGAATGTCCTAAGATAACTTAAAATTACAATAAGATAAAAAAAATAAAAGAAGAGAATTAAATAAAATAAGTAGAATAATAAAATAATAAGAGAATAATAAATAAATTAGATAAGTAATCGCTAGCTAGCTAACAAGGTTAGGGTCCTCATCCGTTTGGCCTCGCCTCGGCAGGGCTGGGCCTGGAGCCAGATCCGCGTTGGCCTCAATGTTCGCCACCTCCGTCCTCGCCTCCCTAGTGGGGGCTTCCCTATCTTGCCCAAGGGGGTGTGTGCATCTCACGTTGAGCCGCCCTGTTTTATTAATCTCATTTTATCTGTTAATTTTGGAGTCCATGGTGGTTCTCGCAAAAGACGCGAACGCCGCCCAGGCCTCCTTGCTCCGTCCTTCCCTCGTGGATATAGTCCAGGATATAGTATCCTGGATGGATACGCCAGCGCCCAGGGCCGCTTCAGGCTTTGCCCGTTCTTGAGTCCACCGCAGGCAGTCCATCAGCAGGTGTTCCGTGCTGTCGTCTTGGTGCCCGCAGTCCACGCAGGAGGGGTCGGCGGTTTTACCTATCCGGGCCCTGCACTGGTTGAATATCCCGTGAGTGTTTGGGCCAGATGGAAATCAACAACCGCCTGCCACTGGAACCCCACCATGTCTTGAGATCCGGAATGAGCCTCCTTGTCCAGTTCCCTGCATCGAAGTTAGCCCATTCCTCAGCCCATAGATTAATGATTTACTCCTTGAGAGCTTTCTTGGTCGCTGCCCTGTTCCTATCGTCGTTGGAGGTGCCCTCTTCTTTCCGGCTTCTCGAGTCGCTGTACCGCTTTAGCTTTTCCTTAATTTGCAAGTGGATGGGGAGTATCCACACACGCGGATTCATATGCCACCGTGCGGTAGCAGCAGGCCGCCTGTAGCACGGGGATCTTGTGCGCCCTCCTTAGATTAGTCATAGGGGTCACCGGCTCGAGTACAGGGCTTCCCCACAGCGGGGCCCCATACAATGCCACAGAGGTCCATATTGCCTCGTATAGCTTCCTGCATTTGAGTCCGGGTCCCCCGCTATTCGGGAGCAGGGGGATCAGGGCCGACATGCTCTTGGTAGCCTTATTCACTGCCCTCGTTAAATGGCTGACGTACGTCCTTTTGGTGTCGATTATCACCCCTAGGTACTTCAGCTCTGCCGCCGCCACTATCGCACGGCCTTCCATGGAGAACTCGACGCTTTGCGGATTCCTCTTCCTTGTTCACAAAATCACTTCCGTCTTTTCCCCGCATATTTGGAGGTTCCTTTCCTTGAACCAACCCGTCATAAGCGGTATCATCGCGTTGATGCTCCTTTTCAACTTGCCTAAATCCCTCCTGGTCGTCACTAGTTTAAGATCGTCAGCGAAAGCTAACGTAATCGAGTTATGCCCTACGATCTGCAGGACTCCGTCATAGACTAAATTCCACAACGGGGGCCCCAGCGCCGACCCCTGAGGGACCCCGGCGAAAATGGGTGTCCGTTTGGTTCCTGCCTTCAGCTTCGCCACGACCGCTTTATTCTGGAGGTATTTTCTTAGTGTCTCCTGCAGGTATCGGGGTATGTTCCTGTTGTTGCATTCCCTGAGGATGCCGTCCCAGGGCAGCGAGTTAAAGGCATTTTTTTTACATCGAACGTCATCGCCGCGCATACCCTGTTCCTTTTCCTCGCGTTTTCAACTATCTCGTTCAGCTTAAGTTGAGCGTCGTTCGTCGACCTCCCCCTCCTTAATCCATACTGCCTCGGGTGGTGTCCCCTCGGCCCCAGGAAGCTTCCAGTCTGTCCTTGATAAATAGCCGGGAGTATGCATATCGGCCTAAAATCGGACGGTGATAGGCCGGCCTTATCCGGCTTCTTAATACACACCAGGTCTTTCATTCCGTCGGCAATCCGTCTGCAAAGGTCGCGGTAAAAACCTCTGCGACGTCCACCGGTGAGTGTTTTGCCACCAACGTCACTAAGCCGTGGGGTATTTTATCTCCCCCCCCCCTCCAGCTTTCTTGACCTTGACTTTCCTAGCCGCCGCCCGGATTTCGTCCGGCGTGACTGGCAGTATCTCCAGTGGCCCTTCATTGCCCTCGATCCCGTAGGTAGTTAGGTCGCCCTACCTTTCCTTTCATAGGACGCTCCCTCGGTGGGATTAACTGGGGTCAGGCCCTTTTCGAGCGCCAATGTCATCATTGACGTACCCCTGCTGTCCAGCTTCCTTCTACCCCACGCCGGTGACTTAGCGTTAAAGTCACCGTGTGGAGGAAACCCTCCTTCTTGCCCTGCTTCCTCTCGGCTAAGATACAATCTATACAGTTACGTATCTTTTTCTCGATTTTGGGCCGCATTTCTCTGAACCAATAGTCCCTTTTAAATATCTCTTCCGTTTTCCTTGCTGCAAAATGTCCTCGTCCGTGAGCCTTCCGGATTATTTCGACCTGCATCGCCTTAGGCACTACGAGTAATAGCTCGTCATTGGCATCCTTGTATACTAGACCATTTTTTATGGTATACCGACCCGCTCCTTCGTAATTTTCTGTTGTTAAAATCTTCCTCAGCTCCTCGTCGTCCATTTGGGCGCATTTAAATTTTGCTATCAAGGTCGAATCGCTTCCCTCGACTAACATTACTTCTGCCACTGGGTTGCGGCTAAGGGCATCGACGTGGATCATGTTTCGTCCTGTTCGATGCTCCACAACAAAGTCATAATCGCTAAGGAAAGCAGCCCATCGCGCCACGCGCACGCAAAGCTCCATTTTTTTAACGTTATAGTGAACGCTTGACAGTCAGTCACTATTTTAAATCTTATACCTAGTAAATACACCCTAAATTTACGTAATGCCTTAATTATAGCTAATACTTCTTGTTCGTAATTTATATATTTTTGTTCAGACGTCATCGTCTTGCCGCTAGCATAGTAGACCGGGTGAAACATCTGATCTTCATTGTCCCTCTGCATTAATATAGCCCCACACGCGAACATGCACGCGTCCGTATGCAGCTCCGTCTCTGCCGCTACTCGATACAATTTCAAAACGGGTTTGTCAATCGAGATCTGCTTGAGACGATCGAACGCTCGCTCTTCCCTTTCTTCGAACACAAACTTCGCGTCCCTCTTCAATAAATTAGTCAATGGACGTGCAATCAGCGAGTAACCTGCCACGAACTTCCTAAAATAACCCGTTAAGCCGAGAAAACTCTGTAACGATTTAATATTACCCGGTTTAGGGAATTTCCTTATAGCGGCCGTTTTCTCGTCCGAAGGGCTGACAACTCCATTCTCAAACACATGACCGAGGTACAGGATCCTATTTTCCAGAATTCGACATTTCCGCCAGTTCATCTCTAACCCATGCTCACACGCCACATTCAAAACCATTCGAAAATTGCACACCGCGGCCTCACAAGTAGTAGCGGGTCCTATCAGGTCATCCATGTAGCTCAAAACGATGGCCCTGGCGGTTAACTCCTTAAAAATCGCGTTTATAAATCTTTGGAAGACGGAAGGCGCGTTGCACAGTCCGAAAGGCATTCGTAGAAACTCATATTGTCCGTTCGGGATTATGAAAGACGTGTACTGAATACTATCTTCGTGCATTGGCACGTGACAAAAGCCGTTTCTTAAGTCGAGAGTACTATGTATTTTTGCACCCTATAACCGATCAATCTGGTCTTCTATTAACGGTAAGGGAAACCTATCTTTGACAGTTATGCTGTTTATGTCGCGGTAATCAATGCAAACTCTGGTCCTTCCGTCTTTCTTTGCTACCGGTACAACTTGACTGGAATGTTCTGAGTCCAACGCCCTAATGACACCTTCCGAAAGCCACTCCTGAACTTGTCTATCTACCTCCTGCAGTTCCCGCGGGGAGAATCTGCGCGGTCTCCGATATACAGGCGCGTCCTTCTTTAAAATCCTACGTCACGCGTCTTACACGGCCGGTAATCTTTGATCATTTTCTCTTCAAATTACTCTTCAAATGATAGATAATAGGAGCAACTTTATATAATCTATTTTTGGGCTCATTTTCTCCATTATTGCTCAAATGAACAAACCACAATAACAATTCGAATCGACTTCTTGGCATAATTGTGCATGGGTGTGTCAGCTTATATCCTTCATATTTACTTCAATACAACTCAATTTTCGGTAATCGTACTAATCCCATCCATATAATTAGACCAAAGAAACGTTTTATTTCATTAGCATTTCCTTCATATCATTGGTCTAAACGATGCGATTGCAGTTCTGATTTCCTTTGCGTAGCATAGACGTTCGTTTGCTTTGCAATAATTTCGAATATATCATCAGTAACAAAAAGGAAATAAAAATCATGTGGTTCCGTTCAAGCAAAGATTTCTGATTGATATGTGTTGATACCTGACGAGTCAGAAAATGTGATGTTGGTTTTATTACCTAACGGAACACTCCAATTCACATCAAACTCTTCTGGTATATCATCTGCATTGTTATCGGTATCTTGAACTGTACGCCATTAAGTTAAACGTTAGAAACTTGTGAATTTCGTTCGTCGTAGCTTTTGGTAAAACATAGACAGCAACAATTAATGTCTGTACACCATCAATAATAGCTTTTGCCGTACAAATATCTCCAGCATCGGTATGTCGAGATTTCTTTACTTGTATTTCGTTATTCTCATATTTGTACAATACGTATGATTTTGAAGTCATTACTTTTTCAATTTTAATATTTTCGTATATACTAACACCACCAAAACGTATATAGTCTCGTTTAAATTGAAATACTAAACGAAAACCACTTAAAAGAATATTGGTATCGTTTTCTACTCACGTTTCGTTCAGAAGCATGAATTTACATTTAGGTAAAATTGAATCAACAACCACGTCAAGAAAATGAACTTTCAATGACTGTACATTAAACGCACAAATAGAATTCACCGAATTCGTTATGTATTCGTCCAGTTCTTGAATCACAGTTTTTAACCGATTCCGCCTTTTTTCAACTTCTGATTTTAAGTAAAGTCGTCGTCACTGTTGGTTAGATATAATCCTTCTATAGATGTTGCACGACTGAGCGCTACGTAAACGAGCTGCTGGTCTTGACTAAAACATGTGTTCCGGTTATAACTGATAAGTTATATATATGTACATCTGAAGTGTTGAAGAACAATCGTATTGAATTCCGTGCAAATCTACTCTCTAGTAAGACCTTCTGTTTCTTTCTAAGTCTTTCTCCATCTCCTATTTTTGTAAGAATTGTACTGAAAACTACATCTGGTTGTCTCATAACCTGCTCGAGAGGATAATCCTTCAACGTTTGCCAAATTATTTCAGCACAGAAATTCTGTCTACTCTTTTCATATATCGGAGATTGAAATACAGGAGGTAACTGTCGCAAATCTCCCGTGAAAATCATGTTCATACCTCCAAAAGGTTTTTCGTATTCTTGCAGTATATGTTGTAAACAGCTATTTATATTATTCAAATTTCCTGATCCAATCATACTACATTCATCGACAAACATTGCTCGCACATTTTTTAGTACCGAACGGAACAAATTTGCAGTTTCAACGGACAATCCTTGAGTTCTTGCTGAATTAGAAATTTTAAATACTGAATGTACAGTCGCACAGTTAATAGCTGCAGCAGCCGTACGCGTTGATGCTGATGCTATATACGCGTTATGCATCCTGTTATGTTCTTGCGTGAATCGATTAAAGATTTCCATCATCAATTTTACCAGCCAAGTTTTGCCACACCCCGCAGGCCCCGTTAGAAATATCTGTAATGGTTTTGAATCTCGACTATAAATTCTGTATATGACTTCCATCAACAATTGTCGTTGTAATTCATTAGCCCCACGCATAGCACTACAAAATTCTTCAGGTGTCACTACATTTCCTCTTTTTCGAACTACGCCAGGTAATCGTTCAACAGTTTGCATCATTATATCGTCGTACCATCGCGAATTGATTTTACAAAATCATCATGTAAAGCTTTGCTCGTAGTTGGTATGTTATTTTCATCTTTATACTCCGCTTGTTCTTCACGTTCTTCGATCGTAAGCTTCCTACATTCTTCCATTACTGCTCCGATATCTAAATCAGATTCAATATTTTTTCGCCGTTCTAAAATTCCCGATTCATTTTCATCATATATTTGTAAGTATTTGTCATTTTGAAGAATTTCTAGATTTTCGTTTCTGAACGGTATATGTAACAGAACCATTTCTGTTTTGTAATTTTGTACATCAGTCCGTCGATATCCACGGTATCGAATTATTCGAGATACTTTTCTCTTTTTGTAAACACCAGTTATTCCCTTGTACCAATTACAATTAAATTCCGCTAATGTGAAATGTTCTAATTCTCTCGGACGTTTTTCATATCGCTCTATTTCAGTATCCCTCCAAATTGCAGTAGAATCGTCAGCAAGGCTTTCTTTGTCCATTTCTTGTTTAGTTTTTCGTACCAAGTGACGCTCATGTGGCCAAACAGATACCATGCCGCTTCTTGACTGCTAATTTCTACTGAATTTAACATTTGTGTTCCTAAACAACAAACTCACTGTCATCTTTCTCTGGATACTCATCGCGTAATCTGATTAATTCTTTTTGTACATTCGATAACCCCCTGTTGGTTTTATTTACGTATTCCACAACATACGCCGCACATGAGAATTCTTCTAAAATAAATTGGATATCCGTATCTGATCGCAATTTTTCCGCTATCCACTGATTAAAGTTGTTTGTAAATTTCTGTTCAATCGTGCGCTGTACGAACAATTTTAGTCTCATTATACCAGCTCGTAATACATTGAGATAGTGTTCGTAATTACGTACGTTATGATGTTCTAAAAATTCATCAAGCGATTCAAACTCTTCAAACTCCAAAGATGAATGCATTATTCTGTATTTATTTTTGAGCAATTCACGCTGTGTATTGGTTGCAGGTAATGGTAGTAATACAACCATTTCTTTCACTGGCCAAAACGGGGCTCCAAATCGACATTTCTTATTTTCTGTATTTACAACTACATTTTTGTAACATGTAAAGGTATGTTTATGAGTTTATAGTTTCGGATTGTAAAGCTGACCAGGATCAACCGAGCATAAAGTATCAACTTTATAGTTTGTGGCATTGATTCACTAATCGATTCCCGCGGATCATTTTCTAACCACAACAAAATATGGTGCGGACTTCCTCTCTGGTGGAATTCAATTTGTTTAAAATAATCACGTATACGATACTTCTGAAATCGACTGTAAGTTGAAATCTGTAAAAGGTGCATTATTGTGTCAATTAATTTATAAAAATAAATACAACATGTAACTGGATCCTCATTGAGCAGTGTTGTTCTGAAATGTGAATTCATCGTTTTTATTGGATCCTCTTCAGTATTAAATTTTTTTGGAAATTTCAATCGGTAGAGAAGTCGTAATAAATCTGGCCAGCTATATTCCGACGCGCTCATAGTTAAAAACACCGTGGGTTTTCCAAGTTGACGTATCATAGCGAAAACATCGCGTTTTCTCATCATCCAATATTGCGCTGAGTTTGGTATTGATTTTAATAACATTAAATTTTGTTCGACACAACTCTGTAAAAATTTGGTGTCATCTATATCCCCTTTAGTTATTTGTTTCATGTTGTCAGGAGCTTTAAAAGTTTGAGGGATATTTTCTCTCAACCTAAATCGCATCACCTTTGCAGCTACAAACAGTATATGTTCCGGTTTAACTCCTCGACGATCCGTTCATCTCATTTCGCTTGATGCGATCATAGACGGAGTAACATTTGATATTTTAAAACGTCGGGCTTGTCCCAAATATATGCTTGGAATGACAACTCTTCTGCATGTTCATTGTACGGTAAACTTAACACTGGTTGTTTCACTGAAAGTGCAATATCTAGATATTTATCCCTTAAGTAAACAAAATGCAATGTCAGTTTTAAATTCCAATAAACTAAACTGACGCCCGGGGCTTACAGAATGCGATGAGCAATCTCGCTTATACAGGGTGTCAGAACACTCAGGGAACATCGAGAATTGAGATATAGCTGAGGGGTATATACGATATTTTGCTTGGCAAAAATGTCCTACATAGTTTCGTTTTTAAGTTATTAACGAAAAACACTGGCCAATGAGAGCCCGTCGGGCATCGGCCGACGCGCGCTCAGGTGCGAACCGATCGCTTGCGGTTGGTCATGATGGGGGCATAGAGGGTACCGAGGAAAGCATGCGGCAACTGTTACATCGTCTTAATTAAGAATAATGTGGAATTATTCATTCTTCGTGAATAAGAAATACACTAATAAATGTTCGATATGTTTATTCATTATTCGAAAAGAATTAAGTGTTTTATTAATTATGAAAAAAATACTTTTTTTTATCAGTACGTTTTCAGGTGGATAAATTATGTTTTAAGAAAAACGATTCGCATACTAATGTTAGTAAAAGCTCGTTAAACTTACCCATTCGTTCACGAATTAATCTGCTTAACATTGTGTGAATCCTGACGTAGGCAACGCTCAATAGCTGATGCTGTTACGGCCGGCTTAGTATCCTTGCACGATCACTTCACTTCACGATAACTTCACTGTGCGAATACAAAAAATATTTGATAATATTCTCCGGGAGTCGATCCATGTTACTCGTATGAATAGCAGAGTGTCTCTGCCAGCTTGAGCATTTTGTGGATCTAAGATGGCTTTTGTTAGGGATGGAATATTTTTTCAGTAGGAAGGAAGGGGAATGTGTGGTATAATATTCCAGCGATACGTGTTACTGGTACTGGTATAAGTGTTAATAACAAATAATATATTTGTTACGAATGTATATAAAGTAACATTAAGTTTATAAAATGTATTCTCTACTTATAGCTGCAAAAGTCATAACATCATTTCGGAAAGCAAATGTTACATGCATTAGGAATTTTGAATTGAAATTGCACGACCAGTTAAAACGATTGGGTTGGTAAATCTAGCGTTAAAGAATTTTTATATTTCTATAATAACTAAATATATTACGTGTTTTATTCTGAATTCAACCATGCATACTAATTTTACTATACGCCATCGGTTCATACATATAAGACTATTATTATTTTTGGGAGGATAAAGCAAATGGAAATATGTTTCTCTGTAAACAAAGAAAATTTTGTCTTTATTCGTTATTTAACAACAGTTATTTACACCATTTACAACCTTACCTGTAAACAAAGAAACGACAATTAAAGTTTACTATTATCACTTCTCTATCTATACTACTAATTCTGTTTATAATTTTTATCTTTGTATTTTGCACGTGTGCTCTATTGCGTAATGCCTGTATCTGTCTCTCCTCAATTCTTTTGTTAATCGGCGCCCCATCTATCGGTGATTAAAATCTGTTGTGCGCGGAGCATGAGAAGCGCGACAAATCCAAAACTAAAGAAAGTATACTTTCTTTACATACATGTACACGACGAAACGTACACCGTGCGCGCGATTACACGCTAAAAACACGCAGTAAATTGCATATTCAGATTTCTTGTTTTCGTTGTAGTTCTTAATATATGATGATATTGAGTATGATAGCATAAAAATAGCATAATATAAGATATTACATACATGACATGTTCACATACATTGCGCTATATCACATGTATCCATACATAAACATATGTTTCATACTGATTGAATATTTTATTTCAGTTTGAATACGCTTATACATGTATATTCTTCAACACAGGTTTCACAAAAGTCATAAGCATCAAAGGAATGTTCTATACATAGATACTTTTTGCACCAAGCACATCTTATAATAGCAAGCTTTATCGATTACAACGAGGCAGGTTATACACTTCAGGAAATTTGTAACAAAAATCTACTGGATTCTCAAATTGCTGGTCTGGCCTTTGTTCAAGGTATCCACTTTTATACCAAGAGTATTTAAATAATTCCCGGAATCTCGGAGAAGACAACTGGTTGTGTGTGAGAGATTGCAATTTGATAATATTATTTCGCAGATGTAAATTTATATCAAGATCATATAGTGTTAGGGGGTAGAACGGAACAACGATACTAACGCTTTGATCTTGCGTATATAATGTATGTATTTATTAACGCTATTTAACAAAATATATAATTTACATTGCATGAGTCACCATACACGTGTGTCCATGTGCGTTGCCGTCTTTCTTACTACGCGTTACGCCTGACGCCCATATCCCGCAACATGAGCAAAGGCTTTAAATCTGGGCTGAACAATTCTTCATATAGTAACACCCGATCTGAAAAAGTTCTCACAAAATTTCCCATACCCGAAAACTGAAAACCGAAAACATCCAGCGGTTGTATCAAACCTGCTCTTCCTTTCGGTATGGTTAACGCAATAAGTTATTTGTCAGCCGAAATACTTTGCTGAGAAGTCGAAGGACAATGGCTGCTCCACGAATCAAGTAACAGAACACTTTGAAATCCAGTTTCTGGTGAAAAGACTTCTGTAAGGTAAATGTTGAAATGGTGTATTAATGCTTTGGTTTATTCATCAAAGTCACATCAACTTAACTACGCAGTATGTCGGAAAATTAACGGAACTTTTTAAATTAAAAAGAAACAATTTGTTATTTTGCCACAATTATTCCTTTTTATTCAAAATACATCCCTTCCGCACCAATACACCGCTGGGCACGTTCAACCAATTGTAACATAGATTTTTCATGGCGTTTCCTGAAATCGCTCCAATGACCCTCGGCTTCTTGAACTTGTGTAACACTGACATAAAACGTTCGTGTCATGGCCAGTTTGAGTTTTCGGAATAGGAGATAGTCACACGGAGATAAGTCAGGTGAATACGGAGGACGTTGGAGCATACAGGCTTGTTTCTTGAACAAAAATTTACGAACAGCGACGGTCCTGTGCGTTGGTGCATTATCGCGCAACAAAGACCAACTTCCCGGCGCTCGATATTCGGGCCTCACCCGAGCGATTCTCTTAAATAAACGCTCTATAACACGCCGATAATATTCACCAGTGACATTTGGACCCTGTGGAGCGAATTCACGAAGTATAATGCCTTTAGAATCGTAAAAACAGATCAACATTGTCTTCTCTCCACGTCCACGTAGCACTTTGGCGCTTTGTTTGAGGATCATACTTGAAGCACCAAGTCTCGTCGCCAGTTACAATCGATTCGAGAAATCAGCAGTTCCGCCTGGCTGTTTCATTAAGGTCCTTGCAATGTTCAACGCGAGCAATTTTTTGGTTCTCATTTCAGGCGTGAGGAACAAATCGAGCAGAGATTTTCTGTTTGTTTAAATGTGTAGGTGTCAACAGTTCTAACTGATGTATAAAAATATCAATTATCATTCAGTTGACCGTGATTGAACTTTTGTCAAGTGATATAAGAAGATATATATTGTAGAGGTCCGTCTTCCTCGGAATCGCTTGACGAATTGCTTCCTTTTACGAACTGGCAATCCGCACTCAATTAGCCGAACTAGGGCCCGCGGTAGCAGCGGGGCAGACAAAGGACCGAAGGACTCACCACCACCCTTTTCGTTTTGCAATATCTTTCCATCCTTCCCAGCATCGCTTTCATCTCTTCGTCTCTCCCGGCTAGCAGCACAATGTCGTCTGCATACGCAATTGCCCATATTATCCGCTTTCCCTCCAGCACACCTCAATCCTGGCCTTCCCTCAACCAGGTCAGCTACGTACAGGTTAAAGAGTGTCGGACTTCACGGCAGCTCTGCCTTACGCCTCTTTCCAGATTCATCCTCCTCGATAATTTCTCCCCTACCTTTACTCTACAACTTGCCTTTTCGTATATGTTCTCTATTCTTCTTACTAGGCCCTCTTCAATCCCCCTCCCCCTTATTGAGCGCCAGAGCACTTCCCTGTCCAGTCCGTCGAAGGCCGCCTTGAAGTCAATAAAGGCTGCAAAGAGTTTACCTTTTTTTTCTCTTAACCTTTTCTGTAGAGGAGATATACAGCTTTCAAGTTATATATTGCTTTAATAGATGGCGTTTGTTTTTTCCTTGAAATTTAAAAAGTTCTCTTAGTTTTCCGACATACTGTATGGTTAGTGCGCTACAATCCTCCTCTTTCATTTTTATCGAACGACGATCGACAGACATACCATGCGCCACCAGCGATCGAATAACGCAACCGCCTCCGAAAGATGCACACGCGCGAATTGCAACACACATATCTCCAACATGGTGCGATGTCAACTTTCGATGTCAACTATTTCGACCATATCCGTCGAAATAAGCTTTCTTCTATCCTGGGTCCAAAATCTCCACTAGTTTCTTTTAACACCACAACTAGGGGTGACAGTAACTGGCCGCTAGCGGAAACGGTAGGGAGAATCGTATAACTATGTGTGGTTCGGTATACCGACCACTAATGAATTTCCAAATTAATTCCACTCTCATTAACGTTGTAAACATTATTCGAATCGTACATAGTGTTTCGGATGGATCGGTGGACGCTGGAATCACTCAGCGCTGAGCGTGAAGGTGGTGCAGGCCGAAAGACAGAGTGCAACGAGTACGGTATTTTACAACGTATATTCGACATTCCAGTGCAACACAGACAAGACGATCCAGTAACAAAAATGACAAAATTGACGAGTACAGAATTTGTGTTCGTAGTTCGAAGAACTTGAATTTGTGCGGGTGCACGCAGAAGTTAACTATTGAGCGGTTTTCTCAATTCCGATTATCCAGAGCGAAACACTTTCTCGCAGAGGTTCGTCGCGCGGTTTTTTCTCTCCTCTTTTCGGGTGCTGGCCAATTGGTCGAAAATGACGACACGGCATGACGCTAGACTCTTATTGGGCCATGGTGTCGCCAGACGACCTCGAGCCAAAAAAATTGGTTTTGACTGACGCCGCCGATTGCGAACGCCGCCGCCGCTGACGCTCATTTGAATTCCAAACACATAGCAATGTATGTTTTTACCCGGTTTACGAGTTCGGTGGATGTCAATAGTAATTGTTGCGTGTCCCGTTATGTGGAACGACTGATGAATTTTGTAACCTTTCTTGAAACGATGTTGTGCGCTTTTTTGAAATTCATGATCCAGGTATGGCCAGCTTTGAATGTTGGAAGATCGATGTCCTCCTTTGCTTCTAGCGTCCATTGTTTTATATCTATATCATGCACAAAGGAGCCCTGATCCATTGCAGCCTGAAATTTGTCTAGTAGGTACATACATACTTCACGATTGATAATATCATCTCTCTGCGTGTACCACCTCTCGCCAGTGTTTCTTCCCATTGATCGCGGTTGTCCAAAACTCAACAGCTCGTGTTTTATAATTGTAGTCTACGTTACCACTATCACCCGGGACACACCGGTCATGAAATTCATTGCTACTAACGTTTTCCTCGATATTACCCTCTTGAACAAACTCACATTCTTGAGGTCACGTTGGATTTCGATAATTCAAGAGGATCTTTATTTGTAATTTATTGGTTGGAACTTTCCTTTACACATTCTCGTTCGATACCTTTTACACAATGCTGTTCGATTCCCTTTGGTTTCTTTCTTTCTTTTTGGTCGCCTATCAGCCGGCGGTGGCGCTGCCGCTGGCACGTTATGCCGATTCGCAACAGAAACTCTTCGGTTTATGGCATGTCTTTAAGCTGTTGGGGCAGGACCTATTCTAAAGTTGTAAGGGCAATCAATATAAAAATTCTTTATTCTCAAAAATAGCTTTAACTTGCGATCGTGCCATAAACCTTGGCCCCATGGGTTCTAGCCTCCTCTGCGGGGTGCATTATTGCGACGCGACAATAACTGACAATGAAGGTTAGGCAACCCGAAGATTCCGAAAGTTATGAAACTTTGCATACAAGTACAGTATGTCATCTGTAATATAACCCTATTTTCCAATTGTGCCATTACTCGTTTTTAAAGGGTGAAATCAGCCCTTGACAAAAATCGAGAATTTTCTTTTCCGTGACATATCTCAGCAACGCTGAGAAATATCTGAAAAAAGTTTAATTCAAATTTGCATCGTTTTATCGCGTTTACTTAACTGCGTAAAACATGTTTTGGAAAAATACGTGGTCTTCGAGTTACCCCTCCCTCCGCCCTAAGAATATATTGTTTACTATTCGTCTTTGGAATGATTGAAAACGCCACATCTTGATCTTCTGGAATCAACTGATTTAACCCTTTGCACTCCGAACGAATCTGGACGTTGGCTATCGGCTACTCAGCGCCACTTTACGGGATAAGCGAATATTTACAGACCCTCGTATTATTTATTATAATTTTGGAAATAAGTAACGTATTATAATGATATTGGACTTATATGAATTGGTTGAAATGGGGGGAAGTATATTTGGAACAAAATCAATACTTTATTGTTTATAATTTTGTACAGTATGATACGTTTTGAAACACCCCCCAATATGCATTGCAGGCTGATTAGTGCATGTTTGGCAATAATAAGTTGTTTGACGCCTGCCATCAGATGTTTTCCTGTTAGAACACACAATGTAGTCCCGTTTTGTTTGTCCCACATCGGGAATATGTAGTTTATTGTTTAATCTATTGTCCGCAGAAGATGTGGACGGACGCGTTCTCGATACACGAAAATCGCCCTTCAATTGGTCAACGAGTGTCTGGACAAACTTGTGGTATAAATTCACATTAGCCCTCTACACAGAACCCTACCCCAGTTGTACACTCTTTAGAGCGCTCGTACAGTTGCTCAAAAGCTCTTGAAAAGTTCTTTTCCGGAATCGCCTTTAGCTGCTCGGTGCAAGCTCTTTGAATCACCGAAATATCCTCGCAAAAGTGGCCTTTCATCTTCATCTTGAGTTTTGGGAATAAAAAATACTCTGCCGGCGCCAAGTCAGGCGAGTAGGGGGTGGGGGGGATAAGACGGTGATTTGATTGGCGGCGTAATAACGCGTCAAAAGTGATGCGGTGTGTGATGGCGCATTGTCATGCAAGAGAGTCCAACTGCCCGGATCCCGATACTTGGGCCGGATACGACGCAGTTGGCGCTCCATTACCTCCAGATAGAATGTAGAATTTACACTTTGCCCTGTCGGAACGAATTCGTAGCGAATGAGGCCCTTCGAGTTGAAAAATGCAACGAGCATCGTCTTGATTTTCAATTTTTGGCAACCACGCTGATGGTTGCCGTTTGGTGTGAGGGTCGAACATGAAATACCAACTTTCATCACCCGTTACAATTGTTTTGAAAAAATTCGGATCGCTGTCGGCAGTTTCAACAAAATCCCTCGCGTAGGAAAGACGCGTCTGTTTCTGTTCATCAGCCAGGAAGTGTGGAAGAAAACGAGAGTAAACCTTCCGGCGGTTCATTTTTTCAGTTAATGTGGAATGTACAGAATCCTTCCGGATTTAGCTATTCGGTGATGGCCCGAAGGGTGAGATGAGGTTGTTCAAGCAGTAACGCGCGCACTTTCGCAACGTTTTCGCCCTGAACAACAGTTGAGGGCCTCCCACTTCGTTCGTCGTCTTCCAGCGACTCTCTACTGCCTTTAAAGCGCTTCCACCACGTGTATGTTGTAGTACGAGATGCAGCTTAATCACTAAATGCTTATTGAATCATAGAAAAACTTTCTACGAAGGATTTGTTAAGCCGAACACAGAACTTAATTGCGCTTCTTTGTTCCATTTCGTGAGCTCGCACAAGGTATCACGAACGCAACGCACGCAACCGTGTATAACTCGAGAATGAAGTGACCAAAAACGCTAAAATTTTGTACACATGCTCGTCAAGATTGGTACTACATTTTTCTTTAGTTGAACAAGAGATCGAACTACTTGTACCGAGTATAGAAAATCAGTTCGGGAACTTTTCTGACCTACTGTGTACTTTTGCGGCCAGTATTAGGCAGATACACTTGGCTACACCAAGTTTTGAAATATTCTGCTGTGATTTGTCCTGATTTCGAAGCTTCGATGTAAATATTGCTTGGTCGGAATAGTGTTCCTTGCACCTTCGGGCCAAATTGTCCTGTATGCTCTTTCAAAACTATGTATAAAGGTGAAAGCAGACGCCGATTGAACCCCTGCTTCTACTCTTTTCTCTCCTGATTTTGCCAATGTTCGTCCAGAATGTACACTGCCCGAAATTTCCATAAAGCCACTGTGTTTTTCGCTGAAATCTTATGATATGTCTGTAATAATGATTATTTCGTGAATAATATCGTTTTAGGGTTCATTAATGAAAACATATTCGTTAACTGCAACAATAGAAACAATATTTATTTGACGAAAATGTGAAAAAACATAATATAACACAAAATGAAATGCGAAATTTCTATAATGCCACTTCTTTTTTATGTAAATAAACTCTAAATTAACAATAGCTTCT
Source organism: Nomada fucata (assembly GCA_948146005.1). Classification (NCBI taxonomy): domain Eukaryota; kingdom Metazoa; phylum Arthropoda; class Insecta; order Hymenoptera; family Apidae; genus Nomada; species Nomada fucata. The sequence goes on from OX411280.1 coordinate 19,713,393, forward strand.
TCCTTATTTCTAAATTAGTAGTCAGTACAAGTACCATTTCTCTGAATCACTTGAAAAATTCGATTCGGCAGTGACAAAATTAAAGTTTGAAGCGCTTCTTCATCGATGGACGCCCACGCTTCACAAACTGCCTTTGACAAGTCGTCGATTGTATTGTATTATTTATAATTGCCTTAAACTTTCCTCGCGACTATTCCCCACAGATTTTCGATAGGGTTGTGGTCCGGGGAACAAGCTGGCCATTTCAAAACTTGGATATCCTTTTGATTAAACCATTGCTTGGTATGGTGTGATGTGTGGACTGCAGCATTATCATGTTGAAAAATGCGGTTGTTGTAAATGGTACCAAAATTATTTCCAACAATTCCGTGTATTGTTCGGAGTTCATTTTAGTAGAAATACGACAAATGGGTGTTTTTTTATTGAATGTAAATGCAGCCCACACCATTAACGTGCCACCACCAAAATTACGACTCATTGCAATATTTTTTTCTTTCGATAAATCATGCCAATAGTATTTGAAACCATCCGGTCCATCTAAATTGAATTTCTTTTCATGGGAAAATATAACATTTTGCCATTCAGTACTCCATGACATGTGTACTCTTGCAAACTCAAGACGAGCCTCTTTGTGGTGTGGTTTTAGACTTGGTTTCCGCAGCATTTTCGACCATCGAAACCGCTTAGAACTTTTTAATACTTGTTGGACTCGTCTCGTGGATACTGGCAACTCAAGATCATTTCGAAGTTGTGATGCACTTATCATTTCCTTGGCTGCACATCTCATAAGTAGCGTACGTTGCCTCCTCGTCAGCTTCTGATTTCCACCTTTAGGATGGTTTTTACCATAATTTTCACCTAGATCTACGTAATTATTTATGAGAGTTCGTGAACGATTAAGTTTGTTCGCTATTGCACGATTGGAACAACCCATTTCCTTGTAAGCATCAATCGATGCCTTCTCTTCACTAGACAATAATTTTCCTCGCGGCATTCTGATAAAAATGTACTTAAATATAATAAATATACTATTTCTGTAAAACAAGATTTTAATTTGAATCCTAATACTTACATTTGAATTGATTGGGTTACCATATGTAGTAGCTATCCTTACGGAATTAGTATACAGACTAAGTGGCTTTATAGAAACTTCGCACTTAAATACTGCTTTATGTCGGAAAAGTTCAAAGCGGACGCAAAATGTAAACGTAGCGGTGCAACAAAGTATTCCATGTAGACTTAATAGCAAAAAAACATGAACAGGGACGAGAAAAAGTAACAAATTTGGTAATATTGTTACAATATAAGCGAACATGAAGGTGGCTTTATGGAAATTTCGGGCAGTGTATTTCAAGGTTGAAGCCACTCTCGTCTGCATTATAAATTTCTTCAACTCCGATTGTTGGAATGTTAGATCTTACGTTCGAAACAAAAGTTGCTGCAACATTTTGCAAGTTACCAATATCTTGGAACGTAGATCGCGTTTTGAATGTTGTTATCATGCGAGATACGATTCCATGCACATTCTTGAAATTCCAAATCCACCATTTACTTGCCTTGAATTCGGGTATGTCCAATAGCAGGTCTTTTGCTTCCAAAGCCCATGATCTCAAATTCATGTCATGGACAATAAGTTTCGTGTTAGAAGCTTCTTCAAACTTTTGCTATACATATTCCGTAATAAATGTAAGTTTATCTGCATTTCTTCCTCCCTTCTTAAGACCCGCAGCCCACCTGTATAGCTTTTACACCTTGCGAAAGTTTTTTTGTACAGTGGTTAGCGGTCGAAGTGTTTGTCTTCCGCTTTTCCAAAACTCTACAGCTTTTTTCTTATAACTTATATCGACTTTTCCACCTACTTCACCAACAATACACTCTCCAGGGTCAAAATTATCTTCTTCATATTCTGTAGGCGTAATATGCTTTACAATGTGAGCACTATGTGGTTCTGATGGATCATCAAATTGAAGCACATAATCATGTTCAATTGATGGTGAATAATACGTACTTTGGAAACTGTTTATACTATCACGAATTTCATTGTGTAAGCCAACTTCTACCGGCTTTATTGGTGTCTGCGTTATACTCGCGATTTGAAACGTAGTAGCTAACATGTTTATTGCGTTACCGATATTTATCGACTGCATTTTAAAGAAATGGCTTGGAATGCAATGAACACTGACTTGTAATTAAATGGCATCATGTGCACTTGACTACTGTCGTACACCCAACTGTAAATGAGCTACATCCGCGCGAACATTTATATGCAAGCATCACCGAAAAACTGCACAAAATAAGTAACATTTTGAAGATAAGTGTAACGATACTGTTATATATACTGATACGAGCCTGTTTGTGTAACTTCAACTCCTGTAGCTTTGACAAGGTTATTCGTACGACATGTGGTCGAGCGTTGTCGTGCAAGAGAATTGGAGTCATCCGATTAACTAATTTTGGTTGTTCAATCGCAAGATTTCTCATCATTTCATCTAGTTGATAACAGTAGATATCCGCCGTGATCGATTGGCCAGGTTCCATAAAGCTGTGGTGGATGACACCTGAGGCAGCCCACCAAACAGTGACCATCAGCTTCTTCTGGTGCTGGACAGTGCTTTAGTGATTCATTTTTGTCCAACCATTCAGATGAACGCTTACGATTATCGTACATGATCCATTTTTCATCGCACGTAATGATTTGATTGAGAAATGGTTCGGCTTTGTTGCGAGAAAGAAGGGAAAGACATGCGTCGTGTTTTCGTTCCTTTTGTGCATCAGTCAATTCATGCGGTATCCATTTGTCCGGCTTTTTCACTTTTCCGATTTGTGCCAAATGAGTCAAGATCGTTTGCTTTGATACATTGTACACTAATGATAATTTACGTGCACTTTGGCTGGAATTCCCTTCCACAGTAGATTTCAGGACGTCATTATCCACCTGAGTCTTGGGTCGACTACGTGGTTCATTAGACAGGTCGAAATCTCCCGAACGAAATTTCTTGAACCGACGGGTTACAGTCGCGTTTGTAGCCACTTGAATGCCGAACACACTATTGATATTGAAAACTCCCTGCCGTGTTGTGGCTCCACGGTAGAACTCATGCTTCATCAACACACGAACTTCGCTGATTTCCATGGTCTCACTTAATCGCCTATACAAAAAAAATTGCAAATTTTTTCAAACTGTAAATATGCGTTAAAAAGAGGAAAAGATGTACCTTTCACACGTGTTACGTCCTGGTTTGGAATTTCCAAGATGGACGGATACGCTCGCAATTTCGATCGTAGCTACTCCCATTAGGACAGCCAACGGGCATCGGGACGTTAAGAAATGTATAGTGTATTAGAAATAAAGGGAGCGATAGTCAAAGTAAATCAATTTATTTTAATGCCAATTCCTACTCCTCGCGGAGGTAAAAACTCCTAAACACATATGAGTAATATTCCTCCGGTACTGGCTCTCTCGTCGGTGTGTCAGTTTTCCCTGGGAAGTGGTCCAAATAAAAATTTGGAAAGTATTCTGGAAATTCCTGCTCGATGGGCAATAGGTCCCACTCCTGTTCGAACGACGGGGACGGAGACCCGACTGGGGATGGGATAAGGGGAACCGTGGATGCCTCTGAGTCCACGGGGGGACACGGGGCGGATAATCGGGGGTATCAGAGAATACCGAAAAGGTGAGCTGTCTAGGTTTGGGTTATGTTTCGGTTACAGTAGGTAGGCGGCTGAAACACTAGTGTTTAGTGTATAAACACTATTGTATAAGCCGCCTCGGACTGAACCCGCTATCTCTTCGTTTAAAGAATTTGGGTTTGTTATCTCGAAATTTTAATGATATACTATAAATAATATATATTTTGATCGCTTACAAAGAGTCTGTCCATTCCTACAGAAGAAGTAATAACCTTATTCACTCATATGTGTGCAATAATGGAAGCCATAATAAATGGTACCCATTTGGAATCAGATTCTCTGAAATCTGAAAATCATAAGCACATTTTATGTAAATTAACATATATTAATATTCAATCAGAGGCACATCATTTAGCATTTTCTGATATATGCATTAGTGGTGAAGATTTTGTAATTACCTGTATAACTCTTCCCTTCAGTAATTAATTATCCAACCTCTTTCCGTGTTCATTAACCTCTTTGACTTCGTATCGATAATTCTGTCTATTTCAGGTTTCTATTAACTTATATATCACTCCATTCATTTTCAAATGTTGCGTTTTAGTTCAAAGATGATTCTATTTTGCTTCATATTTATATTTTCTTAAAACCACTGGAAAATATTTCCAATGTTATGTATCACATCACCAAACCATTCCGAGAGTCCACAAAATGTATACGACATTTATAACTATTGTAGGAATAAATAAAGTTTATTAAAATAGTTTAGGTGATATTAACCCTTAGCGCTCCGCACGTTTTTGTACCACTGCCTACCAGCAACTCCGGCACATTTTCGCAGCGGAACGAGTGAGAAGAATGGGTCTTATTTTAAGTGAGAAGAATTACACGTGCTTGTGAATGTTTTTGATTTTATTTATTTTATACATATGCACTTTCTTCTTGTAAATGAATGATAAATTTTAAATTTTATAATTCACCATGGTGTGATATCTTTGGAAACAATCTCCCATGTGCATTCTGGGTTTACTTGGGCAAGTGTCACAGTATTCGCTTGTTCGACGTCTGCCATCCCTTTGTTTCCTTGTAGGGCACACAACACAGTCCCTCTTTGGACCTTTCCTCATTATGTGCAGTTTTCCGTTTAGTCTAGTTTCAGAAATTAATGTAGAAACTCTTATTCTCTCCTGACGAAAATCTCCTACGAGTTGATCGACTAAAATTTTCCTGTACTTTAAATGCGTCTTTCTCATTTTTATTGTGCTGTACAGTTTTATACAAGATGTATGAATTAATTATTGACATCTCCATGCCATAGAAGAATAGTTTCCGCCACCACTTAAGTAACATCCTCAAAAAGCAATAACTGGAGGCGTATTGTACCACCTCGAATAAATCTATTAGTGGTTATCATCCCAGCATTATACCAGTTACTCAATAACCTTACTATTCTCTTATTCCTCCAAGCTAAGAGCATTGTATTTCCTTGCTTATATGCGACAGTTTTTTTTTCTCTTAATTTTGGTTTCTTCAGATTTGTTGGAACACTTTTTCTGTTTGTTTGTATGGTACCGGTCAAGTGGCATTTCATTTTTCTTAATTCTTCAGCTAAGGGTATACTAGTGTAATACCTGTCGGTATGCATATGATATCCTGCTGCGGTAGGTACCCGATCTAATAATTGCTGGTACAGATGCAGGGTCATTCTGGTGCTGACCAGTAAATCTCGCCTTGGCAGATTATCGGAAGTGAAACTTCCATAATATGGAAGAATGCTATACACATATCCAGTTTCGGAATCTGCTAGAACGTACACTCCCGTCCATAAGTCACCGGACACTTCCTAGTTTTTAGCAAAATAATTATTAACACATGGATACAATCCTCTGGCTTGATTTTTTTGTTGATTTTGTAATATTAAGCTATTTTACGATAAAGAAGTAGTGGAGAAATGTAAAAAATCTTACCGAAATATCTTATATTTTCTTTTCGTCTATATATCCGCCGCGTGCGGCTATCACTGCTTGGACTAGTTGCGGCATCCGGTCGAGTAATTTTGTTAACTTTTCTGAATTTATTGTTGTCCAACTTTTTTGTAATAGTTCCCATAAATGTTTCTTTGATTTTGGACACACTTTGCGTACGTTTCTGTCTATTTCTTCCCATAATTTCTCTATTGGATTAAGATCGGGTGATTGCGGAGGCCATACCATAATTTTCAATTCATGACTATTTTCCAGGTCTTTTAAATAATTAGTACAAATTTTTGCGGTGTGTTTGGGATCATTGTCCTGCATAAATATAAAGTTTCGTCCTATTAAGCGTTTACCAGACGGCACTGCATGGTCACGTAAAATTTGCAAATACTGTTCTTTTTTTAAAATTCCCCCGATTTGCACTAAATCACCAGTTGGATTTGCCCCAAAACAACCCCATACCATCACAGACTGACCCCCATGCTTAACGGTTGGTACAATACAATCGAGAATTAATTTTTCAGTTGGTTTCCTACGCACATGGATTCGTCGTTTTGTACCAAACACCTCAAATTTCGACTCGTCGGTCCACAACACCTTTTCCCAATCTTCAGTAGTGTAATCTTTATATAATTTTGCCTACTGCAGTCTTTTTTTCTTATTTTGAGTCCTTAATAACGGTTTTTTAACTGCAACACACCCGCGAAGCCCTGCTTGCAAAAGACGTCGCTCAACTGTCGTCGTACCAATTGGATCCTCTCGATCTGTGTTAACTTCTGCCGCAATTTCTGTTACTGTGATCCTCCTGTTTTGTTTACTTAATGTTTGTATATAGCGGTCTTCATTTTTTGTTGTTTTTTTGGGCCGTCCAGTTCGTTTTTTAGATTCAAAAGTATTAGTATCTGTTAATTTTTTCATTGTATCATGCACTGTTGATTTCGGAATTTTAGTTTTTATCGCAATTTCCCGCACAGAATAGCCTTCTTTAGCAAGAGTAATAATACTCGAACGCTTTTGAATAGATAATTCTTTTCTAGAACTGCTCATACTCATCACATGCACTGTCAAACTCGAAATAAAGAAGAAACAGCGACATCGCCTTCGCAGCTCCATGCTTATCTCTGTTTAGCCTAGAATTCCTCTTACAGTGTTTATAAACTCTTCATAATGTTCCAAATATAATCCTATGATGGTCTTGAACGTCCAAAGCGAACAAAATGTCCCAACATGTACCGAATGAAAACCTTACGAAATGAGCGTTTACGCATTTGCTGAAAACGAGTAAGTGTCCGGTGACTTATGGATGGGAGTGTATATTTGTCATTTCGTGTCTTTTTGTCTTTGGCAAGTGACACAGTTTTCGATGTAACTTTTCATGTCCCGCGTAATATTAGGCCAGTCGTATCGTATACGAATTTCATGTAACGTTTTGTTGTACGCGTTCTGTCCCCCAAACAGTGAGTCGTGTGCTAGTCGGATAATTTCTTTTGTATCCGAGGTGATTGGTTTTGAGACATAGATTTCTATGTCCCGTTTCAATTTAGAAAAGAGGGAAGCAATTTCTTTAATATAATCCCGGTCTTGTATTATGTTTGGTCCAGTGTTTCCAATTGTTGGCTGAATAAATATTGTGAGATCTCGGGTCTCGCGTTGCGTCGGAAACACTGTATGCCTTCTCCGTTGCATATTATTTCTTGAATATCAATGTACGTTTGAAGTTGTCTTTCGGAGTTCACGGCGGTTAGAAGTTCACCTTGTATTTGCGAAAACCGATGCAGGAAGTCATTGATAGATTCTTGTGGTCTTTGTTTGAACGAGTCCCGTTTTGTTTTTAGTGATGACGCACCGAATTTTCTCTATTAGTTTAGAGATTGTCGTGATGGTGTCTGACCGTATCGTCAAAGCTGCGCGTCTTTTTAGTTTTTGTGATATGATAGCGAGTAGTAGTAGTGGATGTTGGTTTTGGTTCAGCATAGACGCGACTTTGATGACGGTTTTGATAAAAATCTCCGTGTTTGATCCGTTAAATTCCGGAATTAGAGGTAAACATTGTTCGTATTTCTCTATTCTGTTTAGAGATTGCATTTCCTCGTGTTCGGGAAATGCGTGAGGGTTACTCGACGTTTGTACACTCGGTCTACTTTCTTCTAATACTTTTAATCTATCGCGTACTTGTAATAGTTTGTCGGCTAATATATTCTTGTCGATTTGAGCACGAGTGGGGCTTTGTGATCTTGACATATTGTTCAAGGGAGCAGTCACGTAGTCTTTAGAAAGATTGGACGATGTGTCGTATGAAAGATTTACGTCTGATTTGCTTTGGCGCGTCTGAGTCCACTTGTGATACAGTTCGTCTTCTGTGGCGATACTCCGGGTTCTTGTTTAAAATATCGCCAACGATTCCTCCTTGAAGGATATCTAGGGAAGCTAGAAGGTTTTCCGTTGGTTGAAGTCCACAGGCTGATACCCTTACCGCTGCCACCAGTTTATGTTATCGAATCGGTTGAAACTGTATGCCGTTGATAATCGTTTATTCAAAGTTAGCCTCTTGTTACAATAGTTTACAGATTTTATTGTATTTTCAATTTATGTCGCAGTATTGCGGCTCCTACTAACTACTCGTCTTAATTTTTTTACTGAGCTACTTGGGTGTCGCGAGTTCCCCTTTTATATTGGGAAAAGTGCCGGAAATTGAGAGTGAGAGATAGCCTGGGAAGGAATTTTGAGTACAGGGGTCACGTAGTTATTTCCTGGAATTCTATGTGGACAAGCGTCTGATTAGAATGTAGATAGTAGGGGTTGGATCTTTGATTGCGATCAGAATTTCGAAGGATGACAGGCGGATGCGTGGGAAGCAGGAGAGGCAAGTCGTTCGACACCGGATCGGCAGTAAACGGATACGTTGCTTCCGGCGCGTATCCGCTCGCTATTCTGCGAACACGGTCTCGACAGTACGTGTTGTTGAGTTACGCTTATCGTATAACCCCGTATAACCTTGTATGATCGGACTAGGCACAACAAAAGGAATATTATCAATACTGCCGAGACCCAAATTCAAATGAGTTTTCGTATTTCCTTTTTAGTCAAACTGTTATTCCATATTGTTTGATGACTATTTTTTATTTCTTCTGTGATGATTTCATTAAGATCCTCTCTGATCTCATTACATCTTGGAATTGCCATTGATTCGTCAGGGCAAAATTTGATACGAATTTATGTCAACATATCTACATCTGTTAAACAATAGGGACCGTTTTTTGCTTGTTATATTTCATCGTGTAAGTAAGCATCAGCAACATTTTCCAAAACATTTTGTGAGTATTAACAATAATTGTCCCGATTGAACTAATTACCCATAAAATTGTTGCAAACATGTGGAACATTGTGAATAACAAGCATATAGACAATACTCCATACAAAGAGTACTGTGAGACGGTTAACAATGAAAATCGCAATATGTCGTAATATCTATAATTACTATAATACTACAATAGTATGGGTTAAAATCTGTCTGCCCTAGCCGATGGTTTCCCATAGTGTCTCGACGTTGCATTCTTGTTTACCGATCCCGTTCCCCTATCGGCCTCGTGGCGACATTTGCCAGATGAGTTTGCGAGGCGCTTCAAAGCCTTGGGTTATCTTACATTCGGCCAACCTCACTATAAGTCGGTCCTCAGACTTGTTGTACATGTAAAAGAGAAACAGCAGCGAACTTCATTAGTTTAGTTTCTTTTTAACAGCGGCTTGGGGTTTATAACATCGTCGCAGCGTGATTTCCTTTATCTGCTACTGAGAGTGTACCCTTGTCTCTCTTTAACCGAGGTCGCTTGTTTCCTGGGTTGTCCTTTCCTATTTTCCTTCCTGTAACGAGTCCAGAGCCACAAACCCTGCTCTGACCTACTTTCTTCGGGGCTATTAACACCCTTTCCTCTTCGACTTCGACAACCCCAGGTTGCAAAATCAAGTCCTGGCTCGGTCCCGTTTCGGGTTCACTGGTCACTTGCACTAGCACTAGCTCGCCTGATGTATATTTCTTCGCTTCTCTTCCCGCTCTGTCACAGCGCTCTTTTTGCGCTCGTTGATCTTCGGCGATATGCTGTGTGACATATCGCCGTATTTCGTTCATATCCAAGCGATCCACTTCCCTTTGTACGGCGCTCAATATTGGACCTTCGGCTATGCCACGCCCGGCGATCCCGATCAACGCTTTCATTGGCGTGGCACAGATACCTTTATTATGCATCGTGTTCAACGCGCTCTGTACCTTTTTTACTTCCAAGTCTCAGTCATTCGGGTCTGTTCCTGCCGCCGTGGTGGTGAACGCATAGACTATGCGTTCAACACGTGCTTGATACCGTAAGTATCGCAGAACATCCTGAAATTTCTTGATGTGAAGCTCGTCCCTCGATCGCTAATTACGTGAGTCGGTGCTTCGAACAAGTACATAAGGGTCAGCAGCGTTCGTACCGTATGCCGCGTCTTTTGGTCCTTTACTGGTTCAATGATGGTAAACTTTGCGAAGGCGTCTACCATTACGAGTAGGTATTTATTTCGCCTGCTACTCGTTTCGAATGGTCCGACATGGTCAATATGAATCGTCTGGAAAGGCACTGGCACCTTCTTAATTGCATTCAATTTGCACGGTCTCTTGCGCCCGGTGTGCTTATAGTACGCACAGTTAAGCTATCCACATAACACTTAATCACCAAGCACTTAATCGATCCAACAATGCCATGTAATATTCACTATGGATAGTTTTGCCTTTCTCAAGATAGTCAATGAACAAAATTCCATGCGCGTCCCAAAAGACGGATGTCATAATCTTGCCAGCCGACTTTTGTGTTTTTCGTCGTTTTAGACGACTTTCACCGGCTGCTGTCCACTCAGCTGACGATCTTTTTGATTCAGACGTGTAGTGGTGGATCCATGTTTCATCCATTGTCACATACCGATGCAAGAAATCCTTTCTATTTCGCTTGAACAGCTTCAAACAGCGCTCTGAATCGTCGACGCGTTGTTGTTTGTGGTCCGGTGTGAGCAAACGCGACACCCACTTCGAAAGCAACTTGCGCATGCCCAAATTTTCATGTAAAATTGTAAAGACACTACCTTCTGATATCTTCAAGGTGTCAGCTATCTCACGCAACTTCATTTTACGGCCTTTTAAAACTATTTTGTGGACATTTTTTATGTTTTCCGAAACAACTGCCGATTTTGACCGACTAGAGTGTTCAGCATAATCGGTGCTTGTACGTCCACGTTTAAATCCAGCATACCAGTCAATAATAGTTGATTTCCCTAGCGTAGAGTCCCTATAATGCTTATCAAGCCACTGTTTGACTCCAATGTAGGGGTCGTCGGGGATGTTGCCTCGACTGTTGCGCTGCCCTACACAACGGGTGGCACAGGGGTCCTCCCCGGGGACGGTGGGTCAGGCAGAAATGGCTTGCAACGTTCTGGTTAGTCTTGGTACGTTTATTCGACACGACGACTGACCGTCTTCTCCTCGAAGGATACTCATTGAAGGATCAGGAACGACTCCTTGTCGGCCTGGTGTGTGGAGACCGGGACGGTTCCACCACTCCTGCACAATCCCCAGGGAGGGGGTAACCCATCCCCACACCAACAGTATAGGGTGCGCCATCTTTTGTGTCGGTATCTGATTATTGAATAACTTAAAAAACAAAACGATTTCCATATATGAGGTAGTTTTATTTAATTTGGTCCTTTACAACTTATTTGGACTAGTTTTTGAATACAACATCAATCAAGTGGCCGCCTTTATTGGCCAAAGCAAAATGTGCCCTTTTTGCTGCGTTTTCCATCACTTTTTCGAGCATCTCGGGCGGTATAGCGATAATTTGGGCACGAACGTCGAATCTGGAGATCTGGGTGGCCAGTCAATATCGCCATTTTTTGACACCACACGTCCAGGGAATTTTCGTTGCCGAAACTGCATTGTTTGATTTGCAGTGTGGCATGGCGTACCGTCTTGTTGAAACCAGTAACCGTCCAAACCTTTTTCACACATTTGTGGGCACACATAATGAGCCAACATCCACTGATATCGATTCCCATCGACTGTTTCGCCTTCTCTGAAGAAAAATGGTCCAATGATGGTTTTGGCGCAAACGCCGGCCCAAGCAGTCACTTTTTAGTCATGCAATGGTGTTTCATGGATCTCGTGTGGATTCTCCGTTCCCCAAATGCGGCAATTTTGCTTGTTAACGACGGCAGAGAGTGTGAAATGGGCCTCGTCGGTCATCAAAATTTGCTTCCAAAAATCAGGTTCAACGTCAACCATTCGAACGACTGTTTGGCCGTATTCCAAGCGACGTGGACGGTCTGTCGGCAATATTCTTTGAAATAAATGCAAATCATCCTTCAAAATGCGTCTCAAGGTGGTTCTTCTGACGCCAAAATGCTGAGCGCGGTGACGATACGACACATGTGGATTCTCGGCAACACTTTCTCTTCCGCATCAACCAGTTCATTGTACTTTCAGTTAAAATTCAGTTAAAATTGTACTGAATTGACGTTTCAAAAACATGTTTACTCAGGTCAATCGGTTGATAAATGTTATAGTTATTCAATGTTTACATACCGACATAAAAGTTGGCGTACCCTGTATTTTTTCCCATCAAAAAACAGTGTTTAACACGTTCACGCCGGCGCGTACCACCGGTGGCCCGCACTTGACTGTCTCATTGGGTGGCGTGTACCGCCGATGTTACGCATTCGATTGTGCTATTAGCCACTGAAAATTTAACGTACATTCATAAAAACGTTTATTTTCAATCAAAATTATAATTAATAACATATTATAAACATGACTTTTGTCCAATAAAATACACATAAAAGTTCAGTATTATAAATATAACTCAAATTCGATCAAATTAATATAATAATTGAATATTATTTTATTTATAACTCAATTATTTATTATTTTTTGTATAATTTGTTAAAACATTTCAAGCAAAGTGCTGGCTGACCCTCGTATTGACCACAATACGTCTTCACTCTTGTAGTTTTGTTAGTGGCATAGTCTCTGCCCTTCGTTTTGGATAAATTTTTATAGCATTCCTTGCAGCGTTTACGAACCTCTCTTGCAGACCCCTCGTATGATTGAAGAACATGTTTATGTGACGGCATATGGCGATCTATTTCTTCATTGGCTAAAAGATGATCAATGATAACTTCTCTAAATTGTAATATATTCATATTTTTAGTCCCCCATCTTTTATGAATATACCACGCATTCACGAGGGAAGTTCCGCATATTAATTGTATTTTTATTTTTCGGTACCATTTAATGGTTTTTCGTAAACAACTGTAATACGCTGATAGTTGATCTGATAAATCAACACCTTTCTTTGCCATATATATAATTTGCTATATTATAATCAAACACAGCATCGGGCTTTACTTTGCCATTTGTTCCTTGGACAAATTTACACTGGTCATTCCTTGAGGTAGTTAACATGCAAACTGGTCTTTTGTCAGTCCATTTCAGAAATTTTACACCGCTATGATTTTCGAAACCCATAATTTCACCACGTTTTTGTCTTTGTTTTGCCTGCGGTGGTAGAAATTTTTTGTTTATTTTCACATTGCCGCAAACAAATGTACTGTTCTCTACAAGTTCTTCGACCAAAGGGACACTTGTATAATAATTATCAATAAATAGTATGCGGCCCTCAAACAATAAGCCATTTAGCAACCTCATTACCACATCATGAGTATGTGATGTTTCAATGGTCGTTTGATTTCTCCCGGCATAAATTTCGAAATTATAAGTATAACCTTCAGGCAAACATAATTTGTATAATTTTAGGCCGTACTTATGTCGCTTGCCTGGGATATATTGACGAAAACCTAGGCGTCCTCTCCATGGAACCATTCTTTCATCGATAACGATATTTATACCAGGTCTAATAGAACTCCTAAAGGTATCCACGAATGCTTCAACAATGTTTCGAATTTTGTGCAACCGATCTTCATTTCCGGCAATGGTATTGTTCGAAAAATGTAAAAACTTAAGAATAGATAAAAAACGGTCACGTGTCATTGCATTTTTTATGCGTGGGTTTGCATACATCTCCTTCTGAGACCAATAGAATCTAATTTCTGGTAATGGCACTACACCCATAATCAGCAATATGCCAATAAAAGTATTCAGTTCATTTCTTGTAACAGACTGCCAGGCCTGTTGGTGCATTCTACTGCTAGGTGATGAATTATTTATGCATTGTGCAGCATATTCATTTGTATCTTCGACAATCTTCTCTAGTATGTAATCCGTGAAGAATAGTTTGTATAAAGTAAAAGGGTCATTACAGTCAGTGTTTTCATGTAAAAATTTCTCTTCTTCCGAATACTCATTTAGTATTGAAGTTCTTCCCTTTACTTCCTGCCATTCTTCATCGTGATCCTCGTTCTCTGATTCAGATACAAAATCTTCTTCCCCCGTGGAACATTCGATAACTTCACTGTTTGCATTAAGAAAATCTTCGTCTGAAGAGGAAGAAAGTATCCGTAATCTTGATGCCTTTCTCCTGCCTCCATTTATACATTCATTAGACGAATCACTTATTTCCATATCCATGCTATGGGCATTTATAAGAGCAAAATTTAAAAAAATATTCTAGACACCTTTCTAATTATACTTACTGGCAGAAATCTGTAGTCAGGATGAAAAAACGGTACGAGTTACACAACTTGCAAAGTAAGCACTCACTGTACTACTGAGCAAGCATATAACGCGTATGCAGGTCTGAACAAGCGAAAAACGCGTGCCGCCAGATTCAGCGAGACGTAGATTTGTGCGCCGCCTCCGGGTGAAACACATGAAAATCAGCGCCGGCGTAAAAGTGTTAATCAACACACGAATTTCGTTTCTATCCATTGTCTTGAAAATTACAAAACTGGAGTCACTAAAACGACTGTAACCTCTAAACTAACGGTCAGAATGCCATGAAATTTTGACACGTACTGTTTGAAGGTTAGGACTACCCGGAAATCACGTGAGTCTGTGAACAATGTTGCCATATATATGTGTCAAACCGGGGACTTATTGAGTGATGTGTTACTTGTTGACAAACTTCCGCATCCCAGCCAACCAGTAATTCCGTTTGATTCGCTCCAGTGTTTCCTCTGCACTTCGATATACTGCGTCGTCATGGCACAGTCGGCATATTTGGAATCGTGCGCTCCTCGGCACGAGGACTATTGTCCGGCAATCGATGATATATTTTGTTGTCCTTGACCACGTACTCGTCGAAGTAGTGTTCCGTCTCCGGATTTCGATCACGGTCTTCAAGAATCTTACGTAGGCGCGCTAACTGTTTATCCTGTAGCTGCGCTGCTGTGATCCAGTCGCCTTCTGTTAAATCCACGTACGCGATCTCCAGGATCGGCAGTGGATTCCGACTGAACGCGTCCACGTGGGCCATTCTTGTACCCGCGCGGTACTCAATGTCGAAGGTGAATTCCTGTACTTCTAGCCACGAGCGTCCGACCCGTGGTAAAAATTCTTTTTTGAAAACGTCGTTCTCAGCGCGTTGCAGTCTGTAACCACCTTGAATGACCACCCGAGCAGTTGGACTCGGAAGTACCGTAACGCTAGTACTACCGCCATTGTTTCTGATTCGTAAGAATGATATTTTTGCTGGTCCGCCGTCGTCTGTTTGCTAAAATAAGCCGCGACGGTCATCTTTCCATCCCTTCCTTGTTGCGTGAGCATGGCTCCTACGCCTATTGCCCTTGCATCCGTGTGCAATTCTGTGTGTCTCGCTTATAACTAAAAGAACTCGCCAAGCCCAAGAATTGTCGTACGCCCTTGACTTGATGGTGCCTCCATGTACAGTACCGCTTCCACCTTTTTTCGCCCGGGTTGAACTCCTTCCTCGAAGATCTCCCTCCCTAGGTATTCTATCTTTGTCTTGAAGAATGAACATTTTTTCCAATTTTGGGGTCAGTCCATGTGTTCGAAACACTTCCAATACCCGTCGTAGCCTGTCCATACCCTCTTCCGTTGTACATGCCGGTATTATGACGTCGTCCAAATACGGAAAAGCAATGCGGTTTTTTTATGTACCCAAAACTTTGTCCATTAGCCCTTGAAATACGGCCGGCGCATTTGTTAGTCACAACGGCATCCTCAAAAACTCGTAATGTCCGTCCAGTGTTACAAACGCTGTCTTCGCAATAGAATTTTCCGCCATTAGTACTTGATAATAGCCGGATGCTAACTCTAAACCTATAAAGTATTTATAGCCCCCTAATTTGTCGATCTGGTCATCTATCAACGGCAACGGATATTTATTCTTAATCGTGATTGCGTTAATCGTCTTCTTCTTTACTAACATGATGGGGCTTGCATACGGCGAATCCACAACGATACACAACCGTTTCCTGCGTTTGCATTTGCATGCATTTAATCTCCATGGACGCTGTGTTCGTCTTCCCTAATTCGCCCATTGTTGACGATACACAACCGCGAAACTCCTCGATAAGGGGGATACATTTTTCTCGCGTCACCATATCCACGTCGTCGAATTGCATCTCTGTTTTCGTGTCCACTTCACAAGCGTTAACGTATAACTCGATCGCGATCTGTTTATACTCCTGTTGGAAGAAATAAAGTTTATTAAAAGAGTTGGGTGATATTAATACAATAGAAGTAATAGAATAAGGTAGTGTTGTCCACTGCGTCGTGCGGGCAACATGTAACTGCCCTCGCTCTCGCTGATGCAACGTTCGCATGCGCGACGGCGATGCGCGTGTGAAGTAATTTTCACAATGAGAAATATATATAAAAAAAAAGAATGTCGAGCTCATATGTCGTAGCATACGAGACTCGTATTTATTCAAATAAATATTACAATAAAGAAATTACAAAGATTATTGTCATAATATTGACAGTATACACGTATTAGGTTGATCAGCACGAATGAAATTCGTCTTCTGTTTCAGAGGTTTTTTATATCCATTGGGAAGGTAGGTCTGAGTTGAGGTTTGAATCAGCATTCTGGGAGTTGTTTTGGTAAAAGTTATTCTGGAAAATCTGGGTCTTATCGGAAGGTGATTGCCTATGCCGGATATGATTAGAAAAGGATGGAAGGAATTTATGGCTGTGACACGCGCTTGTTTTCGGCGATCGTGCATCGCTCTCTCGCACTCTCTCCGACGCATATAGCTCGTTCGCTTCTAAATGCTACACTCCAGTACCGGAATTTCATTACATATAACCTGGTTGCCGCGCTTAACCATTACGACATGCTCATGCAACAGGAAATCTCGGCCAACGATAACATTATACCTTGTGAACTCGTCGGGAACAACGTACGAATCACCGTCCGCGCTCACGTTCTGAATTTTCACCGTCATTCGAGCCGTTTCATTTACTGGCACGATTTTCCCCGCGAATGCCTTGATCAATGCCGCCGTTACTACCCTAACTGTAATATTGCATCTTTTCGCTATCGAAGATTGCATCACGGTGCATGCACTACCTGTGTCAAAGAGACTGTTAACCCGTTTCCCATTGACACGAATACTGACTTCATACGGATCTGACGCTTTAAAAGTAACATTCTGTACGAGATTTACCTCTTTCTTGAAGCCAAGAAAGAAGGCGCGCCCCCGGTTCCCCGACGCAGTGCCTTCAAGGGTCTGTTTTGCAGCCCCCCAAATGGTTACCGGTCCCGCTCGCCTATCGGCCTCGTGGCGACATTTGCCAGATGAGTATGCGAGGCGCTCCAAAGTCTCGGGTTTTATTACAGTAGAAAACCCAATATTATCCTGATAAACGGGTAGCCAATGATGACTGTAACCAATGTGTACGATGCAATCACAATAGAATAAAAAAAGAATGTACTTGGGGAGAAACGAACACGGGACTTTCGCGTTACGAGCCACCAAAGTATCACTCTACGCCATCACCGCTTCTAGAAAGTGTGTTTAAACTTATGGCACAAAGATAGGTACGTTCCTTGTCACAGGCGAAGATGAAGAGAACTGGTTTTTTAAAAAACAAGACTTACTTTATTATGGATATTGTATTTACAATGCTTTTCACTTGGTTTGACTTTTGAATTCCTTATGCGTTCTGTCCATTGGATTTTATAGCATTTCCTGACGTCCTGCGTCTTAGGTGTCATGTTTCTTCTGCGTCGATGTCTTGACGTTGTGCCTCCGAGTTCCTTCCTTATCTTATCTCTTCTTCTGTTTATTCTAATATGACGGTCACAACCTTTAATTGTTTATATCTTTCCAACTATTGGGTGTCTGAATCTAATATTTGACACCTATCATTAGGAGCCTATATACTATCATCTTACAAAAGCTCGTGAAAATCGAAGTCGGGCAATTGGGGTCCTCTCCTTGTCAGTGTTTTTGTTCAGGATTATGTCCATCTCGAAACCATTCAATTTTTCAATGAACGATTTTTCCATGCAGCGGGTAGTTTATGAGTAATTCGTATTTGTAAGTTTGCACTCGAGGAGTCTTTCCACCCACAACTGCCTCGTGTTTGGGATGCACATCTTACGGGATTGTCAGTGATAGCAACAAATTCATCAGAATTTGAATCCGAATCTGAATCAAGAACAAAGTTATCAGAATCGATAGGTGAAACAATATTTAACCCGTGGCCCGTGACGGCCAACTTCTTTCACATAAACAGTGACTGGAATCTCAGCGACTCTTTGTTACATATTTGAAGGAATCCTTTTGCACATTGTTTTTTAAAGCACTAAAAGTTGTCATTACGGCAGAAGAAGGGGAAAATATGGGTGTAAAGATTCTTTTCCATTTCTGACGAATTCAGGAAGAAAAAAAAAATATATATAATGAGATTTCGTTACGATAATGTACAAACAACTTCTTGGAAATAAAGGACTAACAATTTTATAATGTATAAGGCAAATCGCAACAAAGTTGAACAAGAAAGAAATGAGAAAGACAACGCTATTCTTTCCCTACAGTGTACTTTCCTGCAAGTATTCTCTGTACATGTAAAATAACTTGTTTTTGTCCATTCAAAATACGTATAAAATATATAATTTATATGTTTGTATTTCCATATAAATATGCACACGATATATTAGAAAGTTCAATGTCATTTACAAAATTTTCGAAATAAACATCTCAGCATTATACTGCACTACATATTGCAAATAAAATTAACGAAACACAATAAGTACGATATACGAAATACTTACTCACGTTTCACATACTCTATCACGTTATTAGTTCACATAAGGCTACTGTTCGAATATTGGCATTTGCAATATGCAAATTAACTGCAAATAATACAAAAACAAAAATTATGAAGGAGTCTTCGAGGCCCCACATTACCGATTACGGGCTACGGGTTAAGTATACAGAAAAGTAATATTTTGCTTCACATCTATATGAAGAGAACTGGTCATTTGTGCCCTGGACCTATGTTAAAAAGCATTTCATTTTATCAAGAAATGCATACAGGCTTCAATCGACCATAAGCATAGACCACTAACATGTTTATCTTCTTAATCTTGTAGTACATCATTTTTACATTTTCTGATAATTTACTTAAGACGAACTGCGTGTTTCAAATATTTTGTCTACTTTGGATGCCATAAAATACACGGATAATGAATACATATGTGGATGAGTCTATACACATAGTGAAATACAATGCTACTACCATCGGCTGTAAATAAAATCTGTATTATCAGTGCACTGATAGACAAAGCCAATGCCACTTACCCCAAAGGGGGCTCAGTAGAAATAGTTGTACCATGGAGTACAGCTGTTTGAAGACATCGCTATCAGCCGGTACACACGGTACAAGGAGCTATCAAGATTGCATATAACTATACAATATATGACAAGTTTGCAAACAAAGTTATACGACCCTTGTTTTTCTTGCATATATGCAAGTTACAACGTACAAAATTAGATGTTTGGAAGACAAAATTATTCTAATTGGAAACATCGTTCCACTTTTAAAATTTATAAGCTGCAATGTTTACAACTGGATTCTGTGAACTACCACGGAACACGAAATATTGCAGATTTAGCGGAAGATCAAAAAGCTAGATTAAGGTACAATATTCATCCAAGAGAGAAGGCCGCATTGACCACGTACTATGATGTTATCCGTGACGGAATAACATAGAATAGAATATGCGAACATTAACAGATCAAATACACAATAATGGGACCTCGATTGATAATCGATTAGCCCTTGTGTATGTTTGATTGAATCAAGATCTACACCCACACGCATCACTATTCAGAAATACAAAGCCTTGTCGTGAACTGGTGAACGTCGAGAACAATCTCCCCAGCATCATCGCCTCGACCTCTGGAATGTCTGACAGTGGAATTAATTTGTTCCTTAACATACGTTCACATGTTCAAGATGTTACTGACACGCTGTCAAATATCAGTTATCTTCTGCTGAAGGCCCTCGCAAAGAGATCCTGGCGTGTAAGATACGGCGCTGATCGGAGAAGCCGTGGTGGAAGATTCATCATGCAGAAGCCGAAATTGACTGAAACAATACTTCTGTCAATGTATTGAATGTCACACGTGCTAGAAGGTTTCTAGCACTGTACACTGAGTACTTTGTGGCGTAAAAGCACTCTAAAGTACGATAGAAGATTCTTCCTAATGAGGCATTGTGGTTCCACAATGGAGTCACCTCGTTACTCTACAACGAAAATTGATTAATCAGTGCAGAGGATGTAGTGTGGCTGAAAAGTATGTACAAAGGCTTTCAGATATCCAATAATAATATACGTTCTGACTTCTATTAAAAACATTATTCACACGGAACGTATCATTGGAAAACACTATGAATCATTTTCACGGAGACCATTGATGCAAGCTGATACAAGCGTGGTACCCAATTGCAAGTACTTCTTCAATTTGGCAGAAAAATTATATGTACTGATGTGTCTGATCGAATTCCAGCAGATCCGCCATAATTCGATGAATCAATTATGCCCATCAAAGCTAAATATTCCGGTGCTAGTGAAAAATGCATGAAATTGACCGATGCACTCATCAGAACAACATTGACAATCATCGAAACTCGACATTCGAGAACGTTTGTAACGGGCTTGAAATAAAATCAGCAAATCTAAATATCGAAAGATTGCATATTGGAAACTTTGCAGACAATTATGGAAAAGGTGAAGGAAATTAATACACGACATATGTAAATCTGGATGCAGCTTTTGTACAAACATTTTGTAAACCTGAAGCAAGAAGTCTTGAAACTGCAAATGGAAGAATTTGATAGAATCTTTTAAAAATGAACATCAATCAGCAGCTAAAGCAGTATCAGGCAGCTAAAATTTTTCGTGAAGTGGCGCAAGAGCGTGATGGTAGTATCGAGGTACAGCTGTACTATATTAAATACGGATCAGAAAGATAATTACAATAAACTTTTAAAAATATTTGAAACAAAATGGCGTTTATTGTGGATTGATTAGTTATTACGAAACTATATTGTATCGTTTTTGCATCATAAAATGACAATAATTATGTGCTACATTTAGGCAAAATCCATTCCTGAAATAAGAACGGTGGCAGTATTATATTTAATATTTAGTAAAGGCCCGGGTCACAATATGTTCAGGATAATTAATTAAATTAAATATGTACCACTGATTATTATCAGTTTAAGCACAATGAATAAGCGCGAAAAATGGCAGTCTGCCTTTGTGCTGTAACATTGTTGATTATGTAAATTTATGAAAACCACTATTAACCATTTCAATAAGAGAAAATCGAGCTAAAGCTTAATGGTCGCAAAATTAGGAAACGTGATGGAAGTAGATAGCAACGCGAAAGGGTACCTTTTTTATATTATTTGCCTTTACTTTCAGTAGCCATAGAATCACTTCTAAATACTCCTAAACTGGGTCACTTACAGTCAATTTACTGTTATACTTTCTGACAAGCATACACAATGACTACCGCAAATACTGTAACTATTTCATTACTATTTAGTACATTTATTATGCTATAAATGACAACTACTTGTAAACTACCCTCTGTACAAAAAAATGATTCAGAGCGAAATTGAATGGTTTCAAGGAGGAGTAGATGGAAAAAATACTGTAAACCGCACAAACCTAAAGACTGGGCGATATCAAGTCAGACACGTTTTTCCTCACAAAAGTATCCTCACAACTCTTTTACTAAATTCAAGATAGAAGTCCAAACAATAAGAAAGAAATATAGGTTATATGCTTTGACCACGTTAAAAAATCAAAAGAAAGTGTAAAGTTCATCTATCGACGAAATCGACAATCACTTAATTGCCAACCCAATATTATACTGACGAGGGAAGACTCTTAACTCGCCGACTCGGATTTTAATGTACTTTTGCAGGTTCTAGAAGATGTGTACATCACATAGAAGGTATGTAACATTAATTGTTAATATCTTTAAAAGTTCTGAATAACTACACCTAATACTTTACATAGACCATCAGGAACCTGTGTAATATCATCCTGAAAAAGTACATTAAATTCCGAGTCGACCAGTTAAGAGTCTTCCCTCGCGAGTCGTGGTACACGCTTGCGATACCCGCGACTGCTCGTACCCAATTCTTGAATTGGCGGTGGAATTGTTCCACCATCACGTTTGTTGCCAGGTGATAGGCCGTCGTCCGCCCGTATGTTGCACCTGTTAATTGGGACAACGCTTTAAACAAATGCGACTCGAATTGTCTGCCCTGGTCGGTGGTTATACGCAGCGGGGTTCCGAACCGGGACACCCAACCGTCGTAAAAAGCCCGTGCCACGGTCGCGGCTTCTCGGTCCCTAATCGGAAAGGGCTCAGGCCACCGCGTAGAGCGGTCGACACACGTTAGGCAATACCTAAAACCCCCTGAAACCGGAAGAATAACAATGTCTCTGTGCACGTGTTCGAATCTTCCGGACGGTACGTTGAAACTTCCCGGCGGCGCGGAAACGTGTCTGCTCGTCTTAGCTCGTTGGCACGGTACGCAACCGCGAGCCCAACTCCGGCAGTCAGCATTAACCGACGGCCAAACGAATCGTTCCGTCACCAACTTTACCGTCGCGTTAATCCCTGGGTGCGCGAGGCGATGCACCGAGTCGAACGCGCCTCGTCTGAAAGGCCCTGTGACAAACGGTCGAATGACCGTATATTGTTTCGAACATCCCCCCGCATGTACGCCTGTAGCACAGCGCCGTGCTTCTGAGATTCGGCTAAATCGAGCCAGCTGAAGGATTCTGTGACCTCCTCCAACCTCGACAGTGCGCCGGCGACAACATTATCCTTAGCGGCGATGTGGCGGATGTCGGTGGTGAACTGCCCGATGAAATCCAGGTACCTGAATTGCCTGGGAGAACATTTCTCGGGCTTTTGCTGGAAGGCAAAAGTTATCGGTTTGTGGTCCGTGTAAACCGCGAATGTTCGCCCCTCCTCCATGTGCCTGAAATGCTTAATCGCCATGTAAATTGCCAACATATCCCGATCGTACGCGCCGTAATTCCGTTCCGTGCTTCGTCGGTCCATGCCACCTTTGCGTTACCCTTGGCCTTGTCGTGCAAAAGGTCATTGAGCGGGGCTTGCACCTGTGCAGCCCTGGGCATGAAACGTCTGTAAAATTTTAACATACCCAGGAACTGTCTCAACAGCTTCGCGATGGTCGGCTGCGGGTAGTTTGCAATTGCTTCCACCTTGGATGCCAACGGGCGAGTACCGTCGGCTGATACGGCGTATCCCAGAAATTTGACCCGCGCTTGCCCGAAATTGCACTTCGCCGCGTTGATCGTTACGCCGTGCTTGTTCAACCGCGCGAACACCTCCTCCAAGTGGCGCATGTGCTCCTCTTCGGTCGAAGATGCCACCAACATGTCGTCGATGTACGCGTACGCGAAATCCAACCCGCGTAGAACTTCATCGGTGAAACGCTGAAACGTCTGTGCCGCGTTCCGCAACCCGAACGACATACAGGGAAATTCGAATAGCCCGAATGGAGTCGTTATCGCGGTTTTGGCAATGTCCTCCGCGGCCGCCGGGATTTGATTGTACGCGCGCACCAAGTCTAACGTCGAAAACATTGTTTTCCAGTGAAGCGCGTGAGCGAAATCCTCGATGTGCTTCACGGGATACCTATCCGGCACTGTTCGCGCATTTAACATCCGGTAGTCGCCGCACGGCCGCCAAGCGTCTTGTCCCCTTTTCGGCACCATGTGGAGCGGCGACGACCACGCACTTTCCGACGGGCGCGTGATACCGAGGCGCATCATGGTCTCGAATTCGCGTCGCGCGTTCCTCAAACGGTCAGGTGCGAGGCGCCGAGGTTTGCAGGCCACCGGCGGTCCTGACGTTGTGCGAATACACTAATGTCTCGATTAGTGTACTTCGCTCGGGACCGAATGTGAACACTCGTGCTTCAGGAGGCGTCGCGTTTTCTGCAATTGCGACAAACCCACCCGATTGATAAGCTCTGTCCTGAGCTTCGTGTCCGGCTGGGTGGGTGGGCAGAATGATATCGCGAACTTCCACCGCGTATTCGAATTTAAGTGCCCCTAGAACGTACCCCAACTTTGTCATTTCGGTTGTCACACCGCTCGCGTCAAGACTACGTTCGACCATACCGAACCACGGTTCGGGGTCGGTCGGTGAAACCTCCGGTATACGCACTGCGATGCGATTGGCCGCGGGCGCGGTACACGTCGGGGTCACCAATGTGGGATATGGTGATAGGGGATGGAATAACTTCCCATTCAATACTTGAAACCAGCTTTATTGCACTTTATTGCACCATGGCACGCGCTTGCGATACTCGCGATTACCCGCACTCAATTCTTTAACCAAGACTCCTTGAGCTCTGCTCACACACTGACTCTCGCACGCATCATTCGCTCCATGCGTTCTCTCACTTGCAGCTTCTTTCTCGTTCTATCCCTCATTCGTTCTCATTCATTCGGATCCACACCGACACACACATCCTTGCCACGTGTCACAGGTCGACAACGGATCACCATGCACTCAAAGCCTCTCGTGCATTCCCCGGAAGCATTCGCTCGACGTTTCCCCTAACACTTCTCATTCGCAGCTCATGCTACATTCGATACTTCCAGTCATACTACGGTTTTGCCTTAAACCTAAGGCGGAGACGTGACGCCGGCTTATCGCCGCCACACTGTCATAAGGACCTAGTTCTGTTTTTGTTAGTTGATAAAATGGAGGTTGGTTGGGTTTTATTTTTAAGAGCTTATGCAAATCTGTCGATCGTTCCCATTCTGTAAATGTTTTTTCATGGCTGATAGTGATTTTTCGTTCTATTGTTTGTTGTCTTGTAATGGCGTGAATTCGTGAAAGTGCGTCTGCTGCTGTATTGTCGTGTCCTTTGTGATACTCAATGTCGTATCCGTACTCTTCTAACTTTAATCTCCATCGCATAAGGCGCGAAGAAGGGTCTTTACAATTGTTCAATCAAGTTAACACGTTGAACGCTACGTCACCCAAGCATGGGTGACGGCTACATTTTGGCGGGCGCCCCCTCATCCATAAGCGGGTGGCACTTTTCTTCGTGTAATTAAAACAAGATTTTGGGGGTAGTTTATAGTTCTTTTTTACTTTCTTATAGAATGTTACTTTATTAGAAGCCTTACAATATTATACATGCAGCATGTGCACAACGAAAACGGTCGAACGAACATATCTCATAGAAAAAGGAACAAAAGAAAAATAGTGTCGCGCCACACTTCCCTTGGGCGCGTTATAAGAACTACAATATACATATATGTGACGTCAAATCACTTCAATAGTAATATTATTTGTAATACATTTATGACGAATACATGAGATATGAAAAGATTTATTGGTCTAGTTGGCCGTAAATATTAATTTTAGCCTGCCAGGTCATTAGACTCAGTTTCTTTACCCCCATATTACACGAGATAAAGTAATAATTTATAAAATATACTTTTACTAACAAACGAGAAATACACTTTAATATAAGTTTGTTTTCAAAATATTACAAAAGATTTTATTAGTTACGATGGTATTCGTTAAAACATCGTAGGTACATTTGAGATGACTCTGGACACCGAGGACAATACGTTACAGTCTTTTGTACATTTTTTCTTGCTTCCTGGCGGTCAAGAGTACGCCGCCGTTTTGAGTAGCATTGATCACACATCCTTCTTACAGATTTGCCTTGAGGATTTCTTCGAATTTGCAGTTGGCAAGACGCTTCATTCATTGTTTCATTCATTGGCCTTGAGTTTTCCGATCCTAACCACTATCGTACTAAGAGCTCTCGAAAATTTCGTATTTGTATCTTCTCGCTCGTTGTGTTCTGGTAAACAATGTGTGCATTCACTACAGAAATTCAGATTCGAAAGTGAATTGCTACTTTCCATTACCATTTTATGCTCCTCCGAATTGTCGTTGCATATGATACCATTTGGTCGCTCCTGTCAATGCCATACTTTCCAGTGTTATATGCGATGACTGCTAATGCTTTTAGTTTTGGAGGACGACTCCGAAGACTGGAAGAGTCTGAAGTCATGGACATCTCCCCATTTTAGAACTACAATGCCATTATCGTCTTCCCGTGAGATTATTTCACCTTTTTTCAATTGACGAAGCAGAACATCTTCTGGCATATATTTCTTATTGTGGCGTACCGTTCCAGTAACAAGGGTTTTGAAATTTAATAATTTGACTACTAATTCGTAGCTCGTATACAAATTATCGATGAACAAACGGTTTCAGCTATACCAACTTGCCTGATCCCACTCGTATCTTGACCAGCATATATTTTAGCGGACCACGTATAACCCTCTGTACAACACAATTTGAATAATTGTGTGCCATATTTGTGCGATTTTGTCGGTATATACTGCCTGAATATAAGCCTTCCCCTCCACGGAACCATAGATTACAATTTCTGGGCCGAGTATAAATACTTTTTGGTCATTTTCAACAAGTATCTGGACCAATGGCAACACTTTTCCAAGTCGATTATTCTGCTGTATGGATTCGTTGTTGGAAAAATGTAAATTTGATAGCAATAACTCAAATCGATTTCGAGATATTTTACTTCGGGCAAACGGTAAATTATAAAGAGGATCGGTTGAACAAAATTTGGTCAGGTGTTTGCACTAACCCCATTCAAATCAATAGTCCAAGAAATATTTTCATCTCTTCGGAACTAGTGGGTTTCCATCTGCTTATTCGTGCGTGGTGGCTGTTGGTATTTTTATCCATTTTTTTTCTGCATACATGTTTGTTTCCGCCACCATGAGGTCTATCACTTGTTCATTCAAAAAGAGAGAAAGAACATTACCTGCTGTGATATTGGAAGGTAGTTTCACAAGAAGTCCTTTTTTTCCCCCGGTGAATTCAAATGATGTTTGTTTTCGGGTGAAATCTTTCCATTGGATATTTTCAAATAAACCGGCAGTATCAGTCTGTTCATTCTCTTCATTTATAACCAGGTTTTCTAACAATTCCTCAAAATCGTTACTATAATACAAATCCTCATTTCCCGAGCTCGAACTTGATGCAATAATATTTCTAACCTTTCTTGGAAAACTGAACACTTCTTCGTCGCTACTCGGTTCACTTTTATTCACAGTTTTGCGCTGTCTACGAAACATTTTAGGCGTCAAGAAGCAAAGGTACTGAAAATATGCGAAACACACTGCTCGACTGAAGGACATAAAGTAACTGAGAGTTTTCGTACAAACGCAATATAATCCCATGGCTATTGTAGCGGCTTTGTCCGTCGCCGACAAGACCGAGCGTTCGGTTACCAAAACATCTCGCAGTTCATTTGTTCGTTGGAGATAAGGACTCTTATCTGGAGAAACTCCACCCATTCACGATGGGCGTTCAACGTGTTAAATCTTGATGGTCTGTTCGTATTAACCCTTTCGCTACGGGCGACTTCTCCGCTGCGATATTTCCGCTGAACGTGCCGCCGCGCCAAAAATGTGCACGGTGCTCGAGTAAAATCGTCAGCGGCCTCGTTTACGCTTCACGGCAACCCGAGTTGGTTTGAAGGTGTTTATTGAAAATAAATATTTATAACTTTTAAACATATTCACCGTTTATTAAACTTTGAAATTAAATAACATTAGAGAATATAATTGTAAGATAATAATTACAGTTAATAATGATATTGTGTGTGATATTGCTCGAAACATGGTATTACGCGTAACCAACATCGCAAGTTTGGCATTGGTATCGCGATTCGCTCCTCCTGTCATTTTTTGCACGTACAACGCACTTTCGCAATGCATTTTTTCGTTTTGCAGTCGCACTTGTATACAGCGAAGGAAAGTGTCTTCCAGTAAGCCGAAGTGGATTTGTTTGAAATATTATTGTTCGCTTTTTTCAGATAATTTATAAGTTGCCGAAGTAATTGTAAGTGAAATTGTGCCATTGATATATCTTTACCAGTTTTACATTTGTATAAGCAGTAAGCGTTCCATACGCATATATCTATTAAATGAAAAAAGTATTTTTTATATCATTTGATACGTTTTCGCTGTGAATGAATTCTGCTAATATGAATTGTGCATGTCCGTTTGGTCAACACTTCCCATTAATCGATTATAATCGACAACACACTTTGGTTTCGTTATCATTTCGCGTGTGCGATAATGCCGTTTCGTGTCGACAAATTCTTCATTGTGAAAAGTGGACAACATATACACTTCCCTCTTGTCACACCATTTCATAGCCAATTTCATTTTCGGTACTTATAGTGAATCCTCCACTATAAATTATAAAATCTTGTATGAATCCAGATTTAGTATCACATAAAACGAATGATTTGATCCCAAATCTGTTTCGTTTAGAGGAAATGTACTGTTTAAATGACAGAAGTATACTTATACAGAAGTAAACTCTCATCAATGCATAAGTTTTCAAAAGGGTAAAATATGTTTTGAAAACTTTGTCGAAGCATATCGCATATTTCCCGTATTTTATATAATTTGTCGCTATCTGCAGTTACTTCATTAGAATTAAATTGTAAAACTTTTAACAAATATAAAAATCGGTCTTGACTCATCACTTCTCCAAAAATTTTGCTCTTGAACAACTCGTCGTTAGACCAGTATTCATAATATGATAATTTTTTATTTCGCGACATTAATAATTTTATGGCGAGGAGGCAATAAATTTCTGGGAGAGAAGTGTTTCGGGAATTGATCGTATTTGTATCGTTATCAACTCTACTCCGATAATCGTTTGTCAACATTGAAATTTATAAAATTATCGGAACAGAACAATTGGAAAAAATCTAAATCTGATGTCGAATAACCAATTACCGTTTTTATTCTCGAATGATTGCATTGAAATTTATGAATATTCGGCCGGAATAATTTGGTAGCCCATGTAATTTGTCTTTCTATATCTTTTCCAGATTCAATTGAATTGTCTTCTTCGGATTGAGAATTTAGTATATTCGCATGAATTCTTTTATTATTTGTATTTCGTCTTTCTTGTACCAAATGTAAATTTATTTGATCATCTTCTGATTGCTCCGAATAATTCTCATCCTCATCATTAATACGTCTTGGTCTCATATTTTTCATCATTTTAAAGAATCGGTTAAAATCTGTTAAAAAATAATTAATCTAAATAAAGGTAAATAAAGTTAAAAAATAACGAACTATACCTTTGTCTATGTTGTCGGAAAAAAGTAAATTATATATCTTTAGTAAGCACTAACTTTATTCGGTGCAAACATTCAGACAAGCTTCTCCAAACTGATTTACCATTTATTTTGTGATTTTTATACTTCAGGAATCTCGAGAGAAACAAATGATAAAAACAAAAGACATACTACATTCCCAGCGAAAGATACTCGATGGAAATAACTCAAATTGCTCGTCACATGTATTATACAATGTACAGTACGCGGCATTTTATGCATAGCGGTTATAGCCGCCCGTAGTATGTGAGTGGCATTTTATGTAGAGTGACTATAGTCGGCTGTAGTAGCGAAAGGGTTAAAAATCGTCTTCCTCACAAGTATTGTCTTAGTCGTTTTACTGCCCATACAATAGCTAATAATTCTTTTTCTATCGTGGAGCAGCTTTTTTCTGAAGGGTTAAGGGTTCTAGATATATAACAACATGGATGTCCGTTCTGGGAAAGGATTGCTCCTATTCCTTCATTTGATGCGTCCGTAGTTAACACAAATTTTTCGTTAAAATTGGGATAGGTTAATACTGGTGCTTCATGTAGTCTGTTCTTTAATGTCTGGAAACTGTCTTGTTGTTTTTCTGTCCAGTGGAAAGGCGTGTTTTTCTTTATCAGTTCCGTCAAAGGTATAGCTATTTTTGAAAAATTGCGAATAAATTTTCTGTAGTGTCCTGATCCGAAAGGTCGATCGATTCTTTTCCCGCGGTATAATCAATTACTATTTTATTGGGTTGTTCGAAAAGTAATTTCGTGTTTTTTTTTTGTGCAATTGCAGACAATTTTCGTACAAATATATTATTAAATTATATATTGGCCATTCTGGTCCAATAGCTTTTGCCATCTTTCTGGTAGTAGCATGATTCCACGCTCATAAAATTTTTGGTCTTTGCT
This sequence comes from Nomada fucata, assembly GCA_948146005.1. NCBI lineage: Eukaryota > Metazoa > Arthropoda > Insecta > Hymenoptera > Apidae > Nomada > Nomada fucata. Next base: position 19,743,599 of record OX411280.1, read on the forward strand.
GACAAAAAACTGATCGAGGTGGTTTTTGACCTCCTCATTTGAAGTGAAGGTTTTACCGGCTAAACAATTTTGCAGTGACCGGAACAAATAATTGAAGGTGCCGAAGGTGCCAGATCTGGAGAATATGGTGTGTGTGACATTCTATCCTATTCAAGCTGTAAAAGCTTTTGGCGAGTGCAGTAATGTATGCAAGGTTCATTTATTGACTAGGTAGGTCTTAATCTTTGTGTGTACCACATTTATTTAATAAAAGCTATTGAGCATTCAATATATTTCAATTTGGTATTAATAATTGGAAAACCAGATTATGAGGAAGTTTGATAATGTGTAATACACAGTTCAGTTTGATAGAAGGATACTTTATTATATTGTAAAGGGAAGATAGGTCCTTATCGAGAGGAGAAACTTCATCGAATGAGTTTAGAACAGAAGCGTCGAGCAGTGGCACCCTATGGTCCCACTTAATATAAACACTTGTATAATCAGTGACATTCTATTCCACAATACATTCCCAGAACGTATAAGAGATCATTTTTGTATAACTGGGCTTTATTCAATAGAGCAAGCCAATATTAATAACATTTTAAGAGTATCATAAGTAATTTTTTACTCGTTTATTATTATACATATACACAATTTTTGAAAAATTCACAAGTTTCATACTATACTTATTAGCTAATAATGTCATAGTGTTGTTATGTTCCCAATTGTTACGAAATAATGTTAATGATCTTCATTATCTTTCTGCCGATGTAAATAGATTTTCAAAAATTTTTGATACTAAATATTAGGTTGTCAAGTGTGAAATGGAGCAAAAAATGCACATAATTGAATTCGATTTTTTTCCAATAAAAACTTTTTATTTTTAATCGAAGTATGCACCCATATTATCGATACACTTTTGCCATTTTAGAGGTAACTCATTTATTCCTTTGCTGTAGAAGAGTGGATCACGGGAGTCGATGAACTCTTGAAACGCTATTTTGGCAGCCTATGCGGAATTGAATTTTTTTCCACATAAAAAGTTTTTTAAATTTTGAAAGAAATGATAGTCAGTGGGGGTATCCATTTGTCCAGCTTTTTCACTTTACCGATTTGTGCCAAATGAGTCAAGATTGTAATGAGACGGATACGCTCGCAATTTCGATCGTAGCTGCTCCCTTTAGGACAGCCAACGGGGATCGGGACGTTAAGAAATGTATAGTGTATTAGAAATAAAGGGAGCGATAGTCAAAGTAAATCAATTTATTTTAATGCCAATTCCTACTCCTCGCGGAGGTAAAAACTCCTAAACACATATGAGTAATATTCCTCCGGTACTGGCTCTCTCGTCGGTGTGTCAGGTTTCCCTGGGAAGTGGTCCAAATAAAAATTTGGAAAGTATTCTGGGAATTCCTGCTCGATGGGCAATGGGTCCCACTCCTGTTCGAACGACGGGGACAGAGACTCGACTGGGGATGGGATAAGGGGAACCGTGGATGCCTCTGAGTCCATGGGGGAACACGGGGGCGGATAATCGGGGATATCAGAGAATACCGAAAAGGTGAGCCGTCGTGGTATGGATTAGGTTTGGGTTATGTTTCGGTTACAGATGTTAATTTCCGGGGGAGGTAGGTAGGCGGCTGAAACACTAGTGTTTAGTGTATAAACACTATTGTATAAGCCGCCTCGGACTGAACCCGCTATCTCTTCGTTTAAAGAATTTGGGTTTGTTATCTCGAAATTTTAATGATATACTATAAATAATATATATTTTGATCGCTTACAAAGAGTCTGTCCATTCCTACAGAAGAAGTAATAACCTTATTCACTCATATGTGTGCAATAATGGAAGCCATAATAAATGGTACCCATTTGGAATCAGATTCTCTGAAATCTGAAAATCATAAGCACATTTTATGTAAATTAACATATATTAATATTCAATCAGAGGCACATCATTTAGCATTTTCTGATATATGCATTAGTGGTGAAGATTTTGTAATTACCTGTATAACTCTTCCCTTCAGTAATTAATTATCCAACCTCTTTCCGTGTTCATTAACCTCTTTGACTTCGTATCGATAATTCTGTCTATTTCAGGTTTCTATTAACTTATATATCACTCCATTCATTTTCAAATGTTGCGTTTTAGTTCAAAGATGATTCTATTTTGCTTCATATTTATATTTTCTTAAAACCACTGGAAAATATTTCCAATGTTATGTATCACATCACCAAACCATTCCGAGAGTCCACAAAATGTATACGACATTTATAACTATTGTAGGAATAAATAAAGTTTATTAAAATAGTTTAGGTGATATTAACCCTTAGCGCTCCGCACGTTTTTGTACCACTGCCTACCAGCAACTCCGGCACATTTTCGCAGCGGAACGAGTGAGAAGAATGGGTCTTATTTTAAGTGAGAAGAATTACACGTGCTTGTGAATGTTTTTGATTTTATTTATTTTATACATATGCACTTTCTTCTTGTAAATGAATGATAAATTTTAAATTTTATAATTCACCATGGTGTGATATCTTTGGAAACAATCTCCCATGTGCATTCTGGGTTTACTTGGGCAAGTGTCACAGTATTCGCTTGTTTGACGTGGTAGAGGTCAAGTGGCATTTCATTTTTCTTAATTCTTCAGCTAAGGGTATACTAGTGTAATATCTGTCGGTATGCATATGATATCCTGCTGCGGTAGATACCCGATCTAATAATTGTTGGTACAGATGCAGGGTCATTCTGGTGCTGACCAGTAAATCTCGCCTTGGCAGATTTTCGGAAGTGATACTTCCATAATATGGAAGAATGCTATACACATATCCAGTTTCGGAATCTGCTAGAACGTACATATATTCGAATGCCCCACTTGGTAGGTTTATTGGGATTGTATGTGATGAAGCTTATCTTTCCTTTAAATTTAACTACAGATTCGTCAATGTATATATTTTCTCCAGGTATAAAATAGTCTGAAAATCTTGAGTTTGTAGGAATCCCGAGGACCACAGAAAACTCTATATCGCCTTGATTGTTTTTATTATTATGGAACCCTCCTCCTTCTTGGTCATTCCTGTTGTAATTCCACGCTCGCTCGCTTCCATCCCCGCCACTCATACATTCGCTTCCAAACACTCCATCCATCATGCTTCCCGATTCGCGCTTCTCAATCACGCACACCCATACACACACAATCACACGCACATCCTTCGCGGCTGGCGCGTAATTTAATCCCACAAGTTTGTAGGAGGAAAGAAACAACTGTGATACGTCAGGATTCCTTTATTACGTGAACGCTCGGACACGACTGCCAATATTCTAAATGCGAACGTCCTTTGTTCGCATCGGTCCTGGGCCATGCTGAGGCGAGCAGGGAAGCGGGCCGGCCGTCGGGGACGTCCCGCTGACGTCGCGGCCGACGAGGCCCGACTTTTCTTACAAGTTTATATATTCCAAAAAATTCGACGCTCGTTGAATACGTGTTCTAATATCATTTTTCGCAGGATCCGGTGTTTTTAAATGCAACAGCCAGAATGTCTGCATGAATGTCTTCCTTGTAAATATTTTACTAAAGAAAGGGATGCGACTATTCTCCTTAAGTGACCAGTATTCCTGCATATTCGCTAGAGATATCGTACCCATATTGATAATAACTTCAATAAAAGCCCAAAACTCATCCTCTTCCACCGCACGCCACGTTTGCCAAATAGAATTACTAGATATTTCTTTATTCTTTAGAACATTTTCTGCGTAATTGTTGGTTTCTTTTATAATTTCATTTACCAGTTCGTTTGTGAAAAATAATTTAAAATATTGTATCGGCTGTATAATGTTTGTAAGAATTTGTGGTCCAATGACCTGTAAGAATCAAAACCAAGGGAGGGATGGAATGAAGATGTAAAAGAAGAGTTATATTTCTTTAAGGCGGTACAAGCTTAAAGTGCAACGTGATTGTTCAAAGGTCTGTGCGAGACTAACGCATCGTCCAGGAGGTCCTTGCGTTGTCTCCGTTAAAATTCCGTAAGGTCTTTCCTAATTTTATGGCGGGCCTGGCGTCACGCTGTCCGGTTCTGACGTCGTCGCGCCCCTCTTAAGGGTGCCTATCCTCAAGCGGCGACGCCTTGTTTGCGGAGCGGTGTCGGATTTTCTAACACTCGGCCAACCTGCAACGATGATTGTCCCAAGAATCCCTATCGCGTGGTTTTCTAGAACAAAGAGATCATGTTTCGGTAAATACGGTGTCCGCTTTTCTTAGCTCGATCTAGTCAAGTTCAATAAAACTCCCAGCAAGTTTTTCGACTACACTTCCCCCGTAAATTGCTCATGGTCCAATGAGCCGTACTACGCAGGATCGGTTGCACCGCCAACTAGGTCTGGCGATGTGTTTCTCTGGTCGTTGTTGTCTCCTCTTGTTGAGATGTTCCTCCGGTGTGTCGTTATCTTCATCGTGTAGGGGCCGCTCTCGCAACCCTCTACTACGACACCTACATCTCACTCATATAGTGGTGATACCATCGTCACCCCTGTCATGAGGAGGCCAACAAAGAAAGCTCACGTCTTGCAAGGATGGCATCGCCCGATCCTTCGCCAAGACAACTAGTCCGACCCATGCAAAGATGGCATTGCCCAACCCTTCGCCATGGTGGACAGCCACGCTATGTGGGGTTGGCGACGACCAACTCCCCCACCATAGAGGCTCTGTGCAGTAACCATTCGATGACGGCATGTCCCTCGCCACCGCAATGGAAACTCGCACACATAGTCAGGTACAAATAACGCTGACGTCTTCCCCTCAACAATACTTCCGTTACAATCGTAACGTTCAACCTTCCACACTGCAACAGGTCACTCTACCTTTTTTTTTTTTTAATCCCTCCATCCATCCCTCTCACCTCTCCCCGCCCCGCTTTCGCATCCAGGGAGAGATGCCCGGTTCACCGACCCCGGGACGAGCCATAACTTATGCGTCTCATGCATCTGAGCGCCAACGTTCGCGATGTGCGGTCGCGGATCAGCCCTTTATTAACGGCTTTGTTATTCCTCTATAAACGCTATAGAGGAGAATCATATAGTAAAGGTTTGGGTCAGCTACTTAAACTTAAACTTAAACAGTAGCAGTCCATGCTGAGTTCAACGGACACGTAGGTAGATACGCGGGCAGGTACAAACATAATAACTATTAAATAAATAATAATAAACATGCGTGTATGTACATAAATAAATAGGTAAATAAAATAAATAAATAAATAAACAAACATATAAATAAATAGATACATGCATAAACATAACAGACCAGATAATAAATCATATAAATAAATAACATAAATAAATAAATAATTAATAAATAAATGACACAAATAAATAAATAAATAAATAATTACCTGTATACGCACTATCCACCTGTGTATTCGTTAGGTTGCCGAGACCCCGGCATAGACGGGTCTCCATTTTGTCCCCGACTCGTAGCTGACGACGATCGTCCTCTCGTGAAGGTAGCTCCCCAGCATCGCCAGGAAGTAGGCGGACAGTTTCCTGCGGCGGCACTCGTCGAGGATGACGGTCCATGGTAACGTATTGAACGCGTTCTTAACGTCAAACGTCACCGCCGCGCATAACCGGTTCTTCTTTCTTGCCTCCTCTGAAAGATCGTTGAGCTTCTGCAGGGCGTCCTGGGTTGACCTGTCCCTCCGAAACCCATATTGTTTCGGGTGCAGGCCCCCCGAACCCAAGAACGCCTCTATCCTGGCCTTGTAACAGAGAAAAGCGTCTCCACTATACTACTCTTCATACCGTCCGGGATCTGAGTCCCGGACGCTCCCTTCAGCCGTTTGGTGACTGCCCTGTACGGCTGACCCGAGGGGTCTTCCTCGAGGGTCTTACGGAACTCTTCCCATCTCGCCTCTTTAGTTCGTCGTATCTCGTGGCGAAGCCTCTTCCTGGCGTCCTTAAATTTTACGAGCAGCTCCTCCCTGCCGGGGAGGTTCCGATTAGTGGCCCGCTGTGCCCTCCTCCTGAGTTTGTTAGCGGCCCTCCTCATGTTTTGAATTTCGTCCGACCACCAGTAGCATGCCCGTCCATCCTCGCGGGGCGAGACCTTCTTCAGGACCTCATCGCAGATGCCCCTGATGGTGGACGAGTAAACCTCCGGCAGGGGGAGCCCCCGCGAGTCCGTGAAGATGTCCTCTCTTGCCGTCCTATACCTGCTCAGTATTTTCTCATGGTCACTCTACCTGCCAGTGTTTCCAGGTCAGCACCACACGCTGACGATCGAATTACTTCCTTGACCTGTAACTTAGAATACATAATTAATACCCGCATCAAGATTGTTCGTTCACCGCTGCCACCCAGCGCTTCAATCTTTCGACCGCGACCACGGTCTTGGCCCCTCGGCCTCCCTCTCGCAGATCCTCCACCTCGTACCGGTCATTGTATAGCACCCTATGTACCCTGAAAGGTCCCTTGAATTTCGGTGAAAGTTTACGGTTTTCCCCAGTCGATGGTTCGCTTGTAATCTCGACCATTATAACGTCCCCCTCTCCATATTGCGTGGCCTTACGTCTTGCCCTATCGTACCGCTCTTTCTGCTTCCTCTGGTCTTCTGTAACATGCTTCCTAATTCTCTTATGCAATTCACCCAAATTCAATCGCTCCATTTCGGTTTCTTTCAAGAACGAACACTTGGTGATTTTCAGGGTGAGATTATGTTCCCGCAGCTTTCCTAACACTAATTCTAAACGTTCGAGACCCTCCGTCTTTGTCGAAGATGGTATAATGATATCATCGATATACGGGAAAGCGATTGTATTCCGCAGCGGTCCTAATACGGTGTTAATCAGTCTGGAAAACGGCATTCGCAAGAATTCGTAGTGCCCGTCTGGTGTTACAAAAGCTGTCTTAGCTATCGATTCTTCGCCCATCGGCACCTGGTAATAGCCCGAAGCTAGGTCAAGGGTTGTAAAATATTTATGACCCCCTAAACGGTCAATTTGATCGTCGATCAGTGGCAATGGATATTTATCCTTTTCCGTAATAGCATTGAGCCGGCGGTAATCAATGCACAACCGCAATTCCCCTGTCTTTTTTTATCACTAATATCGGGCCCGCATACGGTGAGTTAGATTCTCCTACTATCCCGTTCGGCCGTAAGGCCGGTATACTACTGTCGCATCCGTACTGCATTTGATGTGCATCTTCACTTCATTAGTTTTTCCGAGCGTTTTCATCGATGTGGTGATTCGATCCCCGTATTTGGTAAGAATTTTGGTGAAAGTGAATTTCCCCTATATCCAATTTGTCAAAATCCGTCGTGTTTTCAACCACGCAAATATCCACGGTGCTTTCTCGGTGCTCAATCATTTCGGGCAACTCTCTTATCGTGATTTAATTCCGTCGCTTAGTTAAAGCTATGTGATCCTGATCCAGAAAATCTCGTCCTACTATAATCTCGTGGCTGAGTTGTTCCGACTCAACTATTATCGCTCGCACTTTTGTCGTCGCTTCCATGATTTTAATAACGACCTTTGCAAACGATTTGCTGGAAGTCCTCGCTCCAGAGAATCCACGTATCTCGAGCTCTCGATCCTCAATCGTCTCTAACCCTAATCGCGTTGCTACCAGTTGCTTAAGCAACGTATGCGAGCTACCTGTGTCGACCAAGCACTTGATCTGCCTGCCGTTCACAACCGCCGGTAAAGTATGCATATAACGATTGTTCAAGTTTACCTGGGTAGTGCTGGCATGGGGTTTTGATTGCAGGCAGTATGTGACCAGATGTCCCTGTTTCTTGCATAAACGGCAGGTAACCCGGGCCCGCCGACAATGCCTCGAAATGTGCCCCCGGTGCCCGCAATTATAGCAGGTCGCTCCCCCGTATTGCGCTCCTTCCTTCGGAACCACGGCCTGCTGCTCCGGTCGCTGTGGCAGTTTTCCTGCTGCCGTCGGTCGTCGGCGCTCGAATTGTCGAAAACTGTGCTTTTTCGGGCTAGCTCTGTCGCACGGCATCGCTCCCATCTCATTCATGGTCGCGTACAAATCGTACACGTCCTTGTACCTGTTTGAGCAGATAGTACGCTCGATCGCTTCGTCACCAATGCCTGTGATGATGGCGTCCTCCATATACGCGTCCGGCAATTCGACTTTCAACGCGCGCATCTTGGTCATCTTTTCAAAACAGTTTTCGCCCAATTTTTGGCCCGGTTGTGCGCTGTAATTAGCAGCCTCCCGCAGCAACCTTCCAAACGGCACCGGCTTCCGGAATTGCCTGATGAGCAATCGACTCATCGATTTCCACGAATGGTCGTATCGCTGTTCCTCATCATAGACCGTCCAGGCGTACCCTTTCACATTCCTAGCGATGATCCGAATGATATCATCATCCACTCGTATCGTCGCGCTAGCCGATTCGCGTGCTGCACCCATTGTTCAATATCTGCGCTGTCACGTGATGGATCAAACACAGGCACCGTATGCTCGTCACTCACAGGTCTTGCTTGAATGTTCCTCAGCTTCCGCTTCAACTTCGCCACCTTTGCGCGACGTTCTTCCGTCGGCGATTGACTTCGCGACCTGCGAGTACGGTCACGTGACTCCACGCGGTTGCAGCGGAAAATTTCACGATCCCGACTTCTCTCCGATTCCTCCGAAGCATCGCGTTCGCGACGTTCCCCGCGACCACGCTCATCACTGCGCGAACGATCCCGTGCACGATCCCACGAACGATCGCGCGAATTTTCTCGAGAACGACCCATGTCACTGTCTCAGGTCACGTACCCTGATTAAACGCTAGCTTACGTCTACACTTAACTCCATCTGCAGTTCAATTCCGCAGCTCGATTAAGCGTCTCTTCGCAGCACTACGGAATGATTTAAAACGTTTTCTTTTTATCACTCCTTAACGCACACAAGCACGTGGCTTTATCCCACTTCTGATATGTAAGAATCAAAACCAAGGGAGGGATGGAATGAAGATGTAAAAGAAGAGTTATATTTCTTTAAGGCGGTACAAGCTTAAAATGCAACGTGATTGTTCAAAGGTCTGTGCAAGACTAACGCATCGCCCAGGATGTCCTTGCGTTGTCTCCGTTAAAATTCCGTAAGGTCTTTCCTAATTTTATGGCGGGCCTGGCGTCACGCTGTCCGGTCCCGTCGTCGCCGTGCCCCCCTTAAGGGTGCCTATCCTCAAGCGGCGACGCCTTGTTCGTAGAGCGGTGTCGGATTTTCTAACAGACCTTTGGAGATACACTAGAATGTATTCTATCCGGAATATCTAATTCTTCCGTAACATTGCGCCATTCATCTAAATCTTCCAGCGACTCATCGCTTTCACTTTCAATAACTATCATTCTTCGTCTCTTTGGTAGTATAATTTCGGAACCACTACTTGAAGTGTCAGAAATATAATCTACATTGTCTTCCACAATATCTTCTAACACTGGAAAATCAAACACATCTTCACTATTACTCAACTCTATATTCTCATCATAATAATTATTTTGCTCCATGTTGCTAACCATAAAATGGGTAAAAACTGATTCAATCGTAACAGTAGAGAGACTGAGCACGTTTTAACTATAGATAACAATTGCCAACGCCGACGATTCCGTAACATTTTAAGCGTAATCATGCTAAAAACATTGGGCTCCGCAGCGGAGCCTACGGAGTTGCGGAACAAATGACGGATGGCTCCGTAGCGGAGCCAACGGAGCGCTAAGGGTTTATACAATAGAAGTAATAGAATAAGGTAATGTTGTCTACTGCGTCGTGTGGGCAACTTGTAACTGCCCTCGCTTTCGCTGATGCAACGTTCGCATGCGCGACGGTGATGCGCGCTTGTTTTCGGCGATCGTGTATCGCTCTCTCGCACTCTCTCCGACGCATACAGCTCGTTCGCTTCTAAATACTACACTATTAGTATACTTTTATGTCACTTCTACTTACCATAGTTATAATATTTATATATTAGTCAGACATAGTTAATGAAGAATTGTGTACCTTAATATAATTTCCTCTGAAAAAAAGGATTAATTGTCAACCCAAGTACAAGACTTCCATTACTGGAAATAGGACTGCCGATCGGTAAACACGCGGTGTTGCCACGTTGTTCAGTATGGCTAGTACTACAGTAGGATGTGGCTAGACTCTACTAGGGAATCCGATATTTTTTTTTTATATATTTAATGAGTGTAGGGTGGGAGGAGGTCTGCGGTGACGAGGCAATCAAGCCCGCGCACCCAGACCCTCACCTTACGGGAGCCGCACCTGTGAACCTTGGCTCACTTATCAGCTAATTGAGTGGAAGTGGTGTTACCTAAAAAAAGTAAGAGGATATACAAATGATTGTTGGCGGAGAAAATTTTTAAAAACCCCTCATGCCCGTAAAAGGAAGAAAAATGGAAACAATGAAGCACAGGAAGTTTGGGGAATGCTAAACGGAACTTCCCTGGTTTCCACCAGGTTCGGCGGGGGGAAGGCCGTCGCGACGGTCCCACCATCTATTGAGAACTTGTATTTGTTCATCAAGTGATTTAGGGTAGGAGATTTAGCATTTGAGAAAATTATGGCCTCGGTTTTGCCTGGGTTGGGCACAAAATTCCAGTTTGTAAAATATTCAATAATATGCCCTAAGGATTTTTGAATTCTCTTAACACGTTCACGCCGGCGTGATCCACCGGTGGGTCACACTTGACTGTTCCGTGGGGCGGCGTGCATTACATGTGAGTCACTTGTTTTCAGAAAATTAGTCGTTAAAAAAATAAGGTTATTTTATTTTTTCTCAACATTATATATAAAAGTTGAGTATTATAAACATTAACATTCAATATTTTAAATTGATAACAATTATTTAGGTATACCTATGCAACTTTTCAAAACATTCTAAACATAATGCGGGCTGACCCTTACAACGCTTACAATATGTCGTTATTTTTTTACTTCTTTTCGCGGCATATAATCTACTTTGTATTTTTGTTAATTGTTTGTAACATTCTTTACATCGTTTTCTTGTGTTTCTGGAAGCCCCTTTGAATGATTGTAGGAAATGTGTACGTTTTCTTGACGGATTTCTCTTTTCTATTTCAGCTTCTTCGATTTCTCTCTGATGATCTTCGATCAAAAGATGATCGATAAGTTGCTCTCGAAATTTTAAAATTGGAATTTTTTTAGTTCCCCATTTTTTGTAGATATACCATGCATTTACCAAGAAAGTTCCGTATATTATTTCTATCATAATTTTTCTGTACCATTTTACAGTTCTTCGAAGACAACTGTAGTAAGATGACATTTGATCAGATAGATCGACACCCCCTTTCACATTATTATAAAAAAAAAAACAGTATCTGGTTTGGATTTATTATTTGGCCCCTGAATAATTGCACATTTATGGTTCTGAGAAATTGTTATCATACATACGGGCCTTTTGGCGGTCCATTTCATAAATTTTACTCCACTGCGATTTTCAAAACTTATAATGCTACCCCGAACTTGCTTTTGTTCTAATTGTGGTGGTAGAAATTTTTTGTTCTTTTTTATTGTTCCAGAAATAAATGTTTTTTTTTATATTAGTTCTTCGGCCAAAGGGATACTAGTATAAAAACTATCTGTAAATAGTATTTGGCAATGAAATAATAAATCTCTTATCAATTTTATGACTACGTCATGAGAATACGTCTTGGCCATTGGTTCTGCATTTTTCCCTGTATAAATCTCGATATTATAGGTATCACCTCGAGGAAGGCACAGTTTGTATGCCTTTATGCCATACTTATGACACTTTGCTGGAATGTATTGGCGAAAACTAAGACGTCCCCTCCACGGAATCATACTTTCGTCAATAACAATATTTTTTCCGGGTTTAATAGTGCTTTTAAATGTGTGCACAATTGCTTCAACTACATATCTTATGTTATGTTACGAGCCGGGGCTGTGGGCAACGCCTAGGCCAGCAAGGTTGATGTAACCCAAGGAATACGGTTACGAATTTGTTAGTAAGGTGCACGGACGAACCCGATGCGAAATCCGGGAGCCGCTGGGATGTGTGTAGCGAGGACGAACCCGATGCAAAATCGGGGAGCCTCAGGAATAGAGTCAACCGCGGACGAACCTGATGCGAAATCAGGGAGCCGCAGGAGGGTAAAACGTTGTGGACGAACCCGATGCGAAATCGGGGAGCTGCTAGGAGGTTGGTTTATTCACAGACGAACCCGGCGCGAAGCCGGGGAGCTGTTCGGAGGTTGGAAAACGTACGGACGAACTTGATGCGAAATCAGGGAGTCGCAGGAAATGTTAGTTTGTCTCGTAACTTTAAATTAATATTCGAAACAACTCAAGCGGTTAAGTTGTATTCGTGGGAACGTTACTACTGATATAAAGGATTACGGAGTAAAAATTGGTTTGACGAATGTACTCGATTTCATGGTGAACAAGTTACATATACAGGGTGTCAGGAGACTCAGGGAACATCGAGAATTGGGGTGTAGCTGAGGTGTAGATAAACAACTTTTTCTTTGGTAATAATGTCATACATAGTTTCGTTTTTGAGTTATTAACGAAAAACACTGGCCACTGAGAGCGCCCGGCGGGCATCGGCCGACGCGCGCTCAGGTGCGTACCGATCACTTGCGGTTGGTCGCGATGGGGGTATCGAGGGCACCGAGGAAAGCATGCGGCAACTGTTACATCGTCTTAATTAAGAATAATGTGGAATTATTCATTCTTCGTGAATAAGAAATACACTAATAAATGTTCGATACGTTTATTCATTATCCGAAAAGAATGAAGTGTTTTATTACTTATGAAAAAAATACTTTTTTTTACAGGTCGTTTTCAGGTGGATAAATTATGTATTAAGAAAAACGATTCGCATAACTAATGTTAGGAAAAGCTAGTTGAACTTACCCATTCGTTCGCGAATTAATCTGCTTAAAATTGTGTCAATCCTGACCTAGGCAACGCTAAAGAGCTGATGGCCGGCTTAGTATCCTTACTTCAATCACTTCACTTCAAAATAACTTCACTTGCCACTGTGAAATGTGGGGGTGCTTAAAAACAATTTATTGTTCCTACGTTTGAACATTTTGTAATATTCTGCGTTTGTACGATTCATGTTGCTCGCTCGGTTAGCAGCACGACTGTGGCAGCTTAAACGTTCGCACTCGCTTCCGTTCGCTATCGTTACTTGCCTCATCTGAAGCGCTCGAAACTATTCTAAATCATCGCATCTTTTTTCTGACTCAAATAATAGATCCTTCAGACGGACCACTTTCCTCCATATCCATTTTATCAATTATTTATATGGGTAAAAATTCAAAAAAATGCTAACCGCCCCTGTAGAAGAAAAGATAATTTTACTTACCTTTACAATTGATGCAAGAAATGTGTGCTGAAGAAAAAACTCTGCGAGAACTGTTGCAATCTTAGATTTAACGCGTTCGAACCCTCGAAATGTAATCTCGCATTAAGCGCGTTCGAACTCGCAACAGTGTCGCCCCGCCCCACGAAGCGTAAGGAGATAAGACAGTCCCGCCTCACGCGAAAAAACGTAGATTTTGAGTGTCGGGTGGAGGTAGAGTATATAGCAGTATCATCAGCATAGAAGGCCACCTCGCAAGATGTCCTTGCGGTACACCAGTTTGGCAGTTATATGTAACATATTTATGAGTTGTACCACACGTAACAGGTGCGTTCCAGTAAGTAAGAATTTAGTAATTTTAACACGTTGGGCCCGGCGCCGGTCCCTGGGGACCGGCAGCGAACTTTCCGTGTGGCCGGCGTCGGTCACTGAGGACCGGCACTAGAATTTTCGTTTTGCTGGCGTCGGTCCGTGGGACCGACAGTGTTAAAGTTAAAAAATAAAATTAGTCTCAATGAAATGTGATCAAATATATTTTTAATGAAATTTATTAAAACATTCTAAACAAAAATGCGGCTTATCTTTACACATATTACAATACGTAACAACTTTTTTGGTAATATTTGTAGCTGTCTTTCGTCCAAATAGTTGTGAATTGTTATCATAACACTTCGAACAATATCTTCGGACTTTATGTACGTTTCCTTCCTTTTTATATAATTTATGAATAATTTTTTCACGTTGGATTGGGATTTACTCATCTAGTCGCCGTGTGAGTTCATCCGCCAATTGTCTGCGAAATGACGTGACTGATATTTTTTTTCTTGTCACTTCTTGATACATAAACAAGGCATTTATAACAGCGGTATTTAAAAATAGCTCAAATGCTAGCTTCTTGTACCACTTCAAAGTTCTTCTCAAGGGACTGCTATATGCGCTCATTTGATCTAACAAGTCAATACTAATCTTTGCTGCATTATATGCAGTCACAATTTTTGGTTTTTGCATAAGTCCTCTTTTTGTTTTCACAGTTATCATTTCGCTTGAATGTTTTGTGGACAGGACCAAAATATCTCTCTTGTCTTTCCATTTCAAGACTGTGATACCCTGATTGTTTTCTTTTGCGATAATTTCTCCGCGTTTCAATTTAGTATGTATTATTACTTCAGATGGATTTCTTTTACGGTTTGTGCGAAGTGTACCCATTAGATGTGTATCTTTACGTATTAGCTTATTTGCCAAATCGACACTAGTGTACCAGTTGTCTGTACACAACGTATGACCTTTATGAAATAAATTTTTCAATAAGGAAATTACAGTATTAGATGGGGTTGTATTCTGCTTGTCCAGAGCTTTTCCACTGTATACATGAAAATTGTACGTGTAACCGCGATTACAGCATAATTTAAATATTTTTATGCCGTATTTATGTTTCTTATGTTTTAAATATTGTCGCAATATGATTCGCCCGCGGAATGGGATCAGCGATTCATCAATGCATAATACCTCAGGTGGATCATAATATTCTTGAAAATTTTTATTCAGTTCATCTATCATAAATTGAATTTTTGCTAGACGATTAGACGCGTCAACCGCTTCATTATCTGCGAAATGAAGCATTGTCATGAGTACTTCAAATCTGTCTCTACTCATTACTGTTCGCGGAAATGTTTGACAAAATAATTTAGCCTGAGACCAATACAAACGTAAGGATGGAAGTTTCACCATTCCCATCCATATTATTAGCCCAAACAAACGTTTAATTTCATTTTTATTCGTTGGCGTCCATTTATTTTTACGTCTACAAAAATTTTTTGATTGTGCAGCATAAAGATTTGTTTGCTCACTGATGTGTTCAAACAGTTCATCAGTAACAAAGAGTGTATAGAAATCTTCTACTGTTTTATAATTCCGAACTTTCTCATTATTTTTTTTTTGCGTCGGCAGCACTCGTAAAGGCCATAATATTTGGCTGCTTACCTTGTAGATCAAACCATTCATTTTGCTGAAAGGTTTCAGTAGCATCTGTACCATCACTGTCACTCTCAATTCGCCTTTCCTTGTCTAACGAATTATCATCTTCTGATGATGATAACCGTACTACTCGGCGACGTTTTGAAGATACAAATATTTCACTTGAGGTGTCACTATCTTTTTCTCTTTCGGACATATTCAATGTTATGGGCAATAAATATTTCCAAAACTAAAATCAATTTTCTTTTTACGAACGATCTGTATACTTCGGTAGGTCTTTTGTAACTAATCACCTCTCGAAGGTACGTACGTGGTTTTACTATACATCCTAAAAGACGTCCAAAATAGCGCGACGAAGAAGAATTCCTTATCTCATTCGTACTAAAGTAATCTCTTGTAAGTAATCTCCTGTATGCGATAGCATACAACATTGTATCGCTCGCCGGCTGCCGGCTGAACGGAAAGGACAGCAAATTCGGCGCCGGGCTCAACGTGTTAATTGTTTGACTTGTTCCCATGCGAATTGTAATTCTTTTACTGTGTCATTAAGGAATAAGAGGAACCGTTTAATAGTATTTTTCTCTATTACAGAAAATCTATCGTCTCCTATAACTATCTTATTATTATTCTCAATAATAGAATCTAATTTTATTAACCATTTGCCGTAGCCTTCGTATTCTCCTAACGTTTATTTATTTAACTGAAAGAATGTAACTTTATTTGGTACAATCTTTAATATTTTTGGAAGTGTGTCAGAATCTTACAATTTTAAAAATTTTTCAATTAATTGTTTCTTTATCCTGTCTCGTAAGAACATGGATTCTCGATAAAGCATCAGCAGCAGTATTATCTTTACCTTTCGTATACTCAATCTCATAATCACATTCTTCTAACCTAAGTCTCCATCTAATAAGTCGCGATGAGGGATCTTTACAATTATGTAACGATTTTAAAGCTTGCTGATCTGTTTTTATAATAAATCGTCTACCTAGCAAATATTGTCTGAGTCTTCGTATAGCCCATACAATAGCTAATAGTTCTTTTTCTGTTGTAGAATAATTTTTCTCGGGTGGATTTAATGTTCTAGATATATAACAACATGGATATCCTTCCTGTGATAATATAGCTCCTATTCCTTCATTACTAGCGTCTGTGATTAAGGTAAATTGTTTAGTAAAATCAGGGAATTTTAATACAGGTGTAGTACAAAGTTTGTCTTTTAATCTGTCAAAGCTGTTCTGAGTTTGTTCTGTCCAATGAAATGGTACATCTTTCTTAGTCAAGTCCGTCAATGGTTTTGCTATTTTACTTAAGTTTCTAAAGAATTTTCTGTAGTATCCAGCAAGTCCTAAAAATGATTTTACTTCTGTCGGTGTTTTAGGGATTTTAAAGTTTTTAACTGCTTCTATCTTCTTTGGATTTGGTTTGACTCCTTCAGCTGTTACTATATGTCCTAAATATTCTAATTCTGGTTTTAAGAATTCACATTTGTCTGGTTGTAACTTTAATCCTAGTTCTCTTAGTTTTTGTAATACTATAGCTAAATTTTTGTTATGTTCTTCAATTGAATTTCCGAATATTATAATATCATCGAGGTATACAAAGCAATGCTTATTAATAAGACCTCTAAGTGCAGTATCCATCATTCTTTGAAAAGTAGATCCTCTGCTCTGCGGGAGTGGTTGAGGTTTGTCTGGAGGCGCCGCGGTCGTCACCGAAGGCATCGGGATCGGGCGCAGCGCAGCAGCCTGCTTTCCTTTCCGGTCCCTCGATGGACCGGTGGCGCAGGAGGGGGCTCCCAGCCTATGCCCTGCCGGTCGACCCCGGTCGCTGCACACCGGTCATCGCGGGGCAGCCGAGCACTTGCTCGCCCGGTGGCCGCTGTCTCCGCACCCGTAGCACAGCTCACTCCTGTCCACAAGGTTGCTGCACCCGCTCCTCGTATGCCCCAGCTCCAGGCATCTAAAGCACTGGAGCGGGGCTCCACTGTGGCGCTGCACCACCCGATGGTGATCCTTCCGGTTCTTGCCACGCGGTGTGCCGCCTCCAGCGGGCATCTTATCCACATCTCCCCCCGCCCGGACGGGTTGAAGGTGACGTCACTCACCCTTACGTCTCCGGGCACTTTCCGGCAGCGGCCATGGCCGTCACCACCTCTTGGGGCCTGATGGATACGTCCAAACCGCTCACCCGGAGTTCGGCTGTCTTCGTGGGTCTGGCCACCCTCATTCCCGACCTCTCCAATACTCCGGCCATTTTGGCAGCCAGTTTTTGGGCCTTATCCTGGCTGCCAGGTCCTCGCACCTCGAGGATCAGCCCGCCCGCCCTGGAGGTTTTGGGCTTTACACCTTCTATACCCAGCTCCGCCAGGCTGATCTTATCCCTGGCCGTCGCCATCGCCTGGGCGTATGTCAGGGCCCTTTCTACCTCTGGCGCCCCGCGGTGCCGTTGCCTCTGAGCTGCCGCGGTGTCCTCTGCTGTCCATGTCCCTGTCCAGCCCCGGCCGCTGCAGCAACACGGTGTCGTTGCTGCACCTGAGCTTGAGGGCGAGGAAGCGGACAAGCAGGGCCCGCGGTGGACATGCGCTTCCTCATCGGACAAGCTTCTTGTAAGAGGATAAAAGCCGGTATAGTCACGGTCGTGACTAAGGACGCGGTGAAGACGCGACTCTGAACGCTGAAAGTGGGCCAGAGCGGCATTGCGTGATCCACCGAGATGACGGGAGGGCTACCCTTGCCGCACTTTTTGCAAGCGTGTTTACTGAAACACTTGTTTACTGAATGTTTGGCACTGAAGCAGTTCACACACCGGTTACCCCTCCTCCGAGGTCATACCGCTGCGAAGGAGTTTGATTTTGAAACTGCGCACATTTAAATCACAAATGGTTTGAACGACACGCGGGGCATGTTGACCCGGGCTGAGCAATATTGACAGCACGAGATGTCATCATTCTGACCTTTCCCGCTTTCTCATGGATAGCGGTTGGATTTGAATCAGGCCTCAAGGGCGTAGGAAGTGAATACTCCAACGCACAAATGCGATTCCCCAGAAACTGATCAAGCGTAGTATAAGCTGGACACTCACGATTTTCGCCCAAGCTCAATGTCCACGCTTTCCGCGTCGACTGTGGGAGCTTTTGTACGAGGAAATGGACGAGAATATCGACGTGTGCATGTGGAAGCGAGTGTGAACCTTTAAGCTAGCAGACCCGTGCTTCTATCGCGAGACCCATAAAGAGTGATCTTACAAGTGTTTTACATGTGAAGATATCAGTATCGCTACCAAGAGGCATAGATACTTGAATATATGATGATGCTACAACCCTTGTACTATTATTTCCATGACCGGCAATCTCCGCCATTCTGTTGGATCCAATCTGTCAGCAACAAGTTAGGCAGTTAGTAATTCATGGGCAGAGGAGGAGGTTAATTTTGTATTACATATATAATCAGAATATTAAAACGTATGTACTTACGTATGCACAAGTAACTTTGTGGCTTTTTTAATTCACTGGCATAAACTCACTTGTTGGATAAATAACTTAAATACAACATCCAACCTTTTCTCAATCTTGTTATAGGTTAACACAAATATAGGCTGACTTCCCCATGCCACTGAGAAGATTTTAGTCGGTGGAAATCCGACACTACCCCGGTCTATCCCTGTTAGACCGGAGTGTCTTATGCAAGATTTCCCTCACGATAAAAAAAAAGAAAAAAATAACGTTTAAAGTACACGAGGAAGAACTCTGGATTTGCTACAGTAATGGCGCAGCGAAAATACGAGAGTCTAACTTTCTCTTGTAAAGGCGTGCAATATATATATATATATATATATATATATATATATATATATATATATATATATATATATATATATATTCTCTGTAAACAAAGTAAATTTTATCTTTATTCGTTATTTAACAATTATCTACACTATTTATAACCTTACCTGTAAACAAAGAAACGACAATTAAAGCTTACTACTATCACTCTATCTACACCACTAATACCGCTTACAATCCCTATTCTCTTACTTTGCACGTGTGCTCTACTGCGCAATGTCTGTATCTCTCCTTAACTCCTTTACCAATCGCCGCCCCATCTATCGGTGACCAAAACTAAAGAAAGCATACTTTCTTTACATATATATATATAGACTTTGAATACTCTTTGTTTTGCATTTTTGCATTTGTTTTGCATTACTAGCTATTTATTAACAATGTTAGAATCCTTCCTCGATCATTCACGCTACAAAAACCATTCTCGTCTATACCGTTCTTCTTTTTGTTCGCTTGCCGATCGGCACGCTACCCTCACGCCGATTTTAGGGCGCAAGGAACAAATCCTTCTCAAAAAATATTCGCTCCTACACTCGGCCATTCTGACGGCTGTCCGCCTCGGGCAGTACCGCTTCAGTAGTCCATGGCTTAAGATACACGGCGCACGTGGACGTGGACAAAGGTCCTCCGTGTGTTCCTATGCGGGTTACATCATACGTGTCGTTCGATTTAACCTTAGTTACTTTATAAAGAACCACAAACTTGGACCTCAATTTTAACCTGGATCCCTGTTCAGTACGCTTAATCGCCACCAGATCATCGAGACAATATTTTATCGATTTTCTTCAACGGAGATCATATACACGTCGGTTCTCGTTTTGAACCTCTAAAATCTGCTTTTTCGCTGATTAGCGCAGTTCGTTCCGATCGCTCAGGTGCAAATCATCTTTACTTCGCAGCTTCAACACGGAAAGCAATTCGAAAGGAGTACAGTCGCGTCGGTAAGTTAACGATCAGTATCTGGCAACAAAAATTGAAGAAATGTACAGCGCCTGGCCTGGTTCCCAAACATCCGGTGGTAGAAGCAATATCCCGGTGAGTCCCTTGGCCGCGAAACTCGTTTGCTGCTCTTCGAGCGAGCCTGAGAACGAGCGCGCGACCGTTCGGACGAGCGACGAGCTCGACAACATGTCCAGCCCGGCATCCCGCGGCTTCGTTGTAACTGCCGCAGCGCTGAAGGTTGTCGATGTCTCCATCGATTTGTCCGCGGCCTCTGCTACCTTGGTCAACGATAACCCGTCGATGATGGACACGAGCTCCTGGATCCTCAGGGGAAGTCTCTGCATCCAGAGCGTCTTCAGCATGTCCTCCGGAAACTCATTGCCAGCCAAGGACTTCATCTCGCGAAGCAGCGCGGGGGGTGATCGGTCCCCCAACACTATCTCCGCGAATAAAGTGTGGTGTCGCTTCGTCTTGGATACCGAGAGACGCGAGATAAGCATTTCCTTGAGCGTCTCGGATTTGTTCGTCGTGGGCGGGTCCATGAAGAAACCTTCCACAACGGTCATCAATGAGTCATTCAAGTGACGCACGATCGCGCTGAGCTCGCTTTCGTCCGACCGGAGGCGGAAAACTTCAAATTCGCACTCAAGCCTCGTGAACCATAGCTGTGGCTTGTGGCGCCAAAGGGTCGGCAGTTTAACGTTGCGAAATTCACTCGCGTGAATTTCGTTCTCTGGCGGCGCGTCCCGGTTGCTGATGATTACTTTCGGCAAACTGGGCCCGTCCAAGGTCCGCACGTACGCTTCCGCCTCCGCCAACGCAACCTGAGCATCGTCTTTACGGCGCGAAATGCGCGGAGTGTCTGCAACATTGGGCGCCGGTGTACGCGGTGTAGTCATGACTTTGCGAAACCAATCTTACGAAAATACGTTTAATTTTTTATCACGCCGGGGTCACCAAAATATGTGGGGAACTCCGTAAATAAACCACACATATAAATATTGAAATGAACGTGAAAAAAACGAGTAGAATTTATTAACAATTAACAAATAGTCTACAGAGACAAAAACAACGTATAACGGAACAAATAAATTAGGATGGAGTCAAAAGGACGCTTTGGCAAGGAATGGCTTCCCAAGCGACGCTTTCAAAAACAGGAAACGTCCTGCCCTCTTCTTTTTCAATCGTGCAGCTCTTGATTGGCCGAGAGCGTCCAGCCAATCATTGAGAGAGCGCCGGATGTATCTCCAAATCTATTGGACGAGAGCAGCGCCAAGATGTTGAGTGCGGTTGAAGGACGAATCTCCATGGCGGAATTCACGATGAGACAAAACCACGACTCCGTCGGCAAATGGCGCGCAAGCGAGTCGCCACAAGGTTTTCAAGCGACGGCACCTCATCGCGTGATTCTATCACCACGCTGAAATTTTCAAACTCGGCGGGTAAAGAAAAGAGCAGCGTAATCGAGAGAAGTTCGTCCAGCAGCTTGATGTCTGCTTCTTCAAGTTGCTCAGCTTTGCTACTGAATTCGTTCACGTATTGCGTCATCGAAACGTCTATCCTCTTTTCCATCCTTAGCAATTGCCTATACATTGCTGCCTTTCTTACGGGACCACGTGATTCAAAAATATCTTTGATACCATCCCATGCTTCTTTCGATGTATTGGCCCTTTTTACATGGTTTAATTGGCTATACGTAACGCTTAGATTTATTAATGCTAAAGCCTTTGAATCTTTCCTTCCCAATCCTTGTGCGTTTTCTGCCGTTATTTGTACACTTCCTTCGACACATTGCCACAAATCATTAAATACTAGAACGCTTTTCATTTGCACTTTCCATAGATCATAATTTTTCTCGTTTAACTTCTTAATGTTTCCCAAGGCGTTTGCAGTAGCAATCTTTCTTTTGTAGTCAAAGGTTTGTTAACGCAGTAAATATAGTTTTCGGCCTGGGCCCATAACCTATCAGGGCTTTGCCAGGGAAAAATGAGATGTACACGCACGGATGAACACTGAACTTATGTTTTTTGTAAGGCTAGCAGATTATGGATTATGTTGATTAAATACTACGATCAGGACACGATGTGTCGTGTAAGACGCAAGACAAAAGAAAAAGAAGAATGTTTATCGCTGCCAAACCTAAAATATTATAAAAAATTTGTAGGGGCCATCGAAAACACCTTGCTTTCACACTATATTTGCGTGCAATCTGGTCCGCGACATCGACACCAAATTTTGTTTTATTATAAAACGTAATAGTTTCTGGAACACATTTTCTATTTTCCTGTATCTGTATATTTCTATGCTTGGTGCTTAGAAGAAGGACTTTTATTTTCGGTTTACTTTTATACACAGTAAGCGTGCAGTCTTCTGATTTATATAAATTTGATGAAAATAACGGCATCTTGTCCTTTGTTTCTTTCGCTGGCTTTGGCAGTCCTCTCTTGTTCGAGCGGATGGTCCCAATCAAGGTTGTCTTTAGTTAAAGCAATTTTTTTTTTGGCCAGCGGGATGTTTGTAAAAAAATTGTCGGTTGTGATATTTCTTCCTTGATGTAAATACGGTTCGGCTAATTTCAACGTTACAAACTGGCCCAACGAATTTGAGCATCGAGTGTCATCTTTTCCCAAGTAAGGGAAACCATTCAAAATATATTTTGATTCAATGTCAACCGCTAACCAAAACTTAATGCCAAATTTATGTGGCTTATTTGGCATATACACTGCCCGAAATTTCCATAAAGCCACTGTGTTTTTCGCTGAAATCTTATGATATGTCTGTAATAATGATTATTTCGTGAATAATATCGTTTTAGGGTTCATTAATGAAAACATATTCGTTAACTGCAACAATAGAAACAATATTTATTTGACGAAAATGCGAAAAAACATAATATAACACAAAATGAAATGCGAAATTTCTATAATGCCACTTCTTTTTTATGTAAATAAACTCTAAATTAACAATAGCTTCTTCCTTATTTCTAAATTAGTAGTCAGTACAAGTACCATTTCTCTGAATCACTTGAAAAATTCGATTCGGCAGTGACAAAATTAAAGTTTGAAGCGTTTCTTCATCGATGGACGCCCACGCTTCACAAACTGCCTTTGACAAGTCGTCGATTGTATTGTATTGTTTACAATTGCCTTAAACTTTCCTCGCGACTATTCCCCACAGATTTTCGATAGGGTTGTGGTCCGGGGAACAAGCTGGCCATTTCAAAACTTGGATATCCTTTTGATTAAACCATTGCTTGGTATGGTGTGATGTGTGGACTGCAGCATTATCATGTTGAAAAATGCGGTTGTTGTAAATGGTACCAAAATTATTTCCAACAATTCCGTGTATTGTTCGGAGTTCATTTTAGTAGAAATACGACAAATGGGTGTTTTTTTATTGAATGTAAATGCAGCCCACACCATTAACGTGCCACCACCAAAATTACGACTCATTGCAATATTTTTTTCTTTCGATAAATCATGCCAATAGTATTTGAAACCATCCGGTCCATCTAAATTGAATTTCTTTTCATGGGAAAATATAACATTTTGCCATTCAGTACTCCATGACATGTGTACTCTTGCAAACTCAAGACGAGCCTCTTTGTGGTGTGGTTTTAGACTTGGTTTCCGCAGCATTTTCGACCATCGAAACCGCTTAGAACTTTTTAATACTTGTTGGACTCGTCTCGCGTATACTGGCAACTCAAGATCATTTCGAAGTTGTGATGCACTTTTCATTTCCTTGGCTGCACATCTCATAAGTAGCGTACGTTGCCTCCTCGTCAGCTTCTGATTTCCACCTTTAGGATGGTTTTTACCATAATTTTCACCTAGATCTACGTAATTATTTATGAGAGTTCGTGAACGATTAAGTTTGTTCGCTATTGCACGATTGGAACAACCCATTTCCTTGTAAGCATCAATCGATGCCTTCTCTTCACTAGACAATAATTTTCCTCGCGGCATTCTGATAAAAATGTACTTAAATATAATAAATATACTATTTCTGTAAAACAAGATTTTAATTTGAATCCTAATACTTACATTTGAATTGATTGGGTTACCATATGTAGTAGCTATCCTTACGGAATTAGTATACAGACTAAGTGGCTTTATAGAAACTTCGCACTTAAATACTGCTTTATGTCGGAAAAGTTCAAAGCGGACGCAAAATGTAAACGTAGCGGTGCAACAAAGTATTCCATGTAGACTTAATAGCAAAAAAACATGAACAGGGACGAGAAAAAGTAACAAATTTGGTAATATTGTTACAATATAAGCGAACATGAAGGTGGCTTTATGGAAATTTCGGGCAGTGTATTGTGCAAATCTGCAACGGGCTTTAGTTGGAAACAGTTGTTGTTGGTCAATTTCTTATTATATCTCGTGTTTCTGGTGAATGAATGATCGGTGAAAGTAAAAAATACTGTGCCCAAATTCAATTACCCTATTGTAAATACTTACAATAAGCGGAGACTACAATAGCCAAAACTTTTGCACACTGTCTTCGAAAAATGTTCCTACCACTGTCACTGCAGCAACTATACAGAAGACCGGCTCGTGCCTTAGAGATATTTTCGGAGATTGTTTACAAACTGATACTCGCGGTATACGAAACTCAAAGCATATCGCAGCCTAACGTCAGCTATCGCCAGCTGTGACAATTGCTTGTGTGTGTTGTTTATGTTTGCACCAACACATGAACTGAATGTCTTTTCGATACGACATTTAGTCTGCTGCACGCTTTGAGTTTCGAATAACGCGAGGATCACTCTGATAAGCGATTTCGTTCCATGCGAAGTAACATGACACCCGGGCCACACAATTCGCTTTATGTCACTTATCGAAGCGCTATTGAGATAATGAGTTGGGGGTGTCTTAGACTTTTCTTTCAGTCTTATATTTGCTATTGGAGGTATAACTTTACAAGCGAAGCAAATATATAAGGATTGTTTACGTAATCAGCTAACCCGTCAATTTGACGGGTTCCGTAGAAATAGGTATACAACATACAAATTTCAAAATTTATAAGGCTTAAGAAAATAATAATTGTGTGTATAAACTGTTTTAATGAAATTATAAATTTACGATGCAAAATAGTTAAGATTAATGCTATGGTTTTTTGCGTGTTTCATTTCAAAGTTTGAAATCCGTCAAATTGACGGGTCGCGTAAACCTAGTGTTAATAACTAATTTTATCCGAGGTTAACTAAAGGCTAACTAACTTCTACCGGGCGGCTGCTGCCACATACATACGAATGCGCACACGGCAGCGCCTCCAGCGGCACAGTCATATCATATGTAAAGGCTGCTTACAATACGTAAATGCTACTTACAAACGAATGACGATTCCCTCTTTAATTTACGATGTGAAGACACAATTCACAAATCTCGGGCAGACAGACGAAGAGTTACACAGTCCGAAAGGGACTTTTAACCCTTTCGCTACGGCATGCCGTTACGTCGCGCCGGAGTAGCGGCACTAAACGGAATACTGCGCCGAAAAGTGCATGTTCCGCTTAGGTAAACTGGTGTTCGGACTTACATCTTTCGGTGCAGCTTCGTCATTCTCCGGATAGTACGATTCTTTAAGTGTTGTACAACAACATATTTGGAGATTGTGCAACTATTATCAATAAAATATATTTGAAAAGTAAAAATTACATTTTACAATAACCAACAACAAACATTTGGTCCTTCGAGCCGGATTGGAGGTGAACCTACGAGCAACCCGAATGATGGAGAACGCGTCGGCTAAGCAGGCAATGCTGCAGCGCATCATAACCCGAGCATTGGACAATTTCAAGAAAATCGGGAAAGGCAACTGGACTCCAGCCAATATTCGATCCAGGATTCACCAACTCGACGAGGCCTGGGACTAATTCCAGAAAGCCCACGCGACGGTGATGAGTGTCAGGCGGCCAGACGACGAAGCGGCAGCTTCTTCGAAATTGGGGCCAGCTGGAGACAACAGAGGATGCCTACTCCGCAGCCCGCGACTTCATGGCGGATTGTCTAGCCAACTTCGAACAAACTGTAAGTCAACTGCGGCATTCATCTTCGGCGCCTCCATCGGGAACTGTAACGCCGTGCACGTCCGGCGTGTCGCTCGCTCATCTGCCACCAGTGCAGCTCCCCCCGTTCGATGGGGACTGCAATGAGTGGGAGACGTTTCGCGATCGCTTCACGGCTCCAGTTCTAGCGAATCCGGAATTGTCGAACTTCGTGCGAATGCACTTTCTCGTGTCGTCGTTCAAAGGTCAGGCCCTCGACGCGATCAAAACCATTCCGCTAACCGTCGAAAACCTCGCGATCGCGTGGCGCACGTTAAGCGCTCGATTCGAAAATAAGCGTCCACTGATCCAAGTACACATGTCGAGTTTAATCGGGTTACCGGCGGTAAAACGAGAATCTCCGGAAGAGCTACGCGCTTTAGTCGATCGATCCAAAGTTGCTGTGGCGTATCTCGCCCAGCTGGGTCGAACTCCCGCCGAATTATGGAGTGACATACTCGTTCATCTGGTATCCCACAAGCTTGATCCGTCGACCTTAAAAGCATGGACTCTCGCCTCGCCCCACACCGACGAAATGCCCAGCTTCGAAAATTTAACACGATTTGTAGAATCTCTCGAGGAGCTCGCTCCGAGCCTGCCGACCACGCCGATCATGAAATCTGCGGGAATTCAGCGCGTCCATGCCGCCAACGTGACGGCGAGCCGTGGACCCGATAATTTCTCCACTCCGACCGACACAAATCCAAAACGGCTATCGTGCCCTCGTTGTAATGCGCGGCATTACTTGAGCTCGTGCCCTTCTTTCCTTGCCGAGGTTCCGAGTCGCCGCCAGGAGTTTGTTATTCGGGCGAATCGATGTTTTAACTGTCTCAGTGACGCCCATGTGAAGTAATTTTCACAATGAGAAATATATATATAAAAAAAAATGTCGAGATCATATGTCGTAGCATACGAGACTCGTATTTATTCAAATAAATATTACAATAAAGAAATTACAAAGATTATTGTCATAATATTGACAGTATACACGTATTAGGTTGATCAGCACGAATGAAATTCGTCTTCTGTTTCAGAGGGTTTTTATATCCATTGGGAAGGTAGGGTGGGAGTTGAGGTTTGAATCAGCATTCTGAGAGTTGTTTTGGTAAAAGTTATTCTGGAAAATCTGGGTCTTATCGGAAGGTGATTGATTATGCCGGATATGATTAGAAAAGGATGGAAGGAATTTATGGCTGTGACACCCACACCGTCGCGGACTGTCGCAGCCAGTACACCTGTCGACGGTGCCACAGAAAACACCACAGCACACTCCACGACGATTCCGAGTGTCGAGCAGGCGGCAAGCCTATTATGCTCACCCGCGCATCCGCGGGATCTATGGACAATGCCGCCGTGACTTCCATAACCGCGCGACTACACATTCGCCAACTTCGTCGCGCATTCTACTCGCTACCGCATTAATCAAAGTCAGCGTTTCTACCGGCCGAACTGCAGTAGTGAGAGCTTTACTCGATCAGGGGTCCGAAGCAACCTTCATAAGCGAAAACCTTGCGCAATTATTAAGCGCCAAACGCACGCGTACAAACGTGGAAATTTCCGCAGTCGGCGACATTCGCGCAACCACCGTGCGACACGCGGTATCAATCACGGTCTGTTCGCGCTACGCTGACGTTCCTGCGTTTACCACGACCGCTCTCCTTCTCAGAACCCTCGCGTCCTATCCTCCTCCTCGCCACCCCGATTCCTCGGTCCTCGACATCTTCGCCGATCTTCCTTGGGCCGACGCGGATCCTACCGGGAATGAACCGATTCAGGTTATCATCGCGTCTGATTTATACGGTGCCGTTCTGCGGGACGGCCTTCGGAGGGGTCGCGCCGGGATGCCAGTCGGTCATATGATTCTCGCACCCGCCTCGCATCTCCCTTCGGAGCCGATCTACATTCCGCACCATCCAGTGTTTCGTACTGGAAGCGCGGCCACCCATTTGCGCGTCGTTTTCAATGCGTCGTATAAGACTTCCACCGGCCGGTCGTTGAATGATCATCTGCTCGCCGGGCCGAAATTGCAGACTGACCTGTCAGCCGTTGCGCTCCGGTGGCGACATCACCGATTCGTCTACGCTGCCGACATCGAAAAGATGTACCAGCAAAATCGAGTTGACCTCCGCGATGCAGATTATCAAAGAATCTTATGGGAAAAAACCCCTTCCGGTCTGATACGCGAATACCGGTTATCAACCGTGACGTACGGGATGACGTGCGCCTCGTTCCTCGCACTTCGCGTCCTAAAACGCCTCGTGGAACTCGACGGCCACCAATTCCCGCTGGCCGCTCCGATACTGCAGAAGCAGATTTACGTCGACGACGTGCTCTTCGGCGGGGAAGACATCGTGTCTCTCCGGCAAAGTCGCGATCAAGTAATCGCGCTGCTACGTCGCGGGAAATTTGAGCTCCGAAAATGGGCGAGCAATTCGACTTCGCTCTTTGCAGACATCGATCCGTCCAATCGCGGCTTGGAATGCACGAAAACACTGGGTGAGGACGAAACGGTTAAAGTGCTTGGAATTGGGTGGAACCCGTCTCGCGATGTCTTACAAATTACCGTCTCAACCGATGCACCCGGTACCGATGACGAAACGAACCATTCTTTCAACGACCGCGAAACTATACGATCAATCAGGATGGGTCACCCCCGTCACAGTCTCCGCGAAAATTTTCATCCAGGACCTCTGGCGCCTCCGCGCTTCATGGGACGACCCGATTCCACCCGCGCAGGTGTCCCGATGGACAACTATTTATTCCGTATTACGCGACCTAAATGGACTTACGATGGAACGGTGGACCGGGATGACCTCGAAGTCGGTTCAAATCGAACTTCACGGATTCGCCGATGCGTCCAACGTCGCGTACGCGGCCGCGGTGTATTTAAAAGCCATTTCGCAACGGGCGCAGTTTCAGTTTCCCTACTTGCCGGAAAGTCGCGGGTCGCTCCGATAACACCGCTGGCCATCCCACGATTAGAGCTATCCGCCGCGGTGCTTTTGCCGCGATTAATCGAGTTCGTTCGCAGCTCGCTCGGTGCTCGCTCTCATTCGTGCTTTTGTTGGACCGATTCGAGCATAGTTCTCGCGTGGCTCCGCGATCACCCATCGAGGTGTAACACTTTCGTTGCGAATCGCGTCCACGAAATTGCGACGAGAGTGCCACAAGCGGAGTGGAGGCACGTCCCGACGCAGGACAATCCGGCCGCATGCGCGTCCCGCGGATTGTTGGGGCGCGAATTAAACCACCACCGCCTATGGTGGCGGGGACCCCCTTGGCTCCGACTAGCCGCTGACCAATGGCCTCGGGAGGCTCCTCCGCTCCCAGCCGCAACCCCACTGGAGGAGAAGGTCACCCGAGTTCACTGCGCGACGCAAACCGAACAATGGGAACTCGCGTCGCGGTATTCAACGTGGCCAAAGTTATGTCGTGCTACCGCTTATATGCAATTATTCATCGCGCACTGTCGCGATCGGAAACGGGAACGCCGCGTTCCTCGCGCTACGGGACCCGCGCTCACGACCGCACTGTGTGCTTGATTGCCCGGACGTTATGGCTGAAAGCGATTCGGCAAACAATTTTTGCGGCCGAGCTCCAGGCCTTGTCAAACAATCAGCCCGTTTCCGCGAGAAGCGCGACGGCATGCCTCAACCCCTTCCTAGACGCGAACGGGATTATTCGCGTCGGCGGACGAATCGGAAACGCTCCGGTTCAATATCATCGGAGACATCCGGTTCTCCTCGCGGCGCACCCGTTGGTCACCCTCATCATCGAACAAGCGTATCAGCGAACATTACACGGGGGTCATCAACTCACCTTGAGCACCCTCCGGTCTGAATTCTGGATCCTGCGTGCTCGTTCACAGGTGAAATTGGTGATACACCGCTGTGTCACGTGCGTTCGCGAGTTCCCGAACAAATGATGGGGGACTTGCCACTTTCTCCGGTTTCGTCTTTTCCATTGACTTGTCGGCCGTTGATTTCTCGCCTTGTTGTGCATATTTCTTACCACGACTGGTAAGCGAAATCTTTCGAAATCCGCTGAGCAAGTCTTTCACGTTATCAAAATTTTTCATTCGTGCCTGATCTCGTAAAATTTGGTCGGGTATCCCATCCACTAAATAATCCAATAAATCGGCTTCTTCAATCGGCACTAAATTTCCCAAAATGAGCTTTTCGTGGTAATAATCATTAAACGACTCGGTCGTTTGCCACGTCCTTAACTCAAACTTCTTAGTTCGATCCATTTTGCTTGGTCGTTGATCGAACCCATCTTTCATATCCGCAATATATCCGCAAGCATTGACTCGGTGCTTACGTACGCAATTTTAATCTCGCCTTTCTCCACTAATTGTCGCATATAGTGGTATTTTATATCGATATGCTTGCTCAACTTGTGAAAAACAGCGTTTTTTGAAAGTTTTATCGCGCTTTGATTGTCACAGAATACGCACACGGGATTTTCTATGATGTTCTCACAACGCATGTGATTTAATAGCCTTTTTATATATACGACTTCTTTGGACACTTGTGCGAGGGCGACATATTCCGCTTCCATCGTTGATAATGCGGTTGTATGTTGTTTCTGCGACTTCCAGCTGATCGCTCCTCCGGCTAGTGTCAGTACACTCCCAGAATATGATCGTCGATCCTCTATGTCTCCGCCCCAATCAGAATCCGGGTAGGCGTTTAATTTTGACCCCGTTTTCTCGTATTTTATGCCATAGTTCATTGTTCCTTTAAGGTATCGTAAAACCCTTTTCGCTAATGTCCAGTGACCTTCACCTGGATCGGAACAAAATCCTCTCAATGCGTTTGCAGCGTATATTATATCCGGTCTCGTTGCGTTTGCCAGGTAGACCAAACTACCTACGAGCTCTCTGTATGGGCGATTTTTCATTCGTTGTCTTTCTTCTTCATTTTTCGGCCCTAATTCTTTCGTAATTTTTGTATTCGATTCGATCGGCGTGGATACGGTTTTTGCTAGATTTATATTAAATTTTTTCAACAGTTCTCGCACATATTTTTGTTGAGGCAATTTTAGACTGCCCGTTTTTCCCTCTCTTTCGACACGTATCCCCAAAATGTCGGTAATTTGTCCCAAGTCTTGGATCTCGAATTCCGACTGCAACTTTCGTTTCACGGTATTTAATTCATGTTGGGTCGTATGTCCTTTGAGGCTATCACCATATCGTCCACGTATACAGTCATTATAACGCGTTTTTCGTGCTTGCCGAACGTGTACAAGCATGGATCAGCGTCGTTTCTGTATCCACCTTGCTGTGTTACATACTCGTCTAAATGTCTGTACCATTCGCGCCCTGATTGCTTCAACCCGTATATTGGTTTATGTAATCTACACACTATTTCGCTATATTCTTCGTTGAACAATGATGGTTGTTCCATGTAGATTTCGTCATGCAAATTTCCTTGTACATACGCCGATATCACATCCATGTGGTGTACATGCATTTCTTCTTCAACCGCTACCGCGAGAAGCGTTCTTATAATTTCGTTGCGTGAAACAGGAGCAAATATTTCTTCATAGTCGATTCCCGCTTTTTGGGTATGGCCTCTTGCCACTAAACGTGCTTTGTATTTTTCTATTTCTCCTTTTCCGTTTCTTTTTATTTTAAACACCCATCTGTTGGATAGTACTTTTTTATTTTCTGGTCGGGGGACCAATGACCACGTTTCATTTTTTTGCAATACTTCTATTTCTCTTTTCATCGCTTCTAGTCATAATTGTGTATCGTTACGTTCGAATACTTCGTCTATAGTTGTTGGTTCGTCTGGAATTTCCCTGTCGCCATCTGTTTCGTCTTCGATGGTGGTGCTTCGGGTTGCGTAAATTTTTTTCGGTCTTCCCACGTTTCCTGTTCGAACAATCCTTGGTCTGCCGCGACCACGTTTGTTTTCATTACTGTCTTTTCGATGTCTTTCGTCGTTTTCTGCCTCTTCAATTTGTTGGTTTTTATTCTCTTCGTCTTCGTTTTTGTTTTCCTCCTCGGTTTCGTCTTCTTCTGAATAGAAATCTGGAAAATAAACCTTTACGTTTTCACAATCGATATTTTCAAAGAATTTAACGTCTCTCGCTTTGATGACTTTTCTTGTGTGTCGGAGCCATAAACGATAGGCTTTTGATTCCTGCGAGTAACCAACGAGAACATATTCTTGACCTTTCGGATCAAGTTTCTTTAGACCCGTAGTTTTATTTAAAGCTTTTGCTCTACTCCCTGTAGTTAGCAGAAATCCTATATAAGGTTTTTTATCAAACCACGCTTCGTACGGAGTTTTGTTCTCTAGCGATTTCGTTGGGCATCTATTACGTAAAAATGCAGCTGTGTTTATTGCCTCCGCCCACAATGACTTTGGCAAATTTGCTTGAAGTATGAGACATCGTGCCGTCTCTACTAACGTGCGATTCGCGCCCTCAGCCACGCCGTTTTGCTGAGGGGTATACGCGACGGTAAGCTGCCTTACAATGCCCTCGTCTTCCAAGAATCTTGGAAAATCTGCTGAAATATATTCTTTCGCGTTATCGGTTCTTAATTTTTTTCTACGCGCCTTTTGAAATTTTTAAAGGCTGTTAGTACGTCCGATCGTTGACGCAATATTACTACTTCGGTATAGCGCGAATAATCGTCGATAACGGTTACAAAATATTTCGCGCCGCCGAGAGATTCTGTATCCAATGGACCGCAAATGTCCGAATGTATGAGGCCGAGCCTCTCTTTTTCGCGACTTACAGAGTTTTTTTATGGCAATTGTTTGATTTTCGCTTTCGCGCACACTATGCATTCGTCATTTTCACTTTCGCATTTTAAATTTATACCCGCTACCATATTGTTCGTATAAAGTTTTTTTAAATCAGTGAAATTCAAATGACCCAAACGTTCGTGCCACCTTCCGCCATTTTCACTGTTGTTGACGTTCGTTTTAAAAGCACGATTTTCTACAACGTCTATTATGTACAAGTCACCTCTTTTATTCGCTATCATCGCAGCTGACCCGTTTTTGCGTATAACTATGGCCTGGTTTCTGTCAAAAAACACTTTAAATCCATTTTTAGTTATTTGTGCGACTGAAATTAAATTATACCTAAGTTCCGGTACAAATATTGCGTTCATTAGTTTTACCCGATTTGTATTTTGATCACTTAGTTTTACGTTTAATTCCATTTTACCGACACCATGTGATTTCATGCCTTGATCGGAGGCTGTGAATACTTTCGATTGTTCACATTCATTTATCGTGCGGAACTTTTGTCTTTCGTTCGTCATATGACGCGTAGCTGCACTATCTAAACACCACACATTTGATTGTTTCAATTCTGCTTTACACGCAACGGCTGTCATCGCGTCGTTCGATTTTTCGTTTTCGCGTCTTTTTCGAAAGTAACAATCTTTTCCGCGATGCCCGATTTTTCCGCATTCATAACACTTTCCATTAAAGCTTGCACTCGATTGCGGTTTCTGCGTAGTATTCTTGAAATTGTTTGTTCTCGGTTTTGTAAACTTCGTTATTTTCGTATATAGTGCTTCGCTGTTGATTTCTTTCTTTTTGTCTTTGTCTGATCTGCTATCTCTTTCCTTTTGTCGCGCTTCTTCTTCGATCAATTTTGTTTTGAGGTTATTCACATTCGGAATTTCGTCGCGTGACTCGATCGCCACTGCAAAATTCTCGTATTCTTTCGGCAATGAACCTAGCATCATGATTGATAATAGATCTTCCGGAATATTAATGCCAGCCTCTGCCAATTGCTCGGATTTTGATGTGAATTCATTTAAATAAACGGCCATCGTTGTCTCAGAATCTTTGTTCATACGATACAATTGTTTGTATAGAGTTGCTTTTCGAACCGGTCCTTTCGATTCGTATATTTTCTCCAATTCTGTCCACGCCTCGTGCGATGTTTCGGCCTTCTTTATGTGATTAAGTTGACCACGTGTCATGCTTAGCATTATTACAGCTATTTTTTTTTTTTTTTATTTAGGCAGAGCCTAAAGGGGTGATCAGGAGGTTACGTACAGAGTCGCCTGGACCAAACGGAGGGTCCTTATACTCTGAAGGAATGTAATGCGCAAGCATAGCATTGGGTACGTTTCTGCATCGCGAGTTGCAAGGGGAACTTTAGATTCGGGCAAAAATTTTCAAAAAACCCGTGACATGCGAAAGAATTTTTAAAAGTTTGGGAAAGAAGAGAGAGAGGGTACAGTGTTTAAAGTAACTTGGGGGTCAACCAGAGTGGAAATCTGATTCTGGGGTTATATGGGAGAGTATCCGGGCTGAAATTTAGGGTGTTTGAGATTAATGGATTAGGGTGGTTGGAGGGATTGTATTTTTCAATGCAATCCTTGACCGAGGTGAGAATCTTAGGTAGGTTTGCCCTACGGTGAAGTTCGTTTGTCGGATAGTCAGATGGGAGATTGAGGATTATCTTGAGTGCTTTGTTTTGCACTCTTTGAAGGGATTGAAAATGGGTGCGCGCAGCGGCAGGCCAAACCTGGGCTCCATACAACAAGACCGGCCGTATGCATGTAGAATATAAGAATAGTTTGAGTGTTATAGGCAGCTTGGATTTATGGTCAAGGAGTTTCCTAGCAGCACCAATTGCGGCAAGAGCCTTAGAGCGCTTACTTTCGACGGCGTCAGACCAGTTGAGTTTAGAATCGAGGATTATGCCCAAGTATAAAAGGTTTTTTGACCAGGGTATTATGCTCCCATTTAGAGAGAGGTTTGGAATGCCATTCCGCAATTTTTTATTTTTGCGAGTAAAGTATGTAGCTTGGGTTTTGTCTGCGTTTACGTTCAGCTTCCAACATTGGAAAAATCTATGTATACTGTCCAGATGATTCTGTAACTTGGTGCAGAGGAGTGATGGACTCCAAGAGGACGTTAGGATCGCTGTGTCATCTGCGAAGAGGGCGAGGATTGAATTATCCAATCGAGGAATATCATTTATGTACAAGCTAAATAGCAGGGGCCCCAGGATGGAGCCCTGGGGGATTCCAGCCACAATAGTAATGAGCGAGGATACGTCATTGCCCAATTGTACATAGAATTTCCTGTTGCACAAATAGTTATGGATAAGCTTGATTAGATGAGGATGGAATTTTAATGAGATGAGTTTGTAGGTTAGACCTTCGTGCCACACGGAGTCGAACGCTTTCTGTAGGTCGAGGGAGACCATACCGGAGATACGATTTATATTACAGTTATGGGTGAGATATTGCGATACCCGAATTAGTTGGTGTATGGAGGAGTGTTTGGCTCTGAATCCAAATTGTTCGTTGATAAGTATGTTTTTTGAGTTAATGTGGATAAGTAGCATTTTCTGTATGATAATTTCGTAGATTTTTGAAAGGATAGGAAGTAAACTGATGGGCCTATAGTTTGTAGGGAGTTTATGGTCCTTTCCCGGTTTGGGAATCGGGATAATCTTGGCAATTTTCCATCTCTCTGGGAAGTAGGATAGGAGAAAGGCAGATTTGATAATATAGTAAATTTGGAGCGTGACTTTAGTGGAAGCGAGTTTTATTTGTTTGGCTGAAACTTTATCGGCTCCACTGGCTTTATTGGGATTTAGTTTAGAAATGATCTCACCGATGATGACTGGTGAAATAAAGTTGGTGGGGTTAGGAAATATTGAGGGATTTGTCGATTCGGAAGAGTGAAAATTTGAAACAAATGGTGTAATGATTTGTTGCTGGGGGTAATTTAAGGAGTAGGCCTGGGTATAGACTGAATTGAATTTATTGCCTAGTAAGTTTACCTTATCAATATTTAGGGCGGTGGTGTTGCCATTGTCCAGTAGAAGAGGCGGAAGAAAGGTTTTTTTATTTTTAATTAATTTACGATAAATAGGCCAGAAGGTATTGTTGTCGAGTCTCGCGAGTTTGATTTGGTCGAGGACTCGTTTTGCTTTAAGAGCAATAATTTTATGTTTGATTTTAGAGGAGATCTGCTTGACGTAGGTCCTGTAAATCGGAAGGCCAGTCCTCTGCCATTTTTTCCTAGCAGTGTTACGAAGGGAAGTGAAGAATTTTAATTCATCATCAGGCAGGATAGAGGAGTTATTAGAATGGACATAAGTGGTGGATTTATAATAACAGTTTTTGATATTTTTGGTGAGCGCTAGAACGGCGGAATCTATTTCATTTGTCGTGTCAAGTTTGTGTTTAAGTGGAAGGCTAGCAGTTAATTTGTTGAATTTTTCCCAGTCTGTGAGAGGAGTAGAGGAAGTGATGGATGGGGTACCAGTCGGTAAAGTTTTGAGTATGATGGGAGCATGGTCGGAATTTAAGTCATCAATCGCAGAGCAGCCGGAATTTGTAAGGGCAGTTGCTATGAAGAGGTCTATGGTAGAAGGTTGCTGATTGTGTACAACACGGGAGTAGGTGCTGGGGAAAATTATTTCGTACGCAGCTTGCTCATAGTGCTTCTTGAGAACAATTCCGCTAGCATTTCTGTTGAAGTTATTCCAAAGCTGGTGTTTGGCGTTTAAATCAGCACCAATGATGAAAGGAAGATTGTGTGCAGTGAGCTTATTTAGGGAAGTTTTGGTGAGTTTAATGCTAGGAGGGCAGTAAGCAGAAATAAAAATGATTTTCGGTTTAATAAGTAAAATAGCAACTGACTCAATGGGATTTGTAGGGGACAGGTTGAGTACTTTGTAGGGAATACTTTTATGTATGAATAGAGCAACCCCACCACCTGGATACGAGTCCGACCTGTCTTTTCTGACAATGGAATATTCGGGGAGAAATAGGTTTTTATCAGGAGACAACCAGGTTTCCTGGATTGCGGCTATTGCAATATTATGGTTTAATAGGAACGAGTGAAGCTCGGTTATTTTGTTGACAATGGAACGTGCATTCCATGACATGATATTACCAAGGATATTGGTAGCCATTACTAATCAAATAGATTTGCTGCAGCTTTAGCTACGGCATTAAATTTGGTAATAGGATCGTTCGTCGAGGATAGAATTGTCTTCAGGGATTTGAGCTCGTTTATGGCTTTTCTAAAGTCGAATAGCTTCGAAATATCATTCCACAGGCATTGAAATTCTTGGAATTCATTTAGTTGGGGAGGTAATCCCGTGTTTACAGTAGATGGCGGAGGTGGGGTAATTGAGGATCTAAGGACGTCGCTGAATAGCGGTTGGGAAGGTGAGTTGTTGTTGAGAAGGTGGTTGATGTGTGGGGGCAAGAAATTTGGACGCTCGGCTATTGGGCGTTTTTGTACCTGATGGTTATTTTTAGAACGCTTGCCTAAGTAAGCTTGTAGCTTAGGGCACTTTGAATAATTCGCGGTGTGCTCACCTGAGCAATTTGCGCATTTGGGAGGTTGTTCGGGAAGTTTGGTGCAGCTTCTAGTAGGATGATCTGCGCCGCACTTAACGCACTTGTTAGTTTTGTTGCAATTGGCGGAGGAATGGCCAAAGTCTTGGCAACGAAAACATTGCGTGTAGGGTAATTTGTTATTAAATTTGTCCCAGTAGATCCTGGTGTAGAAGATAAAATTTAACGCGCGCACTTGAGCAAGGGACGTACCAGGCGCAAAGGAGATCTTGTATATTGAAAAGTTATTCTTGGTAGTTAATACCGAGCAATTAATAGGGTTAAGTTTTTCCGATCTTATTTCTTCCAGTAGCTCGTCAGTGTTAACTGAGGGGAGGCCTTTAAGGACCGCTGTAAAGGGTCGTTCTGAGGGTAGGGAGTATGTGTGGAACTTGAGGTTCGCGATCTTGAAATTTGTCTTGGCTGCCAGGAATGCTTTCAGTTCGAAGAACTGGATGCGGATCTGATCACCCAGGAATTTTAAGTTAAATTTGTTCCCTACGACTGCCTTGAGATTGTTGCTAAAGGGCACGAAGTCTTTTGGCATGACTTGCACGTATAACGGGGGGGGGGGGGGGGACGCGGACTGTTATTTGATGGGTTTTCTGCTTTCCGTTGATTTAGATTGTCTTTAGGTTGAGGGAGTGGATCGTTATGTTGGTCGGCAAATTTCGAGAAGGTGTCCGTGTTGAATAGTTCAAAACGGTTAGTTATCTTGACATTAGTGGAAGCAGGAGCCTCTATTTTGAGTTTCTTCCTTGCATCCATGATGCGGTTGGGATTATTACCTTGCACTGGTTTTACATCGGTGGAAGGCTGTGGTGGAGTTTCTGCATCCCGAGAACTTGCACTTAAGTTAGGAGACGCACGAGTAGTGCGTTTCCTGGACTTTGTCTTATGATCACTATCCAGCTTGATTTGGACGTGGTCAGAAAAAGCTGGAATCGAACTCGAAGGAACGTAGTGCTTAAGGGAGCACAAGCCCGATCAAGCAATCAGTTTATCACTTCAAGAGCCGCACGACAGTACCGCCGAACGACTGTAGACTGAATGAAAACACAGAATGCTCGAGTTATGCCGGTAACTGAATGAACACAGAATGCTGAGTTATGTCGAAGACTGAATGGAACACAGAATGCTGTCGAAGACTGGGAACACAGAATGCGGTATGAATGAGCGGTAACTGAATGATGCTTAGCATTATTACAGCTAATGCTTTCTGATCCTTCTTGTTCCATGCGGCTTGGTTTTCTTCCGTCTTGATTTCGTCGCCGTTCGCATATGACCATAGCTCATTGCAGATGAGTATGCTTCTCATCTGGAGTTTCCACGATTGATAATTTTCGTCGTTTAATTTTTCGATGTTTTGCGCTCCGTGTAGTGCTGCCATATTTTTCTTTTTTTGAGAACCACGTTTTTCTTTTTAGGTTAACTCACGCGAATTTTTCCGTTTTTCATTTTTTGCGCAGTGGAAGCGTGCTGGGCCCATAACCTGTCAGTGTTTTTGGTGGGTTTGGAATATAAATGAAATTGACACGCACTTTAGCATATGGGGAAATAATTATATGTATTTAGGTGAAAGTATATGATATTAGAACTATGTTTCTTTGTACGATCGCGTCGCATGGAAAACACAAGAAGGTTACATCAACCTGTAACACCAGCAGGTGTCGCTGCCGCGGTCAAGCCTCTATCGATACATTTCCTAACAATATTCAATCGGTTTGGCTCTATTAGATAAACGGCATCGCGGTCCCGACATTTCAATGAATTGAAATGAATTGCCTTGGTCAATGTATTCATTTTCCGTAACCATAATATATTTTGAAATGTCACCAGTATTGGGAATATTAATGTCAGAAACAGAATCGTCGATAACATTAATCCTTCTTCTTTTAAAAATAATAACTTCACTATCATCGCTATCGTAATTCGAATCCTCTATTATATTGCTCGTCTTACGTTTAGAAGGCATTTAATTGCTGAAGGGCATCAAATAAAAATATAAAAAAATTATACTGTAGAATACAAGAAAAATAGTGAAAATTTTACTGTACATACCTTTTATATATGCAATAAAATATTTAAATTATATTCTTATATTATTTAAAGATGTTGATGAATCTGTACTTACGCTCGGAAAGATGACAAAACAACATCCTTTGATATTGGATTAATAGGTCCAATCTGTCAGGGTTTTGCCAAGGAAAAATGAGTTGCACACACACGTATGGACACTCGAACTTTACATTTATTGTTAGGTTAGCTTATTATGTATTATATTGATAAAAGAAGAACTACAATCCGAACACGATGTGTCGTGTACGACACAAGACAAAAGACGCGCGTCATCACGAGTAGGGCAGCAGGCCCATCAGCGCTGCGCTCGGCGCTGCGCGCGCACCATAGCAGAACGCAGATTGATATTCTCACACTCCCTCTATCAATGTGCGCTCTGGTATATAAAACTAATTATTATTTTAAGCCTACCATGTCAACGCAATTCACATGTTTTTCCCTGGTTAGTGCCTTGGTGCAAATGTCCGCAATCATGAAATCTGTCCGCAGATAATGAATTTTGATTTCGCCTCTCTCGGCCAACTCACGGACAAAATGAAAACTTATGTCAATATGTTTGCTCCGTTTGTGGAACACAGCGTTCTTAGTGAGTTCAATGGCGCTTTGGTTATCGCAAAATACTTCGATGGGCTTATTTATGAGATGCTTGAAACCCATATGATGTATCAACCTCTTCATGAAGACAATTTCTCTTGAAATTTCGGCCAGCGCTGCATACTCCGCCTCCATCGTTGATAAAGCAACGGAACGTTGCTTGGTACTCTTCCAGCTGATTGGTCCTCCGGACAGAATCAGTACGTTGCCGGTGCACGATCTTCTGTCATCCGTGTCTCCTGCCCAGTCGGAGTCTGAGTAAGCTCTCAGTCCTTCTTTATCTTTTACGTACGTGATGCCGTATTGAATCGTTGCCTTCCAATATCGTAGCACACGTTTTGCAATGAACCAGTGCGTCTTGTTTGGATTTGCGCAAAAACGACTCAACGTGCTGGCTGCAAAAGCAATATCTGGGCGTGTTGCATTTGCGAGGTAAATTAATCCGCCAACCAGTTCCCTATAAGGACAAGTCTTCATTTTCTGTAACTCTTCCGAAGTTTGGTTACCTGGTTTCTTCGTTATCCGTGTATTCGATTCAATCGGGGTCGAAACTTTATTATTTATATTTATACCAAGATCATGAAGCTCGAGATTATAAAGTAACGACTGCAATGTTCCAAGATTCTGGGGCACGTGCCATGGGGTTCATCACAGTCCTCTTTCAAAAAGGCATTGCCTTCCTCACTCCGTGGCCACATCCTCCAGGAACAGAATCTATATTCTTTAGCAATGTGACGTCAGGTCGCTTGCCATACTTGAAGTCTCTATCTCTTGTTTATAATAAACAATCCCTCGACACTCGATAGCCAGAAGATGCAGAGTGGTCGCCAGCCACCGCCTGCCGGCAGGATGTTTAGCCCCATTCATAAACTTTTAAGGTATGCAATAATTTAATCAATCCTGGGACATCCGATACCTGAATGGCGCCGGGCCATCAGTCATCGCCTGTCTTCTAGGTTGACGATTGCTAAAACACTCTTCCACCACCCGTAGGACTGCGTCCCCATCGTAAATTGTACACAGAGTGTCTAGTACTTCACCACCCGATCCTATTTCTTTCATTAAAGATACGCTAACGCTAACATACAAGTCCTTTGTTATACCGAACTCAGGTACAGGACCCATTCAGCCAACCGACTTCCTAGTCCGAATACCCTAACGAAAAGGATCAGAATTTAATAACTAACGTACTCCCTTATCGAACGCACAGTAGATATCAATCAGTCGTGGAGCTGTGGAGCGTGGAGCTCGATCAACCATCGAAGGACTACACGATTATTCTCTCGCTTCTTAAACACATCCCTCCGAACATACCTCTGAAAGGATAGAGTCTGCCACACTCGAAATATCCGCTTAATACGATATTCTTTGTTCCGGTCAATATCTTCACGAAGCACTCATTGCGAATACAAGGGCTATGAATTAAATTGATTGCATTCACTACGTACGCCTCGCGAAGGTGTCTGCAAAGAAGGTAATCCACGGCAGGTATAACCAACTCGCTGACTTACCTGACCGTCAGGTTTTATGTGCGTCGCTCGGTCTACCTGAACCCGATTAATCAAGGCGAGCGTCAGCTAGGGATCCCAATCATGATCGACATTTAATACGAAAGTTCATTGCAACCATTCTTACACCTTTACGGTGGTGTATGTATTAGTTAAACACCGTTCCAAAACGAGTTACATATTCAACATACAGTATTAATAACTCGATCCTCTGAAGCAGTAACGTCTTTGTTTCACACCTAACCATTTTCCGACAGGCGAACATGTTAACGAGCCTGCCAGGGCACAATCTTACTCATGTGCAAATTAAAACTGCCACTTTGACAGTTGCAAAGTCACGTGTGAAAGGGGCGGACATCCTTACAGGTGCTGCATACTTGACGCAAGTGGTATACTGCAGTTCTATTGCATCAAGGCAGGCACCACGTGGACCATTAGAAAGGAGAACTGTCTCCTCTTCATTCAAAACTGGAGCAAGTCGTCACCATCCAACCAATAAGAGATGCGTTAAAGTTATTTTCACTTGGTCGACCAGAAGACAGGCGTCGAGATCCGGCGGAACCCGCATCCACGGAAGAGGCTGACTCAACCTCGGGCCAACACTCAGGAATGAGTGTTACCAAACAATTACCAAACCCAAAAATTTTATAATGTTACGTCCTGGTTAGGGACTTCCAAGATTGGCGGATGCGCTCGTAATTTCGATCGTAGCTGTTCCCCTTTGGACAGCCAACGGGGATCGGGACGTTAAGAAATGTATAGGGTGTTTTGAATAAAGGATGCGATAGTCAGAATAAATCAATTTATTTTAACAATAACTCCTATTCTTCGCGGATAAAAAAACTACGAAATGTAATAATATTCTTCCGGCACCGGTTCTCCCGGCGGTACGTCCGGTTGCCCTTCGAAGTGATCTAGGTAAAAGTTGGGAAAATATTCTGGGAAGGCCTGTTTTACTGGCAACGGGTCCCACTCTTCTTCGTCAGCGGACAATTGTTGTTCATACGACGGAGATGGAGACGGGACTGGGGATTGGTTGAGGGGAACTGTGGACGCTTCCGAGTCCAGGGTGGAACGAGGGGACGGAGG
The DNA here is from genome assembly GCA_948146005.1 of Nomada fucata. Lineage (NCBI taxonomy): Eukaryota > Metazoa > Arthropoda > Insecta > Hymenoptera > Apidae > Nomada > Nomada fucata. Next base: position 19,786,362 of record OX411280.1, read on the forward strand.
ATCGAGGGTAAAGGTGAGCCGCCGTGGGCGGATGGGCTGCGGGGTATGTGGTGATGATTCTGATATAGGGGAGTAGGAAAGCGAGGGTGGGGTATCGGGCGATGTTAAATCTACTAGAGCGACCACCTCGGCGAGGATCGACTCCGGAATAGTAGTCGCCGGGGAGTTTGATTGTCCGGCGTTATCCTCGTCTTCCAAAGTGAGGTCTATTACCTCTTCGGGGGTGGTTGCCGCCTGTCGAGCGACCAACTCCCTGTACAGCTCAACGCGCCTTTGATTATGGCGGAGCCGCGAGTTTACCCCTCTTCGATTCCTACGGGTGTTTCTATTGGGCATCTAACAATCGGATTTCGGAATAATTAATCGCTCGAGGTGTTCCAAAGGATTTAACGACAGACCGTTGAAATGTTAATCACTGTTGCAGGTTATTATTGCTCACCTTTAGGCTCTTGGTCGTTACAATGCTTCGTTTATTCCGTACTTATTCACTGGTTCTTACACTGTCATAACATACATCACACATACATAATTCATTATCATATTCATTCAACGACATTCCTGTACTTTGCATTATTTACTGTTGATCGTTCCTCTCTCAACGGGGGGAGGATGTTCCGCGGCAAATCCTCGGAACCAGCACGCGGAGTGTATTAACCGCCTAATAAAAAGTCGGCTAACAATCTGCAGAAAGAACAACCTTCGACATGCAGATGGTTAAGGCGTTTATGACGCGCTAGCAATAAAACTATTTTTGAGGAAGCCATTATTGTCCATAATCCGTCAGGATATAACAAATTAAGCATATACGGCCTCAACAGTCAATTGCATGCGTCATAAACGTGAATTTCTAAAAGAGCCCACAGCTGTGTCGCAGCAGGCGAGACCAGGCCAAAGCTCTGGGACCATGATGGAAATTCCCGTGCGTTGCCAGGTCAGTCAAGACGGTCAGGGTGCACCCCCTCCTTTGGAAGGAGCGCTGCGAGCGCAAAAAGGGATGGATGTGTCCTCGTATTAAAAAGCATGCTGATTGGCATTTAGTCCTTTTTTCTAATATGCAATAAGCGTGCCAAAAGGTTACTTCCGAGTCGACGTGATGCGATGCATTCGACGAGGAAGTCAGTCGTTTATCAGGACTCCGAGAGTCGTGAACCAAACTCGTATAGTAGTTACCAAGGACTCGTACAGTCATCACACAATTCCGTCGGTCGTTCCACTGAACTACGTCGGTTATCTTTCAGAACATAGAGTCGTGAGTTAAAGTTCAAACGGTACATACGTAGAGTCCAACTCCCGTTTTAGAAACTGCCACTTGACTAGCTACATTCAGAGTCCATGACTCAGTTCCAGTTAAAGTCTAGCACTCTCCATAGAGTTTTGACTTACTATAATTAGAGTCCATTACTCAATTCATTATTCCGATTTACTACTTTAAATTCAGGGTCTATATAGTCCAGATCCTACGTCTAAAGGAGTCTCTGACAGGGTCTTGTACAAGAAACGGAGACACCTCTCCCTCTTCTTGCCTGAGTCCGTGACTCAGTGGTACGAGAAACAGTATACTCTCCTACTGCAAGACCCCAGTACATTAGACAAGGAGAAACAGTATCCCCTCCTTCTTCTTCTGTCAGTCTTTGACTCTGAGGTGCGAGAAACAGTATCCTCTCGCACTGCAAGATACCAGGTGACGACTTTGACTCAGAAATTAGAGAAACAATATAATCTCTTACCTGAAGACGTACGGGAAACAGTATCTTTCCCCAACATTATTTCACTTATAATTGTTAGTCGCCCTTTTTGGTACGGTACGAATTTTTATTATCTTCGTTCGCAGGTAGGACACGCGAAGCAATTGTTACTCGCTTATTTCGCGACGCAACACCTACCGACACTTCACGTAATACCTATTCCTACCGCGGCCGGTCAAATGACCGGCCTTTCACAACTTATATTTTTCAATATTGAATGCAGACCAATAGCCAGTTTACCTGTATAAAAATATATTTTCTTTTATTTAAGAGTACATAATCTACATTTTATTCTTTTTCGTCGCATTTTTTACAAATGGGCTTTTCAACTGTACATTTTCCGCATACGTACTTTGTACATTTTAGACAGATTTTGTTCGTCTTATTATCTTTACAATACCTTACCTGACATGTTTTCCGTTCACGGGAACCTGTATTTGTACTTGCGATGGGTATTGGTTGATTTTCTTTGCCGAGCTCTTGTTGGTATTCGATGGCAAGTTCTTCTGCCAATTGGAATAGAAATTCCTGTCTTGTAATTTCTCCTCCCGTAGTTTCTTTATATAACACCCATGCATTTATCCCGGCTAAATCCAAGATATTAAAAAATACTTGCAAAGGCCATCTCCGAGATTTAGATTTTACCGAATAATTTCTGGCCATTTGATCGGTCACATCTACGCCAAATTTGGTGCTATTATACAATTGAATTGTCTCCGGTGTTCGGGTGTCATTTTCTTCAACTTTTACGGAGTTGCGCATTGAACTGAGAATTAGAACTTTCTTTCTTGGTTTGGCTTTGTAAATTGTCAACATACCGTTTAAGCCGTTTATTATATATTTGCTACGTACATCGGATGCTAACCCAAATTTTATACCAAATTTGTCCGGTTTATTGGGCATGTATTGAGTGAATCTACACCTTGCTTTCGTTGGAAACAATTGTTCGTCAATAGTAATATATGGTCCTGGTTTATAACAATTTTGACTGTTGTCAATAAACTTGTTCTTTTATTCCATAGAAGTGCTATATCTATATTCTTAGCCTCATATGCGCCGCGTGCATACAGAATTGCAATTATCACAGAAAATGCCGTCCTAACTTCGCCTTTCATAATATTACGTTTACTGTACCCAGTCGGGCCTGATGTTTCCCTAAAAATATTATGACCAGGTGCTCTTCCAGGATTAGATCCTATTTTTACTTGCTGCCAAACTGTTGCGTCCATCGGAATTTCGCTTGCCTCTTCCTCATTTTCACTATCGGAACTAACTAAAAATCTCCTTCTCTTTCGTCGTCTACGTATTAATTCCTGATTGTATTGTGCCAACCCTTAAGCATGGGGGTCAGTCTGTGATGGTATGGGGTTGTTTTGGGGCAACTCAAACTGGTGATTTAGTGCAAATCGAGGGAATTTTAAAAAAAGAACAGTATTTGCAAATTTTACGTGACCGTGCAGTGCCGTCTGGTAAACGCTTAATAGGACGAAACTTTATATTTATGCAGGACAATGATCTCAAACACACCGCCAAAATTTTGTACTAATTATTTAAAAGACCTAGAAAATAGTCATGAATTGAAAATTATGGTATGGCCTCCGCAATCACCCGATCTTAATCCAATAGAGAAATTATAGGAAGAAATAGACAGAAACGTGATGGGAACTATTACAAAAAAGTTGGACAACAATAAATTCAGAAAAATTAAAAAAATTACTCGACAGGATGCCGCGACTAGTCCAAGCAGTGATAGCCGCACGCGGCGGATATATAGACGAAAAGAAAATATAAGATATTTCGGTAAGATTTTTTACATTTCTCCACTACTTCTTTATCGTAAAATAGCTTAATATTACAAAATCAACAATAAAATCAAGCCAGAGGATTGTATCCATGTGTTAATAATTATTTTGCTGAAAACTAGGAAGTGTCCGGTGACTTATGGACGGGAGTGTACGTTCGAAATATTCTCTTCGTTCTCATCGGTGTTCGAGTCGGTTTCAAATGGATCATAATTTTCCGTATTGTCATTTTCCATATCCAGAATTTCTTGATCATCTTCAGAACATTCTGCATCGATATCATTTATTCTCTCTAATAATACATTCGCACTCCTCAAACGTCCTGACATTTTGGGGTAAATATTCAACGGAGAAAATAAAAACTAAAATATGAAAATGTAAATCAAAATAGATAAAAAAATGAATAAAAGATAAAATGTGAAACTTACTGCGACGTATTGTTAGTCGTGTTCACTATTTTGAAAATTGCACTTATAACACGTAATACGATATAAAATATTACAAAATAATAATAAAAGACTGCGAAGTATGCTCTTTGTGATTTTCACGTTTCGATGCACTCTGTTCGTGTCGCAAGACTATACTGATTGAATTCGTGAGAAGACGTCTATACATTTCCTTCAGGTATATGTTTATTTATTTTACGTCATAGTAGATAAGATGGCGTAAGAACATTCGAGGATCTGGGCCGTATCGGATATCAATTAAGCAAATAAAAACCGCTAACCCGATAGTCGAGCGAGAACTATAAACACTTGGAAGTGCCGTAAACCATTTCCTGGAAGGCACTTCTCGGATAAAATCGTGCCACAACTACAGTTCGTCCAGAGCTAAATGAAAAAAGTGGTGTGGGGATTTCTCACCCCGCTAAACGAACTACAAAGCTCGACCGCCCGACGAACCGAGCAGGGCAGTCCATGCCAATCTGAAATGGGTGCACATATACAGTATATGATATACTGTTGATCAATGTGTAAATGGTTTGAGGCAGTGTCAGCAGAACGGACCCCAATTTCTTGAAGTTCGCGGCTCGCTTTTGTCGGTGTCGCCAGGTTGTAAAGGAAAAAACAAGGATAGAACGATGGCCGAGGCAGCCGAGAAATTTAAATGCCACCGCGTCCGTGTGATTACACAAATGCAAAACAATGCTATAATAAAAACGACAGCTTAACTCTCTTATTTTTAGTTTTTTCGACTTATAATTTGTTCTATTATGTTGTTGAAATTCTCCCGATTAAAATGAGACTAAACGTGATATATTTCAGACCATATTGTATCTTTATTTTTATTGTAAGGCATGTATTACATGAGATTAAAAAACCAAGTTTATTAATGTTCAATTTATTATGGTTCACACATTAAAACGTTAATAAATATTCCGATATAATAGTTTGTTGAAACAAAAGATATCGCATTGGCATGGTAACTCTACAGGCGTTATATATCGTATACTACAAACCGAGGATAATACTGTGCGAAGAATTAAAATTGTATCAAATACTTAAAATACTAAATAAAATGTATAGCTATACTAGTAATAACTGAACTACTAGTGTAATTAGAAATTAATTCGTAGCTTCTCATCTTATTGCTTAGAACCCAACATCGGCAAGGCGCGACGGCCCTGCCGATCGGCGGCATCAATCGGCCGCTCTCACTCCACTTTTTTCATTTAGCTCTGGACGAACTGTACTTACGGGCTGCAAATGGACTTACATCATTTTCAAAATTAGACAATTGTAAAAATCGTTTAATTTCAATTTTGGAAAATCATATATCACTGAAAATATACTTAGTAATCCAATTTTATTTTCAAATAATGACGACATAAAATAGAAGTGGTATTTTAATTTTAGACGCTAATTACATTGTTAAAATTACAAGATATTGATAGTATTTACTTATGCTCTGCATGTAGTAGCGTTTCAAATATGCATGATGCACCGGAGGCATATAAGGTAATAAATGCTTGATGTCTTTATATTTTTCATAAGTAATAGGCCTGTCATCTTGGTACAAAGGCGCTAGGGCGATTTTTTCAAATTTTAGCAGTCTTCCAGGACGTGTAGGTAATAAACTTATAGTTTTAAATTCTTTGTCCTTCATCGATGTTTTATATAAAATAGTGTATGGTGCACTTTTGAGAAACCTCATACAACATATTTGCAACCAATTTACCTGTTCTTCATTAGTGTTTCTTCTTATCTGTTGTTTAATCGCATTTTTACGATTTTTTATTGAAATAAAATTCTCTCGTTTGATTTCATGTAAAATGAATTTATCAGGTTTTCTACGTTGTGTTATTACATCATAATAATCCTACCTCTGTTAATTGGACTTACACCACTTTCATAATCGAAACCTAACTCGAAGATTATTCAGAATTTTTTGTCTATACCGGTATTTTTTATTCAACTTCGTGTTACAGAGCATATCTAAATCTGGAACACCACATTCTTCGATTTCTTTAACAAACATTGCAGGAGTTAATGTCTTTAGATCTTCAGGATCATCCGAGACATATGTCAATGGGCGTGACTTAATAACCGCTTCTCCATCGCAAAGGGACGTCGTTAAACTTTCGTATGACAGGCTGGCTTTTCCCAAAACTTTACGCAAGATCGTTTTTAGTACGCCTATAAGTCGCATCCACCATCCTCCCCACCATGGTGCTGATGGTGGGTTGATATGCTACAGAATTTGCAGTACTGCCGTCTGTTTAAATATTTTCACCCAATCAAGACTCTCTAATGCTTTGGCCGTACCTGTAAAATTTGTCCCATTGTCAGTGAATATATAACGTGGTCGCCCTCGTCTAGCAACGAACCTACGAAGGCATTCTATTAATCCGTCTACGGACAACGTTGACGCTAACTCAAAATGTACGGTTCTGTACACTGCGCATGTAAATATGCATATCCACCCATTCCCCCCTCCTTTAATAAAAACAGGCCCTGCGAAATTTATACCAGTAGCCTCAAATACCTTAGGAGGGAAGACTCTCAACTTGTCGACTCGGATTTTAATGTCCTTTTGCAGATTGATAATACACAGGCTCCTGATGGCCTACGTAAAATATTAGGTGTAGTTATTCAGAAACTTAAAAGATATTAACAATTAAAGTTACATATCTTCTATGTGAGGACATATCTTCTAGAAACAGGGAAGAATCCTCAAGAAGATTGGTAGCCAAGTGAGAATGGTGTATAGCTTGTGCCGTAGAGGTCTCGGGTTCGATTTCCGGTTAATTGATTGTTTTTTATTTATTTGTGGTTTCATTTTGGCGACACTGTGCACGTTTCTGGATGATAGTTGTCATATATGCAATTGAAACACAGGAAAGTGCGACACCACCAAGTGAGGTGAGCCTATACGTGAAATTAGAAACGTACTCTAGTTTATCTCCAATCGGATCATAAACAGTGTGGACCGCTTGTTCACTACAACGCATTGTAAAGAAATACTGTTTCAAAGTTCTTAACATTTGAAAGGAACTAGTTATTATCCTGAAATGTGCAGTGTCGCCAAAATGAAACCACAAATAAATAAAAAAAAAACTAATTAACCGGAAATCGAACCCGGGACTTCTACGGCACAAGCTATACATCATTCTCACATGGCTACCAATCTTCTTGAGGATTATTTCCTATTTGTAGAAGATATGTCCTCACATAGAAGATATGTAACTTTAATTGTTAATATCTTTTAAGTTTCTGAATAACTACACCTAATATTTTACGTAGACCATCAGGAGCCTGTGTATTATCAACTTGAAAAGGACATTAAAATCCGAGTCGACAAGTTGAGAGTCTTCCCTCGTTAGAATCGCGTACGCGAATAACGGGAAGCGGAGGTGGCTCGCATTGCATATGCTTCGCCTTATGTCTCTTACAGACAACGCATTTCGATACAACGGATCTAACAATTTCACGTAAAGAAATAATCCAAAACCGTTCGCGCGACGATCTCATTACAATTTGCATTCCTGTATGTCCGAATTTCTCATGTGTCTCCCTGACAAGCAAACTTACAATATCGTGTATATCTAAAATAATAGGAGACAAAAACATGCTATCGTCGTCCCGGTTGAGGATCTTTGTTTTTATAACATATAACCCATCCTTATTTCGTAGCACTTTAAAAGACGACAATTTATTCCTATCTGTATTTGCAAACATGATTCGCTGTAAATGTTTCAGTAAAGTAATTTCTGTTTCTTTAATTTCGCTTACTGATAAATTTAGTTTTTTACGCTCATCTTTAGGCAAATACGCAGTTTTCGGTATTTCCTGTACATCCAAAACATCGCGTTTTTCAATTTGACCTCCTCGAGCAACAGTTTCCGGTTTTTCAGGAATCTACGTATCCATGATATAAAACGTATCAATTTCGTGTATGTGGAAAACAAATTACTCGCTTTGAACGACGAGTCCTGTGCATTTACCATATTTACGAACGCACTCTTTTTATTTCGCTCTTTACTATATTCTCATCTACGCTCTCTTTTCCGGAAGGCCAATAACTTTCCTCCTTCTTAAGCCAACATGGCCCACCACTGCGACACAACAAGCTGCGACGGGCTACAACCTCGCGACGGCAAGTCGGCTGGATTCAAATCGCCCGCAACGTATCTCCATCTACTTACGTCGCTCAATGATCTGATTTCTTTGACTCGATTATAGACAAATGTCCCCCAGTGAATATCACGTTTTAACCACGCTAGTACTGTGGTAGAATCAGACCAATACGTCACGTTTGCTACGTGACGAGTTAATGATTGGAGAACCGAATTTGTGAGTCTCACGGCTATCGCGGCCGCAATGAACTCAAGGCGAGGTATAGTCGCGTTTTTTGGAACTATCCTCGTTCGCGCGTTCAGCAATTGTACATTAATAAAATTCTGGAATTCCACTCGCGCAAATACCACTGCGGCGTAGGCCGACCCGCTCCCATCCCCGAATGAATGAATCGACAACCTACCGTCTCCGATTCCTCGCGGCAATTCGATTTGCTTTAATAAGGGTAACTCACTCATCCATCGCAGAAATTCGTCGCTTCGCTTATGATCGATTTTTTCATCCCATTCCCTCTTTTCTAGCCATAACTGCGTGAGCAGAATTCTCGCCTGCAATGACACGAGGCAGGTGAAACCTATCGGATCGAATATCCTTTGCGCATTCGACAAAATACCTCTCTTCGTTACGATCCTTGGCAACTCCACTTCTACCGCTGTCGGATCAACGCTTATTGTATCCCTTTCTTTGTTCCACGAAATTCCGACTACAAGTGTAGACGTATTTTCCGAAAAATTCCCTGAATTTTCCCATGCACGCAAATCAAAACTGCCCGTGGCCATGATTGTTCTACCCTCCTGTATGAACAATCGTAACTCCTCTATTGAATCGACACTCGTCGCACAATTATCTACGTAGAACGATTGTTTTAATTTCTGGACTGACTCAACCGACCACGGACATTTTTCACTGTCGTTCGCGTACTCTAAAGCCCTCTCCAAAAGTATCGTTATTATTTCCGACAATAAAAACGGGCTAGGAGACAGTCCAAAGACCACGCGGCAGTGTCTCAAAACCACCGTTCTTCCCTCCTCCTGCCATAGAAAACGAAGGAAGTCTCTGTCCTCCCGATTCACATCGATTTGCAAGAACGCGCCCTTTAAGTCCGAAACGACTCCTATTTTCCTCTCGCGAAATCTATTCAGACACGACGGAACAAGCTCTATAAGGTTGGGACCTTTTTCAAGGCATTGGTTAAGCGACCGATAGCCTTTCCTATTAGATGACGCGTCAAATACTGGCCTAATCTTCGTCGTACCGTTTAACTTTACAACCGGTCGATGCGGCAGGTACTGACACGCGTTTTGAATCTCATTATCAGGAACCTTTTCGATTATATTTTCCGCGAGCCAATTTGTAAAAACATCATCATAGGCGGAGAAGAGATTCCGTCTGTTTAATTTGTCAATCGTCGCCGCCAATCTGTGCTCTGCAATATCAAGATTCTCAGACAATACCGCGTGATCCTGTTTCCACGGAAGTCGAACCACGTATCGCCCATCGGCTAATACGTACCGGTCGTTCCGGAGAACTTTTATTATCTCATAAGGGCCTTTGAACCTTGGCACCAACTTTGCCGAAGCTCCAGGCGTATTCACAAAATTCCGCACCATGACGCGATCGCCTTCCTGATATTGATGCGCCGGTTTTCTTTTCTTATCGTAATGTGCCTGATTGTACTTCTGCGTCTACTGAATTCGCCGATCAGCATTGACACGGACCGCGGGTAAATCGCGGCGTACGCTAGCTAAGTTTTTTTCTTCTAATCCCTTTCGGATGCCGTCCACTATCTTGCCCCTTTGTTACACACCGAAAAGCAACATGCTCGGGCTCTCGCCCGTCGAACGACACACTGAATGATTACACGCGAACTCTACGTTTGGAAGAATATTCACCCACGACGTCTGTCTCTCGCTAGCTAACTTTGCAATCATCGGAATTATGGTGCGATTTAGCCTCTCCATTTGCCCATTGGCTTGCGGCGAGGCGGTTGCTACCAACGTATGGCGCACCCCCCTCTCCTCTAAAAACGCGGCGAATTCTCGCGATGTAAAACAACTTCCGCGGTCGGAAATGATTCGCAAGGGCCGGCTGTATGCAACAAAGTATTTTTCCAGACAATCAATTGCCTCTCTGGTGCTCGCCGTCCTCGTCGCATACAGTTTCGCAAACTTTTTGAACGCATCTATCACCGCAAACACGTAGAACTTTCAGGATGCGTGCTGTTTCGAGATCGGGGCCTAAATGATCAATGTGCACATTCAGAAACGGTAGGTCTCCCTCCGGAATATTGTACAGAAACTCCTCTCCTTTTCCGGATGCGGATGCGTACACTACGCACTCCAAACAGTTTTTTATGTGATTTTCCACTTTTAGTCTTACACGTGGAAACCAATAGCTGCGTAGGACATTTTCGACGGTCTTGTCTACTCCCACATGGCCCATCTCGTCGTGATATTTATACATAATCTTATTTTCCAATTCGTCCGGGACATAAAACAGAATATAATCGTTTTTTCTTCGATACACTAGCCCATCGCGCATTTCATAGAATCTATCTTCGGCATTTCCTAGCTTATCTCTCATCTTAACAATTTCTGGGTCCGTACTCTGTTCCAATGCAAGGTTGCGATCGAAAGAGTTGTCTTCCACTACTAGTACGCTATTTACACGGCTAAGGGCATCCACATGCGTCATTTTACTTCCGGACCGGTGTTCAAGTACATAATCGTAGTTTTGCAACTCTAAAACCCATCTGGCGATACGCGGATTTGTATCTTTTTTGTTCAGAGTCAACGTTAGCAACTGACAATCAGTAACGATCTTAAATTTTATCCCCTGCAAGTATGTTCGAAACCGTCTCAAAGCGTAAATTATTGCAAGCGTCTCCAGCTCGAAACTATGGTACCGTGACTCAACCTCGGTGGTGCGTTTAGAGAAATAGAAAATGGGGTGGAATTTTCGTTCGTTCTTCCGCTGTAACAAGATCGCACCAAATTCCAACGCACTAGCGTCGCAGTGCAATTCCGTTTCATCACGAGGTGAATAGATACTTAAAATCGGCGCGTCTACTAATCGCGTCTTAAGCATGTCGAAAACGCGTACTTCTTCCGTTCCGAATTCAAATTTTGCGTCTTTCCTAAGCAAATCATAGAGGGGCTTGGCTATGATGGAAAAGCCCTCGATGAATTTTCTGAAGTAGGAGCACAGTCCAACGAAACTGTGCACGTCTTTCAATGATGAGGCTTTCAATGCCTCGGTCGGTCGGCCTGATACCGTCTCCCGTAATCGCGTACCCCAAGTATTCCAACTCCGTCTGTAAGAGTTTACACTTATCTAGTCGCAGCTCGAGTCTATTTTGCACTAACAATCGAAAAACTTCCTCTAACACGACAAAGTGGTGCTCTAGCGTCGATGTCGCTACCAAAAAATCGTCGAGGTAAACTGCGATGTCTCCCGAATTTAACAGCTTTTCAAAAATTTCGCTTACGTACCTCTGAAATTTCAGGGCGCTCCTTTTAGCCCGAAGGGCATTTTTAGACACTCAAACTGGCCCAATGGCGTCACAAACGAAGTTAACTTAACAGAATCAGGTGACATCTTAATATGGAAAAAACCGTTTTTGCGGTCAAGCGCGGTGAAATATTTTTTTCCTGCTAACAGATCAAGTTGGTCCTCGATCAACGGCCACTGTTAATTATCTCGCGCCGTAATCTTATTTAAAACTCTAAAATCGATACACATCCTCATTTCGCCTGTTTTCTTTTTCACCAATACTATCGGCGACGGGTATTCCGACTCACTTTTTCTAATCGCGTCCTTTTCTAGTAGGCTGTCTAAAATTTTTCTTAACTCGGACTTTTCAGCGTACGCGAGTCTACGAGGCGTGCAATGAAAAGGTTTTCTATCCGTCAGCGCTATTGTCATTTCCGTTTCTACTGCTGGACGGTCTGGTCGCGGCGGCTCAATGTATTTCTCTTCTAGTAACGCTCGCGCCCTACACTTTACATTCTCCGGCAATTGTTCATTTATGCTAGCTTGCCGCGACACTGATTCCACTTGTGTACACGCGACATCAATATTCATAATTTCGGGCACGTCAGAATCCCTAACCAGTTTAAATTTCGCGGCTTCCAGAAAATCACGTCCGAGCACTGCGGGAGCGCTCATTGTGCGATCGGATACAACACGCAACCTAGTAACAGTTTCATCGCGACCAACTATGATTTTTGCTTGCGCCTCGCCAAGTACATCTAATTCGCTACCATTTACACCTCGAAACAATTGATTCTGCCGCATCGCGTTGGCTCTAAAATCTACCGGAATGTATTTCGCTTTTATAAAACTAATCGGACTACCCGAGTCTAACAGACTGATTAGACTGGTACAAAACGTTTTACTTCCCTTAACCAAACGGAACTCCAAGGGCGGGCGGCTATGTGCAAGGGCGGCTTAGCCGAACAAGTAGCACAATAGTACTCCGACACTCTCCTTCCGTGTTTTATTTTTCGACTAGACCATAGGAGGCAATCTTTACTTCTTCCTGTCCCATCTCGCCCAATAATATGTAGAAGGCCGTTGAGCCTTTCTGCTGTTCCAGAAGTCGCATTCTGATCTGCTTTATCTACCCCACCCATATATTTATTATAATTTATAACCACGTCTGGTTTCACAATATGAGTTCTTCCTTCTTTGGGTGACCTTTTAGTAACGGTTTTCGAAGATCAGGTAGCACAGGTGCTGAGCATGGTCACAATTCTCTTGTCTCTCCAAGCCAATGATACTAAATCTTTCCGTCTATATGCAACGATTTCATTTTTTACAATCCTTGGATTTTTTATTTCACGTGGAATAAATTTCATATACGTACGTAATAAAACTTATTCGCCCTTTGAATTTGACGATTGATTCATCCACTGATAACTCCGCCCCGGGTACAAAATTTTCACGACTTTTACTATCAATGTAATCTAAAATATTGCTAATTTTTTGCGTCCTTGTTGTCATGTTTCGCGTACCTTCAATATTTTCATTTGTGTAGAGCATCCAAAATGCTTGTCAGAATCGGTCTCTCCTGAATATTTCGGCAAAGTATGGGATCCTACATTTCTTGGCTGTAGTCTAATAATCTCTCAAGCTCGGAAGTAGCATTGTCCCCATAAGCAATATTATGCCGGGAAATGCACGCATTTCTTTTCGTGTGACATTAGTCCATGTACGCCATGTGGACCACTTTTCTAGATGTTTTCCTCGTATCATATGATTTGCGTACCGATTAGTCTCCTCAACTATTTTTCTGATCAACTCATCAGTAAAGAACGAGTTGAAGAAATCTAATGGTTCTGTGTAAGTTGAATTAAGTTGTGAACCAGGGGTTCGTGATCCAGAACTAAACTGTATTTTTTGTGGAATTATATCGTGATTTGTGACATTCATCCATTCGTTATCACTACTGCTATCACTTTCCTGCCCACTTGCTGACACTCGTCCGCAAAGGGATACCCATGCGTATTTTATCGTTTAGAACGACAAAATTGGGCGGCTATTTGCCGACACTAGTCGGCAAATGGTTAACGCTCAAACGTTTACATACTAAAACGTTTCCACGAGAAGTGACCAAGTAAAGTGTTAGAGGGTAGAGCTAAACAACGACACACACTAACATAGTAGTTAGAGTATAATTCATATAAGTAGTAATAGGAATACAATAGGTTATAGATAAGCGATTACAAAACAAGATGTGTACCCTACAAGTTGTCTCGCCGAGATCATTTTTATCACTACCTCTACGCCATTACACAACAGACGTCATTTTTAGGTAACGTGTTTCCGCTTCGATCCCGCGCACACAAGCAGAAGTGGCGCCGGCTTTAAAGCTGGGCTGAACAATCCTTCATAAAGTTTATCAACATTGGTCCTCAAAGTGCCCGAAAAATTTCATGGCTTTGTATTGGGTTGACCAATAAGTAATGTCGGGTTTTTCGATAAAAAATAGAAGCAATTCCTTTTTGATATAGAGAACTTTATTGAATAATGTATTGACCATTTTGATCTATCACTTTTTGCCATCTTATTGGAAGCTTCATAGTACCATCGTTCCAGAATTTACCATCCTTTTCAGCAAAAAATCTTGAGATATGCATTTCGCAGGTGCGGGGGTTATGAAGGAGAGAGAGAAGAAGGTTTCGTCGGGAAAAGAAAGAGGAAAGGGAGATGTTGCGTTTCGTCCTAGGCCTGCTAGCGGACTCATCAGTAAGGCGTACTAGCAGGCCCTGCCTTAGACACAGGGATAGTAGGGAACGGTCGGTGGTTATATATATAGTGGCGCGGACCTATGCAACCACCTTCGGGAGCCGGATCGTCGTGCTCGTCCCCTAGCGGTGTATGTGGGAAGTACCCCCACACAGGCCTCTAGAGAATCAAAATTTTTTCCATTTAGTGAATTCTGTAGAGAGCGAAATAAGTGAAAATCCGACGGTGCTAAGTCTGGAGAATATGGTGGGTGAATAAGAACATCCCAATTCAGCTCTCTTAATTTTTGCCGGGTCTGTAGTGATACGCGTGGCCTCGTATTGTCCTGATGGAAAACTACTCCTCTTCGGTTGGCAAGTTCTGGTCGTTTTTCTTCAATGTTTTCCTTAAGTCTGCCCAATTGTGAACAGTATTTCGCAGAGTTAATGCTCCGATTAGGTGGTAGCAACTCATAAAACAGTACTCCCTTCCAGTCCCACCATACAGATAACATAACTTTCTTGGGGTGCAAACCGCCTTTGGGGGAGGTTAATGTTGTTGATCCAGGTTTATTCCAATGTCGTTTTCGTGTGACATTGTTGTACAGAACCCATCTTTCGTCCCCAGTAACAATACGCTTTAAGAATGGTTCGTTCATATACCGTTTTAGGAAAGAATCACAAGCTGAAACTCGATTGACTAAATTCCTTTCGCTTAAATTATGTGGAACCCAAACATCATATCTCGATACCATACAAAGTCGATGCAAATGATTTTCAACGCTGAATTTCGAAACTCTTGGCGTTTCAGCAATCTCACGCGTGGTATAACGTGGCTTACTTTCAATTAGACTGGAGATTTGATCTTTATCAATATTTACTGGTCTGCCAGAACGTTTCTAATCGGTGAGACTAAAATCCCCATCCTGAAACTTTTTGAACCATCTTTGCACCATTCTTTCATTAACAACACCTTCTCCATGAACATCAGTAATCTTTTTCGCCGTTTGGACCGCATTTTTTCCTTTGCGAAAATAGAAAAGCATGATTGCACGAAAGTAAACTTTCTCGTCGCTCATTTTCAAATCAAAATAATCACTAAAAAAGTTTAACCACCCACGATGAATGTTTTTTTAAATTACACGTTGGAATCTCAGCTTTTAGATAATATATACGTTTTACAGGTTAAGGATAGTCTTTCGTTTTAAAAACAGCTGGGACGTTTCCAAACGGAAAAATCCGACATTACTTATTGGTCAACCCAATATTTACAGTTTCACGATGGGCATTAGAATAGAGAAACAAGTTTTGCTTATTAAAATCACCTATATTTCAGAATTGATCATAACTTGTTTCACGTTCTACTTCATTAACATGTTCTATACATTTCTTCGAGTAGTTACAATTTTTAGATCCAAATTTTTTTGCTGGAATAAATTACCCTTTTTTTGTATAATACTCTTGTCCGGCGTTTCGCTTTGTTAGGATCGTTGAGGTATATTCGGAAAGGACATTTACCCGTTCGGGAGATATTTGTAATTAGTAAATATATTATCATTCGTAATGCACAAGACCCACGCTCTTCACACCGTACCAAAAACAACCTATCTCTCTAACGCTCGCCACGCCGCACAGTGGGGCCATTTCCCAAAAAGCTGGCCAAAATTCAATTTTTGAAGTATTCAGCAGCTTGTTTTCAGAATAGCAGATTTGTTGTATACATATCAATGCATCTAATGCCGCTCGGATATTTTAAATATATTGATTGGTTACTGAGATATAGGCCGTCAAAGTTGAAGAAATTTCATGCTCCTTCGTATCTTGAAAATTGGAGCTTGTTAATTGCGTCAGGGAAAGTTTATCTTAATAAAATTCATATGTGTGTGGTGATCTCTTATATAAGAGATAATTCAAATAACATTACAATATTTATTCAGAACTAGTTTTACCAAATTTATCATTTGGAATTGTGGTGATCTCTACAACTACTCTCTTACAACTACTAACTGGCAACTGAGCCACCGCTCCATTCCACACATAGTGCGCGCCGCTACGCGCCGCTGCGCGACGGCGAGCCACCGTTCTTATGCCATTTCGGCCGCGAAAATTTAAGCGACTACAGTTCGGCCATCCTGCGCTTGTCGACGCCCTCGTCGACGGACGATTGCAGTTCATTCATGTCGTTTTCGCGGGCCACGTCCCTTGACGCGCGCGTTTTCGCTCGGTCCCCGTAATCCTTTACGGTTGATACATACTTGAGTCGGTCCGCCGCTACAATTCCGTGGTAAGGACGCTGACTCTGCCTCTCACCCTCAATGTCACGTATAACATACCGTTCATTATCTAACACACTCTCGATTTCATACGGACCCCGATATTTTGGGAACAATTTCCGACTTTCGCCCGTGGCCGGTAACTCATTACGCATTAAGACGATATCACCTACTTCGTATTTTCTGCCGCTGGTTCTAGCCTTGTTGAACTGTTTGCGCATTACTTCTTGTTGCGTTCGCAATCTTTCCGCGACATCATTATTATCCGTGGGTACGGTTAGCCCTTCATTCAATTCGCGAAGTTCGCGCGTCAAGCCACTCTCACCCCAACATTGCACGCGTCAGTATGAACTTCCGTCTCGGCCCCCCGGGTCATAAATAGTTAAAACCGGCCTTGACACCAGTTTTTTCTTTAATTCATTAAAGGCAATGATTTGTTCGGCCTCCCAATGGAACGTAACATCCTTCCGCAATAAATCAGTCAGCGGTTTTCCGATGACCGCAAAATCCTTTACAAAACGCCTAAAGTAACTGGTTAGCCCTACGAAGGCCCTAACTTCTCGTAGGTTTTTAGGCTCTGGGAACGCGAGTACCGATTCTATCTTTCTAATATCCGGTTGTACTCCGTTTTCCGAAACCTCGAACCCTAAATACTCAATACGCAGTTTTAAGAAATGACATTTCTTTAAATTAATAGTTAGGCCTGCATTTCGAATGACATTCAATACTTGCGTAAGGCGCGTTAACCCCTGTTCAACCGTAGTGCTTGGAACGATAATGTCGTCCAAATAAGCCATCGCTTCTTCATATCGCAGTGTGCCCAGCACATTATTCAGCGTGCGCTGGAATACAGCTGGTGCATTTGTCAAACCAAACGGCATCCTCTTAAATTGAAAATGACCGTCGGGCGTAACAAAGGCGGTTTTGCTTCGCGACTGAGTCTCTACTGGAATCTGGTAATAACCACTAAATAAATCTAAACTCGTATAATATTTTTGGCCTCCTAATCTATCTAACTGGTCATCGACCCGTGGCAGTGGATACTTATCCTTTACCGTAATCTTGTTCAAAGCACGGTAATCTACACACATTCTGATCTCGCCATTTCGTTTCCTGACTAAAACTACCGGACTCGCAAACGAAGATGAACTGTCTTCCACTATATCCGCGCTTTTCAAATCATCTATTAAGTCTTTCAATTGTCGCCGCTCCCCAAATGACAAACGATATGGTCTATAAACGATCTTATCGCACGTAAGCTCGATACGCATTTCTGCTTTGCTCGTATTACCTACTTGACGAATATTTTTCGCAATTACATCTCGCTCGCTATTTAGTAGATCGAGGAGGAGTTTTAATTCTTCACCCTCGAGGTCGGTGTCGATCTCGTCCCGTGTCACAGGCTCGTCATTGGTCTCTCGTTCGTGATCGAACTGCTCCATGGGTTGCTCTCTGCAAGTCTCGCCCCTTGTGATTGTATCCCCTGGGTTGACGACGACCTCCGCATCGCCGACATTCAGCATGGGTATTGATGATTTGCCCTCTGCATTCGTGGAGATCACACATCTTGGTACGAGTGGGCCCTTTTCTCGTAGGCCGCCTTCCACCAATAAATCTTGACACGGCAGCTCACTCGCCACTGTAATGTGACATAAGTAATTACTAGGGATCACCTGCGCCTCATCGGCTCGAAGTATCGTCCGTTGTGGTGCGTCTTCGACCGTCTCCAGCAAAGCATCCATCGTCGCAGCCACCTTCAATTCGCCCAACCGGCTTAAAATGACGACCTCCGGGTGCTCTGTGTAAGGATGTCCCACCAGTAGCGGTATAAATTGACTTCCGCGAGGTACGATGTGAATAGGCACCCTGGCTTCGACACCATCGATGCCGAGGTTGGCTGTGAACACGCCGACCGGCCGCACTTGACCTTCGCCGTATCCTACAAGAGGACTAAGTGTAATTTCGTGATATGTTAAACCCATTTCGTCCGCCACGTCTTGTCTTAAAGCCACCACGCTGCTTCCCAAATCCAGGTAGGCCCTTATCGGACGACCGTTCACTAGTGCATCCTTAAAATATTTTCTATGAGAATCGGTACCAATTTGCATTACGCGCTTCACATTGCTTTGAATTGTCGCCGGTGTTGATGTCCCGGCATCCCGTCTCTCGCCCCTTGCCGTACACGCACGCGAGTAATGTCCTGTTTGTCCACATTTGAAACACGTAACGCCCTTTCCAAGTTTTGGACACAATCGTGCTACGTGACCCTCTTGTTTACAATGGTAACATTTCGTCCCGAAGCTTCTAGAAACTGCGCCGTTGGTAGCTCGATTGATACCCGATGTTGCGCTTTCTTTTATATGTTCGTCTCCAGACCGTAAATCTGATAGCAATTCGCACGGAGTGTGATATTTACTGAGCGGTCCCAAATAACTCCGGAATTTAGGGCTATTCAACCCGTCCACTATCCATTCTATTATCTCGCGGTCAGTCATATTAGCCCTGTTGCACTTCGCTAACTTCTCATAATAATACTCAATAATATTCTGACCTGATTTCCGCTGATAATGTTGTGCGTCGAGTTGCCTCCTTACCGCGCTCGTGTCAGCTGGGAAATTCCGCCGTAGGAGCTTCTTCCATTCGGCCCATGTGCGTTCCAACCGCGGCAAACTATCGCGCCATTTTTTCGCCACTCCGGCGAGCTTCGTTAGCGCGTAGTGTCGGATAGCAGTCTCATCCCAATTGTAGAGATCCCCATATTCTTCAATCTTGTCCATCC
Source organism: Nomada fucata (assembly GCA_948146005.1). Lineage (NCBI taxonomy): Eukaryota > Metazoa > Arthropoda > Insecta > Hymenoptera > Apidae > Nomada > Nomada fucata. The sequence continues at coordinate 19,805,765 of OX411280.1, forward strand.
ATTCTTCGACCGTCAGGTCCTCCGCTACAGGGTTGAATTCCGGCAAAACACTCAGCACATCTCGAAAGTGCCGTTCGTCTCTCACGTGCTCGTCCGCCATGGTTTGGAAAACCGAGTTAAATCGCTCTCTACACAGCACTCGTTTTCCAAAATGATACCAACAGTTTCCGCCGTATGCCTGTTTTACGGTATAGCGACAATCGCACTAGACGATTACTTTCGTTTTGTACTGACTCAATATTACACCCGGTAACAATGACGACGTCCCTTGCGCTCGCCACGTGTTCGCCTTATTCCCTTAAATTTTCGGATCCCGAACGCCGCGGCGTCGGCGCGCCGACGCGTAAGCGAATCCCACTTCTGATTAACTGTGGTGATCTCTTATATAAGAGATAATTCAAATAACATTACAATATTTATTCAGAACTAGTTTTACCAAATTTATCATTTGGAATTGTGGTGATCTCTACAACTACTCTCTTACAACTACTAACTGGCAACTGAGCCACCGCTCCATTCCACACATAGTGCGCGCCGCTACGCGCCGCTGCGCGACGGCGAGCCACCGTTCTTATGCCATTTCGGCCGCGAAAATTTAAGCGACTACATGTGAAACATTTTACTATTAAAGTAGGTGTTATAAACATAAATTTTCCACAGAAGTAAAATAACATATCTTTTAATTTATTATTGTAATTCCGTTTTCAATATATCATAAATCTTAGCCATATCTTAATGAACAAGAAGGAAAACAAAGATGTTATTCACTGAGTTTCACGCTGGGACAGGTGTCCTGATATAAAGTGGCATGTCAGCTGTGATATCCAGTTGAGAAAGTTTGCCCCTTTTTGCCCCTTTTTAAGATATTTAAATTTAAAGTATCGAAACGATGAATTTTCGGTCTGTGGCACTAGAGCGTAGGGCTGATATCTCGTGCAGAGGTTAATATATTTGTGAGAAATTTAATATGGTATAAAGAAATCTATCGAAGACACTAATACAATAAAAATAAATAAATAATAATTAATAATAATAATGATGGGTCCGAGATTATAGTTTGATAACATGATTCCTTGACATGAGTCAATTGGATAACATCACGAAGTTTTGAGTTCAGACTTGGAAAGTATACAAAGTGTAATCGACAGAGGAACCAGTACTTCCGGGTATTTGTTGCCGGAACTATTGTCTTCTACTTTCTGTTCGACGCCTTTGACTCTCTATTGTCACACATCTGGAAACTATAACCCTGTTAGTTACCTCGGACCTCCAGTCATGAAGTCATCTGGTCGCTATTACCCACTGAGACCCTTTGTACTTTTTTAGCAGTATTCGACTTTTCCGGAAAACGGAATGAACAAACTCAACATCCGGACCATAAATTACTCCCTTCCCAAAACACAAATTTTCTCTACTGTACCCTCTTTAAGAACCAATGCCAAATCTTCTTCTCGACAATACATTTGAACTACGTGACCTACTAAACACAAATTTTGCAAAAGTAAAATTTTCAAAATAATTAATTTTAACAAAGTTTTGAAATTAGCGTCATTATATTAAATTAGACATTCTAATTACATAATTTTAGTAAAAAATCGGAAAATAGTCAATTTTGACAAAAGCTAACATAAAATCAATGTTTATACCACTGATATTAGATCGTCCGTTATGAATTTTGCATTTTATATAAGATATTTCAATTCAGCAACCCCAAAAACATAAGAATACCAATTTTTGTGAAAATCGTGTGAAATTTTGAATTATGGCCAGCTTTTCGAGAAATGGCCCCACTGTGCGCCGCACCGTCACGCCCTCTATACATGTATAACCACATATATCACGCTTAATTTTGCTTATTCGTTGCGTATATTTTACTTTATTTTCTTTTGCAGAATCAAATTTTGACTAACAATATCCTCATCTGATGAAGATTCTACCTCTATTATTCTTCTTCTCCTTTTGTGTTTCATTAAATACGTATTCTTCTTAGTGAAATTGTCTTCATCATCCGATTCTAAGATTATTCTTTTGTTTATATTCATGGGTCTTATTTCTTTTCGAATCTATTTATAATTAAATAAAATAAATATTTTTAATTGTTATAAAATAATATTGATTTATTTGTTACGGGCCGGGATGTGTGGCAACACGAGAGGCCAGCGAGGGGTATATTACTCAGGAATATGGTTACCAGTTTGTTAGTTAGGTGCGCGGACGAACTTAATGCGAGATCAGGTAGTCGCAGGAAATGTTAATTTGCCTCGTAACTCTAAAATAATATTTGATACAACTCGAGCGGTAAAGTTGTATCAGTACGGAAGAATGTTAATGCTAGGAACGAGCACGAAGCGGGCAGCTCTAAACAGAACGAATTTTCATACATACCTGAAGCATTGTCAAGTTTAATCGCACAAATAGGACGATTCGAATTAAGAATTGGAAATTGTAAAACTAATGTAAGACAAAAGGGTATTTGAGGAATGTATAAAATTCGTAAACTGCACAAGTATTTCTATTACTAAGTCAATACAATGGTATCGTTATAAACAGTCCGCTCTAGTCGAATGTTTCCCAAAGAGTGTCCCGTCGTTGCATTCTTGCCCACCAAGAAGGCGCGCCCCCGGTCCCCGGCGCAGTGCCTTCAAGGGTCCGCTTTACGAACCCCGAATGTTTACGGGCCCGGCTCGCCTAACGGCCTCGTGGTGACATTTGCCAGACGGATATGCAAGGCGCTTCCAAGCCTCGGGTTTTCTTACATTCGGCCAACCTGACCATAAGTCTGTCCTCAGGCTTGTTATTCATGTAAAGGAGAAAGAACAGAAAACGTCATTAGTTTCGCTCTACTATACAGTTTCATTTTTCAGTCGTTACTTAGCTTTTCTTTGTTTGTACATCGGCCTGGAGTTTATAACTTCGTCGCAGCGTGATTTCCTTTCGCTGCCACTGGAGGTGTACCCTTGTCCCTCTTTGTCCGAAGTCGCCTGCTACCTGAGTTGTCTTCTCCTTTTTTTTTTCTTTTGTGACAAGTCCAGAGTCACAAGTCCTGCTTTGACCTACTTGTTTCGGAGCTCTTACCCCACTCCTTTTTGATTTCGACATCCCCGAATTGCAAAATCCAGTCCTAGGGCCACCGTTTCCGTCACAATTTCGGAATCGTCACCCCAGGTTAACAATTACATGACTCTGAGCCACCAACTCCATCAGTCTTCTTCGTTCTCGGGCCACCAACCCTCTCACGGCTTCGGCATCGTTCACCTAACGAAAACCAGGACCCGGAGCCACCTGCTCCGTCAGCCCTCTTCGTTCCCGGGCCACTAACCCTTTCACGGCTTCGGAATCATCAACCCTCTTAGTTGACGAAACCAGGATCACAACAGCGCTGCTGCCTGCCTTTTCTCAATTCAGAGCCACCGACTCTGTCTCTACTTTGCCCGTAGCAGCCTCAGAACAATTGTTCCCTTGATCATACGCTTGCGCGTTCATGTGAACCATGCTTCATCATCGGCTCGCCTTCCCTTACGAAGACGATGCGGCATGATGTCCGTTCCCCTCTCTCGCGCCCAAGGACGTTCACCTTAAGCTCACTCGGGTACCCCTTCCTGGGTCGTGCCTCCTTGGTTGCGAACCGCTTCCCCTCCTCGGAAGTCGTATGGCACGTGCTACCCACTTTCTGCGCTAGCCCATTTTCTGTACACAAACAACATATTTTAAAATTATATCATATGATGCCCATCATTAAACCATATTTACGGTCGTGGGAGCGTCCGTTGCCTCCCCCTGAAAATTTAAATTTGTTCGTCTATTTCGTCCCCCTGGACAGTGATCCATCGTTTGATGCGATCCGCGGCGACCACTGTTCTGAAACGTTTTACCCCTTCACGCATGTTTTCAACGTCATAGCGATCGTTGGGTAAAACAGTACAGATCCGAAACGGGCCTCTGTATTTGGGAAGCAGTTTTCGACTTGCTCCCGTTGCGGGTTCGCTGGTCACTTGCACTAACACCAGTTCCCCTGGTGCATATTTCTTCGCTTCCCTTCTGGCTCTGTCATAACGCTCTTTTTGCGCTCGTTGGTCCTCGGCGATGTGATGTGCGACATTTCGTCGTATCTCTTCTAGATCCAAATGATCCACTTCCTTCTGTACGGCGCTTAATATTGGACCCTCGGCTATGCCTCGCCCGTCGATTCCGATCAACGCTTTCATTGGCGTAGTACCGATGCCTTTATTATGCATCGTGTTCAACGCGCTCTGTACCTTTTTTACCTCCAAGTCCCAGTCCTTCGGGTCTTTACCTGCCGCGGTGGTGGTGAGCGCGTCGACTATCGTTCTATTGTAACGCTCGCATTGTCCGTTCGCCCTTGGTGTTGCGACAGCGTTCAACACGTGCTTGATTCCGTAGGTATGGCAGAACATCCTGAAATTTCTTGATGTGAAGCTCGTCCCTCGATCGCTAATTATGCGTGTCAGTGCTCCGAACAGGCACATAAGGGTCAGTAGCGTTTGTACCGTATGTCGCGTCTTCTGGTCCTTTACCGGTTCGATGAGGGTAAACTTTGTGAAAGCGTCTACCATTACAAGTAGGTATTTGTTCCGTCTGCTACTTGTTTCGAATGGTCCAACATGGTCTATATGGATTGTATGGAAAGGTACTGGCACCTTCTCGATCGCATTTAATTTGCACTGTCTCTTGCCCCCGGTGTGCTTATAGTACGTACAGTTAAGACATGCCTCTACGTACTTGCTGACAAACCTCCGCATCCCAGCGAACCAGTAATTCCGTTTGATTCGCTCCAGTGTTTTTTCTGCACTTAGATGTCCCGCGTCGTCATGGCACAGCCGGCATATTTGAAATCGTGCGTTCCTCGGCACGACCCAAGCCTTTCTATTATCCGGCAGTCGTCGATATACTTTGTTGTCCTTGAGCACGTACTCGTTGAAGTAATGTCTCGTCTCCGGATTTTGATCGCGGTTTTCCAGAGTCTTTCGTACGCGCGCCAACTGTTCGTCCTGCAACTGGGCTGCTGTGATCCAGTCGCCTTCCGTTAAATCCACGTACGCGATCTCCAGAATTGGCAGGGGGTTTCGACTTAACGCGTCTACATGAGCCATTCTTGTCCCCGCGCGGTATTCGATTTCGAAGGTGAATTCTTGTACTTCTAGCCACCAGCGTCCGACCCGTGGTAATAAATCCTTTTTCGAAAACGTCGTCCTCAGCGCGTTGCAGTCTGTCACTACCTTGAATTGCAACCCGAGCAGGTATACTCGGAAGTACCGTAACGCCAATACTACCGCCATCGTTTCCAATTCATAGGAATGGTACTTTCGCTGATCCGCCGTCGTCTGTTTGCTGAAACAAGCTACGACGGTCATTTTTCCATCCTCTCCTCGTTGCATTAGCATGGCTCCTACGCCTATTGCACTTGCATCCGTGTGCAATTCTGTTTGTCTCTCTGGATCGAAAACCGAAAGTATCGGCCGCGTTGTTAGAATACGTTTGACTTCGCGAAACGATTTCTCTTGATCCCTGCCCCATTTCCACGTGACGTCTTTCTTTGTTAGACGGGTGATAGGTTCCACTATCCTCGCAAAGTCCTGAATGAATTTCCTGAAAAAACTCGCCAAGCCCAAGAATTGTCGTACGCCCTTGACCGTAGATGGTGCCTCCATGTGCCGTACCGCTTCTACCTTTCTTCGTCCGGGTTGAACTCCTTCCTCGCTAATCTCTCTCTCCAGATATTCTATCTTTGTCTTGAAAAAGGAACATTTTTCCAACTTCAAGGTCAGCCCATGTGTTCGAAACACCTCCAATACCCGTCGTAGCTTGTCCATACCCTCCTCGGTTGTACGTGCTGGTATAATGACGTCGTCCAGATACGGGAAAGCAATGCTGTTTTTCAGTGTACCCAACACTTTGTCCATCAGCCTTTGAAATACGGCCGGCGCGTTTGTTAATCCGAACGGCATCCTCAAAAACTCGTAATGTCCCTCGGGTGTTACGAACGCGGTCTTCGCAATGGAATTTTTCGCCATTGGTACTTGATAATAGCCGGAGGCTAAGTCTAAACCTATAAAGTATTTATAGCCCCCTAATTTGTCGATCTGGTCATCGATCAACGGCAACGGATATTTATCCTTGATCGTGATTGCGTTAAGCTTTCGGTAGTCAACGCACAATCGATAATCGCCCGTCTTCTTCTTCACTAGCATAATAGGGCTTGCATACGGCGAATTCGATTCCCGTATAATTTGGTTGTCTAACAAGTCTTGTATCATTTGCCGCACCAGTCTTTTCTCCGGCTCCGCGAGGCGATAAGGGCGATACACTACCGTTTCCTGCGTGTTGCATTTAATTTCCATGGATGCTGTGTTCGTCTTCCCTAATTCGCCCGTTGTTGACGACACACAGTCGCGAAACTCCTCGATGAGGGCGATACATTTTTCTCGCGTCTCCATATCCACGTCGCCGAATCGCAGCTCCGTTTCCGCGACCACTTCGCAAACGTCAACGTCGAGCTCGGTCGCGATCTGATTATATTCTAACGCCGGAATTTCGTTAAATATAACTCGGTTGCCGCGCTTAACCATCATAACATGCTCCTGTAACAGGAAATCTCGTCCGACGATAACGTTGTACCTCGTGTACTCGTCGGGAACGACGTACGAGTCAACGTCCGCGCTCACATTTTGAATTTTCACCGTCAGACGGGCCATTTCATTTACTGGCACGATTTGCCCCGCGAATGCCCTGATCATTTCTGCCGTTACTATCCGAACCGTAATATTGTATCGCTTCGCTATCGAAGATTGCATCACGGTGCATGCACTACTTGTGTCAATAAGACTGGTAACCCGTTTCCCATTGACACGTATACTAACTTCGTACGGATGTGACGCCTTAAAAGTGACTTTCTGTAGAAAATTTACCTCTTTCTTGACTCCGTCCTCCCTCCGTGATCTACAGTACCTCGCATAGTGCCCTGCAACTCCGCAAACGAAGCATTTCGCCACCCGGCCCTTCTCGTAATTCTTAGCGGGGCCCGACGGTCCTGCCCTGCTCGATCGCACCCATGATTTCCCTGATGTACCGGGAGCTTCCTTGTTGGCTTGGCGCTGCGGCATGCACCCCAAGGAGTTCATGAACGCGTATAACTCGTTCGCGTCTTCGTGTTGCGCCGAACGCACCGCACGTGCCACCGTGTCGTCCGGTATGCCCCCGATCACCATATCGATTAAATACCTGTCCGGTATAATAATGTCTAATCTGCGCAATTTCGCCAGTTTCTGGAAACAATAGTCTCCTAAACACTGGCCAGACTGCGCTTCGTACGTCGAAGCTTCCCTGAAAAGGCGGCAAAACGGCACTGTTTTCCGGAACTGCGCCACCAGCAACACCTTTGTCTCCGCCCAGGTGGATGTGATGCGTTGTCGAGTGTCATACCACTCTCTCGCGTGGCCACGCAGTCGATTCGCGATCAACCGCATCACCGACAAGTCGTCCCACTCGTACCGCTTGGCGAGATCGTCCACGTGTCTCACCCACTGATCAATCACCAGGTCGTCCTTCGCAGGGTCGAAGAGCGGAATCAGTAGCTCGTCACCGGGACGAGCACGTGTAGGGGTGCGCGCGCGCGAAAAGGTGCGATTGCTTAGATCCATCACCATTTGTTCCAGTCTGACCAAACGGTCGCCGACGGGGAAAACTTCTTCGCGCCAACTGCGTCCGACGGGCGTCCGCGAACGTGTTCGCGATCGTTGCCTGGAGCGCAGATTCTCCTGCATAATCCGTTCAAGACGTTCAAGCTTCGATTCGTCCCCTTCGCGATACACATCTCGCGGACGTATCGGTTCCACCGGTGAAACATCCGGAGAGGAAACGCGTCTTTCCTCACGACTCCCGACGGATAGGCTAAGACGCAACTGCCCGTCCATTCCGCCTGATTCACTGCACACACTCTCTATATAATTTTCCACAGCAGCTTCACGGACACAACCGCGTAAAACAAAAACGTCCAGAATTGTGCCGTAGCCTCACTGTCTCGAAAAGAATAGCGACGAATTCCACACAAGGTCCTCCTTTAATTTCACTTTCAATAATGCACTCGCGTAGCGCAGAAATGTGCAAGATCGTGTCGTAGCCTTACGAAAAGACACGTAGTGAATCCCACTTCTGATTTGTAAGACAAAAGGGTATTTGAGGAATGTATAAAATTCGTAAACTGCACAAGTATTTCTATTACTAAGTCAATACAATGGTATCGTTATAAACAGTCCGCTCTAGTCGAATGTTTCCCAAAGAGTGTCCCGTCGTTGCATTCTTGCCCACCAAGAAGGCGCGCCCCCGGTCCCCGGCGCAGTTACGACCCCCGAATGTTTACGGGCCCGGCTCGCCTAACGGCCTCGTGGTGACATTTGCCAGACGGATATGCAAGGCGCTTCCAAGCCTCGGGTTTTCTTACACTAATCGGAATGAGGATCATACGAGTACGCCATTTCCACGCGATGGACCTTTCCATTCCAACGTACCGCAAACGACAAACGTTGATTTTTCGGAATATGATTCAAACGATTCGGAATTACCATCCTATAACACTAGATGTCGTCGAGAAAGGTTACAAATTCATCAATACAAATACGTCCGAAGACAAATCACGTTGATTTCGAAATACACTGGTAGCGAACCCGTTGAAACCTTTATTCAGGAAATTTGACAATTTATGGATTATGTCCCGAACGCGTCAGAACAAATCATAATACAGATGATTCTTGTAGGAGGGGCGGATCGGAAATTTTGTCAGGTGCTTAAAAAAACCCACCAATTCGTAACGATAAATGGTTTATTTGTAGAACTGTGGCCTCCTTGGCTGTCAAAGGCTAACTGCCTCGATCGGTCTGTTCTCGCGATCTTTTCGTGCGTCGTGGCAACGCGAGCCACGATCGCTTCCTCGAACCTCGCGGCAGGCCGTTTGAACCTGGCCCGCAAGCCGGTCGGGTACATACAATGTACGACGAATGTACGAGGCGAGATCGCCCGTCGACTACACTTGCCAATTCTACAGCCGTTGCATTTTCAAGAATTTCAGTCAAAAATTCTTCTGCCGGCTCTTCAGAAATTTCAATTTAAACTTTTCGTTTCTCGTTCCTCCAATGGCAAATAAATAATTTTTTCGGGAGGCTGTTCCTGATCATCAGCTGTTGGCGGTTGAGAACTATGTTGACGGGCTATGCGCCTTCTCCATGCCCCTTTTCTCGAATATCTCCTCGTATTCAATGTTAATTTTCTCCGAAATTTTCTCCTACTACGCCCTTATTTGGAAATCGAGGGTGCATGCAGTCGAGTCTGCCCCTTCCGCGAGGTCGCGATGACGTGACCCTTTTTCGGGGGAATCTTTCCGGACTCCCCTGGAATTTTCCGTGCCCCCACCAGCTTTTTGGTCCGGCTTTCGGGTATAAAAAGGGCACGAATTCTGCCCTCGGCGGCTCAGTTTTAATCTAGCTTCGTGCACACTTCTGTACTGAATATTTTGACACTTTGAGCTCAGCGAGATCGGGTACCGAGTCCCTTTCAAGCAATCTTCTTTAAATTCGTTTTTAAGCGATATACTTATTGTAGTATATCGTTAGGCCCTTTGTTGGCCGATAGTTACTCTTAAATCCGTACAGATTGAGAAGGGTGGATTTTGGGTAATTCAATTGTAACAGAACAGAACGTAGAAAATACAAGTTTAATATAACCGTACGCATTTTAATCATTGAGTCTCCTCTACCAGTCATTGGCAGTAACTACCCACCAAGCACATACACCTTAACCGCTCGAGGTGTATCGTTATACGTTACGAGTACTTTTTACTAACAATCCTGTGACTCCCGGCGATGAAATAGGCGCTGGTTTGTCCACGCAAACCTTCCTGTGGCTCCCGGCGATGAAATAGGCGCTGGTTTGTCCACGAAATCTTACCATCCTGTGCCTCCCGACGATGAAATAGGCTTTGGTTTGTCCACGAGAACCTTTACCTTCCTATGACACCCGGTGATGAAGCAGGCATCGGCAAGTTCACGCACTTCCTATCTACCCGGACCTCAGTGACGAAAATCGCACTGGCCGTCCGCGACTAACAAATTCATAAATAACCGATCCTCGGCTTCGCAGCTGTGCCCCTTTGCCCTCGGCTCGTAAGACCTTACAATTAAAAAAAAAGCACCTTTTTAAACGAACACACTCAAAACTTAGAAATAGATTCTGATGCAATCCAGTCCTTGGTTTGAGTGCAACTATAAAAAAAAAAGGAAAGCGCGGACTATTTATTGCATTTTGCACTCCAGCGGGGTAGCAAATTAGCGGCCCGCGATCCCCGATCACCACCACCTATAATTCTGGGTGATTTTCAGCTTTAGCGTCTGTGACAAAAGACAGTCAACGTTAAAATGTCGACCGAAGAAGAAGTGCCTGAGGTACGTATAAAATTGTTCAACGTGGGTCTAATTTTATAACCTTCAATATGCGTCTACAAAACTATTTCGTTTAGATACTGAAAACGAAAATGATTTTGTAAGTTTCGTTGGTGCTTGCCTTAGCAGAAAGCTTAATGTTTCATTATGTGTCTTTATAGTTTATTCCTTTTTTAAATATATTTCATTCACATATAGTTAGTAACTTGAACAAAATTATGTAGCAAAAATGAACTTCAGGGGTTCCAACCTAAAAAAAAGTTGTTGCAACGGCTCGAATCAAAATCTCTGCTCGAACCGATTCATTTGCTGATGGTTATAATTGTAACAGATGTATGTTTATTGACTCGATGCTAGGGGCGCGGCCCTAATGGCCCTGGCGCTCGAGGAGGGCTTAACCCCGGTGAATGCGGCCGGGGGGCCGTCCTTCGAGCGTAACGGGAGGGCGTCGTTGATTGACTGCGTCTTCTTAAACACGGAGGCCCACCGGCGGCTCAAAAACAGCAGCGTACTAGATAACTTCACGGCGTCAGACCATAGGTATCTCCTCCATGAGTTTGATATGGCCGGGGAACCCCGGGCGAGAGCAGAGACCTGGTCATACGGACTCAGGGAGGAGGACCAAGAGAAAATCCTGAACAGGTACAGGACGGCAAGAACGGACATCTTCCCGGACTCGCGGGGGCTCCCCCTGCCGGAGGTTTACTCGTCCACCATCAGGGGCATCTGCGATGAGGTGCTGAGGAAGGTCTCGCCCCGCGAAGGAAGACGGGCATGCTACTGGTGGTCGGACGAAATCAAAAACATGAGGAGGGCCGCTAACAAACTCAGAAGGAGGGCACAGCGGGCTTCTAAGCGGAACCTCCCCGGCAGGGAGGAGCTGCTCGTAGAATTTAAGGACGCCAGGAAGAGTCTGCGCACCGAGATACGGCGAACTAAAGAGGCGAAATGGGACGAGTTCCGCAAGACCCTCGAGGAAGACCCTTGGGGCCAGCCGTATAGGGCGGTCACCAAACGGCTGAAGGGAGCGTCCGGGACTCCGATCCCGGACGGAATGAAGAGTAGGATAGTGGATACACTCTTCTCTGTTACCTCCCTCCCCCTCCCCATTGGGACAGGGGGCCCAATTCGACCTAGGGTGGGGTGGTAACCACGGGAACGAGGTGACCCGCCCATCACCCCCGACGAAGTACGAGCCGCGGGAAATAGGATCAACGCCAAAAAGGCAGTGAGGATAGACAAGATCCCCCCGGCGTGGTGAAAATCCTGACAAGTACCGCTCCGGAGGACGTGGCGGAAGTTTTAACTTCGACGATGCAGTGGGGGTTACCGGCCGATTGGAAGGCCGCGCGCCTGGTCTGCCTCAGAAAACCGGGGAAGGCGGGTACTACCCCGTCCGATTTCAGACCCATCTGCATACTCCCAGCGCTATCCAAAGCCTGGGAGTATGTCGTCAAGGCCAGGATAGAGGTGTTCTTGGGTCCGGGGGGCCTGCACCCGAGACAATATGGGTTTCGGAGGGGCAGGTCAACCCAGGACGCCCTTCAGAAGCTGAATGATATTGCTGAGGAGGCAAGAAAGAGGAATCCGTTATGCGCGGCGGTGACGTTTGACGTCAGGAACGCGTTCAATACGCTACCGTGGACCGTCATCCTCAACGAGTGCCGCCGCAGGAAATTGCCCGCCTACCTCCTGGCGATGCTGGGGAGCTACCTCCACGAGAGGACGATCGTCGTCAACTACGAGTTGGGGACAAAACGGATACCCGTCTATGCCGGGGTCCCGCAATGTCCTGGGTCCCAGGGGTCCTGGAATCTGGTATACGACGAGGTGCTTCGGTTGGCAGGGTGCAATGCCACACTATTGGCATTCGCCGACGACCTGTTGCTCCTGGCGACAAGAGCCGATATGCCTAGGCTGCAGAGGAGCGTTAACTCGACGGTAAGCATGATTGTCGGTTGGTTCAAGGAGAAGGACCTTCTAGTGTGTGCAGAAAAGACCGAGATCGTGCTGCTTACAAGGAGGTGGCTCCCCAGTAAGGTCGAGTTTCGAATGGAGGACCGGGTGGTGGCAGCGGGCCCCGAGCTAAAGTACTTGGGGGTAGTCATCGACTCCAAGAGAATGTTTACTACGCATGTAACAAGGGCCGTTAACAAGGCCACAAAAAGGATGGCGTCCTTGATCCCCTTACTGCCCAATAGTGGGGGGCCGGGCCACAAGTGTCGCAGGCTCTATGAAGCCGTGTGGACGTTTGTGGCTCTGTATGGGGCCCCGCTGTGGGGGGGGGGGGGTCCTGCGTTGATGAGGGCAACCCCCATGGTCGAACTCAGAAGGGGCCACAAGATTCCGGTGCTGCGGGTGGCCTGCTGCTACCGCACGGTGGCGTATGAGGCGGCATGTGTGGTGGGTAGGGTTCTCCCCATCCACCTCCAAATAAAGGAGAGGATGAGGCGATATAGGGACAGGACGAGGTGGAGGGGGGAGACTCCTCCCCGCCCCAATATTAGCAGGGCCGCCGCAAGGAAGATCATCGGGGAGTGGATCATCGAATTGTGGGTCAGGGAGTGGGCCGACTTCAGCCAGGACAACTGGACGAAGAGGCTCATACCGGACCTGGTGAAATGGCTGGAAGCGCGAAGCCACACAGCAGTGGACTACCACGTGGCCCAAGTCATAACCGGACACGGGGTTTTTAACCATTATAGGGCCCGCATCGGGAAAACCTCGGACCCATCGTGCTGGGACTGCGGGCACCCCGACGACACGGCAGAACACCTTATGTTCCAATGCCCACGATGGACCGGCGAACGGACTTTGCTGGAGACAACCCTGGGGGGGGGGGGGGGGGGGGGGGAGCTTGTCTCCCCATGACCTGATCGCACGGGCAAGTGGCAGTAAAGAGTCCTGGACGGCGTTCAGGACCTTTGCAAGAAACTGTATGAGCCACCGAATACGCGCCGAAAACGAGGAGCACAGTAGAACGCGGATGAGCCTGGAAGGCTAAGCCCCAGGCCAGAAGCCGTAGCCCCCCCCCCCCAAGAGAGGGTGGTGGGAGCAAGGGGCGGGCCGTGATGGCGCAGCAAAAAAGGCGTAGGAGGGATTAGCCCGTAATAGGGAGCTACATCTCTACCAGTATACGCAGCAACAGCCGGGTTGGCTGAGCAACCTAACGACTACACAGGTAGATATTTATGTATACAGGTAATTATTTATTTATTCACTTATTTATTATTTACTTATGTATTATTTACTATTTATTAACTACCTCTTTTATTTATTCATTATTTATTAGTTATTTATCTATTTATTCATATTTGAATTATTTAGTTATTTATTTATTTATGTTATTTATTTATGTTTTCTACTTATGTTATTGTTTATCTACTTATTTATGTTATTTAATTATGTTAGTTATGTTATTTATTTATGTTATTTGTTTATTTATTTATTTATTTATTCGTTTACTTGTTTATTTGTTATTTATTTATTATTTGTTTATTTGTTTACCTATTTATTTATTATTTGCTTATGTGTTTATTTAGTTGTTTACTTATTTATTGATTTATTTATTCATGTATGTATTTACACACTTGTTTATTATTATTTATTTATATAGTTATTATGTTCGTACCTGTCTGCGTATTTACTTACCTGTCTGTCGAACTTAGCTTGGACTGCTACTGTATAAGTAGCTGACCCAAACCTTTACTATATGATTCTCCTCTATAGCGTTTATAGAGGAATAACAAAGCCGTTAATAAAGGGCTGATCCGCGACCGCACATCGCGAACGTTGGCGCTCAGATGCATGAGACGCATAAGTTATGGCTCGTCCCGGGGTCGGTGAACCGGGCATCTCTCCCAGTATGCGAAAGCGGGGCGGGGAGAGGTGAGAGGGATGGATGGAGGGATTTTAAAAACAAACAAAAAAATGTATGTTTATCGACTCTGACGATAACCTGGCCGAATTAACTAAAGTGTGCCATAAACGCCACAGACGGAGAACCATTGAACTATTCTCACGTCGGTTGCGTGAAATCGTAGAACCGTTTCACCGCTTTCCAGAAGTGATAGATAGTGAAAAATCGAATTTTTGTGATTTGGTGCTAGTTCAAGGAAGGTAGGTAGGGTGTGTGTGGGACACGGAAATAATTGACACTGGCGTAGTGGTATGAAATTCTTTACTTCTGCTCGAGAGCTCGTGCTGCTCGTCATACTCGTGAACTGTGCGAGCTTCGTGCCCGCTCTCCAGATGTACCCTCGAGAGGGGGCGTCTTTTCCGGGAAAGGCCCCGTGGCCTCGGAACCGATATTTCTTCCGAGTAATCGTCGCTCGACGCTATCCGCCCGATAATCCAAACAGAGGATCAATCGTCGGGCGGATATTCGAATCTCGCTGTGGTGACGTGGTTGTTCCACGTATCGCCACAGTGTGTAAGCAGTGAATAAACCATTAAATCGTTCAATATTGTCGAAATGTGAAATGTGTCGAGATGCTGCAGCCATCTTGTTGCCTACATCGTTGTCTGTTTCAAGCTTGCCAGTTTCATAAGTAACGTTATCCTGAACGGATGCTGCATTTATTGGTGTTCAACTATATCAACAGGGTTGTGGCGAAGTCTATCCGTGTGTGGTATAACCGCGAAAGTTTCATTAATGAAATTATAGAGACGTAAAATCGGTTCTATGAAATCGAGCCTTTTTTTAATTTTAAAAGAAGGTCGGGTGAAGAGTACCAGTTGTCCAGAAACAAAGTATATCCCTTGTTTATTATTGATTTTGACAACTCCATCACAACGTTCTCCGACGCATTATCATTTGGATTAATTTTGTTCTGACCGGTATATATTTTAAATCCATGACAGAAACCAGTACTTGCCTTGCACAATTTGTAAATTTTTAATCCAAATCGAGCTCTTTTCGACGGATTGTATCGTTTGTACGCTAAACGCCCTTTATATTTCATTAAGGATTCGTCTATGCTGATATATTCATTGGGCGTGTAAATTTCTTTAAATTTTTCATTCCAGAGGTTGATGATAGGTCTTACCTTTCGAAGTCGGTCATTACTATTAGAAGTTTCATTATTAGAATAATGTAAAAATCTCGAAATTTGCCGAAATCTCTTAAATGGCATTGTTTTTCTAAACATTGACGTTTCTATTACTGCTCTTGTAGTCCAATACAGTTGCACATTTGATTTTTTTCTCTTCACTACTATCTTCTATAATCATTCGCCTTAGACGCTTTTTAGTTGGCGCAAGAACGTCACTATCACTGGTATCATTATCACTGCTTTCATTTAAAACTCTTTTATTTTGCATTTTGTAAGGGTTTATTAAATTTCAATATATAAACTACTTTGTAACAGCAATTATGAGACTCGTGACTAACTCTTCTGGCGTACTGATAGGAACTAACATTCAATTACGACCGCTCTATTACGATGTTTATATTCACGACCCCGGCTCGTGATATTTATGTTTGATCCGACTATCTATACACGTGTCTGACTCGTGATGTTTATGTTTGGCCCGACTATCTATTCACGAGCCTGGCTCGTCATATTCGTGTTTGGGCCAAAATTTTCATCACGAGTCAGACTCGTTAAAGCACGGGAAGGGGTTAATAACCGTCATCACAGTCGCGCCAGATCTGGGGTCAACGCTCTACCTGAAACTAATATGACTCAGTACCAAATAGTTACTACCGACAAGATACCCATACAGACCAAGCCTTTTCGATATTCTTTACAGCATCAAGAAATAATTAAAGAACAGGTTGAGGAAATGTTGGAAAAAGGCATTAATCGCCATTCTTCGTCTCCATATAATTCACCCCTATAGGATGTGCAAAAGAAGACAAATGCATCCGGAAAACGAAAATGGAGAGTCGTAATGGATTTCCGACAATTAAATGCCAAAACATCGCATAATAATTATCCGTTACCGATCGTAGAGGATATTATATCTCCGCTTGGCCAAGCAAGATATTTTGGCGCATTTGACATGGCATCCGGATTCCATCAAATCGCAATGTGCGAGGAAGGTAAGGAAAAAACCGCCTTTTGCACACCAAAAGGACATTATGAATTTAACAGAATGCCATTCGGGTTGGAGAATGCTCCAGCTACGTTTTAGCGTATGATACTATTCACATATGTAGATGACGTAATTGTATTTTCCCACAGTTTTGAAGACCATTTGAAACGCCTTAAATTATTTTTTGAGAGAACAAGAGAAAAGCAACTAAAATTGCAACCGGATAAATGCGAGTACCTGAAACCAGAATTATCCTCTCTGGGACACGTTGTAACCTCGGAAGGAGTGAGGCCAAACCCAAAAAAGATAGGGTCCATAATGAAGTTCCAACAGCCACAGAATGCCAAGCAGATAGAACAATTTCTTGGTATTGCTAGCTATTACCGCAAGTTTGTAAAAAATTCCAGCATAATTGCGAAGCCAATTTCCTACCTTTTACGGAAGAATCTTACATTTATTTAGGGGCCGAATCAAAACAAATTGTTGTGAATAAAAGTTTGTATATCAGCGCTAGTTCCCGCCTCAACGTGGTCCTCATGCGTTCTTTTGTTTTTTTGTACGTAGACGTGTGTATGAGTGTGATGCTGTGTGGTGTGCAGCAGAGTAAACCGCAAATTCAATGTTACTTACTTACATATGTATATGAGATTCATAGGATAAAACTATCACAAATCTTTCAACGATCTAAAATTAAAATTAACAGAAGACTGCATTTTACAGTATCCTGACATGAACAAACCATTTGCTTTAACAACTGATGCTTCAAATACCGGGATAGGTAGTACACAGGAATAAATGGACAACGATGGATACCTACGACCAGTGGCATACGCATCAAGAGCCATCAACAAAGCAGAAAAAAATTATACGACAACGGAAAAGGAGCTGCTTGTAATTGTTTGGAGTGTCAAACATTTCAAACCATACCTATGTAACAACAAATTTACAATTATTACAGACCATCAACCTTTAAAATGGCTGTTCAATATCAGAGATCCAAGCTCTCGTCTAATGAGATGGAGGATTTTACTGGAGAAATTCGAGTATGAAATTGCGTACAAAAAGGGATCTTCAAATCTCTACGCAGATGCATTATACAGGAACCCTGTGGGTCCCGAAGAACCAGAGATAGAATTGATTAACTGGTGCACCACGGTACGTCCTCCTTGGAGTAAACACATTGTATTTGTAGAAGAACCAAGCGAGAAGGCTTTGGCAGTACATTTCGAGTTAGGGAATGAAGATAAATTGCACATTCTACAAACTGAAACGCGAGAAATTTTAGGAGCATCTTTTGGGTTCCAGCGGCTCACCAGAACGGTATTTAAATATCTCCTACGGGAATTGGTAGTAGTCGCAATAGCTGAAGAGGAAGATGTAGTGTACTTGCCATTGGAAGCGGCAAGACAACATTTCGAAGGTAACACGAAACAACTGAAGGAAATCACAATTTCGGTCTTCAGTGATCTTCGTATAAAGGTTGAGATAGGAACGCGAATTGTCGGACAACCAGAAGGAGACGATGAGAAGATTCAAATGATCTCCAAATACCATGATTCATCAGAGGCAGGTCATCGTGGAATTCAGCAAGTGTATAAACAACTATCGAAAAATTATTATTGGAAGGGAATGTACGAAGACATCAAGCCGTAGGTAAACAGATGTGAGAAATGTCAAAAGAACAATGCATCACGACATACGGTAAAGGCACCCATGAAAATCACTGATACACCTAGGATATTCAATGAAAAAATAGCTATTGATATAGTGGGACCTCTCAGAGAAACACAGAGAGGAAACAAATTCATTTTAACGATACAGGATCAATTAACGAAATTTATGCAGGGTTATCGAATTCCGTACCAAAAAACTGAAACCATCATCGACAAACCATTAAACAATTATATTTGTAACTACGGCCTTCCAAACGAAATACTATCAGATAGAGGATCCAATTTCATGATTCCATTGATGGATGAATTCATGAAACTTAGAAAAATCAGTCACCGTACGACCACTCCATTCAGACCACAGTCAAACGGAAGTTTGAAACACGAAGCAACAGGATATACCCCTGTGGGATATGGTGATAGGGGATGGAATAACTTCCCATTCAATGCTCGAAACTAGCTTTATTGCACTGAGTCGTGGCACACGCTCGCGTTACTCGCGATTACTTGTACTCAATTCTTTAACCAAGACTCTCCTTGAACTCTGCTCACATACTGACTCTCGCACGCATCATTCGCTCCATGCATTCTCTCACTTGCAGCTTCTCCCTCGTTCTGTCCCTCATTCGTTCTCTCCCATTCGGAACCACACCGACACACACATCCTTGCCACGTGTCACAAGTCGACAACGGGTCACCATGCACTCAAAGCTTCTTGTGCATTCCTAGAAAGCATTCGCCCTTTCCTAGAGATAAACATTCGCTCGACGTTTCCCCTAAAACTTCTCATTCGCATCTCATGCTACATTCGATACTACCAGTCACATTACGATTTTGACTTAAACCTAAGGCCGAAACGAGGCACCGGCTTATCGCCGCCACACTCCTTTCGAATTGATATTTGGACAGCAGCCGAGAACCATGGACTTAATAGACTACAGCGGTGATTCTTATCAAGAAAATTTAGAAGGGCTACAAAGAAGACTGGAACGCACACAAATTGCAACCAGGAAAAGTATAGGAGAAGCTAAGGAACAATTAAAAACGAGATTAGACAAACATTGTAATCCGTTAAGTGTAAGAGGAGATTACGTTTGGCTAAAGAACAACGAATCTGCCAAGTTAAAAAGCGGTTTGAAAGCACCATATGCAGGACCTTACAAAGTGATTCAAATTATTAGCGACCAAAATATTAAAATAGAGCGTAAAGGAAAATACGAAATAGTCCACATTAATAGAACAAAGTACGCCAACCTTTCTGTTCCAGGGCCCACAGATTAGAATCAAGCGATATTCACTATACCATAGAAGAATTTGACCAATTACCAAATGTACATTTCGATCCCATAGGACCGGTTAAAATATACCATAAGGAATGGAAGACGATTGTGTACTAGGGCCTAGACCGATTCGCAAGACTTGACAATGAACTAGCAAAAGGATTCGATACCATTAAGCAAAGAATTACAAGCAAATTTATTTCTATTTTTAGTCAACAAGGTACACGGTTGTTCACTGTTAGCAATTGCGTCAATATATTGTGAAATATCAAAAGAATTATTTGGTACAATGTCATCCTCTGAAGCCGATTATTATAACGAAGCCATAGGCAACGTAATATGGGATAATAATAAATTAGCGAATCTGGTAAACCATCAAACATACACATTACAAACTAGCCTTAAAGATGTAAACGAATTTAAACTAGAAGTATCAAATAAGATAGAAGTAATAGGGAAAATTGTGAACACGATAGAGAATCAACTACTTACCGATATTGAAATATTTATAGTATTGTATGAACACGACATGGTGATAAGTTCATATTTAGATTTAGTGCCATTACTGGGAACAATAGTTCTACACAGTGTCAAGTCGACTGCCAACGTGAGTGGTTCAGTTTTGTTTTGTTACGCTATCGCGTTAGTAGGCCTTAATATTCTAGTGACATCGAATCAACGGTCGACGATATAATTATAACTATCGATAGTGATAATAACTTAGGAGCGAAATTCGAAACCGGATAGGGGCATGCGATAAATAAAGCTGTACATTATTTATAGTGCAGATCCTAGAACACTTCACTTGGAAGTTTCTAAAGCTTATTTACTACAGACCGTAAAAATACAGCTAAGTCTAAAAAGTCACGTACAACCCTTGAAAAGTCGACACCACGATATCCGGGGCTGGTCACCACATGGCCTACCGCGAAACAAAGGAATCCTTGAGAACCCCACCAGCTCTTCGAAGCGCTCTCCCCGACTTTCGCGCGTTTTTCTCTGGTTTTCCCGCACTTTTCCCTTAGTTCACGCGCACCCTGGCTTGTCACGCGTAAACGGAAGCGTTGCCACCTCCACATGCCCAGCCACATCAAGACCCAACCCCATTGGACAGGAAAAAGTCAAAAGGAGGAGCAAGGAACTCGGGAAGAGGAACCAGAGGCGAAAAGGAAAGAAGAAGAACCCTCGCAGCAGCAGAACTTCTTTATCTCTTGTCACGAACAGTACTTTTCTACGCTGAGTTACGGAACAAACAGTCGTTCTTTTTAAACTTTACAATTGTGTGTTTGATTTTTCCGCGCTTCTCCACAAGCAGAGCGGTCCAGCGCTCCACGGGCACCCGAATCCACGGAAATTCCCTATATCCCACCAATAGGCTCGCAACAGTTTACTTTGGTATCGTCCGCGAGTGCCATATTCAGCGAGAGTGAGATAAAGAAAGTGTGATAGCGTAAGGCTATAAGTGCAAGAGTGTTAGTGACATCAAGACAGTGGTGGCGACCCCACCACTGACTTTTTTTTTTTATTAAGCTATAAAACCCCACATGGGATTATTAGCAACATGCACATGACTGTGCATGCTAACATTACAAAGATTTCTTATAGACTAGAATAAACAATGTGGCGAAGCATTATGTAATTCGGCCCTATAATTTTAAACAGTGAGCCGTAAGAAACTTATGTATATAAAGTGAGCGGCACAGAGAGTCCATACAAAAAGACATCTATTGAATATGGTGGGAAGAATCTCTATTCTCTCTATTCCCTCTATTCTCAGTCTAAGATTTTCATTTTTTGGAAAATAAATATAAGAACTATAATCAATAATAGAACGAATAAGGCTTTTATACAGTGTAACAAGTGGAGATGGATCTGCTCCCCATCTTACGCCACTAATAAATTTTAAGATGTTAAGTCTATCAAAACATTTGTTGCGTATGTATTCAATATGATTTTTGAATTTAAGTTGATAGTCAAACAGAATGCCCAAAAAGCGAACCTGAGCACTAAATTTGATACTATGGTTGTCAATTTTGATGGAGCGAACACCTGGGTAGATCCCCTTTTTATTAAAGTGAATTAAGATAGTCTTTTCAAGAGACAGTGAAAGTCCTAAGAGAGCAAGATTTCCACTAATGGCAGAGACTGCATCTTCTAAGACTTTCTTTATAAAACTCGGAGTAGGGACCTGGCAAGAGATCGGGATATCATTCGCAAATTGAGAAATTTGGATGTAGCTGTTTAGACCATTATCTATATTCCTGACATAAATATTATAGAGTAGAGGGCTTAGAATTCCACCCTGGGGCAGACCCCTAAATACCTTCCTCATTACTGTATTTGCCGAGTTGATAATAAATGTAACATTCCGTTCGTACGTCAGAAATCCTACAAGGTCAATAATATTTTTGGGACAGCCCATATCGTGCAGCTTCCCAAGGAGAATACCACCGTCAACGCTGTCAAAAGCTCCCTTAACATCAAGGAAACATGACAGAACATCTCTATTCATACTGAAGGCCTCCTCAATGATCAAAGTTAGTGCCGCAAGGTTGTCGGAAGAGGATCTCCCAGATCGGAAACCAGATTGAGACATTGGGAGGGATCCAGAGGACTCCACCCACCATTGTAGTCTGAGCTTAACCAATTTTTCTAAAATTTTACAAAGACAGGACGTAAGTGAGATGGGACGGACATTGCTATCTATTTTATTAGTAAAGAATGTCAGACTATCCTTCCAGGAAGGAGGGAAGGAACTATTCAGAAAAATTTCGTTTAAGAGATTGAGAAGGATAAGCTTAAACTTAAGAGGTAACTCGACAATAAAATTGTATTCAATTTTATCAAGGCCCGAAGCTGCCTTAAGACTACAACTGTTAAGGGCCAGATTAAATTCACGCAGATTAAATGCAGATGTAGGAAAATTATTGTTTGTATTATTAACCGGAAAAGACGAAGAAGACATTGGAGGTACTGGTACCCAGGGCGGCTAATCTTGATAATAGCGTTTTGAATACTGTTAATATGATCTGAGGAATTATTTTTGTCAATTTTGATATTAGTCCATTTGTTTTTTAAAAGGCTACACGTACGCCAGACATGCGAAGCATCTACTTGAAAGTTAATGCTTTCAGCGAACATTCTACAGTTGTCTTTCTTCCTTTTCCTGATGTATTGTCTAACAATAGCTTTACGTCTTTTATGTTCAATGTAGTCATTTATACGACTAGTGTAGGTCCATTTTTTAAAAGCAGCCTTTCTAAGGCGAATGAGTTTCGCACATTCACCGTTCCACCAGGGTACAGGGTTTCTATGCTGCACAGGGCTCACAAGTTTTGGAGCGGGAGTGCATTCTACAACAGCATCAGTAATTAATTTGGTGAAAAAATTATATTTGCTGATAGTATCCAGAGACTCATAACAGGGCCCAATAAAATCATTATAAGATTTTTCCAACAGAGATTGGTACTCCATCCAGTTTGTTTTCCTGGAAGAGAGTCGACGACGTTCTTTAACAAAGCGTGACTTTTCTACCCTTAGATTAAATCTTAATGAAAAATGGTCCGACCCTCAGGTATCATCAATAACCCCTAATTTAACACTATCGAAAATTTGGGGTGAGCAAAGAGCAAGGTCTAGATTAGAAAGTGTTACGATTCAGTCGAAATGGAAAATGTTTTTATTCATATACACACGTTATTAATATTTCGAATGCTAGTATTAATATGTAATATTATAATATCATTAGTATCTGCTATCTACTATTAAGTATCACGTAATTTACACAAGTAATTACAATACGATACGCCGCACTTGACGCCCATACACCGCAACACGAGTAAAAGTGGCGCCGGCTTTAAAGCTGGGCTGAACAATCCTTCAATTCCCCCACTTTGTGAGGCCCATGTCCAACATGTTTATGTAGCGGTCGTGAGCAATTTTCTTCAGTCCTTTTGTCATACCATCCGCCAGATTTTCGTTTGAAGGAATGTAATTCAGTTGAATTAATCCCTCCTCTAGTTTTTCCCTTACGACATGGTAGGCGATGTCAATGTGTTTGGTTTTGCTCTTCTCCATATTATTATGAGCAAAATTTATAGCTGCTCTGTTGTCACAATTTATCTGTAAAGGACCTGAGAAATATTCTATCAAATTTAGCTCGGACAGGAACATGTTCAACCATTGGGTCTCTTTAACCCCATTTGCCAAGGATACATATTCTGCTTCCATTGTGGAAGTCGACAATGACTTTTGTTTCACAGCTTTCCATTGTACAATGCTGTTTCCCAACAGCATTACCATTCCCGAAAATGAGTGTCGATCATCTGTATCACCTGCCCAGTCTGCATCGCAGTATATCACGACGCTAGCATTTTTGTCAGTCTTGTATATTATACCATAGCCTTTGGTTGCGCTCAGGTACCTCAATATGTGCTTCGCTTGATGCCAATGCTGCTTCCCGGGGTTGGAGTTGTATTGCGATAGTTTCGTCACCGCAAACAATATGTCCGGTCTAGTATAAAGAGCCAGAAACATTAAACTTCCAATAATCTCTCTATATGGTATATTGGTCATCAATTTCTTCTCCTCTTCTGTTTTCGGAGCATCTTCTTTGGACAATCTAATGCCCGGATCCAATGGCGTTGATGCCTTTCTGCATTCTGTCATATTATAATTTTTTAACATATCTTCCACGTAAAGTTGTTGTGATAATCGCATATCTCCCATGCGATTGCGCTCGACCTTGACGCCTAATGCTTGACTGATTTCACCCAAGTCTTTTGCCTCATACTTTTTTGTGATCCGTTTTATTGTGTCTGTGATAAATTCTGGATTTGGAGCAAATATGAAAATATCATCAACGTATACAACTATTATTGTCCAATCATCTCTCTTGCATACGCAGTTTGATGATCGTAGTCTTTTGAATTATTGTTTCATCAGAAATTCGTCCAGTTCCTTATTCCAATTTCGTCCCGACTGTTTTAAACCATAAATGGGACGTAACAGCTTGACTACCGTTCCTTCTTTGACTTGGCATAATGGAGGTGGTTTCATGAAGATTTCCTCCTCCAATTTTCCGTATAGGTATGCACACTTGATGTCTATATGTCGTGTGTGCCACCTAAACATAACTGTTAACGCTAGGAACAATCTAATTAATGAAAAATTAGCTACAGGTGTATATGTTTCGGAGTAATCTATTCCCTTTTCCTGTGAAAAACCTTTCGCGACCAATCTCGCCCTATACCGAGTGACTTCTCCTTCTGTATTTGTCTTGAGTTTGAACACCCATCTGCATCCTATGCATTTCCTTCCCTTGGGTAGTTTTGTTATTTCCCAGGTTTTTCTTCTTTCAAGGCTGTTTAACTCATCTTCTATCGCTTCCTTCCACTCGCTCGCCTGAGGGGATTCCAGCCCTTCATTTAGACGTCTAGGTTCAATGATTTCGACTATATTTGCTTCAATGTCGCTGTCCCTACAATCGCTGCTTTCAATTTCCGAAGGCAAATCGTTTTCCCCCTCCTTTGCCTTCGGTTTGCCCTTTCTCCCGTATGGGTTTTTAACGACCTTTTTCGGTCTTCCTCTTCCTTTCGGCTGTGCGATGGGATTTATCCCCACTGTTTCCTCTCCTTCCGGTTGAGTACTGGTATTTACCCCCACTATTTCCTCTCCTTTCATGATTTCATCATGGTGCGTTTCAGTCATCTCTTCTATGTTGTGGTCTTCTTCTTCGTCATGTATCCATATTTGATTGTATCTGTAGTTTTCGGCATCCTTCTTATGAATCCACTCATAGCCCATCTTATCCTCTGCAAATCTTACATGTTTCGTAGTAATAACGTCCTGCTTGAGTGGACACCATAGTCTGTACCCGCGTGTTTGAGTAGCATAGCCTACGAATATGCACTCAACTGCCCTATCATCCAATTTCTTACAGCCTTGGTTAGGTAACCGAGCATATGCCAAACAACCGTAAACTTTCAAATGACGTACACTCGGTTTTCGGTCTGTTAATATTGTCAGGGGTACTTCCCCTTTTGTTGCAGAATGGCCAGTTCTATTCTTCACGTAGCTGGCCGTAGTAACAGCTTCCGCCCAATACCTCTGAGGTAAACCTGAGGATTTTAACATTGCTCTAGTTAAATTTAATAGGGTTCTATTTATCCTTTCCGCCACTCCATTCATTTGTGGCGTCTCCACGTTGGATCTCTCGTGTTTGATTCCTAACCTGTCAAAATATGTGGTTAATTCTTTATTACAGTATTCTAACCCGTTGTCAGTTCGGAATCGTTTTATTCTCTTCCCAGTTTGGCGTTCCATTTTTGTAATAAAATCTTTAATAATGTCTTTTACTTCTTCTTTCATCTTTAAACATCTCACTGAAACTGTTCTTGAAAAATCATCTGTGAATGTTATAAAATATCTGCTTCCACCGATGGATGGAACAGGTAGTGGGCCACAAACGTCTGAATGTATTAATTCACCTATTTCTTTGGTTTGTCTTATTTTTAGTTTCTTGCAAGGGCTTTTAGTTGCCTTGGCTATGTCACATGCATCACACGTGTATTTATCCATCTTGGAGTTACCCAATCCTATTACACGGTCACTATTTGACAATGCTTTAATTGCATCATTATTGATGTGACCAAAAACGTTGATGCCATATTGCTTGGTCGTGAATGCTCAAGTTATTTGCTTCTATGGTATCTTCAAGTGATGTTTGTACTTCAGCATTTACTATGTACAAGTCATTTTTTCTGTATGCCTCACACGTAACCTCATCTGTCAACGTATTTCTTATTTTTACTTTTCCTTTGTTAAATACTAATTCTTTGTTCCTCTTTTCAATTTGAGAAACTGACATCAAATTCTTCCTGAGGTTTGGTACGTAGTATACATTGTTCAATACAACACCCTTTGTTTCATATCCGATAAACGTCTTGATTGTTACGCTGCCA
The DNA here is from genome assembly GCA_948146005.1 of Nomada fucata. NCBI lineage: Eukaryota > Metazoa > Arthropoda > Insecta > Hymenoptera > Apidae > Nomada > Nomada fucata. The sequence continues at coordinate 19,832,164 of OX411280.1, forward strand.
ACGCCTTTTGCGTGTAATACTGCACCTGGTCTATTTGGATCGGCAGCTGTATTTATTACCTGTGTGTTAATTTCCTGGAAGCTGGAAAACCAATCTTTCCTTTTGCATACATGATGTGTGCTTCCGCTGTCCAGAACCCATACATCTTCAATGTCGACATGACTCAGCGATATTAAGAATGCGTCATGCTTGGGTTTTGGTTTTGGTTCAAACTTCTTTCTGTCTTTTTCTACTCTGGTTCGGCAGTCTTTCGCTATATGCCCTGGTTTCTTACAATTAAAACATATAGCATTCTTGAATTTATTGAAATTTTGTACCTTATGTTCTCTGGTGTCTGTTCTCTTTGATATTTGGAAAGCCTCCTTACGTGTACTTCCTTCACCCTCTTGTCTAGATGCCCTTCTGTCATATTCTGTTAATAAGACCCTTTTGATTTCTCCTGACGTAAATTTGTCATCAGGCAAGCTAGCCAATGCCATGTTCAGGTTTTCGTAACTGTCAGGAAGGCCTGCTAATAGTACATAAGCTAGATCTTCGTCTCTAACCTCTGCTCCTGCCTCCATTAAGTTATTTGCTATAATCTTCGCTCTTGATATGTACAAGGACATGGACTCATCTACTTTCATCTGTAAATGATGGAACTCTCTTTTGAGTTGAAGGATTCTTACCCGAGATTTCGGTTGGTGTACTTGTTCGAGTGCTTTCCAAGCCTCTCGTGCAGTCCTGCAGTCTTCAATGTGGATTTGTTGTGAAGGTTCTATGCTTAATCCAATCGCTGCGATGGCTTTATTGTCGTTAGTGGCGTATATCTTTCTCTCCAGTTCTGTCGTGTTTTCATTTAGGTTCGTATCTTCCGACACGATGTCCCACAAACTTTTGGCCCGTAATAGCCATTTCATTTCTATTTTCCATGACCTATAGTTTCTATCAGATAATTTCGTTATTTGCAGCTCGCCTCTGCTCTGCATTCTTTCCTCTGTTAATTCCATTTGCGGATCCATTTGTATCTTACACAGAACACGTGGTCTTTTTTAGGTTATGTCTTACTTTTTGTACGTTATTCTGGGCCCATAACCATTGTTACGATTCAGTCGAAATGGAAAATGTTTTTATTCATATACACACGTTATTAATATTTCGAATGCTAGTATTAATATGTAATATTATAATATCATTAGTATCTGCTATCTACTATTAAGTATCACGTAATTTACACAAGTAATTACAATACGATACGCCGCACTTGACGCCCATACACCGCAACACGAGTAAAAGTGGCGCCGGCTTTAAAGCTGGGCTGAACAATCCTTCAGAAAGTTTGTTCCTGGGTGTATCTACATGTGTGAGAGTGTTGTGATTGATAAGAATTAAATCACAATCAATTATGGAGTTGAAAAGCCTAGTACCATTGGGATCTGTTATGGAGCAGTTCCAATAGATGTTGTGAGAATTAAAATCACCAGCGACAAGACAGGGGCCATGTGAGCTTGCTGTTGCAAAAAGCCGATCCCACTCCGACTGAGAACTGTATGTGCCGAGAACCCTGTAGCAACCCAGCAGTACTAAAGATGGACTTACACCATCTATCTTGATAGCCCCAACTTCCAAAGTATTAGAGATGTTACATAATCCTTGAATAGGAAGGTCATTAATTGGTTTTCTTACCAAAAGGATAAGGCCTCCGCCTGGTCTACTGTTTCTATCAATTCTGAAAGAGCGAAAGCCGGGAAGATCAAATTTTTTGTTACGATCAAGCATGGTTTCTACGCCAATAAAGATATCAATATCCTCCAAGTATTTTTGGAGCTCTATATTGCAATTAGAGATACCTCTACAATTCCAAAAAACAACTTTGAGGTCAGAGGTAACGCTTAGGCTCGAATTGTTATTATTCATTATTAAGTGTAGGTAAGCTTAAATCTACTGTGGAATATGAGAAAGGCCTTCTACAGAGATGGTCGCATCAGACTCGGATCCAGGGTCTAGAGATGAGCCAGAGATATCTTTTTCCTTATCTTCGGACCAGCTGGCGTTGAGTTACAATTTCTTAATAATTCTAGAGATTCTATTTTTAACGGATCTACTAGAGATACTGGGGTATGTTTTACGAAGCATTTTCACAAGTTGCGTTGAGTCGTCTGTGAAGGAACGCGCCAGCTGAATGATGTTTGCGTTGCCCTTGGCATTAGTTAGTAGTTCTTTGTATTGTTCATACCGTAGCACATATATATCGGGTTGTTGAGTGAGAATATGCTTGATAGGTTGCAATACTTGGTCCAGCTCGTCCATTGTCTTGGAGCCGACCTTTTCTTCAGAACTTTCAATTTTTTTCTTTTTCTTAGCTGAGGTGATATTCAAATATGCGGTAGAATGTTCTTTATTAGTGCCTTCCGGGATGCTGTGAGAAGAATTTGACGTAGTTGAGGAGAGAGGTCTTTTACTAGAGCCTTTATTTATCTCAGAATACTTTACTTCATCAAAGTAGGGAGTAGTTACTTGGGATTCTTCTTGATTGGTTACTTGAGAATAGACTTCCGTATTCACGTCATGCTCCTCTTCACGAGTCGATAGGGAAAGAATGACATTGTGAATTGGATTATTGACAGAGATCTGGCAGTGTTTAGTCACATGACCTTCCTTTTTACAAAGGAAGCAGACTAGACTGTCCGTTGAGGTGAAAATCCAGTACGAGGTATCATCAAAGTTAACTTGTATTTTATCCGGAAGCTTGTTTATATCATCCGGATGGATGTAAACTTGTTAACGAAAACTAATGATATGTGAGAAGGCTGCTTCAGGGATTCCCACTCTAATGAAGGATATGGGCGAGACTGTTCTAATACCCATTTGCTTAAAACAGTCCAATATCACAGAGTGTGGGATAGCCGTGCACACATTAGAGAGAATAACGCGTTTGGTTTTTGAAATTAGAGGTCTAGCAGATATCAGGCGTCCTTTAATATTTATAATGCCATTTTTTATTAGAGCACTTTAGCACTCTATTATTAGAAATTCTTGAGGCAAACCTTATATTGATAGGATTAATGACCTTTCCAACTGCAACTATATATTCTTTAATGGTGATGTCATCATGTGCGTCGAGTACTATAACATATTCTTTCGTAGGGAAACAGTCTTTTTGCATTACACTGGCGTATGTAGTTTCAGCGGTGTTCTTAACTAACGGTATATTTTCTGTGGCCATGATTTCTGTTGGAGAGATTCCTGTACACAGGAATATATCCCTCGTTTACGAGAGTTAAGAGGAAGAAGCTTGCGATCTCAACCGAGGCAAGCTACGGTCTAAAAAATCACAACACTCACTAACACAACTACAATTACAATTCGTATCCTGTAACTCGCGTATCTCTAGGAACTGAGCAGAGGTCTTGTTACTTCAAACGTCAACGTAAACATACACACATACAACCATACAACCATGTTATCATCAAGGAATCCAAACACACCGACAACAAGCAATACCCTAGAAATTAAAACCCGCAACGAAACAGATCCTAAACCGTCCTATGCAAACGCCATTAAAAACGAGTGCACGCCATCCAAAGATCAAGCAATCATCCTACAATCTGTAGACGGCATCACCATTAAAGATTACGCAAAAACCATTGGAACCATAATTGGACCAAAAGCGATCAAATGCATCTCCCGAATCTCAAACGGGAAAATATGTATGTACCTGGAGAGCAAAGAAGTAGTAACCAATCTAACATCAAAACACAAATCAGTAACAATAAACAATGCAGCCATATACATCCGACCAATGCTGATATCAGCCCAACGTATTATCCTATCTAACGTAGTACCAATAATCCCGAACAGCACAATTGAATCAGAGTTTTCAAAACACAGCATAAAACTATGTTCAAAAATGACCTACTTAAAAGCAGGTATCACAGATCCGGAGTTCTCACATATCCTAAGCTTCAGGCGCCAGGTTTATGTAAACCTAGACGACGCCAAAAAAATTCCAAGATCATTCACACTTACCTTAGACGACACCATACATAGAATATTTACCACCACAGACAAACTAGACTGCTATATATGTAAACAAGAAGGACACATCGCCAGTCAATGTCCTCGCAATACAGCAACAATTCAAACTATCGCACAGACCAACACCAATATAAATCTGCCGCAGGCCAAACAACGTGACAGTTACCACACAAACAAAGAAGACACAATAGAAAAAGAAACAGACAAAGAAGAGCCAAACGAAAACAAAGCAACAAGCAAAAGAGCTCATTCAGTATCATCAGACGATAGTCACCCCAACCTAATTAAACAAAGTGACCTATGCTTCAAGACACCATTCCCTTTAAAAGTAATCACAAAAATTAATGTAGATACTAGCCCATTCAGCAAAAAACAAAGCGGCCCCACTTCTCCCTCCCCGACAAAATAAACAATGGTCGAACTGCTTGAACCAGCTAACATGAATATTGAACACAAAACCAACAACTACATCTTAGATGACTCTCAATTTAAAAGCTTCCTAGAAAATTCCAACAATTAACCAAATCCACTTGAAACAGCAAAATCATACACCACCAACATCATAGCTCTGATCGAAATGATTAACAAGATCTACCCCCTACTGGCGGAGCGCAGTATAAAAAAACAGGCTACACAGACTCTGCAAAAAAATAACCCAAGAACTGTCGACCAGTTCCACAACAAACTGGCCAACAGACATAGATAGCGATTCGTCGAACTCCAGCATACATCTAACACTTTCAATCACATATGTGGGTATATGTGTGTGTGTGCGTTACGAAGTGTGGCAGCGTGGCACGCGGAAGCGTCGGGGGGACAAAACGTTCGACGATCGGGAGAAGGATCGAGAGGGCAGGTGGTGATGACGACTTGCAGAGAAAAGACGTTTCCTTTTGTTCGCATAGTAGTTTAAGAGTACCATTAGATTATTAAATGAAATTAAGTTTTGTCATTACATTATTAATAAATATCAATATCCTACACCTAATATGAAACCAATACTACAATGGAACATAAATGTGTTCTACGCGCACCTTGAACATCTCCAGTTGCTGTTAAAAGAACACAATCCAACCATCCTGACTCTGCAGGAAACTAATTTCAAAAGACATCACCACCTAACCATCAAAGGGTACACCACCTTCACAAAAAATAGAATTCGCGAGAACTACTCAAGTGGAGGAGTCCTCGTTGCAGTGTCAGAAGTATTCCATGCTACCGAAATTCCACTCAACACTCACCAAAAAGCAATAACGGTGGCCACTTCACTTCCAAATAAGATCCATATCTGCAACATATACATTCCAAACAGCCAAATACTAAATCGAACAGACTTGGAAGAAACCATCAACCAACTTCCAACTCCGTTTCTCATACTGGGTGACTTCAACAGTCACCACACTCTCTGGGGCTCACATAAAACATATGGGCCTCATATTGCTAAATTCGGGGAATCCAACCCATTTTACCGTAAGTACGGGAAGATTGAATGCAATATACCTATCCATTTGTAATAGCAGACTAACGCAACACATGAAACTGAATACCACAGACGATTTTCATGACAGCGACCGCATTCCGATTAAAATCAACTATGAACCATCAAGGATCACACATCTCTCCCATTGAACAACCTCACACCAAGATGGAATATAAAAAAAATAGATTGACCCAAATACGAAACAATAATTACCAATATGGTCCAAAACAAAATAAAACAAAAATAGACCCACACCATATAAACCAAATAACAGCTTCACAGCTCACTGATCATCAAATCAGCAGCACACGAAGGTTCTGAACCAATAATGTCTAGGAAAAACCATAAGACCAATACGCCATGGTGGAACGCCGAATACCAAGCCGCCAGAATAGATACCCACCACGCATTGAACATACCACAAAAACATCCCACAATAGAAAATCTTATTAATTTAAAAAAACTAGAGGCGCTTTTCAGGAAAACAATTAAACAAAGCAAATAGGATTTATGGAAAACATACGTAGCCACCATAACCAACCAAACTCGTGTTGAAACGGTCTGGAAGAAAATAAGAAGCACGAATGGAATAACACCAAAAACCGAAATCAAATTCCTAGAACTAGAAAACCAAAAGCTTATAACCCACCCAAAAGACATGGTAAATACCCTTGTTGAGACCTTCCAGAAAAACTCAACTAATAGATAACTCCGATAAAACCTGTTCCATCCCCCCGACAAACAACATAATACAAACACACCATAACTCACATCTAGGAAGTACTAGAAGGAAGAACTTACGACCCCACTACAAGCAACAAAAAGCTCCGCCCCTGGACCAGATCAAATTCCAAACCTACTTCTGAAAAAACTCCCCGACATAGCGATAAACCACATCTTACGAGGGAAGACTCTTAACTGGTCGACTTGGATTTTAATGTACTTTTGCAGGTTGATATTATACTGGCCCCTGATGGTCTACGTAAAATATTAGGCGTAGTTATTCAGAAACTTTAAAGATATTAACAATTAAAGTTATATACCTTCTATGTGATGTACATATCTTCTATAAATAGAGAAGACTCTTCAAGAAGATAGGTATATAACCAGACTCGTCCCTTGCCCTTCGTAGGTAGCGGACGTACCCTTTCGAGCCTTCGCGCTAGCAAATTGCCTTGAGATTAAGAGGTAATACACAGTGCAGTTTTTTTTTGCTTTCGTAATTCAAATATCGAATATACAGTGTCAAAAACCAGTGAAAATTGATACCCTGATAAAAAAAACAGTATACGAGGGGGTATCACCCCCCACACAACAGAGGTCCCCCCCTCAAAGGCCACATGGAGTGACACATCTAGAAAAGTGAACATCAAAAACGCAAATGAATTATTACAATTAATAGCCGACACAAACACAACAGAAGAAAGTGTCTCAACAAAATACATGGTGTCAGAAGACTCAGGGAACATAGATAATTGGGGTATAGCTGAGGGGTAGATAAACAACTTTTTCCTTGGCCAAAATGTCATATATAGTTTCGTTTTTGAGTTATTAACGAAAAGCACTGGTCAATGAGAGCGGCCGGCGGGAATCGGCCGACGCGTGCTCAGGTACGAACCGATCACTTGCAGTTGGTCGTGATGGGGGCATCGAGGGTACCGAAGAAAGCATGCGACAAATTTTACATCGTCTTAATTAAGGATAATGTGGAATTATTCATTATTCGTGAATAAGAAACACACTAATAAATCGATTAATAACCGTGTTCGATACGTTTATTCATTATCCGAAAGGAATGAAGTGTTTTATTACTTATGAAAAAAATACTTTTTTTTATCCGTACGTTTTCAGGTGGATAAACTATGTTTTAAGAAAAACGATTCGCATACTAATGTAAGGAAATTCTAGTTAAACTTACCCATTCGTTCACGAATTAATCTGCTTAACATTGTGTGAATCCTGACCTAGGCAACGCTCAACAGCCGATGTTATGGCCGGCTTAGTATCCTTGCACGATCACTTCACTTCACGATAACTTCACTTGCCACTGTGTAATGTGGGGGTATTTAAAAACAATTTATTGTTCCTACGCTTGAACATTTTGTAATATTCTGCATTTGTACGATTCATGTTGCTCGCTCGGTTAGCAGCATGGCTCTGGCAGCTTAAACGTTCGCACTCGCTTCCACACACACACGCACATACACCGTCGCCAAATTTAGTGGAATGAGGTTGAGTTTTGGTGGGCCTTGGTTCGGCCTTGGGCGCGTGGAGGTGGTAACGTTGCGCTTTCCGGTACGGACGTAGGGGTGTGCGCGCAAAGGGGAGAATTGTGAAAACCCGGTGAACACGTAAAAGTCGCATGGTAACGGTAAATGAGGAGTCATGGAAAAAAACCTAGAAAACTACGCGAAAGGGTCGGAGAGTCTTACAGCGTTTTCTAAGGATATGCGTACATTAATTAACAGATATATAGATTGGGCTAGCGCATATGCTCATCTGATCCCGAATTTAGCTTTCGAATTCCTGTCGCTATCGATAAGCGTGATTTTATTGTCGATTCGTGACTCGATGTTACTATACATTAAGCCTGACTAACGCGATAGCGTAACACCTCCCCCCTTATCAAAAAGGTCTTACCTACGGTGACACCTTTACGTTGTCATATTTTACACTTATGGATGTGGTCTCATGCAGGAGTTGACGGGTTTATTAGCTTTATTGATACATGGTTCATATAATATTATAATTAGTGTCAGGTAGGTGTGAGACTTGGTTTTTGATTTCGCTCGCATTTGGCAGCTAAGAGTCGGGTCTGATGAATGCTAGTTTTAGCTTGTTGGCGTGGACGGTCTTGAATTTATTTGGCCCTAATTCTATTTGGATCGTGAGGTCGTTGTACACGCCGTGTACACGGTAGGGGCCTGTCTAGGTTGAATCGAATTTTGACGTCTTCGGCTCTCTTAGTATGTAGACGTGTTCGTTTTCGTGAAAGTTACATGGATTCGTATTATTGTCATAAATTAATTTCGTTTTTTCTTTCGCTTGGTTTAGGTTGTATGCGGCGGTGGATTGGGTAGTGCTTCTTTTTGAAAATAAGCCGTCGAGGTAGTCGATAAATGTTCGTGGTACTTTTTCTGTGGCGAATTCGGAAGGAATGAGGGCTTTGACACCATAGACCAGCTCGTGGGGGGTGAATCCTGTTGCTTCGTGTACGGAGGTGTTATATGAAAATATACCGAATCTGATCCAATCGTCCCAGTCGGTTTTGGTACAATAATGTTTCAAATAATCTATGAATACTCTATGAGCACGTTCCAGGGATCCTAAAGACTGCGGGTGGAATTGCTGGCAAAGGGATGGCATCCGAATATTTTGTTAAATTGTCTTGGAGGGTCAATAAGTACCGGTTTGCTTTCTTTGAGATTGGTAGTGGGCCCACAATGTCCATTTGGACTTTCTAGAAGGCTCTACTGGGGGTATCTGTAATGCGCATCGGTTGTTTGGTCTTTGCAGAGAGCATCTTGTTCTTCTGACAAAGAGGACAGGAACGGACAGAGACTTCTTTGGCCATCCTTGGCCAATAGTAATTTTCCTTGATAACCTGAAGCAATTTGGTTATACTTCTGTGGCCGCCCACAGTAGACTCGTGGAATTCATTCATTATTTGGGGTCTGTCATAGTTGTCGGGGATAACTATTTCGCCAGAGCAGATGGTGAAAATGTACAAGGGATCATTAAATATGCCTTCTATTTGACATTGGAGTTGATCCCAACTGATGGGTTCCACTCCGTTGTGGGTGCTAGATATACTAATAGACTTGATTTCCAGTGAGTCCATAAGGTTTTTTTTAGAGAAGTTAGGGAGATTCTGATATCTTGAAGATTGGGTATATCGCTGGCCATGGTTTTGATAAAGAGGTGGAAACTGAGATAGTTTTTGCTAGGGAGAGTCAAAGCATCCCCTACTTCCGTAGGGTATGACTTGAGGTTATCGATACTGAGTGGCTGGTAGATCGTCAGGTTTATGGCGGTCTCGGTTGTGACGGAGTAATCTGTAGCGAGGAAGTTAATGAGGATGTCGCTACGCATAAAGAGATGATCTCTGGAGTACTTCAGTGTAGGTAACAGTAAGGTGTTGGTATCTGGTGCATTATTGTTGACTGTAAGGGGTAGTACGTGTTAGCGACAGCGTATTTTTAAACAATGGAATAGGATCGGGTGGCGAAGTACTAGGCACCCTGTGGATCATTTATGATGGGGACGCAGTCCTGCACGTGGTCGAAGAGTGTTTTAGAAATGTCCGAAGATTGACATTGTCATTGCACGTCTTGGAAGTAAATGAATGGAAACAAACATCCTGTCGGCAGGCGATGGATGGCGACCATCTTGGGTCTTCTAGCTATCGAGTGCCGAGGGATGGTTTATTATAGACAGGAGATAGAGACTTTGAGTAGGGTAAGTGACCTGACGTCACATTGCTAAAGAATAGGGATTCTGCTCTTGGATGATCTGGCCACGGAGTGGGGAAAGGAATGCCTTTTGGTAAGAGGACTGTGATGAACCCCATGGCACTTACCCCAGAACCTCCATCGCATAAGCATTCTTTTAGTAAACCTGACAATCTTATAGAAATAATTATATTATTTCTAACATACGTTTTTGGCTGTTTTGTCTATTGTTTCGATTTCTGCTTCTGTTTCTCTTGGCTTGGATTGCGTTCCAACGACTAGCGCCTCATTGCGCGGTTCTCTCTCTCTCTCGTGCTCCGACTTTACGTCCGGTACAGCATCGTTGCGTATTGCAGCGCAACCTTTTCCTCCCCCCGACATCAAGCGTGCTCTAGCTGGGGCCGGTCCGGAATTGTGGGTTATATAGCCTATCCTGTTCACCAGACTCCTGTTTCGAACATCAGCTCTGATGCGGCTGAACGCAATCCTTGCCCGACCTACGATCTTAACGTAGCCACTCCCGGTCGCGGAGAGGGGTGTCTTCGCTCCCTCCGAAGGTGGCCCCTTGATGGGAGGCGAATCATCCTCCTCGTCCGCGGTGTGATAATCGTCGGGGTCTGTGTCGGGGAGACTTGGGTCAGTGTCATTCCTAATTTCGGGTTCAGCCACCACTTTCCCACGCGTTAGTAACGTGGCGGCCAGCAACGTTTCGTTGTCTGTCGGAAGAGGATCGGAATCTGGTGAATTCGTAGGCAGCAGCTCGCCGGCGCCTGCGAGCGCCACACACGCCTTCACCAGGTGAGGGGTTGTCGGTTCTACGGGAGATAACGGCTGGGATATCGAAGCAGGTTGCGGTTTGATGAAGTTTCTAGATAGAGCATCGGCATTGGCGTTTACTCTTCCGGGTTTGTAGATTATATTGTAATCGTACTCTTCGAGCCTTATGTGCCACCTCATTATTTTTGACGTAGGGTCTTTTACATTGTGAAGCCAAACTAATGGACGATGGTCGGTAACAAGGGTGAATTGCTGGCCGTAAACGTATGGTCGAAATTGTGTCACGGCGAATATGATGGCTAACAATTCCTTCTCAATGGTTGAGTAACGGGTTTCGGTTTCAGTCAAAGTTCTTGACGCGTACGAGATGGAAAGTTCGTTGCCAATGGGTCCATGGCTCAACACAGCTCCAATTGCGAAGTTGGATGCGTCGGTTGTTACCAAGAATGATTGCGCGAAGTCCTGGAATTGGAGGAGGGGTTCTGAACAAATTATATCGCGGAGTTCTTCGAATACAGCCTGAGCTGCGTCGTTCCACGCGAAAACCGTGTCTTTCTTGAGCAACAGGGTAAAAGGTTTCGCGATGTTTGCCATATCTTGGATGAACCGCTTGTAGTATCCTACCAGCCCTAAGGATTGTTTTACATTTTTCGCGTTTTTGGGTCGCGGGAACCGTTTCACGGCGTCGATCTTAGCAGGATCTGGTCTGACGCCGTTCCTAGAGATGATGTGTCCTACATATGTGACCTTTTTGCGAAGAAAGGAACATTTATCCGGTTGTAGAGTTAGCCCGGCGTTTTGTAATAGCGACAACAGAATTTTTAGTTTCCGGGAGTGTTCGTTGAGAGAGTTTGCGTAATTCACTATATCGTCCATGTAAACGAATAGTTCGGTTCCCGTTAGGCCGGACAGGGCCATGTCCATGACTCATTGGAAGGAGGCGGGGGCGTTCTTGATCCAAAGGGCATTCGATTGAACTCGTAGTATCCATTTGGGGTTGAGAACGCGGTTTTTGGTTTGGATTCTTCTGAAATCGGTATCTGGTGGAAACCCGAAGCTAGGTCTAAGGTGCTAAAGTATTTGGATCGACCGAGTTGATCCAGTATGTCGGTGATGTTGAGGAGGGGGTACGCGTCGCCGACGGTTTTGTCATTTAGTTTGCGATAATTTATTACCATCCGCCAGCGTGGTTTTTGCGTCGCGTCAGGTTTTTTCGGTACTATCCACACGGGGCAGTTGTACGGGGAAACGGGGAGGTTTGGATTAGATTGCCGGCAAGTAGAGCACTTACTTGGTTTTCTATCTTTTCCTTGTGGACAGGGGGGAATCGGTACTGTTTAGTGTTTATAGGGGTTTCGTCGGTTGTCTGAATGGAGTGAATGGTGAGGGTAGTACTGCCTAACTCGTCTTCGGGGAGGTAGAATTGGTAAGGAAATTTCCCGATTATTCCGAGAAGTCCTTCCATTTTTTCCTCGTTCAAATCATCCAGCTTAAGGATTTCTAATATCTTAGAGATCCTTCGAGCGTTGTCTTTGGTTTTTCCTTCCGTTGGGGCTGTTCGCGGGGTTGGCGGCCTAACATGAAAGTCTTCTAACTCGCGCAGTGGTACGGTGAGGGTAATGTGGCCAGGGGTAGTGTTCATTGCGAAAATTTTCGCAAATCCGCTCTCTTGGTTGGCCAAAACTTCCCCGATGAAGATTCCTGGACCGGCGTCTACGCGTTCGATATACCCGAATTCTCGGTCTTGTGTAACCGGTAGCGTTATTAGGGTCTTACTACGCGTGGGTAGCTCGAAGGACGAAGAGGGGCGAAAAGGTAGTCTGCGGTCGCTGAGTTGAACGACGGCGGGCGTGCTTCTTCCGAATACTACTGCCGCTTCCGTTTTCTTGAGGAAAGGCACTCCGAGAATTCCGCTTTCTGTGAGGGGAAAGTCGTCGCCGACGGTCTGGAATTCTATTGCGTTACCATACATACCGATGATTACTTGGCCGCGTGTACGGGGCATTCCCGATCCTATCCCTACGAGTTCGTACACGACATTCGTATTAATTTCGGCGCGGGTGGTCAATTTTCCTAATTTGATGAGGTTTAATTCGGCTCCTGTGTCGACGAGGAAGGAGGCGACGTCGTTCCTGAATAAGGCTTTGTTGATTGATACAACAGGGGATCGCGAAATTCCGTCACACGTCTGACGCACGAAGCAGGTCCAGTGGTTGCGGAGCGCGCTAGGAGGGGTTCGGGCCGTGGCGCGCTCCGTTGTGCCCCCTTCCCCCTGCAGTTTAAAGACGGTCTGGCCCTGGTAGCCGGAGTGAACGCGGATTTCCCGTCCCGTCGCGGGTTCCTGTAACAACGATCCTCCGTGTGTCCCGATTTCCCACAGTTCTCACACCGAGGTGGGTTTGGGGGAGATGGGTTGTGAGGGCAGTTAGCCCGCAAGTGGCCCCGTTTACCGCAATTGTAGCATTCGCGGGGCTCGTTTGGTTTTACGTCCGACAGGTATACTTTCGTGTCTGACGCGTGTGGACTGGGGATGGGACTCACGCTTTCTGTGGTGCGTAACGCTGTCTCTAGAGCGCCTTTCAGGTTCTTAGTTCCCAGCATTTGGAGAAGCTTTCTGGTCGTGCGGTCGCGTAGGCCGCTGGTGAAACTCGAAACTGCTTTGAGCTCGAGGGCGCCCCTGTACCGCGTCGCATTCTTCCTGAACAACATCGATCCCGCGTGTCGATATTTCGCGCAGTCGTGCTCCAAAGGCCGCGGTGTTTTCGTGTGTCCCTTGCCGAACGCCTTTGAATTCGAAAAAGATACGGTTCAGCGAAAGTTGGTTGCAAAAAGCGGCTTTTAAGTACTCGATCAATTCCTCGATCGTGGTCGGTCAGGGGTTTCCACTGATTAACGACCTGGCTTGTCCTACTATCTTGTTCCTAATAAGCCGGAGAAGCAGCCATTGGTCCGCGGGTTTTACTGAGTTGTACGCGCTCCTGCAGTCTTCTATAAATTGTGGGAATGAGTCGGAGGTGCCATCGAATCGGGGGATTGTTTCCGCAACGAGATTCGGGGAGTATCTATCGCGTTCGGGGTTGACGGGGGGAATTTCGGCGTTTGGTTTGTTCATTGTCGTTATAATAATAAGTACTCGTGTCGGGGATACTGAAGGCATCGACTCCGCGGTGTAAGCGAGGAACTATCCGCGAATCAGTACATGGTGGATTGTCTGTAAAGGGTACGACGGGTAGAGGTACCGCAGGTGCCGGTGGTGCGGGCAAATCCTCGGTGGAAAACCGCCCGCTACCGCCAGTAGCAATAGTGCGCATGCCCCTGCGTTTCCGCGACGCGGTTCTTCTCGGGAACATACTCGGTACGGTGGTGGTTCGGGGTAATTGTTACTGTTTTTAGGAAATACGGTTTGTCTTCCGTCGAGTTCTCGGACCGACACTCGTTATTACACACTGACAGCGCAAAAAGAATCACTTTAATGTCACTATGTTACCACTCCACTGCCTGTTCGTTGATAGTATGGTGTTCCCTCGTCGCGTCCTTGGTCGACGGGTGGTAGTGTGGACGGTCGAATCCCTTGTGGCCTTCCTTCTGATCGTCTTGAACTGGCGTGCGGTAACTCAGAGTACGGCTGTAGTTACCGCTTTCCTCTCCGATATTTATCCTTGCTCCTGGGGAAACCGTGCAAAACCCAGGAGAGAGAGCGATTGCATCGTTGATGAACGCCTTCCACAAGCCGGCTGGAGAGGATGAATTTCCAAATTATCCTCTTTATTTTAAACAATCCCACCGCTGTCACCAAAAAGATATAGCTATGTTGCGTATCTATTGGTGGGATGTGGAGAATTTAGGTAGGTTCGGTTGCCCGTGATGCGCTGAATCGCTTTGCTCCTGGAGAAGCGCGGAAAAACCAAACACAATTTATGAAGTTTAGAAAGAACGACTATTTATTCTATTATTCAGCGTATGAGATACTGCAGGTTCAAGAAATAACGAAGTTCTGATGAATGTGGCTTCTTCTTCTTTCCATTATGGCTCTGGTTCTTCTTCTTGAGTTTCCTATTTTCCCCCTCTCCTTTGGTAGCGGCCAATGAGGTTGAGTTTTGGTGGGCCTTGGTTCGGCCTTGGGCGCGTGGAGGTGGTAATGTTTTCGCTTTCCGGTACGGACGTAGGGATGTGCGCGCAAAGGGGAGAATTGGGAAAACCCGGCGAACGGGTGAAAGTCGCATGGTAACGGTAAATGAGGAGTCATGGAAAAAAACCTAGAAAAATACGCAAAAGGGTCGGAAAGTCTTACAGCGTTTTCTAAGGATATGCGTACATTAATTAACAGATATATAGATTGGGCTAGCGCATATACTCATCTGATTCCGAATTTAGCTCTCGAATTCCTGTCGCTATCGATAAGCGCGATTTTATTGTCGATTCGTGGCTCGATGTTACTAGACATTAAGCCTGACTAACGCGATAGCGTAACACACTAATAAGTCGTGTAATAACCGTGTTCGATACGTTTATTCATTATCCGAAAGGAATCGAATGTTTTATTACTTATGAAAAAAATATTTTTTTTCGTAAGCTTTGATTTGCATATGAGAAGGCGAAGAAATGTGCCTTGCCTTCTTACATATTCTGATGAAAACAAGAATGATCACTCAGAAAAGGATTTTTATAGCGAAAATGAATCGGAAGAGGACTTTTCGAGTGCAACTGAACTTGAAGACGACCCTTACAGTGACAGTGGATTAGAAGAATAGAATCAAACTAAAAGTTCTGAATGGAATAAACAAGAAAATATTAGAGCTCCATTTGATTTTTGTGGAAATTCCGGTCAACAATTTCATGTGCCTAGATCCTCAAGAGAAAAGTGTTGTTGGAATTTATTGTTCTAAATTGTTTGAAATTCAAACGAACGTTGGCGGCGGCGGCGTTCGCAACCGGCAGCGTTCGTCAAAAACAATTTTTTTGACTCAAAATCGTCTGACGACACCATGGCCCAATAAGAGCCTAGCGCCATGCCGTGTCGTCATTTTCCACCAATGGCACATCGCCCGCTATGAGGACAGAAAAACCGCGCGCAAAACCTTCGCGATAAAGCGTTTCGCTCGGAACGGCAGAATTACGAACACCGTTCTCGAAGCCACATCGGCGAGCTATCGCTGAAACACACGTTCTTCAAACTTCAAACTAAATTCTGTCTGCGTCAATTTGTGTCGGTATCGTCTTGTATGTGCTGTGTTGGATTGAAAAATATACTTCGTAAAGGGTGTATTTGTCGCTCTCTATCTTTCGGCCTGCCCTGCCTTCTCGCTCAGCGCTGAGCGAATCCAGCGTCCACCGACCCATCCGAAACATAAATAAAGGACAAAACTAATCTATTTTTTCGTATATGGATTGTGGGGGCACTTCTCACATACACCGCTAGGGGACGAGCACGATGATCCGGCTCCCGAAGGTGGTTGTATAAGTCCGCGCGACTATATATACAACCTCTGACACTTCCCTACTATCCCTGTGTCTAAGGCAGGGCCTACTAGTACGCCTTACTGATGAGTCCGCTAGCAGGCCTCGGACGATACGCCGCAACCTTCTCCCATTCCTCTTTCTTTTCAAGTCGAAACCTTCTCCTCACCCCGCATGATTAATCGATTTATTTTAGTCTGCCCTGGTCTATGCATTGCATGTACAATGACCGCGGCATAAGTTCGTCGCTCTTTTGTTTCTTGACTTTTGCGACTTTCACACGAGACGTTTCTTCGAAAGTACAGTAATTCTTCTCTTGGCGCTCACCACGATCTTTACCAAGCATGCTTACGAGTTATCCCCACCACTGGAGGGGCCCCTCTAGTTCTGAGTCGACGGAGTAATTCGGCACCTTTTGATTAGCCGACACGTCGCGGCCGCGTTTAACCATTAAAAGATTAAATGCTTCGTACCGGTGAGGCAACACTAATGCAACGACGTAACTTTTTTATTGTTACTTATATCGCTATAATTTTTTTCTTAATTATTGCTGAGATTTTGGTGATTAAAATGAGACCAAACACGATAGAATTTAGATTATATTTACTTACTTACTTACAAGGATCCTTACAAGAAACGCTTGCGAACGGTAGTGCTCAGTTTTTACTATAACTTTACGGGCTTAGAGAATAGTCCAAATCTAAACATATATTCCAATAGGCCTCTTCAAGGTAATGGAAGAATCAAAACCAAGGGAGGGATGGAGTGAAGGTGTAAAAGAAATGTTATATTTCTTTAAGGCCGTACAAGCTTAAAATGCAACGTGTTTGCTCGAAGGTCTGTGCAAGACTGCCGCATGACCCAGAAGGTCCTTGCGTTGACACCGTCAAAATTCCATAAG
Organism: Nomada fucata; assembly: GCA_948146005.1. Lineage (NCBI taxonomy): Eukaryota > Metazoa > Arthropoda > Insecta > Hymenoptera > Apidae > Nomada > Nomada fucata. Next base: position 19,849,247 of record OX411280.1, read on the forward strand.
GTCTTTCCTAATTTTATGGCGGGCCTGGTGTCACGCTGTCCGGTCCCAACGTCGTCGTGCCCCCCTTAAGGGTGCCTATCCTCAAGCGGCAACGCTTCGGTCGTGGAGCGGAGTCATATTTTCTAACACTCGGCCAACCTGTAACGATGATTGTCCCAAGAATCCCTATCGCGTGGTTTTCTAGAACAAAGAGATCATGTTTCGGTAAGTACGGTATCCGCTTTTCTTAGTTCGATCTAGTCAAGTTCAATAAAACTCCCAGCAAGTTTTTCGACTACACTTCCCCCGTAAATTGCTCATGGTCCAATGAGCCGTACTACGCAGGATCGGTTGCACCGCCAACTAGGTCTAGCGATGTGTTTCTCTGATCGTTGTTGTCTCCTCTTGTCGAGATGTTCTTCCGGTGTATCGTTATCTTCATCGTGTAGAGGCCGCGCTCGACACCTACATCTCACTCATACAGTGGTGATACCAAAGTCGCCCGTCATGAGTAGCCCAACAAAGAAAACTCACGTCTTGCAAGGATGGCATCGCCCGATCCTTCGCCAAGACAACTAGTCCGACCCATGCAAGGATGGCATTGCCCAACCCTTCGTCATGGTGGACAGCCACGCTATGTGGGGTTGGCGATAGCCAACACCCCCACCATAGAGGCTCTGTGCAGTAACCATTCGATGACGGCATGTCCCTCGCCACCGCAATGGAAACTCACACCCATCGTCAGTTACAAATAACGCTGAAATCTTCCCCTCAACAATACTTCACTTACAATCGTGACGGTCAACCTTCCACACTGCAACAGATCACTCTTCCTGTCGCCAGTGATTCCAGGTCAGCACCACATGCTGACGATCGAATTGCTCCCTTGACCTGTAACTCAGAATACATAAGTAATACCCCTTCCAAGGTTACTCGTTCACCGCTGCCACCCAGCGCTTCAATCTTTCGACCGCGACCACTGTCTTGGCCCCTCTGCCTCCCTCTCGCAGATCCTCCACCTCGTACCGATCATTGTACAACACCCTATGTACCCTGAAAGGTCCCTTGAAGTTCGGTGAAAGTTTACGACTTTCACCAGTCGATGGTTCGCTTGTAATCTCAACCATTACAACGCCCCCCTCTCCATATTGCGTAGCCTCACGTCTTGCCTTATCGTACCGTCCCATTCTGCTTCCTCTGGTCTTCTGTAACATGCTTCCTGATTCTCTTACGCAATTCACCCAAATTCAATCGCTCCAATTCGGTTTGCACTTCCTGTAATAGTCTCGACTCCACAGTATTGCGTGCGTTATATCCCATCAACGCTTTCATAGGTGTCACTCCAATGGCCTTGTTGTGGGTCGAATTTAATGCACCTTGAATTTGCTTCACAAATTCATCCCATGTACGGCGGTCTCTTCCCGCGACGGTCGCGGCCACTGATGCAACGATGGTGCGATTGTATCGCTCGCACTGTCCGTTCGCGCGAAGGGCAGCAACCGCGTTCAGCACATGCTTGATCCCGTAGGTCGAACAAAAGATAGTAAAACTCCTCGCCGTGAATGCCGTCCTGCGATCACCAATGATCCGATGCGGTACGCCGAAAAGATGTACCACGCTCGATAATATTCTTATGGCCCTTTTTGCCTTGGTATCCTTTACTGGCTCAACGATGGTAAACTTAGTGAATGCATCAACTCTCACAAGTAGGTACTAGTTCTTCCTGGTACTAGTTTCGAACGGCCCTACGTGATCTATATGTATCGTGCGGAATGGTATGGGTGTCTTTTCTATCGGGTGCAACTTCCCTTGTTTCTTACCCGCGTTCCGCTTGTAATGCGCACAGCTCAAACAGGCGTTTACATATTTCTTAACAAAGGCACCCATGTCGGCGAACCAGTAGTATTCCCGAATACGCGACAACGTTTTCTCCAACCCGAGATGTCCTGCATCGTCATGAAATAGACGAGAGATTGGAAATCGAGCTGACTTTGGTACAGCCCATGCTGAACGTCCCTTCTCAAATTTCCTATAAACTTTCCCCTTCTTCAATAAGTAATTGCTGAAGTACTGTTTGGTCTCCCTATTTCGAACATTCTCTAGTAATATCTTCCGAACCCGATTAATTTGGTCATCCTGAAGTTGCGCGGCCAGAACCCAATCGGCCACCGTGATATCCACCAGATACGCCTCGATTTGATATACCGGATTCCTACTTAAAGCGTCCATGTGTTGCATCGCGGTTCCCGCCCTATATTCTATGTCAAAAGTAAAATCTTCAATCTCCAGCCACCATCGTCCGACTGGTGGTATAAGATCCTTTTTTGTAAATGTCGTTCGCACTGCGTTGCAATCCGTCGCGACAACAAACTGTAACCCTATCAGGTATACCCGAAAATATCTAAGGGCAAAAACTATAGCCATTGTCTCCAACTCGTAAGAGTGATACTTGCGCTGGTCCACCATGGTTTGCTTGTTGTAATAAGCGACCACCCGCCGCGTCCAGTCCGGTGTAAATTGAAAAAGGATCGCCCCAAGCCCTATTGAGCTAGAATCGATATGCAACTCCGTCCTCAATGAGCTGTCAAAAATGGGTAAAGAAGGTCGCGTTGTTAGGGCTTTCTTCATTCGTTTTACTGCCTCCTCTTCAGTTTTACCCCAAGTCCACGGGATATCTTTCCTGGTCAATATCGTTATCGGCGTCACGAGACTAGCATAGCTCTTAATAAATTTCCGAGAATACCCAGCTAAACCTGAAAATTGTCGAATTTCCTTCACGTTCGTAGGGTTTGGCATTCGTAAAACAGCGTCTGTGTTTCGTCGTCCTGGCTTGACTCCTTCCGCACTTATCTCTCGTCCCAGATATTCGGTGCTTTCTTTCAAGAACGAACATTTGGTGATCTTCAACGTGAGATTATGTTCCCGCAGCTTTCCTAACACTAATTCTAAACGTTCGAGACCCTCCGTCTTTGTCGAAGATGGTATAATGATATCATCGATATACGGGAAAGCGATTGTATTCCGCAACGGTCCTAATACGGTGTTAATCAGTCTGGAAAACGGCATTCGCAAGAATTCGTAGTGCCCGTCTGGTGTTACAAAAGCTGTCTTAGCTATCGATTCTTCGCCCATCGGCACCTGGTAATAGCCCGAAGCTAGGTCAAGGGTTGTAAAATATTTATGACCCCCTAAACGGTCAATTTGATCGTCGATCAGTGGCAATGGATATTTATCCTTTTCCGTAATAGCATTGAGCCGGCGGTAATCAATGCACAACCGCAATTCCCCTGTCTTCTTTTATCACTAATATCGGGCCCGCATACGGCGAGTTAGATTCTCTTACTATCCCGTTCTCTAATAATTCATTAATAATCTCACGCACTGCTACTCTTTCAGACTCCGACATACGGTAAGGCCGGTATACTACTGTCGCATCCGTACTGCATTTGATGTGCATCTTCACTTCATTAGTTTTTCCGAGCGTTTTCATCGATGTGGTGATTCGATCCCCGTATTTGGTAAGAATTTTGGTGAAAGTGAATTTCCCCTATATCCAATTTGTCGAAATCCGTCGCGTTTTCAACCACGCAAATATCCACGGTGCTTTCTCGGTGCTCAATCATTTCGGGCAACTCTCTTATCGTGATTTGATTCCGTCGCTTAGTTAAAACTATGTGATCCTGATCCAGAAAATCTCGTCCTACTATCATCTCGTGGCTAAGTTGTTCCGACTCAACTACTATCGCCCGAACTTTTGCCGTCGCTTCCATGATTTTAATAACGACCTTTGCAAACGATTTGCTGGAAGTCCTCGCTCCAGAGAATCCACGTATCTCGAGCTCTCGATCCTCAATCGTCTCTAACCCTAATCGCGTTGCTACCAGTTGCTTAAGCAACGTATGCGAGCTACCTGTGTCGACCAAGCACTTGATCTGCCTGCCGTTCACAACCGCCGGTAAAGTATGCATATAACGATTGTTCAAGTTTACCTGGGTAGTGCTGGCATGGGGTTTTGATTGCAGGCAGTATGTGACCAGATGTCCCTGTTTCTTGCATAAACGGCAGGTAACCCGGGCCCGCTGACAATGCCTCGAAATGTGCCCCCGGTGCCCGCAATTATAGCAGGTCGCTCCCCCGTGTTGCGCTCCTTCCTTCGGAACCACGGCCTGCTGCTCCGGTCGCTGTGGCAGTTTTCCCGCTGACGTCGGCCGTCGGCGCTCGAATTGTCGAAAACTGTGCTTTTTCGGGCTAGCTCTGTCGCACGGCATCGCTCCCATCTCATTCATGGTCGCGTACAAATCGTACACGTCGTTGTACCTGTTTGAGCGGATAGTACGCTCGATCGCTTCGTCACCAATACCTGTGATGATGGCGTCCTCCATATACGCGTCCGGCAATTCGACTTTCAACGCGCGCATCTTGGTCATCTTTTCAAAACAGTTTTCGCCCAATTTTTGGCCCGGTTGTGCGCTGTAATTAGCAGCCTCCCGCAGCAACCTTCCAAACGGCACCGGCTTCCGGAATTGCCTGATGAGCAATCGACTCATCGATTTCCACGAATGGTCGTACCGCTGTTCCTCATCATAGACCCTCCGGGCGTACCCTTTCACATTCCTAGCGATGATCCGAATGATATCATCATCCACTCGTATCGTCGCGCTAGCCGATTCGCGTGCTGCACCCATTGTTCAATATCTGCGCTGTCACGCGATGGATCAAACACAGGCACCGTATGCTCGTCACTCACAGGTCTTGCTTGAATGTTCCTCAGCTTCCGCTTCAACTTCGCCACCTTTGCGCGACGTTCTTCCGTCGGCGATTGACTTCGCGACCTGCGAGTACGATCACGTGACTCCACGCGGTTGCGGCGGAAAATTTCACGATCCCGACTTCTCCCCGATTCCTCTGAAGCATCGCGTTCGCGACGTTCCCCGCGACCACGCTCATCACTGCGCGAACGATCCCGTGCACGATCCCACGAACGATCGCGCGAATTTTCTCGAGAACGACCCATGTCACTGTCTCAGGTCACGTACCCTGATTAAACACTAGCTTACGTCTACACTTAATTCTATCTGCAGTTCAATTCCGCAGCTCGATTAAGCGTCTCTTCGCAGCACTACGGAATGACTTAAAACGTTTTCTTTTTATCACTCCTTAACGCACACAAGCACGTGGCTTTATCCCACTTCTGATATGTGAGAATCAAAACCAAGGGAGGGATGGAATGAAGATGTAAAAGAAGAGTTACATTTCTTTAAGGCGGTACAAGCTTAAAATGCAACGTGATTGTTCAAAGATCTGTGCAAGACTAACGCATCGCCCAGGATGTCCTTGCGTTGTCTCCGTTAAAATTCCGTAAGGTCTTTCCTAACTTTATGGCGGGCCTGGCGTCACGCTGTCCGGCCCCGTCGTCGTCGTGCCCCCCTTAAGGGTGCGTATCCTCAAGCGGCGACGCCTTGTTCGTGGAGCGGTGTCGGATTTTCTAACACCATCATTTAACAGTTCCACGAACTCCTCACATGAATGGTGTTTCGAAAAGAATGGTTAGAACAATATCCGAAAAAGCACGCACAATAATAAGCGGCGCTAGTTTGAGTGAAGTACTTTGGGGAGAAGCAGTCCTTACTGCTACGTATTTAATAAATTTAGCTCCAACTAAAGCATTAAAATAAGACACCATTTCAAAGCACCATTTTAATTGTGGCATTGAAAAAAGTTTGCGACCGAACGGCGAAGAGCAACGTTATGTGATTTATGAAACTTATGTACGCCTAAATATAATCTGATCTTTTCTTCGTCTAACTCAATTATTTAACACCCTTGAATTCAATTTACTACGGAGCCGAATGGATATAAAGCGTGGGATGTAGAACAAGAAAAATTCTCTACAGTTAAGGATGTAATAGTTGATGAAGCAACTTACTTAAAATCTCGGCCTATAGCTAGACTTAATGATGTAAATTCTGAAAAAAGAAACAAGAACACTGATGCATCTGAAATGCAATCGAAATCAGTGGAATGGTATAATAAGTCCGATAATGGTAAATCAGATATGGCAAATAAAAATGAATCTGATAATGGTAAATCGGATATGGTAAATAAAAATGAATCTGATAACGGTAAGTCAGATATGATACATAGTCAGAAATCTGATAGTAATAAATCAGATATAGTTAGACCGACTAAGAAAGTAAGCTCTGACGAAAAATTAGGTGATTAAATCCATAATTGAAGTAGATATGAATAATAAATCTGCATCTCAAGACAGAAGCAATGAAGTATAAGAAAATTCGGAACCGAGAAGGAGAGGTAGGATTAAAAAACTTCCCCCTGTTTCATATGACGAAAGTGATATTCATAATGATTACATTACGTGTTCTCAACGTTTTGTTTGCAAAACTCCCAATTCATTCGACGAAATTAAAAATAGAGACGATGAAGTTCAATGGGAGAAAGCTATTGCTGACGAGATGCACTCTCTTTTGATAAATAAAACCTGGACATTGGTTGAAATGCCAGAAATAAAAATATTGTTGATTATAGTGGGTATTCTCAATTAAAAATGATGAATTTGAAAATCCAATGATATACAAAGCTCGTCTTGTCGCTCGTGGCTTTAGCCAAGTATATTTGGTGGATTATAACGAAACGTTTGCACGAGTTGCAAGAATTGCAAGTTTCAGATTTTTGATTGCTTTTGCAAACCAATTTAATTTATTAATACCCCATTTTGATATTGAAACGGAATTTTTAAACGGTGAATTGAAAGCGGAAGTCTATATGAAAGTACCCCAAGGAATTGAAAGCAAAATTGGTCATGTTTGGAAATTAAATAAAGCCTCGTATGGTTTGAAGCAGGCGACAAGATGTTGGTTCGAGGTGTTCGAGGAAAGCCGAGTACAAAAAGATTTTCGAAATTTATCTGTGGATCGACGTATTTATATTTTTGATAAAGGAAATATATCTGAAAACATATATGTCATTTTATATGTTGATGATCTTGCGATTGCTACTGCTAAAAACGAAACAATGAATAGTTTCAAAGATTATTTAATCAATAGATTCTGTATGGTAGATTTAAAAGATATAAAGCTTTTCTTAGGAATCAAAATTGGAAGAATTGATGAGAAAATAACACTGCTTATATTAAAAGAGTGTTAGAGAAATTTAGTATGCTAGAATGTAAAACGGTTAACACACCTCTTCCAAGTAAATTAGATTATATCAGAGACAAAAAATAACGGTTATTCTCAAAATTTTCTTAGAAAAAGTTATTGATATAAAGTGAATTTTCATTGTAACGGGAGGGACTTATCATTCAATGTTCATGAAATTTTTGAAAAAATGATGTGATACAAAAATATCAATTTTTAACTTTTCGGATTAGAAATGACGATTATAAATGACTAAAATTCTATTGGTTATTAATAATTATTAATCTAATTTTTAAGTTCAACATCTAGTTCAATGGGTCGGCCATGCCCATAGTAGCAATCGAGTTTAGTCGTCTAGTTTCATAGTCGATCGTAATCGATGAATGTACACAGATACACGGTGCGGATCCGACCGCTCGCGCTCTTAAAAATTGTATCTTGTGCGAACCACACGAATTCATGACTTTTGTATTAATAGTGCGCAGAGAAATTATACATAACATAGATTTAATGTAGATAAACTCTATGAATAAAAAATTGCCAAGACTAATGTTGCGGTTTCGCATGACCAGAGGGCGCTCAATTTCTCCGCGCCACGAGCTGTCGCCAGGCAGCAGGAGAGTGTAGCGACTCTCTTGGTATTACTACTCTAGCGCACACTACCTTATTGAATAACGTATATTCGTGTGGGAGAGCTTTTTACGGACAACAATCCTTTTGGCTTCCTAACTTTATTTATCACTGATTTTACAAGCTTAGATTTCCCGACGCTTAGAAACAACTGAACTGAACTGAACTCTGAGCGTCGGATCTTCCCGCTACTTATCCGGGTTCTTAACATTGAACATAAAATATGTAGAAGGTAAACTTAACCTAATATTATCTAGGGTTTTGTGAATTACACTATTGGCATCGCCACATCACTCCCCTCTAAGCAGTTTAAACATTTTAGCTGCGAAATTGACTCTTTTGATATTTTTATAAGTTCTTAAATTAGTTAGAATATTATGATTATCTTCTAAAAACGCTGGTTTTAGCCGTTCGATCGAAACGTTGATTGGTTTTCCCTTATAATCTATCTTAAAAATATCGTCCTTTACCCTCTCCATAATCTGGAAAGGTCCTTCATAAGATGGATCGAGTGGCTTCTTAGTCTCTAGTGTCTGGAAAACATGCGTGCAAGTATAGAGTGTGTTATGGATGAACGGTTTCTTCCTGGTGTGATGCGCAGTGGGTGTTGGTTTAATTTGTCTTATGTGTTGACGAAATTTGCTAATAAAATTTTCCGGCTCAGGCTGAGTTTGCTCAATGAAAAATTCACCAGGCAGTCTGATAGGATTACCATACAGCATTTCCGCTGCGGATGCTTTAATATCCTCCTTATAACTGGTTCTCAACCCAAGAAGGATAGTGGGTAGCACATCTATCCAGTCTTTATTACCGTGACAGGCTACTGCGGTTTTTAAAGAACGATGCCACCGTTCTATTAGTCCATTGGAGGCTGGATGGTAAGCAGTGATCCGGATTCGCTCACAGCCTAATAATCTTAATAGTGATTTAAATAACTGGGACTCAAACTGCGTATCTGTTAGCTGCGTATCTGATCTGTTGAAATCGTAAGAGGTGTACCAAATCTACTAATCCAATTGTTATAGAATACTGTTGCCACGGTGTCTGCTGACTGATCTTTAATGGGTATTGCTTTTGGCCATCTCGAGAACTTATCCATAATCGTCAGGCAATAAACATATCCTTCAGATGGTGGTAAAGGACCAACTATATCCATATTTATATGATCAAATCTGCCTGATGGTATCTGGATATGTTTAAGCTGCTTATGATTATGCCTATGAACTTTACTGCGTTGACGCACCTCATAAGTACGTGCTCATGTAGTAATGTCACGCCTCCTCTGTGGCCATACAAAAGTCCTAGCTATAATTTTCTTGGTGGTACGACCGCTTGGGTGCGATAAATTATGGATTTTGTTGAATATGCCCCTCCGGAGACATTGTGGAATGTATGGTCTGGTCGTGTTATTGTATGTATCACAAAAGATATAAGAATCCGCATTATCTATCTTTAACTTTTGTAATTTCCATTTGCTAGTCTGCTTTGTCCCCTGGAGTATGTTTTTCAGTTCCTGATCATTCTTTTGTGCATTAACTAATTCTTCTGTGGATATTAAAATTGGTACATCTGTTTCTTCTATTCGCGACAGTGAATCTGCGACTATATTTTTGTCTCTGGAAACGTGTTCCAGATGTGTTGAAAATTCACCTATGAAGTCCAGCTGCCTTAATTGTCTTTGAGATGGTTTATCTGATTTTTGGAGGAGGGCATACACTAATGGTTTATGGTCTGTTCTGATAAGTAGCTGTCGACCTTCCACCACATGCTTGAAGTATTTTAAACTCTTGTAAATCGCTAAAAGTTCCTTGTCATACGTACTTTATCGGGTTTGTGCCTTCTCTAGTTTCCGAGAGAAAAATCCGATGGGCTCCCAGTGATTTCCATTCCACTGATCCAGAACTGCTCCTACTGCTGTATCCGATGCGTCTGTTGTTAGAGCTAGCTTTGCGTCTGGTTTCAGAAAGTGCAAGAGTGTTGCATCCACCACCTGCTTCCTACACTTTGCAAAAGCTTCCTCTGCATCAGCTGACCAAATAATCGGCCGTTTGTCCTTTTTCTTTGCTCCTATGAGCAATTTATTTAATGGGAGTTGTGTCTCGCCCCCCTTTGGTAGAAATCTCCTATAAAAATTAATAATTCCTAAAAACCTCCGTAGCTCGTTAATGTTGGTTGGCTTCTCATAATCCTGGATGATCCTTACTCGTTCATCCAACGGTGCGATACCTTCACTGGTGACACGACACCCCAAATATTTATCTTTACTTTTTGCAAACTGGCATTTTGCCAAATTGATAGTGAGGCCATTTTCCCTCAACTATCTAAAAATAATTGCCAGATGTTCCTGGTGCTGTTCTATATTCTCTGATGCTATAATAATGTCGTCAATATAGCATTGACAGACATCATATTCTCGCAGCAGATTGTCCATCATCCTTTGAATGGTGTTATCTGCTGTCTTGGCACGGTCTTCTGGGGCTATCGGAATTTAGTGATATGCTCGCATCAAGTCCAGAACGGTGAATACCTTCGCCTGGGCAAAATTCTGCACTATATCCTGTATGTGTGGTAACGGATATTTGTCTGGTAAGGTTACGCTATTCAACTTGCGGTAATCCCCGCAAGGTCGCCATTCACCATTCGCCATTCATGTTTTCTTTTTTACCAGATGCAGCGGACTTGCCCATTGACTTTTCGATGGTACTACCATTCCTTCCTTGAGCATGAGCTGAAATTCCAGCTTGGCTGCCTGTAGTTTTTCTGGTGGTAATCTGCGAGCTCTTTCTGCGATAGGTGGTCCTTGCGTAACAATGTGATGCTGCACGCCATGTCTCTTAATGCTATTGCTTGAGGGTTTAGTGATATCTTTAAACTCATTTAAAAGTGCTTTATACCTGCTCTTGCTGTTTATTGTGGAAACCGATGGTACAGGTGTGTTTGTTATTTTCCCTATTTGGAATAATTGAGTCTGTTGGTCGATCAATCTGCGCTTCCGTAGATCAACCAATAAATTATAGTGGTGAAGGAAATCAGCACCAATTATTGCTTTTGCGACCTTGGCTACAATGAATTTCCATGGAAACTGACGTCGTAACCCAAGAGTTACAGTCAGATTCTTATTAACAAATGTATCGATTTCGGTTCCATTTGCTGCATATAATTTAAAATTGTCTATTTGTTTTTTTATATTTGCGCTTCCTTTAGGCACTACGGAAATTTCTGCGCCTCTATCGATCAGAAACTCTGTACCACACCTTCTTAATACACCTTCAATTTCAATCACATAGGTATTAAGCTGTTCAAACGTTATCATGGTGCCTCCTACGGACCTAATAAAATGATATTTAAACGACTTCACCGCAACTTCCCATAAACCACCGAAGTGTGGTGAATTTGGTGGCGAAAAATGCCGTGATACAGATAACTCGTTCAAATAACGAGTCATTTCTTGCCTGATTTCTTTGCGACGATGAAAGTCAAACAATTCCACCAGCTCATTATTCGCGCCAACAAAATTCGAGCCATTATCGCTATAAATATTTTTTGCCTTGCCGCGCCTCGCGAAAAATCTTTTCAACGATGCAATAAATGCTTCAGTAGTAAGGTCACTGACTACCTCTAAATGCACCGCCTTTGTTAGAAAACAAATACACACGGCTACATAAACCTTTAGACGCTTTTGATTTCTAAAGCGCTTCTCTTTTATGAAGAAGGGGCCGCAATGATCTACCCCTACATTCTCGAGCGGACGTGTCGCAACTAACTGATCGCGTGGAAGATCGCCCATCAGGTAGCTTGGCGGACTCGTCGGTTTTGCTTTGAAACACCGCAGACATTTGCGGATCAAAAATCTTGTGCCGTTTCTCCCATCAATTGGCCAATAAATCTGTCTAACCGCATTCAAAGTCGCTCGTGTACCGGCATGTAAATTTCGAATAATCAAAGTTGTAACTGAATGAGACTTCAGTAGCAATATTGTATGCCTGTGCGCATACTTCATTTCCGAAGTTTTCAACCGACCCCCTACTCGAATTATACCGTTAACATCGACATAAAGTGTAAGACCCAGTAGCTTGCTCAAGAGGCTTATTGCCCTTTACTTGCGCTAGTTCTTTACGAAATACCTGCGTCTGTGTTAATTTAATAATTATGTCGTGTGAGACCCGCAATTCCAAAGCTGTCAGCTCACCCTTCTAACTGCTCTTCCTCGACGCGAGAGAGCGAAATCGGAGGCAATACGCTATTACCCTTTGTAACCTACGAAATGAGGAAAATTTGGAAAATAAATCGAATTTATCTATGTCTACGACACTGACTAGTGCTATGTTGGTGCGTTGTTCCGATATCGGAATAAGTGCCAGTGGTGTGCCCGGCCAAGCATTTTCCTCGCAACTCAGCCAGGATGATCGATTCCTAATAAACTCCTTAGGTAAGTGTCCTCGCCAAATAAAATCGCTGCGACCAATCATTCGACATCGTATGCCGTTGAATTTTCAAAACACGGTTAGCTACAAACGTTTTCAGCACATCCGGCTCCGCATTAAGCCAATGCAGCGTGATCATAGAATCCGACAAGAATTTGATCTTATTACATCTAACCTTCAGTGTTTCGGTAACGGAAATATATAATCTTGCTAATAGGAGCGCAGCGCAGAGTTCCAACCTACGTAAAGATATAATCTTCAATGGCGCTATCCTGGATTTAGCACAAATGAGCTTTGTCGCGATTCTACCTGCCTTATCAACGGACCGAAAATAAATACAAGCGCCATAACCCATCCCGCTTGCGTCCGAGAAGCCATGCAACTGTATGTCTACTGGGTGGTCAACTAATACCTTGCGTGCGATCTGAAACTTATTTAGAATGGGAAGTTGTTCTACAAATTCCTTCCACGCAGTGTATATGTGTTGAGGGGCCGCTTCATCCCAACCTATCTCTGCTTTCCATAGTTCCTGCATTATAATCTTTGCTGAAATTGACCTGTGCCTGTGTCACTGGCCTGTGCCACAACAAATCATAGGCATAGGTAATAGGTGAACGACCGCCGAAACAAACATGTTAAAGAGAGAAAGAGCGAGAGTGCGTATGAGCGAGTGCGTGTGTTACCTTTAAGTATATTAGGCCGCGAGCGAAAAGGAAGAGGGATTTTTTCGACCAGAGAGCGAGTAACTGCGAGTAACAGCGAGTAACAGCGAGTAACTGTGTAAAAACTGTATTCGTCTTCAATAAAACTTTTACCACACCGTAACGTACGTAGGATTATCTCAGCCAACCAGCTGAAACAACCAAATCCCTACATGTATAGTAATTCTTCGCTTGGAGCTCACTAATCGGAGCCGGACGTAAGCGCCAAGCGAATTTGGTCGAACTTTGGGTTCGTAGAAATTTCGGCGGAACCGTCAGAGCCCTGCTACTGTGGAGGCACCGATATCGGCGGCCACAGAAAGGGACAGCGAGCGATAGAAAGAGAGGAATGAGAAGTCGGGCGTCATTAAAAGATTAAATGCTTCGTATCGGTGAGGCAACACTAATGCAACGGCGTAACTTTTTTATTGTTACTTATATCGCTATAATTTTTGTTTTGAATTATTGCTGAGATTGTGGTGATTAAAATGAGGTCAAACACAATCGAATTTGGATTATATTTACTTACTTAGTAATAATTACTCCGAATTACTCCGTCGACTCAGAACTAGGGGGGCCCCTCCAGTGGTGAGGATAACTCGTGAGCATGCTCGGTAGAGATCGTGGTGAGCGTCAAGCGAAGAATGACTGTATACATTGGCGAAGCAAAAACTCACCGGCAGGCATACAGCCGATAATTTAAAAGAAGAGCCGGAAAATGTCTTGATTGATTTTGAAATAAGCAAAAACCAAATTTATACAATCACAACAGACAACGGACGGAATATGATAAAAGCTGTCGAACTTTTTTCGACGGAAAGTGCATCTGAAGTCCAAGTAGAAGCAGAGAATGAATATTTGAATATGGGAAGCAGTGCTGATGAACAATTTCTGGAAGATCTAGAAGGCAATCTTTGTTCGGAAGAACAAAATGTTGTGCGCGTGAAGTGTACAATGCACATACACTGCAACTTGCAGTGAAAGATTTTCTGGCCAAAAATATAGTTGAAACCATCGATCGTGCTCGTGAAATTGTTAAAACTTTAAGTACTACAAGGTTTAGGTAAAATATTGTAACAGCTTGTACTATTACGTTCGGCATTCAATTCTATTAATATTAATATTATATTATTTTTTCAGATATTCGCTGCAACATCTACGTTTAAAAAAGCCGCGATGAGATGTTCTAATTCACTGGAACTCAACATTTGACATATTACAGCGTCTGCTAGAATATAAAGTGTTATGGCAGGGCGTCGCGTCGCTTTATTTGAAGGTTGTAAATATTCACGATTCCCTGACAATGCTCTTGCACAATGAATCCGTGCAAGAGCCCAACAATTTGAACGAATGTTCAAAGGCGATGAGCAAGGTCCTGGAGGTGGTTAATTAAAGCACCGTACCCTTTAATCGACAACACTTATGTTATATTCACTAGAGTTACTCAGCTGTGACAAACTGTTAACAAGTACCAATAATGGTACTACACTCTGCTCGCAAACAGAGTTCGATAGTTCTCTTTATTATTCTCAAAATACTTCTCTTACTGACTTTGACTTGCTTCACCTACTGTTTGTAAATCGATTCTGACTTCCTCGGCACAACCTCCGCCGATGGAAAGCTACAGACCCCTTCGCAAAGGTGAACTCTTAAAACTACGAGCCTAACAAACAATCTCATTCGTCTAATTATGATAGAGAGATGGTAACGTAAAACGAACTGTTGGTGGAGGCATATCACTATTGAGAATGGTTATGATGCGTAAGAAAGGGACTTTTATAAATATGGAAACAGCGTTACACGGACTTTCTTGAAGCATTAGGGTAAAATTTATGACGTCCTTGACATTGGCGACGGTCTAGAAACCAAATACATTAATTTCTTCGAGAGGGATGGCAGGTCGGGACCGACCGCGAGCACTGTGGTCCCACGGAGAACTTTGCCTTTTTAGAAATTTAACCTGAGGCTCAAAAGTCCGGCCACTGTGCAGGCACCGACGTCAACGGCCACTCGACCTGTGTCCTTCGAGGCTTACGGACGTGTGCCCCGCCTTCGAAACCACGGCTCTCATTTTTGCATATTTTTTGCACAAAAATCATAGTCATATATACGTGAAAGTGGGAGTTCAATGTGTACCCACCAAATTTTCGGACACCTTTACCATTACAAATAACAATTTACAAACAGTGCATCATTAGTGCAACCACAGATCCCTCACAAGAGAGATCCCCAGCCACAGTACGTGGCATACAAAAATCATGCGATATAAAGCGCATCAAAAACCTTATAAAAAACGTCAGTGAAGGCACCAGCAAACGCGAGAGCTTAGCGCTTGGTCATTGTCAAAATCGCGCCTGATAGCGACGGCAACACCCTAACCCAGATCAAGCCCCTCTTACACCAGGTCATCTCATGGGAGAGTCTGATTCGAAAGGACTCCATAATGTGCGCCCGCTGCCAAAGGACAGGCCACATATCAAAAAATTGCAACTTAGATTTCCGATGCGTAAAATGCGCCGAAAACCACCAACCAGGTCAGTGCAAACTACCGTCCGACTCCAAAATAGATTCTTCGCTTATCTACTGCTTAAGATGCAGAACCCACGGCCACCCAGCTTCCTACAAAGGTTGCCCAAAGTACAAAGAGTTAAAGCAACGTCTGAGAATTATAGCTGACGGCAAGGCCACGAGAAATATCTTACACTACACGAGAAATATCTTACATTAAGGCCCTCAGCCAAAACCAAATCCCCACCGCCAACAGGTCAACCATCAGACACCCCACCAGACCGGAACTTGCACCACCAAACCTCCCCAACACACCCACCCATCCCAATCTCCCCACCTCCTTCACCAAATTCCCTCACAGCCCCCCTACGAAAAGCTCTTCGACGACCTTAAAAGGCTCTTCCTCCCTCAGATAAACAGACTAGAGAACCTCATCGGAGAAAACACAGATATCGACATCAACGTAAACCCCAATGTCTAACACAAACCCCACCAAAATAAAAATAATATCTGCGAACGTAAACTCAATCGCATCCATCGAAAGAAGATTCTCTCTAGAACAACTCCTAAAAACAAAAAACCCGGATCTCGCGCTCATAAAAGAGACGAAACTCAAACCACAACATAACCCAAAATTCAAAAAATACAACCGCATTCGAAACGACAGAAACAGCGCAAACGGAGGCGGAGTCACTCTTTTAATTAAACAAAATATTAAATTCAAACCGATCCCTCTAACCTTCACCATCTCAATCTTAGAAACAGCCATAATAAAAATAAACCTCCTCAACAACAACAATCTCTTCATTATCGCAGCGTACGCCGCATGAGCTCAATCCTCTGAATTCATAAACGAACTTAATCAGATCTTCACCAGCCTTACTATATCCTAGGCGGAGACCCAAATGCCAAGCACCAGCATTGGAACAACCTCCAATACAATAGCAGAGGGCTGGCACTAGCTAATTGAATCCTAACTAAACGACTTCTCACCAGAATCTCCCTAAAAAATTCAAACATCCCCACCATCCCCAGAGGCAACTCCTTTATCGACATCTGCCTTCTTGACAGCCGCCTCACCATCCTCAACCAGAATACAGACAGAACCATCCCCACACTAAACCAAGACAGCGACCATAGGGCGATCCTCCTACTCCTCTCACTCCCACAAAAAGATGCCAAAATAATATTTACCCCCTGGCCTGATGGCCATCCTCCTCTGCACGCGGCTCAACAAGACTCTGCTACGCCGCCTGACCATCAGGGCAGATTCCCATATCGGGGCGCTGTATAGGGCCATGGACCGCACAATCCGAAGATACAGGCGGCGCACCCTCTCCTGCGGGCCCCCGACGTTGGGGAGTAGGCGACCAAGACCGATCGCCGTCCTTTCTAGCCAGGGGACCAGACGGTCGAAGTGGGCTTCGAATCGCCAGTGGCTGTCCAGGAGGAGACCGAGGTAATTCATTCAGCCACCAACCTAAACGTACTCCCCCCTACCAAGATCCAGGACCGGGAGGTCCCCCACTCCGAGACCTGTGGTGAAACCACATGGCCTCGGTTTTCTACGGGGAGATCTGCAACCCCAGCCCCCGGATACCGCCAACGGCGGAGGCTAGTCCCGTCTCGGCTAGACGGACGGTCCTCCTCCAGTCCCTCCCGACGGCCATCACCAACGTATCGTCCGCGTAGCACGTTACGCTAACGCCAGCCGGAAGGGAAGCCCGCAGCACCCGGTCGTACCCGATGTCCCAAAATATGGGGCCCAGGACCTCTGCGGGACACCGCGGTCGACCACCCTCGAAAACATCCGGCCGTCTCGGCCCGGATACTCCACTCACCTGTCCTTCAGGTAGTCCCTCAATACTCTCCTCACGGAGAAGGGCACCCCGTGATCTTCAAGTGCCCCCCGCCCCCATACGGCCTCAGGGGAGAGAAATAAAGGCGTTAGTGATATCCAAACTCACCGCCAACTCCCCCCGCCTCCTGGGACGTGGCCGGGTCCGAGAGGATCAAGGGTCCCAGGGTTCAAGGGTTCGACTCGGGTGGTCTCACGAGTACTTGGTTTCTAGACTGTCACCAATGCCAAAGGTGTCGTAAATTGGGCCCGGATGCTGGGAGAAAATTTGTCTAGCGCTGTTTCCATATTTGGAAATGTTCCCTTTCTCCCGCATCATAACTCCCCTCAATATCGACACACCTTCTCAGATAATTAGACGAATAGGAGTTTTTTGTTAAGTTCGTAGGTTTAAGACTTCCACCCTTGTGAAGGGATCGGTAGGTTTCCTCTGGCGGAGTTTGTGCCGAGGAAACCAGAACCGCTCGAGCAACAGTAGAAGCAACAATAGAGAATCGGGTGAACAACAGCATTGTAACAGTAATAAACGTAACTATCAAACTCTGTTTACGAACAGAGTGTAGTAGAATTACTAGTAATTGTGAACAGTGAGTCTGAGCAAAGGGTTTTATTCAACTACCATCAGACCTTGCTCGTCATATTTGAACACTCGTACAAAATTTTGGGCTCTTGCACGCATCCAATGTGCAAGAGAATTGTCAGGGAATCGTGAAGATGTACGACCTTCAGTCAAGGCGACGCCCTGCCATTACATATTTTGGTCCTTCGAGCCGGATACGAGCGCCAGGAGAGCCTTGATCCATTTCATCAAGCTGATTGCGATTCATCCAACATTGTGAGAAGGAAGTTCCACTCAGCTGAGTCGTCACCAGGATTCAGCAGATCACGAATTCGCCAAGGGGACCCAGGAATCGGAGTCCATCGGCATTGGGAGTGCAACAAGGCAACGTGTGTCAGCTATCTGCAGCTGACCAGGAATCGGCGTGGACAACACCGAGAGCCTGCAGCCGGTCGTCGATAGCAACCGTCCAATAGTATCGCTGGTATCGAGTGTCACCTCTCATTAGGCCACAGATATCGACAACGTAAGTCTGCACTCAGTTTATTGTTTTTGAGTCACCAAATTGTAGTCATTGTGAGTCAGTTTGACTTTTAATTCATTGCGGAATCACTTCGATACAAACGCATTATGGCGCCGACGTTAGAGAATTGCGTCAGGAGTTTAAAAGCCAAACGTGGAGCACTCAAAGTAGAACTCGAGCAGTTTAAGAGCTTATTGGACGCTCATGTGCCTGGCATCTCAGTTAGTGAGATCAGGATACGTTTCGACGAAATGGAGTCGGAATACGCGGTTTTTTGCAAAATACAAAGTGAGTTAGATACCGTAGAGGACAGTGATGATCTTATGTTGGAGAGGATCACACTACAAAATCGGTACGCTTTACGTAAAGCATGCGCGGTAGATTTTATAAATCATAGTGAGACAGCCGCACAGCCAGGAACTGCATCGGGTCGTGAACAGTTTAATATTCAAGAGTCGCCGGTTTCACAAGTAGAGACAGTAGACGGTGACGTTCGCTTGCCGAAAATCAATCTACCCACATTTTCGGGAGAATACGAAGACTGGCCAGGGTTTTCCGACCAATTTAAGTCATCGGTGCACGACAAAGTGGGTATCGATGACTGCAAGAAGTTGATGTCTTTGCGGTCCTGTTTGAAGAACGAAGCAGCCAGAGACATCAAATTGTTAGGAAATTTCGCGGGTAATTATAGAGTCGCGTGAGACATTCTTGAAATACACCATAACCAACCGGCAATAATAGTCGCTAATCATATGCAAGCGTTGTTTGATGCACCGTTGAACGGGGAAACTAAGAAGCGGCTCCATGTCGTAAGCCAAGGTGGAAAGCATCGTGCCGAGGGCTGAATGGCCGGGACGACGGTATAAAGGTTCCCGGTCATGAACGATCCCTGCGGGGCACCTGGGGCCACCCCGCAGTATTTCAGTCCCCTAGCCTGGGTAAGGAGGAGGCTCAGGTGGTCCGTGTTCCTCCAACTTTACTCATGGCTGCTGGAGGCTTCGGCCAAAAGCGGCCGATTATGACATGATGAACTTTAACAAAACCAAAAACACACAAGCACAGGGAAAAAACCCGAACGGCGACAAGGACGACGAACGGTGGGTTATGGAAATGGAATATGGAAATGAAAGGACGGATAGCGTGGTCGAGGCCCTGGAGGGGTTAGTCAGCGAGTCACCCCTGAATACACGGGATAGGCCAGTAGAGGAAGGCAACCCATTCAAGCATAGGGAGAGCCTGTGTAGAAGCCCGATAAGGCCGACACATGGGCGGGCTACAGAACAGGAAGCCGGGGTCGATGAAGACGAAGTGTTCGTGGTAGAAATACCGGAGGAGCCTCAGGCTTCCACGAGCTCGACCAATACGAAGGGGCTGGAGTATAAATCCAGCACACCCCCGGTCAACGATAGCGAGGAAGGCCGATCAGATTGCCTGACAATATCTAAACCTACACTCACTAAAATGATGCGGCAGGCCAAAGAGGCGTCCGTGGCGGCAAGCACCATATACGACTATGCCTCAACCACGAAGAACGTCAGTAGGTTGCATAAGGAAAAGAGCGGCATTGCCCTCAACTATTTGGACAGCTTGGCCAAGGGCCTGGATCGGACCCTCCGGAAGGGCCGGGCTGGCCTTGCGCTGATGGGGGGACCATGTAACAAAGAGGCCCCCACGACAGCCAAGGAGTCAAGGAATGCGGGCACGCAAACCGAGGGGACAGACCCAGGAGAGGGCACCTCCGGAGAGCGGGCAGATGAAGACAGGGGGGTATGGAGGACAGTGGTGAGACGTGGGTCGGCCGCGGGACCGAGAGGGGTGGACCGTGCGGCGGGGATACACGCGAAGGTTATTGGGGCCACCGAGAAAAGAAAGGTGATATCGCCCCCTGAAACGGTGAGGGCGAAACGCACCCGGCCCAACTCATCGGCGAGTAGCGCACTGAAGCGGGTAGGGGTAAGCGGCAGTGAGCCCGACAGAGATGCCCGGCCGGGAGCAAAGGGGCTAACGGCTGCCAAAACGAGAAGCCTGGTACCCGGACAGGCAGAGCGAAGGAGGGGGCGTACTGGGGCCCAAGCCCTCAGGCCGGCGCGAGGGCTAGCGCCGTGGTACGATGGCCGGGACCGGGCCGCCAGTGGCAGGGATACTCCAGCGACGAACGCTCGGAGGGTGAGGACATGGAAGAGACCCCGGGGATGGGGTATGCAACGAAGATGGGACCACCCGAGTGGCGGGACCCTGGAGCCAGGTCGAAGAATCGGCAGGGAACCAGGAAACACCCGGTGGGGGTAGCCGAAACCGCTACCGCAACCGGAGGGACGGTTCGGACCAGGAGAAGGAGGTCGAAGCCGGACGGGGTCCTGATTAAGATTGGGCAGGGGTCCTCGTATGTGGACACATACAGGGCGATCGCGGGGGACCTAAAAAATCATCCCAAGGGGGTCAGAGGTGTCCGGAAAACCAGGACAGGGCACCTACTTATAGAGATGGGCCAAGAGGGAAAGGCCGAGGAAATTGGGAAACAGGTCCAAGCGAGACTCGGGGAAGGCACGCGGGTCAAACTGATGCAGGACACAGTAACCTTCCTGCTGAAGGGTTTAGACCCTATAATCTCCAAAGAGGAGGTGGCGGCTGACCTGGCGGAAGCCGGCAAAGCGGACCCAACGGAGGTCACTGTCGTATCACTTAGACCGATGCGCGATGGGACGCAGACGGCAGTCGCGAAGGTACCGGCCAAAAGGGTGACGGGGGGAATTAAGAGCGGGGAGGCTAAGAATAGGGCTGGTCGTATGTAGGGCTACGGTACTGCCGGACCTGACCAGATGCTACAGGTGTCACCGACCGGGACATCTAGGGGCGGACTGCCGGAACGTGGAGGCAGGTAAAGCACTCTGTAGGAGGTGCGGCCGGGAGGGGCACGCCATGGAAGCGTGCAGCAACTCCCCCAGGTGCGTTCTGTGCACTGGGCTGGTCCCGGAGGGCCAGAACGCCAGGCACGTAGCCGGGGCCTTGAACTGTCCGTCGTTTAGAATGAAGCCCAAAAATGACAAAAATGGCCAGGCATAATGTGCGTAAAATAGTGCGAGTGTTGCAAATTAACCTGAACAGGTGCAGACTGGGGCAAGACCTGCTATGCCAGTCTGCGGCTCAGTATGATGTAGATGCGGTGTGCATGTCTGAGCCCTACCGCGTCCCGGAGGGATGGCTGCGGGATACACGGGGCGATGTACCCTCCCCGCGCCCCGGGGAGTGTCCTGGGGGCGCACGAGGAAGTCTATCAAGGGGACGGCTTCATACTACTACGGGCGAATGGCTGGCTGGTGGGCAGTGCATACCGCTCCCCTTGAGTGGGCTGGCCTGCGGTCTGGGCCAAGTGGGGCAAGCTAGATGCGTCGCCCTGACGGGCGACTTCAACGCCAAGTCCCCGGCATGGGGCAGCAGGAGACTCGATGCTAGGGGCGCGGCCCTAATGGCCCTAGCGCTCGAGGAGGGCTTAACCCCGGTGAATGCGGCCGGGGGGCCGTCCTTCGAGCGTAACGGGAGGGCGTCCAGGATCGACTGCGTCTTCCTAAACACGGAGGCCCACCGGCGGCTTAAAAATAGCAGTGTACTTGGTGACTTCACTGCGTCAGACCATAGGTACCTCCTCCATGAGTTCGATGTGGCCGGGGAACCCCGGGCGAGATCGGAGACATGGTCATACGGACTCAGGGAGGAGGACCATGAGAAAATACTGAGCAGGTACAGGACGGCAAGAGAGGACATCTTCACGGACTCGCGGGGAACCCCCTGCCGGAGGTTTACTCGTCCGCCATCAGGGGCATCTGCGATGAGGTCCTGAAGAAGGTCTCGCCCCGCGAGGGTAGACGGGCATGCTACTGGTGGTCGGACGAAATTCAAAACATGAGGAGGGCCGCTAACAAACTAAGAAGGAGGGCACAGCGGGCCACTAAGCGGAACCTCCCCGGCAGGGAGGAGCTGCTCGAAAAATTTAAGGACGCCAGGAAGAGGCTTCGCCACGAGATACGACGAACTAAAGAGGCGAGATGGGAAGAGTTCCGTAAGACCCTCGAGGAAGACCCCTCGTCCGGGACTCAGATCCCGGACGGTATAAAGAGTAGTATAGTGGAGACGCTTTTCTCGGTTACCCCCCCCCCCCCCCGGCCTCCAGTGGGACAGGGGCCCAATTCGATCCAGGGTGAGGTGGTAACCGCGGGAACGAGGTGATCCCGCCCATCACCCCCGACGAAGTAAGAGCCGCAGGAAATAGGATCAACGCCAAAAAGTCAGTGGCGGAAGTTTTAACTTCGACGCTACAGTGGGGGTTACCGGCAGAATGGAAGGCCGCGCGCCTGGTCTGCCTCAGGAAACCGGGAAAGGCGGGTAATACCCCGTCTGATTACAGACCCATCTGCATACTCCCAGCGCTATCCAAAGCCTGGGAGTATGTAGTCAAGGCCAGGATAGAGGCGTTCTTGGGTTCGGGGGCCTGCACCCGAAACAATATGGGTTTCGGAGCGGCAGGCCAACTCAGGACGCCCTGCAGAAGCTTAACGATCTTGCCGAGGAGGCAAGGAAGAGGAACCGGCTGTGCGCGGCGGTGACGTTTGACGTGAGGAACGCGTTCAATACGTTACCATGGACCGTCATCCTCGACGAGTGCCGCCGCAGGAAACTGCCCGCCTACCTCCTGGCGATGCTGGTGAGCTACCTTCACGAGAGGGCGATCGTCGTCAGCTACGAGTCGGGGACAAAACGGATACCCGTCTATGCCGGGGTCCGTTCTCGGGCCACTGCTATGGAACCTGGTATATGACGAGGTGCTCCGGTTGGCAGGGGGCAATGCCACACTATTGGCATTCGCTGACGACCTGTTGCTCCTGGCGACAGGAGCTGATATGCCTAGGCTGCAGAGGAGCGTCAACTCGACGGTAAGCACGATTCTCGGTTGGTTCAAGGAGAAGGACCTGCTAGTGTGTGCGGAAAAAACCGAGATCGTGCTGCTTACAAGGAGGTGGCTCCCCATTAGGGACGAGTTTCATATGGAGGACCGAGTGGTGGCAGCGGGCCCCGAGCTAAAGTACCTGGGGGTGGTTATCGACACATAGAGAATGTTTACGACACATGTAACAAGGGCCGTTAATAAGGCCACAAAAAGGATGGCGTCCTTGATCCCCCTACTGCCCAATAGTGGTGGGCCGGGCCACATGTGTCGTAGGCTCTATGAAGCCGTGTGGACGTCTGTGGCCCTGTATGGGGCCCCGCTTTGGGGGGGGGGGGGGGACCTGCGTTGATGAGGGCTACCCCCATGGCCGAATTTAGAAGGGGCCACAAGATTCCGGTGCCGCGGGTGTCCTGCTGCTACCGCACGGTGGCGTATGAGGCGGCATGTGTGGTGGGTAGGGTTCTCCCCATCCACCTCCAAATAAGAGAGGATGAGGCGATATATGGACAGGACCAGGTGGAGGGGGGACTCCTCCCCGCCCCAATATTAGCAGGGCCGCCGCAAGGAAGATCATCAGGGAGCGGATTATCGAGCTGTGGGTCAGGGAGTGGGCCGACTTCAGCCAGGAAAACTGGACGAAGAGGCTCATACCTGACCTGGCGAAATGGCTGGAAGCGCGAAGCCAGATAGTGGTGGACTACCACGTGGCCAAGGTCATAACCGGGCACGGGGTTTTCAACCACTATAGGGCCCGCATTGGGAAAACCACGGACCCATCGTGCTGGGACTGCGGGCACCCCGACGACACGGCAGAACATCTGATGTTCCAATGCCCACGATGGACCAGCGATCGGACTCTGCTGGAGACAACCCTGGGGGGGAGCTTGTCTCCCCACGACCTTATTGCACGGGCAAGTGGCAGTGGAGAGTCCTGGGCGGCGTTCAGGGCCTTTACAAGAAACTGTATTAGCCACCGAATACGCGCCGAAAACGAGGAGTATCGTAGAACTCGGATGAGCCTGGGAGGTTAAGCCCCAGGCCAGAAGTCGTTGCCCCCCCAACAGATGGGGGTGGGAGCAAGGGCGGGCCGCCATGGCGCAGCAATAAAAAAAAACAAATAAAAAAAGGGCGTAGGGGGGTTTAGCCCGTAATAGGGAGACTCACCTCCACCATTATACGCAGCAACAGCGGGGTTGGCTCGGCAACCTAACGAATACACAGGTGGATAGTACGTATACAGGTAATTATTTATTTATTTATTCACTTATTTATTTATTTATTTATTTATTTATTTATTTGTTTGTTTGTTTGTTTATTTATTTATTTATTTATTTATTTATTTATTTATTTATTTATTTATTTATTTATTTATTTGTTTATTTATTTGTTTGTTTGTTTGTTTGTTTGTTTGTTATTTATTTATTTATTTATTTATTTATTTATTTATTTATTTATTTGTTTGTTTATTTATTTATTTGTTTGTTTGTTTGTTTGTTATTTATCTATGTACATACACGCATATTTATTACTATTTATTTAATAGTTATTATGTTTGTACCTGTCCGCGTATCTACCTACCCGTCTGTTGAACCCAGCATGGACTGCTACTGTTTAAGTAGCTGACCCAGACATTTGCTTAATGACTCTCCTCTATAGCGGTATAGAGGAATAAGAAAGCCGTAAATAAAGGGCTGATATGCGACCGCACACGAACGCAGGCGCTCAGATGTATGAGACGCATAAGTAATGGCTCGTCCCGGGGTCGGTGAACCGGGCATCTCTCCCTGTATGTGAAAGCGGGGCGTGGAGAGGTGAGAGGGATGGATGGAGGGACTAAAATAAAAAAAAAGGTAAACAGCACCTGTTCCTTCGGCAGTAATCCTTCACAAATTATGTTCGGGACAGCGGTCATCGACATTATAGATAGATTCGGATAAGCTATCCCATGCCGGGTATTATTAGATTCATGTGCTGCATGACATTTTTTGCCCGCAAGAATATGTAAACGATTCAATCTAAACACGCAATCTAGTTCCAGCGAGCTACGTGGTACGAATGCAATGTCATCTAACGTTAATAGGGTAGCATGCGCAACAATAAAGTCACGTTACTCAAAATTTGCTGAGACCGTCATATTTCTTGTGGTCAAGGAGGTATCTCAACCATTACTACAGGGTAATATTGACCATACTGCGTTATACATTCCAGCCGGAATTCGTCTCGCGGATCCGAAGTTTAATATTCCAGGAGAAATAGATGCGATACTAGGGTGACAGTGTTTTTGGGATTTGCTATGCGTTGGACGCAAGACGTTAGCCAATCAAAGCACCAAATTGCAGAAGACTCAGTTAGGCTAGATCGTGGTCGGACAATTGCCGAGTAATGAGTTCACCATGGCCATTAGTTGCAATTTGACTCTTGAAACGTTACAGGCGGACGTGCACAAATTTTGGGAAATAGAAGAGTGTCCGTCGGTGAAATTGTTCTCTCCGGAAGAACAAGCGTACGAGGACCATTATCAGGAAACTACATTACGAGATCCCATAAGTGGGCGATACACAGTTAGTCTTCCATTTAATACAAAAAAGGATAAGCTTGGGGAGTCATATGCATTGGCAATGAAACGTTTTCTCTCATTGGAGAGATCACTTAGCAGAAACCAGAGTACAAGAAGAAAGCACCTCTGGGTGCTATTTGCCATACTATCCTGTCGTAAAAGTCGATAGCTTTACAACGAAGGTTAGGGTTGTTTTTGATGCATCCGCGCGGTCATCATCAGGGTTGTCTTTGAACGACACACTTATGGTCGGACCTACGAATCAAGATGACCTAGTGAGTTTAATAACGCGTTTCCGCTTCCACATATACGTTCTAACAACCGACATAGCAAAAATGTACCGCCAAGTAAATTTACACGTAAGTGATAAAAAGTATCATAAAATACTGTGGCGCGGAAAGTCAGACTATCCGATTAGAACGTATCAGTTAAACACGGTCACATACGGTACGTCGTCAGCTCCGTACCTCGCGATTAGAACCTTGCATCGGCTTGCGCAGGATGAGAAGTCGATGTATCCGCGTGCTGCAAATATTATTTTAAAGGATTTTTATGTGGACGACGTCCTAACAGAGCCACCGTCGATTCAAGACGCGATCGCAATTGGAGATGAACTTATCGCGTTGACCGCGAAAGGAGGTTTTCTTCTTCGGCAGTGGGTGTCGAATGACCCACGTTTGATAGAGCCTCTTGGATCAACGAATACTGACGAACACATGGTGTTGAATGAACTTGATGGCAGGAAGACGCTGGGGCTATATTGGAGGGCACGGCAGGACACTTTAGGCTACACGGTAAAGCAGGTAGAACCGTTACGTCGAGTAACAAAAAGGACGATTCTGTCACGGGTTGCACAGCTTTTTGACCCACTTGGGTTGTTGGGTCCAGTCGTTGTGCAAGGCAAACTCATTATACAGGCGTTGTTGAAGTCACGACATGATTGGGATGACTTTGTGCCATTAGAAATTCGCACGGCATGGATTATTTTTCAATCGCAATTACTGTTTGCAAGTACTGTTGATTCGGTTATACGAGCTTGTGAGGAAAGCCAGTAGTTCAGTGTCATTCGATAAAATAGTTTTTTGGTCCGACTCGTTGCATTGGATCAAGGCACCCCTACATACATTAAAACAACTTAAAGCGAATAAAGGTGTACGTGGCAGTTTTCGTATGCTTTAGCGCTAGGGCGGTGCATATTGAGCTGGTTAGCGATTTGACCACCGATGCATTTCTTGCCGCGCTAAAACGTTTCATTGCTAGGCGAGGTAAATGTACCGACATGTACAGCGACAAGGGCACCAATTTTGTAGGAGCTGACCGCGAATTGAAACGGATCCATCAGGAAGTTTCAGCCGAGAGTCCGGCTAATCCGGTCTATAATTATTTGGTGAATCAGCGAATACGCTGGCATTTTATACCACCACGTGCTCCTCATTTTGGAGGAGTGTGGGAAGTCGCTGTAAAGTCTTTGAAACGTCATCTTGTGCGAATCCTTGGTAAAACATTGCTCACGTATGAAGAATTTACTACGTGTTTGTTAGAAATAGAGGCAATGCTCAATTCGAGACCCCTGACTCTGTTATCGTCTGATCCGAATGACTCGGTTCCGCTGACACCGGGGCATTTTATTATTGGTGACTCACTAACAAGCACGCCTGAGTGCGACTTAACGTGTGTCAAGGCAGGTCGCCTTTCGTCCTGGCAACATCTCCAGCAGCTTCGCCAGCATTTTTGGACCCGTTGATACAAGGAGTACCTGAATGAACTGACGAAGATACCTGAATCAGCGAAGGTATGCTAGTCGTCTTGAAGGAGGACAACGCACCACCTTTGTGTTGGCCTATGGGTGTTGTATTTGGTCACTTAGATTGCACTTAGATTTGGTAATACGCGTGGGTAAATTACGGGTTTTAGTTACAAGTCGCATTATTATTGAACGTGACCGTTCAAGCGAAGGCGGCATGTTGAGAATTCAGAGTGCATGGCATTGACGTCTTGAAACCAGGGAAGACTTTTCGCGTATCGTCATGTTTCGGTTCGAGGGTACGCGTCTGGTTTTCGTTGAGTCGCAGCATCGAGCTGTTGTTTTACTACTCGTTGCGGAGGCTCGAGTTATCCCTTCAGCCGGACCCAAGAGTCCCAGGGTTCAAGGGTTCGACTCGGGTGGCCTCACGGGTACTTGGTTTCTAGACTGTCACCAATGCCAAAGGTGTCGTAAATTGGGCCCGGATGCTGGGAGAAAATTTGTCTAGCGCTGTTTCCATATTTGGAAATGTTCCCTTTCTCCCGCATCATAACCACCCTCAATATCGACACACCTTCTCAGATAATTAGACGAATATGAGCTTTTTGTTAAGTTCGTAGGTTTAAGACTTCCACCCTTGCGAAGGGATCGGTAGGTTTCCTCTGGCGGAGTTTGTGCCGAGGAAACCAGAACCGCTCGAGCAACAGTAGAAGCAACAATAGAGAATCGTGTGAACAACAGCATTGCACCAGTAATAAACGTAACTATAAAACTCTGTTTACGAACAGAGTGTAGTAGAATTACTAGTAATTGTGAACAGTGTATCTGAGCAAAGGGTTTTATTCAACTACCACCAGACCTTACTCGTCATATTTGAACACTCGTTCAAAATTTTGGGCTCTTGCACGCATCCAATGTGCAAGAGAATTGTCAGGGAATCGTGAAGATTTACGACCTTCAGTCAAAGCGACGACCTGCCATAACAGATGCTTTTGCGGTAAAATTGCTGAATGTTTCGTTTCTATTGGTAGTTGTGCATGTGCCAATCTGTCGCCTACTCTTAGTATGCCGTCCGTATCAATAAAAAGACTTAAGGGTATTAGTTTATGTCTTCTAACTGCATTAGTGCCGTTTTTCGTAGCGGTAATGTCACGTACTGGACTAGTTCAATGATCGCCATGCATGCTGTATTGCGTTCGTTCACGGTAAGAGGTCCCGTGGTTTTTACCTGTCCGCGTGAGTTGTTGATAAACCTGAAGCAGTAAACTATTACGCGCTTGAGGCCGTTTAAATTGGAGGATTTCTCTCCTATGTAGGACTCGGCATCCGTGGTTGTTTGTAAAATTATGGTCTTGCGATTTTCGGGGATATCTATTGGCTGCATATCACCGTGCGGCCACGTGTCATCTGACTGAGATAGCTATGCTGGTCCTTGGTACCAAAACGTACGAATTCCGTGTCTCCCTTTCCGCGCTTTTATACTTACTTTATACGGCTTGACCCAGGGGTCCCGTTGATGGTCTCGCAGAACCTTTCCCACGCTACAACTTTTGCTTTTCTAATGCTCCTCTTGAAGTCTCTTTTCTTGTCTCTGTAATCAATGACTGACGACCCGCTTTCCCTGTGGGAGGTTGCAACTGCCTAATTACTAGTTGGCGGGATGTTTGCCATTGCAAGCACTTTGGATAGATGTCTTCCTCTTCGATCACTACTAACACATCCCGAAACCGGAGATTTGGCATTAAAATCCCCCTTAAGGATGCATTCGCCATCATGCTCATTTATATGTTCACACAAGTCCCCGATTGAAACACTAAATTCTGAAAACGTATCGTTAGGTGGTAAGTACACGCTTACAGTTAGCACCTTATTTACAATCGCACTCACGAAGTACGCGCCGCGCCGGGCACTGGCCATGACCGGTAGGGGTGGACTTATCCACAATGCAACACCGTTGTCTCCACGTCGGATGTTTCTGTAATATTCCGATATAATGGCGATGTTAATCCCATCTGCCTGTATTTTTTGCCGCATCATGTCCTGCGCAACACTGGAATTGTTCAGGTTAATCTGCGGGGTTTTGCACTCCTGTGGCATGTGGTTTGTTTATGCATTCATTGATGCCGTGCTTCTTCGATCCGCATTTATTTAGGGCATATTTCTTTAATGTCTTTGTGCAAATCTATATATCTAGCTGCAACGTGCCCCAATCGATGGCAACGGTAGAATCTCATCACATTCGGCAGGAGTCTCACGCTGTATGATACGAAGCCAATCTTTTCGGGCCCATCGCCTTACTACACTTCAGTAAGAGGAAACCCGCTGCCGTCTTTCTTGAAGCCGTGACGACCACATCCTTGTTCCTGGAGCAGTCCTGCTTCTTGATCTTGCAGAGAACCTCTGCTAACGAGCGACTGTCGTTCATTTTGACCGTCAGCACGGGAACCGCTGTCCTTGTTTTGACTATATTGTCCACACGCTGCTTGGCAGTGTTCCTGCCCTGGCTTTGGTTCCCCTTGGCCGCCATGCCAGCATACGTTGTCGGTTTGTTCGCCTTTATCCGGGCCGTTGGTTCATTCTTGCCTCCTTTTCCACGAACATCGCTCCATTGGCCCCCTATTGGCCGTGTCTGTCTATTCCATGTATATTTTATGGAATTGCCATCCTAGTTATGGCTGAGTGTTATAGTGATATTAACCGTTTACACGAAATTATTCGTTTCTTAGAGAAACAACAGCCTAAAGGCCAATCGCGCTTCGTCATTGGACAATTTTCAATTTTATTGATAATATTATTGTCTTTTCTTTTTCTCATCGTGTTATTTTACACCTTTATAATAAGAAAGCCTTGTGTGCATACGCGCTGTTATCTCCAAACTGATGCTTAACACTATATAAATAGCCGTTGAAGTCCGAGCGGATATTTTCAGCATGCAAGCGCATTAAGCAGTTAAGCAGATTTGTATGATCTTGTTCCCCAATAACAAATAAGGACCTCATTCGCGCTGCTGGTCTTGGGAAGAACGATAGAGTATCATCTCCATCAAAAACAGAACTCTATTATGAACCGGAATGTAGATGGATAGTGAAGGATTTCGAATATGACGGTGATCTGCGTGATCCTTCATGCATTGATACGCCTAAATATATTCGTACGAGTTCCATCGAATGCCCTTCGGCCTCAAAGACGCCCCTGCTACCTTTTAAAGAGTCATGGACACACCTCTGTCTGGGCTGCAGGGAACCGAGTTATTCGTTTATATCAGGCCTCGGATTTAAGTGACCTCTGGGTCGATTTTCAAAGGCAACGCCCCCTTTCTCCCGCCG
The DNA here is from genome assembly GCA_948146005.1 of Nomada fucata. Lineage (NCBI taxonomy): Eukaryota > Metazoa > Arthropoda > Insecta > Hymenoptera > Apidae > Nomada > Nomada fucata. Next base: position 19,880,155 of record OX411280.1, read on the forward strand.
TACGTCTTGGACCCCGCGATTGCTTAATGGCTCGAAGCTCCTAACGAGGGAAGACTCTCAACTTGTCGACTCGGATTTTAATGTCCTTTTGCAAGTTGATAATACACAGGCTCCTGATGGTCTACGTAAAATATTAGGTGTAGTTATTCAGAAACTTTAAAGATATTAACAATTAAAGTTACATATCTTCTATGTGAGGACATATCTTCTAGAAATAGGAAAGAATCCTCAAGAAGATTGGTAGCCAAGTGAGAATGATGTATAGCTTGTGCCGTAGAGGTCCCGCGTTCGATTTCCGGTTAATTGTTTTTTTTTTATTTATTTGTGGTTTCATTTTGGCGACACTGCACATTTAGTAGTAGTGCTGTGAGTAGTTTAGAGTAGTGCTGTGCTGTATGTAATACCGGAACACGAGTTGGATGAAGAGACGCGCAGTGAGGGGCTTGTTGACGTAACGCAATCCAAGCCAATAACGCGAAATATGAAAATTAAACAGGACACTCACGAGCCGACATTTTAAGATATTCTTGCCATTAGAATCACCGATACCGAACCAGACACTAACATTTCTTCGTTACCTACGCTAAAGTACTCCAAAAATCACCTATTTATGCGTCACGACAACCTCATAAACTTAATTTCCACTGACTGCTCCATCACAACTCAGGCGGGAATAGATTTGATAATCCATAAGAAACTCATTGTTGTCCACCTCAGATCATACCCTGCCGAGGTGGAAGATGCCATAACCTTCCCCAACCAGAGTTATGATACCTTTCATCTGTTCGTCACGACTACGCCGGACCAGATAACCAGCCTCGGCAACCTTACTACTTCGTTCAATTCATCGAAACAGCTCGTGGACTCGGTAGAAATAAAATCTGTGAGTATTGCTAGTAACCACAACGGGCTAGAGCCCCTTGAATGGGACCAGCTCCAATACCAAATAGAACATACCTTCCAAATACCTAAATAATAATTCTCGACGAATCTAGCAGGCCACAAATCATCATAGAACATCACGAATCCACCGTAGGCGGTCACAGGGGCATACTAAAACTTCTTAACCTCGTCAAGGAAGATTTCTACTGGCCTGGAATGGCAAACCAAATCCCAAATTTGGTTTGCTCCTGCCCTCTTTGCCAGAAAAACAAAATGCTTTCAGCTAAATCCAAACAACCTATGCGTATCACAGATACCCCTAGTAGAGCCTACGAAAAGGTGCAGATGGACATCGTTGGTCCGGTTCCAGTTTCGAAAAAGAGTAATAGGTACCTACTAACACTCCAAGATGACCTAACTAAATATTCAGACGCCATTCCGCAGCAGACAATAGATTCAATAACTGTTGCCATTGCGCTTGGAGAGCAGTTTATTAGTCGATACGGATGTCCCAGGGCGATCGATACCGACTGTCACTTCCGGGGATCCTCCGAACGGTAACGATCCCTTATTATAACACATAGGCGAAACGGTACCACACCATGGATCAGGGTAAGGTTTGTGTTAGATGTGGGGGGGGGGGGGGCAACAGTAAATACCGAATGAAGAACCCAAAAATTTCATACTTAAAAAAAAAATAAAAAAAAACAATCAGTCAGGTTGGTGTCCGCTGTATGAGAATACTTCCCAGAGTGTCCAAACCTAAACCCTACAAAAAATAGGAAGAGGAAGAAGTTGTATTAGACCGCATTGGCTATAACTTAGCCTGTCCACTTGTAAGTAAATTCCAATCAAAATTTCGAGATGACAAACCCAAATTCTTTAAACAAAAAGATAGCGGGCCCAGTTGTATGCTAATCAAGATCTGTAACCGAAAAATAATCCAAACCTAACCCAAACCTATCTGAAATTTATATACAGCGTAATACTGACCTAACCAACACAACCACCTATTAAAAACCAAACCTGACCCAAGCATGCGATCTTCCAAACTGTTACTGAATGGCTAACTCATTTCGCTATTGTCCGAAACCAACGCAAAATGTATGGTACCGTGGGCAATTAAGACCTGATTACTATATGCCGACAAATTACCGCGATATGTCTGGCTGCATCAGCATCCGCTCCCAGGGCAATAACAACCGTCGCTCAGAAATCCACACGTTGCAGAAATACGAGGCGCGAGAACCGTTGCGGCACGAATGTTCCCAGGACCACGGCCCCAGCTACATCAACATTCCTGCCCGCAGCAGTGGGGGTTGCTGTATCAGCACTTTGCAATAATAAAAGAAGCGGAGCGATCGGTCGGAGGACTCAGCCGGCCATTCTACGTCTACAGTGTAACAACCAGTAACTAAGTGAAGTAGTGAATAGTTAAGCATTCTAACAACTAGGAAACTAAAGGTGAGCAATAATAACCTGCAATAGTAATTAACATTTCAACGGTCTTCCATCTATCCTTCGAAACACCTCGAGCGAATAATTATTCCAAAATGCGGTTGTTAGATGCCAAATAGAAATATACGCCGGAACCGCGGTGAGGTTGGAATTCGCGGCTGCGCCATAATAGGAGGCAGCTAGAGCTGTACTGGGAGCTACTCGCCAGACAGGCGGGATCTACCCCCGAGGTGGTGATAGACCTCACCCTCGAGGACGACGAGGACGAGACGATCCCTGTAACGCTGAACTCCCCGACGGCGATACCGGATTCGATCCTCGTAGAAGTGGCCCCTGTGATCAATTTATCTTCGCCCGAGCCCCCATCCTTACCGGGTCTCCGACCCCGTCGTCCGAACAAGAGTTGCCTGGCGACGGCCAGGAGTGGGAGCAATTGCCCATGGAACAGGTCTTTCCTGAATATTTCCCAAATTTGTGTTTGGACCACTTCCCAGAGCAACCAGACGTACCGACGGGAGAGCCAGTACCGGAGAAATATTACTCATATGTGTTTAGGAGCTATTACCTCCGCGAGGAGTAGGAATTGGCATTAAAATAAATTGATTTACTTTGACTATCGATTCCTTTATTTCTAATACACTACATATTTCATAACGTCCCGATCCCGATTGGCTGTCCTAAAGAGAGCAGCTACGATCTAAATTGCAAGCGTATCCGTCCATCTTGGAAATTCCTAACCAGGACGTAACACTGACCAAGGGAGAAAGTTCACTAGTCAAATAATGAAGACCTTCTGTAAGATCTTCAAAATTAAGAGAATTACGTCCACTGCTTTTCATCCGCAGCCATTAGGCCCTCTGGAACGAGCGCGCAGAGTCTTCGTAGATCATCTCAAACATTATTGCATAGAAACAGATTGGGACGAATGGATCAGATTCGGTAGGTTTTCATACAATACCTCAGTCCGCGAAGCAACGGGTTCAACCCCCCCCCCCCCCCTCCCCACCATGAGCTGCTCTATTGTATTACAGCCCTTATTCCCTCCAAATTCGCCACACAAAAAATAAAGCGTACATTTGCCGATCACCTCGACGATTATTCTCCAAAATCAGCACCACCCAAGCTACAGCCGCTCAGAACCAAAATCAGGCAAAGGAAAAGACGAAAAATCAATATAATAAAAACACGAATTCGCGTAAGTCATAGAATGATTGACAGAGTCAAAAGCCTTCTTAACATCAGTATAAATAACGTTGACCTGCATTCTTTGCTCTACAGCGTTTGAAAGGTAATGCTGGTACAGAACGAGGTTTGTTACAGTAGATTTTCCCGACGTAAAACCATGCTGTTCATTAATTAAAACATTTTTACACAGAAAAGAAAGTTTCTAAGAAAGAAAGAAAGAAGAGAAAGGGAGATAACCTGGGAAGGAATATTGGATACAGGGCTCACGTACTTATTTCCTGGAATTCTGTGTGGACAAGTGTCTGGTGAGAATTTAGATAGTAGGGGTTGAACCTTTGACTGTGATTAGAATTTAGAAGGGTGATAAGCGGATGCGTGAGAAACAATATGGACGACTCGTTCGACATCCGCAACATTCGGATGTTCTATGTTCCCTGTCAGTTGCATATTTTTTCACAACATTTAGATGAACATTGCATCGTTATTAGAATACTGCGTCGCTGCTAAGCGTCTAGGCCGCGCAAAATGTCAAACACAGTTGTAATAAATAAATTAAAGACGGGATATGGAATCGGTCGCATGACCATACATCATATTGTTGAAATACGGCACTATAATTGTTTAAACACCGACTATTGGAAATCGAGGGAACAAGAAGCCGGAGCATTCGAACACCAAAAACATTCGTGTGAGATTGCACTAAACTTTATCTATTGCAGATCTTAATAATTTAGATAGGTTCAAAATGGAAGCGTGCCATGCCTAAAAACGAAAAGGCTTTTGTTTCTTTGGCGCGCTTTCTCCGGGTTTCGCGCGTCTCTTCGATTTCCCGTCAAGCCGACGGCCACGCGAAGGCAGAAACGTTACCATCTCCACTCGCCCAGGAACGAGCCAAAACTTTGCATAATCATCGAACCAGCCTAATATCCCTATATTCCACGAATAGATACGCAACATGCGAATTATACAGGGTGGCCCGTAAGACTCGCAGTGAAGTGATCGTGCATGGTTACTAAGCCGGCCGTAACAGCATCAGGTGCTGAGCGTTGCCTACATCAGGATTCACACAATGTTAGGCAGGTGAATTCGCGAACGAATGGGTAAGTTTAACTAGCTTTTCCCAACATTAGTTATGCCAATCGTTTTTCTTAAAACATAATTCATCCACCTGAAAACGTACTGATAAAAAAAAGTATTTTTTTCATAAGAAATAACACTTCATTCCTCTCGGATAATGAATAAACGTATCGAACACGGTTATCACACGATTTATTAGTGTATTTCTTATTCACGAATAATGAATAATTCCACATTATTCTTAATTAAGACGATGTAACATTTGCCGCATGCTTCCCTCGGTACCCTCGATGCCCCCATCACGACTAACCGCAAGTGATCGGTTCGCACCTGAGCGCGCGTCGGCCGATGCCCGGCGGGCGCTCTCATTGGCCAGTGTTTTTCGTTAATAACTCAAAAACGAAACTATATATGACATTATTACCAAGGAAAAAGTTGTTTATATACACATCAGCTACACCCCAATCCTCGATGTTCCCTGAGTCTTCTGTCACCCTGTATGTGTTGAAATTCTTTGATAAATAAAAAAAAAACATTATTAACGAGTTTGGACTCCTTTTACGCACTTTTCTGTAATAAACTGTTCTCACAACACAATACTTATATAATTTATATTTATTTTAAATTCACTTACATCAAAATTAGTCACATTAAATTTAATTGTAGCACTATAACAGTTTTTAATAATAAAGTATATATTTAAACGTTTCCATTATCTTTTTGTACATTTTTCCACATCGAAGGGTTGTATAAATAACAAACAACAAAAAACGTAAAACTCACGGTTTGTAATTGGTACTATAATGATAATGCGCGTAGAAATGTTCGAAACAAAGGCACTCCCCATACCACGCACATCGCATAAAGGCGGCCCCGCCACAAATACTACACTTTGGTATAGTTTTTTCACACCTATAGTAACAGAAATCTACGGGATTTTGGAACTCGCTGGGATGCGTTCCTAGATATCCGCTTTTAAACCAAGCATATTGGAAAAGACTTTGCATCTGGGCGAAGAAAGTTGATTAACGACGGGTTAAGTTGACGCGGAAAGTTGATGGGTTAACGACTGCAATTTAATTATTTCATTGCGTGAATGCAGATTTTGCCAATGTTCGCCCACAATGTATTTCAAGGTTGAAGCCACTCTCATCTGCATTATAAATGTCTTCAACTCCGATTGTTGGAATGCTAGATCTTACGTTCGAAATAAAAGTTGCTGCAACATTTTGCAAGTTCCCAGTATCTTGAAGCGTAGATCGTGATCTAAATGTTGTTATCTTGCGAGATACGATGCCATGCACATTCTTGAAATTCCAAATCCTCCATTTACTTGCCTTGAATTCGGGTATGTCCACTAGCAGGTCTTTTGCTTCCAAAGCCCATAATCTCAAATTCATGCCATGGACAATAAGTCTCCTGTCAGAAGTTTCTTCAAACTTTTGCAATACATATTCCGTAATAAATGTAAGTTTATCTGCATTTGTTCCACCCTTCTCAAGACCGGCAGCCCACCTATATAGCTGATGCACCGATTTAACCTACCGAAAGTCTTTTTTTACAGTGGTTAGCGGTCGAAGTGTTTGTCTTCCGCTTTTCCACAACTCCACAGCTTTTTTCTTATAATTTATATCGACTTTTCCACCTACTTCATCAACAATACACTCTCCAGGGTCATTTAAATTATCTTCTTATCTTAATCTTATCTTAATTATCTTCTTCATATTCTGTAGGCGTAATATGCTCTACAATTTGAGCACTATGTGGTTCTGACCATGTGCACTTGACTACTGTCGTACACCCAACTGTAAATGAGCTACCTCCGCGCGAACATTTATATACAAGCATCACCGGAAAACTGCACAAAATAAGTAACATTTCGAAGATAAGTGTAACCATAATGGAAACCACAGATGGTCAATATTATTATTAATATTTCAAGGTTTTCAATATTATTCACTATACGTATTGACCGTCTGAGGTCTGAGGTTAAGACATTTTTTGAACATTTATGCTTGTACAGTGCTTATCGTTACATTCTAATACCGAGTTGGAGTGAAATGTTCGTGGAGCGGCTGCTATTCGCCGATATGGGTGGTGTGGCGAGTACTTTTGTCTCAAACATTTCCGTGAGGATTATTATTATTGTACTAATTATAAATCGTAATTTTCATTGTATTCATCAGTGGCGTAAATAAAAAAGAATATTTAAATATTTAAATAACCATTTTAGTAATAAAAACTGTTTTACTGCTACAATTAAATTTAATATGAATAAGTTTGATGTAAGTGAACTGAAAATAAATGTAAATTATATAAGTATTGTGTTGTGAGAGCAGTTTATTAAAGAAAAGTGCGTAAAGGGAGTGCAAACTCGTTAATAATGTTTTTTTTATTTAACATAAAATTTCAACACATATATCATTTAGAGATATGAAAAGAGGGTACCCAGAGGTATTTCAGCACGAATAGTAAACAATATTTTCTTAGGGCGGAGGGGGAGGGGTAACTCGAAAACCACGCATTTTTCCAACAAATTCTTTTCGCAGTTCAGAAAGCACAATAAAAGGATACATGTTTGAATTAAACTTTATTCAGATATCTCTCAGCGTTCCTGAGATATCTCACGAAAAAGAAAATTGTCGATCTTTTACAAGGGCTGAGTTATGGCACAATTGGAAAATAGGGTTGTATTACGGATGACATACTGTACTTGTATGCAAAGTTTCATAATTTTCGGAATCTTCGGGTTGCCTATCCTTCCCTGTAAGTAACTCTAGTGAATATAGAATAAGTGTTGTCGATTAAAGAGCATTGTCAGGGAATCGTGAATATTTACAACCTTCAAATAAAGCGACGGGACGCCCTGCCATAACACTTTATATTCTAGCAGACGCTGTAATATGTCAAATGTTGAGTTCTAGTGAGTTAGAACATCTAATCGCGGCTTTTTTAAACGTAGATGTTGCAGCGAATATCTGAAAAAATAATATAATATTAATATTAATAGAATTGAGTGGCGAACGTAATAGTACAAGCTGTTACAATATTTTGCCTAAACCTTGTAGTCCTTAAAGTTTTAACAATTTCACGAGCACGATCGATTGTTTCAACTATATTTTTGGCCAGAAAATCTTTCACTGCAAGTTGCAGTGTATGTGCCGTACACTTCACGCGCACAACATTTTGTTCTTCTGAACAAAGATTGCCTTCTAGATCTTCCAGAAATTGTTCATCAGCACTGCTTCCCATATTCAAATATTCATTCTCTGCTTCTACTTGGACTTCAGATGCACTTTCCGTCGAAAAAAGTTCGACAGCTTTTATCATATTCCGTCCGTTGTCTGTTGTGATTGTATAAATTTGGTTTTTGCTTACTTCAAAATCAACCAAGACATTTTCCAGCTCTTCTTTTAAATTATCGGCTGTATGCCTGCCGGTGAGTTTTTGCTTCGCCAATGTATACAGCAATTCTTCGCTTGACGCTCAGCACGATCTCTACCGAGCATGCTCACGAGTTATCCCCACCACTGGAGGGGCCCCCCTAGTTCTGAGTCGACTGAGTAATTCGGCACCTTTTGATTAGTCGACACGATCCGGCAGCGACGGCCGAGTTTAACCATTAAAAGATTAAATGCTTCATATCGGTAAGGCACCACTAATGCAACGGCGACTCGGATTTTAATGTCCTTTTGCAGATTGATAATACACAGACTCCTGATGCTCTACGTAAAATATTAGGTGTAGTTATTCAGAAACTTTAAAGATATTAACAGTTAAAGTTAAATATCTTCTATGTGAGGACATATCTTCTAGAAATAGGAAAGAATCCTTAAGAAGATTGGTAGCCAAGTGAGAATGGTGTATAGCTTGTGGCGTAGAGGTCTCGGGTTCGATTTCCGGTTAATTGATTTTTTTTTATTTATTTGTGGTTTCATTTTGGCGACACTGTGCACGTTTCTGGATGATGTTGTCATACATGCAATTGAAACACAGGAAAGTGCGACTCGTAAGTGTTTTATTACTTATGAAAAAAATACTTTTTTTTATCAGTGCGTTTTCAGGTGGATGAATTATATTTTAAGAGAAACGATTCGCATACTAATGTCAGGAAAAGCTAGTTAAACTTACCCATTCGTTTATGAATTAATCTGCTTAACATTGTGTGAATCCTGACCTAGGCAACGCTCAAGAGCCGAAGTTATGGCCGGCTTAGTATCCTTGCACGATCACTTCACTTCACGATAACTTCACTTGCCACTGTGTAATGTGGGGTTACTTAAAAACAATTTATTGTTCCTACGCTTGAACATTTTGTAATATTCTGCCTTTGTACGATTCATGTTGCTCGCTCGGTTAGCAGCATGGCTCTGGCAGCTTAAACGTTCGCACTCGCTATCACACGCACAGGTCATCAACCGCTCTGAATTCTATGTATCTAGTTATAAGATAATTTTATGTGTGAATTGATATGCCATAAGCAATATAATTTTGTTATGATTTTTATTTCTTTCTGTATAAGGTACAGTGCGTATTCTTTGTATGTGACTGACTTGATGTGTATTCAAAGCCTTTATTATTTGTAGCTTTTATGCTTGTATCTATGTTTGTAGTGGTGATTACCATGTAATTTCGTTATATCCTAGGCTCATTTAGTGTCATGCGGTAGTTTGTGAGTGGCTGTATGGTGTGGAGTCGTGTGTTGGTGCAATCGGCTGGCTTGTCCCTTTCATTAACTAACAATTTTATTTTGAACGCAGCCGTTCAAAGCAGCCGGTATGTTCCGCCCTTAGACGGAATTTGTATTTATTTCAAGGCGCCAGGATTCTGGAGTATTGCGAGACTTTTCATAGTCGAGGCGCCAGTTTTCCTGGCGTACAAGTCGAAGTCAAGAGCCTCTTTGTATTCAGGCGATAAGGGCCTGTGAGACCCGATGACGTTTCCCACGGCGAGTTCTTCCCTTTCCCTAATTATTAGGGGAAGGTCTTATTTGGCACCCTTGGTGGGAGCTATGCCGGATTACACCAATAAAGTATCTGTGTTTTAAAAAACATATAGAGCTCCACCCACTCGGAGTCCACCTTGAAGAGCCTGATGAGCCTTTAGTTTTAGTTTACCACTAACCAGCGTAAAAAACAGTTGCACCTAGCCATAACACCGTTGTCTATCTAATAACCGAACCGCAGTTCTCAATAAAGTATATTACATTGATTAGGAGCTACTGTGGTTACAGTTGTTCAAAAGCTCTCTAATCACCTAAAAGTTCTCGCCGCCATTAATTTGCCGTCGGGAACCAGAGCCTAGGCAACTTACAATTGTTGGAGGCGCGCCGTCGTTACTGTTCCAAAAAAGTGACGTACGGTCGAAACAGTAACTACCCCGCAGATGCCCCCCATCCGAATAGGAGAAGCTGGGATCCCAAACCCCTTTCACCGAGGACGAACCTAAACAGGAACCCACCCTGCCCGGTGGTGACACCTCCTGTACAGCCATCGAACATAAGGGATATGGACGGGTTGGAGGAAGACAATTCCAAATCCAAACCAGCCGTCTCCCCTCCACCTGCAGTACGAAGGGGATACCCAAAAGCGATGAGCCCTAAGGATGCAAATCCAAACCTACATCCAGGCGAACCAGTGGTTTCCCAACGGCACCTATGGGCGCTACTGGCCAAAATAGAGGCGCTGGGAACACAGGCAGAGTCCACAAAAAACAGTTGTTGCGCGTTGCTGCGCGTACAGACGATTGTTGCGCTCCAAAGGATGAGAAAGAAGGTTTTGGATGGCAGGAACCCCCCTACTGGGACCGCCCCCTCTACTCACAAACCCCCGTGAAACCCGCCACCCCGTCTACTGAGGGTAGCGAGGTTAAGACGAGGGTGCATATTGACACCCAGACGGCGCCACAGAGCGGGGGAACAGGGAGGTACAAAACGGTCCGGAAGACCCCACCCCCTCCATTGCCTCCATAGCGGAGCAGGACGCAATAGAGCGTGCCGCACCCTACCACAAGAGGCACGTGAGATCTCCCCCAGAGGAGGGTGCGCTAAAGAAACCCCGCCCAGGAGCGACACCCACCTATGCCACAGTGGTGGGCAACCCCCCTCCGACAGAAACTGCCACCCATTCGGACTTCAAGGATGTCCGGCACAAAGGAGGAGCAGACGAAGGAGAGAGAAAACGGCCCCGCCGCCGACTGAAACCATCCACTCACATCCACGAAGAGGTGCCCCCACGGTAGGACGGCAAAAGCCCCATCACCCCGTGGCCCCAAAGTGGGAACGGCGAAGCGTTCCATCAAGCTACGGGGGAAGCCCCCGAAGGTAAAACCGGAGGGCCTCCTTATTAAGGTTAATGCCTGGAATGCAATCCAGGCTCGAAAGGGAATGTGACGGAGCCATGCGAAGGAAGACACTCCCGAAGGGTACATGAACACCGAACTTCTGGTGGAACGATAAAATTGCCAATCTTAGAATGGCGACGCTCCAAGCCGGAAGAAGGTATTAAAGAGCGAAGAAAAAGGAGTCTTCAGAAACCCCGAACCTCCTTGATCACTACAGATCAACAGGGAAGAGCTTACAGACAGAAATGAGGAAGAGCAAAGAACAATCGTGGCCCGATTTCTTTGCGATTCTTGATCAGAATCCATGGGCACGACCGTATAGGGCAGTGATGTCCAGACTGAGAAAAGCTAGAGGTGTGACAACTCCTCCCGGCAGAAAAGGTGCAAGAGGTCCTCAACGCCCTCTTCACCACCACAAAACCCCCCAAGAAGAGACCACTGGCTAGTTACCGCCCTGACTCCCGAACGCCTGTGCACAACCACAATCACATAGGAAATTGTGGTGAAAGGTGCTAATCAGCATACTCCCGGCGCACTGGTCGTACGTGATAAAAGACGCCATAGAAACGCAGATTGCACGCGAGCCCTTTCACTACCGCAATTACGGATTTAGAAAAGGCGTAGGCACCGTGGAAGCAATTAAGGAGGTAACGCGGTTCGCGGATGCCTGCCAAAGTAGGGGTGCACTATGTGCGCTCGTGACAACGGACATAAAGAACACATTTAACCGCCTAGAATGGAAACACACCCTAGCTGAACTTGGTCGGAGAGGAGTTTCCGGAGACCTGATAAGGATTATACGGAACTACTCCGAGGATAGGCGAGCGGTGGAACATACCCCGGGAAGTGCAGTGTGCCTGCCGATTTACGCAGGAGTCCCACAAGGTGCAGTACTTGCACCGATGTTATGGAACCTGGTTTACGATGGTGTTCTGTCACTCGCGAATGGACCCAGGGACACTGCAGCCTTCGCATATGCGGACGATGTGGCACTCACGATCTCGGCAAGGAACCTGGAAGAACTCCAGTTCCTGACAGATGTCGATCTGAGGCAGATCCAAGAATAGTTCACACGCATGAACCTCGAGATCGTCTCTGAAAAAAACCGAGATTTTAGTACTGTCTGGGAAAAGAATCCAGAGAATAATTGATCTTGAATGCGGCGAGACCTCGATGAAGACGCAAAGTACTGCGAAATATCTCGGGGTAGAACTCGACAACATGCGTAACTACAGGCAGGACATAACTAAAACCTGCGAAAATCTTGCTGGACAACGTGCGGAATAACGAGACGAAGCAGTGCTTCAAAAACTACGTGATGAAGAAAGGGAAGATTTGCAGACGACTGGAAAACGGACGAGTAGCGTGGGTTGTACCTCGACCGGTACGTTTTCAGATTTTTCGTCTGTGCCACGACGAAGCGTTACACTTGGGCTTGGAGAAGATGCTGAAATGCATTCGCCAAAATTATTGGTTCGCAGGGATGAAAGCGTTTTTAAAAAAGTACGTAAGCGCGTGCTTAAATTGTTTGTATTATAAGCGAACCGGCGGACAAAAACAAGGGAAACTGCACCTCACACCGAAGAAGCCGATACCCTTCCATACGTTACACGTGGATCACGTCGGACCATTCGAAAGGAGTCGGAAAGGCAACCGCGACCTGCTGGTAATTATAGACGGTTTCACTAAGTTTAAGGTAACAGAACCAGTAAAGGATTCGAAGGCCAAGCGGGCGGCGAAATCCTTACTCGATACCGTTACATCTATTTGGGGTTCCACAACGAATAATTACCGACAGCGCAGTCGTTTAAAATATCTTGCTCAACGTACAGTATACATCACGTACTGAATGCGGTGGCGACACCCCGAGCGAATGGGCAGTGCGAAAGGTACAACCGCACTATCGTGGCGTCCTTGGCTGCCTATGAAGGCGGGAAATGAGCCTGAAAGATGGGATCAGAAGGTGAAGCAAATTCAGGGCGCATTGAATACCACAGTTAACAAGTAACAATGGGATACAGAGCGAGATATCCGGCGGAAGCTTGGATACTACAGGAGATCCAAGACGAAGTAGGTCACATCGATTTGCGTAGTATCCGAGGACAAATCGCAGCTCACATCACGGAGGATCAACGGAAGCAAAAGGAGCGGTACGACAAGGGCCGGCGGGAGGCTAAGCAGTACCGTGAGAGAGACGTTGTGATGGTCGAAATCACGACAGAGCGAGCGACTGGCGACAGCACGAAGCTTGACACTAAATTTAAAGGACCTTTCAGGGTATCGACCGTTTTGGAAAACAACAGATACCAAGTCGAAGACTTGAAAGAATGGGGACGGAGAGCAAAAATGGTGGTGGCCGTGGAGCGTTTGAAGTCCTGGGTTGCAATGGTCCAGTAAATAACCCCGTGGTTACGGCTTATTCGGCAGATCGACCTTGGTGAATAATAATGTTGTATTTTCCAGATTGCTTCAAGGACAGCGAAGATGATGGCGCGAAGAATCTTGCATTATCTGGAATATGTTTTGGGATGTGAGCACAACGGCGAGTAGTTCGTTATGCCGTCACAAATCGTTGAAATGGATGTGAGCATAATGGCAAGTAATTCGTTATGTCGTCACAAATCGCTAAAAAGGTTGCGGACATCGGGCGTAAGCGAAGGGTATCTACATTTTTAAAACACGCTGATTGGTAATTAGCCATTTTTTTCTAATGTCCAATCAGCGTGCCTAAAACACACTTCCCAGTCGATATGCTGGAGTACATACGACGAGGAACTCCGTCTAAGACAGGATCTCATCCAGTAAAGTAGAGAGGAAGAAAGAGTATCATCTTCTTACTCGTTAATTTGTCTTCAGTCAGAAGCAGGAAAACCGTAATACTCTCCTACTTCAAAAAAAACGGGACATATTATCTTCCCCCAAATTGTTCACTGTGCAGTATATTAAACACGACTGCACGATCTGTTTAATATCTTCTTTTGTTATCATTCATTTGTTAATAGAAATTAAAATCGTTATCATTCGTTCGTAAAGCGAGCAGTCATTCAATATACCACCCCTATCTCCTTAAACGGTCGTAGGGTCATCCGTGCGTGACCGTGTCAAAGGAATTCGGAACGGAAACTTACGACCTCCGTATACTAAGGACCTCGTTGCATCCTATGGTAGCATCGAAGCCGCGTATTACGTAAAAACAAAAACAGTGACCACGACGTAAGATGTCTGTCGTGGTACCAGAGCGAGTTTGCTTGCTGATAGCGAAACGAGAAATGGCGAATTTTGAACCGCCTAGCTGTTGGACACAAGCCAGAATACGGGGAGAGTATTTAGCATCAGAGCATTTCGAATCTGTGTTAAACTGCCTGCTGAGTAAATACTGAATCCGATTTGTCGGGCATCTGTTTTATCTTTTACAGAAACCAGCGTAACGAGGATGCTCGAGGACGGGCATTGTTGCAGGATGGCCGAGTGTAAGAGATTTCGGCTGCGAGCACCCTACCTCGGCATCTGGGGTACGTCAGCGCGGGACCTAATAGCGCACGTACCCACAAGACACCATAGGCCGAAGGGAAAAACGTGACCGACGCCCTTGAAGCCAAGGCGCCCGGGAAAACCCAGCCAGCGCGTCTTTTTTGGCGATCACGATACAGCAGGCATTCTTGCATCCATCGCCGATCGAAGCAGTCGTGACTACAGTTTAACCCTTCCGACCCGACGGCGTTTTGCGTAAGTCGTTCGCTACGTCCATAGCCGGTCGGCGAGAATTGGAGTCCAAAAATATCGAATTGTTCCTAAAGTATTTGCATCTTTGCCAAATGCATAACATATGCAGTATTATACTGAATAATTAAGAAATTCATTAGAGTTTAACCTCAGTAACAGCTAGTAATTCAGCTTCGTGTGGTATATTTCGAAGCACTTTTCTAAGCAGAATCCAACATAACATTTGCGACACCAGAACCTACTATCTCTCGTTCTTCCACGTTTTGTATATACTGCACATCTTCTTTGTTGCGTTTTTGTTTTTTTCCGTTGGGGATATGTTTTTTATAAAATGTCTTTCGTTTAGTATAGCTACTGTATTGTCTGATGGATGTCTTGTATCTATGTGTCTTGTATCTAACCGCGCTAAGTAGATCTGCCCTTTCGACCTACCAGCGTGTGTAAAAGCTAACGTCACCTCGTTAGGGGAATTAGTAGACGCAACTAGCAAACACTATCGAGCATCACAAGCTAACAGCCAAGTATTTTTAGAAGCCTTTCCTATCTATACGGTCACGTCTAAACTAGATACAAATACACATCTACGGTGGAAGGAGAGGATCCAAGGCACTCCCTCTCCCATCATGGACGACCTACTAGAGTTTTTACGAATTCGACACAAAGTATTAGAAAATTCGCGACTCGACAGACCACTAGATAAAGTAGACAAGACTCGACATGTACCTGTAGAAAACAGTACCTGTAGAAAATGTAGGGCAAAGCATCATACGCTATTACACAGAGAACCCTCTACCACTCATCAATCGCATACGGTTCAGGCAAATGTAGCAACCTTTAGCATCAACTGTATACCTGAAGTCCTTTTACCCACTGCGATCATCCACATACAGGACCGGAACGGCCTCGTTCAGTCGTGCAGAATGCTGTTAGACTCCGGTTCGCAGTCCAACTTTTTAAGCGAACATATTGTAACCAAACTTGGATTATCTAGAGCCAGGAATCAATCACAAAACGTCCAGAATAAGCACCATGGTAACTACACATGTTAGATCGCGTATCAATAGTTTCAACGTTAAATTGAACTTCCTTATATTACCACAAATTACCGAATCGTTACCATCTCAGCCACTCACGCGGGCCCGTATACAATTACTCGAAAATCTTCCGCTAGCTGATCCGGAATTCCGCAATCCATCCCAGATCGACGGTATCCTCGGAGCGGAAATCTTCTACGACCTATTATGTATAGGTCCTATGTATAGGACTAATAACTCTAGCAAATAGCACCGCGAAACTCCAGAAGACCAAGCTCGGTTGGGTCACCTCAGGTACAATCGCCCAATCCACTCAATCGCAGAAACGAACCTGCAACATGTCACTGCAGACGCTAGCATTCGACTTATCCAAACCATGGGAAGTAGAAGAACCACCGCAACAAGCTGCATTGTCAACCGAAGAATCAGCTTGCGAAGTTCATTATCGGCAGAATACGACGCGAGAACTAATAACCGGTAAATACGTAGTTCAGCTTCCCTTCAATAAAAAACAACAGACCCTAAGAGAATCGTACTCAACAGCCTTCCAACGTTTCCACTCATTAGAACGAACACTCAATAGGAATCCAGAGCTAAAGATAAAATACACCGATTTCATGAACGAATATTGCCAATTAGGCCATATGACAAAATTAAATAACCCTCGCGTATCGGAAGGCTACTACTTGTCACACCACGCGGTATTTAAACAATCAAACAAAAATAAAATCAAAGTATACCTAGCCATATTCATCTGCTTTCCACAAGGGCTATCCATATTGAAATAGTCAACGATTTAACCACCGAGGCTTTCCTAGCAGCACTGCGTCGATTCTTCTCACGACGAGACATAAGTTCAGACATATACAGGGTGTCAGAAGACTCAGGGAACATCGAGAATTAAGATATAGCTGAGGAGTAGATAAACAATTTTTTCCTTGTCAAAAATGTCATACATAGTTTCGTTTTTGAGTTATTAACGAAAAACACTGGCCAATGAGAGCGCCCGGCGGGCATCGGCCGACGCGCGCTCAGGTGCGAACCGATCACTTGCGGTTGGTCGCGATGGGGGCATCGAGGGTACCGCGGAATGCATGCGACAAGTGTTACATCGTCTTAATTAAGAATAATGTGGAATTATTCATTATTCGTGAATACGAAATACACTAATAAATCGTGTAATAACTGTGTTCGATACGTTTATTCATTATCCGAAAGGAATGAAGCGTTTTATTACTTATGAAAAAAATAATTTTTTTTATCAGTACGTTTTCAGGTGGATAAATTATGTATTAAGAAAAACGATTCGCATAACTAATGTTAGGAAAAGCTGGTTAAACTTACCCATTCGTTCACGAATTAACCTGGCTAACATTGTGTGAATCCTGACGTAGGCAACGCTCCATAGCTGATCCGGTTACGGCCGGCTTAGTAACGTTGCACGATCGCTTCACGTCACGATCACTTCCCTTCACGATAACATCACTTTACTATAACTTCACTTGACGGTCGCTTTCGCTTGACACTGTGAAATTTAGGTGTAGTTAAAAACAATTTACTGTTCTTACGTTTAAAAATTGTGGCTCCGACAGGTGCCGATTGTTGGCCCCAAAAGGGGCCGATTGTAGTGGCGGTGGTGTCAATTTAGGCTCATGAGGCTGTTCATTACGGGTTCGACGTGGCCCCCTTCAACCTGTAATGTCTTTTATTAAATTCCGCATCGCCGTACAATATCATTCTTACAATACACTCTTACAAACCTGAATACACGCCTCTGCGCGCCGCCGCAACTGATGCTGGACCCCTCGCAGTGTGTCGCGACTTACCATAGCGATAGAGGCATGGATTCGAGCCACCACCTCCTCCCTCGTCTCTATCGGTTGGCGGTACACTGTGGTCTGAAAAAATTACGAAAAATACAAAATGTGCAAATCCAGATTCTTAAAGTTTGTGCAAAATAATAGTGATACTTAACTTACCTTCAGGTGCCCCCAGAAAAAAAATCCAACGAACTCATATCCGGCGACCGTGGGGGCCACAGCACAGGACCCAGGCGGCCGATCCACCTGTCGCTAAAGGCTTCATCTAAGTATTCCCGTGCATTTGCGGCATAATGGGCGGGAGCCCCATCATGCTGAAGATACATGTTCCTTCGAATTTCTAAAGGAATTTCTTCCAATAAACCAGGAAGAACATCCTCCAAAAAATATTTATATGTTGGCCCATCCAATCTATCCAAAGTAGAATGTATCCTCAAGTAGAATGTATGGCCCAACAATAAATTCATCGCAAATGCCGGCCCATACATTGATCGACCAGCGTTCCTGTGCCGCACGTTGACGAATCGCGAACGGATTCTCATCGCTCCACACGTGCGAATTGTGGCCATTGAAGCATCCCTCCCGGTTAAAATGGGCTTCATCAGTCCACAAAACGTATCTGCAGAACGATGGATTCCGCGCGATTTCTCCTAACAGCCACCGTGAATAATCCACCCGTTGGGAGTAATCTCCGTGGTTCAAGGTGTGTGTCCGCACATGCTTAAACGGGTGCATACCTCCATCCTGCAGGATCTGATGCACTGATGCCCGATTGAGACTAAAATAAAACAGAAAAGAATACCATTATAAGAATTCCATTTTTATTATAAAATGTTTACGTATTTGTAAATTTAAACTTACCCCACAAACTTATTTTTTCAGTAGGAAGGAAGGGAAACGTGTGGTATAATATTCCAGCGATACGTGCGCAAGAATTTTCGAATTGCGTACGCTCTAACTGAGCATCCGGGCAACATCAACGCAGAGACCGATATCGCACGTACGCGTCGGACACAGATCCTAAGTATCCTACCGCCGATTGATTCGTTGTTTGGATTATCGGGCAGATAACGCCGAGCAACGATCCTTCGACCCAAGATCGTTTTCCGAGGCCACGTTTCGAACCCGTAATGAACAAATTACAAGTTTGTAAGAGTGTATTGTAAGAATGATATTGTACGGCGATGCGGAATTTAATAAAAGACATTACAGGTTGAAGGGGGCCACGTCGAACCCGTAATGAACAGCCTCATGAGCCTAAATTGACACCACCGCCACTACAATCGGCCCCTTTTGGGGCTAACAATCGGCACCTGTCGGAGCCACAATTTTTGAACGTAAGAACAGTAAATTGTTTTTAACTACACCTAAATTTCACAGTGTCAAGCGAAAGCGACCGTCAAGTGAAGTTATCGTAAAGTGATGTTATCGTGAAGGGAAGTGATCGTGACGTGAAGCGATCGTGCAACGTTACTAAGCCGGCCGTAACCGGATCAGCTATGGAGCGTTGCCTAGGTCAGGATTCACACAATGTTAGCCAGGTTAATTCGTGAACGAATGGGTAAGTTTAACTAGCTTTTCCTAACATTAGTTATGCGAATCGTTTTTCTTAATACATATTTATCCACCTGAAAACGTACTGATAAAAAGAATTATTTTTTTCATAAGTAATAAAACGCATCATTCCTTTCGGATAATGAATAAACGTATCGAACACGGTTATTACACGATTTATTAGTGTATTTCTTATACACGAATAATGAATAATTCCACATTATTCTTAATTAAGACGATGTAACATTTGTCGCATGCTTATTCGGACAGTCGCCGTAAAAACCTCACACGGTTCATATAAGCATTGCGTCGAAAAACTGTCTCCTCTCCCACTAGACGACCAACAGGAATGCCCCATGTAAATATATCAACCCGACATGTATATATATGTAACATAACTACGAACGAGGATTCATACACGTACATATATGGACCACGCTAAGTTTTATAACGTAAGCTAGATGTAAGTGCGACTGCGCGCATTAAGTAAGATTCAACCCATGCGAATGCATAATCATAAGTAATTCAGCGTGTGGCTGGATGCACCGATATTCTACTATGTTGAACAGAATCGTTCAAGGGGGGCCGGTATGTTGCGTTGCGAAATAAACGAGCAACAATTGCTTCGCGTATCCTACCTGCGAACGAAGATAATAAAAATTCGTACCGTACCAAAAAGGGCGACTAGCAATCTGCACATGGAACAGCCGTCCACGTGCAAATGGCTAGCATGTTTATGACGCGCAAATAACAACACTGTTTTTGAGGAAATCGTTTTCTTCCATAAGCCAAGGGCAATAAGCGCCAAAATCTTATATGACCTCAACAGTTAATTGCAAGCGTCATAAACGTGGAATCCCAAAGGGGGGTTCGACGCCGATCCCCAGCAGATGTCGACCAGGTCAAGTTTCGACACCCTTGCGGAATTTCCCCTGAATCGCCAAAAAACCGACAAGTAATAAGGACACACCCACCTTCGAGAACCGCACCTCGGCGCACGGAAAAGGTGTGACTTCACCCTCACAGCACACTGATTGGTAGTTCTACAATTTTCCGAAACGTCCAATCAGCATCCATGAAAAACGCTTCCAAGTCGACGTTTGAAGAAACGCTCGACGAAGAAGTCAGTCTTAGTTTGAACACCAGAAACACACCAACCAGGAGACCATCTCCTCCAGTAAACCAACCGAGTCTTGGTTTACTAAGTATTTCAATAGTGACTCGTTATAATTAATATTTATAACGAGACGGTATACCGACGTATACCGTATTTCCAAGTGTCGCATACGGGGCCCCCACGGGAGCATAACCGTCACCCAAATATGGGTGATGCTGCGCCGAACGTGTTAAATAACACAAATAATATAAAAGTTAATTTTGAGCTACATTTTACTATGTTGGAAGGTAGCATCGCCAATGTTTTATCCAATACAAATGCCTCCCCAAATGTTATATTTGCGGGACAACACCGAAACAAATGAATTCTGTGACAGTTACTGGAAAACCATGTAAAACAGAAAACTACCGTTTTAACTTGTCCACTTTACATTCTTGGATACGTTTCTTTGAATGTCTTCTCCACATTGCGTATAGACATCCATTTAAAAAGTGGCAAGTAAGAGGAGCAAACAAAGAAATATTTGTAAATAACAAAAATGGATTCAAGAAGCTTTTAAATTTCATCGGGCACTTACTGTGGACAAATATTCTTCAATTTTAAGAATTACAACAGCACGTGTAAGATAAATACAATCACATTCAATCACGACAATGGTTATTAATAACAGTTCTTAATTA
Source organism: Nomada fucata (assembly GCA_948146005.1). Lineage (NCBI taxonomy): Eukaryota > Metazoa > Arthropoda > Insecta > Hymenoptera > Apidae > Nomada > Nomada fucata. The sequence goes on from OX411280.1 coordinate 19,901,027, forward strand.
CAATAATTATTCGTAATCAATAACAACCTTCCGATAATGGTTATTGATTACAAAAAGAATTGTAGTCATTTACAATGGTTATCCAAAACCAAAACCGTACATTAAATTTCAAGAAATTATCATCTAGGTATAGGAATATGGGATAGAATTTTCTTCCCTTTTATATGAGAAAAGGGCAGGTACAATTTGAGACACCAGTTACTACATTGTTCCTTTTACAAGATATAATAAAAAAGCTTGCAACAGAGGAATTTGTTCTTAGAATAGAGTTAGTGCCAATAAGTGTCTTAAACATCAAACATTAGTGTTATTATTTATAAAATATATATATATCAATTATTTAAAAAATAGTAACAATATAAATGTACTTACAGCTATAATACTGGTATCTCAAAAGAACTTCCTCTGGTTTTAGTCAGTTTAATTTATATAACTCTGTACTTATTCTTTTGTATCAGAATAGATTCCATTAAATCTTTGCTATTTCACATGTTGTTAAAGCAGCAGTGACTCTGTTGGTTATGGTTGGATATGCAATCGAAAGATCTTTGCTTCGTGTCCTACCACTGTCAACTTCAACATATGCTATGCACCAAAGACCTGGTGGTTCGAATTCAACCTAACATTTTAGGTCCAATGTACAGTGGGCCACAACTGTATTCGTACAGTGTATGTGCAAGTTTCACTTGCAACTTCATTAGTTTGGTGTTAAGATGATTATTTATAAAACAATATACATGTATATGAAGCCCATCAGTTATACTTTTACATATGTGCTTCATATCCTTGTATATTGTTTTAGGAATAATTGTCTTAATACCAAAATAATAAAAATGACATAGACTCAAGTTTCAAAACCCACTTTCAATGTTTCATATCTCATAGTAATTGCTAATGACCAATAACTGCACTCAATGCTATTCCAAATAAATACAAGAAAAAAAGAAAATATTGTTTTTAGTACTTAATATCATACTCTTTATTGATTTTTTGTTAGGCTACTGTTAGTTGGATATTTACTACACAGTTTATCAAATTCCTATCAGCTTTGGTAATTGCACTGGCATCAAATTTCTCCTATTATACTTTCACCATAAAAGCAAAGAGTAAAGAGAAGTAATATTTCCACTAAGTTGCAATATAACATCTTATATACATAGCAGAGTTAAAAGTTTAGTTACTATTATTTTAATCAAATACTTCATCACAGGAATAATACTGTACTTAGAGACATACATATATAAACTTTATTCGTCTTTCACAAGTATGGTATATATTCTCGAGTTAATGAAAAATTTGATTTCATTCGAAGAACCCAAATATAAAGAAATAATCACATGTAAAACTCTATATTTGAACAATTTAACTTGATGAAGCACTTTGAGAATTCAGATAATTTTGGAGGAAATAGTTTTGGGACATAGATATTTATGCCAGTTATCAGTAAGATATAAGTAAACGTAGCGAACTTTACATTTGAAAGAACTTTAACAACTTTCTTCTACGAATTTCGAACCCTAACCTCAATAACATAAATAACCGGCGAAATTTAATTTTATTCCATATCATAAAATTCGCATACCTTTCCATTATGGGAAGGGTTCTGTGTCTGATATTCAATAATATTCTCTTCATAACTGTGAGTTTAAGTGTGTTAAATACCATATTCTCTCCTGAAATAGTGCACGTTGTCAAGTTATATTTAAAACATAACCTATAAACCATCGTGAAGGGCGATGTATCCCTGCAAGACTGCAATGCTATTCAAACGAGTTTGCTCGTCTACCAATGGTGTTTTGTATTGTTGCGTATTGTTACGCTACCGCGTTAGTAGGCCTTAATATCTAGTGACATCGAATCAACGGTCGACGATATAATTGTAACTATCGATAGTGATAATAACTTAGGAGCGCAATTCGAAACCGGATACGGGCACGCGATAAATAAAACCGTACATTACTCTAAGTGCAGATATTAGAACACTTCACTTGGAAGTTTCTAAAGCTTATTTATTACAGACCGTAAAAATACAGCTTAGTCTAACAAGTCACGTACAACCCTTGAAAAGTCGACCGCACGATATCCGGGGCTGGTCACCACATGGCCTACCCCGAAACAAAGGAACCCTTGAGAACCCCACCAGCTCTTCGAAGCGCTCTCCCCGACCTTCCCGCGTTTTCTCTAGTTTTCCCGCACTTTTCCCTTAACTCGCGCGCACCCTAGCTTGTCACACGGAAACGGAAGCGTTGCCACCTCCACATGCCCAGCCACATCAAGAACCCACCCCATTGGACAGGAAAAAGCAAAAAGGAGGAGCAAGGAACCCGGGAAGAGGAACCAGAGGCGAAAAGGAAAGAAGAAACACCCTCACAGCGCAGAACTACTTTATCTCCAGTCACGAACAGTACTTTTCTACATCGAGTTACGAAATAAATAGTTGTTCTTTTTAAACTTTCCAATTGTGTATTTGATTCTTCCGCGCTTCTCCACAAGCAGAGCGGTCCAGCGCTCCACGGGCACCCGAATCCACGGAAATTCCCTATATCCCACCAATAGGCTCGCAACAGTATCTATTGGTGGGATGTGGGGAGTTTATGTTGGTTCGGTTGCCCGTGGAGCACTGAACCGCTCTGCTCGTGGAGAAGCGCGGAAAAACCTAATACAATTTATGAAGAAAAAAAAAACGACTATTTATTCTATTATTCAGCGTAAGAGATACTGAAGGTTCAAGAAATAACGAAGTTCTTCGAATCTGGTTTCTTCTTCTGTCCATTACAGCTCTGGTTCTTCTTCTTGAGCTCCTATTTTCCCCCTCTCCTTTGGTAGCGGCCAATAAGGTTGAGGTTTGGTGGGCTTTGGTGCGTCCTTGGGCGCGTGCAGGTGGTAACGTTTTCGCTTTCCGGTACGGACGTAGGGGCGTGCGCGCAAAGGGGAGAATTGGGAAAACCCGGCGATCGCGTGAAAGTCGCATGGTAACGGTAAATGAGGAGTCATGGAAAAAAACCTTGTAAAATACGCGAAAAGGTCGAAGAGTCTGTTACGTAGGAACAATTATTCCATTTTTTCTTCCTCCTACTACGCCTTTATTTGGAAATCGAGGGTGCATGCAGTCGAGTCTGCCCCTTCCGCGACGTCGCGATGACGTGACCCTTTTTCGGGGGAATCTTTCCGGACTCCCCTGGAATTTTCCATGCCCCCACCAGCTTTTTGGTCCGGGTTTCGAGTATAAAAAAGGCATGAATTCTGCCCTCGGCGGCTCAGTTTTAATCTAGCTTCGTGCACACTCCTGTACTGAACATTTTGACGCTTTGAGCTCAGCGAGATCGGGTACCGAGTCCCTTTCAAGCAATCTTATTTAAATTCGTTTTTAAGCGATATACATATTGTAGTATATCGTTAGGCCTTCGTTGGTCGGTAGTAACTCTTAAAACCGTACAGATTGAGAAGGGTGGATTTTGTTTAATTCAATTGTAATAGAACATAGCGCAGAAAATACAAGTTTAATATAACCGTACGCATTTTAATCATTGAGTCTCCTCAACCAGTCATTGGCAGTAACCTCCCACCAAGCAGATACACCTTAACCGCTCGAGGTGTATCGTTATACGTTACGAGTACTTTTTACTAACAATCCTGTGGCTCCCAGCGATGAAAGAGGCGCTGGTTTGTCCACGCAAACCTTCCTGTGGCTCCCGGCGATGAAAGAGGCGCTGGTTTGTCCACGCAAACCTTCCTGTGGCTCCCGGCGATGAAATAGGCGCTGGTTTGTCCACGAAATCTTACCATCCTGTGGCTCCCGACGATGAAAGAGGCGTTGGTTTGTCCACGAGAACCTTTACCTTTCCTGTGACACCCGGTGATGAAAGAGGCATCGGCAAGTTCACGCACTTCCTATCTACCCGGGCCCCAGTGACGAAAATCGCACTGGCCGTCCGCGACTAACAAATTCATAAAAACCGATCCTCGGCTTCGCAGCTGTGCCCCTTTGCCCTCGGCTCGTAACAAGTCATACAGCGTTTTCTAAGGATATGCGTACATTAAATAACAGATGTATAGATCGGGTTAGCGCATATGTTCATCTGAGTTTGAATTTAGCTCCCGAATTCCGGTCGCTATCGATAAGTGCGATTTTACTGTCGATTCAGGGTTCGATGTTACTAGACATTAAGCCTGACTGACGCGTAACACAGTATATACTGTGCACGTTTGGTATCACCGCGCATATGTTGTGCGCAGAGTTGTAGATTTCTTAACCAATGGTGATCGGAGCTTTCGTAGCGTTTCTGAGATGTGCAACAAGTGGGTAGTCAGTTTTCTCTCATCATTTGTGAAAGAATGTTGGTTGTGTTTGAAATGTATCGCAACTGCTCATAATGATTCTAAAAAAAACATATTTAACAGACTTACACTCAAGTATGAAAAGTACACAATTGAGCAACGACAGGAGTAGAGATATTGCTGTATTGGAAAGGTACGTGGATCTTGTAATATTAAATGAAATCAAATTTCTCAAGAGCTATATAGCATCGAGGTTATAATACAAATTGAAAAGAGGAAAGGACGTGGATCCCGGTTAATTGGGACACATTGGGACCGGACTAATTTGTCCCAAAAAAAGCGAATTTCAACGGGTAGCCAAAACCAATAGTTTTTGCTTCCGCTCTTTAGTATCTGTCCTAAATAAACGGCGATCCCGCTTAACCCAAATAACGCGGAATCCCCTATATATAGTACGCTATTTCAAATGTGAAGTGTACTAATTACTATTGAATTTTGTTGCACATAATTTCACATTCACTGTTTTCATTCGAATAACTGGCATAAATATCTGTTTCAAGTCTTTGTTTTGAATTGTGTTTTATAATATCGAGGCGTTACAATTCTAGGATTTCGCGTGTATCACTATTGTGTTATGTTTATATTCTTCAAACTAAGGACGATTTTTCGGTTCGAAATTATATACTATAGTCACCAAATAAAAAAAGGAAAATATACGTGTAATTGTTGAAGGATAGTGTTACTCTTCGAACTAACAATAAGTACAGTAAGTCTCGATATAAGCCGAAACCCTAAGAAACGAACTTTCGCTTGTAGCGAATACTTCCTATATTTCTTTATCCTTGCAAACGCAGCCGAACGTAGAAAAGGATCGAGCGACCAACGCAAAACAATATCAATGATGAAACTTTTTCATTTTTAATTTTTTTGTGTGTGAAAGTTTTACAAACAGATTTATGACATTGTTCTGATTAAAGTAACACTATACAATAGGACCATATTTACTGATTTCAATGCATTATACTCCACTTATTAAATAATGCAAATGTGATTGAAATTATGTCGAGTTTGGACTTACTTTAATCAGAATAATCGAACCAATATGTTGATAAGAATTGTATCAAAAAAGAACTTAAAATAAAAAATATTGCTGTGCATTGGTATCTTGATCAATACGAAATGCTCATTCATTAGGCTTCTGATCTTTGCCGATTTCTCACAATCGCACCTTCTCGTTCCTTTTTACTCGCTATCCTTTTCAACGTCCGAAATCTTATTATGTACTATGGCCGTTCCTGGGTTGTAGGCCGCCTAGGCGCAAAAACAATACTGCCGCTCCAATTAATGTAATATTACTTAATTAAGAGTTTGATCTGCAGTATTTTTTTCTGTATCTATATATATACATAGGTTTAAACAGTTATCGGGAAAAAAAGTATACTCTAGTTTTTGTTTTCATAAAATGAAAAAAAGATTTTATTTAAGATGAATATTTAATTCCAGATATAAGTAAATCGAGTTGTCTCGCTATAAGTTACGAGTGCGTTTTTACTAACAACCCTGTGGCCCCCGGTGATGAAATAGGCACTGGTTTGTCCACGAAAACTTTCCTGTGGCTCCCGGTGATGAAATAGGCACTGGTTTGACCACGAAAACCTTCCTGTGACACCCGGTGATGAAATAGGCACCGGCAAGTTCACGCACTTCATATCTACACGGCTCCCAGTGATGAAACACGCACTGGCTGTCCGTAACTAACAAACTCTAAACTAGCCGATCCTCGGCTCCGCAGCTGTGCCACTTTGCCCTCGAGTCGTAACAATGCTATAAAAAAATTAAGAAATGTCGATATTAATTCAATACCATACGCTTTAATCTAAAGTACTGTTTCTCGAAGTAGGAAACATTTCCCTAAAAATTAATATTCCGTTAAATAATTCAAATCCATTCAGATCCTTTCCACATCATCCACACATACTTGACACAAACATTCCAGATCCAGGCAACATTTTTTTAAACTGTCGGTATCTATGTATTTCTTCAAAAGAATACAAATAACTAAATATATATATTATTACATTGATCTAATAGCGTAAGTCTTTCCTCTAACGAATATTTTCGCCCCATCTGTAATGGGAAAATAAAAAATATTTCGCCAAAGACTATAAGGGGGTTAAATGTAGGGCTGGGTAAGGGGGTAAATTGTTCCCCTAAACCAAAATCGATTCATTGAGGGGCCATTCGATAGCTTATCAAGAAAAACCCATTTTGTGCCAAGTTTTAACCCTGTAACTCGGCGTGGGGGAGGGGGGGGGGTTTAGTTACAGCGAAGAAACAAAAATAGTTTTGTGCTCAATATCTCCCATTTTAGCGCATACAAAATGTTGACAAAAATCTGAGATATTGCAATTATGGAGGCACATATTATACAAGTTTTTCAGATTTCTAAAGTGGAAACCCGAGCTGCAAAAAGTAAAAAACGTCAAGCACTGCTGAAAAACTACAATTATACCTTTTTGGTAGGTACATATTATTGATTTTTTAATTAGTTAATTAATATTGTAAAAGATACTTTATTCCTTATCTTGCTACAGAATGCGAACTATAACTAGCAATACAAATGATCTACATGGTATAATATAAACAACTATAACGCTTAATGCAAAAACGATCGTTCCGCTATAACAGTCGTAAGGATACTGCGCCCGGAATAAGAAAAGAAACAACAATGAACCACACACTCGCTCTTGCATCTGCGCGTGAGCCAACCTGTTCGCTTCGTAGTTTCCAATACCTCCACTCGAAGTGGTGGTGCTCACGCGCACATATATTCGCATGTTCAATTCAAGTATCCCATGCCATTCCTAAATCTAATAAACAGTCACAATGTTTTATTCTGCTTAAACCCTTAGTTAATATGTCTGCAGGCATTTCTCCAGTTGACATATATTCGAGTTCGATTTTTCCGCTTTGATAACGGTCACGTATAAAATAATGACGTACATCTATATGTTTTGTTACGTATGAAGAATATGCCATACGTCGCTCTCAACGCGTTTTCGAGCTCGAGTCTGTGATGGGAAAACGCCCTAAAATTCTTTCGGTTACCATAAACAGATAAAGGGGTCCTGAGAACATGTGCGACCAGCTGCATTACGACCAAGACGGGCGTGGTCCGACGAAGACTTCTTAATTTCCTTATATGGAAAGTTCTAATGCGTTCCCGCGCATTTCGGGGGTATATAAACCCTCGAGGGGGGTTTCTACCCTCGTCGCTTCAGAGTTACATAGTCACGCGTAGAGTCGCGTCGCGCCACGCTCGTACAGAGTCAGTTATGTCAAGTGAGATTGGGCTTAGCGCACCTTTCGAATTGTGGCGGCGATAAGCCGGCGCCACGTCTCCGCCTTAGGTTTAAGGCAAAACCGTTTTGTGACTGGAAGTATCGGATGTAGCGTGAGGTGCGAATGAGAAGTGTTAGTGGAGATGTCGAACGAATGTTTATCTCTAGGAAAGAGCGAATGCTTTCTAGGAACGCACAAGAAGCTTCGAGTGCATGGTGACCCGTTGTCGACCTGTGACACGTGGCAAGGATGTGTGTGTCGGTGTGGGTCCGAATGAGTGAGAACGAATGAGGGGTAGAACGAGAGAGAAGCTGCGAGTGAGAGAATATATGGAGCGAATGATGCGTGCGAGGGTCAGTGAGTGAGCAGAGTTCAAGAAGAGTCTTGGTTAAAGATTTGAGTACAATAAAGCTTGTGTCAAGTATTGAATGGGAGGTTATTCCATTCCCTATCACCATATCCCACATTGGTGACCCCGACGTGATCTCTACGGGAGTGAACAGTGCAGATTTCGCGATACATATCGTCCGTTTTTGGTGAGGGTTGCATCGAGTGCACGAGACGATGTCAACGCCATCCGAGCAGGCCCCGGCAGGGGGTAGCGCGCCCGCGGTCAATCGCGTCGCCGTGCGTATACCGGAGTTTTCACCGACGGACCCCGAACTGTGGTTCGGTATGGTCGAACGTAGTCTCGACGCGAGCGGGGTGACGACCGAAATGACGAAGTTCGGGTACGTTCTAGGGGCACTTAAGCCCGAATACGCGGCGGAAGTCCGCGATATCATTCTGGCCCCCCCGGTCCAGCCGTACACGAAGCTCAAGGCAGAGCTTATCAAACGGGTGGGTTTGTCGCAACAGCAGAAAACGCGACGCCTCCTGGAGCACGAGGAGATAGGCGACAGGAAGCCTTCGCAGTTTCTACGCTACCTGCGGTCTCTGGGAGGAGCAGCCTTGTCGGAGGAAATCCTGCGGGCCTTGTGGATGGGCCGGCTACCGGCGAGCATGCAGGTCATTTTGGCCACGCAGCGGGACGTCGAGATCGACCGAGTCGCCGATCTGGCAGACACCGTCGCCGACGCAACGGGCCCACGAGCGCAGGTAGCCGAAGCCTCGGCAGGGCCATCTGTTCGTCCATCCTCAGCAATCGGTGAGCTCGAAGCACAGCTGTGCACGAAAATGTCGCAACTGGCGGCAACGTTCCAGCAGGAGCTGGCCGCGATTCGGCACGATATTAACACGGGTCCGCGCCGCTTCGCTTACCGACGGGACGCGTCGGGCCGAGAGCGTCCGCGATCGCGGTCCCGGGACCGTCGTCTCGAGCAACGCGGTGGGGCTTGTTTCTACCATTTCAAATTCGGAACGAACGCGGTACGGTGCGAACCCCCGTGTAACTGGTCCGCCCAGGGAAACGCGCCGGGCAGTCGTTGATGGCGGCCAGCGACCATTGCCCTTCGTCGTCGCGCCGTCTGTTCGTGACCGATCGAACCACCAAAACGCAGTTTCTGATCGACACCGGAGCCGATCTCTGCGTTTTCCCCCGATCGAGGGCTCGCGGGTTCCGCGAGCGAACCTCCTACGCGTTGTACGCGGCGAAACGGTTCGGAACGGTCTCGACCTCGGGCTCCGTCGCGCGTTCACGTGGCGTTTCGTGGTGGCCGACGTGTCGAAGCCGATAATAGGCGTGGATTTTCTCGCGCATTACGAGCTGCTGGTGGATGTTAGCCATCGTAGACTGTTGGACCGAGTGACGTCGATGACAGTGCCAGGACGCTCGGTGCAGGAGTGCGGGCCGTCAGCGCCGACGGTAAAAACAATTTTCGGCGACTCGAAGTTCCACGAGTTGCTGCACCGATTTCCGAACATTACGCGACCGGTGGGAACACCCGCGGAAGTAAGGCACGGAACGGTGCACTATATTCGCACCACGCCAGGACCGCCGGTGGCCTGCAAACCTCGGCGCCTCGCACCTGACCGTTTGAGGAACGCGCGACGCGAATTCGAGACTATGATGCGCCTCGGTATCACGCGCCCGTCGGAAAGTGCGTGGTCGTCGCCGCTCCACATGGTGCCGAAAAAGGGCCAAGACGCTTGGCGGCCGTGTGGCGACTACCGAGTGTTAAACGCGCGGACAGTGCCGGACAGGTATCCCGTGAAGCATATCGAGGATTTCGCTCACGCGCTTCACGGGAAAACCATGTTTTCGACGTTAGACTTGGTGCGGGCGTACAATCAAATTCCCGTGGCCGCGGAAGACATTGCCAAGACCGCGATAACGACTCCATTCGGCCTATTCGAATTTCCTTGTATGTCGTTCGGGTTGCGGAACGCGGCACAGACGTTTCAGCGTTTCATCGATGAAGTGCTACGCGGGTTGGATTTCGCGTACGCGTACATCGACGACATATTGGTGGCATCTTCGACCGAAGAGGAGCACATGCGCCACTTGGAGGAGGTGTTCGCGCGGTTGTGCAAGCACGGCGTGACGATCAACGCGGCGAAGTGCAATTTTGGACAAGCGCGAGTCAAGTTTTTGGGATACGCCGTATCAGCCGACGGTACTCGCCCGTTGGAATCCAAGGTGGAAGCAATTGCAAACTACCCGCAGCCGACCACCGCGAAGCAGTTGAGACAGTTCCTGGGTATGTTAAACTTTTACAGACGTTTCATGCCCAGGGCTGCGCTGGTGCAAGCCCCGCTCAACGGCCTTTTGCACGACAAGGCCAAGGGTAACGCTAAGGTGGCATGGACCGACGAAGCCGTTGCAGCTTTCGTCGAAGCGAAGGAAAGCCTGAGGCAGGCAGCGTTGTTAACGCACCCGCGGGACGGGGTACCGCTCGGGTTGTTCTGCGACGCGTCCGATTTTGCCGTCGGAGCGGCGCTGCAGCAGCGTGTCGGAGCGACCTGGCAGCCGTTGGCATTTTTCTCGAAAAAGCTCAGCCCCACGGAACGGAATTACGGCGCGTACGATCGAGAGATGTTGGCGATTTATATGGCGATAAAGCATTTCAGGCACATGGTGGAGGGGCGAACCTTCGCGGTCTACACGGACCACAAACCGATAACTTTTGCCTTCCAGCAAAAGCCCGAGAAGTGTTCTCCCAGGCAATTCAGGTACCTGGACTTCATCGGGCAGTTCACCACCGACATTCGCCACATCGCCGGTAAGGATAATGTTGTTGCCGACGCACTGTCGAGGTTGGAGGAGGTCACGGAATCCTTCAGCTACGCCGATTTAGCCGAATCTCAGCATCACGACGCGGAGCTACAGGCGTACATGCGGGGGGATGTTCGGAACAATTTACGGTTCGAACGGATACGTCTGCCCGGTACGGGCATCGAAGTGGTCTGTGACGTGTCATCTGGGGTCATTCGACCGTTCGTCACAGGGCCTTTCAGACGAGGCGCCTTCGACTCGGTGCATCGCCTCGCGCACCCAGGGATTAACGCGACGGTAAAGTTGGTGACGGAACGATTCGTTTGGCCGTCGGTTAATGCCGATTGCCGGAGTTGGGCTCGCCGTTGCGTACCGTGCCAACGAGCGAAGACGAGCAGACACGTTTCCGCGCCGCTGGGAAGTTTCAACGCGCCGTCCGGGAGATTCGAACACGTCCATATAGACATTGTCATTCTTCCGGTTTCAGAGGGTTTTAGGTATTGCCTAACGTGTGTCGACCGCTTTACGCGTTGGCCCGAGGCTTTCCCGATTAGGGAAGAAGAGACCGCGACCGTGGCACGAGCCTTTTACGACGGTTGGGTGTCCCGGTTCGGAACCCCGCTGCGTATAACCACCGACCAGGGCAGGCAATTCGAGTCGCATTTGTTTAGAGCATTGTCCCAGTTAACAGGGGCAACACACTGGCGGACAACGGCCTATCACCCGGCAGCAAACGGGATGGTGGAAAGGTTCCACCGCCAATTTAAGGCAGCGATCCGCTGTCAGCAGAACGTCCGTTGGACGGTAGTACTTCCCACCGTTTTGCTGGGCATACGCGCAGCCTGGAGGGAAGATTTGCAATCCACCGCAGCGGAGATGGTCTACGGCGAGACGCTGCGTCTGCCAGGTGAATTCCTGACACCACAGGGCAGAGATTCGCAGCCGCTACCAAGGGATTTCGTCGGGAGGTTGCGCGAGTATTTCGCAACCCTCGCCCCGACGCCTGGCAGCAACCACTCGTCGAGGCGGATATTTGTTTTCAAGGACCTTGCAGTGGCGGAGTATGTTTTTCTGCGGAACGACACCGTCCGAGGAATCCTCCAGTCGCCGTACGACGGACCGTACCGGGTCCTCAGCCTAGGTACTCGGACCTTTTCGCTGAGCATTCGGGGTAAGCCGGTCACGGTTACCGTGGATCGGCTGAAGCCGGCGTATTTGCTGGCTGCAGATCCAGCACCGCCGACGCCCGGGGCAGCGCGTCCAGCGTCACCTGAGCAGCCCGAAGAACCAGCGGCAACCACGCCGATCGAGAGCACGGGGCGGTTCGCCCGTCCATCGCCGTCGTTGCAGGAGCCGGCGTTGCCGCCTCCCATCCTGACTACAGCAGATCCGAGCATACGCGTTACTCGGTCCGGAAGAAGAGTGCGATTCCCGGACCGATTGCAAATTTCGTGATTAGGTCAATCACTGGCGGGGGGGTGATGTGGCGGCGATAAGCCGGCGCCACGTCTCCGCCTTAGGTTTTTAGGCAAAACCGTTTTGTGACTGGAAGTATCGGATGTAGCGTGAGGTGCGAATGAGAAGTGTTAGTGGAGATGTCGAACGAATGTTTATCTCTAGGAAAGAGCGAATGCTTTCTAGGAATGCATGAGAAGCTTCGAGTGCATGGTGACCCGTTGTCGACCTGTGACACGTGGCAAGGATGTGTGTGTCGGTGTGGGTCCGAATGAGTGAGAACGAATGAGGGGTAGAACGAGAGAGAAGCTGCGAGTGAGAGAATATATGGAGCGAATGATGCGTGCGAGGGTCAGTGAGTGAGCAGAGTTCAAGAAGAGTCTTGGTTAAAGATTTGAGTACAATAAAGCTTGTGTCAAGTATTGAATGGGAGGTTATTCCATTCCCTATCACCATATCCCACAGAATCATAGATTAACCCGTTAGAATCCGCTGGTCCGGTTCAAGTTCTTCTCAGACCCCGCATCGCCAGTGCGTCCACACCGTGCAAATATTTAGGTAACTTACACATTTTATATTATTTCATCGCGACAATTACAATTGTACAAACGACTGATTTGAATATATATATAATAATTTGTTCACCATTAGATCGAGTAGATTCGTTAAATCCATTTTTACCCCGTAATCCTTTATATCGGTAGTAACGATCCCACAGATACAACTTAACCGCTCGAGTTGTATCGAATATTAATTTAAAGTTACGAGACAAACTAACATTTCCTGCGACTCCCTGATTTCGCATCAGGCTCGTTCGCACGCCTTATCCAAACAAAATAACTATAAATACTCCAACCCAGTGGCTACCCGATTTCGCATCGGGTTCGTCCTCGCTACACACATCCCAGCGGCTCCCCGATTTCGCATCGGGTCCGTCCGTGCACCTTACTAACAAATTCTCAACCATATTCCTTGGGTTATATCAACCTCGCCGGCCTAGGCGTTGCTCACAGACCCGGCTCCTAACAGTTTTGTGCGCGAGTGGTAACACAAACTTTTTATTAACTTTTGAACGCCTTGATTGTCATTTAACAGCGTCACTCTATCATTCGTTATGCCAATAATTATGTGGGACACGGAAATGATGTAAACTGGTGTAGTGGGATAGAATTCTTTATTCGTTGCTATCTACCTCGTGCTGCTCGGTTTCGCTCCACTCGACTTACTGTTCGAGCCTCGTGCCCGCCCTCAAGATCTCTCAAGATGTAACCTCCGGAGGGGGTGTATTTCCTGGGAATGGCCCCGTGGCCTCGGAAATTGATATTCGTTTCGAGGAATCGTCGCTCGACGCTATCCGCCTGATAATCCAAACAGAGGATCACTCGGCGAGCGGATATTTAGATCACGCTGTGGCGACGTGGTCGTTCCGCGTATCGCCACACTTCTCATAATAGCTTGCAAGTACAATGCTTCCTTCGTTTCCTCCGACATGGCCAAATACTTTGCTTCTGTACTCGATAACGCCACCATGCGTTGTTTACGCGCTTCCCAGCTGATGGCCGCGCCCGCCAATATAAACGCATACCCCGAGTGTGATCGTCTGTCCGACTGGTTCGCGCCCCAATCAGCATCCACATCAGCATACAAATCTATATTTGTTTTCTCGTGTAATAAACCGTAATTAGTAGTGCCCTTTAATCTTCCTCATCGTAATTTGAATTGCATTGACTCATAGAATTTACCGCGTATGCGATACCCGGTCGTGTAGTAACTGCGAGATACATAAGTGCGTCTATTAACTGTTGATACGAATATTTTTTCATAACATTTTCGTTTGCGTGTTTGGTCTCTTCAATTTACACTCCGATTCAATTAGAGTTTGAACGGGTTTACACCCTCTCATATTATAACGCTCCAAGATTTGTTCGGTATAATGACACTGGGATAAGAAAACTTGTCTCAATTCACGGTTGTGTCGAAGAACAGTCCCCAGACATCTCGTGGCTGATCCCAGGTCTTTCATCTCGAACGATTGAGTCAAGGATTCCTTTATTTCGCGTATCCATTCGATATCTACAGACGCTATGAGCAAGTCGTCTACACAAACTGCCACTAACATAACTTGCCTCTTTCTGTGTGCCACAAACAAACACGGATCCTGCACCAATGACCGCAAGCCAGGCTGATGCAATTTGGTTGTCAGTCGCTGGTACCATTATAACCCCGATTGTCGCAAACCTTATAGTGCTCTCTGCAACATGCATACTGGGTCCCTGCCTGCTTGTAACGCGCGCTGCCAACGCATCGCAGTCACTTCAATATTCTTATCGCGGTTCAGCGATACACACGGTCCTGTCGATTCCCCCAAACCGGACAAAAACAATGAAAACTGTTCCAGAATCTCCATATATACACTTTCTTCGAGTTCTCCGTTTAAATATGCGGTCATTACGTCCATTTGATGAATGTTGAAATTTAGTTCCGCTGCCAACGCTGCCAACGAACGTATGTATGTTAAACGTACCACCGGAGAAAAAGTTTCGAAGAAATCCTCCCCTGGCCGCTGCGAGCATCTCTTAGCTAGCAGGCGTACCTTTTTCTTACCCTTTGGTGTTCCATGATTTTTCGTGCAAAACACACATCTGTTCTCAATCACTTTGCGTGCGTTTGATTGTTCGACAATTTCCCCTGTATTATTGCGCACATGAGCAAGATACTCATCCTCCGTGGCCTTCTTCCATGCATTTGCTTCGTCTGTGTTCATTGCATCGTTTAAGGTTAATGGTTCTTGAGCAAAAGCGAGATTCGCTATATCGCAGTCTTTGAAAATAGCATCATCTTCTTGCTCGACATTAGCTTCTTCTTCCATGTCGGTGTGTTCATATGTTCTTGCTGGTTGAAAGATTTTTCGTGGTCTTCCAGCTGAGCCTGTACGTTAAAATCGGGGACAGCCTCTTCCACGCCATTGTTATTGTCCAGTTATTGCTCGATTAGGAACCACTTGTTCTGCGGATGCATGCACCACTCGTTCCGTGGGTGTATGCACCACTTCACCACACGATGTGCTATTTTCTGCATTTTTCGTCAAATTTATGTCAACCGGATCTTCTTCACTATTCACTGTTTCAATACTTCGATTAATATCTTTCACTGTGTTTTCGTTAAAAAAATCTTCATACTTAATCTAAAAACTAGGTTCGTCTACGAATTTCACATCTCGACTCAGTATAACTTTTCGCGACTGGGGACACCACAGATGATACGCTTTCGACTCTTTAGAATACCCAAGTAACATACACTCTTTCGATCGCGTATCGAATTTGCCTTTCGTCGGTTCTTTAACTAATACGTACACTTTCGATCCGAACACTTTCATATATTTCATTGTAGGCGTTTTGCCCGTCCATAGTCTATATGACATTTGCCCGCTTAGGGCTTTTGTAGAACATGGATTTCGTATTTAGCATACGGTGTTTATCACCTCCGCTCAGAATACTGGAGGAACACCAGCCTGTCGCATCATGCATCTGGCCATTTCTACTAACGTTCTATTTTTTCGTTCAGCCAATCCGTTTTGTTGCGGCGTGTCGAGTGTTGACAAACGACATCTTATTCCGTGTTGTTCCAAATATGCGTCAACTCTCGGTTACAGTATTCTTTACCGTTGTCTGATTGTAAGGCTTTGATCATTCTTCCTGTTGATAACTCTTTTGCGACCTTGAACTTCTAAAACGCTCTTAATACTTCTCATTTTTCTTTTATAACATATATTTCACACCAACGCGATTGATCGTGTATGAATGTAACCAAATATCTTGCCCCGCTATCTGACACGCGTCTCATCGGGCCACACACATTACTGTGCACAATTTCCAAAAGTTCACTCGTACGACGATCTTTACTTTTCGAGTAAACAGGTGCGTGTTTGTTTTTCACGTATACACACTTCGCAAGTCGACAACCTTAGATCTGCTCTAAAATCTAAACCTTATTTAAATGTCCCATTCGGCAATGCCAAGTGTCTAATTCGCTGGAGAAGCAATATTTCGTTTCAACGCTATTTGCAGATTCTACATAGCTTTTTACGTAGTACAAGTTTCCCATTCTTTCTGCTCGTAATATAATGTTTTCGTTTCTGTCAATTACGATTGCGTCTCTTTGACGCAATCGTAAGAAGGTTCATGATGTACGCTAGATAATAATACTACACATTTCCGAGGTTTTGGAACGTAAGAAACTAAAGTTAATTTGTCAGTAAATAAAAATATTGAGCTATACTGGTTGCGGTTTTGTGGCATCGCGAGTGTCTTCGGGATGTCCCATCTATTTTTCCGTACTGTTCCGACTAGAAATACGTTGTCTTCTAATAATTGCTCCGCCAATGTAACGTCTGTAAAAAAAACTGTCATCCGTCTCACGACACGTTGCCCTTGTTTTTTTCTGGAGTCTTTCCACGTTTGCCCAGGTACCCTTCCATGTTGCAGCAGTAGAACGTTTTGGAATCGCACAGACTCCAAATTTTTATTCCATACTTACCCGGCTTGCTTGGCATGTATACCTTGAAAGAACAACGGCCACGAAACTTGACTAGCTGCTCATCGACGCATCCAACATCTGTTGCGTTATAAGCAGCTTGGCAATTTTTGACGAAAATATTCGACAAACAACTCGCAGTGGCGCCAATTTATCTACTGCCTTCCTTTCTTCGCGTGTCACGGGATTGTCAAAACGGATGAATCTCAAAATATCCCTAAAACGATCGCGTGACATTACTGCGGCATGAAATGGTCGCGACAATCCTTTGTTGTTCTTGTTCTCCCATAAGTCATCTTTGCATTCGCGTGAATCTCTGAATCGCCCAATCAGCAACAAAAGGCCGAAAAATGCATCTATTTCCGTGCGGTCCACTGGCTTCCACTTCTTATTGTTTGGTATACTGTCCACTGCCTTCTTATTTGTGTATAGAATTATCGTTTCCATTATTTCTTGATCCATGAATAAATGAAAACATTCATCTATGCTTTCAACATTTTCACTCTTCTTTGTAAGTGAAGCTCCCTGTGAAAAATGATTACCGGTTCTACTATTGACACTCGCTGGTGCGACGTACTGCCAGTTACGTCCACAAATATTTTCGTTGTGTCCATCTTCATCTTTGTGCAACTCGTCATCTTCTGTATCTTGCACCTCTGGCTCAGCATCACTATGCGACGCACTCCCACCATCTGACGATGCATCAGAATTGTAAGCATCTTCCGGAAAATCACCAACAAGAACTTGCTCCTTTTTTTGTAAAAGAGACACTGTAACACAGTCAAGAAATAACAAAAAAAAAAAACTATAAAGGAATTCAAAGAGACATTCGCTCAAGTCGCTGGTCGTCGCAAGAGTAAGCCTTCGCTGCACATTTGTTTCTATGCTCCGTAATCGCTAAAACGTGGTAAAAACCCCAAAAATGAATATTTTCGTATGGTCATTTTAACCGTTGTTTAGGCTACCTAGCTCCGGGTTTTTCCGGAAACCGCTAAAAGGGTCCACCGTCACACGACCTACCTACCATGGCCTACCTATACAAACAGCTCTGCCACTGTGTGCGTATCGGTCTCCAAAACAGTGACTCCGGCATCGCTGTCGGAGGGTTAAGACGATGTAATATTTGCCGCATACTTTCCTCGGTACCCTCGATGCCCTCATCACGACCAACCGCAAGTGATCGGTTCGCACCTGAGCGCGCGTCGGCCGATGCCCGACGGGCGCTCTCATTGGCCAGTGTTTTTAGTTAATAACTCAAGAACGAAACTATATAAAACATTATTACCAAGGAAAAAGTTGTTTATAAACACCCCCGCTACACCCCAATCCTCGATGTTCCCTGAGTGTTCTGTCACCCTGTATGTACCGCCTTGGTTACGAAGCAGACAAACAGACAGATGTATGTTTTGTGAGCTATTCGTGCGCGTCCCTTCTCTTTGATAAAAAAAAAAGCGGTCCTGCGTAGTCTGCACCGCAGGTGTGAAATGCGCGTGCGGGAGTAACCCGTGATGCGGGTAAGCTGCCCATCATATAGTCCGAACTAGTCGGGTTTGTCCGGAAGCATCTCATGCAGCGGCCTATGGTCCGTTTGGTCACTCGGTGCCCGTTAATATGCCAGAATCGCGTACGTAATAACGCGAGGGTAGCTTGGCAGCCTGAGATGTTCATGCTCTACGAGGATCGTGGTGAACGCGTGGTCTGCTGGTATTACAGTTGGGTATTTGTGACTGGTATGGAATGGTATGGCGCATTGGCTAATCTGCCGCCCACCCTCATCAGGCCGTCTGCATCGAGAAATGGGCTGAGGGAAACTAAGCTGCTGTTTTTTTCAATTCCCTTTCCCGCTGACAGAATTTCTATTTCTGCCGCGAATTTCACTCCCTGAACGAGTCGCACCAGTAATTTTTCGACCTCCGTCAGCTCTTGAGTGGTTAGGTGATGCCTAGTTTTTGCGCGAACACCCCCCCCCCCCTTTTGTCGGGTGGAATTTATAAATTTCAAGCAGTATGCAGCTATTCTGCGCAGTCTTGAGTATGAGGAAAAATGCGAGAATAGTTCTGTGAACCCAGAGCGTGGTATCTTTGTTGATACTAGACATGCGGGGCCCGACGAGCGTGCCTCAGGTATGTGCCGCATAGAAATCTCGGTGCGTGGTAATTGTGTTATGCCACTTGAAAACCACGTGGGCCCGTGCCATCAGTGTGGCTTTATGTTATTCTGTATGTTATTCTGTACGGCCGAAGCATTGCATCCGCGTGAAATGCGGTCGGCTGGATTGTCGGCAGACATCACGTGCCTCCATGTACCGGAAGAAGTTGGCCTTTGAATCTCGGACGTCCGATTTGCTCCGCAGATTTTCCACCTAACCGATTCGTCTTTGATCCATGCAAGTACTATAGTGCTGGCCGTCCAATAATTCTCGCTGTCAATGCTTAATTGAAGTGCTTCCCTTGCCTTGGTTGCTGGTTGACCACCTTTAGAAGCGCGACTGCCGATTTTTCACAAAGCAAACGAAACCCCCAGTCGCTCTTATTGTTGAGGGTGCGCAAGTATATGCATGCCCCGTAAGCACTCTCGGATGCGTCCGAGAAACCATGCATTTCTATTTTCCGTTGACCTCTACACACTGCTCGTCCAGGAATTTGTAGGCAACTAAGGGAAGGCAATTCACTTCGAAACTCGAGCCACGATGCATGTATTTCCTGCGGTAGGCTCTCGTCCCATCCAAACTGCTGCTGCCACAGCTTTTGCATTATCAGTTTGGTCCTCGTTATCACCGGCCAAGCAATCCTAGCGGATCGAAGGTCTGGGCGATTTCCGATAGAATTATCCGCTTCGTGATGCGGTTCGTGGTATGATTTTTTATTGAGTATCTCAATTCATCCGAATCAACCGTCCATAGCAGCCCTAAGATTTTTGGATGCTTGTCCGGTAGTGGTATTGGCACCAAGCACTTGCCTTCGTTGGAATCTGCTAAAACGGAGGCCTCGTTGCTTGCTCACTTTCGTAGATCAAACCGACCCTTTTGAGAATGCGGTTGGTTTTGCAGCCGGTCAGTAGATCGTCTACATAGAAACCTTGCTGTATTACGCGACTCGCCAAGGGAAAAAGGGTTTCGTGTTCTTCGCCAGTCTTGGTTAGGACCCGAGTAGCGAGGAAAGAAGCCGCTGTTATGCCGTACGTTACAGTGTTCAGTTCGTACGCGCGAATCGGTTCGTTACGATTTGGGCGCCATAGTATCCTTTGAAACGTACGATCCTCTTGCCGCACCCACACTTGCCGATACATTTTTGCAATGTCGGCACACAGAACGAAACGGTGTTTTCTGAAAAGGAGGATGATTGACAAGAGGTCGCGTTGTACTGTTTTTCCGGCTAACTGCATGTCGTTAAGTGAGAGACCGGAGGACGTTTTGGTTGAGCCATCAAGACGACGCGAATTTTCGTAGTAGAATTGGCTGCCTTGAACACGGCGTGGTGGGGGAGATAATAATTGGGCTCTGGCTTGCCATCGATCTCGTCATCAATACGTGTCATGTGACCCAAGGACTCGTATTCACACATGAATGCAACGTATTGATGGCGACGGTCGCGATTTTGAGAGAATCTGTGCTCCAGTTTGATCAGTCTTTTTTCGGCCTGACTTCGCCATTCCCCGAGTTGTTCTAAACGGTCGTTGAACGGAAGAGCGACTACATATCTTCCGTTATTGTTGCGTCTCGTGTTACTGATGAAATGCCCCTCAGAAGGGTGAGTGGCATCAACTTGGGGTTTGCCCGGACGATAGGTTGCGTCTTCAATTTCCTAAAAACGCGAGATGGCTTATTCGAGTTCCACATTGGTTACAATATGGCAAACTTGTTTGTCGGGCTTTTGGGTGATGCTAAGATCCCGGTGCAATTGTCCTCCAAGAATCCATCCTTGCCGCGTTTTTTGCCATAGCAAGCCGGTGTCCCCTGCGCGATGTTGACCAATACAATGTAGCGTCCAGAACAGGCTGGCCCATAATAGCAGGTCAATGGGGCTGGGTTTGTTGAAACGGGGATCTGCAGGCGCGATGCCACCCGGTGCTATAATGATCGCTTTTCTTAACGGTACATTTGGCATGTCCTTGGTGATATTTTTTATTACTAGGCAGCAGAGGCCTGAGCTGAATCCCTTGCAACGCGAATGAATTTTTACGTTTTCCCTTGCTCTTATTTGTGTCGCGCTTCTACCTAGACCTGCGATGGTAGTATCTTTCGCGTATGTTGGAATGCCAGTTCTTTGGCAGAAGTCTTCCCGTAAAAAGTTAGCCTGGGATCCGGCATCTAAAAGAGCACGGCATTCATGGAGATTGCCGTGCCCACCCTCTATATAGATTAACGCGGTGGGTAGGACTGCGTACTCGAACGTGGGTCCTCGCGAGTTCGAGATGTAAGATTGGATCGCGGATTCCGTAGAGGTGGAGCCGTTATGTTCAGGCGCGAGATCTTTATGCAGTAGTGTATGATGCTTCCTTTCACACTTCCTAAAATTATCCGTTGTGCAGTTTTTAACGCTATGACCCTAAGAGAGGCAATTAAAGCAGCATTGAAGCCGCTTTACCTCTTCATGCCGTTCAACGTGTGACATGGCTCGCAATTGCGGACATTGATGAAATGAATGGCCTTCGTAGCATAGCGGACATTGGGCTTGCTTGCTCGCGACGTGAGCCGCCATGCCTTCCGGGTGGAATTTAACTCTTATTTCGATCAACCGGTTATGCTGTTTGTGCGGGACTACCGTTTTTGCAGCACGGGCCCATTCGAGCAGTTTCGTTTGCTGCTCGATAAAATCGGAGAAGTCCTCAATCCGTACCTTTCCGTTGAAACTGACTTGGGCCTAGTCCCACTCTATATGTGTGACCGGATCTAATTTTTTTGCAAGCACGAGGATGACTAGAGTATCTCAAGCTTCTGCGGGCTCCTTCAGAGCTCCTGTAATTAGGACGTGATTATTTGCCGTGTCGATGAATTCCCGGAGGGCGTCACAAGTTTGCTTATGCACTGGCTTGATTTCAAGGAGAGCATTCGCGTGATGGTGTACTAACGATATCGGATCCTCGTAGCGCTTTTTCAGTATAGACCAGGCTAGTTTATAATTTGCGGCTAATACCCTGAGTGCTTTGATGGTACGAGCCGCCGAACTCTTCAAGGCCGCTTCCAGGAAGTGGAAACGCTCAATATCGCTTAGAGAATCGTTATTATGAATGAGTGATTCGAATGTGTCCCGGAACTTGAGCCAATCGCTATAGTTTTTCTATCATGTTTATGTCCATTTCTGCGGTGATTTTGTCTATGATGTTTTTCAGTGTCGTTAGTTTGGCCTTTGCCGCGCCGCGCTGAGCGATGAGTTGTCTCATTTGACTTTTCATTGCAACGATTAGACACAAATTTGAAGGTACTTACGAACGGCTAAGATGAGTTCCGGTAGATGCTGCTTGTTCCTTCCGCGTGTCTGTGTTTCCTAGGCTGCGTTTCTGTGTGTTGCAGTACGTCTTGCTATCTCGTCCAGGGGTGTGATGCCTCTCAGGATAGACACTCACTTTTACCCTCCTGGATGGTGCCTGGATAGGTTGTCGCTGTAGCTGATTCACGTTGACAACGTCTCACATAGGTAGTAGTCTCGTAGAAATCAGGATCCTGGATTTATTGACGACTGCTAGCGCACTGGTTACCACTTACACTCGTCGAGAACGCAATAGTTCCAGATTGCTTTGGTGTGGTATAGTGCTGTCTTCTTGCAATTCCTTTGTAGCTCAATCCGGCTCGAAACACCAATGTTAAATATTAGCGGTTGATCTTACGATCGTTCTGGTTTTGATGTTAATTTGCACGAGGCGTGTGCCGACTAATGGTTGTATGTATTGCTTCTCGAAGGACCAGGCGGAATGTTCAATTTCCGGCACGTGTATAGTTGCGGAAGGAAAGAGAGTTGATGTTTGTTTCGTAGTTCCTTTGTGAATAAATTTATTGAAACAAATGCCTGCTTATATACTAATAGTGAATACGAGGGTCGTCCAATTAGAGGCCTCGCTGGCAAGTTTGGGGTAGCCAGGTATGCTCGCCCCGGTTAACGGTATCGGGCGCGTGGGCCCGAGGGTTGGCTGTTGGTTCGTTCCACTGGAGCGGCGTAAGTTTGCGATACGCTAATTCCTATTCAGAGATGAAGGCGAGAAAGATGGATGTCTTTTAGCTTAGTGTAGTTTTATTAGAAAAACCACCGCGGAGCGCAAATTATTATGCCAGATGTCTCTGAATAGACTTGCTAGGTATCGCATCGTAAAGCTAGAGTCCGATGATCGACTCGCCGAAGTCTTAATACCTCCTTCAATTCACCATTTATGAATGCAGGCTTTACATCCATATGGCCTGACAGTAAATTAAACTGATTCGCAAAAGCAATTATAAATCTAAAACTCGCCATTCTTGCAACTGGCGCAAATGTTACATTATAATCAGTTAAATATTCCTGACCAAACCTACAAGCAACAAGACGTGCCTTGTATCTTGAAGGATTTCGGAGTTCATTATTCATTATGGTAAACATCCATTTAAAATCAACAACATTTCTATCTTTAGGTCTCTACTAAAATCCTGTTACGAGCCGAGGGCGAAGGGGCGGAGCCGAGGATCGGTTATTTATGAGTTTGTATTTTCTACTTTTCGGTTCTTACTACAGTCAGATTGTATTCTACAAAATCCACACTTCTCACTCTGTACGGATTAAGAATATATACTGCCCAACAAAAAGGCCTGACGAAAAACGAATTTATGAAAATTGCTCGAAAGTTACTCGGAAGTCATGAGCTACAATATAGTTGCTAATATAGAGCTACAATATCAAAATGCGATCATTTTGAACTTACTCGAAGCTAGATTAATACTGAGCCGACGAGGGCAGAATTCGTGTCCTTTTTATACCCGAAAGCCGGACCAAAAAGCTAGTGGGGGCACGGAAAATTCCAAGGGAGTCCGGAAAGATTCCCCCAAAAAGGGTCACGTCACCGCGACGTCTCGGAAGGGGCAGGCTCGACTGCATGCACCCTCGATTTCCAAATAAGGGCATAGTAGAAGGAAGAAATGAAATAATACTTCCTACGTAACAGTCCAAGTTTTATTTATGAATAGAGCATTTAATTCCGTATTAATAGCTTGATCCCATTTAATTTTATCTTCGCTATTTTTAATATAATCATATATTAGGAATTTTATTAATAAATGATTGTGCACACATGAGATGATCATATTGTGTGTTATTTTTATTATATGAAATAGCAGGACGTTGCTTAATCCTATCACTCCTTCTATGTTCCGAATTTTCTTGTATAATAACCTTATCTTTTTGAAATGACGACTCATTGTGCATATCTGTTTCTACTCCGGGTTTGTTAAATTCATCATCTAAATCCACCTCACTTACTTTTATACTCGACTCATGTTCATCTGATTTGTCAGTATCAGATTTACTAAACATTTCACTTATTTCTACTGATTTCGATCCCCTTTCAGATACATCAGTTTTATAACTTTCACCAATCATACTTTCAGATCTAAATGTCAGTACTGGTTTCATCTACAATTACATCTCTAACCGTAATAAAATTTTCCTTTTCCACATCCCACATTTTATAGCCATTCGATTCATAGCCCATTAAAATTCATTTCCATGACTTTTCATCGAATTTTGTTTTTTTAATTTTATTATGAACATAAACAGTTGAACCAAAAATTCTTAAATATTTCAATTTAGGCTTCTTATTGTGCCATAATTCAAATGGTGTTTTATTTTCTCTCAAAGCTCCAGTTGGGGTTAAGTTAATTAAATACGTAGCAGTAAGCACTGCTTCACCCCAAAACACCTTATCTAAACCAGCCCCACTTATCATCGCGCGGGCTTTTTCGATTACTGTTCTAACCAAGCGTTCTGAAACGCCACTCAATTATGGGGTACGTGGAACAGTTAAATGAAAACTTATACCTTTTTGCACACAATAGTCTTTTATCTCATTCGATAAGTACTCTCTACCATTGTCACAATACAAATTGGCAATTTTTAAATTAAAATGTGCCTCACTTTTGCAATAAAATCTTTAAATACAGAAAAAACATCTGATTTATAAGTGATCAAATATATAAATAATGAGTAAACTCATCTATAAATAATACAGCATAATTTTTATCATTTATGGTACTTGGAGTGATAGACCCGCAAACATCTGAATGTACAATAAACAATTGCAGTTTTATATGATTTGTGCCTTTATCCTTTTGAAACGGTAACCGTGCTTGTTTGCCTTTTATACAAGCTTCGCATAAATTATCTACCGGCATAACTGTATTAATATACTCTATATCCTCGACCATTTATTTATCTTTCAAATCAATAAATTTTCTTTTTCCAATGTGGCCTAGCCATTTATGCTACAGTTCATAATTATTAACTACTGAGCTATGTGCTTGTGAATTATAATTATTTACCCTTTTTTTACTACCTTTAAAATCGATAGCTGTTAAATTATCTAAGAGCTTACGATACATTACCATTTTACCGTTTTTCGTAATTCTGACCCCATCCTCGTTGAACGCGATGCACAACCGTGCTTGTTGCAATCTTCGTACAGACAAAAGGTTGTACGGGGCATCTGGGCAGTATAGGACGTCTTCCAGGACACCCTCGATTCCCATATTGCTGGTCACTTGAATTTGCCACGTTTTTGTTGCCGTAATAAATGTCCCGTTCTTCGCCACCATTATGTTGACGGGTGGTTGCAGCTTGACGAAAGTTGAAAACACTTCATCCGTTTTCACTATATGGTCCGAGGCTCCCGAGTCCAACAGGAAAGTTAAGTTTTGAATCGCTACAGGTCGATGGTTCCCAGCCATAAACGCAAAACCAGATGTATTTTCATTTGACCCGCTTGACCCAGAAACATTTATGGTTTGAACCATTCTCTTCCTTTCTTCCTGCTGCTGAAAGTTTTTTTTATTGTAAAAACAATCTTTCATTTTGTGTCCTTCCCTTCAGCAATGGTGATATTTAATTATTTGCCAACTTTTATTATAATTTTTAAATCTGTTATTACTTCTTTTAAATGTTGTTCGCACTTCATTACTATTGCTATTAAACTTCTATGCATGGAGCACTTTCGTGCTTGTAAAATTATCTACCGCCCTTATTTTTATTTCGTGATCCAGTAGTCTAACTTCTACAAAGGCCACGGTTAAATTATCTTCTGACAAGGTCTCAATTGCCGTTATCACTCCATCGTATGATACTCGAAGAAACAGCAAATGTGCAACCCTGTCAGTCTCTTCTAATTTTGGCCCTGCTGCTGACAATTCCGTGATTAAATCGTCAAAGATGGTAAAATGTTTTATGAATGGTATATCCCCTTGCAATTTTAAACTCAACAATTGCTTTCGGAGTACTAGTTGTGTGGCTAGACTTTTCCTCTCATAAATCGCGTCTAAACCTTTCAATATTTCCCTCACCGTGCTTCCAGTTTGTACAAACCCTAAGAATGAGTCCGATAACTATCACGCTCTTGGCAACCCTTTCTGCTTTAACCCACTCTGCATTTAACCCCTCGGGAATGTCATCATTTGTTACATAAAGGACTTCGCGTTCATTCATCGAGGCACAAATCGGAACTTTCCACACACTGTATTTATCCCCATCAAAAGGCTTAATTAAAATTAAGCCTTTTGATTTAAAAATTTTCCATTGTTTAATTTTTTTTTTACTTAGTCACCAAAGCACTTAATAATACTTCTAAATATAGTTTTGAAAACACTGTACACAGTTTTCACTACCAAATAAAATATATGCAGGGTGACAAAACACTCAGAGATCATCGAGAATTGGGGTGTAGCTGGGGTGTTTATAAACAACTTTTTCCTGGATTATAATGTTATATATAGTAGTTATTAAACATACACTGGACCCATAACCTATTGAAAATGGCGTGTTAAATAAAATAACTAGTATATGTTTCTCAATCCGTGTATTTAAACTAGCTCTCAACGAATGTCCTTTGACCATGAAAAGTTCTCTGGAACTGAATGAAAACACCCAGAAGAACTGGGATCCACTTATACAACCATTTTACAACCCGGGCCCTTTTTGTGGGATTGGGCGCCTCCATCAAAGAACAACGTTAAAAGGAACAAACGATATAAGGAATATGAGGAAGGGGCCGCGGCGCAAATTGGGACTGATCAGTGCCTAGTAATACGACGATCTCGGGTTCGATTCCCGAAGCCTGCCCTTCCTTTTTATTCGGTTCCTACATTTTTGACCCCACAAGTAGAGGACCGTCTGGTTCTCTTACTATCTTTATTAGTAAGCCATTTCTAAGAACGTTGAGACAGTTTTGCTCTAGCATGATATTTTATATTTACTATCAATACCAAATATCCAACAACCACACTAACCGATATCGCAACAGCGCTGCAGCGTGGTTGAATTGTCTCGGAAGTACCTCGGACAGCCCATGTCGAACACATGCGGCCATGGTCAACCATTGAAGTACTTCCTTTTTTTATTAAGCAACATCCCAATTCCCCAAAAGCAAGCAAGTAACCTCAAGGGCTTTCCGAATATGAATTGGTTCCTTCCTAAAACCCAAACTCCCTTTCCAAGACTACCTCCACCCTGGTTAACAATCAGACCGATTCCTATCTCCACTCCCTCACAATACCAGCTAAAAACCTTATATTTCGCCGAAGTTAATAGTTTCTTCGTTGCTACAAAATTCTTGTATCTGTTACGAGCCAGGGCGGTGGGCAATTGCCTAGACCGGCGATGTTGATATTACCAAAAAACTTGTTAGTTTGTCTCAATGCTTCAAATTAATATTCAATACAACTCGAGCGGTTAAGTTGTATTCGTGGGAACGTTACTACTAATATAAGGAATTACGGAGTAAAGATAGGTTTGACGAATCTACTCGATTTAATAGTGAACAATTAATATATATATTCAAATCAGTCGTTGATACAAATGTGATTGTCGCGGTATCTAAATAGTGTGTAAATTGTTACCTAAGTACTTGCACGGTGTTGACGCACTGGCGATGCCGGGGTCAGAGAATGGTTACAATAGTATACCGAAAGAACTTCAACCGAACTTGCAAATTCCAACGGGTTAACTTGTATTCTGAGCGGTGGCCTAAGCCCGAACTCACTGAATGTAATCGACTCTGTGCGAGCGTAACACGACGTGACAATCCCCGTAACCGTGTAGTTATTAACCGAAGATGATCAGAATGGAAGGTTTTATATAGTCGCAAAATGTACAGACGGGCGTATTTGAGGTTTCCATATAAGGTAAGATCACGGGGAACTCGTCGGGTCGCGCGTGCACTTAATCCGGCTCGATGCAGCTAATCGATATCGAAGGCCCTTCTTGTCCGTGTACGATTATGATAGAAATCCTTGGGCCCCTCGTGGAAAACGCGACTTGCCTCCTTACGCATGCCTGAGCAGCACGTGCGAGAGCAGCGTATAGAGAATATTATTCATACGTAACATATCCATTTTCATTTAAACGTCTTTTATAGTTCTTCGAGAAATACAAAGTTTGAAATTTTCCTTCATTTCATGGGATGTTACACATGGATTTCTCTTTACCTCGCAAATTATCATTTTATTATCCTGCTTTGAATTTTTTCTGCGCCTGTCAGATTTTGTTTATTGAAGTTATACAATACATATATGTATATGCACGTATCAGTTTTAAACTTTCTTTTGACCAGCACTGTATTACTGAATTTTTTTACGATTTTAGCATATTCTGGGACAGTTGAATATTGCTAAAAAGGACTTCAGTGGGTGATAGTGACCAGATGCTTTTATGATTGGAGGTCCGAGGTATCTGACAGGGTTGAGTTCCAGATGTGTTAAAATAGAAAGTTTTAATGCATCTAATAGAAAGTAGACGCTTTTCATAAACCATCGTCATAAAGCCATTGGATTTGCAAAAATTCTTTAAGTTCTTTTTTTAAACCACTACGGCCTTCTGCAGCTGCAACCCAGGAATATAAAATTTGTACACCTCATTATCTAAGGATTAGCATGTTATTCTAAGCTTAGCGCGCTTTATGGTTTTATTATTTATCCCCTTTATTAATTACCCCCAGGTCAGTCGGTACCTGTGGGTGACCGGTAGGCAGGCGGCTGTTATTTTCCATTTCCATTATGTTTTTATGTAACCAATTGTAAATTTATTCCGCTACCACTCCACATAGAAAATTATAATAAATTAAGTAATGCGCGTATTACCCCAGGAACACGCCGATCTCCATACTTTGGCGAGTTTTCGTAATAAGGATTTGTACAAAGACTTGTCAGTCGTTTACCAATTATGGTCGAACCATTTACCAGCTACAACCAAGTTCTCCTTGTTTCTGTGAGATATGGTGATGGAATTTGAGGAAGGTGGTGAAATAACTTCCCGTACAATACTCGCACTAATCATAAATTTTATTACACCGAGCCGTTGCACTCGCTCGCGATACCCGCG
Organism: Nomada fucata; assembly: GCA_948146005.1. Lineage (NCBI taxonomy): Eukaryota > Metazoa > Arthropoda > Insecta > Hymenoptera > Apidae > Nomada > Nomada fucata. The sequence continues at coordinate 19,930,334 of OX411280.1, forward strand.
ACTGCTCGTAACCAATTCTTATAATATATTCTAGAAAATAATGGCGGAGAATTTTTTCCGCGCAATCCTAGTCAATTTGCGTAGTTAAATAATGTTTGTATGACATTTATGATGAAGTGAACAAAGATCCGTTTCCAAATTAATTTTTTTTTTTAATTTTGGAATTATTATATCTTCAAGATTATGTACTGCACACATCCTAAGTAGAGTCGTAAAGTAGACGTAGCTACTCCAAAACGAATAAAGAAAAGAATATATTTTACACAGGTATTTATTGTTGGTCACCCTACTTTTAATTTAATTTAATTATAAATTTAAATTTGCAAGATTTTCCACTTTTTCTAACAATTTATTTAACGTATAGGACATTTTTTATTTGGGATATTTAAAATAGAACTACAAATTTGATCATCCACCATTGTTAAAATTAATTTTGGTTTAATATTTAATCGATTAATAATATTTTTACGTGTACTAAGTTTCCTATTTGAGTGTTAATATTGTGCGATATGGTAATAGGGAATGGAACAACTTCCCATTCAATATTTGACACAAGCTTTATAGCACTCAAATCTTTAAACAAGACTCTTCTTGAACTCTGCTCACACACTGACTTTCGCATGCATCATTCGCACCATATATTCTCTCACTCGCAGCTTTTCTCTCGTTCTACCCCTCATTCGTTCTTACTCATTCGGACCCACACCGACACACACAACCTTGCCACGTGTCACAGGTCGACAACGGATCACCATGCACTGAAAGCTTCTCGTGCATTCCCAGAAAGCATTCGCTCTTTCCTAGAGATAAACATTCGTTCAACGTCTCCCCTAACACTTCTCATTCGCACCTCACGCTACATCCGATACTTCCAGTCACAAAACGGTTTTGCCTTAAACCTGTCGTCGAATCGGTTGAGACTGGATGTTGTTTATAATTGTTTATTCAAAGTTAGCCTATTGTTACAATAGTTTCACAGATCTTACTATACTTTTAGTTTACGTCGCAGTATTGCGGCTCCTACTAACTACTCGTCTTAATTTTTCTACTGAATTACTGAACTACTGAACTCGTTGGGTGTCGCGGGCCCCCTTTTTATATTTGGAAAGGTGCTGGAAAATTGGGAGTGGGAGATTGCCTAGGAAGGAATTCTGAGTTCAGGGGTCACGTACTTATTTCCTAGAATTCTGTGTGGACCAGCATCCGGTTAGAATTTAGATAGTAGCTGTTTGACCTTTGACTCTGATTAGAATTTAGAAGGGTGATAAGGTGGTGCGTGAGAAAAGTAATGGGCGAATTATTCGAGACCTCCCCCCTTACTGAGGACCTTTGTCTATGATCTAGACAAACGGTCTCTGAGTCCTAGATTTAGCAAATCGTGATCCGTTGCTTGGGGCACGGTCGCATAAGTAACATGTTGGGTCGGCGCATGGTTGTTAAAACTACAATTATTATAACAATTTCCCAAGCAAGTTCGTATTACGTCTACTATTGCTTTGAATAATTCTATTCTAGTCAAGAAGACGAACAATAGACTAAAGAGAGCTGCATATCTTGCGTACGAAAGATATTCAAAGAATTTTTCTTTCCAGGTCTTCAGACGCTGGTGATGAATCGCTCTATCGGATATGTTTTCAAGCTCCTTTAGTGTTCGTCCGAGTGACTGTAGTGCTTCGGGATCTAGATGTGATTCCGGCATGAGATTTGGGGCAATTTCGCTCTCGGTTATATTAAGTTCTGGCATTTTGATGCGTGCCATCACTATTTGGTACTCATTGACTTTATCGTCATATATAATGTTTGAAGGTTTCAATGTTGCCGAGAGAGAGATTCCGCTGCAATCGGGTGCTAAAGTTAAGATAAAATTATGCTTAAGTTCTATGTGCCTCGGTTTTCTGTCGGAACAAAGTATATGGAGCGTTTCCGTTTTCGGTGCTATACCAATTCATTGATTTCCAGACTGGAGTTGTATCGAAACGGTGTTCTGGATCCGCATACACCTGGTTTCGCAATTCTCGGGCTCGTGTTTCGCAAGTATACTAATTAGACAGTTGTCTTGGAAGTGCGTTGAATAATCTGGTGCGTATCGTCTGATAATTAACTGATCGTTAAGTTTCTTTGCACCGGCTACCTCAGTGGTTGTGATCGGTACAAAGACAAGACGCAAAGGGTCCAAAAGTATCAATCGTCGTTCAGTATTTATGACTCTCACCAGATTATTATTTTGTTCTTTGAACAATGGAATTTTAATTTCTAGTAGTGCGCGTTTCCCGTTGAGCGCTATATTCGTCTAAAATGATTTGCGTATTTCGTTTAAATATTTTTACGTTCGTCCTGTGATGAACTGTTAATCTTCCATGTTCGTTAATTCTAACTGAATCGTTATCCATGACTTCTATTACCTCGAAGGGTCCCCGCCAGCGTTCTTCCAGCGGTTTGGCGGTATAATTCCGTATGAGAACTAAGTTTCCTTTGTTAATGATATCGAGATGTTTATAAGAAGTGGAGGGTTGTTGTAATTGAAGGTTGTCTATAGCTTCGATAATTTTGTTTTCGTGTTCTAACTTAAGGTTCTCTGTCTGTTGACGGAGTGCTAACGGTTCGTCTTGTTCGTCGAAAATGCTGTTGGGTTCATACCCTAATTGTAACTCGAATGGAGTGTATCCCGTGGAACGATTAATCGTACAATTATAACTGAACATAGCCTTGGGAAGAATTAGATCCCTGGGATTTTCTGCGGTTTGGTAACAACGAATGTATTCCTTCAGGATAATGTGGGACCTTTCGTTTTTTCCATTAGACGGAATTTTCCATGTGGATGGTATACCGACGTAAGGACATGTCTAGTTTTCATGGTATTACAAAATTCTGTAAATTCTAGGGATGTAAATTCCTTTGCGTTATCGGTTAAGATCTCTTTAGGTTTGCCGAAAATTCTGAGCCATGAAGCCCACACGGCTTGTATGATAGCTGCCGTGGATTTATCGTTCAATGGTTCGCACATGATATATCTAGTTAGGTAGTCTTGAATAACTAGAATATATTTATTTTTCTGAATCGTTTCATCTAAAGGTCCCACTATATCGAGGGAAATTTTGTTCGTTGGTTTTGTCGGGATGTCCGTCGTTTGGGGTACGTATGTTTGTCGTTTCGTGTCTTTTTGTCTTTGGCAAGTGACAGTTCTCGATGTAACTTTTCACGTCCCGCGTAATATTAGGCCATTCGTATCGTTTACGAATTTTCTGTAACGTTTTGTCGTACGCCGAATGTCCTCCAAATAGTGAGTCGTGTGCTAGTCGGATAATTTCTTTTGTATCCGAGGGGATTGGTTTTGAGACGTAGATTTCTATGTCCCGTTTCAATTTAGAAAGGAGGAAAGCAATTTCTTTAATATAATCCCGGTCTTGTATTATGTTGATTTTACTACCGCCGTTTAGTTCCCTATTAAAAACGTCGATTTTCGTATTTTCGGTCTCGTGTGTGGATAAGTAGGTTTTGCTTCTCTCAATGATTTCTGGAGGTATCTCCGTGTAAATAATAGTTGGAAACTCTTTGATGAATCCTTGGCTTATTTTGACTTGGGATTGGATCGAAGGGAGCCTATGTTCTGTTGTTGCATTTAAACCTTCGGTCACTTCCTTAATGAATTCGTCGTCGTCCGTCTGAGGGTTAGTTGAATAGTAGCTCAAGTATTTTTCTAGTTCGTCTCCTACAACGTCCTGTTCTATCGCTCTGATTTTACCTCGTGAGAGTGCGTCGGCGTTCGTATTAAGTTTCCCTTGCTTATAGACTATTTCGTAGTCGTATTCTAGCAGTTTTAATCGCCATCGTACTAACCGAGAATTTGGGTCCTTCGCGTTCATTAGCCATGAAAGTGGCTTGTGGTCCGTCACGATTGTAAATTTTCGTCCGTACAAATACTGGTGAAAGTGTTTTGTCGCCCAGACGATTGCTAATAACTCTTTTTCTGTGGTGGTATAACGCGTCTCTGCGTCATTTAACGCCCGTGAAGCGTACGCGATCGGTTTATCTTTCCCTATCGTACCCTGTGATAAGATCGCGCCTAATGCGTAATTAGTGGCGTCTCTAGTGAGAACAAATGGTTCTCCCCAATTAGGGTATTGAAGGATAGGCTGTGTCGTGAGCGCGTTGCATAGGTTTTCAAAAGCTATTTGTTGTTCGTTAGTCCAAAGGAATTCTTTTTCTTTCCTTAAGAGTTCACTGAGCGGTTTCGCGATTTTGGCAAAATTCTTTTACGAACTTTCGGTAATATCCGCATAGTCCTAAGAGTTGTTTTATTTCTTTCGCGTTCTTGGGAACGGGATAATGCTTCACTTTTTCAATTCGTTTGGGATTGGGTTGTACTCCGTCTGCCGAAATAACGTGACCTAAGTATTCTAACTCCGGTTTTAAGTACTCGCACTTGTCGGGTTGAAGTTTTAATCCGCATCATATCGTCGATGTAGACAAAGCAATTGTTACCAATTAGACCTTGCAAACCGCGATTCATAAGTCTCCGGAATGTCGGCGGCGCATTTTTTAAGCCGAAAGGCATCCGAACGAATTCGAAGTGTCCGTCGTTAGTCGAAAAAGCGGTTTTGCTGGTATCGTTTTCTTTTATCGCCCGATCTGGTGAAATCCTGAAGCTAGATTGTGCGCAATTAGCATTCCTGCACACTCAGAGCTCTTTGAGTTGAGAGCAAAGATAATAAAAATAGTACCAGACGATTATAACAGAGACTCGAACAAACAATCATATAATACACGGAATGATCGCTAATTGATTCGCTTTCGCTATTTTGACTCAGTCGGAAAATTCACAGAGGAGAAGGGAGGCATCTTACGCCCGTTAATTTATACCTAGATCCCCCACTTCCGGAGAGGAGCTAGAGCAGGCTGTTTCCTGCTTTAGTTAAGGGCCTCTCCGGAAGGATTTAGACCGTAGAGCTACCAATCGCGTTGTTGCGAGTCTATTGGTGGGATATAGGGAATTTCCGTGGATTCGGGTGCCCGTGGAGCGCTGGACCGCTCTGCTTGTGGAGAAGCGCGGAAGAAACAAACACACAATTGTAAAGTTTAAAAAGAACGGCTATTTATTCCGTAACTCAGTGTAGAAAAGTACTGCTCGTGACAGGAGATAAAGAAGTTCTGCTCTGTGAGGGTTTTTCTTCTTTCCTTTTCGCCTCTGGTTCCTCTTCCCGAGTTCCTTGCTCCTCCTTTTTGCCTTTTCTTGTCCAATGGGGTCGGGTCTTGATGTAGCTGGGCATGTGGAGGTGGCAACGCTTCCGTTTCCGTGTGGCAAGCTAGGGTGCGCGCGAGTTAAGGGAAAAGTGCGGGAAAACTAGAGCAAAACGCGGGAAGGCCGGAGAGTTGGTGGGGCCCTCGAGTGTTCTTTTGTTTCGGGGTAGGCCATGTGGTGACCAGCCCCGGATATCGTGGGGTCGGCTTTTCATGGGTTGTACGTGACTTTTTGGACTTAGTTGTATTTTTTACGGTCTGTAATAAATAAGCTTTGGAATTTCTAAAGTGGATTGTTTTGGACTTGGGCTCTCCTGACTTTCCCTTTTCTCGGCCACCCATGGTCGGTACTTAAGTGATATATGGCTTTGGTATCGTGTACGTTCCGTTTCCGGTTTCGAATTTCGCTCTTAAACTAATTATTATTCTAGATGGTTACAATTTTATATTAGTGATATCTCGTTCTAGAATACTAGGGAAATGAGGTTCGATTCACGCGATAGCGTAACAGCGTGAACCGATCGACCGGCTGATCGGTTCCGACTCCGCTAATTGGCAGGGGAACTCGTGATCAGACGAACGAGAAGGCTAGCGTCGCAATCAAGCCTACGCGCGCATCTTGAACATTGCCAATCTGAATTCAGCTAGATCGAAGGCTGAAAAGTATTTCGCGTTGCCTAATTTATCTAATATCTCGTCGATATTAGGAATAGGGTACGAATCTTTTATTGTCTTTTCGTTTAGTTTTCTATGGTCTATTACTAGTCGCACAGCCTGCTCTAGTACTTGCCGTGCTGAAGGTAAAAATGGCAACATAACGAATATATCAGTATACCTAACCCAACCCACCCTACCAGACTCTCAGTTTCTCTATACCGGTCTCTCACTTTCCCGCTTATTTTTCGAATGTTTACACATCAATATGTACTTATTGTCAATAGGCATTTATTTAAAATGTAAAAGTAAGCGCAGTAATGCAGGGAAGTTTCATTTATTAACTATGTAGGTTCTTAATCTTTATGTATAATTGAAATATATTGAATGCAAAATATTCAATATATTTCAATTTAGTATTAATTATTGGAAACTGGATTCTGAGGAAGTTTTATAATGTATAATACACAGTTCAGTTTAATAAAAGAATACTTTATTATATCGTAAAGGGAAGGTACGTCCTTATTCAAGAGAGGGACTCTATTGAATTAGTTTAGAAGAGATGCATCGAGCATTCGGACCCTATAGGTCCCTCTTAATATAAACACTTGTATAATCGGTGCCATTCTATTCCACAATACATTCCCCGAACTTATATGAGATAATTTTTGTTTAACTGGGCTTTATTCCATAGATAAAAACAATATTAATAACATTTTAATAGTATCATGACTAATTTTTTACTAGTTCATATTTATTATATACATGTACAATTTTTGAAAAATTCACAAGTTTCATATTATATTTATTAGTTAATAATGCCACTTATCTTTCTGCCCATGTAAATAGATTTTCAAACATTTTTGATACTAAATATTTATCCACGTGTGTTGTAGATGATTATATTAATATTTACATATTCAGTTATGGCTCCCACTCCGTTGCTAAAAAATTAAATTGTAATTAATATATGTAAATAATTGATTGTGGAGGATAAAGGTACAACTATAAATAATATATATTTTGATCACTTACAAAGAGTCTGTCCATTCCTACAGAAGAAGTAATAACCTTATTTACTCATATGTGTGCAAGAATGGAAGCGATAACAAATGGTACCTATTTGGAATCAAACTTTCTAAAACCTGAAAATCATAAGCACATTTTATGTAAATTAACATATATTAATATTCAATCAATTGCACATCATTTAGCATTTTCTGATACATGCATTAGTGATGAAGATTTTATAATTACCCGTACAACCCTTCCATTAAATAATTAATTATCCAACAAGATAATTAATTATCTTTCCGTTTTCACAACCTCTTTGACTTCTTTTCAATAATTTTGTCTATTTCAGGTTTCTATTAACTTATATATCACTCCTTATATTTTCAAATGTTGCACTTTAGTTCAAAGATGATGCTATTTTGCTTCATACTTATATTTTCTTAAAACCACTGTAAAATATTTTCAATATTATGTATCGCATCACCAAACCATTCCGAGAGTCCACATAATGTATACCACATTTATAACTATTAGTATACTTTAATATCACTTCTACTTACCACAGTTATAATATTTATATATTACTCAGACATAACTAATAAAGAATTGTGTACTTTAACATAATTTTCTATGAAAAAAGCGCTAATTGTAATCCCTAATACTTACAAGACTCCCATTATTGAAAATAGGAATTCCGATCGGTAAACACGCGGTGTTGCCACGTTGTTCAGCACGGCTAGTACTAGAGTAGGCTGTAATCATCTCTGTTACTTGTCGTTTGATTTCGGCTTAATGTATCGGCGGGTATCTGTATTGTTTCGTATGTATTGGTATTTCGTCAGTAGGCTTAATTTTGTGTTCCAGAATTGATGATTTTGGAAGAGGGTCACCTGGTAATACAAAATTGTCATGATAATTCAGGATTAATTCCCATACTTCGTCTCTACCTTCGGTTAGATGTTCTAAACGAGTATTTTCTTTTAGTAGGTTAATTCTTTCGTTTGTTTTATTGTTACTGTTAATATGGAAGACTAACTTTTCATCAAATTTCTCTATTGGTTCGATTTGTTTCTTTAAATTATCGGACAGTATAGGTTGTCCGGTTGCATCGACTTTTGTGATTGCTCCATTTCCCGTTATGAAATTAACCAATGTCGTCTCGTTTTTACAGTTATTATTTGAATTATTGCGACGTTTAATAATGTTGCCGATTTTGAACGAATTACACGATAGAGAAAAATCGTGGTTAAATAGAAAGTCCGAGCCTAGTATGCCGTCTTGAAAAATTGGAGATCTGACGTCTACTATTTGAAATGGATTACATTTACTATTAAATGGAATAAAGACCGAGTATAACGTGTCTGTAGTGTTGCTCGTGATACCCCTGAGTGTCATGGGCGAGCCTTTGTCAAGTTCTTTATTTATAATTTGTTTTTCCTTTATTATGGAAATTTCGCTACCTGTGTCGATGAGGAAGGTGGTCGGTCGGAGTCCTGGCAGCTCTAGTTGAACAAACGGGGAGTTGTCCACGCGATGTTCTTCTGGTGCTGTTGGCCTGCTGTTTCCAATGGTGGCTGTCCGTCCGGTGGTACGGTGTTCAGCGGGGCCCATTGAAAATTTCGTTGCTGTCCGGTTTGTCCTCCTCGTTGTTCCTTCCATTGTTTTGTTCTGCACTCCTGCTCTGTGTGGCCACGGCGTTGGCAGTAGGTGCATTCCTTTGCTTTCCATCCTGGGTTCGATTCCCTGTGCGTAGGATGGTGCTGTTCCCTCGGTTTCCTGTGGTCCCTTGATGGGTTCCACATTTTGGATTGTTGTTGCATGTACTGGAGTTCTGTATCGTACACGCGTGCGGCATCGAATGCTTGGTTCAGCGTTTCCAATTGTTGGCTGAATAAATATTGTGAGATCTCGGGTCTCACGTTACGTCGGAAACACTGTATGCCTTCTTCGTTGCATATTATTTCTTTAATATCAATGTACGTTTGAAGTCGTCTTTCGGAGTTCACGGCGGTTAGAAGTTCATGTTGTATTTGCGAAAACCGATGCACCAAGTCATTGATAGATTCTTGTGGTCTTTGTTTGCACGAGTCTCGTTTTGTTTTTAACGATGACGTATCGATTGTTTTGCCATATTTGAATCGAATTTTCTCTATTAATTTAGGGATTGTCGTGATGATGTCTGGCCGTATCGTAAAAGCTGCTCGACCTTTTAGTTTGTGTGATATTATAGCGAGTAGTAGTAGTGGATGTTGGTTTTGGTTCAACATGGACGCGACTTTGATGACGGTATTGATCAAAATCTCCGTGTTTGATCCGTTAAATTCCGGAATTAGAGGTAAACATTGTTCGTATTTCTCTATTCTGTTTAGAGATTGCATTTCCTCGTGTTCGGGAAATGCGTGAGCGTTACTCGACGGTTGTACACTTGGTCTTGTTTCTTCTAATGCTTTTAATCTATCGCATACTTGTAACAGTTTGTCGGCTAACATATTCATGTCGATTTGAGCGCGAGTGGGGCTTTGTGATCTTGACATATTGTTCAAGGGAGCAGTCACGTAGTCTTTAGAAAGATTGGACGATGTGTCGTTTGAGAGACTTACGTTTGACTTGCCTTGGCGCCACTGAGTCCACTTGTGATCCACTTCTGTTGCGATTCTCCGGGTTCTTGTTTAGAATATCGCCAACGATTCCTTCTTGAAGGATATCTAGGGAAGCTAGAAGATTTTCCGTTGGTTGAAGTCCACAGACTGACATCCTTACCGCTGCCACCAAATTATGTCGTCGAATCGGTTGAGACTGGATGTTGTTTGCAATTGTTTATTCAAAGTTAGCCTCTTGTTACAATAGTTTACAGATTTTATTGTATTTTCAATTTATGTCGCAGTATTGCGGCTTCTACTAACTACTCGTCTTAATTTTTCTACTGAATTACTGAACTACTGAACTCGTTGGGTGTCGCGGGCCCCCTTTTTATATTTGGAAAGGTGCCGGAAAATTGGGAGTGGGAGATTGCCTAGGAAGGAATTCTGAGTTCAGGGGCCACATACTTATTTCCTAGAGTTCTGTGTGGACCAGCATCCGGTTAGAATTTAGATAGTAGCGGTTTGACCTTTGACTCTGATTAGAATTTAGAAGGGTGATAAGGTGGTGCGTGAGAAATATAATGGGCGAATTGTTCGACAAACCTAAGGCGGAGACGTGGTGCCGGCTTATCGCCGTCACAATATCATTAATTTCTTTTAGTATTAATTCCGCTGTTTCAGATTTCATTACAAGTTTTATTGGCCGGCAAAACCTTGTACAGAATGATGTAAAATTTTGCCACAATATAGCTTTCTCTTCCTCCTTACTCCAGCAATATAATTGTGTGGCGACAATTGATATTGTAAACGTGGCATTATCTTGTTGATCGTCCCCATAGTTTTGAGTAAAACGTTGTTTATACTGCGAATGGTCAGAACAGTCACTACAACCCCGCTTGAAAATTAATCCGACATTTTGTAAAATATTTCTAAATTGTATTAATAAGTTTGTTACGTCTTGAATTCCATTTACCGAATCCAGACTATTAAATTTAGCATATGTGCTGTGCATGGAAAATGTAGATAACCCAAACTACGCACAGCATCTTTCATATTTGCAACATTGTCTGTTACTTCCGCGTTTTATGAAATATATTAAATTCGATTAAAATGTTTCGTATTACTTGTGCTATGTGTTAAGACTTCGACGATTCGATCGTCGGCCTCTAGCTTTACAATGCGATACCTGACAATTCTATTCAGAGGCATCTGCCATATTAACCTGCGCTCCTCGGTCGTTTTACCAATAAAGCAACCCTATGCCAAAAAGTACGCACCTTTACGCCTGCCGTCTCTGAATATAAATTACCGTATCATCAACCTACGCCGTTCCAGTGGAAAAAACCACGTCCAACCCTTGGGCCCACGCAGCCGATACCGTTAACTGGGGCGAGAATGCCTTGCTACCCCAAGCTTGCCCAACGCGGCCTCCAATTGGACGACACTGCGTGTCCACTATTAGTATATAAGCAAGCATCTTTTATTAATGAAGTCATTATTCGCAAAGAACTACGAAACGAGCAACAACTCTCTTTCCTTCCGCACCTATACACGTGCCGGGAATTGAATATTCCGGCTGATCCTTCGAGAAGCAACAACCTATAAATATTAGTCGGCGCGCACCTCGTGCGAACTAGCAACAACGCTAGAACTATCGCAAGATCAACCGCTGGTAATTAACAAAATATTCTAAAATGAGAGCAATTAAATAATTATATTGCTTTCATTTTAGACCGAAGTGGATAGTACCTTTGAATATAGTTTATTTCGAAGAAACTAATGAGTAGTAATTGTTAACCCTTTGCACTCGAAGCTCGCCCGGGCGCTAGCTACTAGCTACTAGCAACTCGGCTCACAATCTAGGACTCACGTCATATTATACATATACTCGTAGTATAGCTTTCGAACCAAGTAATGTATTGTAATGATTTGTGATTTATATGAATGTGTAGACATTAAGAAACATATCTTTTGCAAACAAATCTAATTTTATTTCTCATAATTTTCTGCACTATGATACATTTTGAGAAAATTCCCAATATGCATTGCAGACTGGTTTATACGCGTTTCTTTTTTGCTGGCGTAGGAGCCATTGTGGGACACCGGGCAAAAAATGTACTGTACATCAGTGTAAAAACAAATTCTGCATGATTTGCCAAACAGCAGCTAAGGACAAGGAAAAGCGTGCGAGCATCGCTGCTTCAAAAACTGGTGTCGTAACCAGAGTTCACTGATGGCGATAGCAGCGTGTGCAAGAAGATATTTGACAATGATCCATATAGAGAGTATATGGTGCATTTACGGGAAATAGAATCCACCAATCACCTGCTACGCAATTTCAATAGAAAACTAAACGATATCGTAACAAAAAGACGCTACAAATATCTAAGAGCTATCGTAAAGCACAATGCCCTCCGCCTGCGAACTGGTATGAACAAAGCAGCAGAATACCGGTTCAAAAAAAAACAAGCCTCGCGAACAAATCAAAAACTTGCAGGAAGATATGAGAAATGTACCGAGACACGTTTTCGGAGTGCACAAGGAGTGTCAGAAGTTAGCATACTTCTGTACCACATACTCTGACCTCAACACAGTGGACTACGCTCCAAAGCTCAAAGAAGCAGGTATTTATCAAAATATCGATGAAGAGATGCAGCCACTTTTCGCTCAAGCTGAAAGTTTTAATAATATCTTTACGAAACTAATCGGAGGCAAAGGGATAAGCTTTGGACGAAGTGGGTCGTATCAGTGTAGAGTCGACGCTGCTGTCGCCTAACACAACACAACAAAGGCGTTTAGCAGATTGAGTATGGCAATGAATAAAGAGCCGAGAACCATCGCAAGAAAGATGGAAGAACGTCGGAGCGTGCGATTGAAGAGTATAATGTATCCGCAACTCCAAATATTACGTGCTCTCGATTACGAAAGGGAAAATGAGGCAAACGCCATGAAACAATTGCGAGAATTAGGAATCCATATTCTACCGTCCGGCCTCTTCATCGATGCCGTTGCGCCTTACTTAGGTGCAACTCCTGACGGCCTCGTCATTATCGATTTATCACCTAGCGAAGTAATAGAGAAACTTCCAGCTATACGGCGTAATTTCCTGGATGATGACATGAATAAGAATCATCATTATTATTATCAAGTGAAAGGACAGTAACGAATAGTCTGAATGCTTTGTTCCGTTTATGGATGCCGAAAGGAATAAGAGCTTTAAAAATAGCAAGAGATGACACAATCTGGGTAACAGAGATGGAGGAGAAACTGAGGAAGTTCTATGAGGACTGCATGTTGCCAGAAATCATAGATACTAGATTCAATCGACACCAGCCGCTTAGAGAACCTCCGTACATAAAAACAGGAGTAGCATGTACGGGTACCCAATAATGTACATATAACGATGGATGAGAATATCGCAGTAGTACCGATGAATGCATCCAGCGTATAGGACAAGCTGTCGAATAATAAAGTGGAATCTAAAGCCTGTAATGCATTGACGAGTGCATCCGGCGCATGGAAAAAGCCGGCGAATAAGGTAATGTCCCAAAATGTAAGTACGAAAGTATGCAGAAGATGCATACATATGGAGAGTGAAGAGGACCGTCTATGACGGGGGTGGTGGTGGGTCTCTTCGCACTTTCCTAATAATTAATACTTGCAGATAACCTTTCAGTGTAAATTACATGTATAGACGCGTAAAAATATCCCTTACACTTTTCTTATGCAAATAATTGAATAAATTGGAAATTTTTTAGTTACTTCCAGCAACCAATATCAATGGCAAAAATTATGCCCTATGAATCAAGGAAAGGCAGCAAGTCTTCGCAATGCATGCACAAAAATAAGTAAATCACATACATACATTTACATTTTTATTGTATACATATTGATTACAACTTTCGTTCTAACTTCTTATCACACGTTCTATGACAACTGACTGTAATCGGAAGGGATTACTGCCATTGGAAGAAAATATTTCTGAGAAATAGATAACTATAATAATGGATTTGTGGCGATACGTGGAACGACCACGTCGCCACAGCGAGATTCGAATATCCGCCCGACGATTGATCCGCTGTTTGGATTATCGGGCGGATAGCGTCGAGCGACGATTACTCGGAAGAAATATCGGTTCCGAGGCCACGGGGCCTTTCCCGGAAAAGACGCCCCCTCTCGAGGGTACATCTGGAGAGCGGGCACGAAGCTCGCACAGTTCACGAGTAACACGAGTATCACGAAGATCACGAGTATGACGAGCAGCACGAGCTCTCGAGCAGAAATAAAGAATTTCATACTACTACGCCAGTGTCAATTATTTCCGTGTCCCACAGATTCTTCAGATATCAGTTTTCAGATTCAAGTGGTACAAACTGTTACGTATGAAGAATATTCTATACGTCGCTCTCACCGCGGTTTCGAGCTCGCGTCTGTGATGGGAAAACGCCCTAAAATTCTTTCGGTTACCATAAACAGATAAATGGGTCCTGAGAACATGTGCGACCAGCTGCATTACGACCAAGACGGGCGTGGTCCGGCGAAGACTTCTTAATTTCCTTATATGGAAAGTTCTAATGCGTTCCCGCGCATTTCGGGGGTATATAAACCCTTTGGTTTCTACCCTCGTCGGTTCAGAGTTGCATAGTCACGCGTAGAGTCGCGTCGTGCCACGCTCGTACAGAGTCAGTTATATCGAGTGAGATTGGGCTTAGCGCACCTTTCGAATCATAGATTAACCCGTTAGAATCCGCTAGTCCGGTTGAAGTTTTTTCGGTATACTCTAATAGCGGCTCTCGGACCCCGCATCGCCAGTGCGTCAACACCGTGCAAATACTTAAGTAACTTACACATTTTATATAATTTCATTGCGACAGAAACATTTGTATTTATACTGATACTCAGAATATAAACTTGAATACGTTCACTTATAAATCGAGTAGATTCGTTAAACCTATCTCTAATCCGTAGTCCTTGCATACTAGTAACAATGTACCCACTGATACAACTTTACCGCTCGAGTTGTATCAGATATTAATTTAGAGTTACGCGGCAAACTAACATTTCCTGCGACTACCTGATCTCGCATCAGGTTCCTTCGCACGTCTTTATCCAAACAAGCAAACTATTCCAAGCTAGTAGCTCCTTCATCTCGCATCGGGTTCGTCCTCGCTTACAATAGTCCTAGCGACTTCCTGATTTCGCAGCAGGTTCGTCCGCGCACCTAACTAACAAACTGATAACCCTATTCCTGGGTAATATGCACCTCGCTGACCTGCCGTACTACGACACAGTCCGGCCCGTAACAATTCAATAAGTGCTTTCTTCATAAGACGTTCAATTATCTTATAATAAGTGTATAACTTTCATGCCTTGCTTCTGTGTTTTAATAATAAAAAACTGTCTACTAAACCTAACCCAAACCTAACAAACTTAATTTCTTTGGGACATCCCCTTCCACCCATCTTTTTTTTCTTTTCAGTTATAATTCCTTACCGGAATGAAACATATTGTAGCTTAACCACATTTCAAGTAGTTCAAAAGTACAACGAATTTTCTACGCGTGCATTACCAGCAGACTATTCGTTTAAATTCTTTTAAGTTCAACGCAACGGCTGAGAATTTCTTTCCACATTCAGAATATAATATCGAAATACGAGCAGCTCCCTCCCGCCTATCGGTATTACCATTTCGGTGCTGGAGAAAGCTACTGTAATACCGCCCTAACAAACCAATGAGATTATGTGGCATGTCGCCCCCCTTAAACACGCAAATCCATTGTCGGTTAGAGTAAACTACCCTTTAAAGAAATCCCTTTCCCAGCTCCCACCCATGGTAATAATACAGGGGCCCGCTGGAAGCCCGCTTCATAATCCTAAATAACACTGTTACCGACCGCCGGTGATATACCGACTGCATGCAACGCACCGACGACAGTGACAACCCAATTCTCACTGCTAGGTCCCATCGTGTCCGCCTGTCGGCAACTCACTCACCGCCGGAAGTATACCAGCAGACGATCACACACTACGATCGACATAAATCAGAGTGTCGCAGTTGTGAGGTCTGCCAGCATCGCCTTAGATGTACTAATTTAAGATCGTCGTCAGTAAGAGAACCCCCATACGTTCCTCTTCTAGTTCTAATTCTAGGCGCCCGTGTGGTACGCAGGATTCGCCACCAGGTTGGCATCATCGTCGTCATCTTCACGCAAGAGGTTGCCCATTGGCCACTTCCTATATGTATAAGTTCCAATCCTAAATCGTTGCGTCTAGGGCAGGTGTCAACTGCAGCCCTACTAATGATTCTAAGCAGGCGATTTCGAGACGAAACGCACATCCAAGTCAAAATTTTCTTTTTAGCACCTTCACATGCCTACTCTCTTCGGAGATTATTACGGTCTAGACCAAATTGTTAGCCGCGGCGGGCCACGGGTGACGTAGCAAAAATCCTTACATTTTATCCTTACACACGGGTAGACTTCACCACAGTCCGATTGATATGTTTGAACACCAATAAATTCATCATTCGTTCAGGATAACGTTATTTAGGAAACTGGCAAGCTTAAGACAGACATCGATGCAGGCAACAAGATGGCTGCATCTTGACACACTTCACATTTCGCCAATATTGAACGATTTAATGGTTTATTCACTGCTTATACACCCTACCTACCTTCCTTGAATTAGCACAAAATCACATAAATTCGATTTTTCACAATCTATCACTTCTGGAAAGCGGAGAAACAGTTTTACGATTTGCACGCATCCGACGTGAGAATAGTTCAATGATTCTCCGTCGGTGGCGTTCATGGCGCATTTTAGTTAATTTGGCCAGGTTATCGTCGAAGTCGATTAAAATAAAAATCAGTCGGTAAATGTAAGTTATAATTTCACACGACGAACGGCGATTCATACGTGAATACCTGATGCGCAAACACAGGCACAAGTAAAACATAGTTGCCGCAACGTGTCAAGATCTCTGTCACGCTGTGCCGCATCTGTTACAATTATAACCATCAGCAAAATGAATCGGCTCCAGCCGAGATGTTAATTCGAGCCGCTGCACCCTTTTTCGTAGGTTCGAGTCCCCTTGGGGTTCAGTCTGTTTACATTAATTTTTTTAAATTACTAACTATATGGCAATGATCAATATTTGTTTACAAATGTTTTAAAAATATTTGTTAAATATTTAATTTAATTTACGTAAATATGAAATTGAGGCGCTTTTTTCTACCGTTTTACCAATTATGGTAGTGTTTAATATTTCTAACATTTGGCGTGTATACACGTCAATCCAAAGCCCAAAATGTGTAACTCAAAATTTCAATCATCAGGTGGTATATTTCATTTATATTACCAATAAAGCTGCTATGTTAATATATGTGAAATATATTAACTGCATTATACAACCATAATATAATTGTGATATAATAAAAATATATGTAAGATTATCGAAGGCGCTTGAATAGGCATTTAAATGATTATGTGTGTTTTTTGTTTGTACTAACGCCCGTTTCTTTGCAATGGCGCTTGGATCGATTCGGAGTTGGCCCAAAAGGAGCCGGGGCCCTTAAAAGCACCCTGCCAAGACCCGCCGGGGAAACCCTCCCGCGCAGGCATAAAACACACGACGACAGGCTACCCAATTACCACAGACAAAGATATTGGAAATAGACAAATCATCCAATTTATTTTTTCGGCCAGCTTTTTTAGGACGCCGGGGCCCATTACCATTTCCGTGTTACGAGCCGGGGCTGTGGGCAACGCCTAGGCCGGCGAGGTTGATATAACCCAAGGAATACGGTTGAGAATTTGTTAATAAGGTGCGCGGACGAACCCGATGCGAAATCAGGGAGCCGCTGGGATGTGTGAAACGAGGACGAACCCGATACGAAATCGGGGAGCCTCAGGAATAGAGTCAAGCGCGGACGAACCTGATGCGAAATCAGGGAGTCGCTGGAAATGTTAGTTTGCCTCGTAACTTTTAAATTAATATTCGATACAACTCGAGCGGTTAAGTTGTATCTGTGGGAACGTTACTACGGATATAAAGGATCACGGAGTAAAGATTGGTTTAACGAATCTACTCGATTTAATGGTGAACAAATGGTATATATATTCAAATCAGTCGTTTGTACAATTGTAATTGTCGCGATGAAATAATATAAAATGTGTCTGTTACCTAAATATTTGCACGGTGTTGACGCACTGGCGATGCGGGGTCTGAGAGCCGCTTTTAAGAGTATGCCGAAAGAACTTGAACCGAACTAGCGGATTCTGACGGGTTAATCTATGATTCGAAAGGTGCGCTAAGCCCAATCTCACTTGATACAACTGACTCTGTACGAGCGTGGCGCGACGCGACTCTACGCGTGACTATGTAACTCTGAAGCGACGAGGGTAGAAACCCCCCTCGAGGGTTTATATACCCCCGAAATGCGCGGGAACGCATTAGAACTTTCCATATAAGGAAATTAAGAAGTCTTCGTCGGACCACGCCCGTCTTGGTCGTGATGCAGCTGGTCGCACATGTTCTCAGGACCCGTTTATCTGTTTATGGTAACCGAAAGAATTTTAGGGCGTTTTCCCATCACAGACGCGAGCTCGAAAACGCGTTGAGAGCGACGTATGGAATATTCTTCATACGTAACATCCGTGTCACTCGCAACGTTAGCAACAGATTAGAGAAAACAATGAAAAATATTAAATAATTTTAGAGAATTTTCTTTGTTTGTCGTAATTAAAGGCAAAAGAGGATATCAAACAATTAATGTAATTTAAAAATGTGTTAATTAAAAAAGCACATTATAACAAGTAATAACTGAAATAATTTTGAAAGTTATTCTTTACACTATTTTCTGGTAAATGACAATGAATGATGATGTAGAACTACTTACAAAATTGAGCTAAGGGATGTATAGTTGTTTGGCGCACGTCAATAAAGTTGCCACAATGGAAAATATAGATACGATAATAATGTACTGTGGGGGTACTTCCCACATACACCGCTAGGGGACGAGCACGACGATCCGGCTCCCGAAGGTGGTTGCATAGGTCCGCTATCCCTGTGTCTAAGGCAGGGCCTGCTAGTACGCCTTACTGATGAGTCCGCTAGCAGGCCTAGGACGAAACGCAACATCTCCCTTTCCTCTTTCTTTTCCCGACGAAACCTTCTTCTCTCTCTCTCCTTCATTAACCCCCGCAGTACTATAACACTGTTCGGCAAATTTCAACATTTTTTTTTATTTGGTAACCTTCAATAGGCGTTTCTTATAGACTTCAATGTGCTGAATACGAATCTACAATCCATTTTTCTCCAGAACCATTTTTGAAAAAATCAGTTTTGAGAAAAATCGCGAATTTTCAACTTTAGAAGTGTTTTGTACTTTTGCGGTAATTGTTACTCAGTTGCGCTTGATACCAAATGATTCTTTGAAGTTTCTCAAATAAAATGATGTGATTAGTACTTAAATTATTAATACTTAAATGTGTTTAAATAATAATCAAAGTGAAAAAGACACCGAAAATACACATATTTTATTCTCATATTTATGTTCCTGCCGGCCGCGCCATAATCAACAAATTTGGAGACCACCAAAAATTCAGCTCGTTTCAGAGCTACGAAACTTTTACAAACGTAGAACACTTTAGCTACCTGTGATCATATGTCGAAGCAGTTGTTGCTCATTGTGTTTTGGGATTTTCTGCTTCCCATGCTATAAGGGATAAATGTGTGGCGTTGCTGGACATTTTAGATTATACTAGCAGATTGGGCCTCGTCTGTTGGCGCATTTTAGTTTATAGTTCTGTCTCGAGGTTTATCGAGGCAGTTGTAGGATAAGTATACAGGGTGTCAGAAGACTCAGAGAACATCGAGAATTGGGGTATAGCTGAGGTGTAGTTAAACAACTTTTTCCTTTGTAATAATGTCATATATAGTTTCGTTTTTGAGTTATTAATGAAAAACACTGGCCAATGAAAGCGTCCGGCGGGCATCGGCCGACGCGCGCTCAGGTGCGAACCGATCACCTGCGGTAGGTCGTGATGGGGGCATGGACCAGTGTTTTTCGTTAGTAACTCAAAAACGAAACTATATATAACAGTATGACCAAGGAAAAGTTGTTTCCAGACACCCTAGCTACACCCCAATCCTCGATGTTCCCTGAGTGTTCTGTCAACCTGTACATACAGTATGTGTGTACAGGGTGACAAAAGGCTCAGGGAACATCGATAATTGAGATATAGCTGAGGGGTAGAAAAACAATATTTTCCTTGGCAAAAATGTCCTACATAGTTTCGTTTTTGAGATATTAACGAAAAACACTGGCCAATGAGAGCGCCCGGCGGGCATCGGCCGACGCGCGCTCAGGTGCGAACCGATCACCTGCGGTAGGTCGTGATGGGGGCATCGAGGGTACCGAGGAAAGCATGCGGCAAATGTTACATCGTCTCCATTAAGAATAATGTGAAATTATTTATTGTTCGTGAATAAGAAATACAGTAATAAGTCGTGTAATTAACCGTGTTCGATACGTTTATTCATTATCCGAAAGGAATGAAGTGTTTTATTACTTATGAAAAAAATCCTTTTTTTTATCAGTGCGTTTTCAGGTGAATAAATTATGTATTAAGAAAAACGATTCGCATAACTAATGTTTGGAAAAGCTAGTTAAACTTACCCATTCGTTCACGAATTAATCTGCTTAACATTGTGTGAATCTTGTGTGAATCTTGACCTAGGCAACGCTCAACAGCTGATGTAATGGCCGGCTTAGTATCCTTGCACGATCACTTCACTTCACGATAACTTCACTTGCCACTGAGTCTTTTGTCACCCTGCATATGCAGAACGTGCAAGTCCGTCTATTCCACGACTCATGGAGTACCCATAGAGACACTTTTTCTCTTTAACTTGTTCACACTTCGGGTAGGTGCAACGGACTGAATATCTGCAGGCATTACTTCGTCCACGCGTCACGCAAGAAAGGTTCAACGTTTTCAAAACGTCTCGAGGATTCAAGCCGCGAGTAGCTTCTTTAACTTCACCACTCAAAGAAGTCGGGTAGAATGTATGGCTTAGCATCAAAATTATTCCACCCGCTCTTTCCACTAGGAACAAAAGTTAATTTTTTAAATATAATTGTTTTGAGCGTAATTTGACATCCGGTCCAGAACAGTAATCCAACTTGTAACTTCTGAAAGCTCGCCACAGCCTTTTCATTATGCCAGTAGCGCGATGTATCCCTAGAAGGGGACAGGCCCAGCCCTGTGCGAGGTTGGACCGCAAGGGTTCCAAAAGATTGGCGTGAGAACTGATAATAAGGCCGTCGTAAGAACGATCGAAAATATCAAGGTTTGTGACAGAATCGTTGAAGAGAAACTGATGTGTCAATTGGAATTGTAGGGCTATTGGAAATGTGTTACTTTATTCTAACCCGGTGTCATCTGAGTGCTGGCACTCAGATGGTTGAACATTTTCAGGAACGTTCACCGTTCCTGAAAAAAAGCAGTAAGTTTGACCGTGTCGTAAAGCCGACTTAACGGAAGCCTCTGAATTCGCATTGGAAATCTCAACAATAATCTTCAACGTCATTTAGAATTATATATTTTGTATTGCAAAATTAATGTATAATCTAAGGTATAATGTATTAGGTCGTCTCATAAGTTCGTGCTGCTGTTTGTTTTGCTATTTAAATATATGTATGAAACATACCTTCAAAGTTTATGAAAAAACGTAATCACCCGCCCGTTCCACACCCATCCCGTTCTTCCCATCTTCTCAGTGTTTGTTTCTAGCGAACCGACATTATTAAATTTTTTCCGGTTAAAAAATGTTACATTGGCTGGAATAAGTGGTAATCGGATTGAGCAATATCTGGAGAATCTACAATAAAATTTGCCAACCAAATTTTGTTTGCACTTTTTGTGCGACATGTGGTATTGCATTTTTGTTGCAAAAAATCACATTGCACTTATTCAAAGTATAAACGCATCGGCGACACGAACTTATAGTACGACCTAATATTTTCAGATGTTCGAGAATAAATTACACGCAACACATATCATTCAACTGTAAACTTATTGATTTTGTTAAATCACGTATCGGCGTAGAGACAATTCACATGCGCGTCCGTCTTCAGTTTTCTGAACGGCAGCGTAAAAAACGCACGTTGTGCAAACTACGTCGACTGTAGTTTGGATAACCGACGCTGACTATGAATTTTATATCTTATATATTAATGATTAATAACATAAAATTACTAATTTCACTACTTTTTCTACATTTTTACGTGCGATTCCAGTGTTATTGCATAGAAGTCATAATCATTAGACCGGAAACTGACTTCTGCAATAGCTGAAATAGAATTGCGACACTCATAAATACATTAAGAGAAACGTATGTATTTCACGTTATTGTAATAGTAACTTAAAAATATTTTACCACCGAGAAGCCTTCGATTGATCCGGAATACAAGCCAAAGAATGTGAAGCCATATTCTCTTGTGCCTTTTAACATGATGAGGAGTAACGATTTCTGAACTGTTCCCGACGTTTCGTACCAGTTAGAATTATACCTGCAAGTATTAGTAAAGATATACGTCCTCAATTTTATCGTCGCATTTCTATATCATTCCACGTGCTTACACTGACGGAACAAGATTGGCGGCGCAGTCTGTCATTTGTTGCACCATGTAATTCAGATAAAACATATATGCCATCTCAGAACTTATGAACAGTAGGGAAGTTAAAATATCTTCCAGCTCTGCAACGTCAAATACCGTTTGCGATAACTGAAAAGCAACAGTAAGCATCATACGGGCTAAAATTATTCATTCAACTTTAATAATAGGGCAGATTATTTACACGATACAGGTTGGAGCTTAAGGATAGGATACCGAGTATAGCAAGAACACTGTACGATCCTCTATTTTTATCCAGCAATGTACTCGTAAACCTGTAAGAATGTCCAACTTTTGATGCGAACTGGTAGGCACTAACAATAGATTTAGTAGATATACGAACATGTGATTGTATTGAAAATTCTGAGAAACTATTGAAGATACTAACTTCATTGCTCGTCTGTGTACGACTATGGCGGTTATTAAGGTTGCTTTACTGTCATTAATTAAAGGTTTCTTGTCGCCGTTCACGTTAGCAGTATCTTGGTTAACTGCCTTTACAATGCGTTGACTGTAAATGATAGAAACACTACGTAACAATATTTCATAGTTCCATGTCAAATCTAGAACTATAGTCAAAGGCTACAGTATTGCTTAATAGTTTGTGTACGTTTGTGTACCCATGCAAATAAAAGAAATATTCTTCAAGTTTTGCTTAAGTTTTGAATAATGTGAATAGCTTTGAATAGGCTCGGATCAGTGATAAAATACGCTGCCCAATATAGATATAATACGATACTATAAAACGTCTTCTTTGACGCGACTTCCTACTGTTCTTCTTTGCAAGAGATCGAATTATTTTATCTTCTGCATTAGTGGGCAATTTTTGTAATGCAAAAGGTTTTGGTTTCCTTATTTCCCTGCCACAGAATTATTCAGTGTTCAAGTAACAACAGCGCTTTTGTTTCCAATATCGAGGTTTAAAGGAGATACAAGTGTGGCGGCGATGCTGTTTAGTGGCTTATGTTTAAGTCAAAACCGTAGTGTGACTGGAAGTATCGGATGTAGCATGAGGTGCGAATGAGAAGTGTTAGGGGAAACTTCGAGAAAATGTTTATCTCTAGGAAAGAGCGAATGCTTTCTGGGAATGCACGAGAAGCTTTCAGTGCATGGTGACCCGTGATCGACCTGTGACACACGGCAAGTGAGAAAATATATGGAGTGTATATTATCCGTAGGTAATCGCGAGTATCGCGAGCGTGTGCCATAACTCAATGCAATGAAGCTAGTTTCAAGTATTGAATGGGAGGTTATTTCATCCCCTATCACCATATCCCACACAAGCATTAAAGTATAGTGTCAGAAGTAAGTATATGTGTAATAAATGCTGTAAAATGTTAGATCCTAAAATTTCGTAGGCGTACCTAAACTTTTGAACGGTATAGCACCTATTGAAAAGTGAAGACAGTCACCATGCAATACACAGTAACGTTGTGAAAGAATAGAAATTGTTCTTTTACCTTGTAACAATGAACAAGCTGCAGCTGTGTTGAAGTAGCATGATAAATATCGATTCGGTTGCAACAAAAGTAGTTGCAATAATTAGAATGCACACACATCTATGAATAACAATGGGGAGATAGTATTTTCTTTCGTCGACGAGATATTCCATCGGGGCTGGGTAATTAAACGTATCGTTTTTCAGTGTAACAATGTATGCAATGTAGTTCGATACATCTAGCAGTACTAATCCAACTGCTGATGCATAAATGAAACCTACAACACAAGTGGAATGTTAATATTGGGTCATCAATACTCGAACCACGGTGCTTCCTTACAAGCGAATAAAATCCCATAAAATTTCCCTAAAGAAGCGTGCTGCTTTAAAATCTGCAGCCCTTCGTCTCGGTTCAACTTCCAATCGTACCCGACTTCCTTCAGAAACCCCTCTATCTGTATTAGCAATGGATCTTAAATTATGCATATTGAGATATCAATTTAACTGCATTTCGCGAGACTCACTACGTCTGACTGATACCAAAACACGGTATATTTCACGACCGCACCAAGGCACATCGTAATAGGTGATAGGATCTTTAGCACGAGGTTTGGAGTTATGTATGAGACTGTCAAAACTAGGCACTGAAAGTAATCTCCGTGAAAAAAGGATTTTAAATTTCTATTTACTGACGTAACTATACCATACTTGAGGAACTATAAGAGACACTGGAAGGAGATTGACCACAGCCTTCTTGATAGATAAAAACTTTGAATGATTATGTGGCCAGAGACCCAGCACCGATAAGAGAAACTTATGGAAATTATAGTAAGTCGGCAGTTCAGCCATCGCGGCCATAATACAGGTGCTATTAACTGCACACTCTCTTTTCCACACGTCGCAACGAGTTATACCCCTATCTTAATTTCACGCATTTTTCGAAAGTCGATATAAAAAGTTTCTGGCTTTAAAGCAATATGAATGATGTGATCTACAATTTCAGCATTATTAATTCATTCTTCAGCACAGCGGAAAATGGCTCGTACGATTTTCTTGCACTCTTTGCATATGTGAGTACGGCTATAAGAAAATTACAAGGCGCAAGGTAGGGTTGCCGTGAAGTAATTGTTTTGAAAACATTGAACCTTTCCTCCTACGTGATGCGTGGAACGGATACCTCCTGCGCATATTCAGTCCGTTGTACCTACTCGAGGTGTGCACCAGTTAAAGGAAAAGAGTGTCTCGTGCAAGGATGCTAACTCGGCCGTAGCATCAGCTGTTGAGCGTTGCCTAGGTCAGGATACGCACAATGTACCACCAGGTTAATTGGTGGACGAATGGGTATCTTTTTGATAAGTAGTCCTCTAACACAGTTATTGAACGACTTATTACGCCACACCTACGCACATTTATTCATTGACACCCGCGTTTATTGAACCTCGATATTCTCTCTCTCTCTCTCTCTCGCTCGCTCGCGCTCTCTCTCTCTCTCTCTCTCTCTTGTCATCACAGGCACTCTCTGTTTATTCGCTGTTTATTCGGCGATCGTTGACCCATCGCCGCTGTTTATGTTTTTCACACGAGTTTACAGGCAACGACCGACACCTGCATGCTCCACGGGACAACGGTGTAAATTATATTTTAAACTCCTACATATGTGTATGCTATAGTATAATCATAATCCATTATTATTATTATTCATAGTGTTTTTAGGTGGATAAACTGTGTTTTAAAAAAAACCATTCGGATAACTAATGTTAGAAAAGGCTAGTTAAACTTACCCATGAATTGTTGACTTTTCTAGGCAACCCTCCACAGCTGATGTTACGGATGGTTCGGTGAACTCACTTCACTGTACGGTCAGTTTTCTTGTACGGAAACTTTTCTGTTCCACTGTAAGATTTAGGGATGATCCGGCAATTTACACTGGAGTTCCATAAGGTCCAGTACTTACACCGATGCTGCGGAACCTGGTATACGATGGTGTTCTGATTCTCGCGGATGGCCCCAGGAACACTGCAGCCTTCGCATTTGTGGACGACCTGGCGCTTACGATCTCGTCAAGGAACGTGGAAGAACTCCAGTTCCTGACAGATGTCGGCTTGAGGCAGATCCGAGAGGGGGAAAGAATCCACAAAATAATCGACCTTGAACGGGGCGAGATCTCCACGAGGACGCAGAGCACTGCGAAATACCTCGGAGTAGAGCTCGACAACCTGCGTAACTACAGGCACCACATCGCTATAACTTGCGCGCGGGCGAAGAGGTTGACGGGTGCCCTGGCGGGGCTCCTTCGGGACGCTGTACTACAACGTGTGGGAGTCGGTAGTCCGGTATGCATACCTAATATGGGTGTAGGCAGCGAACTCCCGACGATGTAACACAACTATGCTACGCAGAAACCAGAGAGCGGAACTGATTTATACCACGACGGCATACCGTACAGTGGACTATAATGTTGTATGTGTGTTGGCAGGAAGAATGCCGATACACATCAAAGGCGATTCTCTCTGGAGAATTTACACGGAGAATACCAACCCCTATCCCACCGACGAAGATCTGAAGGAACCCGCAGAAGGGTCTATCCACCTCCAAGGATTTAACAAGAGGACATGGGAAGGAGCCACAGACCAGTGGCAGGGCAAATGGGACAGTTTCGACTGAAACAACTGGACCCGGAAGCTGGTCGGCTCAGTCAAGACTTTTGCGCAGAAGTCCCTCGCCCTCCTCCTGTACTTCTACCTACAAACCTAAGCCAAACCTAACCCATACCGTACAGCTCCTAACAGGGCGTGGCTCGTTTGGTAGTTCAGGAAGCGAATATGAAAAACGACCAGTGAGGATTGCTGGGACTGCGGACACCCGCAGACCACGTTGATAACGCAGACCAGGTTAATAATGCAAGACAACGTCATCTTTCACTGTGATCGCTGGGCGGAGGAGTGACTCCACCTGGAAACCCTCTATGGAGAAAGGCTGGCGGCTACGAACCTGGTCTCGCGGATCACCTTGTCGCTGGAAGTCTGGAAGACCTTCCAGGCGTTCGCGGCTAAGGTGATGAAGGACAGAACGAACCAGGAAAGAGAAAAAGAAAAAGCCGGTAACCCCTCATACCCTCCCAGGAGGAGAAGGCGTCGCCCTTTCACCAGACTATTGACGGACCTCAGACGATTAGTAGGCCCCATCCTGCAACCAGGGTGTGCAGCCAAATTTAACCCACCTGATGTCGGCGACCTGGTGCTGGCTGATCATTCCCATCACGACAGGGAGCCGCAGTAGCAATGACGATACTCCATTGAGGAGCCCCCCTACCCCTTGTAATATTACGTTGTATAGGGCCGAGGGGGTGATGGTGCGTATCCTACGCGATGGTGTGATAGAGGAGGAATTTTTAGTGGGTAGTTGCCGCACAACACCTTAGGCAGCAGAGTCCCACATAACCCAGTGTAGCCCTAGGTATGCGTAGATCCATTTTCCTATCCTCAAACCAGAAAAAAGGTTTCTACGTGTAACCACGTCGGCCACTCGGCGACGAATGAATACGAATGAGAGCCACGCACTCTGAATAGCCTGTGGTTTTCGTTAATAATTCAAAAACCGAAGCTCCAACCAACCTTTTGGTAAACGAAAAAGTTGTTCAGAATCGCCCTGGCAATCCCCCATTTCCCGATGCTTCCACTAGTTACAGACCACTCTGTATATTAGGTGTACACAGTAATTCTCGGCCTCTACCTTTCATCGACTATAGAACCTATTCAAATTGAAAATTGTTCCCCGTCTTATATTCATTTTACAGAGTCATCTTCTAGCTTTAAAACGAGGTATAATACGAGGCACTGTCTTCCTATTGCATTTCAACCGCGAGGCCGTCAGTTCCGACTTTTTCCAATAAAGTTTGATCCCTGTGAGTGACCCACTTGAAGAGAAAAGACGGTTTTCTAGCACTGGGAGGAGCACGATGACACTGCTGCAGAATAACGCCCGGCCCCACAAATCCAAAAAGACCCTGCAAACCATCTCAGATTTATCCTTGGAAATTCTTCTTCATGCGCCCTATTCTCCAGACTTAACCATTTCGGATCATTACCTATTCCGATTTTTACAAAACCATCTGGCTGATTCTCATTTCAAGCCAGTTGAACAGGTCGAAAAAGGTCCCGATGAATTGACCGCATCAAAGCACCATGACTCTGCCAATCTGGAATCCGACAGTTACCTGAGAGATGGCAAAAATATGTGGAACGCGAAGGAGATTACTTCTAAGATTAGATTTGTATTAGTTTTTTTTATAAATAAATGTCAAAATTGGTGAACAAAGGCTGAAAATTAATTTGTACACCTAATAATTGCTAATACAAAATTACTAATTACACTACTTTTTCTACATTTTTACGTGCGATTCCAGTGTTATTGCATAGAAGTCATAATCATTAGACCGGAAACTGACTTCTGCAATAGCTGAAACAGAATTGCGAAACTGATAAATGTATTGATAGAAACGTATGTATTTCCCACTGTAATCGTAATTTAAAAATATTGTACCACCGAGAAGCCTTCGATTGATGCGCCATACAAGCCAAAAAAGGTGAAGCCATATTCTTTTGTGCCTTCTAACATGATGAGCAGTACCGATTTCTGAACTGTTAGAGAGGCTTCGTACCAATTAGAATTATACCTATAAGTATTAGTAAAGATATTCATCCTCAGTTTAATCGCCCTATTTCTCTTTAATTTCGCATGCTTACACAGACGGAACAAGATTGGCAGCACAGTCTGTCATTTGTTGCACCATGTAATTGAAATAAAACAAGTATGCTATCTCAGAAGAGATGAACATTAGACAAGTTAAAGTATTTTCCAGGTTTTCACCGTCAAATATCGATTGCGACAACTGGAAAGCAACAGGAAGCAACATAGAGGCAGAAATTGTTAATTCAAAGATAATAATAGGAACATATTTACACCATACAGGTTGCCGCTTAGGAATAGGATACCGAGTATAATAAGAACACTATATGATCCTCTATTTCTATCCATCAATTCATTCGAAAACCTGCAACACTTATTGCTACATGGGAGGCACTAATAATAAATTTTGTAAATATACAAAATATACAAAATTGTAAATATAATATATGTGAAGTATTTTGAGAATTCTGAGAAACCTTTGAAAATACTAACTTCATTGCTCGCCTGTGTAGGATTATGGCAGTTATTAAGGTAGCTTTACTGCCATTAATTAAATGTTTTTCGTCGTGGTTTAGGTAAGCATCCTGGTTAACTGCCTTTACAATATGTTCACTGCAAATGGTAGATAAACACTAAATAACAGTATTTTATACTTTCATGTCGAACACAGGACTATACAGTAAACCCCGTATACATATATGCACAAAGTTGAGACCCAAGCCGTGAAAATAACCAAGCAGGGTGTCGAATCTATTCTCAGAATCAGCTTGAGCCGAGCGTGGACGTAGGAAAGGCAGACAGCGGCGGAGACAAAGAGGTCCAAAGAATGAAAGTGAGGCGCCGAAACGTATCGGTGAGACAATACTAATGCAACAGTTAAACTTTTTCGTTTATTAATTTTTCTAAATGTAGCTTTTACCAATGTCTTTGCGAGATTTTTTTGATTAAAATAAGACCAAACGCGATATAGATCGAAATATATTTACTTGTGGATACTGATTAAACACGCACCACAAACTACAAAAATGCGTTGCCCTTTTAAAACTAATAATAACTGAATAATATAAAATAATAAAATACATTATAATAAATATAATAATACATTGATATGTACACGATACAATTTAAATTATATTTATTTATTAGAATAACAATAAAAGGTTAATGCAAAATAGTAACGTGCATTACATATAATAACATATAATAATACATTACAATAATGCGGGATTGGGCGCCTCCATCAAAGAACAACGTTAAAAGGAACAAACGATATAAGGAATAGGAGGAAGGGGCCGTGGCGCAAATGAACTGATCAGTGCCTAGTAATACGACGATCTCGGGTTCGATTCCCGAAGCCTGCCCTTCCTTTTTATTCGGTTCCTACAATAATAATAATAGAGCGTGACATTAGATTGTGCCCGAGGTGTTGATTCACGCTCGGCTCGAGCCGCATGTAAACATAGATTCGACACCCTTCTCTATTATGTATATGCACCTCCTCTGTCGCATTAAACCAAGCGGTGTGTCGATTCCAGCCGTGCTTGAATCGACAATGTATGATAAGGACCGCGTATCATCAGAAACAGTGTTTGGAGGGTATGCAATCTGGGTGGAAGACGTTACTATTTTGCATTATCCTTTTACTCTTATTCTAATAAGTAAATATAATTCAAATTATATCGCGTTTGGTCTCAAAGTTGTAATCAAAGAAATCTCGCAAATACGTTAGTAAAGTTTTATTAAGAAAAAGTCAAAAATAAAAAAGTTTCATGGTTGAATTAGCATTAGTCACACCGATATTCTGGCTCGGATCATATTACACCGCTCCTTCGCCGAGGGTCGCTATCGCGAAGGGGGTTCCCCCCCAAGTGGAGAGGATAGCAATGTGACTATATCCATGCATTTTTTTGTGCATATATACGGGTTTTACTGCAGTCAAAAGCTACTTTACCTTGCAAGAATAAACAAGCTGCCGCTATGTTGAAGTAGCATGATAAATATCGATTCGGTTGCAACAATAATAGTTGCAATGACGAGACCGGACACAGATCTATGAACGACAATAGGGAGATAATATTTCCTTTCGTCGACGAGATATTCCAACGCTATTGGGAAATTAAACGTGTCGTTTTTATGGGTAATGATGCGCACAATGAAGTTCGATACATCTAGTAGTATTATACCAACTGCTGATAAATAAATGAAAACTGTAACACAAGTAAAAGTTTGATATTAGTTAATATTAACATCAAAACTTGATCCACTGTGTA
Source organism: Nomada fucata (assembly GCA_948146005.1). Classification (NCBI taxonomy): domain Eukaryota; kingdom Metazoa; phylum Arthropoda; class Insecta; order Hymenoptera; family Apidae; genus Nomada; species Nomada fucata. The sequence continues at coordinate 19,960,898 of OX411280.1, forward strand.
TCCTTACAAGCGAATAATTTCCCATAATATTTCCCTAAAGAGGCGTGGTGCTTTAATATCTTAACCCCTTCTTCTCGCTTCATCTTCCAATCGTACTCGACTTTTTTCAGAAACCCCTCTATCTGTAATTATGATTATTGAGAGACAAATTTAACTGGATTTCGCGAGACTTACTACGTCAGACTGATACCAAAACACAGTATATTTTACGACCGCGCCAACACACATTGTAATAGGCGATAGCATCTTTAGCACGAGGTTGGGCGTTACGTCGGAGACTGTTAGAACTAGGCACTAAAAGCAAGTTCCGTGAAAAAAGGATTTTAAGGTGTTTGGTTTGACTGCACTATATTGTTTCCATTTACTGACGTAACTATTACCATACCTGAGGAACTATAAAAGACACTGGTATGAGGCTGAATATAGTCTTCCTGATTAATAAAAACTTTGAGCGATTATGTGGCCAGAGACCCAGCACCGATAAGAGAAACTTATGGAAATTGTAGTAAGTCTGCAGTTCAGCCATCGCGGCCAATAGTTCAGGTGCTAGTAACTCCACGGTTCGCGGTGTTTGCAACGAATTTTACCTCTGTTTTATTTTCACGGATTTTTTGCTAGTCGGAGTAAAAAGTTTCTGACTTTAAAGAAATAAGAATGACGCTATCTACAATTTCAGCATTATTAATTCATTCTTCAGCACGGTGGAAAGGGTTCGTATAATTTTCTTCCACACTTTGCATATGTAAGTATGTCTATAAGAAAATTACGAGGCGCAAGGTAGGGTTGCTGTGAAGTAATTGTTTTGGAAACGTTGAACCTTTCCTCCTACGTGATGCGTGCAACGGATACCGCCTGCACATATTCAGTCCGTCGTACCTACCCGAAGTGTGATCAAGTTAAAAAGAAACAGAGTTTCTGTTGGCACTGCATAAGCCATGGAAGAGACTGACTTGCACTTTCTGCATGACAAATTGTTAAACCGCTGAAAACTGTTATGTAGGCTCGAGCCTACCTCGGGTTCATTTTTCTTTACTGTATTTTTCTTTAAATTCCTAACTATATGCCAATGATCAATATTTGTTAAATATTTTAATTTAATATACGTAAATATGAACATAGAGAGAGAGCGTTTTTTGCACAGGATCGCTGTTGGACGCGGGGGTGCACCGCGAGGGGGTAATGTGAAACCGCCAGATGTGCCTTCGTCTCACCACTCGGAATTCTAGATTTTCTATGACTGGGTTCCTGCTATTGAGTTAAAATGATAAATTGATGGGTCGCGATTATAATTGTGAGGCTATTGTGTTTGAGGCGAAAGTGGTCGTTTATTGTAATTCGATGTCATCTGAAGGCTGGCAGCCATGTGTTTGAGGCGTTCAAAATATTTCTCGAAATCAACAGATTGGCACAAAAGTCAGGTAACATCGGGGATTGGGGTGTAGCTGGGGTGATTCTAAACAACTTTTTCCTTGACCAAAATGTTGTGTATAGTTTCGTTTTTGAGTTATTAACGAAAAGCACTGGCCAATGAGAGGGCCCACCGTGCATCGACCGACGCGCGCTCAGGCGCAAACCGATCGCCTGCGGTTGGTCGTGATGGGGGCATCGAGGGTACCGAGGAAAGCATGCGGCAAATGTTACATCGTCTTAATTAAGAAGAATGTGAAATTATTCATTAATCGTGTATAAGAAATACACTAATAAATCGTGTAATAACCGTGTTCGATACGTTTATTCATTATCCGAAAGGAATGATGCGTTTTATTACTTATGAAAAAAATAATTTTTCTTATCAGTACGTTTTCAGGTGGATAAATTATGTATTAAGAAAAACGATTCGCATAACTAATGTTAGAAGAAGCTAGCCCACTTACCCATTCGCCCACGAAATAACGTGCTTAACATTGTGCGAATCCTGACCTAGGCAACTCCCAAAAGCGATGTTGGGTTAGTATTAAAATTGTTCTTAATTTAAGACGATGTAACACCCTGTGCCAGTGCGTTGGTGTCAGAGTACGACCGAGCGCCGTTGAAAGTCACACGCTTGAACGGGTGCTCTACGGGGCGATTGGTCAGTGTTTTTCATACGAAAAACGGAAAAAGTTGTTCAGAACCGCCCCGGCAATCGCCCATTTCCCGATGCTCCCACTAGTTACGGTCCATCCTGTATATTAGGTGCACAAATTAATCCTCGGCCTCTACCTTTCATCGACTACAGAACCTATTCAAATTAGCATTTCTCCCTCGTCGTATATATCTATTCATTTTAAAGTCCCATATTTTCGCTTTAAAACGAGGTGTAATAGTTGATCCTACTGTGAACATTACCTGAAAAATTAGTTGTAGACGCGATGCTGTTCGACAATCAGTATTTCAGGCACTGCCTTTCTATCGCGTTTCATCCGCGGACCGTCACTTCTGAGCTCCACCAACAACGGTTGACCCATGTGAGTCACAGACTTCAAGAGAAGAGACCGTTTGCTAGCACTCTGAGAAGCGCGATGATACTACTGCAGAATAACGCCCGGTCCCACACAGGCAAAAAGACCCTAGAAACGATCTCAGATTTGGGTTGGGAAATTCTGCATGCGGCGCATTCTCCAGACTTAGTAACTTCGGATCATTACCTATACCGATTTTTACAAAACCATCTGGCTGATTCTCATTTCAAGTTAGTTGAGCAGATTGAAAAAAGTCTCGATGAATTCATCGCATCAAAACCATCATCATTTTTCGAATCTGGAATCCGACAGTTACCTGAGAGATGGCAAAAATATGTAGAAAAGGAATTGTATTATTTTGTATTAGTTTTTTTTAAATAAATAAATGTCGAAGTTGGTGGAAGAAGGCTGAGAATTAATTTGTACACCTAATAATGGCTAATACAAAAGTACTAATTACACTACTTTTTCTACATTTTTACGTGCGATTCCAGTGTTATTGCATAGAAGTCATAATCATTAGACCGGAAACTGACTTCTGCAATAGCTGAAATAGAATTGCGACACTGATAAATGTATTAATAGAAACGTATGTATTTCACGCTTTGGTACTAATTTAAAAATATTGTACCACGGAGAAGCCTTCGATTGATGCGCAGTACAAACCAAAAAAATTGAAGCCATATTCTCTTGTGCCTTCTAACATGATGAGCAGTACCGATTTCTGAACTGTTAGAGAGGCTTCGTACCAATTAGAATTATACCTATAAGTATTAGTAAAAATATAGATCCTCAGTTTTATCGCACCATTTCTTTCTAATTTCGCATGCTTACACTGACGGAACAAGATTGTCAGCACAATCTGTCATTTGTTGCACCATATAATTCAAATAAAACATGTATGCTATCTCAGAGGAGATGAACAATAGACAAGTTAAAGTATTTTCCAGGTTTGCACCGTCAAATATCGATTGCGACAACTGGAAATCAACAGGAAGCAACATACAGGCAACGATTGTTAATTCAAGGATGATAATAGGAACATATTATTTACACCATACAGGTTGGCGCTTAGGAATAGGACACCGAGTATAATAAGAAGACTATAGGATCCCATATTTCTAGCCACCAATTCATTCGCAAACCTGCAAGAGTGTCGAACTTTTGTTGCTACGTGCTTGGCACTACTAATAGATTTTGTAAATATAAATATCTTGAGAATTCTGAGAAGTCTGTGAAGATACTAACTTTATTGCCCGTCTGTGTAGGACTACGGCGGTTATTAAGGTTGCTTTACTGCCATTAATTAAATGTTTTTCGTTGCTGCTTAAGTAAGCAGAATCCTGGGTAACTGCCTTTACAATATGTGAACTGCAAATGATAGAAAACACTAATCAATAATATTTCATACTTTCAGGTCCAACCTAGACTATAGTCAAAGGCTACCGCTTAAAAGTTTCGGTACACATGCTAATGAAAAAATATTCTTTGAGTTTTACTGTTTATGAGGTGTTAACATTTTATATTTATTATTTTCTACACGCTTCACAAAAAAATATCAAAATATCTTATAATAATTGGAATATTTTCTAGAAGAAATTTATAATGACTAGTAACGAAATGTTAGACCCTAGATTTGGCAGGTTGGGTGCATTTTTGAGCGGTAGTGCATATATTTAAATAGAAAGACAATGACTACGCAGTACACAGTAACTTTGAATTACAAAAGAATAACACACAAAAAGAATATAATTTGGGCTTTTACCTTGCAATTATAAACAAGCTGCCGCAATGTTGAATTAGCATTATAACTATCGATTCGGTTGCAACAAAAGTAGTTGCAAGGGTGAGGATGGAAACACACCTATGAACGACAATGGGGAGATAATATTTTCTTTCGTCGACAAGATATTCCAACGCTATTGGGAACCTAAACGTGTCGTTTCTCTGGGTAATGACGCGCACAATAAAGTTCGATACATCTAGTAGTATTAAACCAATTGCTGATGAATAAATGAAAACTGTAACACAAGTAAAAGGTTAATATTAGAGGTAATCAACACCTGATTCATGGTGCTCCCTTACACGCGTATAGTTTTCCGTAATATTTCCCTAAAGAAGCGTGCTGCTTTAAAATCTGCAGCCCTTCGTCTCGCTTCATCTTCCAATCGTACTCAACTTGGTCCAGAAACCCCTCTATCTGTATTAGCAATGGATCTTAAATTATGCATATTGGGATACCAATTTAACTGCATTTCGGGAGACTCACTACGTCTGACTGATACCAAAACACAGTATATTTCACGACCGCGCCAACACACATTGTAATAGGCGATAAGATCTTTAGCACGAGGTTCGGAGTTATGTCTGAGACTGTCAAAACTAGGCACTGAAAGTAATCTCCGTGAAAAAAGACGAGATGGTTTGACTGCACTATATCGGCTTCGATTTACTGACGTAACCATACCATACCTGAGGAACTATGAAAGACACTGGTATGAGACTGAACATAGTCTTCTGGATTAATAAAAACTTTGAACGATTATGTGGCCAGAGACCCAGCACCGATAAGAGAAACTTATGGAAATTGTAGTAAGTCTGCAGTTCAGCCATCGCGGGCGCCAGCTCAGGCGCTATTAGTTCCACAGTTCTCCTTTGCAGTCTTTGCATCGAATTTTACTTCTGTTTTATTTTCACGGATTTTTGCAAGTCGGTGTAAAAAGTTTCTAGCTTTAAAGCAATATGAATGACGCGATCTACAATTTCAGCATTATTGATTCATTCTTCAGCTCGGTGGAAAAGTGTTTGTATAATTTTCTTCGCATATATGAGTATGTCTATAAGAAAATTACGAGGCGCAAGGTAGGGTTGCTGTGAAGTAATTGTTTTGGAAACGTTGAACCTTTCCTCCTACGTGATGCGTGGAACGGATACCGCCTGCACATATTCAGTCCCTTGTACCTACTCGAAGGGTGCACCAGTTAAAGGAAAAAAGGGTCTCTATACGTACTTCACGAGCCATGGAACAGATTGATTTGCACTTTCTGCATGTGCATACTGCATGCAATACATACTATGTATACGTGTATCATATAGTATGGTGGGAATTATTATTATTAGTGTGATGTATTCTGTCAAAGAGGTGCAAGTGAACATCAAACGAAATAGCATATTTATTTTAAGATGGTCGATATTCAAAGTTCTTACCCCACAGAAGTCAACTGTTTTTCAAGCGATTACTTCGTGTCTTCTTGTATGTACAACGATCGTTTCCACTACAGTAATGTCTCCATTAGTGTTCGAAGTTGTGTCCACGGTAAGTGTTCATTTCTATCCCCACTACTTGGGGTGGTCACCCTTGAAACCAGCGAAGCGTGAAGCGCCGAGCATGTAATCTGAACCCAGATCGAATGTCGGTGAGAGCCAACACTGATGCAAGCGAGATTAAAAATTAAAGCTTCTTCATTTTTGGTCCGTTTTAAATGAAATTTTACCAAAATGTTCGTTACAATCTCATGATTAAAATGACACCAAACGCAATATGATTTCGATAATTTTTACATATCGTGGTATTAATAATTTTATTCCCCTTTATTATTGTTTTCGATGACAACTAGATTATGTGTATATTAGTTGTTAGCAATAAGGTAATTAGTATTGAGATCATAAATTTGCAAGTAAATTCGAATCGGCTGTCTCGATTAGTGTACCTCGCACGGATCGAATTCGATCACTAATTGTGTACAGGACACGTTTCTCGAGCGGCAAGTCACCTTCAATGTTGTGGCAGCCCAGACGCGCTGCAGCGACCAGGAAAGAAGCAAGTTTAAATACCCGTGTACGCGAGGCAATACTATCGCGATCAAAATTTAAGATTAAAACTTGTTCAATTATGGTCCGTTATTGAAAATAATAATAAAGGAGAATAAAATTATTAATTTCATTTAAAACGGACCAAAATCGAACAAGTTTTAATCTTAAATTTTGATCGCGTTAGTATTGCCTCACGTACACGGGTATTTAAACTTGCTTTTTTCCTGGAACGCCGCCCCGTATCTCGGCTGCCACAACATCAAAGGGGATCCGAACTCGCTCGTGAAACGTGTCCTGCACACGTTTAGTGATCACATTCGGTCCCGAGCGAGGTACACTAATCGAGACATTACTGTCATCTTCTTTTACTAACAAAGAAGGTTAGGCAACCCGAAGTTCCGAAAATTATGAAACTTTGCATACAAGTACAATATGTCATCCGTAATACAACCCTATTGTAATGTATTCGCCCCCAAATATCTATATTAGTATTATGACATATCTCTGTATTACTCTTATTATCTACTAGTCGCCTAAGGATTCATATGTACAAATATTTTTAAGTTCCGGTCATCGCAAATACTCGTCATGGAACCTTATCGAGTCATCGTTTCCAAAACACCTAGTCATACTCTCTACGATCCCTAACCATCCAGAGTCCTTTGGAATTCGCCCTCACCATCCCTACTACATCCTTTCCAACACCCTTTAAAAACCCAAGGTTCCCTGACTCTTCAGCTCACATCATACGAAATATTCAACCGACATAGTCTACGTCTAAGTGATAATAAAACCATCTCGAAAAACCGAAGTTGGGAGTTAAATTTTCTCTGTGTCCATAACAAGGGGAAGGGTTCATTTATATTATGCGTCATAGTTCGCGTGTATCAGCATAATAAATAAAGTATCTTATATCAACATTCTTGAAAAAATGTTTACATATAATGAACTGTTGATCTTTATTTAACAAGAATAAAACAAAAGTACACTTGTCGTCATAAAATTGAGCGTACAGGGAACCAAATTATGCAAAAATAACTGAAAGATAATTTTTACATTTTTAGGCATTATTGGAAAACTAGATTATTAGGAAGTGTGATAATATATACTATACAGTTCAGTTTAAGAAAAGTACTTTATTCTACATCGTAAAAGAAGGCACGTCCTTATTCGAAGGAGAAACTCTAACGAATGAATATAGAAGAGAAGCATGGAGCATTCGGACCCTATCGGCCCTTCTTAATATAAACACTTTTGTATAAGCATTGGAATTCTATACCCCAATATATTCTCAGAACTATAAGGATAATTTTCGTTTAACCGGGTCTTATACGAAGCATAAAACCAACACGCCTCCTCAAAAATTAATCGTTTATATAAGAACACACCTTCCTTTTACTTTCTCTGGGGTCAACTACACATGGTCCAACATTTGTTGCTTTGGATTAGGGAAACCCAGAAAAACCTAATCAGACCAAATAATACAAAACTGTATACATATATGCTTATGCATACATTTGCTTATTCACGATAGTTTAAACATGCTATCTTAATATCTATATTTATTTCTTAACTTTATTTCAAACCCATTCCATTTCTCAGTTCCAGAAATTTCACAGTTGGTAATGGTTTTGTTAAGATATCAGCTATCTGGTTACCTGTTGGAATATATTTCAATTTTGTTATATTGTTCTCAATTTGTTCTCTTGAGAAATGATATTTTTTATCTATGTGTTTAGATCTTTTGTGATTTGTTGGATTCTCTGCTATGCTAATACAACCATTATTGTCTTCGTAAATAATAATTGGATTCGAAACATCCATATCAATACTCTCTGCTAATGATTTTAGCCACCGTGCCTCTCTAACACCTTCAAAAAGAGCCATGTACTCAGCTTCAGTTGATGAAGCTGCTACGGACATTTGTCTTTTCGTACTCCAACATATTGTACAACTTTCAAATAATTTAAATAAATAACCGGTAGTACTCTTTCTATTATATACATCATTTCCACCCCAATCAGAATCGACATAACCGGTTAAAAGATTTTGGTAATCACCTTGAATAAAAGTTAACTTAATATCAATTGACCCCTTTAGATATCTAAGTACCCTTTTTAAACATTGCCAAAGTTCCCTGTTGTTTTTATTTAGATATCTACTTAAAATATTCACAGCTACACTTAAATCAGGTCGGGTACATAACATCACGTACATCAAACATCCGATAAGATTTCGACATGGTGCATCATATTTCTCATCAGAATTTAGGGCATCATAATCTAATTTATTTTCAAGAGGTGTACAAACAGGATTGCATTCAGACATATTGAATTTACTTAAAATGGTTTTGATGTATGAGCTTTGATTCATAGTTATCATATTATTACATCTTTCAACTTTAATTCCCAGAAAGAGTTTGATATCCTTTAAATCTACCATAGAAAATTTACTCTTCAAATAATTTTTAAAACTATTCATTAAATCCATATCAGCTGTAGCAATAACAAGATCGTCCACATAAAGAACCACATATATATTCTTCCGTATGTCTCCTCTATTTAAGATATAGATACATCGATCAACAGAAGAATTTCGAAAACCTTTATCCTTAAGTGCCTTTTCGAAAACATTGAACCAGCATCTTGCTGCCTGCTTTAATCCATATAAGGCCTTGTTTAATCTGCAAACTTGATTATTACCACTCTCAATTCCCTCTGGAACCTTCATATAGATCTCCTCTTTCAATGTACCATTTAAAAAAACAGTTTTTACATCCATATGATGAACTAACAAGTTGAATTGATTCGAAAACGCCAGTATAAATCTAAAACTTGATATTCTTGCAACCGGTGCGAATGTTTCATCATAATCTACTAAATACTGTTGACTGAACCCTCGAGCAACAAGTCGAGCTTTATATTTTAATGGGTTTCCAAACTCGTCATTTTTAATCGTAAATACCCACTTACAGTCAACGATATTTTTATTTTCTGGCTTTGGTACTAGAATCCATGTATTATTAATTAACAAAGAATTAACTTCATCTTCAATTGCCCGCTCCCATTGAGCCCTATCATTTCGAGTTTTAATTTCCTCGTACGAGTTTGGGATTTTATAAATTAAAGATTCAGCACACATGAGATAATCATTCAACATATCGTTTTCATTATAAGAAATTTGTGGACGGTGTTTGATTCTATCACTCCTCCTTAGCTCAGGAGACAATTGTCTTTTCGTTTGATTATTATTATCATTAGAAGAAGATTTGCGTATATCTATTTCAATTATAGATTTATTAAGTCCATGACTTAATTCGGTATTTTTATTAATCTCATCAACCACTGATTCTAGCATATCTGATTTATTATTATTATCAGATTTATGAGACTGTACTGATTTTGACAATATGTCAGATGCATCAGTTTCAGGCATCACTACCGGCCTGGATACTATACTACTGTCAACATGGGAGTTTTTAATTTTAACCCCTTCAGACTCTACTGCCACAGGTCTGGATACTAAGAAATTTGTCTCATCTGCTATTATATCTCTAACTACCACCATCTTACCAGTTCCAACATCCCATACTTTATATCCGTTTGGTTCATATCCAACCAAAATACCCTTCCACGATTTTTCTTCGAACTTTGACTTCATTGTCTTGTTATGTACATAGACTGTCGAACCGAAAATCTTTAAGTATTTCAATTTTGCCCTTTTATTATGCCACATTTCATATGGTGTTTTGGATTCTTTTAATGCTTTAGTTGGGGTTAAATTGATTAAGAACGTTGCAGTAAGGACAGCTTCACCCCAAAAACATTTTTCTAAAGAAGCCCCGGCTACCATTGCTCGAGCTTTCTCCGTTATTGTCCTTACCATACGTTCCGAGACAACATTTAATTGCGGGGTTCGTGGAACTGTTAAATGGTAACTAATACCTTTTTCGACACAATACTTCTTCATCTCATTTGACAAATATTCCCCTCCATTGTCACAATATAAATTGACAATTTTAGAATTAAAACGAGCTTCACTTTTTGCCACATAATCTCTAAAAACTGAAAATACATCTGACTTATGTGTAAGTACATATGTAACACAATAATGCGTGTACTCATCTACAAAGAGCACAAAATAATTTCTCTCATCAATAGTTGGAGGAGTGATTGGACCACAAACATCCGTATGAACAATAAACAATGGTCGCTTTATATGACTCTTATCTTTTTCCATTCTGAATGGTAATCGTGCTTGTTTGCCACTTATACAAGCTTCACATAATTTATCATTAACTTCGACCTTTACGATATGCCGTATATCTTCAAACATTTGCTTACTCTTTAATTCTAGAAATTTAGTTTTTCCCATATGACCTAATCGTTGATGCCACAAGTCATAACTATCCTTCTCGTTACTATTTAATCGAACAATAGAATTTGCTTCATTTGAATTAACTATAAATTCAATTCCAATTACATTGTTCAATGGCTTACCTGACATTATCGTTTTCGCAGATTTACTTATCTTAACGCCATTTTCATCAAAAATGATGGTCATCCCAGCCTGCTGCATTCTTCGGACTGATAATAAATTGTAGGGTACATCTTTACAATAGTAAACGTTGTCGATCGTCCCTTGAACACCCATGTTGCTGGTGACGTTGATCGTGCCCCTTTTTGTCGCCATTATAGAGGTCCCATTCTTCGCCACAGAAATTTTTATCGGCATTGCCAATTTTTCAAAATTGCTAGCCAAATCTTCTCTGTTGATAAGGTGGTCCGAAGCTCCAGAATCGAGGACGAATGAAATTTCATTTTTAATTTTTACGTTGGATTGGGAAACTCCAACCATAAATGCGAAACCTGAGTTTCTTTGTTCCGGCGGTGGTTGAGCTATTTGTACCGTTTGTAATGTTCTTTCATTATTTGCGATTTGATTTTGTAAAACCCTTTTATAATGAAAGCAATCTTTCCTCATGTGACCCTTTCTTCCACAGTGATGGCATCTTATTGCCGATGATGATTTATTTGTTTTAGAAACTCGCGACTTATGTTGCACATAACGGTTCTTCTTATACGGTCGCGACACCTCGAAATTTTGTCTCTTAACCGTATTAAATTTGTACGCTTGAAGAACTTTTCCACTTGTATCACGGCACTCGTCTCTCAATTTCACTTCGTGATCAAGAAGTCTAGTTTTAACAAAAGATAACGTTAAATTATCCTCTGAGAGTGTCTCTATTGCAGTTATTATGCCGTCATAGGATTTAGGCAAAGTTAATAATAAATGACACACTTTGTCCGTTTCTTCTATTTTAGAAAATCTCAAAATGTCTTATTAAGGAGGTATCACACTGTAATTTTAAGTCTAATAATGTTTTTCTTACAGCTAATTGCGTGGCAATACTTTTGCGTTCATATATGGCATCCAAATTATGCAGCACTTGCCTAGCACTATAGTCTGTTTTAACGAAACTAAGAAAAGAGTCTGACAAATATTCTACTATTATACTTTTGGCCTTTTTATTAGCCAAAATCCACTCAGCTGTTGCTGTCTCCGGAACTTCATCATCGATGACATGAATTACATTCAGTTCATCTAGCAAGGCACGAACCCTGAATTTCCAAGTACTATATTTTTCACCCTCAAAAGGTTTAATGTTTCTTTTCACACTTGAACTCTCCATTTTCGTTGAAATAAAAATTGTCACTTGTCAGTTAATGAACAACCAAACTGTCCACTTAAATTAACACTTATAGGAACACTAATTACAACAAAAATTAAACACAAATATAAATGTATATAAACTAAAGTTTTTACTTGTCACTTATTCTTTTTACTTTTACTGAACAATTTTCTACTATATAATATACACTGTAACTGGGCCCATAACCTATTGGAAAACTAGATTATTAGGAAGTGTGATAATATATAATATACAGTTCAGTTTAAGAAAAGTACTTTATTCTACATCGTAAAAGAAGGCACGTCCTTATTCGAAGGAGAAACTCTAACGAATGAATATAGAAGAGAAGCATGGAGCATTCGGAACCTATCGGCCCTTCTTAACATAAACACTTTTGTATAAGCATTGGAATTCTATACCCCAATATATTCTCAGAACTATAAGGATAATTTTCGTTTAACCGGGTCTTATACGAAGCATAAAACCAACAGGCATAGCGTCGAATAATTTTTGTATCATCGAAGACGGAATACCTTTCCAAATTTCGGTAACTTTGAATTTCGCATCTGTTTTATTGGAAAATTTAGACTTATTTAATTGTAATTTTAAATGCTTATTTTTAAATATTACTTCAGAAATATACGGCTTCTTCCTTGTTATTCTACCGTAAAATAGTGTACCTATGGCGTATTTATCCAGAAAGGGTCCTTTTTTGGTTATATCTTTAAAAAGTCAAAAGTGGATATTCGTAACTTATAAGGGAACCTTCATGAGTACCACCGGTAAGCTAAATGGCCCTGCTGATCTTGAATCAATAAAGATACGCAATTGTTTTGTGGAAGTGCATGACACCCAACGTTCGGGCACAGAGCGTTTTTGACCGGGCTACCTGAGGCACAGATGGTCTGTAGAGGAACCGAAACCATTACTTTATTCACGGAAAATTTTAATCGCGGTTTGATGGGATGTGACAGAGGTGACTCACTATTCACTCCTATGCAACGTGGAGATCACAATACTTCTGTTTACGCAAGAATGTGCAAAAAGAAGTGGCCCTCATCGTTGATTCTCATTGTAAGCGGTGGGGTAGGTTTTTACACGCGCGTGATCTGCAAGCATTACACTTTGAATCGCAATTATGTACGTGCAATTCTTTTCCAGCTATTTCTTGGGCGTTTCTTGTTTCTTAAGCATTTGTAGAAGTTATTTTTGGTAAACTTCACGTACAATACAAACAGACAACTGATACGATAGTGAGACTCCGATTTCTTTCAACCATTAATACTTTTATTAACATAGAGTAGTCAACACACGACAATTCTCTCAAAGACACGACTCTGACACTATACAACCCGTAATTACTCTCAAACTCAATCCTACTCTTTGCTCCCTGCACTCTCTTAAATCTATACCACTCTCGATTCTGCTTCCGAAACTATTCTTCTCTGCTGCTCAAACCATTCTGCCTCGCACCCGCATCAGCCACTCTTAGTTATTCTTTCATTCTACTTCTCACTTGCCCTCACTCATTTAGGATACACCCCGCAGCCATTCCTTGTCGCCGGTCGGTCACGTCCACCCGATTCCTCGGCTGTTTGCACCCTCCGTCCACACGATCTTCTCAAGTACTCAGCTCCAAACACATATCTTCCATACCACGAAGTCGTACGCTCTTTCTCCGAGACAAACATTCACCCGATCCAGATTCGACGTTTCTACTAACACTCTTCATTCACACTATACTTATCCTACAACTGCCTCGACAAATCTCGAGACAGAACTATAAACTAAAAGGTGCCAACAGACCTGGCCCAATCCGCTAGGATAATGTAAAATGTCCAGCAACACCATATATTTATCAACAACTGTTTCTACCTATGGTCACAGGTAGCTAAAGTGTTCTACGCTTGTAAAAGTTTCGTAGCTCTGAAACGAGCTGAATTTTTGGTGGTCTCCAAATTGTTGATTATGGCGCGGCCGGCATGGACAGAAATATGAAAATAAAATATCTGTATTTTCGGTGTCTTTTTCACTTTGATTATTATTTAAACAAATGTAAGTATTAATAATTCAATTACTAATCATACCATTTTGTTCGGGAAACTCCGAAGAATCATTTGGTATCAAGCGCAACTGAGTAGCTATTACCGCAAAAGTACAAAACACTTCCGAAGTTGAAAATTCGCAATACTTATATCGCAATCTTAAAACTGGTTTTTCAGAAATGTTACGTTCTGGAGAAAAGCGGATTGTAGATTTCTATTCAGCACATTAAAGTCTGTAAGAAACGCCTATTGAAGGTTACCAAATAAAAAAAATGTTGAAATTTGTCGGACAGTGTTATAGTACATTATTATCGTAGCTATGTTTTTCATTGTGGCAACTTTATTGACGTGCGCCAAACAACCATACATCCCTTAGCCAACTTTGTAAATAGTTCTACGTCATCATTCATTATCATTTATCCGACAATAGCGTAAAGTATAACTTTTAAAATAATTTAATTTATTACTTGTGTGCGGGTACTTAACCACACACACCGCTAGGGGGCGAGTACGACGATCCGGCTCCCGAAGGTGGTTGTATAAGCCTTTGCGACTATACATACATGTAATCCCCAACCTTCTTCCGTCTTGCCTCCCTCTTTTCCCGTCGTTTCGTTCTTCCTCCATCCCTACGAAGACGAAGCCTCCAACACTTGTTATAATGTGTTTTTTTAATCAAAACATTTTTAAATAACGTTAATTGTTCGATATCCTCCTTTGCCTTTAATTACGACAAGCAAAGGGAATTCTATAAAATGACTTAATTTTTGCATTGTTTTCTCTAACCTGTTGCTAACGTTGCGAGTGACACGGACATGGTAATGGGTCCTAAAAAAAGCTGGCCGTAAAGATATATTGGATGATTTGTCTATTCCTCTATCTGGTCTGTGGTCATGGGTCATGGTGGTCATGGTGGTCATGGGGTCTGTCGTCGTGTGATTTATGCCTAGGCGGGAGGGTTACCCCGCGGGGTCTTGGCAGGGTGGGACGTAATTGTAGGGATCTTTGCCATGTCAGCGGCCCGCCGCGGCCAGCAACTTGTTCCAGACCGTAATAATCTCCGAAGAGTGGATGCATGTGAAGGAAGGAAAAGGATATTTGATTTGGGTGTGCGTTTCACCACGGAATCGACTTGCTTAGACTCACCAGTGGGGCTGCAGTCGACCCCTGCACAAGCCGCAAGGATTTAGGATCGGAACTTATACATATAGGAAGTGAGCAATGGGCAACCACTTGCCCGAAGATGTGTGGGGAACTCCGTAAGAAAACCCTCACATATAAATATTAAAATAAACGTGAAAACACGGGTTGGCTTTATTAACGATTAACAAATAGCCTACAGTAAAACCACAACGTATAACAGAAATAAATGAACTAAGTTGTGGTCAAAAGGACGCTTTCGCAAGGAATGGCTTCCCAAGCGACGCTTTCAAAAACAGGAAGCGTTCTCTCTCCTTCCTTGCCGATCCGGCAGCTCTTGATTGGTCGAGAGGATCCGGCCAATCATTGCGAGAGCGCCGGATGTCTCCCAGAGTCCATTGGGCGAGAGCAGCGCCAAGGTGTCGAGTGCGGTGGAAATAGACATTCCCATGGCGGGAATCACGGTGGGATGAATCCGCGACTCCACCGCCAATAGCACGGAAGCGAGTCGCCATAGATGACGACAATGGCGATCTGGTGGTGAATCCTGCGTACCACACAGGCGGTTAGAATTAGAATTAGAAGAGGAACGTATGGGCGTTCTCTTACTGACGACGATCTGAAATCAATACATCTAAGGCAATGCCGACAAACGTCACAATTGCGACACTGGGATTTATGTCGATCTTGGTGTGTTATCGTCCGCTGGTATACTTCCGGCGGTGGGTGGGTTCCCCGCAGGCGGACACGACGGGAACTTTTAGGTGCCACGACTCCGCCTTAGGTTTAAGTTAAAATCGTAGTGTGACCGGCAGTATCGAATGTAGCATGAGGTGCGAATGAGAAGTGTTAGGGGAAAGGTCGAGCGAATGTTTATCTCTAGGAAAGGGCGAATGCTTTCTGGGAATGCACGAGAATCTTTGAGTTGTCGACCTGTGACACGTGGCAAGGATGTGTGTGTCGGTGTGGGTCCGAATGGGAGAGAACGAATGAGGGACAGAACGAGAGAGAAGCAGCAAGTGAGAGAACGCATGGAGCGAATGATGCGTGCGAGAGCCAATGTGTGAGCAGAGTTCAAGGAGAGTCTTGGTTATAGAACTGAGTACGGGTAATCCAAGTTATTCCATCCCCTATCACTATATACCGGTAAGTGTAACTAGCTTTTCCTAACATTAGTTATGCGAATCGTTTTTCTTAAAACATAATTCATCCACCTGAAAACGTACTGATAAAAAGAATATTCTTTCGTAAGTAATAAAACACTTTATTCCTTTCGGATAATGAATAAACGTGTCGAACACAGTTATTACACGATTTATTAGTGTATTTCTTATTCACGAATAATGAATAATTCCACATTCTTCTTAATTAAGACGATTAAGGCATTTGCCTAGAATAATCCGCAGGTATTTATTTCTCCATTAACATTGTTAATAAAGTATCGTTTTATATGTTATATGTATATCGTTTCATCATTCTTCATCGTTTTAATCGTTCCATCCAGCCGCCGATTGTTTCCCATAGTTTTCAGACGTAGGATTGTTCCCATAAGTTCAATGAATAAATAGCGTTATTCCTAGTCAACAATAATCCCAGTATTCCTACGTCGCATTTATTCAGTTCGCACTTCCTTCATCTCTCTTTCGCTTTTTACAATTCGCCCGTTATTCTCGTACTATGTATCAGGTTGCATGACCTTGTGCGGTTTACTTAATTTGTTCCCACAAGCAATGACATATTGTGAATAAAGTGATGAATTGTGTAAAAAATTAGGAAAAATGTATTGTGAAAAAAATGCAGTATTCCTTTTAAAAAAAATTATTAACTTGACCTTGAAACCTTACCTACTGCTCTACCTGCAAGAAAATTATAAACCATTTTTTTTGATATTCCGATTTAGCATATATTGGCATATACGCGTGTATGCAAAATGATGGTCAAGGTTGGTTCTACCTCTTTGAATCGGCGGTCTGGAGAAAATTTTTAAGATAATTTTTCACAAAATTGTCTGTAACAACAAATATTCGTGTGACCGATGGGAAATCTTAAGATTGACGACAGGATCGTTGCTATTGAGTTAAAGAAGAGAAAGTGACGGGTCAACAAAATTGTAGAGCTGACACCCAGATGGTCACACCGTTTTAAACGGTTAAAGATGGTTAAAATTGAACCTCGAAAACAGCAATAATTTTAATCGTGTCGTAAACTCGACCTAACGGAAGCCTCTGAATTCGCTTTGAAAATCTCAACAATAATCTTCAACGTCATTTAGAATTAAATATTTTGTATTGCAAAATTAATGTATAATCTAAGGTATAATGTATTAGGCCGTCCCATAAGTTCGTGCTGCTGTTTGTTTTGCTATTTAAATATATGTATGAAACATACCTTCAAAGTTTATGAAAAAACGTAATCACCCTCCCGTTCCACACCCATCCCGTTCTATCCCATCTTCTCAGTGTTTGTTTCTAGCGAACCGACATTATTAAATTTTTGCCGGTTAAAAAATGTTACATTGACTGGAATAAGTGGTAATCCGATTGAGCAATATCTGGAGAATCTACAATAAAATTTGCCAACCAAATTTTGCTTGCACTTTTTGCGCGACATGTGGTATTGCATGTTTGTTGCAAAACATCACATTGCACTTATTCAAAGTGTAAGCGCATCGGCGACACGAACTTACAGTACGACCTAATATTTACAAATGTTCGAGAATAAATCACACGCAACACATATCATTCAACTGTAAACTTATTGATTTTGTTCAATCACGTATCGACGTAGAGAAAATTCGCATGCGCGTCCGTCTTCAGTTTTCTGAACGGCAGCGTAAAAAACGCACGTTGTGCAAACTGCGTCGACTGTAGTTTGGATAACCGACTCTGACTATGAATGTTATATCTTATATATTAATAATTAATAACATAAAATTACTAATATCACTACTTGTTGTATAGTTTTTACGTGCGGTTCTAGTATCATTGCATAGAAATCATAATCATTAAACAGGAAACTGACTTTTGTAATAGCTGAAACAGAATTGCGACACTGATAAATACATTAAGAGAAACGTATGTAATTCACGTTGTTGTAATAGTAACTTAAAAATATTTTACCACCGAGAAGCCTTCGATTGATCCGGAATACAAGCCAAAGAATGTGAAGCCATATTCTCTTGTGCCTTTTAACATGATGAGGAGTAACGATTTCTGAACTGTTCCCGACGTTTCGTACCAGTTAGAATTATACCTGCAAGTATTAGTAAAGATATACGTCCTCAATTTTATGGTCCCATTTCTCTATCATTTCACGTGCTTACACTGACGGAACAAGATTGGCGGCGCAGTCTGTCATTTGTTGCACCATGTAATTCACATAAAACATATATGCCATCTCAGAACTGACGAACAGTAGGGAAGTTAAAGTACCATCCAGGTTGGCAACGTCAAATACGGATTGGGATAACTGAAAAGCAGCAGAAAGCAACGTACGGGAAATAATTGTTCATTCAACGTTAATAGTAGGAACAGATTATTTACACGATACAGGTTGGAGCTTAAGGATAGGACACCCAGTATGGTAAGGCCACTGTAGGATCCTCTATTTCTAGCCATCAATTCATTCGCAAACCTGCAAGAGTGTTAAACTTTTGTTGTTAACTGGCAGGTCCTAACAATAGATTTTGTTGATATACATACATGTGATTATATTGAAAATTCTGTGAAACCATTGAAGATACTAACTTTATTGCCCGTGTGTGTAGGACTATGGCGGTTATTAAGGTTGCTTCACTGTCATTAATTAAACGTTTTTTGCTGCTGTTTAAGCGAGCAGAACTTTGGGTAACTGCCTTTACAATGCGTTGACTGCAAATGATAGATAACACTAAGTAACAGTATTCCATACATTCAAGACCAACCTAGGGCTATAGTCAAAGGCTGGACTACCGATTAAAAGTTTCGGTACACATGAAAATCAACGAAATATTCTTTAAGTTTTATTGTGATTGCAACGTAAACTAAGATGTTAACATTGGTGACGCGGCACAAAATTGACGGGGCGGTGTGGGGGGGGGGGGTGGAGGGAGAGAGTGGTTGTCTTGTAGATCAAAATTGGTATAGAGCAGCAGAATTTTATTATCAAAGAACGGAAAAACTTTATTGTACTATATTTTTTTATATTTCAACATATGCAAAATTTACAAATATAATCAATATGTATACTACTATAAATCTTCAAAAACTCTTTATTATTTGGCATATTTCTCATTTGAATAAATTTTGTTTAGTTGAGTGCTGTCGTTGTTTAAAATTTCATAACAGTTTTAGCAGGGATTTGTTAAAATATAGTTCACGCATAATATCTATCAATGAACTAAGACGAACATAACATCATAGAAGACTGGGAAGGGACCGTGGCGTAGTGGCACTGATCATCACTCGTCGCTTGCCCTTCTTAGGTAGCGGACGTACCCAGTTGAGCCTCCGCGCTGGCAAATTGAGCATAAGAGGTAGTACACAGTGCAGTTTTTCTATGTTCTTCGTTATTCAAATATCGAATATACAGGGTGGGCCGTAAGTCTCGTAGTATTTTTAAATTTCGCGTAGCTGACCAAAATACTGTAAGTAGCTACGTTTTTGAGTTATTAACATCGAGTATATGTACAGTGACAACAACCAGTGAAAATTCATATCGTGAATTGTGAAAAGTGAAAAGTGAAAAGGACACAAAGGACAGGATGTCTTCCAATTTATTTCAAAAACTGCGGGCCCAGGGGGAAATCTAACTATGCCGCGCGATAGAACAGACCTTTCTGCTAAGGAAAGCACCAATGGAAGGTACAAAATCATTTTTCTAATGAATGTACAAGCGAAATGGTTTGGTAAAACACGCGGCAGCAACAGTGACACTCAGCAGAAGTACTGCGAGTCTTGTGATTCCGGTACGTCGAGCGATAAGCGGGCAGCCGCCGTCATAGAGCACCACTGCCGCCGCCACGTGTTTTGCCAAACTGTCTCGCTTTGATATTGAAAATAAAAATAATTTGGAACTTCCGTTGATGCTTTCCTTTGTAGAAAGGTCTGCTCTATCGCGTGGCATAGTCAGATTTTATCCTGGACCCTTAGTTTTTGAAATAAATTTAAAGATATCAGCGAAACTAGGTGTATTTTCGGTGTCTTTTTCACATTGAACATTATTTAAACACGTTTAAATGTTTATAATCAAATGACGAATTATATCATTTTGTTCGTGAAACTTCAAAGAATCATTTAGCACCAAGCGCAACTGAATAACTGTTACCGCAAAAATACAAATCACTTCCAAACTTGAAAATTTGCGACTTTCTTCAAAATTGATTTTCTCAAAAATGGTACGATCTGGAAAAAACGGATTGCAGATTCGTATTCAGCACATTAAAGTCCACAAGAAACGCCTATTGGAGGTTACAAAATCGGACCCGTGTTGAACAGTGTTGTTGATGTAAGTGGATGAATCTCGCGAGGGAACATACCGAACTGTCCGTCACCGATTTTGATGAAACTTGGTGGATATATTAAGCAGGCGGGAATAAGGGACACGTGTCTTTTTATAGCGGCCCAATTGCAAGTTCAGGGATGAAATCACCCCTTGAAGTTTCAGCAGAAAAACGGTATCTCGAAAACTGTCACAGATATAACAAAACTTCTTGAGCAAAAGTTTCATGGTTTCCTGAGATAAAACAAAAAATGATCGCAGATTTTGTAAAAAGTAATGTGTTTATAACAACCAAATTTATTGTTACATTATTTTAAGAGATACAATAATTTACATAATATCAATAAAGAACTGAAATTTTTTTCTGAATCCATTGATATATAATATGATGGATTTGCTTTTTACGCGGCACGAGATGTAAATATATAGAGGGTGTCCGGTAACTCAGAGAACATCGGGAAATGGGGGAGTTCTGTGGTGATTCTGAGCAACTTTTCCCTTTACCAAAATGTTGGTTGAAGCTTTGTTTTTCAATTATTAACGAACAACACTGACCAATCAGAGCGCCCATAAGCGCGCGCTCAAGCGCGTGGCTCTCAGCTGCGCCCGGTCGTGGTCCTGAACCAACGCATTGGCACAGCGTGATACATCGGCTTTAATTAAGAATAATGTGCAATTATTCGTTGTTTATGAATCTTAAACTTTCCAAAACTTTTTTTTATTAGGGGACGTTTTTGAATCGCCGCTAGACGCGGGACAAATTGTTAAAAATCGGGACTGTCCAGTCAGAAGCAAGATGTCTGGTCACCTTCATGCTAACAATTTATATTCGCCGTTTTCTAGACGTTTCATAGAAGAAATATCAAAGTGTGTTAGAAAAATTTGAATAGCTTCCGGGAAAAAACTGATATTTAATGAAATTGTAGTGGCCGAAACGATGCGTAGGGGCGCAACTGCGACTCAGGACTGCCAGACGAGCTTGCCCAAGGAATTTCGGGAGCGTTTTGTTTTCTGGCAGTGATAAAATACGCTGCCCGATATACATATAATGTCATACTATAAAACATCTTCTTTGACCCGACTTCCTACTTTTCTTTGCAAGAGTTTGAACTCTTTCATCTTCTGCCTTAGTGGCCAATTTTGGTCTTGCAAAACGTGTTGCATTCCTTATTACCCTGCTACAAAATTATTCATTGTTCAAGTGATAATAGCAGTTCTGTTTTTAATATCGGAATCCAAAGGACATGCAAGCATTAGAGCGGAATGTGAAAAGTGAGTATATAATAAATGGTGTTAAGTATTAGGTTATAAAATTTCGTAGAAGTACGCAAACTTTTGAGAGGCAGAACATACATTGAAAAGCGAATACAGTGACCATGCAATAAACAGTAACGTTGAATTGCGCAAGAATAGCAATTATTCTTTTACCTTGTGACAGTGAACAAGCTGCCGCTGTGTTGAAGTAGCATGATAAATATCGATTCGGTTGCAACAAAAGTAGTTGCAATAATTAGAATGCACACACATCTATGAATAACAATGGGGAGATAGTATTTTCTTTCGTCGACGAGATATTCCAACGCGACTGGGTAATTAAACGTATCGTTTGTCGGTGTAACAATGTGTGCAATGTAGTTCGATACGTCTAGCAGTACTAATCCAACTGCTGATGCATAAATGAAACCTACAACACGAGTGGAATGTTAATGTTGTGTCATCAACACTGGAACCACGGTGCTTCCTTACAAGCGAATAATTTCCCATAAAACTTCCCTAAAGAAGCGTGCTGCTTTAAAATCTGCAGCCCTTCGTCTCGGTTCAACTTCCAATCGTACGCGACTTCGTTCAGAAACCCCTCTATCTGTATTAGCAATGGAGCTTAAATTATGCTTATTGAGATAGCAATTTAACTGGATTTCGCGAGACTCACTACGTCTGACTGATACCAACACACAGTATATTTCACGACCGCACCAAGGCACATTGTAATAGGCGGAAGGATCGTTAGCACGAGGTTTGGTGTTATGCCCGAGGCTGTCAAAACTAGGCACTGAAAGTAATGTCCGTGATAAAAGTATTTTAAGACGAGATGCTTTGACTGCACTATATTGTTTCCATTTACTGACGTAACTATATCACACCTGAGGAACTATAATAGACACTAGTAAGAGACTGAACATAGTCTTCGTGACTAATACAAATTTTGAACGACTATGTGGCCAGAGACCAACCGCTGATAAGAGAAACTTGTGGAAATTGTAGTAAGTCTCCAGTTCAGCCATCGCGGCCAGTAGTTCGGGGGCTTTTAACTCTACAGTTCTCTTTTACACTCTGCACAACAAATTCCACCTCTATTTTATGTTCACGGATTCTTTGTATTTCGGTGTAAAAAGCTTCTGGCTTTAAAGCAATTTGAACGACGCGATCTATAATTTCAGCATTATTAATTCAATTTTTAGCACGGTGGGAGGGGGTTCGTATAATTTTCTTCCACTCTTCGCATATGTGAGTATGGCTATAAGTAAATTACAAGGCGCAAGGTAGGGTTGCTGTGAAGTAATTGTTTTGAAAACGTTGAACCTTTCTTGCGTGACGCGTGGAAGAACCAATGCCTGCAGATATTCAGTCCGTTGCACCTACCCGAAGTGTGACGAGTTAAAGAGAAAAAGTGTCTCTATGGGTACTCCATGAGTCGTGGAATAGACGGACTTGCACTTGTTTTTTCACTTGCGAAGTGAAGTGATCGTGCAAGGACACTAAGCCGGCCGCAACAGCATCAGCTGTTGAGCGTTGCCTAGGTCAGGATTCACACAATGTTAGCCACGTTGATTCGTGAACAAATGGGTAAGTTTAACTAGCTTTTCCAAACATTAGTTATGCGAATCGTTTTTCTTAATACGTAATTTACCCACCTGAAAACGTACTGCTAAAAAAAAGTATTGTTTTCATAAGTAATAAAACACTTCATTCCTTTCGGATAATGAATAAACGTATCGAACACGGTTAATTACACGACTTATTACTGTATTTCTTATTCACGAACAATAAATAATTTCACATTATTCTTAATGGAGACGATGTAACATTTGCCGCATGCTTTCCTCGGTACTCTCGATGCCCGCATCACGACCTACCGCAGGTGATCGGTTCGCACCTGAGCGCGCGTCGGCCGATGCCCGCCGGGCGCTCTCATTGGCCAGTGTCTTTCGTTAATAACTCAAGAACGAAACTATGTAGGACATTTTTGCCAAGGAAAATATTGTTTATAAACACCCCAGCTACACCCCGATCCTCGATGTTCCCTGACTGTTCTGTCGCCCTGTATAAGTGATATAACACATATTTTACGCAAAAAATCATTTTTCCAGGCGCCATGGCTTCAAGGGTCTCGCTCACGTAGTTCCCTTCAGCCTACGGGTCCTATGGGTACGTGCGCTATCGGGCCCCGCGCTGACGTAACCCAGATGCCCAGCTACGGCGCTCGCAGCCGAAAATCCCTTACAAACCCGATGCGAAATCGGGGAGCCACTAGGAAAGAAGTTCGCAGACGAACCCGATGCGAAATCGGGGAGCTGCTAGGAGGTTGGCTTATTCACAGTCGAACCCAGCGCGTAGCCGGGGAGCTGTTCGGAGGTTGGAAAACGTACAGACGAACCTGGTGCGAAACCAGGGAGCTGTAGGATCGGTTAGGTTTCGTGGACGAACCCGATGCGAAATCGGGGAGCCACTGGGTTGGTATATTTCTAGTTATTTTGCTTGGATAAGGCGTGCGAACGAACCTGACGCGAAATCAGGGAGTCGCAGGAAATGTTAGTTTGCCTCGTAACTTTAAATTAATATTCGATACAACTCGAGCGGTTAAGTTGTATCTCTGGGAACGTTACTACTAACATAAGGAATTACGGAGTAAATGTAGGTTTGACGAATCTACTCGGTTTAATGGTGAACAAATAGTATATATAGTACAATTGTAATTGTCGCGATGAAGTAATATAAAACGTGTGTCTGTTACCTAAATATTTGCACGGTGTTGACGCACTGGCGATGCGGGGTCCGAGAGCCGCTTTTAAGAGTATGCCGAAAGAACTTGAACCGAACTAGCGGATTCTGACGGGTTAATCTATGATTCGAAAGGTGCGCTAAGCCCAATCTCACTTGATACAACTGACTCTGTACGAGCGTGGCGCGACGCGACTCTACGCGTGACTATGCGACTCTGAACCGACGAGGGTAGAAACCCCCCTCGAGGGTTTATATACCCCCGAAATGCGCGGGAACGCATTAGAACTTTCCATATAAGGAAATTAGGAAGTCTTCGTCGGACCACGCCCGTCTTGGTCGTAATGCAGCTGGTCGCACATGTTCTCAGGACCCGTTTATCTGTTTATGGTAATCGAAAGAATTTTAGGGCGTTTTCCCATCTGAATCGAGAGCTCGAAAACGCTTTGGGGGCGATGTATGGAATATTCTTCATACGTAACATGACTACTATGCATATATCTCTCACTTACCGTGGTCAAATATTTTCGTTTAGTACTTCTTTTGTCGTACGCGTTCAGATTGAAGGCGTAGCGCGTGACTGCGACTCTTGTGCGTAGCGGTCACACTTTCAACACGGACTTAACCGTCTCGGCACGATTTTGTTGGGTGGTGCATCTGTTAAGTCTTTCTCGGGTAGGCCCGTCAGGGAGTCGCCAATCGGGAAGTAACCGGAAGTTAAAACGAGATCGTTGGGGTCCGGAAAAATGGATGTGAGAGGACGGGAATTGAGAATCGACTTAATTTCGATTATTAGGGCTTGTGGGAAGAGAGGTTTCGACGGTCGGCCGTATGGTTGGCGGAGGGAGGTAAGGCGGGAAAAGAAAGAGGAAGAAAGAGAAGGTTACGTTTCGTCCTAGGCCTACTAGCGGACTCATCAGTAACGCCTACTAGCAGGCCTTGCCTTAGACACAGGGATAGTAGGGAATGGGCGGAGGTTATATATGTATATAATCGCGGGGACTTATACAATCACCTTCGGTAGCCGGATCGTCGTGCTCGTCCCCTAGCGGTGTATGTGGGAAGTGTCCCCACAGGGTGTTAAAATCCTCGAATGTAAATATCTCAGCCCCGCGACGCGAACGAGGTGGCGTTTGAAAGACTCTACAGCCGCTTCCCATAAACCTTCAAAGTGCGTTCCGATCGTTCCGTTCCGGGAAAGGTCTGTATCTTTTTACTGTGCTCGTCCGATCTGATGCGCTCTCGGGGTTTTCGCAACTCGTTGTTTGCCCCCAAGGAAATTGGTGCCATTGTCCGAGTGCAAATTAACGCAAAATCCTGCTTGTGCAATATATTTCTTGAGTGCCGTGATGAATGCGTCGCTGGTAAAGTCGCTTATAAGTTCCAAATGAATTGTCTTAATCGCGAGACAAACGAAGACCGCTACGTACACATTAATTCGTGCGCGATTTCGAAGAGGTCACGCTTTTATAAAAAAAATGATCTGTAATAGTCTACTCCGACACTAGGAAATAGCCGAGATTCCATCCCTTTTGCCTCCGGTAGGTCACTCATTACGAATTTTGTGGCTGGTGGCTGGGTCCAGAGACGACGGATACAGGTACGTAGCGCCTTCCATACACGGTTGCGCTCGTCGATGGGCCAGTAATGGTGCCTAACAGCATACAGCGTGTCTTGAACGCGCGCGTGCAATTGAGCACGGTGCTCGGCTTCAATGACTAGACTTGTGTCATGTACTATGTATGATGGGGTGGCGTTGAGGGTAAGGCATTGACGAATGCTTCTGCCAGCCCCCGACTCGTATAATACCACCCCTGTCCTAGAAGGGAGGTAATCGTTGTAATCTGCCCCCGACTTAGGTATTGTGGTTCGATAGGCAGCGCAATTCGTTGGAGAAGTGTACCTTTTGAAGCAGCTTGATGATGGCGTCGCGGGAGTGCGTCAATTCTAATGTGGTCAGTGAACCCTTGTGACATGGCCTCGCATAGAAGGTATGTAACTTTAATTGTTAATATCTTTAAAGTTCCTAAATAACTGCATCTAATATTTTACGTAGACCATCAGGAGCCTGTGTATTATCAACCTGCAAAGGGACATTAAAATCCGAGTCGACCAGTTGAGGGTCTTCCCTCGTAAGATTGATAAGCCTGTTTTCGATAGCAATGTTTTATGTTAATTGTTGAAGGTAACGGGTTTGCGACGTTTAATTCACTATGTTTGCCGTATGTTAAAGTTTTATATTCGATGCGTATAAAGCTAATAAAGAATATCGTTACATGAATTGTCGACTTGCTAATTAATGAGTGGAATTCGCTTCCGCGCGAGTACGGTATCGCTTCCCTTGATTTGTCCTCGTGATTTGTATTTAGCGTTTAGTTCCACTGTGCTGGTAGGTTTGAAAGAGGATTCCTACCCGCGCGCATTAGCCTAAATAGGCTTTTGCTTCGAAAGGAGGAAGAGGGCAGGCGAGGTAGGCCGTTCTCCTACAGCCTGGCGACAGCTCGTGGCGCGGAGAAGTTGAGCGCCCTCTGGTCATGCGAATCCGCAACAAGTCACTTTGCAAATGTAATGCGTCTTGCTCAGTGTGGATTATATGGAATATTTTGAGATCGTCGGCAAACCATAAGCAGTTACTATGTGAGAATATGTCCGAGATATCGTTTATAAACTGTGTAAAAAGTAGTGGTCTAAGTTGGGATCCTTGAGGAATTCCTGAAGTGATCTGGATAGGATTCGAAAGCATTCATGAACATTGTGCTGGCAGTGCGATCTGTTAGATAGCTTTCTAGCCACTTCAAGAGGGAGCCGCGATTTCCGATTGCTGATAATTTAGATATTAACGACGCACGGTGAACTGTGTCGCATTTGCCTCGCAAGGTACCGATATTGCCACGAGGGGCGGATTTTTTTTAATATTTCACAATTATTTACAATTATTTATATAACAGGTTTAGACATGTGTAGAGATGACACCTGTGTGTTACTCTATCCTTCCTTCCTTCTGTTAGATTAAATTAGATCGTAAGGTTTACTTCTCTTGAGCCTTCTTCAGTTGTCGTTGCTGTTGAGTAATTTGATTGCCAGTTGATTGGGGTGTTGTTGCAGTTTACTAGTATGCGATTTGGCGTATTGCTTCAAGTTATCTCGTGCATAATTCACATGTAAATTTTTGTAGAGTGTCTCACTGCTGATGAACTTCGGTACGGCTGCTATTGTTCTTGGCATATCCCCATAGCTGGATACCATAGGTCCTGATTGGTATAGTGCGTCCAGAGCTAAATGAAAAAAGTGCGTTGCGTTGTAATCGCAAGCAATAAGATGCGAAACTTACGAATTCATTCTTAATTATACTAATAGTTCAGTTACTACTAGTATAGCTATACATTTTATTCAATATTTTAAGTACTTGATAGAATTTTAATTTTTCGCGCAGTATTATCCTTGGTTTGTAGTATAGGAACCACTTTCGAAATATAACGCTCATAGAGCTCATGTTTTAACAAACTCTAATCTTCCAACAAGCCAGTTTAAAACAAACTACAATTTTATTTCCGTTACTATTTGTTCTATTTAGGCTCACATTTTGTACTTCATGGCAAGTAAGGATGCTTGTCACCCAGTACGCTATTCTAATTAATAAAAAGAAGAAAACAGACATCTGCATTTGTAGTGGAACGTTACTATCTTTTTTAATGTTAGAGATATCTATATTGTAGGTGATCGTGAAGAAGTTTATTTAAATATCTGACGATTAAATCAAAAATACTTAATCGTAAAGTGTCGCGTCCAAATAATGCACCCCGCAGAAGAGGGTAGAGCCGATGGGCAAAGGTTTATGGCACGATCGCAAGTTAAAGCTATTTTTGAGAATAAGGAATTTTTATATCGATTGCCTTTACAACTTTAGAGTAGGTCCTGCCTCAATAGCTTAAAGACATGCCATAAACCGAAAAGTTTCCGAAGGCACATCTGGATGTAACGGTTCGACAGCCGACGGAAATACCCATGACGGTCAAATTTCACCACCAAAGCAAGCAGGTAACCTCCCTCCCTTCCAAAAGACAGCACGCTAAGGGCGGTGATTATTCTTACTGACCACGCTGATTGCCATTTGCAATAATCGAATGTCAACCAATCAGAGTGATAACTGCCAAAACGGAGGCTTCCTGGAAGCTACACCGCCGACCAAAACCAGAATTCCAGAAACATCGATACAGGAACCACCGGGAACCTAACAAGTACTTCAACTCTCGTGTCGAACGGAACTTATCCGACCAATATACATAGCCACTCTTTTACTCTAGGAACCGTTGGCTCCTTTTGTACAGTTTCTTAAGTTTACAAATACAAAGATTTATTTGCATCTACGAACTGTACTTGTCGTTGTGTTTTATTCGGGAATCAGTGCAACCATTGACCTCCCATCTCGCGTTAAAACAAACGCGAGGATAATACATAAAGCTTAAAAACCACCTTCGGCCTCCCCGATATAATTTGATCTTGCTAGTTTATATATATTTTGTACATGTTTCTAGGGATATATGTATTCTTCCTGAATATTTATTAATGGCTTTGGAATATAATAAATTGAACATTAATAAACTTTGTTTTTCAATTATATGTATGTAGGAACCGAATAAGAAGGAAGGGCAGGCTTCGGGGATCGAACACGAGATCGTCGTATTACTAGGCACTGATCAGTCCCAATTTGCGCCGCGGCCCCTTCCTCATGTTCCTTATATCGTTTCTTCCTTTTTAACCTTGTTCTGTGATGGAGGGGGCCCAATCCCACATGTAATAAATGCCTTGTAATAAAAATAGAAATACAATATGGTTTGAAATATATCATGTTTGGTCTCATTTTAATCGCAAGAACTTCAACAGTATGTTTAAAAAAAGTTGGAAGTCGGAAGAACTAAAAATGAAAAAGTTAAGCTGTCGTTTTTATTATAGCATCGTGTTGCATTTGTGTAATCACCTGAAATTGGGGTCCGTTCTACTGACACTCTCTCAAACCATTTACACGTTGATCAACAGCATATAATATACTGTATATGTTCACACATTTCAAATTGGCATGGCACTGCCCTGCTCGGTTTGACGAGCGGTCGAGCTTTGTAGTTCGTTTAGTGGGGTCAGAAATCCCCACACCACTTTTTTCATTTAGCTCTGGACGCACTATATTATTGTCACTTTGTAGATTAGTAGTTTGATGTGGGGAGATACGAGTGGTTCGTAGCGAAGAAGTCCAATTAAAGTGGTCCGCGTCTCTCTCACGACCCTGTGGTGAATGGGTGACCCGGTAGGAAAACCTAAATCGGCCGCAGGAGGTGCGGCCGTCCAGGAGGAGGCCGAGATAGTTTATCCGGTCCCCAACCTGTACCCTACTCCCACCTACCGTGAGCCGGGACGGGGCGGTCCCCCGCACCGAGGCCTGTTGTGAAACCACATGGCTTCGATTATCTGTGGGGTGATCTGTAACCTCAGCCCCCGGATTGCATCGATGACGGAGGCCAGTCCCGTCTCAGTGAGGCGGATGGTCCTACTCCAGTCCCTCCTGCTGGCCAGCAGCAACTATTCATTGTCAGCGTAACACGTTACGGTGTAGAGAGTGGAAACCACAGCACTGTGAGACATACGCGTCTTAGCGTCTTAGCGTCTTAGCGGCATAGGTTTACGATATGGTAATTACTATGCAGAGACAGCAGGCGCAAAGGGACATACTTTTTGGGCTAGAGTTGCTTTATTGGTAAAACGGCCGTGGAGCGCAGATTAGTATGCCAGATATCTCTGAACAGGATTGTCAGGCATCGCATTGTGACGCTAGAGGCCAAATAAAGAATCGTCGAAGTATTAACATATACAAAAACATATAAATTTTAATTCTTTGTTACGTATGGAGAATATTTTCCATACGTCGCTGTCAACGCGCTTTCGAGCTCGCGTCTGTGAAGGGAAAACGCCCTAAAATTCTTTCGGTTATCGTAAACAAATGAGGAGGTCCTGAGCACAAGTGCAACCAGCTGCATCATGATCGAGACATGCGTGGCCCGACGATGACTCCTAAATTTCTTTATGTGGAAAGTTCTAGTGAGTTGCCGCGCATTTTGGGACTATATAAACCTTTTGGATTCTACCCCCGTTGGTTCAGAGGTACACAGTCACGCGTAGGGTCACGTCGCCTCACGCTCGTACAGAGTCAGTTATATCGAGTGATATTGGGCCTAGTGCAACCTGCGAATCACAGATTAACCCGTTAAGCACCGTTCACACGTGTTACCTAGGCCTGTTACTGACACCCGTCACGTCAGTTTTTGATAACGAGGTTTGGTGTGGGACCCATTTCTTATTCTACTGCACGTAAAAGGGCGTACACATTTGTTACCTAGTCAAGTGGTCTAGAAAAGGTCTAGGAAGAAACGTGAAGTGTGACCTGATACCTCATAGCGTTACTTTTTACTTGGTTCGGCCGTTCCATCCGCTGTCGGTATAGTGACCCGCTCCAAAGAAAGTACTTGAGTCGCTTTCGAATAGTTATAGCTTCCCTTGAATTTGTATCCTTTCTGGCTACCTTTGGCCGGATTAGGTTGATTAAAGTTGACGATCCTAGTATAACAGCAATTTTAAGTCGTATATAATGAATCTTCATGATTTATAAAAATATAAAAATACTTATAAAAATATTTCACGTACAACTTTCTGTTGATATATTGCGGCATTGATTTCTGTCGTGTCTGTCGATCAATACTAATGGCGTTAATCGTATTAAAAAAGTATCTTTTATTCTAATCCTTACCATCTCACTCCGACACTCAGATGGTCGAAAGGCTAAAAGTTACTCCGCAAAAGTAGCGGTAGTTTCGACCGCGTCATAAACCTGACCGAGGGCCGAACTCCGCACGCACTCACATCAGCCCTACGTCGCCAAAGGGGTCTGGACTATCTCGTGGCATCGGCCCAATGAACCCTATCTGCCAAGACTAAACAGTCTACAATATATAGGAACAGCGTCGCACAGACGAGTTCACACATCTACAGCAGTTCATAGGGGGGCTAACACATTGGCAGTGGCGCAAGGACGAGTGCACACATCTAGGGCAGCTCACTGGCTCCTTTGGAGCGGATCGCAATACCGACAATTTCCCGATCAGCCAACCAAATAACGAGTAACGATTGAATTGAATTGAAAGGAATGATAGGTAGTTTAAATAATAGACCGCTCTGCACTCCTTGTAGTACCCGACACCTTACGCGGCGGGCACTTGTTTATTGAACAAGAAAGGGATAGTACCCTGTGGTACTTCCGCGAAAGGCACATACAATGTAAAGGATTAATCGAAAAGTGGAAAAACTGGATGCGTCGAGCGGTAAAGCCCGGCATTCACAGGGGACAGCTAAACGATGATTAACTGAACTAAACTAAACGCAACGTCACGCAGCGTTGGAAGGGGCGGACACGTCACCGCACCAGGCATACGCGACCAAATCTTCTACCCATTCAGACTTGTCAACAATACGAGGAAGCAAGAAACACTCCACATTAGCTCTCAAACCTCTTCCTGGACGCTTGACTCGGTACTTATCCTGGTAACGGTGTGAGGCGAGGTAACAGGTGTGGACCCGCCTTTAGAGTTCTACACTGGTTATATTTACGGTTCCGAAGATTATAGAGTGCCGCGTTACTTGACTTCTGAATGAGTTCTATTTGACTTGTTCTTCCTGACTACTGGCTGAATTTCAATAAGCATATGTCGGGTGGTTTTTTTTTTTTTTTTTTTTTTCTTTTTTGAACCTCGTAATATGCTTTGCATTACGCTCGTAGCGCGTTGTGACTCTGGCAGGGGAACAGGTCCAGCTATGTAGGAGGCTGGACCGCAGAAGTTGCAGAGGGTTGGTGAAAGATCAGGGAGGTGCGGGCGCAGGCGGCGGCGGCGGCGAGCGGCCGGGGAGAGCCTGCCGGACCCGCGTCAGCACGGCGACGGGAGCTGCCTCCTGCGCCGATGCAGGGCCCCTCCCCCGCCCCCGTCACTCAGACACAGAGGAGCGCCGACACCTGGGCTGTCGTGGCCGGCCGAAAAGCGAGGAGGGCCGAAGCGAAGGGGCAGCGACAGCCGCACCAGCAACAGCAGCCCCCGCCGACGGAGGGGAAGAAGAAGGGAGCCAAGGCCGCCCCTCCCAAGGTCCAGCAGAGAAAGCCTCCGCGCACAGCTGCCGTCGCCCTGACAATTAAGGAAGCGGCGAAGGTCACCTACGCGGAGGCGATGAGCTACGCCAGCAAAATACACCTGGCGGAGCTGAACATCGCGGAGCTGCGACCGAAGAGGGCGGCTACTGGCGGGCTCCTCCTCGAGATAACGGGTCCGGAGGGGGCCGCAAAGGCGGAGGCACTGGCCCTGAAGATGCGGGAGGTCCTCAGCGCGGAGGACGGGGTCACCGTGTCGCGCCCCGTCAAAATGGGAGAGCTGAGGATCCGGGACCTGGTGGCGGCCACCACATCCAGCGACGTGGCCGCGGCCATCGCGGCGGCCGGAGGTTGTAGCCCGGCGGAGGTGAAGACCGGGGAGATACGGTCGTCTCCGCTGGGCCTGGGCACTGCCTGGATAAGGTGCCAGCTGGCCGCTGCGAGGAAGGTAGCAGCCGCGAAGAGGATCAGGGTTGGGTGGACCATGGCCCGGGTGTAGGCGCTGGCGGACCGCCCGCTGCAATGCTTCCGCTGCCTGGAAACGGGCCACGTCAGGCAGCGGTGCACCAGCACTGTGGACCGCATCGGGCGCTGCCATAACTGCGGGAGTCCTGAGCACAGGGTGGCGCAATGCAGCAGTCCACCGAAATGCCCCCTGTGCTCGGACCTTGGAAGACCATCGGGGCACAGGATGGGGACGAAGGGGTGCGCGCCCCCTACCAAAGGAAGGAGGCAGCGGGGAGCCCGGGGAACGACGGCGGCGGCGCGGCTGGCCCCCGGGCTGGCCGCCCTGAGTCTGGCGGGACTCGTGACCGCGGGGGCGGCGGCACCGGGGGCTCCTGGCCCCCCAGAGAGGAAGGAAGCGGAGGAGACGATGCCACCACTGGCGACCCCAGCCGCGACGCAGAAGAAGAGGCCCGTGGAGGAAGGGGCCATGGCCCTGCTGATCCAGGCCAACCTAAACCACTCGGCCTGTGCGCAGGACATGCTCGTCCAGCACATGGTCGAGTGGGGTGCGGGGTTGGCGGTCGCTGCCGAGCCATACAGAATCCCGGATCACCCGAACTGGGTGAGCAACCCGGGTGGCTCGGTAGCCATAATCCTCGGGGGGGGGGGCTGCGGCGCCGCTGCCGTTCTCACTGCTGGAGAGCGGCGACGGCTACGTCGCGGCACAGTGGGGAGACCTGCTGGTGGTGGGGGTCTACGCACCGCCTAGCTGGGACTTCGGGTCCTTCGGCGAGCTTCTGGACGGGGTCGCGAGATGCTTCTCGCGGTATCGGCCCGGTCCAGCTATTGTCCTGGGGGATTTCAACTCCAAATCCCAGGCCTGGGATTCCCCCAGGGCGGACCTGAGGGGCGAGGCGGTGCTGGACTGGGCGGCCGGCTCCGAGCTCCGATTGCTGAATCGGGGGTCCGACAGCACCTGCGTTCGCTACCGGGGGGAGTCCATCGTCGACCTAACGTGGGCTTCCCCCTCGGTGGTGAGCCGCGTGGGTGGCTGGAGGGTGGCGCAGGAGGTGGAAACGCTCAGTGACCACCTGTATATCCTTATGGAGGGGTCGGCCATCAGTCGAGGAAGAAGTGGGCATAAGACGCCAGGCCCGGCTGTCTGCGCGGAACAAGTGGAGGGAGGAGCTCAACGACAGAGAAGCCGCGCAGCGGGCGGTCGGGCCGGTCCTACCCAGCCTTGACCAATGGCTGGACCGCGGCAGAGGGACCCTCACCTACCGGGTCACGCAGGTGCTCACCGGACACGGATGTTTCGGTGAGTTCCTGTGCCGGATACGGGCCGAGACGACGGCGGAGTGCCGGGAGTGTGGTGCTGCGCTGGACACGGCGCAGCACACACTAGAGGAGTGCTCGGAATGGGCGGCAGAACGGCGCGTGCTGCGTGTGCACGTGGGAGCGGACCTCTCGCTGCCGAGCATCATCAGCAGGATGCTGGGCAGCGAGAGAGCATGGGACGCGATGGCGTCCTTCTGCGAAGCAGTCCTTCGCAGAAAGGATGCGGAGAAGCGGGATCGGGAGCTGACCGATTCCGCCCGACACGAGAGGCGGAGGGGCAGGACTCGCCGGCCACGGACGCGCCCGCTGGCGAGATCCCCGCCCCTCCAGTAGTAGTGCGTGACGGTGTCAGCCCGGGAGGTGACAGGAGGCACTCCGTCCTCGTCTCTCGGGCGACCGTCGCAACCGCCCGGCGAATGGGCGGAACTGCTGTGGGAGGACGCTTGTCCTCCTGTTACCCCGCAGGGTCGCCCGATGCAGGATTAAGTGGCGGAGAATGTGTTTGGGGCCCATGCGGGGTGAGGGGGAACGCGCTTTCCCCTCCCTGTGCGCGTGGCCGCCGGGGAGCCGAGAGCGGCTCGGGTTGCGGACCCGAGCCGCCCCAACCAACGGCCTAGAGGAGGGCTGCGTCGGGTGTTACCCCCGGCGCGGCGGAGAAGTAGGAAAGGGGGGTAGATTTGACCCTCCCGAGGGCTGGGGCTGCGACAGGAGGTGGTTTTAGTCGGTAAGAATCCGACACTAAGTCCTGCTCGTCCCCAGGGCAGGAGGTGTCTTTTGAAGATTTCCACCTCGTAAAAAAAAAAAAAAAAATGTGTTGCTGTAAGAATCGATAGTACGACCGATCGAAAGCCTCGAGGTTTATGATAGAATCCTTGTTATTGCGTTAAAGAAAAGAAAGTGATGTGTCGGCTAAAATTGTGGGGCTATTGAAAATGTGTTATTTTATTCTAATCTGGTGCCACCTAAGTGCACCCAAATTGCTGAAACGTTCAAATGTGTTCTTCAAAAATGGCATTAATTTTCACCGTGTCTTAAACCTGGCATAACGGAACCCTCTAAATTTGCGTTGCAATCTCAACAATAATTTTTAGTAATATTTACAATTAATTGTTTTGTATATTACAGTTTACTATATGTATAATGTATTTAAAAATGTTCTAGAATAAATTACAGACAACACATATCATTCAAGTGAAACTTATTAATTTTTTGAAATTATGTAACAGCGTAGAGAAAACACGCATACTCGTTCAACTTCGATTTTCAGAACATCCTCGTAAGAAAACACGTTCGTATAACTGAGAGTTCGGCCAACTACAGTTCGGATAACCGCTGCTGAGCATGAATTATATATATTATATATTACGAATTGATAATATAAGATTACTAATTCCATTACTTGTTCTATAGTTTTCACGTGAGCTTCCAGTGTTATTGCATAGAAGACATAATCATCAAACAGGAAACTGACTTTTGCAACAGCTGAAACAGAATTGCGACACTGAGAAATGCATTAATAGAGACGTATGTATTTCACGCTTTGGTAGTAATTTAAAAATATTGTACCACGGAGAAGCCTTCGATTGATGCGCAGTACAAGCCAAAAAAATTGAAACCATATTCTCTTGTGCCTTCTAACATAATGAGCAGTATTGATTTCTGAACTGTTCGAGAGGTTTCGTACCAATTAGAATTATACCTATAAGTATTAGTTCAAATATACATCCTCAGTTTTATCACCCCATTTCGTTCTAATTTCGCATGCTTACACTGACGGAACAAGATTATCAACACAGTCTGTCATTTGTTGCACCATATAATTTAAGTAAAACATATATGCCATCTCGGAAGTGACGAACAATAGAGATGTTAAAGTATCTTCCAGTTTTGTAACGTCAAATGCCGATTGCGACAACTGAAAAATGACAGGTAGCAACATACAAGCAAGAATTGTTAATTCAGCGATAATAATAGAAACAGATTATTTACACGATACAGGTTGGCGCTTAAGGATACGATACCGAGTATAATAAGAACGCTATACGATCCCGTATTTCTAGCCACCAACTCAGTCGCAAACCTGCAAGAATGTCGAACGTTCGTTGCTAACTGGTAGGCATTAACAATAGATTTTGTAAATATACATACATGTGATTGTATTGAAAGTTCTGTGAAACCATTGAAGATACTAACTTTATTGCCCGTCTGTGTAGGACTATGGCGGTTATTAAGGTTGCCCTACTGTCATTAATTAAAGATTTTTTGTCGCCGTTCAAGTTAGCCGTATCTTGGGTAACTGCTTTTACAATAAGTCGACTGCAAATGATAGGTAAGATTAAGTAACAACAGTTCATACTTTCGTGTCCAATCTAGGACTATACTAAAAGGCTACAGTATTGCTTAACAGTTTCGGTACACATGCTAACGAAAGAATTATTCTGTAAGTTTCACTTTGGTTGCAATGTCATAACTTTATATTTATTGTTTCCTAGATGTTTCAAAGGAAACATATCAAAAGGTCTTATAACAATTTGAATATCTTTTAGAAGAACTTGATATTTTATTAAACGTGTCCTTCGTCGAGACTTTTTTCTGTTTCTCTTTACAAAAGTTCGAATTGTATTATCTTCGGCATTAGTGATCAATTTTGGTGGCCCAAAGTGCTTTCGTTCCATATTTGCACAATTCCACTTTACATTGCACTACCAGATAACTTTAACATTACTGCAATTTCCTAAATACAAAATTCCTCGATGTTTAAGCGATGACAGCAGTTCTATTTTTAATATTGAGTTCAAAAGGAGATGCAGTTATTAAAGTAACAATTTTTTTGACTCAAAATCGGCTGGCGACACCATGGCCCAATAAGAGCCTAGCGCCATGCCGTGTCGTCATCTTCCACCAATTGGACATCGCCCGCTATGAGGAGAGAAAAACCGCGCGACAAACCTTCGCGAGAAAGCGTTTCGCTCGGAATTGGCAGAATTAAGAAAACCGCTCACGAAGCAACGTCGGCGAGCTATCGCAGAAATTCACGTTCTTCGCACTTCAAACAAAATTCTGTCCGCGTCAATCTTGTCAATTTGTGTCTGGATCGTCTTGTATGTGCTGTTCTGGAGTTAAAATATACTTTGTAAAAGGGGCAGTTGTTGCACTCTATCTTTCGGCCTGCACTACCTTCTCGCTCAGCGCTGAGCGAATCCAGCGTCCACCGATCCATCCGAAACAAATCTAAATATGTGTATAATAAATGTTGTGCAATATTAGGTCTTAAAATTTCGTAAGCATACCCAAACTTTTGAATGGCGGTGCATGTATTGAGAAAATGAAGCCAGTGGGCACACAGTAACATGAATTACAGAAGGACAACACACAAAATAATAGCATTTGTTCTTTTACCTTGTGACAATAAACAAGCTGCTGCAGTGTTGAAGTAGCATGATAAATATCGATTCGGTTGCAACGAAAGTAGTTGCAACCGTGAGGACGGAAACACATCTATGAACGACAATGGGAAGATAATATTTCCTTTCGTCGACGAGATATTCCAACGCGACTGGGAAATTAAACGTATCGTTTGTTGCTGTAACAATGTTTACAATGTAGTTCGATACATCTAGCAGTACTAATCCAATTGCTGATGGATAAATGAAAGCTAAAACACAAGTGAAATGTTTATATTAGAGGTAATCAACACTTGATCCACCGTGCTTCCTTACAAGCGAATAATTTCCCATAATATTTTCCTAAAGAAGCGTGCAGCTTTAAAATCTGCAGCCCTTCATCTGTGTTCATCTTCCAATCGTACTCGACTTTGTCCAGAAACCCCTCTATCTGTATTAGCAGTGGAGCTTAAATTGTGCTTATTGGGTAACCAATTTAATTGGATTTCGCGAGACTTACTACGTCAGACTGATACCAAAACACAACATATTTCACGACCGCGCCAACACACATTGTAATAGGCGATAGCATCTTTAGCACGAGATTTGGCGTTACGTCGGAGACTGTCAGAACTAGGCACT
The DNA here is from genome assembly GCA_948146005.1 of Nomada fucata. Lineage (NCBI taxonomy): Eukaryota > Metazoa > Arthropoda > Insecta > Hymenoptera > Apidae > Nomada > Nomada fucata. Next base: position 19,999,498 of record OX411280.1, read on the forward strand.
AAAAGCAAGTTCCGTGAAAAAAGGATTTTAAGGTGTTTGGTTTGACTGCACTATATTGTTTCCATTTACTGACGTAACTATTACCATACCTGAGGAACTATAAAAGACACTGGTATGAGGCTGAATATAGTCTTCCTGATTAATAAAAACTTTGAGCGATTATGTGGCCAGAGACCCAGCACCGATAAGAGAAACTTATGGAAATTGTAGTAAGTCTGTAGTTCAACCATCGCGGCCAATAGTTCAGGTGCTAGTAACTCCACGGTTCGCGGTGTTTGCAACGAATTTTACCTCTGTTTTATTTTCACGGATTTTTTGCTAGTCGGAGTAAAAAGTTTCTCACTTTACAGCAATAAGAATGACGCTATCTACAATTTCAGCATTATTAATTCATTCTTCAGCACGGTGGAAAGGGTTCGTATAATTTTCTTCCACACTTTGCATATGTAAGTATGTCTATAAGAAAATTACGAGGCGCAAGGTAGGGTTGCTGTGAAGTAATTGTTTTGGAAACGTTGAACCTTTCCTCCTACGTGATGCGTGGAACGGATACCGCCTGCACATATTCAGTCCCTTGTACCTACTCGAAGGGTGCACCAGTTAAAGGAAAAAAGGGTCTCTATACGTACTTCACGAGCCATGGAACAGATTGATTTGCACTTTCTGCATGTGCATACTGCATGCAATACATACTATGTATACGTGTATCATATAGTATGGTGGGAATTATTATTATTAGTGTGATGTATTCTGTCAAAGAGGTGCAAGTGAACATCAAACGAAATAGCATATTTATTTTAAGATGGTCGATATTCAAAGTTCTTACCCCACAGAAGTCAACTGTTTTTCAAGCGATTACTTCGTGTCTTCTTGTATGTACAACGATCGTTTCCACTACAGTAATGTCTCCATTAGTGTTCGAAGTTGTGTCCACGGTAAGTGTTCATTTCTATCCCCACTACTTGGGGTGGTCACCCTTGAAACCAGCGAAGCGTGAAGCGCCGAGCATGTAATCTGAACCCAGATCGAATGTCGGTGAGAGCCAACACTGATGCAAGCGAGATTAAAAATTAAAGCTTCTTCATTTTTGGTCCGTTTTAAATGAAATTTTACCAAAATGTTCGTTACAATCTCATGATTAAAATGACACCAAACGCAATATGATTTCGATAATTTTTACATATCGTGGTATTAATAATTTTATTCCCCTTTATTATTGTTTTCGATGACAACTAGATTATGTGTATATTAGTTGTTAGCAATAAGGTAATTAGTATTGAGATCATAAATTTGCAAGTAAATTCGAATCGGCTGTCTCGATTAGTGTACCTCGCACGGATCGAATTCGATCACTAATTGTGTACAGGACACGTTTCTCGAGCGGCAAGTCACCTTCAATGTTGTGGCAGCCCAGACGCGCTGCAGCGACCAGGAAAGAAGCAAGTTTAAATACCCGTGTACGCGAGGCAATACTATCGCGATCAAAATTTAAGATTAAAACTTGTTCAATTATGGTCCGTTATTGAAAATAATAATAAAGGAGAATAAAATTATTAATTTCATTTAAAACGGACCAAAATTGAACAAGTTTTAATCTTAAATTTTGATCGCGTTAGTATTGCCTCACGTACACGGGTATTTAAACTTGCTTTTTTCCTGGAACGCCGCCCCGTATCTCGGCTGCCACAACATCAAAGGGGATCCGAACTCGCTCGTGAAACGTGTCCTGCACACGTTTAGTGATCACATTCGGTCCCGAGCGAGGTACACTAATCGAGACATTACTGTCATCTTCTTTTACTAACAAAGAAGGTTAGGCAACCCGAAGTTCCGAAAATTATGAAACTTTGCATACAAGTACAATATGTCATCCGTAATACAACCCTATTGTAATGTATTCGCCCCCAAATATCTATATTAGTATTATGACATATCTCTGTATTACTCTTATTATCTACTAGTCGCCTAAGGATTCATATGTACAAATATTTTTAAGTTCCGGTCATCGCAAATACTCGTCATGGAACCTTATCGAGTCATCGTTTCCAAAACACCTAGTCATACTCTCTACGATCCCTAACCATCCAGAGTCCTTTGGAATTCGCCCTCACCATCCCTACTACATCCTTTCCAACACCCTTTAAAAACCCAAGGTTCCCTGACTCTTCAGCTCACATCATACGAAATATTCAACCGACATAGTCTACGTCTAAGTGATAATAAAACCATCTCGAAAAACCGAAGTTGGGAGTTAAATTTTCTCTGTGTCCATAACAAGGGGAAGGGTTCATTTATATTATGCGTCATAGTTCGCGTGTATCAGCATAATAAATAAAGTATCTTATATCAACATTCTTGAAAAAATGTTTACATATAATGAACTGTTGATCTTTATTTAACAAGAATAAAACAAAAGTACACTTGTCGTCATAAAATTGAGCGTACAGGGAACCAAATTATGCAAAAATAACTGAAAGATAATTTTTACATTTTTAGGCATTATTGGAAAACTAGATTATTAGGAAGTGTGATAATATATACTATACAGTTCAGTTTAAGAAAAGTACTTTATTCTACATCGTAAAAGAAGGCACGTCCTTATTCGAAGGAGAAACTCTAACGAATGAATATAGAAGAGAAGCATGGAGCATTCGGACCCTATCGGCCCTTCTTAATATAAACACTTTTGTATAAGCATTGGAATTCTATACCCCAATATATTCTCAGAACTATAAGGATAATTTTCGTTTAACCGGGTCTTATACGAAGCATAAAACCAACACGCCTCCTCAAAAATTAATCGTTTATATAAGAACACACCTTCCTTTTACTTTCTCTGGGGTCAACTACACATGGTCCAACATTTGTTGCTTTGGATTAGGGAAACCCAGAAAAACCTAATCAGACCAAATAATACAAAACTGTATACATATATGCTTATGCATACATTTGCTTATTCACGATAGTTTAAACATGCTATCTTAATATCTATATTTATTTCTTAACTTTATTTCAAACCCATTCCATTTCTCAGTTCCAGAAATTTCACAGTTGGTAATGGTTTTGTTAAGATATCAGCTATCTGGTTACCTGTTGGAATATATTTCAATTTTGTTATATTGTTCTCAATTTGTTCTCTTGAGAAATGATATTTTTTATCTATGTGTTTAGATCTTTTGTGATTTGTTGGATTCTCTGCTATGCTAATACAACCATTATTGTCTTCGTAAATAATAATTGGATTCGAAACATCCATATCAATACTCTCTGCTAATGATTTTAGCCACCGTGCCTCTCTAACACCTTCAAAAAGAGCCATGTACTCAGCTTCAGTTGATGAAGCTGCTACGGACATTTGTCTTTTCGTACTCCAACATATTGTACAACTTTCAAATAATTTAAATAAATAACCGGTAGTACTCTTTCTATTATATACATCATTTCCACCCCAATCAGAATCGACATAACCGGTTAAAAGATTTTGGTAATCACCTTGAATAAAAGTTAACTTAATATCAATTGACCCCTTTAGATATCTAAGTACCCTTTTTAAACATTGCCAAAGTTCCCTGTTGTTTTTATTTAGATATCTACTTAAAATATTCACAGCTACACTTAAATCAGGTCGGGTACATAACATCACGTACATCAAACATCCGATAAGATTTCGACATGGTGCATCATATTTCTCATCAGAATTTAGGGCATCATAATCTAATTTATTTTCAAGAGGTGTACAAACAGGATTGCATTCAGACATATTGAATTTACTTAAAATGGTTTTGATGTATGAGCTTTGATTCATAGTTATCATATTATTACATCTTTCAACTTTAATTCCCAGAAAGAGTTTGATATCCTTTAAATCTACCATAGAAAATTTACTCTTCAAATAATTTTTAAAACTATTCATTAAATCCATATCAGCTGTAGCAATAACAAGATCGTCCACATAAAGAACCACATATATATTCTTCCGTATGTCTCCTCTATTTAAGATATAGATACATCGATCAACAGAAGAATTTCGAAAACCTTTATCCTTAAGTGCCTTTTCGAAAACATTGAACCAGCATCTTGCTGCCTGCTTTAATCCATATAAGGCCTTGTTTAATCTGCAAACTTGATTATTACCACTCTCAATTCCCTCTGGAACCTTCATATAGATCTCCTCTTTCAATGTACCATTTAAAAAAACAGTTTTTACATCCATATGATGAACTAACAAGTTGAATTGATTCGAAAACGCCAGTATAAATCTAAAACTTGATATTCTTGCAACCGGTGCGAATGTTTCATCATAATCTACTAAATACTGTTGACTGAACCCTCGAGCAACAAGTCGAGCTTTATATTTTAATGGGTTTCCAAACTCGTCATTTTTAATCGTAAATACCCACTTACAGTCAACGATATTTTTATTTTCTGGCTTTGGTACTAGAATCCATGTATTATTAATTAACAAAGAATTAACTTCATCTTCAATTGCCCGCTCCCATTGAGCCCTATCATTTCGAGTTTTAATTTCCTCGTACGAGTTTGGGATTTTATAAATTAAAGATTCAGCACACATGAGATAATCATTCAACATATCGTTTTCATTATAAGAAATTTGTGGACGGTGTTTGATTCTATCACTCCTCCTTAGCTCAGGAGACAATTGTCTTTTCGTTTGATTATTATTATCATTAGAAGAAGATTTGCGTATATCTATTTCAATTATAGATTTATTAAGTCCATGACTTAATTCGGTATTTTTATTAATCTCATCAACCACTGATTCTAGCATATCTGATTTATTATTATTATCAGATTTATGAGACTGTACTGATTTTGACAATATGTCAGATGCATCAGTTTCAGGCATCACTACCGGCCTGGATACTATACTACTGTCAACATGGGAGTTTTTAATTTTAACCCCTTCAGACTCTACTGCCACAGGTCTGGATACTAAGAAATTTGTCTCATCTGCTATTATATCTCTAACTACCACCATCTTACCAGTTCCAACATCCCATACTTTATATCCGTTTGGCTCATATCCAACCAAAATACCCTTCCACGATTTTTCTTCGAACTTTGACTTCATTGTCTTGTTATGTACATAGACTGTCGAACCGAAAATCTTTAAGTATTTCAATTTTGCCCTTTTATTATGCCACATTTCATATGGTGTTTTGGATTCTTTTAATGCTTTAGTTGGGGTTAAATTGATTAAGAACGTTGCAGTAAGGACAGCTTCACCCCAAAAACATTTTTCTAAAGAAGCCCCGGCTACCATTGCTCGAGCTTTCTCCGTTATTGTCCTTACCATACGTTCCGAGACAACATTTAATTGCGGGGTTCGTGGAACTGTTAAATGGTAACTAATACCTTTTTCGACACAATACTTCTTCATCTCATTTGACAAATATTCCCCTCCATTGTCACAATATAAATTGACAATTTTAGAATTAAAACGAGCTTCACTTTTTGCCACATAATCTCTAAAAACTGAAAATACATCTGACTTATGTGTAAGTACATATGTAACACAATAATGCGTGTACTCATCTACAAAGAGCACAAAATAATTTCTCTCATCAATAGTTGGAGGAGTGATTGGACCACAAACATCCGTATGAACAATAAACAATGGTCGCTTTATATGACTCTTATCTTTTTCCATTCTGAATGGTAATCGTGCTTGTTTGCCACTTATACAAGCTTCACATAATTTATCATTAACTTCGACCTTTACGATATGCCGTATATCTTCAAACATTTGCTTACTCTTTAATTCTAGAAATTTAGTTTTTCCCATATGACCTAATCGTTGATGCCACAAGTCATAACTATCCTTCTCGTTACTATTTAATCGAACAATAGAATTTGCTTCATTTGAATTAACTATAAATTCAATTCCAATTACATTGTTCAATGGCTTACCTGACATTATCGTTTTCGCAGATTTACTTATCTTAACGCCATTTTCATCAAAAATGATGGTCATCCCAGCCTGCTGCATTCTTCGGACTGATAATAAATTGTAGGGTACATCTTTACAATAGTAAACGTTGTCGATCGTCCCTTGAACACCCATGTTGCTGGTGACGTTGATCGTGCCCCTTTTTGTCGCCATTATAGAGGTCCCATTCTTCGCCACAGAAATTTTTATCGGCATTGCCAATTTTTCAAAATTGCTAGCCAAATCTTCTCTGTTGATAAGGTGGTCCGAAGCTCCAGAATCGAGGACGAATGAAATTTCATTTTTAATTTTTACGTTGGATTGGGAAACTCCAACCATAAATGCGAAACCTGAGTTTCTTTGTTCCGGCGGTGGTTGAGCTATTTGTACCGTTTGTAATGTTCTTTCATTATTTGCGATTTGATTTTGTAAAACCCTTTTATAATGAAAGCAATCTTTCCTCATGTGACCCTTTCTTCCACAGTGATGGCATCTTATTGCCGATGATGATTTATTTGTTTTAGAAACTCGCGACTTATGTTGCACATAAGGGTTCTTCTTATACGGTCGCGACACCTCGAAATTTTGTCTCTTAACCGTATTAAATTTGTACGCTTGAAGAACTTTTCCACTTGTATCACGGCACTCGTCTCTCAATTTCACTTCGTGATCAAGAAGTCTAGTTTTAACAAAAGATAACGTTAAATTATCCTCTGAGAGTGTCTCTATTGCAGTTATTATGCCGTCATAGGATTTAGGCAAAGTTAATAATAAATGACACACTTTGTCCGTTTCTTCTATTTTAGAAAATCTCAAAATGTCTTATTAAGGAGGTATCACACTGTAATTTTAAGTCTAATAATGTTTTTCTTACAGCTAATTGCGTGGCAATACTTTTGCGTTCATATATGGCATCCAAATTATGCAGCACTTGCCTAGCACTATAGTCTGTTTTAACGAAACTAAGAAAAGAGTCTGACAAATATTCTACTATTATACTTTTGGCCTTTTTATTAGCCAAAATCCACTCAGCTGTTGCTGTCTCCGGAACTTCATCATCGATGACATGAATTACATTCAGTTCATCTAGCAAGGCACGAACCCTGAATTTCCAAGTACTATATTTTTCACCCTCAAAAGGTTTAATGTTTCTTTTCACACTTGAACTCTCCATTTTCGTTGAAATAAAAATTGTCACTTGTCAGTTAATGAACAACCAAACTGTCCACTTAAATTAACACTTATAGGAACACTAATTACAACAAAAATTAAACACAAATATAAATGTATATAAACTAAAGTTTTTACTTGTCACTTATTCTTTTTACTTTTACTGAACAATTTTCTACTATATAATATACACTGTAACTGGGCCCATAACCTATTGGAAAACTAGATTATTAGGAAGTGTGATAATATATAATATACAGTTCAGTTTAAGAAAAGTACTTTATTCTACATCGTAAAAGAAGGCACGTCCTTATTCGAAGGAGAAACTCTAACGAATGAATATAGAAGAGAAGCATGGAGCATTCGGAACCTATCGGCCCTTCTTAACATAAACACTTTTGTATAAGCATTGGAATTCTATACCCCAATATATTCTCAGAACTATAAGGATAATTTTCGTTTAACCGGGTCTTATACGAAGCATAAAACCAACAGGCATAGCGTCGAATAATTTTTGTATCATCGAAGACGGAATACCTTTCCAAATTTCGGTAACTTTGAATTTCGCATCTGTTTTATTGGAAAATTTAGACTTATTTAATTGTAATTTTAAATGCTTATTTTTAAATATTACTTCAGAAATATACGGCTTCTTCCTTGTTATTCTACCGTAAAATAGTGTACCTATGGCGTATTTATCCAGAAAGGGTCCTTTTTTGGTTATATCTTTAAAAAGTCAAAAGTGGATATTCGTAACTTATAAGGGAACCTTCATGAGTACCACCGGTAAGCTAAATGGCCCTGCTGATCTTGAATCAATAAAGATACGCAATTGTTTTGTGGAAGTGCATGACACCCAACGTTCGGGCACAGAGCGTTTTTGACCGGGCTACCTGAGGCACAGATGGTCTGTAGAGGAACCGAAACCATTACTTTATTCACGGAAAATTTTAATCGCGGTTTGATGGGATGTGACAGAGGTGACTCACTATTCACTCCTATGCAACGTGGAGATCACAATACTTCTGTTTACGCAAGAATGTGCAAAAAGAAGTGGCCCTCATCGTTGATTCTCATTGTAAGCGGTGGGGTAGGTTTTTACACGCGCGTGATCTGCAAGCATTACACTTTGAATCGCAATTATGTACGTGCAATTCTTTTCCAGCTATTTCTTGGGCGTTTCTTGTTTCTTAAGCATTTGTAGAAGTTATTTTTGGTAAACTTCACGTACAATACAAACAGACAACTGATACGATAGTGAGACTCCGATTTCTTTCAACCATTAATACTTTTATTAACATAGAGTAGTCAACACACGACAATTCTCTCAAAGACACGACTCTGACACTATACAACCCGTAATTACTCTCAAACTCAATCCTACTCTTTGCTCCCTGCACTCTCTTAAATCTATACCACTCTCGATTCTGCTTCCGAAACTATTCTTCTCTGCTGCTCAAACCATTCTGCCTCGCACCCGCATCAGCCACTCTTAGTTATTCTTTCATTCTACTTCTCACTTGCCCTCACTCATTTAGGATACACCCCGCAGCCATTCCTTGTCGCCGGTCGGTCACGTCCACCCGATTCCTCGGCTGTTTGCACCCTCCGTCCACACGATCTTCTCAAGTACTCAGCTCCAAACACATATCTTCCATACCACGAAGTCGTACGCTCTTTCTCCGAGACAAACATTCACCCGATCCAGATTCGACGTTTCTACTAACACTCTTCATTCACACTATACTTATCCTACAACTGCCTCGACAAATCTCGAGACAGAACTATAAACTAAAAGGTGCCAACAGACCTGGCCCAATCCGCTAGGATAATGTAAAATGTCCAGCAACACCATATATTTATCAACAACTGTTTCTACCTATGGTCACAGGTAGCTAAAGTGTTCTACGCTTGTAAAAGTTTCGTAGCTCTGAAACGAGCTGAATTTTTGGTGGTCTCCAAATTGTTGATTATGGCGCGGCCGGCATGGACAGAAATATGAAAATAAAATATCTGTATTTTCGGTGTCTTTTTCACTTTGATTATTATTTAAACAAATGTAAGTATTAATAATTCAATTACTAATCATACCATTTTGTTCGGGAAACTCCGAAGAATCATTTGGTATCAAGCGCAACTGAGTAGCTATTACCGCAAAAGTACAAAACACTTCCGAAGTTGAAAATTCGCAATACTTATATCGCAATCTTAAAACTGGTTTTTCAGAAATGTTACGTTCTGGAGAAAAGCGGATTGTAGATTTCTATTCAGCACATTAAAGTCTGTAAGAAACGCCTATTGAAGGTTACCAAATAAAAAAAATGTTGAAATTTGTCGGACAGTGTTATAGTACATTATTATCGTAGCTATGTTTTTCATTGTGGCAACTTTATTGACGTGCGCCAAACAACCATACATCCCTTAGCCAACTTTGTAAATAGTTCTACGTCATCATTCATTATCATTTATCCGACAATAGCGTAAAGTATAACTTTTAAAATAATTTAATTTATTACTTGTGTGCGGGTACTTAACCACACACACCGCTAGGGGGCGAGTACGACGATCCGGCTCCCGAAGGTGGTTGTATAAGCCTTTGCGACTATACATACATGTAATCCCCAACCTTCTTCCGTCTTGCCTCCCTCTTTTCCCGTCGTTTCGTTCTTCCTCCATCCCTACGAAGACGAAGCCTCCAACACTTGTTATAATGTGTTTTTTTAATCAAAACATTTTTAAATAACGTTAATTGTTCGATATCCTCCTTTGCCTTTAATTACGACAAGCAAAGGGAATTCTATAAAATGACTTAATTTTTGCATTGTTTTCTCTAACCTGTTGCTAACGTTGCGAGTGACACGGACATGGTAATGGGTCCTAAAAAAAGCTGGCCGTAAAGATATATTGGATGATTTGTCTATTCCTCTATCTGGTCTGTGGTCATGGGTCATGGTGGTCATGGTGGTCATGGGGTCTGTCGTCGTGTGATTTATGCCTAGGCGGGAGGGTTACCCCGCGGGGTCTTGGCAGGGTGGGACGTAATTGTAGGGATCTTTGCCATGTCAGCGGCCCGCCGCGGCCAGCAACTTGTTCCAGACCGTAATAATCTCCGAAGAGTGGATGCATGTGAAGGAAGGAAAAGGATATTTGATTTGGGTGTGCGTTTCACCACGGAATCGACTTGCTTAGACTCACCAGTGGGGCTGCAGTCGACCCCTGCACAAGCCGCAAGGATTTAGGATCGGAACTTATACATATAGGAAGTGAGCAATGGGCAACCACTTGCCCGAAGATGTGTGGGGAACTCCGTAAGAAAACCCTCACATATAAATATTAAAATAAACGTGAAAACACGGGTTGGCTTTATTAACGATTAACAAATAGCCTACAGTAAAACCACAACGTATAACAGAAATAAATGAACTAAGTTGTGGTCAAAAGGACGCTTTCGCAAGGAATGGCTTCCCAAGCGACGCTTTCAAAAACAGGAAGCGTTCTCTCTCCTTCCTTGCCGATCCGGCAGCTCTTGATTGGTCGAGAGGATCCGGCCAATCATTGCGAGAGCGCCGGATGTCTCCCAGAGTCCATTGGGCGAGAGCAGCGCCAAGGTGTCGAGTGCGGTGGAAATAGACATTCCCATGGCGGGAATCACGGTGGGATGAATCCGCGACTCCACCGCCAATAGCACGGAAGCGAGTCGCCATAGATGACGACAATGGCGATCTGGTGGTGAATCCTGCGTACCACACAGGCGGTTAGAATTAGAATTAGAAGAGGAACGTATGGGCGTTCTCTTACTGACGACGATCTGAAATCAATACATCTAAGGCAATGCCGACAAACGTCACAATTGCGACACTGGGATTTATGTCGATCTTGGTGTGTTATCGTCCGCTGGTATACTTCCGGCGGTGGGTGGGTTCCCCGCAGGCGGACACGACGGGAACTTTTAGGTGCCACGACTCCGCCTTAGGTTTAAGTTAAAATCGTAGTGTGACCGGCAGTATCGAATGTAGCATGAGGTGCGAATGAGAAGTGTTAGGGGAAAGGTCGAGCGAATGTTTATCTCTAGGAAAGGGCGAATGCTTTCTGGGAATGCACGAGAATCTTTGAGTTGTCGACCTGTGACACGTGGCAAGGATGTGTGTGTCGGTGTGGGTCCGAATGGGAGAGAACGAATGAGGGACAGAACGAGAGAGAAGCAGCAAGTGAGAGAACGCATGGAGCGAATGATGCGTGCGAGAGCCAATGTGTGAGCAGAGTTCAAGGAGAGTCTTGGTTATAGAACTGAGTACGGGTAATCCAAGTTATTCCATCCCCTATCACTATATACCGGTAAGTGTAACTAGCTTTTCCTAACATTAGTTATGCGAATCGTTTTTCTTAAAACATAATTCATCCACCTGAAAACGTACTGATAAAAAGAATATTCTTTCGTAAGTAATAAAACACTTTATTCCTTTCGGATAATGAATAAACGTGTCGAACACAGTTATTACACGATTTATTAGTGTATTTCTTATTCACGAATAATGAATAATTCCACATTCTTCTTAATTAAGACGATTAAGGCATTTGCCTAGAATAATCCGCAGGTATTTATTTCTCCATTAACATTGTTAATAAAGTATCGTTTTATATGTTATATGTATATCGTTTCATCATTCTTCATCGTTTTAATCGTTCCATCCAGCCGCCGATTGTTTCCCATAGTTTTCAGACGTAGGATTGTTCCCATAAGTTCAATGAATAAATAGCGTTATTCCTAGTCAACAATAATCCCAGTATTCCTACGTCGCATTTATTCAGTTCGCACTTCCTTCATCTCTCTTTCGCTTTTTACAATTCGCCCGTTATTCTCGTACTATGTATCAGGTTGCATGACCTTGTGCGGTTTACTTAATTTGTTCCCACAAGCAATGACATATTGTGAATAAAGTGATGAATTGTGTAAAAAATTAGGAAAAATGTATTGTGAAAAAAATGCAGTATTCCTTTTAAAAAAAATTATTAACTTGACCTTGAAACCTTACCTACTGCTCTACCTGCAAGAAAATTATAAACCATTTTTTTTGATATTCCGATTTAGCATATATTGGCATATACGCGTGTATGCAAAATGATGGTCAAGGTTGGTTCTACCTCTTTGAATCGGCGGTCTGGAGAAAATTTTTAAGATAATTTTTCACAAAATTGTCTGTAACAACAAATATTCGTGTGACCGATGGGAAATCTTAAGATTGACGACAGGATCGTTGCTATTGAGTTAAAGAAGAGAAAGTGACGGGTCAACAAAATTGTAGAGCTGACACCCAGATGGTCACACCGTTTTAAACGGTTAAAGATGGTTAAAATTGGTCCTCGAAAACAGCAATAATTTTAATCGTGTCGTAAACTCGACCTAACGGAAGCCTCTGAATTCGCTTTGAAAATCTCAACAATAATCTTCAACGTCATTTAGAATTAAATATTTTGTATTGCAAAATTAATGTATAATCTAAGGTATAATGTATTAGGCCGTCCCATAAGTTCGTGCTGCTGTTTCTTTTGCTATTTAAATATATGTATGAAACATACCTTCAAAGTTTATGAAAAAACGTAATCACCCTCCCGTTCCACACCCATCCCGTTCTATCCCATCTTCTCAGTGTTTGTTTCTAGCGAACCGACATTATTAAATTTTTGCCGGTTAAAAAATGTTACATTGACTGGAATAAGTGGTAATCCGATTGAGCAATATCTGGAGAATCTACAATAAAATTTGCCAACCAAATTTTGCTTGCACTTTTTGCGCGACATGTGGTATTGCATGTTTGTTGCAAAACATCACATTGCACTTATTCAAAGTGTAAGCGCATCGGCGACACGAACTTACAGTACGACCTAATATTTACAAATGTTCGAGAATAAATCACACGCAACACATATCATTCAACTGTAAACTTATTGATTTTGTTCAATCACGTATCGACGTAGAGAAAATTCGCATGCGCGTCCGTCTTCAGTTTTCTGAACGGCAGCGTAAAAAACGCACGTTGTGCAAACTGCGTCGACTGTAGTTTGGATAACCGACTCTGACTATGAATGTTATATCTTATATATTAATAATTAATAACATAAAATTACTAATTTCACTACTTGTTGTATAGTTTTTACGTGCGGTTCTAGTATCATTGCATAGAAATCATAATCATTAAACAGGAAACTGACTTTTGTAATAGCTGAAACAGAATTGCGACACTGATAAATACATTAAGAGAAACGTATGTAATTCACGTTGTTGTAATAGTAACTTAAAAATATTTTACCACCGAGAAGCCTTCGATTGATCCGGAATACAAGCCAAAGAATGTGAAGCCATATTCTCTTGTGCCTTTTAACATGATGAGGAGTAACGATTTCTGAACTGTTCCCGACGTTTCGTACCAGTTAGAATTATACCTGCAAGTATTAGTAAAGATATACGTCCTCAATTTTATGGTCCCATTTCTCTATCATTTCACGTGCTTACACTGACGGAACAAGATTGGCGGCGCAGTCTGTCATTTGTTGCACCATGTAATTCACATAAAACATATATGCCATCTCAGAACTGACGAACAGTAGGGAAGTTAAAGTACCATCCAGGTTGGCAACGTCAAATACGGATTGGGATAACTGAAAAGCAGCAGAAAGCAACGTACGGGAAATAATTGTTCATTCAACGTTAATAATAGGAACAGATTATTTACACGATACAGGTTGGAGCTTAAGGATAGGACACCCAGTATGGTAAGGCCACTGTAGGATCCTCTATTTCTAGCCATCAATTCATTCGCAAACCTGCAAGAGTGTTAAACTTTTGTTGTTAACTGGCAGGTCCTAACAATAGATTTTGTTGATATACATACATGTGATTATATTGAAAATTCTGTGAAACCATTGAAGATACTAACTTTATTGCCCGTGTGTGTAGGACTATGGCGGTTATTAAGGTTGCTTCACTGTCATTAATTAAACGTTTTTTGCTGCTGTTTAAGCGAGCAGAACTTTGGGTAACTGCCTTTACAATGCGTTGACTGCAAATGATAGATAACACTAAGTAACAGTATTCCATACATTCAAGACCAACCTAGGGCTATAGTCAAAGGCTGGACTACCGATTAAAAGTTTCGGTACACATGAAAATCAACGAAATATTCTTTAAGTTTTATTGTGATTGCAACGTAAACTAAGATGTTAACATTGGTGACGCGGCACAAAATTGACGGGGCTGTGTCGGGGGGTGGGGGGGGGGGGGTTGGGGGGTTGGGAGAGTGGTTGTCTTGTAGATCAAAATTGGTATAGAGCAGCAGAATTTTATTATCAAAGAACGGAAAAACTTTATTGTACTATATTTTTTTATATTTCAACATATGCAAAATTTACAAATATAATCAATATGTATACTACTATAAATCTTCAAAAACTCTTTATTATTTGGCATATTTCTCATTTGAATAAATTTTGTTTAGTTGAGTGCTGTCGTTGTTTAAAATTTCATAACAGTTTTAGCAGGGATTTGTTAAAATATAGTTCACGCATAATATCTATCAATGAACTAAGACGAACATAACATCATAGAAGACTGGGAAGGGACCGTGGCGTAGTGGCACTGATCATCACTCGTCGCTTGCCCTTCTTAGGTAGCGGACGTACCCAGTTGAGCCTCCGCGCTGGCAAATTGAGCATAAGAGGTAGTACACAGTGCAGTTTTTCTATGTTCTTCGTTATTCAAATATCGAATATACAGGGTGGGCCGTAAGTCTCGTAGTATTTTTAAATTTCGCGTAGCTGACCAAAATACTGTAAGTAGCTACGTTTTTGAGTTATTAACATCGAGTATATGTACAGTGACAACAACCAGTGAAAATTCATATCGTGAATTGTGAAAAGTGAAAAGTGAAAAGGACACAAAGGACAGGATGTCTTCCAATTTATTTCAAAAACTGCGGGCCCAGGGGGAAATCTAACTATGCCGCGCGATAGAACAGACCTTTCTGCTAAGGAAAGCACCAATGGAAGGTACAAAATCATTTTTCTAATGAATGTACAAGCGAAATGGTTTGGTAAAACACGCGGCAGCAACAGTGACACTCAGCAGAAGTACTGCGAGTCTTGTGATTCCGGTACGCCGAGCGATAAGCGGGCAGCCGCCGTCATAGAGCACCACTGCCGCCGCCACGTGTTTTGCCAAACTGTCTCGCTTTGATATTGAAAATAAAAATAATTTGGAACTTCCGTTGATGCTTTCCTTTGTAGAAAGGTCTGCTCTATCGCGTGGCATAGTCAGATTTTATCCTGGACCCTTAGTTTTTGAAATAAATTTAAAGATATCAGCGAAACTAGGTGTATTTTCGGTGTCTTTTTCACATTGAACATTATTTAAACACGTTTAAATGTTTATAATCAAATGACGAATTATATCATTTTGTTCGTGAAACTTCAAAGAATCATTTAGCACCAAGCGCAACTGAATAACTGTTACCGCAAAAATACAAATCACTTCCAAACTTGAAAATTTGCGACTTTCTTCAAAACTGATTTTCTCAAAAATGGTACGATCTGGAGAAAAACGGATTGCAGATTCGTATTCAGCACATTAAAGTCCACAAGAAACGCCTATTGGAGGTTACAAAATCGGACCCGTGTTGAACAGTGTTGTTGATGTAAGTGGGTGAATCTCGCGAGGGAACATACCGAACTGTCCGTCACCGATTTTGATGAAACTTGGTGGATATATTAAGCAGGCGGGAATAAGGGACACGTGTCTTTTTATAGCGGCCCAATTGCAAGTTCAGGGATGAAATCACCCCTTGAAGTTTCAGCAGAAAAACGGTATCTCGAAAACTGTCACAGATATAACAAAACTTCTTGAGCAAAAGTTTCATGGTTTCCTGAGATAAAACAAAAAATGATCGCAGATTTTGTAAAAAGTAATGTGTTTATAACAACCAAATTTATTGTTACATTATTTTAAGAGATACAATAATTTACATAATATCAATAAAGAACTGAAATTTTTTTCTGAATCCATTGATATATAATATGATGGATTTGCTTTTTACGCGGCACGAGATGTAAATATATAGAGGGTGTCCGGTAACTCAGAGAACATCGGGAAATGGGGGAGTTCTGTGGTGATTCTGAGCAACTTTTCCCTTTACCAAAATGTTGGTTGAAGCTTTGTTTTTCAATTATTAACGAACAACACTGACCAATCAGAGCGCCCATAAGCGCGCGCTCAAGCGCGTGGCTCTCAGCTGCGCCCGGTCGTGGTCCTGAACCAACGCATTGGCACAGCGTGATACATCGGCTTTAATTAAGAATAATGTGCAATTATTCGTTGTTTATGAATCTTAAACTTTCCAAAACTTTTTTTTATTAGGGGACGTTTTTGAATCGCCGCTAGACGCGGGACAAATTGTTAAAAATCGGGACTGTCCAGTCAGAAGCAAGATGTCTGGTCACCTTCATGCTAACAATTTATATTCGCCGTTTTCTAGACGTTTCATAGAAGAAATATCAAAGTGTGTTAGAAAAATTTGAATAGCTTCCGGGAAAAAACTGATATTTAATTAAATTGTAGTGGCCGAAACGATGCGTAGGGGCGCAACTGCGACTCAAGACTGCCAGACGAGCTTGCCCAAGGAATTTCGGGAGCGTTTTGTTTTCTGGCAGTGATAAAATACGCTGCCCGATATACATATAATGTCATACTATAAAACATCTTCTTTGACCCGACTTCCTACTTTTCTTTGCAAGAGTTTGAACTCTTTCATCTTCTGCCTTAGTGGCCAATTTTGGTCTTGCAAAACGTGTTGCTTTCCTTATTTCCCTGCTACAAAATTATTCATTGTTCAAGTGATAATAGCAGTTCTGTTTTTAATATCGGAATCCAAAGGACATGCAAGCATTAGAGCGGAATGTGAAAAGTGAGTATATAATAAATGGTGTTAAGTATTAGGTTATAAAATTTCGTAGAAGTACGCAAACTTTTGAGAGGCAGAACATACATTGAAAAGCGAATACAGTGACCATGCAATAAACAGTAACGTTGAATTGCGCAAGAATAGCAATTATTCTTTTACCTTGTGACAGTGAACAAGCTGCCGCTGTGTTGAAGTAGTATGATAAATATCGATTCGGTTGCAACAAAAGTAGTTGCAATAATTAGAATGCACACACATCTATGAATAACAATGGGGAGATAGTATTTTCTTTCGTCGACGAGATATTCCAACGCGACTGGGTAATTAAACGTATCGTTTGTCGGTGTAACAATGTGTGCAATGTAGTTCGATACGTCTAGCAGTACTAATCCAACTGCTGATGCATAAATGAAACCTACAACACGAGTGGAATGTTAATGTTGTGTCATCAACACTGGAACCACAGTGCTTCCTTACAAGCGAATAATTTCCCATAAAACTTCCCTAAAGAAGCGTGCTGCTTTAAAATCTGCAGCCCTTCGTCTCGGTTCAACTTCCAATCGTACGCGACTTCGTTCAGAAACCCCTCTATCTGTATTAGCAATGGAGCTTAAATTATGCTTATTGAGATAGCAATTTAACTGGATTTCGCGAGACTCACTACGTCTGACTGATACCAACACACAGTATATTTCACGACCGCACCAAGGCACATTGTAATAGGCGGAAGGATCGTTAGCACGAGGTTTGGTGTTATGTCCGAGGCTGTCAAAACTAGGCACTGAAAGTAATGTCCGTGATAAAAGGATTTTAAGACGAGATGCTTTGACTGCACTATATTGTTTCCATTTACTGACGTAACTATATCACACCTGAGGAACTATAATAGACACTAGTAAGAGACTGAACATAGTCTTCGTGACTAATACAAATTTTGAACGACTATGTGGCCAGAG
This sequence comes from Nomada fucata, assembly GCA_948146005.1. Classification (NCBI taxonomy): domain Eukaryota; kingdom Metazoa; phylum Arthropoda; class Insecta; order Hymenoptera; family Apidae; genus Nomada; species Nomada fucata. Next base: position 20,017,524 of record OX411280.1, read on the forward strand.
ACCAACCGCTGATAAGAGAAACTTGTGGAAATTGTAGTAAGTCTCCAGTTCAGCCATCGCGGCCAGTAGTTCGGGGGCTTTTAACTCTACAGTTCTCTTTTACACTCTGCACAACAAATTCCACCTCTATTTTATGTTCACGGATTCTTTGTATTTCGGTGTAAAAAGCTTCTGGCTTTAAAGCAATTTGAACGACGCGATCTATAATTTCAGCATTATTAATTCAATTTTTAGCACGGTGGGAGGGGGTTCGTATAATTTTCTTCCACTCTTCGCATATGTGAGTATGGCTATAAGTAAATTACAAGGCGCAAGGTAGGGTTGCTGTGAAGTAATTGTTTTGAAAACGTTGAACCTTTCTTGCGTGACGCGTGGAAGAACCAATGCCTGCAGATATTCAGTCCGTTGCACCTACCCGAAGTGTGACGAGTTAAAGAGAAAAAGTGTCTCTACGGGTACTCCATGAGTCGTGGAATAGACGGACTTGCACTTGTTTTTTCACTTGCGAAGTGAAGTGATCGTGCAAGGACACTAAGCCGGCCGCAACAGCATCAGCTGTTGAGCGTTGCCTAGGTCAGGATTCACACAATGTTAGCCACGTTGATTTCTTGAACAAATGGGTAAGTTTAACTAGCTTTTCCAAACATTAGTTATGCGAATCGTTTTTCTTAATACATAATTTACCCACCTGAAAACGTACTGCTAAAAAAAAGTATTGTTTTCATAAGTAATAAAACACTTCATTCCTTTCGGATAATGAATAAACGTATCGAACACGGTTAATTACACGACTTATTACTGTATTTCTTATTCACGAACAATAAATAATTTCACATTATTCTTAATGGAGACGATGTAACATTTGCCGCATGCTTTCCTCGGTACTCTCGATGCCCGCATCACGACCTACCGCAGGTGATCGGTTCGCACCTGAGCGCGCGTCGGCCGATGCCCGCCGGGCGCTCTCATTGGCCAGTGTCTTTCGTTAATAACTCAAGAACGAAACTATGTAGGACATTTTTGCCAAGGAAAATATTGTTTATAAACACCCCAGCTACACCCCGATCCTCGATGTTCCCTGACTGTTCTGTCGCCCTGTATAAGTGATATAACACATATTTTACGCAAAAAATCATACAAAATATTTTGTGGTATCTTAAAGAATCTCAAAAACAAGTCGGGTGCCCATGGGCCACAGGGAGAAATTTCACCTATTTTTCTGCATCGCTGATACCCTCCATACACACCTACAGTTCGTCCAGAGCTAAATGAAAAAAGTGGAGTGAGAGCGGCCGCTTGATGCCGCCGATCGGCAGGGCCGTCGCGCCTTGCCGATGTTGCGTTCTAAGCAATAAGATGAGAAGCTACGAATTAATTTCTAATTACACTAGTAGTTCAGTTATTACTAGTATATCGATACATTTTATTTAGTATTTGAAGTATTTGGTAGAATTTTAATTCTTCGCGCAGTGTTATCCTTGGTTTGTAGTATACGATATATAACGCATGTAGAGTTGCCGTGCCAATGCGATATCTATTGTTTCAACAAACTATTATATCTGAATATTTATTAATGTTTTAATGCGTGAACCATAATAAATTGAACATTAATAAACTTGGTTTTTTAATTTCATGTAATACATGCCTTACAATAACAATAAAGATACAATATGGTCTGAAATATATCACGTTTGGTCTCATTTTAATCGGAAGAATTTCAGCAATGTGTTTAGAATTAGAATTAGAATTAGAATTAGAAGTCGAAAAACTAAAAATAAAAAAGTTAAGCTGCCGTTTTTATTATAGCATTGTTTTACACTTGGGTAATCACACGGACACGGTGGCATTTAAATTTCTCGCCTGCCTCGGTCATCGTTCTACCCTCGTTTTTTCCTTTACAACCCAGCGCCACCGACAAAAGCGAGCCGCGAACGTCGAGAAATTGGGGTCCGTTCTACTGACCCTGTCTCATACCATTGTTACGAGCCGGGGCTGTGGGCAACGCCTAGGCCGGCGAGGTTGATATAACCCAAGGAATACGGTTGAGAATTTATTAGTAAGGTGCACGGACGAACCCGATGCGAAATCTGGGAGCCGCAGGAGGGTGAAACGTCGTGGACGAACCTGTAAGACAATGCAAAAAACGACGAACGTGTAAAGCTACTATTATTGTTCCTTTTTATTATTTCCAAAAACTATACAAATCAATACTAGAGCGTAGGAGGATGTAGAAGCGTGTAAAGGATGTTTCAGATCTATTTACACGGCCTCGACAAGAATTACTCCGTTTGCACTCTGTTATTTGTCAATGCGACTTCTACGTTCGACGATCGATGCAAGAATGCCCTGGTGCATCGTGATCGCCAAAAAGGACGCGTTGTCGGCATTTTTCCAGGCGCCATGGTTTCAAGGGCCTCGCTCACGTAGTTCCCTTCAGCCTACGGGTCCTATGGGTACGTGCGCTATCGGGCCCCGCGCTGACGTAACCCAGATGCCCAGCTACGGCGCTCGCAGCGGAAAATCCCTTACAAACCCGATGCGAAATCGGGGAGCTGCTAGGAGGTTGGCTTATTCACAGTCGAACCCAGCGCGTAGCCGGGGAGCTGTTCGGAGGTTGGAAAACGTACAGACGAACCTGGTGCGAAACCAGGGAGCTGTAGGATCGGTTAGGTTTCGTGGACGAACCCGATGCGAAATCGGGGAGCCACTGGGTTGGTATATTTCTAGTTATTTTGCTTGGATAAGGCGTGCGAACGAACCTGACGCGAAATCAGGGGGTCGCAGGAAATGTTAGTTTGCCTCGTAACTTTAAATTAATATTCGATACAACTCGAGCGGTTAAGTTGTATCTCTGGGAACGTTACTACTAACATAAGGAATTACGGAGTAAATGTAGGTTTGACGAATCTACTCGGTTTAATGGTGAACAAATAGTATATATAGTACAATTGTAATTGTCGCGATGAAGTAATATAAAACGTGTGTCTGTTACCTAAATATTTGCACGGTGTTGACGCACTGGCGATGCGGGGTCCGAGAGCCGCTTTTAAGAGTATGCCGAAAGAACTTGAACCGAACTAGCGGATTCTGACGGGTTAATCTATGATTCGAAAGGTGCGCTAAGCCCAATCTCACTTGATACAACTGACTCTGTACGAGCGTGGCGCGACGCGACTCTACGCGTGACTATGCGACTCTGAACCGACGAGGGTAGAAACCCCCCTCGAGGGTTTATATACCCCCGAAATGCGCGGGAACGCATTAGAACTTTCCATATAAGGAAATTAGGAAGTCTTCGTCGGACCACGCCCGTCTTGGTCGTAATGCAGCTGGTCGCACATGTTCTCAGGACCCGTTTATCTGTTTATGGTAATCGAAAGAATTTTAGGGCGTTTTCCCATCTGAATCGAGAGCTCGAAAACGCTTTGGGGGCGATGTATGGAATATTCTTCATACGTAACATGACTACTATGCATATATCTCTCACTTACCGGGGTCAAATATTTTCGTTTAGTACTTCTTTTGTCGTACGCGTTCAGATTGAAGGCGTAGCGCGTGACTGCGACTCTTGTGCGTAGCGGTCACACTTTCAACACGGACTTAACCGTCTCGGCACGATTTTGTTGGGTGGTGCATCTGTTAAGTCTTTCTCGGGTAGGCCCGTCAGGGAGTCGCCAATCGGGAAGTAACCGGAAGTTAAAACGAGATCGTTGGGGTCCGGAAAAATGGATGTGAGAGGACGGGAATTGAGAATCGACTTAATTTCGATTATTAGGGCTTGTGGGAAGAGAGGTTTCGACGGTCGGCCGTATGGTTGGCGGAGGGAGGTAAGGCGGGAAAAGAAAGAGGAAGAAAGAGAAGGTTACGTTTCGTCCTAGGCCTACTAGCGGACTCATCAGTAACGCCTACTAGCAGGCCTTGCCTTAGACACAGGGATAGTAGGGAATGGGCGGAGGTTATATATGTATATAATCGCGGGGACTTATACAATCACCTTCGGTAGCCGGATCGTCGTGCTCGTCCCCTAGCGGTGTATGTGGGAAGTGTCCCCACAGGGTGTTAAAATCCTCGAATGTAAATATCTCAGCCCCGCGACGCGAACGAGGTGGCGTTTGAAAGACTCTACAGCCGCTTCCCATAAACCTTCAAAGTGCGTTCCGATCGTTCCGTTCCGGGAAAGGTCTGTATCTTTTTACTGTGCTCGTCCGATCTGATGCGCTCTCGGGGTTTTCGCAACTCGTTGTTTGCCCCCAAGGAAATTGGTGCCATTGTCCGAGTGCAAATTAACGCAAAATCCTGCTTGTGCAATATATTTCTTGAGTGCCGTGATGAATGCGTCGCTGGTAAAGTCGCTTATAAGTTCCAAATGAATTGTCTTAATCGCGAGACAAACGAAGACCGCTACGTACACATTAATTCGTGCGCGATTTCGAAGAGGTCACGCTTTTATAAAAAAAATGATCTGTAATAGTCTACTCCGACACTAGGAAATAGCCGAGATTCCATCCCTTTTGCCTCCGGTAGGTCACTCATTACGAATTTTGTGGCTGGTGGCTGGGTCCAGAGACGACGGATACAGGTACGTAGCGCCTTCCATACACGGTTGCGCTCGTCGATGGGCCAGTAATGGTGCCCAACAGCATACAGCGTGTCTTGAACGCGCGCGTGCAATTGAGCACGGTGCTCGGCTTCAATGACTAGACTTGTGTCATGTACTATGTATGATGGGGTGGCGTTGAGGGTAAGGCATTGACGAATGCTTCTGCCAGCCCCCGACTCGTATAATACCACCCCTGTCCTAGAAGGGAGGTAATCGTTGTAATCTGCCCCCGACTTAGGTATTGTGGTTCGATAGGCAGCGCAATTCGTTGGAGAAGTGTACCTTTTGAAGCAGCTTGATGATGGCGTCGCGGGAGTGCGTCAATTCTAATGTGGTCAGTGAACCCTTGTGACATGGCCTCGCATAGAAGGTATGTAACTTTAATTCTTAATATCTTTAAAGTTCCTAAATAACTGCATCTAATATTTTACGTAGACCATCAGGAGCCTGTGTATTATCAACCTGCAAAGGGACATTAAAATCCGAGTCGACCAGTTGAGGGTCTTCCCTCGTAAGATTGATAAGCCTGTTTTCGATAGCAATGTTTTATGTTAATTGTTGAAGGTAACGGGTTTGCGACGTTTAATTCACTATGTTTGCCGTATGTTAAAGTTTTATATTCGATGCGTATAAAGCTAATAAAGAATATCGTTACATGAATTGTCGACTTGCTAATTAATGAGTGGAATTCGCTTCCGCGCGAGTACGGTATCGCTTCCCTTGATTTGTCCTCGTGATTTGCATTTAGCGTTTAGTTCCACTGTGCTGGTAGGTTTGAAAGAGGATTCCTACCCGCGCGCATTAGCCTAAATAGGCTTTTGCTTCGAAAGGAGGAAGAGGGCAGGCGAGGTAGGCCGTTCTCCTACAGCCTGGCGACAGCTCGTGGCGCGGAGAAGTTGAGCGCCCTCTGGTCATGCGAATCCGCAACAAGTCAGTTTGCAAATGTAATGCGTCTTGCTCAGTGTGGATTATATGGAATATTTTAAGATCGTCGGCAAACCATAAGCAGTTACTATGTGAGAATATGTCCGAGATATCGTTTATAAACTGTGTAAAAAGTAGTGGTCTAAGTTGGGATCCTTGAGGAATTCCTGAAGTGATCTGGATAGGATTCGAAAGCATTCATGAACATTGTGCTGGCGGTGCGATCTGTTAGATAGCTTTCTAGCCACTTCAAGAGGGAGCCGCGATTTCCGATTGCTGATAATTTAGATATTAACGACGCACGGTGAACTGTGTCGCATTTGCCTCGCAAGGTACCGATATTGCCACGAGGGGCGGATTTTTTTTAATATTTCACAATTATTTACCACTATAACAGGTTTAGACATGTGTAGAGATGACACCTGTGTGTTACTCTATCCTTCCTTCCTTCTGTTAGATTAAATTAGATCGTAAGGTTTACTTCTCTTGAGCCTTCTTCAGTTGTCGTTGCTGTTGAGTAATTTGATTGCCAGTTGATTGGGGTGTTGTTGCAGTTTACTAGTATGCGATTTGGCGTATAGCTTCAAGTTATCTCGTGCATAATTCACATGTAAATTTTTGTAGAGTGTCTCACTGCTGATGAACTTCGGTACGGCTGCTATTGTTCTTGGCATATCCCCATAGCTGGATACCATAGGTCCTGATTGGTATAGTGCGTCCAGAGCTAAATGAAAAAAGTGCGTTGCGTTGTAATCGTAAGCAATAAGATGCGAAACTTACGAATTCATTCTTAATTATACTAATAGTTCAGTTACTACTAGTATAGCTATACATTTTATTCAATATTTTAAGTACTTGATAGAATTTTAATTTTTCGCGCAGTATTATCCTTGGTTTGTAGTATAGGAACCACTTTCGAAATATAACGCTCATAGAGCTCATGTTTTAACAAACTCTAATCTTCCAACAAGCCAGTTTAAAACAAACTACAATTTTATTTCCGTTACTATTTGTTCTATTTAGGCTCACATTTTGTACTTCATGGCAAGTAAGGATGCTTGTCACCCAGTACGCTATTCTAATTAATAAAAAGAAGAAAACAGACATCTGCATTTGTAGTGGAACGTACCTCTCTTTTTTAAAGTTAGAGATATCTATATTGTAGGTGATCGTGAAGAAGTTTATTTAAATATCTGACGATTAAATCAAAAATACTTAATCGTAAAGTGTCGCGTCCAAATAATGCACCCCGCAGAAGAGGGTAGAGCCGATGGGCAAAGGTTTATGGCACGATCGCAAGTTAAAGCTATTTTTGAGAATAAGGAATTTTTATATCGATTGCCTTTACAACTTTAGAGTAGGTCCTGCCTCAATAGCTTAAAGACATGCCATAAACCGAAAAGTTTCCGAAGGCACATCTGGATGTAACGGTTCGACAGCCGACGGAAATACCCATGACGGTCAAATTTCACCACCAAAGCAAGCAGGTAACCTCCCTCCCTTCCAAAAGACAGCACGCTAAGGGCGGTGATTATTCTTACTGACCACGCTGATTGCCATTTGCAATAATCGAATGTCAACCAATCAGAGTGATAACTGCCAAAACGGAGGCTTCCTGGAAGCTACACCGCCGACCAAAACCAGAATTCCAGAAACATCGATACAGGAACTACCGGGCACCTAACAAGTACTTCAACTCTCGTGTCGAACGGAACTTATCCGACCAATATACATAGCCACTCTTTTACTCTAGGAACCGTTGGCTCCTTTTGTACAGTTTCTTAAGTTTACAAATACAAAGATTTATTTGCATCTACGAACTGTACTTGTCGTTGTGTTTTATTCGGGAATCAGTGCAACCATTGACCTCCCATCTCGCGTTAAAACAAACGCGAGGATAATACATAAAGCTTAAAAACCACCTTCGGCCTCCCCGATATAATTTGATCTTGCTAGTTTATATATATTTTGTACATGTTTCTAGGGATATATGTATTCTTCCTGAATATTTATTAATGGCTTTGGAATATAATAAATTGAACATTAATAAACTTTGTTTTTCAATTATATGTATGTAGGAACCGAATAAGAAGGAAGGGCAGGCTTCGGGGATCGAACACGAGATCGTCGTATTACTAGGCACTGATCAGTCCCAATTTGCGCCGCGGCCCCTTCCTCATGTTCCTTATATCGTTTCTTCCTTTTTAACCTTGTTCTGTGATGGAGGGGGCCCAATCCCACATGTAATAAAAGCCTTGTAATAAAAATAGAAATACAATATGGTTTGAAATATATCATGTTTGGTCTCATTTTAATCGCAAGAACTTCAACAGTATGTTTAAAAAAAGTTGGAAGTCGGAAGAACTAAAAATGAAAAAGTTAAGCTGTCGTTTTTATTATAGCATCGTGTTGCATTTGTGTAATCACCTGAAATTGGGGTCCGTTCTACTGACACTCTCTCAAACCATTTACACGTTGATCAACAGCATATAATATACTGTATATGTTCACACATTTCAAATTGGCATGGCACTGCCCTGCTCGGTTTGACGAGCGGTCGAGCTTTGTAGTTCGTTTAGTGGGGTCAGAAATCCCCACACCACTTTTTTCATTTAGCTCTGGACGCACTATATTATTGTCACTTTGTAGATTAGTAGTTTGATGTGGGGAGATACGAGTGGTTCGTAGCGAAGAAGTCCAATTAAAGTGGTCCGCGTCTCTCTCACGACCCTGTGGTGAATGGGTGACCCGGTAGGAAAACCTAAATCGGCCGCAGGAGGTGCGGCCGTCCAGGAGGAGGCCGAGATAGTTTATCCGGTCCCCAACCTGTACCCTACTCCCACCTACCGTGAGCCGGGACGGGGCGGTCCCCCGCACCGAGGCCTGTTGTGAAACCACATGGCTTCGATTATCTGTGGGGTGATCTGTAACCTCAGCCCCCGGATTGCATCGATGACGGAGGCCAGTCCCGTCTCAGTGAGGCGGATGGTCCTACTCCAGTCCCTCCTGCTGGCCAGCAGCAACTATTCATTGTCAGCGTAACACGTTACGGTGTAGAGAGTGGAAACCACAGCACTGTGAGACATACGCGTCTTAGCGTCTTAGCGTCTTAGCGGCATAGGTTTACGATATGGTAATTACTATGCAGAGACAGCAGGCGCAAAGGGACATACTTTTTGGGCTAGAGTTGCTTTATTGGTAAAACGGCCGTGGAGCGCAGATTAGTATGCCAGATATCTCTGAACAGGATTGTCAGGCATCGCATTGTGACGCTAGAGGCCAAATAAAGAATCGTCGAAGTATTAACATATACAAAAACATATAAATTTTAATTCTTTGTTACGTATGGAGAATATTTTCCATACGTCGCTGTCAACGCGCTTTCGAGCTCGCGTCTGTGAAGGGAAAACGCCCTAAAATTCTTTCGGTTATCGTAAACAAATGAGGAGGTCCTGAGCACAAGTGCAACCAGCTGCATCATGATCGAGACATGCGTGGCCCGACGATGACTCCTAAATTTCTTTATGTGGAAAGTTCTAGTGAGTTGCCGCGCATTTTGGGACTATATAAACCTTTTGGATTCTACCCCCGTTGGTTCAGAGGTACACAGTCACGCGTAGGGTCACGTCGTCTCACGCTCGTACAGAGTCAGTTATATCGAGTGATATTGGGCCTAGTGCAACCTGCGAATCACAGATTAACCCGTTAAGCCCCGTTCACACGTGTTACCTAGGCCTGTTACTGACACCCGTCACGTCAGTTTTTGATAACGAGGTTTGGTGTGGGACCCATTTCTTATTCTACTGCACGTAAAAGGGCGTACACATTTGTTACCTAGTCAAGTGGTCTAGAAAAGGTCTAGGAAGAAACGTGAAGTGTGACCTGATACCTCATAGCGTTACTTTTTACTTGGTTCGGCCGTTCCATCCGCTGTCGGTATAGTGACCCGCTCCAAAGAAAGTACTTGAGTCGCTTTCGAATAGTTATAGCTTCCCTTGAATTTGTATCCTTTCTGGCTACCTTTGGCCGGATTAGGTTGATTAAAGTTGACGATCCTAGTATAACAGCAATTTTAAGTCGTATATAATGAATCTTCATGATTTATAAAAATATAAAAATACTTATAAAAATATTTCACGTACAACTTTCTGTTGATATATTGCGGCATTGATTTCTGTCGTGTCTGTCGATCAATACTAATGGCGTTAATCGTATTAAAAAAGTATCTTTTATTCTAATCCTTACCATCTCACTCCGACACTCAGATGGTCGAAAGGCTAAAAGTTACTCCGCAAAAATAGCGGTAGTTTCGACCGCGTTATAAACCTGACCGAGGGCCGAACTCCGCACGCACTCACATCAGCCCTACGTCGCCAAAGGGGTCTGGACTATCTCGTGGCATCGGCCCAATGAACCCTATCTGCCAAGACTAAACAGTCTACAATATATAGGAACAGCGTCGCACAGACGAGTTCACACATCTACAGCAGTTCATAGGGGGGCTAACACATTGGCAGTGGCGCAAGGACGAGTGCACACATCTAGGGCAGCTCACTGGCTCCTTTGGAGCGGATCGCAATACCGACAATTTCCCGATCAGCCAACCAAATAACGAGTAACGATTGAATTGAATTGAAAGGGATGATAGGTAGTTTAAATAATAGACCGCTCTGCACTCCTTGTAGTACCCGACACCTTACGCGGCGGGCACTTGTTTATTGAACAAGAAAGGGATAGTACCCTGTGGTACTTCCGCGAAAGGCACATACAATGTAAAGGATTAATCGAAAAGTGGAAAAACTGGATGCGTCGAGCGGTAAAGCCCGGCATTCACAGGGGACAGCTAAACGATGATTAACTGAACTAAACTAAACGCAACGTCACGCAGCGTTGGAAGGGGCGGACACGTCACCGCACCAGGCATACGCGACCAAATCTTCTACCCATTCAGACTTGTCAACAATACGAGGAAGCAAGAAACACTCCACATTAGCTCTCAAACCTCTTCCTGGACGCTTGACTCGGTACTTATCCTGGTAACGGTGTGAGGCGAGGTAACAGGTGTGGACCCGCCTTTAGAGTTCTACACTGGTTATATTTACGGTTCCGAAGATTATAGAGTGCCGCGTTACTTGACTTCTGAATGAGTTCTATTTGACTTGTTCTTCCTGACTACTGGCTGAATTTCAATAAGCATATGTCGGGTGGTTTTTTTTTTTTTTTTTTTTTTTTTTGAACCTCGTAATATGCTTTGCATTACGCTCGTAGCGCGTTGTGACTCTGGCAGGGGAACAGGTCCAGCTATGTAGGAGGCTGGACCGCAGAAGTTGCAGAGGGTTGGTGAAAGATCAGGGAGGTGCGGGCGCAGGCGGCGGCGGCGGCGAGCGGCCGGGGAGAGCCTGCCGGACCCGCGTCAGCACAGCGACGGGAGCTGCCTCCTGCGCCGATGCAGGGCCCCTCCCCCGCCCCCGTCACTCAGACACAGAGGAGCGCCGACACCTGGGCTGTCGTGGCCGGCCGAAAAGCGAGGAGGGCCAAAGCGAAGGGGCAGCGACAGCCGCACCAGCAACAGCAGCCGCCGCCGACGGAGGGGAAGAAGAAGGGAGCCAAGGCCGCCCCTCCCAAGGTCCAGCAGAGAAAGCCTCCGCGCACAGCTGCCGTCGCCCTGGCAATTAAGGAAGCGGCGAAGGTCACCTACGCGGAGGCGATGAGCTACGCCAGCAAAATACACCTGGCGGAGCTGAACATCGCGGAGCTGCGACCGAAGAGGGCGGCTACTGGCGGGCTCCTCCTCGAGATAACGGGTCCGGAGGGGGCCGCAAAGGCGGAGGCACTGGCCCTGAAGATGCGGGAGGTCCTCAGCGCGGAGGACGGGGTCACCGTGTCGCGCCCCGTCAAAATGGGAGAGCTGAGGATCCGGGACCTGGTGGCGGCCACCACATCCAGCGACGTGGCCGCGGCCATCGCGGCGGCCGGAGGTTGTAGCCCGGCGGAGGTGAAGACCGGGGAGATACGGTCGTCTCCGCTGGGCCTGGGCACTGCCTGGATAAGGTGCCAGCTGGCCGCTGCGAGGATTGTAGCAGCCGCGAAGAGGATCAGGGTTGGGTGGACCATGGCCCGGGTGTAGGCGCTGGCGGACCGCCCGCTGCAATGCTTCCGCTGCCTGGAAACGGGCCACGTCAGGCAGCGGTGCACCAGCACTGTGGACCGCATCGGGCGCTGCCATAACTGCGGGAGTCCTGAGCACAGGGTGGCGCAATGCAGCAGTCCACCGAAATGCCCCCTGTGCTCGGACCTTGGAAGACCATCGGGGCACAGGATGGGGACGAAGGGGTGCGCGCCCCCTACCAAAGGAAGGAGGCAGCGGGGAGCCCGGGGGACGACGGCGGCGGCGCGGCTGGCCCCCGGGCTGGCCGCCCTGAGTCTGGCGGGACTCGGGACCGCGGGGGCGGCGGCACCGGGGGCTCCTGGCCCCCCAGAGGGGAAGGAAGCGGAGGAGACGATGCCACCACTGGCGACCCCAGCCGCGACGCAGAAGAAGAGGCCCGTGGAGGAAGGGGCCATGGCCCTGCTGATCCTGGCCAACCTAAACCACTCGGCCTGTGCGCAGGACATGCTCGTCCAGCACATGGTCGAGTGGGGTGCGGGGTTGGCGGTCGCTGCCGAGCCATACAGAATCCCGGATCACCCGAACTGGGTGAGCAACCCGGGTGGCTCGGTAGCCATAATCCTCGGGGGGGGGGGGGCTGCGGCGCCGCTGCCGTTCTCACTGCTGGAGAGCGGCGACGGCTACGTCGCGGCACAGTGGGGAGACCTGCTGGTGGTGGGGGTCTACGCACCGCCTAGCTGGGACTTCGGGTCCTTCGGCGAGCTTCTGGACGGGGTCGCGAGATGCTTCTCGCGGTATCGGCCCGGTCCAGCTATTGTCCTGGGGGATTTCAACTCCAAATCCCAGGCCTGGGATTCCCCCAGGGCGGACCTGAGGGGCGAGGCGGTGCTGGACTGGGCGGCCGGCTCCGAGCTCCGATTGCTGAATCGGGGGTCCGACAGCACCTGCGTTCGCTACCGGGGGGAGTCCATCGTCGACCTAACGTGGGCTTCCCCCTCGGTGGTGAGCCGCGTGGGTGGCTGGAGGGTGGCGCAGGAGGTGGAAACGCTCAGTGACCACCTGTATATCCTTATGGAGGGGTCGGCCATCAGTCGAGGAAGAAGTGGGCATAAGACGCCAGGCCCGGCTGTCTGCGCGGAACAAGTGGAGGGAGGAGCTCAACGACAGAGAAGCCGCGCAGCGGGCCTCTCGCTGCCGAGCATCATCAGCAGGATGCTGGGCAGCGAGAGAGCATGGGACGCGATGGCGTCCTTCTGCGAAGCAGTCCTTCGCAGAAAGGATGCGGAGAAGCGGGATCGGGAGCTGACCGATTCCGCCCGACACGAGAGGCGGAGGGGCAGGACTCGCCGGCCACGGACGCGCCCGCTGGCGAGATCCCCGCCCCTCCAGTAGTAGTGCGTGACGTTGTCAGCCCGGGAGGCGACAGGAGGCACTCCGTCCTCGTCTCTCGGGCGACCGTCGCAACCGCCCGGCGAATGGGCGGAACTGCTGTGGGAGGACGCTTGTCCTCCTGTTACCCCGCAGGGTCACCCGATGCAGGATTAAGTGGCGGAGAATGTGTTTGGGGCCCATGCGGGGTGAGGGGGAACGCGCTTTCCCCTCCCTGTGCGCCTGGCCGCCGGGGAGCCGAGAGCGGCTCGGGTTGCGGACCCGAGCCGCCCCAACCAACGGCCTAGAGGAGGGCTGCGTCGGGTGTTACCCCCGGCGCGGCGGAGAAGTAGGAAAGGGGGGTAGATTTGACCCTCCCGAGGGCTGGGGCTGCGACAGGAGGTGGTTTTAGTCGGTAAGAATCCGACACTAAGTCCTGCTCGTCCCCAGGGCAGGAGGTGTCTTTTGAAGATTTCCACCTCGTAAAAAAAAAAAAAAAAAATGTGTTGCTGTAAGAATCGATAGTACGACCGATCGAAAGCCTCGAGGTTTATGATAGAATCCTTGTTATTGCGTTAAAGAAAAGAAAGTGATGTGTCGGCTAAAATTGTGGGGCTATTGAAAATGTGTTATTTTATTCTAATCTGGTGCCACCTAAGTGCACCCAAATTGCTGAAACGTTCAAATGTGTTCTTCAAAAATGGCATTAATTTTCACCGTGTCTTAAACCTGGCATAACGGAACCCTCTAAATTTGCGTTGCAATCTCAACAATAATTTTTAGTAATATTTACAATTAATTGTTTTGTATATTACAGTTTACTATATGTATAATGTATTTAAAAATGTTCTAGAATAAATTACAGACAACACATATCATTCAAGTGAAACTTATTAATTTTTTGAAATTATGTAACAGCGTAGAGAAAACACGCATACTCGTTCAACTTCGATTTTCAGAACATCCTCGTAAGAAAACACGTTCGTATAACTGAGAGTTCGGCCAACTACAGTTCGGATAACCGCTGCTGAGCATGAATTATATATATTATATATTACGAATTGATAATATAAGATTACTAATTCCATTACTTGTTCTATAGTTTTCACGTGAGCTTCCAGTGTTATTGCATAGAAGACATAATCATCAAACAGGAAACTGACTTTTGCAACAGCTGAAACAGAATTGCGACACTGAGAAATGCATTAATAGAGACGTATGTATTTCACGCTTTGGTAGTAATTTAAAAATATTGTACCACGGAGAAGCCTTCGATTGATGCGCAGTACAAGCCAAAAAAATTGAAACCATATTCTCTTGTGCCTTCTAACATAATGAGCAGTATTGATTTCTGAACTGTTCGAGAGGTTTCGTACCAATTAGAATTATACCTATAAGTATTAGTTCAAATATACATCCTCAGTTTTATCACCCCATTTCGTTCTAATTTCGCATGCTTACACTGACGGAACAAGATTATCAACACAGTCTGTCATTTGTTGCACCATATAATTTAAGTAAAACATATATGCCATCTCGGAAGTGACGAACAATAGAGATGTTAAAGTATCTTCCAGTTTTGTAACGTCAAATGCCGATTGCGACAACTGAAAAATGACAGGTAGCAACATACAAGCAAGAATTGTTAATTCAGCGATAATAATAGAAACAGATTATTTACACGATACAGGTTGGCGCTTAAGGATACGATACCGAGTATAATAAGAACGCTATACGATCCCGTATTTCTAGCCACCAACTCAGTCGCAAACCTGCAAGAATGTCGAACGTTCGTTGCTAACTGGTAGGCATTAACAATAGATTTTGTAAATATACATACATGTGATTGTATTGAAAGTTCTGTGAAACCATTGAAGATACTAACTTTATTGCCCGTCTGTGTAGGACTATGGCGGTTATTAAGGTTGCCCTACTGTCATTAATTAAAGATTTTTTGTCGCCGTTCAAGTTAGCCGTATCTTGGGTAACTGCTTTTACAATAAGTCGACTGCAAATGATAGGTAAGATTAAGTAACAACAGTTCATACTTTCGTGTCCAATCTAGGACTATACTAAAAGGCTACAGTATTGCTTAACAGTTTCGGTACACATGCTAACGAAAGAATTATTCTGTAAGTTTCACTTTGGTTGCAATGTCATAACTTTATATTTATTGTTTCCTAGATGTTTCAAAGGAAACATATCAAAAGGTCTTATAACAATTTGAATATCTTTTAGAAGAACTTGATATTTTATTAAACGTGTCCTTCGTCGAGACTTTTTTCTGTTTCTCTTTACAAAAGTTCGAATTGTATTATCTTCGGCATTAGTGATCAATTTTGGTGGCCCAAAGTGCTTTCGTTCCATATTTGCACAATTCCACTTTACATTGCACTACCAGATAACTTTAACATTACTGCAATTTCCTAAATACAAAATTCCTCGATGTTTAAGCGATGACAGCAGTTCTATTTTTAATATTGAGTTCAAAAGGAGATGCAGTTATTAAAGTAACAATTTTTTTGACTCAAAATCGGCTGGCGACACCATGGCCCAATAAGAGCCTAGCGCCATGCCGTGTCGTCATCTTCCACCAATTGGACATCGCCCGCTATGAGGAGAGAAAAACCGCGCGACAAACCTTCGCGAGAAAGCGTTTCGCTCGGAATTGGCAGAATTAAGAAAACCGCTCACGAAGCAACGTCGGCGAGCTATCGCAGAAATTCACGTTCTTCGCACTTCAAACAAAATTCTGTCCGCGTCAATCTTGTCAATTTGTGTCTGGATCGTCTTGTATGTGCTGTTCTGGAGTTAAAATATACTTTGTAAAAGGGGCAGTTGTTGCACTCTATCTTTCGGCCTGCACTACCTTCTCGCTCAGCGCTGAGCGAATCCAGCGTCCACCGATCCATCCGAAACAAATCTAAATATGTGTATAATAAATGTTGTGCAATATTAGGTCTTAAAATTTCGTAAGCATACCCAAACTTTTGAATGGCGGTGCATGTATTGAGAAAATGAAGCCAGTGGGCACACAGTAACATGAATTACAGAAGGACAACACACAAAATAATAGCATTTGTTCTTTTACCTTGTGACAATAAACAAGCTGCTGCAGTGTTGAAGTAGCATGATAAATATCGATTCGGTTGCAACGAAAGTAGTTGCAACCGTGAGGACGGAAACACATCTATGAACGACAATGGGAAGATAATATTTCCTTTCGTCGACGAGATATTCCAACGCGACTGGGAAATTAAACGTATCGTTTGTTGCTGTAACAATGTTTACAATGTAGTTCGATACATCTAGCAGTACTAATCCAATTGCTGATGGATAAATGAAAGCTAAAACACAAGTGAAATGTTTATATTAGAGGTAATCAACACTTGATCCACCGTGCTTCCTTACAAGCGAATAATTTCCCATAATATTTTCCTAAAGAAGCGTGCAGCTTTAAAATCTGCAGCCCTTCATCTGTGTTCATCTTCCAATCGTACTCGACTTTGTCCAGAAACCCCTCTATCTGTATTAGCAGTGGAGCTTAAATTGTGCTTATTGGGTAACCAATTTAATTGGATTTCGCGAGACTTACTACGTCAGACTGATACCAAAACACAACATATTTCACGACCGCGCCAACACACATTGTAATAGGCGATAGCATCTTTAGCACGAGGTTGGGCGTTACGTCGGAGACTGTTAGAACTAGGCACTAAAAGCAAGTTCCGTGAAAAAAGGATTTTAAGGTGTTTGGTTTGACTGCACTATATTGTTTCCATTTACTGACGTAACTATTACCATACCTGAGGAACTATAAAAGACACTGGTATGAGGCTGAATATAGTCTTCCTGATTAATAAAAACTTTGAGCGATTATGTGGCCAGAGACCCAGCACCGATAAGAGAAACTTATGGAAATTGTAGTAAGTCTGTAGTTCAACCATCGCGGCCAATAGTTCAGGTGCTAGTAACTCCACGGTTCGCGGTGTTTGCAACGAATTTTACCTCTGTTTTATTTTCACGGATTTTTTGCTAGTCGGAGTAAAAAGTTTCTCACTTTACAGCAATAAGAATGACGCTATCTACAATTTCAGCATTATTAATTCATTCTTCAGCACGGTGGAAAGGGTTCGTATAATTTTCTTCCACACTTTGCATATGTAAGTATGTCTATAAGAAAATTACGAGGCGCAAGGTAGGGTTGCTGTGAAGTAATTGTTTTGGAAACGTTGAACCTTTCCTCCTACGTGATGCGTGGAACGGATACCGCCTGCACATATTCAGTCCCTTGTACCTACTCGAAGGGTGCACCAGTTAAAGGAAAAAAGGGTCTCTATACGTACTTCACGAGCCATGGAACAGATTGATTTGCACTTTCTGCATGTGCATACTGCATGCAATACATACTATGTATACGTGTATCATATAGTATGGTGGGAATTATTATTATTAGTGTGATGTATTCTGTCAAAGAGGTGCAAGTGAACATCAAACGAAATAGCATATTTATTTTAAGATGGTCGATATTCAAAGTTCTTACCCCACAGAAGTCAACTGTTTTTCAAGCGATTACTTCGTGTCATCTTGTATGTACAACGATCGTTTCCACTACAGTAATGTCTCCATTAGTGTTCGAAGTTGTGTCCACGGTAAGTGTTCATTTCTATCCCCACTACTTGGGGTGGTCACCCTTGAAACCAGCGAAGCGTGAAGCGCCGAGCATGTAATCTGAACCCAGATCGAATGTCGGTGAGAGCCAACACTGATGCAAGCGAGATTAAAAATTAAAGCTTCTTCATTTTTGGTCCGTTTTAAATGAAATTTTACCAAAATGTTCGTTACAATCTCATGATTAAAATGACACCAAACGCAATATGATTTCGATCATTTTTACATATCGTGGTATTAATAATTTTATTCCCCTTTATTATTGTTTTCGATGACAACTAGAATATGTGTATACTAGTTGTTAGCAATAAGGTAATTAGTATTGAGATCATAAATTTGGAAGTAAATTCGAATCGGCTGTCTTGCTTAGTGTACCTCGCACGGACCGAATGCGATCACTAATCGGGGGAAGGACACGTTTCTCGAGCGGCAAGTCCCCTTCAATATTGTGGCAGCCCAGACGCGCTGCAGCGACCAGGAAAGAAGCAAGTTTAAATACCCGTGTACGCGAGGCAATACTATCGCGATCAAAATTTAAGATTAAAACTTGTTCAATTATGGTCCGTTATTGAAAATAATAATAAAGGAGAATAAAATTATTAATTTCATTTAAAACGGACCAAAATTGAACAAGTTTTAATCTTAAATTTTGATCGCGTTAGTATTGCCTCACGTACACGGGTATTTAAACTTGCTTTTTTCCTGGAACGCCGCCCCGTATCTCGGCTGCCACAACATCAAAGGGGATCCGAACTCGCTCGTGAAACGTGTCCTGCACACGTTTAGTGATCACATTCGGTCCCGAGCGAGGTACACTAATCGAGACATTACTGTCATCTTCTTTTACTAACAAAGAAGGTTAGGCAACCCGAAGTTCCGAAAATTATGAAACTTTGCATACAAGTACAATATGTCATCCGTAATACAACCCTATTGTAATGTATTCGCCCCCAAATATCTATATTAGTATTATGACATATCTCTGTATTACTCTTATTATCTACTAGTCGCCTAAGGATTCATATGTACAAATATTTTTAAGTTCCGGTCATCGCAAATACTCGTCATGGAACCTTATCGAGTCATCGTTTCCAAAACACCTAGTCATACTCTCTACGATCCCTAACCATCCAGAGTCCTTTGGAATTCGCCCTCACCATCCCTACTACGTCCTTTCCAACACCCTTTAAAAACCCAAGGTTCCCTGACTCTTCAGCTCACATCATACGAAATATTCAACCGACATAGTCTACGTCTAAGTGATAATAAAACCATCTCGAAAAACCGAAGTTGGGAGTTAAATTTTCTCTGTGTCCATAACAAGGGGAAGGGTTCATTTATATTATGCGTCATAGTTCGCGTGTATCAGCATAATAAATAAAGTATCTTATATCAACATTCTTGAAAAAATGTTTACATATAATGAACTGTTGATCTTTATTTAACAAGAATAAAACAAAAGTACACTTGTCGTCATAAAATTGAGCGTACAGGGAACCAAATTATGCAAAAATAACTGAAAGATAATTTTTACATTTTTAGGCATTATTGGAAAACTAGATTATTAGGAAGTGTGATAATATATACTATACAGTTCAGTTTAAGAAAAGTACTTTATTCTACATCGTAAGAGAAGGCACGTCCTTATTCGAAGGAGAAACTCTAACGAATGAATATAGAAGAGAAGCATGGAGCATTCGGACCCTATCGGCCCTTCTTAATATAAACACTTTTGTATAAGCATTGGAATTCCATACCCCAGTATATTCTCAGAACTATAAGGATAATTTTTGTTTAACCGGGTTTTATACGAAGCATAAAACCAACACGCCTCCTCAAAAATTAATCGTTTATATAAGAACACACCTTCCTTTTACTTTCTCTGGGGTCAACTACACATGGTCCAACATTTGTTGCTTTGGATTAGGAAAACCCAGAAAAACCTAATCAGACCAAATAATACAAAACTGTATACATATATGCTTATGCATACATTTGCTTATTCACGATAGTTTAAACATGCTATCTTAATATCTATATTTATTTCTTAACTTTATTTCAAACCCATTCCATTTCTCAGTTCCAGAAATTTCACAGTTGGTAATGGTTTTGTTAAGATATCAGCTATCTGGTTACCTGTTGGAATATATTTCAATTTTGTTATATTGTTCTCAATTTGTTCTCTTGAGAAATGATATTTTTTATCTATGTGTTTAGATCTTTTGTGGTTTGTTGGATTCTCTGCTATGCTAATACAACCATTATTGTCTTCGTAAATAATAATTGGATTCGAAACATCCATATCAATACTCTCTGCTAATGATTTTAGCCACCGTGCCTCTCTAACACCTTCAAAAAGAGCCATGTACTCAGCTTCAGTTGATGAAGCTGCTACGGACATTTGTCTTTTCGTACTCCAACATATTGTACAACTTTCAAATAATTTAAATAAATAACCGGTAGTACTCTTTCTATTATATACATCATTTCCACCCCAATCAGAATCGACATAACCGGTTAAAAGATTTTGGTAATCACCTTGAATAAAAGTTAACTTAATATCAATTGACCCCTTTAGATATCTAAGTACCCTTTTTAAACATTGCCAAAGTTCCCTGTTGTTTTTATTTAGATATCTACTTAAAATATTCACAGCTACACTTAAATCAGGTCGGGTACATAACATCACGTACATCAAACATCCGATAAGATTTCGACATGGTGCATCATATTTCTCATCAGAATTTAGGGCATCATAATCTAATTTATTTTCAAGAGGTGTACAAACAGGATTGCATTCAGACATATTGAATTTACTTAAAATGGTTTTGATGTATGAGCTTTGATTCATAGTTATCATATTATTACATCTTTCAACTTTAATTCCCAGAAAGAGTTTGATATCCTTTAAATCTACCATAGAAAATTTACTCTTCAAATAATTTTTAAAACTATTCATTAAATCCATATCAGCTGTAGCAATAACAAGATCGTCCACATAAAGAACCACATATATATTCTTCCGTATGTCTCCTCTATTTAAGATATAGATACATCGATCAACAGAAGAATTTCGAAAACCTTTATCCTTAAGTGCCTTTTCGAAAACATTGAACCAGCATCTTGCTGCCTGCTTTAATCCATATAAGGCCTTGTTTAATCTGCAAACTTGATTATTACCACTTTCAATTCCCTCTGGAACCTTCATATAGATCTCCTCTTTCAATGTACCATTTAAAAAAACAGTTTTTACATCCATATGATGAACTAACAAGTTGAATTGATTCGAAAACGCCAGTATAAATCTAAAACTTGATATTCTTGCAACCGGTGCGAATGTTTCATCATAATCTACTAAATACTGTTGACTGAACCCTCGAGCAACAAGTCGAGCTTTATATTTTAATGGGTTTCCAAACTCGTCATTTTTAATCGTAAATACCCACTTACAGTCAACGATATTTTTATTTTCTGGCTTTGGTACTAGAATCCATGTATTATTAATTAACAAAGAATTAACTTCATCTTCAATTGCCCGCTCCCATTGAGCCCTATCATTTCGAGTTTTAATTTCCTCGTACGAGTTTGGGATTTTATAAATTAAAGATTCAGCACACATGAGATAATCATTCAACATATCGTTTTCATTATAAGAAATTTGTGGACGGTGTTTGATTCTATCACTCCTCCTTAGCTCAGGAGACAATTGTCTTTTCGTTTGATTATTATTATCATTAGAAGAAGATTTGCGTATATCTATTTCAATTATAGATTTATTAAGTCCATGACTTAATTCGGTATTTTTATTAATCTCATCAACCACTGATTCTAGCATATCTGATTTATTATTATTATCAGATTTATGAGACTGTACTGATTTTGACAATATGTCAGATGCATCAGTTTCAGGCATCACTACCGGCCTGGATACTATACTACTGTCAACATGGGAGTTTTTAATTTTAACCCCTTCAGACTCTACTGCCACAGGTCTGGATACTAAGAAATTTGTCTCATCTGCTATTATATCTCTAACTACCACCATCTTACCAGTTCCAACATCCCATACTTTATATCCGTTTGGTTCATATCCAACCAAAATACCCTTCCACGATTTTTCTTCGAACTTTGACTTCATTGTCTTGTTATGTACATAGACTGTCGAACCGAAAATCTTTAAGTATTTCAATTTTGCCCTTTTATTATGCCACATTTCATATGGTGTTTTGGATTCTTTTAATGCTTTAGTTGGGGTTAAATTGATTAAGAACGTTGCAGTAAGGACAGCTTCACCCCAAAAACATTTTTCTAAAGAAGCCCCGGCTACCATTGCTCGAGCTTTCTCCGTTATTGTCCTTACCATACGTTCCGAGACAACATTTAATTGCGGGGTTCGTGGAACTGTTAAATGGTAACTAATACCTTTTTCGACACAATACTTCTTCATCTCATTTGACAAATATTCCCCTCCATTGTCACAATATAAATTGACAATTTTAGAATTAAAACGAGCTTCACTTTTTGCCACATAATCTCTAAAAACTGAAAATACATCTGACTTATGTGTAAGTAAATATGTAACACAATAATGCGTGTACTCATCTACAAAGAGCACAAAATAATTTCTCTCATCAATAGTTGGAGGAGTGATTGGACCACAAACATCCGTATGAACAATAAACAATGGTCGCTTTATATGACTCTTATCTTTTTCCATTCTGAATGGTAATCGTGCTTGTTTGCCACTTATACAAGCTTCACATAATTTATCATTAACTTCGACCTTTACGATATGCCGTATATCTTCAAACATTTGCTTACTCTTTAATTCTAGAAATTTAGTTTTTCCCATATGACCTAATCGTTGATGCCACAAGTCATAACTATCCTTCTCGTTACTATTTAATCGAACAATAGAATTTGCTTCATTTGAATTAACTATAAATTCAATTCCAATTACATTGTTCAATGGCTTACCTGACATTATCGTTTTCGCAGATTTACTTATCTTAACGCCATTTTCATCAAAAATGATGGTCATCCCAGCCTGCTGCATTCTTCGGACTGATAATAAATTGTAGGGTACATCTTTACAATAGTAAACGTTGTCGATCGTCCCTTGAACACCCATGTTGCTGGTGACGTTGATCGTGCCCCTTTTTGTCGCCATTATAGAGGTCCCATTCTTCGCCACAGAAATTTTTATCGGCATTGCCAATTTTTCAAAATTGCTAGCCAAATCTTCTCTGTTGATAAGGTGGTCCGAAGCTCCAGAATCGAGGACGAATGAAATTTCATTTTTAATTTTTACGTTGGATTGGGAAACTCCAACCATAAATGCGAAACCTGAGTTTCTTTGTTCCGGCGGTGGTTGAGCTATTTGTACCGTTTGTAATGTTCTTTCATTATTTGCGATTTGATTTTGTAAAACCCTTTTATAATGAAAGCAATCTTTCCTCATGTGACCCTTTCTTCCACAGTGATGGCATCTTATTGCCGATGATGATTTATTTGTTTTAGAAACTCGCGACTTATGTTGCACATAACGGTTCTTCTTATACGGTCGCGACACCTCGAAATTTTGTCTCTTAACCGTATTAAATTTGTACGCTTGAAGAACTTTTCCACTTGTATCACGGCACTCGTCTCTCAATTTCACTTCGTGATCAAGAAGTCTAGTTTTAACAAAAGATAACGTTAAATTATCCTCTGAGAGTGTCTCTATTGCAGTTATTATGCCGTCATAGGATTTAGGCAAAGTTAATAATAAATGACACACTTTGTCCGTTTCTTCTATTTTAGCCCCGGCGGCTAGTAGATCCAAGATCAAATTATCGAAAATCTCAAAATGTCTTATTAAGGAGGTATCACACTGTAATTTTAGTACAACTGCCTCGACAAATCTCGAGACAGAACTATAAACTAAAAGGTGCCAACAGACCTGGCCCAATCCGCTAGGATAATGTAAAATGTCCAGCAACACCATATATTTATCAACAACTGTTTCTACCTATGGTCACAGGTAGCTAAAGTGTTCTACGCTTGTAAAAGTTTCGTAGCTCTGAAACGAGCTGAATTTTTGGTGGTCTCCAAATTGTTGATTATGGCGCGGCCGGCATGGACAGAAATATGAAAATAAAATATCTGTATTTTCGGTGTCTTTTTCACTTTGATTATTATTTAAACAAATGTAAGTATTAATAATTCAATTACTAATCATACCATTTTGTTCGGGAAACTCCGAAGAATCATTTGGTATCAAGCGCAACTGAGTAGCTATTACCGCAAAAGTACAAAACACTTCCGAAGTTGAAAATTCGCAATACTTATATCGCAATCTTAAAACTGGTTTTTCAGAAATGTTACGTTCTGGAGAAAAGCGGATTGTAGATTTCTATTCAGCACATTAAAGTCTGTAAGAAACGCCTATTGAAGGTTACCAAATAAAAAAAATGTTGTAATTTGTCGAACAGTGTTATAGTACATTATTATCGTAGCTATGTTTTTCATTGTGGCAACTTTATTGACGTGCGCCAAACAACCATACATCCCTTAGCCAACTTTGTAAATAGTTCTACGTCATCATTCATTATCATTTATCCGACAATAGCGTAAAGTATAACTTTTAAAATAATTTAATTTATTACTTGTGTGCGGGTACTTAACCACACACACCGCTAGGGGGCGAGTACGACGATCCGGCTCCCGAAGGTGGTTGTATAAGCCTTTGCGACTATACATACATGTAATCCCCAACCTTCTTCCGTCTTGCCTCCCTCTTTTCCCGTCGTTTCGTTCTTCCTCCATCCCTACGAAGACGAAGCCTCCAACACTTGTTATAATGTGTTTTTTTAATCAAAACATTTTTAAATAACGTTAATTGTTCGATATCCTCCTTTGCCTTTAATTACGACAAGCAAAGGGAATTCTATAAAATGACTTAATTTTTGCATTGTTTTCTCTAACCTGTTGCTAACGTTGCGAGTGACACGGACATGGTAATGGGTCCTAAAAAAAGCTGGCCGTAAAGATATATTGGATGATTTGTCTATTCCTCTATCTGGTCTGTGGTCATGGGTCATGGTGGTCATGGTGGTCATGGGGTCTGTCGTCGTGTGATTTATGCCTAGGCGGGAGGGTTACCCCGCGGGGTCTTGGCAGGGTGGGACGTAATTGTAGGGATCTTTGCCATGTCAGCGGCCCGCCGCGGCCAGCAACTTGTTCCAGACCGTAATAATCTCCGAAGAGTGGATGCATGTGAAGGAAGGAAAAGGATATTTGATTTGGGTGTGCGTTTCACCACGGAATCGACTTGCTTAGACTCACCAGTGGGGCTGCAGTCGACCCCTGCACAAGCCGCAAGGATTTAGGATCGGAACTTATACATATAGGAAGTGAGCAATGGGCAACCACTTGCCCGAAGATGTGTGGGGAACTCCGTAAGAAAACCCTCACATATAAATATTAAAATAAACGTGAAAACACGGGTTGGCTTTATTAACGATTAACAAATAGCCTACAGTAAAACCACAACGTATAACAGAAATAAATGAACTAAGTTGTGGTCAAAAGGACGCTTTCGCAAGGAATGGCTTCCCAAGCGACGCTTTCAAAAACAGGAAGCGTTCTCTCTCCTTCCTTGCCGATCCGGCAGCTCTTGATTGGTCGAGAGCATCCGGCCAATCATTGCGAGAGCGCCGGATGTCTCCCAGAGTCCATTGGGCGAGAGCAGCGCCAAGGTGTCGAGTGCGGTGGAAATAGACATTCCCATGGCGGGAATCACGGTGGGATGAATCCGCGACTCCACCGCCAATAGCACGGAAGCGAGTCGCCATAGATGACGACAATGGCGATCTGGTGGTGAATCCTGCGTACCACACAGGCGGTTAGAATTAGAATTAGAAGAGGAACGTATGGGCGTTCTCTTACTGACGACGATCTGAAATCAATACATCTAAGGCAATGCCGACAAACGTCACAATTGCGACACTGGGATTTATGTCGATCTTGGTGTGTTATCGTCCGCTGGTATACTTCCGGCGGTGGGTGGGTTCCCCGCAGGCGGACACGACGGGAACTTTTAGGTGCCACGACTCCGCCTTAGGTTTAAGTTAAAATCGTAGTGTGACCGGCAGTATCGAATGTAGCATGAGGTGCGAATGAGAAGTGTTAGGGGAAAGGTCGAGCGAATGTTTATCTCTAGGAAAGGGCGAATGCTTTCTGGGAATGCACGAGAATCTTTGAGTTGTCGACCTGTGACACGTGGCAAGGATGTGTGTGTCGGTGTGGGTCCGAATGGGAGAGAACGAATGAGGGACAGAACGAGAGAGAAGCAGCAAGTGAGAGAACGCATGGAGCGAATGATGCGTGCGAGAGCCAATGTGTGAGCAGAGTTCAAGGAGAGTCTTGGTTATAGAACTGAGTACGGGTAATCCAAGTTATTCCATCCCCTATCACTATATACCGGTAAGTGTAACTAGCTTTTCCTAACATTAGTTATGCGAATCGTTTTTCTTAAAACATAATTCATCCACCTGAAAACGTACTGATAAAAAGAATATTCTTTCGTAAGTAATAAAACACTTTATTCCTTTCGGATAATGAATAAACGTGTCGAACACAGTTATTACACGATTTATTAGTGTATTTCTTATTCACGAATAATGAATAATTCCACATTCTTCTTAATTAAGACGATTAAGGCATTTGCCTAGAATAATCCGCAGGTATTTATTTCTCCATTAACATTGTTAATAAAGTATCGTTTTATATGTTATATGTATATCGTTTCATCATTCTTCATCGTTTTAATCGTTCCATCCAGCCGCCGATTGTTTCCCATAGTTTTCAGACGTAGGATTGTTCCCATAAGTTCAATGAATAAATAGCGTTATTCCTAGTCAACAATAATCCCAGTATTCCTACGTCGCATTTATTCAGTTCGCACTTCCTTCATCTCTCTTTCGCTTTTTACAATTCGCCCGTTATTCTCGTACTATGTATCAGGTTGCATGACCTTGTGCGGTTTACTTAATTTGTTCCCACAAGCAATGACATATTGTGAATAAAGTGATGAATTGTGTAAAAAATTAGGAAAAATGTATTGTGAAAAAAATGCAGTATTCCTTTTAAAAAAAATTATTAACTTGACCTTGAAACCTTACCTACTGCTCTACCTGCAAGAAAATTATAAACCATTTTTTTTGATATTCCGATTTAGCATATATTGGCATATACGCGTGTATGCAAAATGATGGTCAAGGTTGGTTCTACCTCTTTGAATCGGCGGTCTGGAGAAAATTTTTAAGATAATTTTTCACAAAATTGTCTGTAACAACAAATATTCGTGTGACCGATGGGAAATCTTAAGATTGACGACAGGATCGTTGCTATTGAGTTAAAGAAGAGAAAGTGACGGGTCAACAAAATTGTAGAGCTGACACCCAGATGGTCACACCGTTTTAAACGGTTAAAGATGGTTAAAATTGAACCTCGAAAACAGCAATAATTTTAATCGTGTCGTAAACTCGACCTAACGGAAGCCTCTGAATTCGCTTTGAAAATCTCAACAATAATCTTCAACGTCATTTAGAATTAAATATTTTGTATTGCAAAATTAATGTATAATCTAAGGTATAATGTATTAGGCCGTCCCATAAGTTCGTGCTGCTGTTTGTTTTGCTATTTAAATATATGTATGAAACATACCTTCAAAGTTTATGAAAAAACGTAATCACCCTCCCGTTCCACACCCATCCCGTTCTATCCCATCTTCTCAGTGTTTGTTTCTAGCGAACCGACATTATTAAATTTTTGCCGGTTAAAAAATGTTACATTGACTGGAATAAGTGGTAATCCGATTGAGCAATATCTGGAGAATCTACAATAAAATTTGCCAACCAAATTTTGCTTGCACTTTTTGCGCGACATGTGGTATTGCATGTTTGTTGCAAAACATCACATTGCACTTATTCAAAGTGTAAGCGCATCGGCGACACGAACTTACAGTACGACCTAATATTTACAAATGTTCGAGAATAAATCACACGCAACACATATCATTCAACTGTAAACTTATTGATTTTGTTCAATCACGTATCGACGTAGAGAAAATTCGCATGCGCGTCCGTCTTCAGTTTTCTGAACGGCAGCGTAAAAAACGCACGTTGTGCAAACTGCGTCGACTGTAGTTTGGATAACCGACTCTGACTATGAATGTTATATCTTATATATTAATAATTAATAACATAAAATTACTAATATCACTACTTGTTGTATAGTTTTTACGTGCGGTTCTAGTATCATTGCATAGAAATCATAATCATTAAACAGGAAACTGACTTTTGTAATAGCTGAAACAGAATTGCGACACTGATAAATACATTAAGAGAAACGTATGTAATTCACGTTGTTGTAATAGTAACTTAAAAATATTTTACCACCGAGAAGCCTTCGATTGATCCGGAATACAAGCCAAAGAATGTGAAGCCATATTCTCTTGTGCCTTTTAACATGATGAGGAGTAACGATTTCTGAACTGTTCCCGACGTTTCGTACCAGTTAGAATTATACCTGCAAGTATTAGTAAAGATATACGTCCTCAATTTTATGGTCCCATTTCTCTATCATTTCACGTGCTTACACTGACGGAACAAGATTGGCGGCGCAGTCTGTCATTTGTTGCACCATGTAATTCACATAAAACATATATGCCATCTCAGAACTGACGAACAGTAGGGAAGTTAAAGTACCATCCAGGTTGGCAACGTCAAATACGGATTGGGATAACTGAAAAGCAGCAGAAAGCAACGTACGGGAAATAATTGTTCATTCAACGTTAATAATAGGAACAGATTATTTACACGATACAGGTTGGAGCTTAAGGATAGGACACCCAGTATGGTAAGGCCACTGTAGGATCCTCTATTTCTAGCCATCAATTCATTCGCAAACCTGCAAGAGTGTTAAACTTTTGTTGTTAACTGGCAGGTCCTAACAATAGATTTTGTTGATATACATACATGTGATTATATTGAAAATTCTGTGAAACCATTGAAGATACTAACTTTATTGCCCGTGTGTGTAGGACTATGGCGGTTATTAAGGTTGCTTCACTGTCATTAATTAAACGTTTTTTGCTGCTGTTTAAGCGAGCAGAACTTTGGGTAACTGCCTTTACAATGCGTTGACTGCAAATGATAGATAACACTAAGTAACAGTATTCCATACATTCAAGACCAACCTAGGGCTATAGTCAAAGGCTGGACTACCGATTAAAAGTTTCGGTACACATGAAAATCAACGAAATATTCTTTAAGTTTTATTGTGATTGCAACGTAAACTAAGATGTTAACATTGGTGACGCGGCACAAAATTGACGGGGCGGTGTGGGGGGGAGGGTTGGGGTTGGGAGAGTGGTTGTCTTGTAGATCAAAATTGGTATAGAGCAGCAGAATTTTATTATCAAAGAACGGAAAAACTTTATTGTACTATATTTTTTTATATTTCAACATATGCAAAATTTACAAATATAATCAATATGTATACTACTATAAATCTTCAAAAACTCTTTATTATTTGGCATATTTCTCATTTGAATAAATTTTGTTTAGTTGAGTGCTGTCGTTGTTTAAAATTTCATAACAGTTTTAGCAGGGATTTGTTAAAATATAGTTCACGCATAATATCTATCAATGAACTAAGACGAACATAACATCATAGAAGACTGGGAAGGGACCGTGGCGTAGTGGCACTGATCATCATTCGTCGCTTGCCCTTCTTAGGTAGCGGACGTACCCAGTTGAGCCTCCGCGCTGGCAAATTGAGCATAAGAGGTAGTACACAGTGCAGTTTTTCTATGTTCTTCGTTATTCAAATATCGAATATACAGGGTGGGCCGTAAGTCTCGTAGTATTTTTAAATTTCGCGTAGCTGACCAAAATACTGTAAGTAGCTACGTTTTTGAGTTATTAACATCGAGTATATGTACAGTGACAACAACCAGTGAAAATTCATATCGTGAATTGTGAAAAGTGAAAAGTGAAAAGGACACAAAGGACAGGATGTCTTCCAATTTATTTCAAAAACTGCGGGCCCAGGGGGAAATCTAACTATGCCGCGCGATAGAACAGACCTTTCTGCTAAGGAAAGCACCAATGGAAGGTACAAAATCATTTTTCTAATGAATGTACAAGCGAAATGGTTTGGTAAAACACGCGGCAGCAACAGTGACACTCAGCAGAAGTACTGCGAGTCTTGTGATTCCGGTACGTCGAGCGATAAGCGGGCAGCCGCCGTCATAGAGCACCACTGCCGCCGCCACGTGTTTTGCCAAACTGTCTCGCTTTGATATTGAAAATAAAAATAATTTGGAACTTCCGTTGATGCTTTCCTTTGTAGAAAGGTCTGCTCTATCGCGTGGCATAGTCAGATTTTATCCTGGACCCTTAGTTTTTGAAATAAATTTAAAGATATCAGCGAAACTAGGTGTATTTTCGGTGTCTTTTTCACATTGAACATTATTTAAACACGTTTAAATGTTTATAATCAAATGACGAATTATATCATTTTGTTCGTGAAACTTCAAAGAATCATTTAGCACCAAGCGCAACTGAATAACTGTTACCGCAAAAATACAAATCACTTCCAAACTTGAAAATTTGCGACTTTCTTCAAAATTGATTTTCTCAAAAATGGTACGATCTGGAAAAAACGGATTGCAGATTCGTATTCAGCACATTAAAGTCCACAAGAAACGCCTATTGGAGGTTACAAAATCGGACCCGTGTTGAACAGTGTTGTTGATGTAAGTGGATGAATCTCGCGAGGGAACATACCGAACTGTCCGTCACCGATTTTGATGAAACTTGGTGGATATATTAAGCAGGCGGGAATAAGGGACACGTGTCTTTTTATAGCGGCCCAATTGCAAGTTCAGGGATGAAATCACCCCTTGAAGTTTCAGCAGAAAAACGGTATCTCGAAAACTGTCACAGATATAACAAAACTTCTTGAGCAAAAGTTTCATGGTTTCCTGAGATAAAACAAAAAATGATCGCAGATTTTGTAAAAAGTAATGTGTTTATAACAACCAAATTTATTGTTACATTATTTTAAGAGATACAATAATTTACATAATATCAATAAAGAACTGAAATTTTTTTCTGAATCCATTGATATATAATATGATGGATTTGCTTTTTACGCGGCACGAGATGTAAATATATAGAGGGTGTCCGGTAACTCAGAGAACATCGGGAAATGGGGGAGTTCTGTGGTGATTCTGAGCAACTTTTCCCTTTACCAAAATGTTGGTTGAAGCTTTGTTTTTCAATTATTAACGAACAACACTGACCAATCAGAGCGCCCATAAGCGCGCGCTCAAGCGCGTGGCTCTCAGCTGCGCCCGGTCGTGGTCCTGAACCAACGCATTGGCACAGCGTGATACATCGGCTTTAATTAAGAATAATGTGCAATTATTCGTTGTTTATGAATCTTAAACTTTCCAAAACTTTTTTTTATTAGGGGACGTTTTTGAATCGCCGCTAGACGCGGGACAAATTGTTAAAAATCGGGACTGTCCAGTCAGAAGCAAGATGTCTGGTCACCTTCATGCTAACAATTTATATTCGCCGTTTTCTAGACGTTTCATAGAAGAAATATCAAAGTGTGTTAGAAAAATTTGAATAGCTTCCGGGAAAAAACTGATATTTAATGAAATTGTAGTGGCCGAAACGATGCGTAGGGGCGCAACTGCGACTCAGGACTGCCAGACGAGCTTGCCCAAGGAATTTCGGGAGCGTTTTGTTTTCTGGCAGTGATAAAATACGCTGCCCGATATACATATAATGTCATACTATAAAACATCTTCTTTGACCCGACTTCCTACTTTTCTTTGCAAGAGTTTGAACTCTTTCATCTTCTGCCTTAGTGGCCAATTTTGGTCTTGCAAAACGTGTTGCATTCCTTATTACCCTGCTACAAAATTATTCATTGTTCAAGTGATAATAGCAGTTCTGTTTTTAATATCGGAATCCAAAGGACATGCAAGCATTAGAGCGGAATGTGAAAAGTGAGTATATAATAAATGGTGTTAAGTATTAGGTTATAAAATTTCGTAGAAGTACGCAAACTTTTGAGAGGCAGAACATACATTGAAAAGCGAATACAGTGACCATGCAATAAACAGTAACGTTGAATTGCGCAAGAATAGCAATTATTCTTTTACCTTGTGACAGTGAACAAGCTGCCGCTGTGTTGAAGTAGTATGATAAATATCGATTCGGTTGCAACAAAAGTAGTTGCAATAATTAGAATGCACACACATCTATGAATAACAATGGGGAGATAGTATTTTCTTTCGTCGACGAGATATTCCAACGCGACTGGGTAATTAAACGTATCGTTTGTCGGTGTAACAATGTGTGCAATGTAGTTCGATACGTCTAGCAGTACTAATCCAACTGCTGATGCATAAATGAAACCTACAACACGAGTGGAATGTTAATGTTGTGTCATCAACACTGGAACCACAGTGCTTCCTTACAAGCGAATAATTTCCCATAAAACTTCCCTAAAGAAGCGTGCTGCTTTAAAATCTGCAGCCCTTCGTCTCGGTTCAACTTCCAATCGTACGCGACTTCGTTCAGAAACCCCTCTATCTGTATTAGCAATGGAGCTTAAATTATGCTTATTGAGATAGCAATTTAACTGGATTTCGCGAGACTCACTACGTCTGACTGATACCAACACACAGTATATTTCACGACCGCACCAAGGCACATTGTAATAGGCGGAAGGATCGTTAGCACGAGGTTTGGTGTTATGTCCGAGGCTGTCAAAACTAGGCACTGAAAGTAATGTCCGTGATAAAAGGATTTTAAGACGAGATGCTTTGACTGCACTATATTGTTTCCATTTACTGACGTAACTATATCACACCTGAGGAACTATAATAGACACTAGTAAGAGACTGAACATAGTCTTCGTGACTAATACAAATTTTGAACGACTATGTGGCCAGAGACCAACCGCTGATAAGAGAAACTTGTGGAAATTGTAGTAAGTCTCCAGTTCAACCATCGCGGCCAGTAG
Organism: Nomada fucata; assembly: GCA_948146005.1. Lineage (NCBI taxonomy): Eukaryota > Metazoa > Arthropoda > Insecta > Hymenoptera > Apidae > Nomada > Nomada fucata. Next base: position 20,050,289 of record OX411280.1, read on the forward strand.
TTCGGGGGCTTTTAACTCTACAGTTCTCTTTTACACTCTGCACAACAAATTCCACCTCTATTTTATGTTCACGGATTCTTTGTATTTCGGTGTAAAAAGCTTCTGGCTTTAAAGCAATTTGAACGACGCGATCTATAATTTCAGCATTATTAATTCAATTTTTAGCACGGTGGGAGGGGGTTCGTATAATTTTCTTCCACTCTTCGCATATGTGAGTATGGCTATAAGTAAATTACAAGGCGCAAGGTAGGGTTGCTGTGAAGTAATTGTTTTGAAAACGTTGAACCTTTCTTGCGTGACGCGTGGAAGAACCAATGCCTGCAGATATTCAGTCCGTTGCACCTACCCGAAGTGTGACGAGTTAAAGAGAAAAAGTGTCTCTATGGGTACTCCATGAGTCGTGGAATAGACGGACTTGCACTTGTTTTTTCACTTGCGAAGTGAAGTGATCGTGCAAGGACACTAAGCCGGCCGCAACAGCATCAGCTGTTGAGCGTTGCCTAGGTCAGGATTCACACAATGTTAGCCACGTTGATTCGTGAACAAATGGGTAAGTTTAACTAGCTTTTCCAAACATTAGTTATGCGAATCGTTTTTCTTAATACATAATTTACCCACCTGAAAACGTACTGCTAAAAAAAAGTATTGTTTTCATAAGTAATAAAACACTTCATTCCTTTCGGATAATGAATAAACGTATCGAACACGGTTATTAATCGATTTATTAGTGTGTTTCTTATTCACGAACAATGAATAATTTCACATTATTCTTAATGGAGACGATGTAACATTTGCCGCATGCTTTCCTCGGTACTCTCGATGCCCGCATCACGACCTACCGCAGGTGATCGGTTCGCACCTGAGCGCGCGTCGGCCGATGCCCGCCGGGCGCTCTCATTGGCCAGTGTCTTTCGTTAATAACTCAAGAACGAAACTATGTAGGACATTTTTGCCAAGGAAAATATTGTTTATAAACACCCCAGCTACACCCCGATCCTCGATGTTCCCTGAGTGTTCTGTCGCCCTGTATAAGTGATATAACACATATTTTACGCAAAAAATCATACAAAATATTTTGTGGTATCTTAAAGAATCTCAAAAACAAGTCGGGTGCCCATGGGCCACAGGGACAAATTTCACCTATTTTTCTGCATCGCTGATACCCTCCATACACACCTACAGTTCGTCCAGAGCTAAATGAAAAAAGTGGAGTGAGAGCGGCCGCTTGATGCCGCCGATCGGCAGGGCCGTCGCGCCTTGCCGATGTTGCGTTCTAAGCAATAAGATGAGAAGCTACGAATTAATTTCTAATTACACTAGTAGTTCAGTTATTACTAGTATATCGATACATTTTATTTAGTACTTCAAGTATTTGGTAGAATTTTAGTTCTTCGCGCAGTGTTATCCTTGGTTTGTAGTATACGATATATAACGCATGTAGAGTTGCCGTGCCAATGCGATATCTATTGTTTCAACAAACTATTATATCTGAATATTTATTAATGTTTTAATGTGTGAACCATAATAAGTTGAACATTAATAAACTTGGTTTTTTAATTTCATGTAATACATGCCTTACAATAACAATAAAGATACAATATGGTCTGAAATATATCACGTTTGGTCTCATTTTAATCGGAAGAATTTCAGCAATGTGTTTAGAATTAGAATTAGAATTAGAATTAGAAGTCGAAAAACTAAAAATAAAAAAGTTAAGCTGCCGTTTTTATTATAGCATTGTTTTACACTTGGGTAATCACACGGACACGGTGGCATTTAAATTTCTCGCCTGCCTCGGTCATCGTTCTATCCTCGTTTTTTCCTTTACAACCCAGCGCCACCGACAAAAGCGAGCCGCGAACGTCGAGAAATTGGGGTCCGTTCTACTGACCCTGTCTCATACCATTGTTACGAGCCGGGGCTGTGGGCAACGCCTAGGCCGGCGAGGTTGATATAACCCAAGGAATACGGTTGAGAATTTATTAGTAAGGTGCACGGACGAACCCGATGCGAAATCTGGGAGCCGCAGGAGGGTGAAACGTCGTGGACGAACCTGTAAGACAATGCAAAAAACGACGAACGTGTAAAGCTACTATTATTGTTCCTTTTTATTATTTCCAAAAACTATACAAATCAATACTAGAGCGTAGGAGGATGTAGAAGCGTGTAAAAGATGTTTCAGATCTATTTACACGGTCTCGACAAGAATTACTCCGTTTGCACTCTGTTATTTGTCAATGCGACTTCTACGTTCGACGATCGATGCAAGAATGCCCTGGTGCATCGTGATCGCCAAAAAGGACGCGTTGTCGGCATTTTTCCAGGCGCCATGGCTTCAAGGGCCTCGCTCACGTAGTTCCCTTCAGCCTACGGGTCCTATGGGTACGTGCGCTATCGGGCCCCGCGCTGACGTAACCCAGATGCCCAGCTACGGCGCTCGCAGCGGAAAATCCCTTACAAACCCGATGCGAAATCGGGGAGCCACTAGGAAAGAAGTTCGCAGACGAACCCGATGCGAAATCGGGGAGCTGCTAGGAGGTTGGCTTATTCACAGTCGAACCCAGCGCGTAGCCGGGGAGCTGTTCGGAGGTTGGAAAACGTACAGACGAACCTGGTGCGAAACCAGGGAGCTGTAGGATCGGTTAGGTTTCGTGGACGAACCCGATGCGAAATCGGGGAGCCACTGGGTTGGTATATTTCTAGTTATTTTGCTTGGATAAGGCGTGCGAACGAACCTGACGCGAAATCAGGGGGTCGCAGGAAATGTTAGTTTGCCTCGTAACTTTAAATTAATATTCGATACAACTCGAGCGGTTAAGTTGTATCTCTGGGAACGTTACTACTAACATAAGGAATTACGGAGTAAATGTAGGTTTGACGAATCTACTCGGTTTAATGGTGAACAAATAGTATATATAGTACAATTGTAATTGTCGCGATGAAGTAATATAAAACGTGTGTCTGTTACCTAAATATTTGCACGGTGTTGACGCACTGGCGATGCGGGGTCCGAGAGCCGCTTTTAAGAGTATGCCGAAAGAACTTGAACCGAACTAGCGGATTCTGACGGGTTAATCTATGATTCGAAAGGTGCGCTAAGCCCAATCTCACTTGATACAACTGACTCTGTACGAGCGTGGCGCGACGCGACTCTACGCGTGACTATGCGACTCTGAACCGACGAGGGTAGAAACCCCCCTCGAGGGTTTATATACCCCCGAAATGCGCGGGAACGCATTAGAACTTTCCATATAAGGAAATTAGGAAGTCTTCGTCGGACCACGCCCGTCTTGGTCGTAATGCAGCTGGTCGCACATGTTCTCAGGACCCGTTTATCTGTTTATGGTAATCGAAAGAATTTTAGGGCGTTTTCCCATCTGAATCGAGAGCTCGAAAACGCTTTGGGGGCGATGTATGGAATATTCTTCATACGTAACATGACTACTATGCATATATCTCTCACTTACCGGGGTCAAATATTTTCGTTTAGTACTTCTTTTGTCGTACGCGTTCAGATTGAAGGCGTAGCGCGTGACTGCGACTCTTGTGCGTAGCGGTCACACTTTCAACACGGACTTAACCGTCTCGGCACGATTTTGTTGGGTGGTGCATCTGTTAAGTCTTTCTCGGGTAGGCCCGTCAGGGAGTCGCCAATCGGGAAGTAACCGGAAGTTAAAACGAGATCGTTGGGGTCCGGAAAAATGGATGTGAGAGGACGGGAATTGAGAATCGACTTAATTTCGATTATTAGGGCTTGTGGGAAGAGAGGTTTCGACGGTCGGCCGTATGGTTGGCGGAGGGAGGTAAGGCGGGAAAAGAAAGAGGAAGAAAGAGAAGGTTACGTTTCGTCCTAGGCCTACTAGCGGACTCATCAGTAACGCCTACTAGCAGGCCTTGCCTTAGACACAGGGATAGTAGGGAATGGGCGGAGGTTATATATGTATATAATCGCGGGGACTTATACAATCACCTTCGGTAGCCGGATCGTCGTGCTCGTCCCCTAGCGGTGTATGTGGGAAGTGTCCCCACAGGGTGTTAAAATCCTCGAATGTAAATATCTCAGCCCCGCGACGCGAACGAGGTGGCGTTTGAAAGACTCTACAGCCGCTTCCCATAAACCTTCAAAGTGCGTTCCGATCGTTCCGTTCCGGGAAAGGTCTGTATCTTTTTACTGTGCTCGTCCGATCTGATGCGCTCTCGGGGTTTTCGCAACTCGTTGTTTGCCCCCAAGGAAATTGGTGCCATTGTCCGAGTGCAAATTAACGCAAAATCCTGCTTGTGCAATATATTTCTTGAGTGCCGTGATGAATGCGTCGCTGGTAAAGTCGCTTATAAGTTCCAAATGAATTGTCTTAATCGCGAGACAAACGAAGACCGCTACGTACACATTAATTCGTGCGCGATTTCGAAGAGGTCACGCTTTTATAAAAAAAATGATCTGTAATAGTCTACTCCGACACTAGGAAATAGCCGAGATTCCATCCCTTTTGCCTCCGGTAGGTCACTCATTACGAATTTTGTGGCTGGTGGCTGGGTCCAGAGACGACGGATACAGGTACGTAGCGCCTTCCATACACGGTTGCGCTCGTCGATGGGCCAGTAATGGTGCCCAACAGCATACAGCGTGTCTTGAACGCGCGCGTGCAATTGAGCACGGTGCTCGGCTTCAATGACTAGACTTGTGTCATGTACTATGTATGATGGGGTGGCGTTGAGGGTAAGGCATTGACGAATGCTTCTGCCAGCCCCCGACTCGTATAATACCACCCCTGTCCTAGAAGGGAGGTAATCGTTGTAATCTGCCCCCGACTTAGGTATTGTGGTTCGATAGGCAGCGCAATTCGTTGGAGAAGTGTACCTTTTGAAGCAGCTTGATGATGGCGTCGCGGGAGTGCGTCAATTCTAATGTGGTCAGTGAACCCTTGTGACATGGCCTCGCATAGAAGGTATGTAACTTTAATTCTTAATATCTTTAAAGTTCCTAAATAACTGCATCTAATATTTTACGTAGACCATCAGGAGCCTGTGTATTATCAACCTGCAAAGGGACATTAAAATCCGAGTCGACCAGTTGAGGGTCTTCCCTCGTAAGATTGATAAGCCTGTTTTCGATAGCAATGTTTTATGTTAATTGTTGAAGGTAACGGGTTTGCGACGTTTAATTCACTATGTTTGCCGTATGTTAAAGTTTTATATTCGATGCGTATAAAGCTAATAAAGAATGTCGTTACATGAATTGTCGACTTGCTAATTAATGAGTGGAATTCGCTTCCGCGCGAGTACGGTATCGCTTCCCTTGATTTGTCCTCGTGATTTGTATTTAGCGTTTAGTTCCACTGTGCTGGTAGGTTTGAAAGAGGATTCCTACCCGCGCGCATTAGCCTAAATAGGCTTTTGCTTCGAAAGGAGGAAGAGGGCAGGCGAGGTAGGCCGTTCTCCTACAGCCTGGCGACAGCTCGTGGCGCGGAGAAGTTGAGCGCCCTCTGGTCATGCGAATCCGCAACAAGTCAGTTTGCAAATGTAATGCGTCTTGCTCAGTGTGGATTATATGGAATATTTTGAGATCGTCGGCAAACCATAAGCAGTTACTATGTGAGAATATGTCCGAGATATCGTTTATAAACTGTGTAAAAAGTAGTGGTCTAAGTTGGGATCCTTGAGGAATTCCTGAAGTGATCTGGATAGGATTCGAAAGCATTCATGAACATTGTGCTGGCGGTGCGATCTGTTAGATAGCTTTCTAGCCACTTCAAGAGGGAGCCGCGATTTCCGATTGCTGATAATTTAGATATTAACGACGCACGGTGAACTGTGTCGCATTTGCCTCGCAAGGTACCGATATTGCCACGAGGGGCGGATTTTTTTTAATATTTCACAATTATTTACCACTATAACAGGTTTAGACATGTGTAGAGATGACACCTGTGTGTTACTCTATCCTTCCTTCCTTCTGTTAGATTAAATTAGATCGTAAGGTTTACTTCTCTTGAGCCTTCTTCAGTTGTCGTTGCTGTTGAGTAATTTGATTGCCAGTTGATTGGGGTGTTGTTGCAGTTTACTAGTATGCGATTTGGCGTATTGCTTCAAGTTATCTCGTGCATAATTCACATGTAAATTTTTGTAGAGTGTCTCACTGCTGATGAACTTCGGTACGGCTGCTATTGTTCTTGGCATATCCCCATAGCTGGATACCATAGGTCCTGATTGGTATAGTGCGTCCAGAGCTAAATGAAAAAAGTGCGTTGCGTTGTAATCGCAAGCAATAAGATGCGAAACTTACGAATTCATTCTTAATTATACTAATAGTTCAGTTACTACTAGTATAGCTATACATTTTATTCAATATTTTAAGTACTTGATAGAATTTTAATTTTTCGCGCAGTATTATCCTTGGTTTGTAGTATAGGAACCACTTTCGAAATATAACGCTCATAGAGCTCATGTTTTAACAAACTCTAATCTTCCAACAAGCCAGTTTAAAACAAACTACAATTTTATTTCCGTTACTATTTGTTCTATTTAGGCTCACATTTTGTACTTCATGGCAAGTAAGGATGCTTGTCACCCAGTACGCTATTCTAATTAATAAAAAGAAGAAAACAGACATCTGCATTTGTAGTGGAACGTTACTATCTTTTTTAATGTTAGAGATATCTATATTGTAGGTGATCGTGAAGAAGTTTATTTAAATATCTGACGATTAAATCAAAAATACTTAATCGTAAAGTGTCGCGTCCAAATAATGCACCCCGCAGAAGAGGGTAGAGCCGATGGGCAAAGGTTTATGGCACGATCGCAAGTTAAAGCTATTTTTGAGAATAAGGAATTTTTATATCGATTGCCTTTACAACTTTAGAGTAGGTCCTGCCTCAATAGCTTAAAGACATGCCATAAACCGAAAAGTTTCCGAAGGCACATCTGGATGTAACGGTTCGACAGCCGACGGAAATACCCATGACGGTCAAATTTCACCACCAAAGCAAGCAGGTAACCTCCCTCCCTTCCAAAAGACAGCACGCTAAGGGCGGTGATTATTCTTACTGACCACGCTGATTGCCATTTGCAATAATCGAATGTCAACCAATCAGAGTGATAACTGCCAAAACGGAGGCTTCCTGGAAGCTACACCGCCGACCAAAACCAGAATTCCAGAAACATCGATACAGGAACCACCGGGAACCTAACAAGTACTTCAACTCTCGTGTCGAACGGAACTTATCCGACCAATATACATAGCCACTCTTTTACTCTAGGAACCGTTGGCTCCTTTTGTACAGTTTCTTAAGTTTACAAATACAAAGATTTATTTGCATCTACGAACTGTACTTGTCGTTGTGTTTTATTCGGGAATCAGTGCAACCATTGACCTCCCATCTCGCGTTAAAACAAACGCGAGGATAATACATAAAGCTTAAAAACCACCTTCGGCCTCCCCGATATAATTTGATCTTGCTAGTTTATATATATTTTGTACATGTTTCTAGGGATATATGTATTCTTCCTGAATATTTATTAATGGCTTTGGAATATAATAAATTGAACATTAATAAACTTTGTTTTTCAATTATATGTATGTAGGAACCGAATAAGAAGGAAGGGCAGGCTTCGGGGATCGAACCCGAGATCGTCGTATTACTAGGCACTGATCAGTCCCAATTTGCGCCGCGGCCCCTTCCTCATGTTCCTTATATCGTTTCTTCCTTTTTAACCTTGTTCTGTGATGGAGGGGGCCCAATCCCACATGTAATAAATGCCTTGTAATAAAAATAGAAATACAATATGGTTTGAAATATATCATGTTTGGTCTCATTTTAATCGCAAGAACTTCAACAGTATGTTTAAAAAAAGTTGGAAGTCGGAAGAACTAAAAATGAAAAAGTTAAGCTGTCGTTTTTATTATAGCATCGTGTTGCATTTGTGTAATCACCTGAAATTGGGGTCCGTTCTACTGACACTCTCTCAAACCATTTACACGTTGATCAACAGCATATAATATACTGTATATGTTCACACATTTCAAATTGGCATGGCACTGCCCTGCTCGGTTTGACGAGCGGTCGAGCTTTGTAGTTCGTTTAGTGGGGTCAGAAATCCCCACACCACTTTTTTCATTTAGCTCTGGACGCACTATATTATTGTCACTTTGTAGATTAGTAGTTTGATGTGGGGAGATACGAGTGGTTCGTAGCGAAGAAGTCCAATTAAAGTGGTCCGCGTCTCTCTCACGACCCTGTGGTGAATGGGTGACCCGGTAGGAAAACCTAAATCGGCCGCAGGAGGTGCGGCCGTCCAGGAGGAGGCCGAGATAGTTTATCCGGTCCCCAACCTGTACCCTACTCCCACCTACCGTGAGCCGGGACGGGGCGGTCCCCCGCACCGAGGCCTGTTGTGAAACCACATGGCTTCGATTATCTGTGGGGTGATCTGTAACCTCAGCCCCCGGATTGCATCGATGACGGAGGCCAGTCCCGTCTCAGTGAGGCGGATGGTCCTACTCCAGTCCCTCCTGCTGGCCAGCAGCAACTATTCATTGTCAGCGTAACACGTTACGGTGTAGAGAGTGGAAACCACAGCACTGTGAGACATACGCGTCTTAGCGTCTTAGCGTCTTAGCGGCATAGGTTTACGATATGGTAATTACTATGCAGAGACAGCAGGCGCAAAGGGACATACTTTTTGGGCTAGAGTTGCTTTATTGGTAAAACGGCCGTGGAGCGCAGATTAGTATGCCAGATATCTCTGAACAGGATTGTCAGGCATCGCATTGTGACGCTAGAGGCCAAATAAAGAATCGTCGAAGTATTAACATATACAAAAACATATAAATTTTAATTCTTTGTTACGTATGGAGAATATTTTCCATACGTCGCTGTCAACGCGCTTTCGAGCTCGCGTCTGTGAAGGGAAAACGCCCTAAAATTCTTTCGGTTATCGTAAACAAATGAGGAGGTCCTGAGCACAAGTGCAACCAGCTGCATCATGATCGAGACATGCGTGGCCCGACGATGACTCCTAAATTTCTTTATGTGGAAAGTTCTAGTGAGTTGCCGCGCATTTTGGGACTATATAAACCTTTTGGATTCTACCCCCGTTGGTTCAGAGGTACACAGTCACGCGTAGGGTCACGTCGCCTCACGCTCGTACAGAGTCAGTTATATCGAGTGATATTGGGCCTAGTGCAACCTGCGAATCACAGATTAACCCGTTAAGCACCGTTCACACGTGTTACCTAGGCCTGTTACTGACACCCGTCACGTCAGTTTTTGATAACGAGGTTTGGTGTGGGACCCATTTCTTATTCTACTGCACGTAAAAGGGCGTACACATTTGTTACCTAGTCAAGTGGTCTAGAAAAGGTCTAGGAAGAAACGTGAAGTGTGACCTGATACCTCATAGCGTTACTTTTTACTTGGTTCGGCCGTTCCATCCGCTGTCGGTATAGTGACCCGCTCCAAAGAAAGTACTTGAGTCGCTTTCGAATAGTTATAGCTTCCCTTGAATTTGTATCCTTTCTGGCTACCTTTGGCCGGATTAGGTTGATTAAAGTTGACGATCCTAGTATAACAGCAATTTTAAGTCGTATATAATGAATCTTCATGATTTATAAAAATATAAAAATACTTATAAAAATATTTCACGTACAACTTTCTGTTGATATATTGCGGCATTGATTTCTGTCGTGTCTGTCGATCAATACTAATGGCGTTAATCGTATTAAAAAAGTATCTTTTATTCTAATCCTTACCATCTCACTCCGACACTCAGATGGTCGAAAGGCTAAAAGTTACTCCGCAAAAGTAGCGGTAGTTTCGACCGCGTCATAAACCTGACCGAGGGCCGAACTCCGCACGCACTCACATCAGCCCTACGTCGCCAAAGGGGTCTGGACTATCTCGTGGCATCGGCCCAATGAACCCTATCTGCCAAGACTAAACAGTCTACAATATATAGGAACAGCGTCGCACAGACGAGTTCACACATCTACAGCAGTTCATAGGGGGGCTAACACATTGGCAGTGGCGCAAGGACGAGTGCACACATCTAGGGCAGCTCACTGGCTCCTTTGGAGCGGATCGCAATACCGACAATTTCCCGATCAGCCAACCAAATAACGAGTAACGATTGAATTGAATTGAAAGGAATGATAGGTAGTTTAAATAATAGACCGCTCTGCACTCCTTGTAGTACCCGACACCTTACGCGGCGGGCACTTGTTTATTGAACAAGAAAGGGATAGTACCCTGTGGTACTTCCGCGAAAGGCACATACAATGTAAAGGATTAATCGAAAAGTGGAAAAACTGGATGCGTCGAGCGGTAAAGCCCGGCATTCACAGGGGACAGCTAAACGATGATTAACTGAACTAAACTAAACGCAACGTCACGCAGCGTTGGAAGGGGCGGACACGTCACCGCACCAGGCATACGCGACCAAATCTTCTACCCATTCAGACTTGTCAACAATACGAGGAAGCAAGAAACACTCCACATTAGCTCTCAAACCTCTTCCTGGACGCTTGACTCGGTACTTATCCTGGTAACGGTGTGAGGCGAGGTAACAGGTGTGGACCCGCCTTTAGAGTTCTACACTGGTTATATTTACGGTTCCGAAGATTATAGAGTGCCGCGTTACTTGACTTCTGAATGAGTTCTATTTGACTTGTTCTTCCTGACTACTGGCTGAATTTCAATAAGCATATGTCGGGTGGTTTTTTTTTTTTTTTTTTTTTTCTTTTTTGAACCTCGTAATATGCTTTGCATTACGCTCGTAGCGCGTTGTGACTCTGGCAGGGGAACAGGTCCAGCTATGTAGGAGGCTGGACCGCAGAAGTTGCAGAGGGTTGGTGAAAGATCAGGGAGGTGCGGGCGCAGGCGGCGGCGGCGGCGAGCGGCCGGGGAGAGCCTGCCGGACCCGCGTCAGCACGGCGACGGGAGCTGCCTCCTGCGCCGATGCAGGGCCCCTCCCCCGCCCCCGTCACTCAGACACAGAGGAGCGCCGACACCTGGGCTGTCGTGGCCGGCCGAAAAGCGAGGAGGGCCGAAGCGAAGGGGCAGCGACAGCCGCACCAGCAACAGCAGCCCCCGCCGACGGAGGGGAAGAAGAAGGGAGCCAAGGCCGCCCCTCCCAAGGTCCAGCAGAGAAAGCCTCCGCGCACAGCTGCCGTCGCCCTGACAATTAAGGAAGCGGCGAAGGTCACCTACGCGGAGGCGATGAGCTACGCCAGCAAAATACACCTGGCGGAGCTGAACATCGCGGAGCTGCGACCGAAGAGGGCGGCTACTGGCGGGCTCCTCCTCGAGATAACGGGTCCGGAGGGGGCCGCAAAGGCGGAGGCACTGGCCCTGAAGATGCGGGAGGTCCTCAGCGCGGAGGACGGGGTCACCGTGTCGCGCCCCGTCAAAATGGGAGAGCTGAGGATCCGGGACCTGGTGGCGGCCACCACATCCAGCGACGTGGCCGCGGCCATCGCGGCGGCCGGAGGTTGTAGCCCGGCGGAGGTGAAGACCGGGGAGATACGGTCGTCTCCGCTGGGCCTGGGCACTGCCTGGATAAGGTGCCAGCTGGCCGCTGCGAGGAAGGTAGCAGCCGCGAAGAGGATCAGGGTTGGGTGGACCATGGCCCGGGTGTAGACCATGGCCATGGCTTCCGCTGCCTGGAAACGGGCCACGTCAGGCAGCGGTGCACCAGCACTGTGGACCGCATCGGGCGCTGCCATAACTGCGGGAGTCCTGAGCACAGGGTGGCGCAATGCAGCAGTCCACCGAAATGCCCCCTGTGCTCGGACCTTGGAAGACCATCGGGGCACAGGATGGGGACGAAGGGGTGCGCGCCCCCTACCAAAGGAAGGAGGCAGCGGGGAGCCCGGGGGACGACGGCGGCGGCGCGGCTGGCCCCCGGGCTGGCCGCCCTGAGTCTGGCGGGACTCGTGACCGCGGGGGCGGCGGCACCGGGGGCTCCTGGCCCCCCAGAGAGGAAGGAAGCGGAGGAGACGATGCCACCACTGGCGACCCCAGCCGCGACGCAGAAGAAGAGGCCCGTGGAGGAAGGGGCCATGGCCCTGCTGATCCAGGCCAACCTAAACCACTCGGCCTGTGCGCAGGACATGCTCGTCCAGCACATGGTCGAGTGGGGTGCGGGGTTGGCGGTCGCTGCCGAGCCATACAGAATCCCGGATCACCCGAACTGGGTGAGCAACCCGGGTGGCTCGGTAGCCATAATCCTCGGGAGGGGGGTGGGGGGCTGCGGCGCCGCTGCCGTTCTCACTGCTGGAGAGCGGCGACGGCTACGTCGCGGCACAGTGGGGAGACCTGCTGGTGGTGGGGGTCTACGCACCGCCTAGCTGGGACTTCGGGTCCTTCGGCGAGCTTCTGGACGGGGTCGCGAGATGCTTCTCGCGGTATCGGCCCGGTCCAGCTATTGTCCTGGGGGATTTCAACTCCAAATCCCAGGCCTGGGATTCCCCCAGGGCGGACCTGAGGGGCGAGGCGGTGCTGGACTGGGCGGCCGGCTCCGAGCTCCGATTGCTGAATCGGGGGTCCGACAGCACCTGCGTTCGCTACCGGGGGGAGTCCATCGTCGACCTAACGTGGGCTTCCCCCTCGGTGGTGAGCCGCGTGGGTGGCTGGAGGGTGGCGCAGGAGGTGGAAACGCTCAGTGACCACCTGTATATCCTTATGGAGGGGTCGGCCATCAGTCGAGGAAGAAGTGGGCATAAGACGCCAGGCCCGGCTGTCTGCGCGGAACAAGTGGAGGGAGGAGCTCAACGACAGAGAAGCCGCGCAGCGGGCCTCTCGCTGCCGAGCATCATCAGCAGGATGCTGGGCAGCGAGAGAGCATGGGACGCGATGGCGTCCTTCTGCGAAGCAGTCCTTCGCAGAAAGGATGCGGAGAAGCGGGATCGGGAGCTGACCGATTCCGCCCGACACGAGAGGCGGAGGGGCAGGACTCGCCGGCCACGGACGCGCCCGCTGGCGAGATCCCCGCCCCTCCAGTAGTAGTGCGTGACGGTGTCAGCCCGGGAGGTGACAGGAGGCACTCCGTCCTCGTCTCTCGGGCGACCGTCGCAACCGCCCGGCGAATGGGCGGAACTGCTGTGGGAGGACGCTTGTCCTCCTGTTACCCCGCAGGGTCGCCCGATGCAGGATTAAGTGGCGGAGAATGTGTTTGGGGCCCATGCGGGGTGAGGGGGAACGCGCTTTCCCCTCCCTGTGCGCGTGGCCGCCGGGGAGCCGAGAGCGGCTCGGGTTGCGGACCCGAGCCGCCCCAACCAACGGCCTAGAGGAGGGCTGCGTCGGGTGTTACCCCCGGCGCGGCGGAGAAGTAGGAAAGGGGGGTAGATTTGACCCTCCCGAGGGCTGGGGCTGCGACAGGAGGTGGTTTTAGTCGGTAAGAATCCGACACTAAGTCCTGCTCGTCCCCAGGGCAGGAGGTGTCTTTTGAAGATTTCCACCTCGTAAAAAAAAAAAAAAAAATGTGTTGCTGTAAGAATCGATAGTACGACCGATCGAAAGCCTCGAGGTTTATGATAGAATCCTTGTTATTGCGTTAAAGAAAAGAAAGTGATGTGTCGGCTAAAATTGTGGGGCTATTGAAAATGTGTTATTTTATTCTAATCTGGTGCCACCTAAGTGCACCCAAATTGCTGAAACGTTCAAATGTGTTCTTCAAAAATGGCATTAATTTTCACCGTGTCTTAAACCTGGCATAACGGAACCCTCTAAATTTGCGTTGCAATCTCAACAATAATTTTTAGTAATATTTACAATTAATTGTTTTGTATATTACAGTTTACTATATGTATAATGTATTTAAAAATGTTCTAGAATAAATTACAGACAACACATATCATTCAAGTGAAACTTATTAATTTTTTGAAATTATGTAACAGCGTAGAGAAAACACGCATACTCGTTCAACTTCGATTTTCAGAACATCCTCGTAAGAAAACACGTTCGTATAACTGAGAGTTCGGCCAACTACAGTTCGGATAACCGCTGCTGAGCATGAATTATATATATTATATATTACGAATTGATAATATAAGATTACTAATTCCATTACTTGTTCTATAGTTTTCACGTGAGCTTCCAGTGTTATTGCATAGAAGACATAATCATCAAACAGGAAACTGACTTTTGCAACAGCTGAAACAGAATTGCGACACTGAGAAATGCATTAATAGAGACGTATGTATTTCACGCTTTGGTAGTAATTTAAAAATATTGTACCACGGAGAAGCCTTCGATTGATGCGCAGTACAAGCCAAAAAAATTGAAACCATATTCTCTTGTGCCTTCTAACATAATGAGCAGTATTGATTTCTGAACTGTTCGAGAGGTTTCGTACCAATTAGAATTATACCTATAAGTATTAGTTCAAATATACATCCTCAGTTTTATCACCCCATTTCGTTCTAATTTCGCATGCTTACACTGACGGAACAAGATTATCAACACAGTCTGTCATTTGTTGCACCATATAATTTAAGTAAAACATATATGCCATCTCGGAAGTGACGAACAATAGAGATGTTAAAGTATCTTCCAGTTTTGTAACGTCAAATGCCGATTGCGACAACTGAAAAATGACAGGTAGCAACATACAAGCAAGAATTGTTAATTCAGCGATAATAATAGAAACAGATTATTTACACGATACAGGTTGGCGCTTAAGGATACGATACCGAGTATAATAAGAACGCTATACGATCCCGTATTTCTAGCCACCAACTCAGTCGCAAACCTGCAAGAATGTCGAACGTTCGTTGCTAACTGGTAGGCATTAACAATAGATTTTGTAAATATACATACATGTGATTGTATTGAAAGTTCTGTGAAACCATTGAAGATACTAACTTTATTGCCCGTCTGTGTAGGACTATGGCGGTTATTAAGGTTGCCCTACTGTCATTAATTAAAGATTTTTTGTCGCCGTTCAAGTTAGCCGTATCTTGGGTAACTGCTTTTACAATAAGTCGACTGCAAATGATAGGTAAGATTAAGTAACAACAGTTCATACTTTCGTGTCCAATCTAGGACTATACTAAAAGGCTACAGTATTGCTTAACAGTTTCGGTACACATGCTAACGAAAGAATTATTCTGTAAGTTTCACTTTGGTTGCAATGTCATAACTTTATATTTATTGTTTCCTAGATGTTTCAAAGGAAACATATCAAAAGGTCTTATAACAATTTGAATATCTTTTAGAAGAACTTGATATTTTATTAAACGTGTCCTTCGTCGAGACTTTTTTCTGTTTCTCTTTACAAAAGTTCGAATTGTATTATCTTCGGCATTAGTGATCAATTTTGGTGGCCCAAAGTGCTTTCGTTCCATATTTGCACAATTCCACTTTACATTGCACTACCAGATAACTTTAACATTACTGCAATTTCCTAAATACAAAATTCCTCGATGTTTAAGCGATGACAGCAGTTCTATTTTTAATATTGAGTTCAAAAGGAGATGCAGTTATTAAAGTAACAATTTTTTTGACTCAAAATCGGCTGGCGACACCATGGCCCAATAAGAGCCTAGCGCCATGCCGTGTCGTCATCTTCCACCAATTGGACATCGCCCGCTATGAGGAGAGAAAAACCGCGCGACAAACCTTCGCGAGAAAGCGTTTCGCTCGGAATTGGCAGAATTAAGAAAACCGCTCACGAAGCAACGTCGGCGAGCTATCGCAGAAATTCACGTTCTTCGCACTTCAAACAAAATTCTGTCCGCGTCAATCTTGTCAATTTGTGTCTGGATCGTCTTGTATGTGCTGTTCTGGAGTTAAAATATACTTTGTAAAAGGGGCAGTTGTTGCACTCTATCTTTCGGCCTGCACTACCTTCTCGCTCAGCGCTGAGCGAATCCAGCGTCCACCGATCCATCCGAAACAAATCTAAATATGTGTATAATAAATGTTGTGCAATATTAGGTCTTAAAATTTCGTAAGCATACCCAAACTTTTGAATGGCGGTGCATGTATTGAGAAAATGAAGCCAGTGGGCACACAGTAACATGAATTACAGAAGGACAACACACAAAATAATAGCATTTGTTCTTTTACCTTGTGACAATAAACAAGCTGCTGCAGTGTTGAAGTAGCATGATAAATATCGATTCGGTTGCAACGAAAGTAGTTGCAACCGTGAGGACGGAAACACATCTATGAACGACAATGGGAAGATAATATTTCCTTTCGTCGACGAGATATTCCAACGCGACTGGGAAATTAAACGTATCGTTTGTTGCTGTAACAATGTTTACAATGTAGTTCGATACATCTAGCAGTACTAATCCAATTGCTGATGGATAAATGAAAGCTAAAACACAAGTGAAATGTTTATATTAGAGGTAATCAACACTTGATCCACCGTGCTTCCTTACAAGCGAATAATTTCCCATAATATTTTCCTAAAGAAGCGTGCAGCTTTAAAATCTGCAGCCCTTCATCTGTGTTCATCTTCCAATCGTACTCGACTTTGTCCAGAAACCCCTCTATCTGTATTAGCAGTGGAGCTTAAATTGTGCTTATTGGGTAACCAATTTAATTGGATTTCGCGAGACTTACTACGTCAGACTGATACCAAAACACAACATATTTCACGACCGCGCCAACACACATTGTAATAGGCGATAGCATCTTTAGCACGAGGTTGGGCGTTACGTCGGAGACTGTTAGAACTAGGCACTAAAAGCAAGTTCCGTGAAAAAAGGATTTTAAGGTGTTTGGTTTGACTGCACTATATTGTTTCCATTTACTGACGTAACTATTACCATACCTGAGGAACTATAAAAGACACTGGTATGAGGCTGAATATAGTCTTCCTGATTAATAAAAACTTTGAGCGATTATGTGGCCAGAGACCCAGCACCGATAAGAGAAACTTATGGAAATTGTAGTAAGTCTGTAGTTCAACCATCGCGGCCAATAGTTCAGGTGCTAGTAACTCCACGGTTCGCGGTGTTTGCAACGAATTTTACCTCTGTTTTATTTTCACGGATTTTTTGCTAGTCGGAGTAAAAAGTTTCTCACTTTACAGCAATAAGAATGACGCTATCTACAATTTCAGCATTATTAATTCATTCTTCAGCACGGTGGAAAGGGTTCGTATAATTTTCTTCCACACTTTGCATATGTAAGTATGTCTATAAGAAAATTACGAGGCGCAAGGTAGGGTTGCTGTGAAGTAATTGTTTTGGAAACGTTGAACCTTTCCTCCTACGTGATGCGTGGAACGGATACCGCCTGCACATATTCAGTCCCTTGTACCTACTCGAAGGGTGCACCAGTTAAAGGAAAAAAGGGTCTCTATACGTACTTCACGAGCCATGGAACAGATTGATTTGCACTTTCTGCATGTGCATACTGCATGCAATACATACTATGTATACGTGTATCATATAGTATGGTGGGAATTATTATTATTAGTGTGATGTATTCTGTCAAAGAGGTGCAAGTGAACATCAAACGAAATAGCATATTTATTTTAAGATGGTCGATATTCAAAGTTCTTACCCCACAGAAGTCAACTGTTTTTCAAGCGATTACTTCGTGTCATCTTGTATGTACAACGATCGTTTCCACTACAGTAATGTCTCCATTAGTGTTCGAAGTTGTGTCCACGGTAAGTGTTCATTTCTATCCCCACTACTTGGGGTGGTCACCCTTGAAACCAGCGAAGCGTGAAGCGCCGAGCATGTAATCTGAACCCAGATCGAATGTCGGTGAGAGCCAACACTGATGCAAGCGAGATTAAAAATTAAAGCTTCTTCATTTTTGGTCCGTTTTAAATGAAATTTTACCAAAATGTTCGTTACAATCTCATGATTAAAATGACACCAAACGCAATATGATTTCGATCATTTTTACATATCGTGGTATTAATAATTTTATTCCCCTTTATTATTGTTTTCGATGACAACTAGAATATGTGTATACTAGTTGTTAGCAATAAGGTAATTAGTATTGAGATCATAAATTTGGAAGTAAATTCGAATCGGCTGTCTTGCTTAGTGTACCTCGCACGGACCGAATGCGATCACTAATCGGGGGAAGGACACGTTTCTCGAGCGGCAAGTCCCCTTCAATATTGTGGCAGCCCAGACGCGCTGCAGCGACCAGGAAAGAAGCAAGTTTAAATACCCGTGTACGCGAGGCAATACTATCGCGATCAAAATTTAAGATTAAAACTTGTTCAATTATGGTCCGTTATTGAAAATAATAATAAAGGAGAATAAAATTATTAATTTCATTTAAAACGGACCAAAATTGAACAAGTTTTAATCTTAAATTTTGATCGCGTTAGTATTGCCTCACGTACACGGGTATTTAAACTTGCTTTTTTCCTGGAACGCCGCCCCGTATCTCGGCTGCCACAACATCAAAGGGGATCCGAACTCGCTCGTGAAACGTGTCCTGCACACGTTTAGTGATCACATTCGGTCCCGAGCGAGGTACACTAATCGAGACATTACTGTCATCTTCTTTTACTAACAAAGAAGGTTAGGCAACCCGAAGTTCCGAAAATTATGAAACTTTGCATACAAGTACAATATGTCATCCGTAATACAACCCTATTGTAATGTATTCGCCCCCAAATATCTATATTAGTATTATGACATATCTCTGTATTACTCTTATTATCTACTAGTCGCCTAAGGATTCATATGTACAAATATTTTTAAGTTCCGGTCATCGCAAATACTCGTCATGGAACCTTATCGAGTCATCGTTTCCAAAACACCTAGTCATACTCTCTACGATCCCTAACCATCCAGAGTCCTTTGGAATTCGCCCTCACCATCCCTACTACGTCCTTTCCAACACCCTTTAAAAACCCAAGGTTCCCTGACTCTTCAGCTCACATCATACGAAATATTCAACCGACATAGTCTACGTCTAAGTGATAATAAAACCATCTCGAAAAACCGAAGTTGGGAGTTAAATTTTCTCTGTGTCCATAACAAGGGGAAGGGTTCATTTATATTATGCGTCATAGTTCGCGTGTATCAGCATAATAAATAAAGTATCTTATATCAACATTCTTGAAAAAATGTTTACATATAATGAACTGTTGATCTTTATTTAACAAGAATAAAACAAAAGTACACTTGTCGTCATAAAATTGAGCGTACAGGGAACCAAATTATGCAAAAATAACTGAAAGATAATTTTTACATTTTTAGGCATTATTGGAAAACTAGATTATTAGGAAGTGTGATAATATATACTATACAGTTCAGTTTAAGAAAAGTACTTTATTCTACATCGTAAGAGAAGGCACGTCCTTATTCGAAGGAGAAACTCTAACGAATGAATATAGAAGAGAAGCATGGAGCATTCGGACCCTATCGGCCCTTCTTAATATAAACACTTTTGTATAAGCATTGGAATTCCATACCCCAGTATATTCTCAGAACTATAAGGATAATTTTTGTTTAACCGGGTTTTATACGAAGCATAAAACCAACACGCCTCCTCAAAAATTAATCGTTTATATAAGAACACACCTTCCTTTTACTTTCTCTGGGGTCAACTACACATGGTCCAACATTTGTTGCTTTGGATTAGGAAAACCCAGAAAAACCTAATCAGACCAAATAATACAAAACTGTATACATATATGCTTATGCATACATTTGCTTATTCACGATAGTTTAAACATGCTATCTTAATATCTATATTTATTTCTTAACTTTATTTCAAACCCATTCCATTTCTCAGTTCCAGAAATTTCACAGTTGGTAATGGTTTTGTTAAGATATCAGCTATCTGGTTACCTGTTGGAATATATTTCAATTTTGTTATATTGTTCTCAATTTGTTCTCTTGAGAAATGATATTTTTTATCTATGTGTTTAGATCTTTTGTGGTTTGTTGGATTCTCTGCTATGCTAATACAACCATTATTGTCTTCGTAAATAATAATTGGATTCGAAACATCCATATCAATACTCTCTGCTAATGATTTTAGCCACCGTGCCTCTCTAACACCTTCAAAAAGAGCCATGTACTCAGCTTCAGTTGATGAAGCTGCTACGGACATTTGTCTTTTCGTACTCCAACATATTGTACAACTTTCAAATAATTTAAATAAATAACCGGTAGTACTCTTTCTATTATATACATCATTTCCACCCCAATCAGAATCGACATAACCGGTTAAAAGATTTTGGTAATCACCTTGAATAAAAGTTAACTTAATATCAATTGACCCCTTTAGATATCTAAGTACCCTTTTTAAACATTGCCAAAGTTCCCTGTTGTTTTTATTTAGATATCTACTTAAAATATTCACAGCTACACTTAAATCAGGTCGGGTACATAACATCACGTACATCAAACATCCGATAAGATTTCGACATGGTGCATCATATTTCTCATCAGAATTTAGGGCATCATAATCTAATTTATTTTCAAGAGGTGTACAAACAGGATTGCATTCAGACATATTGAATTTACTTAAAATGGTTTTGATGTATGAGCTTTGATTCATAGTTATCATATTATTACATCTTTCAACTTTAATTCCCAGAAAGAGTTTGATATCCTTTAAATCTACCATAGAAAATTTACTCTTCAAATAATTTTTAAAACTATTCATTAAATCCATATCAGCTGTAGCAATAACAAGATCGTCCACATAAAGAACCACATATATATTCTTCCGTATGTCTCCTCTATTTAAGATATAGATACATCGATCAACAGAAGAATTTCGAAAACCTTTATCCTTAAGTGCCTTTTCGAAAACATTGAACCAGCATCTTGCTGCCTGCTTTAATCCATATAAGGCCTTGTTTAATCTGCAAACTTGATTATTACCACTTTCAATTCCCTCTGGAACCTTCATATAGATCTCCTCTTTCAATGTACCATTTAAAAAAACAGTTTTTACATCCATATGATGAACTAACAAGTTGAATTGATTCGAAAACGCCAGTATAAATCTAAAACTTGATATTCTTGCAACCGGTGCGAATGTTTCATCATAATCTACTAAATACTGTTGACTGAACCCTCGAGCAACAAGTCGAGCTTTATATTTTAATGGGTTTCCAAACTCGTCATTTTTAATCGTAAATACCCACTTACAGTCAACGATATTTTTATTTTCTGGCTTTGGTACTAGAATCCATGTATTATTAATTAACAAAGAATTAACTTCATCTTCAATTGCCCGCTCCCATTGAGCCCTATCATTTCGAGTTTTAATTTCCTCGTACGAGTTTGGGATTTTATAAATTAAAGATTCAGCACACATGAGATAATCATTCAACATATCGTTTTCATTATAAGAAATTTGTGGACGGTGTTTGATTCTATCACTCCTCCTTAGCTCAGGAGACAATTGTCTTTTCGTTTGATTATTATTATCATTAGAAGAAGATTTGCGTATATCTATTTCAATTATAGATTTATTAAGTCCATGACTTAATTCGGTATTTTTATTAATCTCATCAACCACTGATTCTAGCATATCTGATTTATTATTATTATCAGATTTATGAGACTGTACTGATTTTGACAATATGTCAGATGCATCAGTTTCAGGCATCACTACCGGCCTGGATACTATACTACTGTCAACATGGGAGTTTTTAATTTTAACCCCTTCAGACTCTACTGCCACAGGTCTGGATACTAAGAAATTTGTCTCATCTGCTATTATATCTCTAACTACCACCATCTTACCAGTTCCAACATCCCATACTTTATATCCGTTTGGTTCATATCCAACCAAAATACCCTTCCACGATTTTTCTTCGAACTTTGACTTCATTGTCTTGTTATGTACATAGACTGTCGAACCGAAAATCTTTAAGTATTTCAATTTTGCCCTTTTATTATGCCACATTTCATATGGTGTTTTGGATTCTTTTAATGCTTTAGTTGGGGTTAAATTGATTAAGAACGTTGCAGTAAGGACAGCTTCACCCCAAAAACATTTTTCTAAAGAAGCCCCGGCTACCATTGCTCGAGCTTTCTCCGTTATTGTCCTTACCATACGTTCCGAGACAACATTTAATTGCGGGGTTCGTGGAACTGTTAAATGGTAACTAATACCTTTTTCGACACAATACTTCTTCATCTCATTTGACAAATATTCCCCTCCATTGTCACAATATAAATTGACAATTTTAGAATTAAAACGAGCTTCACTTTTTGCCACATAATCTCTAAAAACTGAAAATACATCTGACTTATGTGTAAGTAAATATGTAACACAATAATGCGTGTACTCATCTACAAAGAGCACAAAATAATTTCTCTCATCAATAGTTGGAGGAGTGATTGGACCACAAACATCCGTATGAACAATAAACAATGGTCGCTTTATATGACTCTTATCTTTTTCCATTCTGAATGGTAATCGTGCTTGTTTGCCACTTATACAAGCTTCACATAATTTATCATTAACTTCGACCTTTACGATATGCCGTATATCTTCAAACATTTGCTTACTCTTTAATTCTAGAAATTTAGTTTTTCCCATATGACCTAATCGTTGATGCCACAAGTCATAACTATCCTTCTCGTTACTATTTAATCGAACAATAGAATTTGCTTCATTTGAATTAACTATAAATTCAATTCCAATTACATTGTTCAATGGCTTACCTGACATTATCGTTTTCGCAGATTTACTTATCTTAACGCCATTTTCATCAAAAATGATGGTCATCCCAGCCTGCTGCATTCTTCGGACTGATAATAAATTGTAGGGTACATCTTTACAATAGTAAACGTTGTCGATCGTCCCTTGAACACCCATGTTGCTGGTGACGTTGATCGTGCCCCTTTTTGTCGCCATTATAGAGGTCCCATTCTTCGCCACAGAAATTTTTATCGGCATTGCCAATTTTTCAAAATTGCTAGCCAAATCTTCTCTGTTGATAAGGTGGTCCGAAGCTCCAGAATCGAGGACGAATGAAATTTCATTTTTAATTTTTACGTTGGATTGGGAAACTCCAACCATAAATGCGAAACCTGAGTTTCTTTGTTCCGGCGGTGGTTGAGCTATTTGTACCGTTTGTAATGTTCTTTCATTATTTGCGATTTGATTTTGTAAAACCCTTTTATAATGAAAGCAATCTTTCCTCATGTGACCCTTTCTTCCACAGTGATGGCATCTTATTGCCGATGATGATTTATTTGTTTTAGAAACTCGCGACTTATGTTGCACATAACGGTTCTTCTTATACGGTCGCGACACCTCGAAATTTTGTCTCTTAACCGTATTAAATTTGTACGCTTGAAGAACTTTTCCACTTGTATCACGGCACTCGTCTCTCAATTTCACTTCGTGATCAAGAAGTCTAGTTTTAACAAAAGATAACGTTAAATTATCCTCTGAGAGTGTCTCTATTGCAGTTATTATGCCGTCATAGGATTTAGGCAAAGTTAATAATAAATGACACACTTTGTCCGTTTCTTCTATTTTAGCCCCGGCGGCTAGTAGATCCAAGATCAAATTATCGAAAATCTCAAAATGTCTTATTAAGGAGGTATCACACTGTAATTTTAGTACAACTGCCTCGACAAATCTCGAGACAGAACTATAAACTAAAAGGTGCCAACAGACCTGGCCCAATCCGCTAGGATAATGTAAAATGTCCAGCAACACCATATATTTATCAACAACTGTTTCTACCTATGGTCACAGGTAGCTAAAGTGTTCTACGCTTGTAAAAGTTTCGTAGCTCTGAAACGAGCTGAATTTTTGGTGGTCTCCAAATTGTTGATTATGGCGCGGCCGGCATGGACAGAAATATGAAAATAAAATATCTGTATTTTCGGTGTCTTTTTCACTTTGATTATTATTTAAACAAATGTAAGTATTAATAATTCAATTACTAATCATACCATTTTGTTCGGGAAACTCCGAAGAATCATTTGGTATCAAGCGCAACTGAGTAGCTATTACCGCAAAAGTACAAAACACTTCCGAAGTTGAAAATTCGCAATACTTATATCGCAATCTTAAAACTGGTTTTTCAGAAATGTTACGTTCTGGAGAAAAGCGGATTGTAGATTTCTATTCAGCACATTAAAGTCTGTAAGAAACGCCTATTGAAGGTTACCAAATAAAAAAAATGTTGTAATTTGTCGAACAGTGTTATAGTACATTATTATCGTAGCTATGTTTTTCATTGTGGCAACTTTATTGACGTGCGCCAAACAACCATACATCCCTTAGCCAACTTTGTAAATAGTTCTACGTCATCATTCATTATCATTTATCCGACAATAGCGTAAAGTATAACTTTTAAAATAATTTAATTTATTACTTGTGTGCGGGTACTTAACCACACACACCGCTAGGGGGCGAGTACGACGATCCGGCTCCCGAAGGTGGTTGTATAAGCCTTTGCGACTATACATACATGTAATCCCCAACCTTCTTCCGTCTTGCCTCCCTCTTTTCCCGTCGTTTCGTTCTTCCTCCATCCCTACGAAGACGAAGCCTCCAACACTTGTTATAATGTGTTTTTTTAATCAAAACATTTTTAAATAACGTTAATTGTTCGATATCCTCCTTTGCCTTTAATTACGACAAGCAAAGGGAATTCTATAAAATGACTTAATTTTTGCATTGTTTTCTCTAACCTGTTGCTAACGTTGCGAGTGACACGGACATGGTAATGGGTCCTAAAAAAAGCTGGCCGTAAAGATATATTGGATGATTTGTCTATTCCTCTATCTGGTCTGTGGTCATGGGTCATGGTGGTCATGGTGGTCATGGGGTCTGTCGTCGTGTGATTTATGCCTAGGCGGGAGGGTTACCCCGCGGGGTCTTGGCAGGGTGGGACGTAATTGTAGGGATCTTTGCCATGTCAGCGGCCCGCCGCGGCCAGCAACTTGTTCCAGACCGTAATAATCTCCGAAGAGTGGATGCATGTGAAGGAAGGAAAAGGATATTTGATTTGGGTGTGCGTTTCACCACGGAATCGACTTGCTTAGACTCACCAGTGGGGCTGCAGTCGACCCCTGCACAAGCCGCAAGGATTTAGGATCGGAACTTATACATATAGGAAGTGAGCAATGGGCAACCACTTGCCCGAAGATGTGTGGGGAACTCCGTAAGAAAACCCTCACATATAAATATTAAAATAAACGTGAAAACACGGGTTGGCTTTATTAACGATTAACAAATAGCCTACAGTAAAACCACAACGTATAACAGAAATAAATGAACTAAGTTGTGGTCAAAAGGACGCTTTCGCAAGGAATGGCTTCCCAAGCGACGCTTTCAAAAACAGGAAGCGTTCTCTCTCCTTCCTTGCCGATCCGGCAGCTCTTGATTGGTCGAGAGCATCCGGCCAATCATTGCGAGAGCGCCGGATGTCTCCCAGAGTCCATTGGGCGAGAGCAGCGCCAAGGTGTCGAGTGCGGTGGAAATAGACATTCCCATGGCGGGAATCACGGTGGGATGAATCCGCGACTCCACCGCCAATAGCACGGAAGCGAGTCGCCATAGATGACGACAATGGCGATCTGGTGGTGAATCCTGCGTACCACACAGGCGGTTAGAATTAGAATTAGAAGAGGAACGTATGGGCGTTCTCTTACTGACGACGATCTGAAATCAATACATCTAAGGCAATGCCGACAAACGTCACAATTGCGACACTGGGATTTATGTCGATCTTGGTGTGTTATCGTCCGCTGGTATACTTCCGGCGGTGGGTGGGTTCCCCGCAGGCGGACACGACGGGAACTTTTAGGTGCCACGACTCCGCCTTAGGTTTAAGTTAAAATCGTAGTGTGACCGGCAGTATCGAATGTAGCATGAGGTGCGAATGAGAAGTGTTAGGGGAAAGGTCGAGCGAATGTTTATCTCTAGGAAAGGGCGAATGCTTTCTGGGAATGCACGAGAATCTTTGAGTTGTCGACCTGTGACACGTGGCAAGGATGTGTGTGTCGGTGTGGGTCCGAATGGGAGAGAACGAATGAGGGACAGAACGAGAGAGAAGCAGCAAGTGAGAGAACGCATGGAGCGAATGATGCGTGCGAGAGCCAATGTGTGAGCAGAGTTCAAGGAGAGTCTTGGTTATAGAACTGAGTACGGGTAATCCAAGTTATTCCATCCCCTATCACTATATACCGGTAAGTGTAACTAGCTTTTCCTAACATTAGTTATGCGAATCGTTTTTCTTAAAACATAATTCATCCACCTGAAAACGTACTGATAAAAAGAATATTCTTTCGTAAGTAATAAAACACTTTATTCCTTTCGGATAATGAATAAACGTGTCGAACACAGTTATTACACGATTTATTAGTGTATTTCTTATTCACGAATAATGAATAATTCCACATTCTTCTTAATTAAGACGATTAAGGCATTTGCCTAGAATAATCCGCAGGTATTTATTTCTCCATTAACATTGTTAATAAAGTATCGTTTTATATGTTATATGTATATCGTTTCATCATTCTTCATCGTTTTAATCGTTCCATCCAGCCGCCGATTGTTTCCCATAGTTTTCAGACGTAGGATTGTTCCCATAAGTTCAATGAATAAATAGCGTTATTCCTAGTCAACAATAATCCCAGTATTCCTACGTCGCATTTATTCAGTTCGCACTTCCTTCATCTCTCTTTCGCTTTTTACAATTCGCCCGTTATTCTCGTACTATGTATCAGGTTGCATGACCTTGTGCGGTTTACTTAATTTGTTCCCACAAGCAATGACATATTGTGAATAAAGTGATGAATTGTGTAAAAAATTAGGAAAAATGTATTGTGAAAAAAATGCAGTATTCCTTTTAAAAAAAATTATTAACTTGACCTTGAAACCTTACCTACTGCTCTACCTGCAAGAAAATTATAAACCATTTTTTTTGATATTCCGATTTAGCATATATTGGCATATACGCGTGTATGCAAAATGATGGTCAAGGTTGGTTCTACCTCTTTGAATCGGCGGTCTGGAGAAAATTTTTAAGATAATTTTTCACAAAATTGTCTGTAACAACAAATATTCGTGTGACCGATGGGAAATCTTAAGATTGACGACAGGATCGTTGCTATTGAGTTAAAGAAGAGAAAGTGACGGGTCAACAAAATTGTAGAGCTGACACCCAGATGGTCACACCGTTTTAAACGGTTAAAGATGGTTAAAATTGAACCTCGAAAACAGCAATAATTTTAATCGTGTCGTAAACTCGACCTAACGGAAGCCTCTGAATTCGCTTTGAAAATCTCAACAATAATCTTCAACGTCATTTAGAATTAAATATTTTGTATTGCAAAATTAATGTATAATCTAAGGTATAATGTATTAGGCCGTCCCATAAGTTCGTGCTGCTGTTTGTTTTGCTATTTAAATATATGTATGAAACATACCTTCAAAGTTTATGAAAAAACGTAATCACCCTCCCGTTCCACACCCATCCCGTTCTATCCCATCTTCTCAGTGTTTGTTTCTAGCGAACCGACATTATTAAATTTTTGCCGGTTAAAAAATGTTACATTGACTGGAATAAGTGGTAATCCGATTGAGCAATATCTGGAGAATCTACAATAAAATTTGCCAACCAAATTTTGCTTGCACTTTTTGCGCGACATGTGGTATTGCATGTTTGTTGCAAAACATCACATTGCACTTATTCAAAGTGTAAGCGCATCGGCGACACGAACTTACAGTACGACCTAATATTTACAAATGTTCGAGAATAAATCACACGCAACACATATCATTCAACTGTAAACTTATTGATTTTGTTCAATCACGTATCGACGTAGAGAAAATTCGCATGCGCGTCCGTCTTCAGTTTTCTGAACGGCAGCGTAAAAAACGCACGTTGTGCAAACTGCGTCGACTGTAGTTTGGATAACCGACTCTGACTATGAATGTTATATCTTATATATTAATAATTAATAACATAAAATTACTAATATCACTACTTGTTGTATAGTTTTTACGTGCGGTTCTAGTATCATTGCATAGAAATCATAATCATTAAACAGGAAACTGACTTTTGTAATAGCTGAAACAGAATTGCGACACTGATAAATACATTAAGAGAAACGTATGTAATTCACGTTGTTGTAATAGTAACTTAAAAATATTTTACCACCGAGAAGCCTTCGATTGATCCGGAATACAAGCCAAAGAATGTGAAGCCATATTCTCTTGTGCCTTTTAACATGATGAGGAGTAACGATTTCTGAACTGTTCCCGACGTTTCGTACCAGTTAGAATTATACCTGCAAGTATTAGTAAAGATATACGTCCTCAATTTTATGGTCCCATTTCTCTATCATTTCACGTGCTTACACTGACGGAACAAGATTGGCGGCGCAGTCTGTCATTTGTTGCACCATGTAATTCACATAAAACATATATGCCATCTCAGAACTGACGAACAGTAGGGAAGTTAAAGTACCATCCAGGTTGGCAACGTCAAATACGGATTGGGATAACTGAAAAGCAGCAGAAAGCAACGTACGGGAAATAATTGTTCATTCAACGTTAATAATAGGAACAGATTATTTACACGATACAGGTTGGAGCTTAAGGATAGGACACCCAGTATGGTAAGGCCACTGTAGGATCCTCTATTTCTAGCCATCAATTCATTCGCAAACCTGCAAGAGTGTTAAACTTTTGTTGTTAACTGGCAGGTCCTAACAATAGATTTTGTTGATATACATACATGTGATTATATTGAAAATTCTGTGAAACCATTGAAGATACTAACTTTATTGCCCGTGTGTGTAGGACTATGGCGGTTATTAAGGTTGCTTCACTGTCATTAATTAAACGTTTTTTGCTGCTGTTTAAGCGAGCAGAACTTTGGGTAACTGCCTTTACAATGCGTTGACTGCAAATGATAGATAACACTAAGTAACAGTATTCCATACATTCAAGACCAACCTAGGGCTATAGTCAAAGGCTGGACTACCGATTAAAAGTTTCGGTACACATGAAAATCAACGAAATATTCTTTAAGTTTTATTGTGATTGCAACGTAAACTAAGATGTTAACATTGGTGACGCGGCACAAAATTGACGGGGCGGTGTGGGGGGGAGGGTTGGGGTTGGGAGAGTGGTTGTCTTGTAGATCAAAATTGGTATAGAGCAGCAGAATTTTATTATCAAAGAACGGAAAAACTTTATTGTACTATATTTTTTTATATTTCAACATATGCAAAATTTACAAATATAATCAATATGTATACTACTATAAATCTTCAAAAACTCTTTATTATTTGGCATATTTCTCATTTGAATAAATTTTGTTTAGTTGAGTGCTGTCGTTGTTTAAAATTTCATAACAGTTTTAGCAGGGATTTGTTAAAATATAGTTCACGCATAATATCTATCAATGAACTAAGACGAACATAACATCATAGAAGACTGGGAAGGGACCGTGGCGTAGTGGCACTGATCATCATTCGTCGCTTGCCCTTCTTAGGTAGCGGACGTACCCAGTTGAGCCTCCGCGCTGGCAAATTGAGCATAAGAGGTAGTACACAGTGCAGTTTTTCTATGTTCTTCGTTATTCAAATATCGAATATACAGGGTGGGCCGTAAGTCTCGTAGTATTTTTAAATTTCGCGTAGCTGACCAAAATACTGTAAGTAGCTACGTTTTTGAGTTATTAACATCGAGTATATGTACAGTGACAACAACCAGTGAAAATTCATATCGTGAATTGTGAAAAGTGAAAAGTGAAAAGGACACAAAGGACAGGATGTCTTCCAATTTATTTCAAAAACTGCGGGCCCAGGGGGAAATCTAACTATGCCGCGCGATAGAACAGACCTTTCTGCTAAGGAAAGCACCAATGGAAGGTACAAAATCATTTTTCTAATGAATGTACAAGCGAAATGGTTTGGTAAAACACGCGGCAGCAACAGTGACACTCAGCAGAAGTACTGCGAGTCTTGTGATTCCGGTACGTCGAGCGATAAGCGGGCAGCCGCCGTCATAGAGCACCACTGCCGCCGCCACGTGTTTTGCCAAACTGTCTCGCTTTGATATTGAAAATAAAAATAATTTGGAACTTCCGTTGATGCTTTCCTTTGTAGAAAGGTCTGCTCTATCGCGTGGCATAGTCAGATTTTATCCTGGACCCTTAGTTTTTGAAATAAATTTAAAGATATCAGCGAAACTAGGTGTATTTTCGGTGTCTTTTTCACATTGAACATTATTTAAACACGTTTAAATGTTTATAATCAAATGACGAATTATATCATTTTGTTCGTGAAACTTCAAAGAATCATTTAGCACCAAGCGCAACTGAATAACTGTTACCGCAAAAATACAAATCACTTCCAAACTTGAAAATTTGCGACTTTCTTCAAAATTGATTTTCTCAAAAATGGTACGATCTGGAAAAAACGGATTGCAGATTCGTATTCAGCACATTAAAGTCCACAAGAAACGCCTATTGGAGGTTACAAAATCGGACCCGTGTTGAACAGTGTTGTTGATGTAAGTGGATGAATCTCGCGAGGGAACATACCGAACTGTCCGTCACCGATTTTGATGAAACTTGGTGGATATATTAAGCAGGCGGGAATAAGGGACACGTGTCTTTTTATAGCGGCCCAATTGCAAGTTCAGGGATGAAATCACCCCTTGAAGTTTCAGCAGAAAAACGGTATCTCGAAAACTGTCACAGATATAACAAAACTTCTTGAGCAAAAGTTTCATGGTTTCCTGAGATAAAACAAAAAATGATCGCAGATTTTGTAAAAAGTAATGTGTTTATAACAACCAAATTTATTGTTACATTATTTTAAGAGATACAATAATTTACATAATATCAATAAAGAACTGAAATTTTTTTCTGAATCCATTGATATATAATATGATGGATTTGCTTTTTACGCGGCACGAGATGTAAATATATAGAGGGTGTCCGGTAACTCAGAGAACATCGGGAAATGGGGGAGTTCTGTGGTGATTCTGAGCAACTTTTCCCTTTACCAAAATGTTGGTTGAAGCTTTGTTTTTCAATTATTAACGAACAACACTGACCAATCAGAGCGCCCATAAGCGCGCGCTCAAGCGCGTGGCTCTCAGCTGCGCCCGGTCGTGGTCCTGAACCAACGCATTGGCACAGCGTGATACATCGGCTTTAATTAAGAATAATGTGCAATTATTCGTTGTTTATGAATCTTAAACTTTCCAAAACTTTTTTTTATTAGGGGACGTTTTTGAATCGCCGCTAGACGCGGGACAAATTGTTAAAAATCGGGACTGTCCAGTCAGAAGCAAGATGTCTGGTCACCTTCATGCTAACAATTTATATTCGCCGTTTTCTAGACGTTTCATAGAAGAAATATCAAAGTGTGTTAGAAAAATTTGAATAGCTTCCGGGAAAAAACTGATATTTAATGAAATTGTAGTGGCCGAAACGATGCGTAGGGGCGCAACTGCGACTCAGGACTGCCAGACGAGCTTGCCCAAGGAATTTCGGGAGCGTTTTGTTTTCTGGCAGTGATAAAATACGCTGCCCGATATACATATAATGTCATACTATAAAACATCTTCTTTGACCCGACTTCCTACTTTTCTTTGCAAGAGTTTGAACTCTTTCATCTTCTGCCTTAGTGGCCAATTTTGGTCTTGCAAAACGTGTTGCATTCCTTATTACCCTGCTACAAAATTATTCATTGTTCAAGTGATAATAGCAGTTCTGTTTTTAATATCGGAATCCAAAGGACATGCAAGCATTAGAGCGGAATGTGAAAAGTGAGTATATAATAAATGGTGTTAAGTATTAGGTTATAAAATTTCGTAGAAGTACGCAAACTTTTGAGAGGCAGAACATACATTGAAAAGCGAATACAGTGACCATGCAATAAACAGTAACGTTGAATTGCGCAAGAATAGCAATTATTCTTTTACCTTGTGACAGTGAACAAGCTGCCGCTGTGTTGAAGTAGTATGATAAATATCGATTCGGTTGCAACAAAAGTAGTTGCAATAATTAGAATGCACACACATCTATGAATAACAATGGGGAGATAGTATTTTCTTTCGTCGACGAGATATTCCAACGCGACTGGGTAATTAAACGTATCGTTTGTCGGTGTAACAATGTGTGCAATGTAGTTCGATACGTCTAGCAGTACTAATCCAACTGCTGATGCATAAATGAAACCTACAACACGAGTGGAATGTTAATGTTGTGTCATCAACACTGGAACCACAGTGCTTCCTTACAAGCGAATAATTTCCCATAAAACTTCCCTAAAGAAGCGTGCTGCTTTAAAATCTGCAGCCCTTCGTCTCGGTTCAACTTCCAATCGTACGCGACTTCGTTCAGAAACCCCTCTATCTGTATTAGCAATGGAGCTTAAATTATGCTTATTGAGATAGCAATTTAACTGGATTTCGCGAGACTCACTACGTCTGACTGATACCAACACACAGTATATTTCACGACCGCACCAAGGCACATTGTAATAGGCGGAAGGATCGTTAGCACGAGGTTTGGTGTTATGTCCGAGGCTGTCAAAACTAGGCACTGAAAGTAATGTCCGTGATAAAAGGATTTTAAGACGAGATGCTTTGACTGCACTATATTGTTTCCATTTACTGACGTAACTATATCACACCTGAGGAACTATAATAGACACTAGTAAGAGACTGAACATAGTCTTCGTGACTAATACAAATTTTGAACGACTATGTGGCCAGAGACCAACCGCTGATAAGAGAAACTTGTGGAAATTGTAGTAAGTCTCCAGTTCAACCATCGCGGCCAGTAGTTCGGGGGCTTTTAACTCTACAGTTCTCTTTTACACTCTGCACAACAAATTCCACCTCTATTTTATGTTCACGGATTCTTTGTATTTCGGTGTAAAAAGCTTCTGGCTTTAAAGCAATTTGAACGACGCGATCTATAATTTCAGCATTATTAATTCAATTTTTAGCACGGTGGGAGGGGGTTCGTATAATTTTCTTCCACTCTTCGCATATGTGAGTATGGCTATAAGTAAATTACAAGGCGCAAGGTAGGGTTGCTGTGAAGTAATTGTTTTGAAAACGTTGAACCTTTCTTGCGTGACGCGTGGAAGAACCAATGCCTGCAGATATTCAGTCCGTTGCACCTACCCGAAGTGTGACGAGTTAAAGAGAAAAAGTGTCTCTATGGGTACTCCATGAGTCGTGGAATAGACGGACTTGCACTTGTTTTTTCACTTGCGAAGTGAAGTGATCGTGCAAGGACACTAAGCCGGCCGCAACAGCATCAGCTGTTGAGCGTTGCCTAGGTCAGGATTCACACAATGTTAGCCACGTTGATTCGTGAACAAATGGGTAAGTTTAACTAGCTTTTCCAAACATTAGTTATGCGAATCGTTTTTCTTAATACATAATTTACCCACCTGAAAACGTACTGCTAAAAAAAAGTATTGTTTTCATAAGTAATAAAACACTTCATTCCTTTCGGATAATGAATAAACGTATCGAACACGGTTAATTACACGACTTATTACTGTATTTCTTATTCACGAACAATAAATAATTTCACATTATTCTTAATGGAGACGATGTAACATTTGCCGCATGCTTTCCTCGGTACTCTCGATGCCCGCATCACGACCTACCGCAGGTGATCGGTTCGCACCTGAGCGCGCGTCGGCCGATGCCCGCCGGGCGCTCTCATTGGCCAGTGTCTTTCGTTAATAACTCAAGAACGAAACTATGTAGGACATTTTTGCCAAGGAAAATATTGTTTATAAACACCCCAGCTACACCCCGATCCTCGATGTTCCCTGACTGTTCTGTCGCCCTGTATAAGTGATATAACACATATTTTACGCAAAAAATCATACAAAATATTTTGTGGTATCTTAAAGAATCTCAAAAACAAGTCGGGTGCCCATGGGCCACAGGGACAAATTTCACCTATTTTTCTGCATCGCTGATACCCTCCATACACACCTACAGTTCGTCCAGAGCTAAATGAAAAAAGTGGAGTGAGAGCGGCCGCTTGATGCCGCCGATCGGCAGGGCCGTCGCGCCTTGCCGATGTTGCGTTCTAAGCAATAAGATGAGAAGCTACGAATTAATTTCTAATTACACTAGTAGTTCAGTTATTACTAGTATATCGATACATTTTATTTAGTATTTGAAGTATTTGGTAGAATTTTAATTCTTCGCGCAGTGTTATCCTTGGTTTGTAGTATACGATATATAACGCATGTAGAGTTGCCGTGCCAATGCGATATCTATTGTTTCAACAAACTATTATATCTGAATATTTATTAATGTTTTAATGCGTGAACCATAATAAATTGAACATTAATAAACTTGGTTTTTTAATTTCATGTAATACATGCCTTACAATAACAATAAAGATACAATATGGTCTGAAATATATCACGTTTGGTCTCATTTTAATCGGAAGAATTTCAGCAATGTGTTTAGAATTAGAATTAGAATTAGAATTAGAAGTCGAAAAACTAAAAATAAAAAAGTTAAGCTGCCGTTTTTATTATAGCATTGTTTTACACTTGGGTAATCACACGGACACGGTGGCATTTAAATTTCTCGCCTGCCTCGGTCATCGTTCTATCCTCGTTTTTTCCTTTACAACCCAGCGCCACCGACAAAAGCGAGCCGCGAACGTCGAGAAATTGGGGTCCGTTCTACTGACCCTGTCTCATACCATTGTTACGAGCCGGGGCTGTGGGCAACGCCTAGGCCGGCGAGGTTGATATAACCCAAGGAATACGGTTGAGAATTTATTAGTAAGGTGCACGGACGAACCCGATGCGAAATCTGGGAGCCGCAGGAGGGTGAAACGTCGTGGACGAACCTGTAAGACAATGCAAAAAACGACGAACGTGTAAAGCTACTATTATTGTTCCTTTTTATTATTTCCAAAAACTATACAAATCAATACTAGAGCGTAGGAGGATGTAGAAGCGTGTAAAAGATGTTTCAGATCTATTTACACGGTCTCGACAAGAATTACTCCGTTTGCACTCTGTTATTTGTCAATGCGACTTCTACGTTCGACGATCGATGCAAGAATGCCCTGGTGCATCGTGATCGCCAAAAAGGACGCGTTGTCGGCATTTTTCCAGGCGCCATGGCTTCAAGGGCCTCGCTCACGTAGTTCCCTTCAGCCTACGGGTCCTATGGGTACGTGCGCTATCGGGCCCCGCGCTGACGTAACCCAGATGCCCAGCTACGGCGCTCGCAGCGGAAAATCCCTTACAAACCCGATGCGAAATCGGGGAGCCACTAGGAAAGAAGTTCGCAGATGAACCCGATGCGAAATCGGGGAGCTGCTAGGAGGTTGGCTTATTCACAGTCGAACCCAGCGCGTAGCCGGGGAGCTGTTCGGAGGTTGGAAAACGTACAGACGAACCTGGTGCGAAACCAGGGAGCTGTAGGATCGGTTAGGTTTCGTGGACGAACCCGATGCGAAATCGGGGAGCCACTGGGTTGGTATATTTCTAGTTATTTTGCTTGGATAAGGCGTGCGAACGAACCTGACGCGAAATCAGGGGGTCGCAGGAAATGTTAGTTTGCCTCGTAACTTTAAATTAATATTCGATACAACTCGAGCGGTTAAGTTGTATCTCTGGGAACGTTACTACTAACATAAGGAATTACGGAGTAAATGTAGGTTTGACGAATCTACTCGGTTTAATGGTGAACAAATAGTATATATAGTACAATTGTAATTGTCGCGATGAAGTAATATAAAACGTGTGTCTGTTACCTAAATATTTGCACGGTGTTGACGCACTGGCGATGCGGGGTCCGAGAGCCGCTTTTAAGAGTATGCCGAAAGAACTTGAACCGAACTAGCGGATTCTGACGGGTTAATCTATGATTCGAAAGGTGCGCTAAGCCCAATCTCACTTGATACAACTGACTCTGTACGAGCGTGGCGCGACGCGACTCTACGCGTGACTATGCGACTCTGAACCGACGAGGGTAGAAACCCCCCTCGAGGGTTTATATACCCCCGAAATGCGCGGGAACGCATTAGAACTTTCCATATAAGGAAATTAGGAAGTCTTCGCCGGACCACGCCCGTCTTGGTCGTAATGCAGCTGGTCGCACATGTTCTCAGGACCCGTTTATCTGTTTATGGTAATCGAAAGAATTTTAGGGCGTTTTCCCATCTGAATCGAGAGCTCGAAAACGCTTTGGGGGCGATGTATGGAATATTCTTCATACGTAACATGACTACTATGCATATATCTCTCACTTACCGTGGTCAAATATTTTCGTTTAGTACTTCTTTTGTCGTACGCGTTCAGATTGAAGGCGTAGCGCGTGACTGCGACTCTTGTGCGTAGCGGTCACACTTTCAACACGGACTTAACCGTCTCGGCACGATTTTGTTGGGTGGTGCATCTGTTAAGTCTTTCTCGGGTAGGCCCGTCAGGGAGTCGCCAATCGGGAAGTAACCGGAAGTTAAAACGAGATCGTTGGGGTCCGGAAAAATGGATGTGAGAGGACGGGAATTGAGAATCGACTTAATTTCGATTATTAGGGCTTGTGGGAAGAGAGGTTTCGACGGTCGGCCGTATGGTTGGCGGAGGGAGGTAAGGCGGGAAAAGAAAGAGGAAGAAAGAGAAGGTTACGTTTCGTCCTAGGCCTACTAGCGGACTCATCAGTAACGCCTACTAGCAGGCCTTGCCTTAGACACAGGGATAGTAGGGAATGGGCGGAGGTTATATATGTATATAATCGCGGGGACTTATACAATCACCTTCGGTAGCCGGATCGTCGTGCTCGTCCCCTAGCGGTGTATGTGGGAAGTGTCCCCACAGGGTGTTAAAATCCTCGAATGTAAATATCTCAGCCCCGCGACGCGAACGAGGTGGCGTTTGAAAGACTCTACAGCCGCTTCCCATAAACCTTCAAAGTGCGTTCCGATCGTTCCGTTCCGGGAAAGGTCTGTATCTTTTTACTGTGCTCGTCCGATCTGATGCGCTCTCGGGGTTTTCGCAACTCGTTGTTTGCCCCCAAGGAAATTGGTGCCATTGTCCGAGTGCAAATTAACGCAAAATCCTGCTTGTGCAATATATTTCTTGAGTGCCGTGATGAATGCGTCGCTGGTAAAGTCGCTTATAAGTTCCAAATGAATTGTCTTAATCGCGAGACAAACGAAGACCGCTACGTACACATTAATTCGTGCGCGATTTCGAAGAGGTCACGCTTTTATAAAAAAAATGATCTGTAATAGTCTACTCCGACACTAGGAAATAGCCGAGATTCCATCCCTTTTGCCTCCGGTAGGTCACTCATTACGAATTTTGTGGCTGGTGGCTGGGTCCAGAGACGACGGATACAGGTACGTAGCGCCTTCCATACACGGTTGCGCTCGTCGATGGGCCAGTAATGGTGCCCAACAGCATACAGCGTGTCTTGAACGCGCGCGTGCAATTGAGCACGGTGCTCGGCTTCAATGACTAGACTTGTGTCATGTACTATGTATGATGGGGTGGCGTTGAGGGTAAGGCATTGACGAATGCTTCTGCCAGCCCCCGACTCGTATAATACCACCCCTGTCCTAGAAGGGAGGTAATCGTTGTAATCTGCCCCCGACTTAGGTATTGTGGTTCGATAGGCAACGCAATTCGTTGGAGAAGTGTACCTTTTGAAGCAGCTTGATGATGGCGTCGCGGGAGTGCGTCAATTCTAATGTGGTCAGTGAACCCTTGTGACATGGCCTCGCATAGAAGGTATGTAACTTTAATTCTTAATATCTTTAAAGTTCCTAAATAACTGCATCTAATATTTTACGTAGACCATCAGGAGCCTGTGTATTATCAACCTGCAAAGGGACATTAAAATCCGAGTCGACCAGTTGAGGGTCTTCCCTCGTAAGATTGATAAGCCTGTTTTCGATAGCAATGTTTTATGTTAATTGTTGAAGGTAACGGGTTTGCGACGTTTAATTCACTATGTTTGCCGTATGTTAAAGTTTTATATTCGATGCGTATAAAGCTAATAAAGAATGTCGTTACATGAATTGTCGACTTGCTAATTAATGAGTGGAATTCGCTTCCGCGCGAGTACGGTATCGCTTCCCTTGATTTGTCCTCGTGATTTGTATTTAGCGTTTAGTTCCACTGTGCTGGTAGGTTTGAAAGAGGATTCCTACCCGCGCGCATTAGCCTAAATAGGCTTTTGCTTCGAAAGGAGGAAGAGGGCAGGCGAGGTAGGCCGTTCTCCTACAGCCTGGCGACAGCTCGTGGCGCGGAGAAGTTGAGCGCCCTCTGGTCATGCGAATCCGCAACAAGTCAGTTTGCAAATGTAATGCGTCTTGCTCAGTGTGGATTATATGGAATATTTTGAGATCGTCGGCAAACCATAAGCAGTTACTATGTGAGAATATGTCCGAGATATCGTTTATAAACTGTGTAAAAAGTAGTGGTCTAAGTTGGGATCCTTGAGGAATTCCTGAAGTGATCTGGATAGGATTCGAAAGCATTCATGAACATTGTGCTGGCGGTGCGATCTGTTAGATAGCTTTCTAGCCACTTCAAGAGGGAGCCGCGATTTCCGATTGCTGATAATTTAGATATTAACGACGCACGGTGAACTGTGTCGCATTTGCCTCGCAAGGTACCGATATTGCCACGAGGGGCGGATTTTTTTTAATATTTCACAATTATTTACCACTATAACAGGTTTAGACATGTGTAGAGATGACACCTGTGTGTTACTCTATCCTTCCTTCCTTCTGTTAGATTAAATTAGATCGTAAGGTTTACTTCTCTTGAGCCTTCTTCAGTTGTCGTTGCTGTTGAGTAATTTGATTGCCAGTTGATTGGGGTGTTGTTGCAGTTTACTAGTATGCGATTTGGCGTATTGCTTCAAGTTATCTCGTGCATAATTCACATGTAAATTTTTGTAGAGTGTCTCACTGCTGATGAACTTCGGTACGGCTGCTATTGTTCTTGGCATATCCCCATAGCTGGATACCATAGGTCCTGATTGGTATAGTGCGTCCAGAGCTAAATGAAAAAAGTGCGTTGCGTTGTAATCGCAAGCAATAAGATGCGAAACTTACGAATTCATTCTTAATTATACTAATAGTTCAGTTACTACTAGTATAGCTATACATTTTATTCAATATTTTAAGTACTTGATAGAATTTTAATTTTTCGCGCAGTATTATCCTTGGTTTGTAGTATAGGAACCACTTTCGAAATATAACGCTCATAGAGCTCATGTTTTAACAAACTCTAATCTTCCAACAAGCCAGTTTAAAACAAACTACAATCTTATTTCCGTTACTATTTGTTCTATTTAGGCTCACATTTTGTACTTCATGGCAAGTAAGGATGCTTGTCACCCAGTACGCTATTCTAATTAATAAAAAGAAGAAAACAGACATCTGCATTTGTAGTGGAACGTACCTCTCTTTTTTAAAGTTAGAGATATCTATATTGTAGGTGATCGTGAAGAAGTTTATTTAAATATCTGACGATTAAATCAAAAATACTTAATCGTAAAGTGTCGCGTCCAAATAATGCACCCCGCAGAAGAGGGTAGAGCCGATGGGCAAAGGTTTATGGCACGATCGCAAGTTAAAGCTATTTTTGAGAATAAGGAATTTTTATATCGATTGCCTTTACAACTTTAGAGTAGGTCCTGCCTCAATAGCTTAAAGACATGCCATAAACCGAAAAGTTTCCGAAGGCACATCTGGATGTAACGGTTCGACAGCCGACGGAAATACCCATGACGGTCAAATTTCACCACCAAAGCAAGCAGGTAACCTCCCTCCCTTCCAAAAGACAGCACGCTAAGGGCGGTGATTATTCTTACTGACCACGCTGATTGCCATTTGCAATAATCGAATGTCAACCAATCAGAGTGATAACTGCCAAAACGGAGGCTTCCTGGAAGCTACACCGCCGACCAAAACCAGAATTCCAGAAACATCGATACAGGAACCACCGGGAACCTAACAAGTACTTCAACTCTCGTGTCGAACGGAACTTATCCGACCAATATACATAGCCACTCTTTTACTCTAGGAACCGTTGGCTCCTTTTGTACAGTTTCTTAAGTTTACAAATACAAAGATTTATTTGCATCTACGAACTGTACTTGTCGTTGTGTTTTATTCGGGAATCAGTGCAACCATTGACCTCCCATCTCGCGTTAAAACAAACGCGAGGATAATACATAAAGCTTAAAAACCACCTTCGGCCTCCCCGATATAATTTGATCTTGCTAGTTTATATATATTTTGTACATGTTTCTAGGGATATATGTATTCTTCCTGAATATTTATTAATGGCTTTGGAATATAATAAATTGAACATTAATAAACTTTGTTTTTCAATTATATGTATGTAGGAACCGAATAAGAAGGAAGGGCAGGCTTCGGGGATCGAACCCGAGATCGTCGTATTACTAGGCACTGATCAGTCCCAATTTGCGCCGCGGCCCCTTCCTCATGTTCCTTATATCGTTTCTTCCTTTTTAACCTTGTTCTGTGATGGAGGGGGCCCAATCCCACATGTAATAAATGCCTTGTAATAAAAATAGAAATACAATATGGTTTGAAATATATCATGTTTGGTCTCATTTTAATCGCAAGAACTTCAACAGTATGTTTAAAAAAAGTTGGAAGTCGGAAGAACTAAAAATGAAAAAGTTAAGCTGTCGTTTTTATTATAGCATCGTGTTGCATTTGTGTAATCACCTGAAATTGGGGTCCGTTCTACTGACACTCTCTCAAACCATTTACACGTTGATCAACAGCATATAATATACTGTATATGTTCACACATTTCAAATTGGCATGGCACTGCCCTGCTCGGTTTGACGAGCGGTCGAGCTTTGTAGTTCGTTTAGTGGGGTCAGAAATCCCCACACCACTTTTTTCATTTAGCTCTGGACGCACTATATTATTGTCACTTTGTAGATTAGTAGTTTGATGTGGGGAGATACGAGTGGTTCGTAGCGAAGAAGTCCAATTAAAGTGGTCCGCGTCTCTCTCACGATCCTGTGGTGAATGGGTGACCCGGTAGGAAAACCTAAATCGGTCGCAGGAGGTGCGGCCGTCCAGGAGGAGGCCGAGATAGTTTATCCGGTCCCCAACCTGTACCCTACTCCCACCTACCGTGAGCCGGGACGGGGCGGTCCCCCGCACCGAGGCCTGTTGTGAAACCACATGGCTTCGATTATCTGTGGGGTGATCTGTAACCTCAGCCCCCGGATTGCATCGATGACGGAGGCCAGTCCCGTCTCAGTGAGGCGGATGGTCCTACTCCAGTCCCTCCTGCTGGCCAGCAGCAACTATTCATTGTCAGCGTAACACGTTACGGTGTAGAGAGTGGAAACCACAGCACTGTGAGACATACGCGTCTTAGCGTCTTAGCGTCTTAGCGGCATAGGTTTACGATATGGTAATTACTATGCAGAGACAGCAGGCGCAAAGGGACATACTTTTTGGGCTAGAGTTGCTTTATTGGTAAAACGGCCGTGGAGCGCAGATTAGTATGCCAGATATCTCTGAACAGGATTGTCAGGCATCGCATTGTGACGCTAGAGGCCAAATAAAGAATCGTCGAAGTATTAACATATACAAAAACATATAAATTTTAATTCTTTGTTACGTATGGAGAATATTTTCCATACGTCGCTGTCAACGCGCTTTCGAGCTCGCGTCTGTGAAGGGAAAACGCCCTAAAATTCTTTCGGTTATCGTAAACAAATGAGGAGGTCCTGAGCACAAGTGCAACCAGCTGCATCATGATCGAGACATGCGTGGCCCGACGATGACTCCTAAATTTCTTTATGTGGAAAGTTCTAGTGAGTTGCCGCGCATTTTGGGACTATATAAACCTTTTGGATTCTACCCCCGTTGGTTCAGAGGTACACAGTCACGCGTAGGGTCACGTCGCCTCACGCTCGTACAGAGTCAGTTATATCGAGTGATATTGGGCCTAGTGCAACCTGCGAATCACAGATTAACCCGTTAAGCACCGTTCACACGTGTTACCTAGGCCTGTTACTGACACCCGTCACGTCAGTTTTTGATAACGAGGTTTGGTGTGGGACCCATTTCTTATTCTACTGCACGTAAAAGGGCGTACACATTTGTTACCTAGTCAAGTGGTCTAGAAAAGGTCTAGGAAGAAACGTGAAGTGTGACCTGATACCTCATAGCGTTACTTTTTACTTGGTTCGGCCGTTCCATCCGCTGTCGGTATAGTGACCCGCTCCAAAGAAAGTACTTGAGTCGCTTTCGAATAGTTATAGCTTCCCTTGAAT
Source organism: Nomada fucata (assembly GCA_948146005.1). NCBI lineage: Eukaryota > Metazoa > Arthropoda > Insecta > Hymenoptera > Apidae > Nomada > Nomada fucata. Next base: position 20,092,525 of record OX411280.1, read on the forward strand.
TTGTATCCTTTCTGGCTACCTTTGGCCGGATTAGGTTGATTAAAGTTGACGATCCTAGTATAACAGCAATTTTAAGTCGTATATAATGAATCTTCATGATTTATAAAAATATAAAAATACTTATAAAAATATTTCACGTACAACTTTCTGTTGATATATTGCGGCATTGATTTCTGTCGTGTCTGTCGATCAATACTAATGGCGTTAATCGTATTAAAAAAGTATCTTTTATTCTAATCCTTACCATCTCACTCCGACACTCAGATGGTCGAAAGGCTAAAAGTTACTCCGCAAAAGTAGCGGTAGTTTCGACCGCGTCATAAACCTGACCGAGGGCCGAACTCCGCACGCACTCACATCAGCCCTACGTCGCCAAAGGGGTCTGGACTATCTCGTGGCATCGGCCCAATGAACCCTATCTGCCAAGACTAAACAGTCTACAATATATAGGAACAGCGTCGCACAGACGAGTTCACACATCTACAGCAGTTCATAGGGGGGCTAACACATTGGCAGTGGCGCAAGGACGAGTGCACACATCTAGGGCAGCTCACTGGCTCCTTTGGAGCGGATCGCAATACCGACAATTTCCCGATCAGCCAACCAAATAACGAGTAACGATTGAATTGAATTGAAAGGGATGATAGGTAGTTTAAATAATAGACCGCTCTGCACTCCTTGTAGTACCCGACACCTTACGCGGCGGGCACTTGTTTATTGAACAAGAAAGGGATAGTACCCTGTGGTACTTCCGCGAAAGGCACATACAATGTAAAGGATTAATCGAAAAGTGGAAAAACTGGATGCGTCGAGCGGTAAAGCCCGGCATTCACAGGGGACAGCTAAACGATGATTAACTGAACTAAACTAAACGCAACGTCACGCAGCGTTGGAAGGGGCGGACACGTCACCGCACCAGGCATACGCGACCAAATCTTCTACCCATTCAGACTTGTCAACAATACGAGGAAGCAAGAAACACTCCACATTAGCTCTCAAACCTCTTCCTGGACGCTTGACTCGGTACTTATCCTGGTAACGGTGTGAGGCGAGGTAACAGGTGTGGACCCGCCTTTAGAGTTCTACACTGGTTATATTTACGGTTCCGAAGATTATAGAGTGCCGCGTTACTTGACTTCTGAATGAGTTCTATTTGACTTGTTCTTCCTGACTACTGGCTGAATTTCAATAAGCATATGTCGGGTGGTTTTTTTTTTTTTTTTTTTTTTCTTTTTTGAACCTCGTAATATGCTTTGCATTACGCTCGTAGCGCGTTGTGACTCTGGCAGGGGAACAGGTCCAGCTATGTAGGAGGCTGGACCGCAGAAGTTGCAGAGGGTTGGTGAAAGATCAGGGAGGTGCGGGCGCAGGCGGCGGCGGCGGCGAGCGGCCGGGGAGAGCCTGCCGGACCCGCGTCAGCACGGCGACGGGAGCTGCCTCCTGCGCCGATGCAGGGCCCCTCCCCCGCCCCCGTCACTCAGACACAGAGGAGCGCCGACACCTGGGCTGTCGTGGCCGGCCGAAAAGCGAGGAGGGCCGAAGCGAAGGGGCAGCGACAGCCGCACCAGCAACAGCAGCCCCCGCCGACGGAGGGGAAGAAGAAGGGAGCCAAGGCCGCCCCTCCCAAGGTCCAGCAGAGAAAGCCTCCGCGCACAGCTGCCGTCGCCCTGACAATTAAGGAAGCGGCGAAGGTCACCTACGCGGAGGCGATGAGCTACGCCAGCAAAATACACCTGGCGGAGCTGAACATCGCGGAGCTGCGACCGAAGAGGGCGGCTACTGGCGGGCTCCTCCTCGAGATAACGGGTCCGGAGGGGGCCGCAAAGGCGGAGGCACTGGCCCTGAAGATGCGGGAGGTCCTCAGCGCGGAGGACGGGGTCACCGTGTCGCGCCCCGTCAAAATGGGAGAGCTGAGGATCCGGGACCTGGTGGCGGCCACCACATCCAGCGACGTGGCCGCGGCCATCGCGGCGGCCGGAGGTTGTAGCCCGGCGGAGGTGAAGACCGGGGAGATACGGTCGTCTCCGCTGGGCCTGGGCACTGCCTGGATAAGGTGCCAGCTGGCCGCTGCGAGGAAGGTAGCAGCCGCGAAGAGGATCAGGGTTGGGTGGACCATGGCCCGGGTGTAGACCATGGCCATGGCTTCCGCTGCCTGGAAACGGGCCACGTCAGGCAGCGGTGCACCAGCACTGTGGACCGCATCGGGCGCTGCCATAACTGCGGGAGTCCTGAGCACAGGGTGGCGCAATGCAGCAGTCCACCGAAATGCCCCCTGTGCTCGGACCTTGGAAGACCATCGGGGCACAGGATGGGGACGAAGGGGTGCGCGCCCCCTACCAAAGGAAGGAGGCAGCGGGGAGCCCGGGGGACGACGGCGGCGGCGCGGCTGGCCCCCGGGCTGGCCGCCCTGAGTCTGGCGGGACTCGTGACCGCGGGGGCGGCGGCACCGGGGGCTCCTGGCCCCCCAGAGAGGAAGGAAGCGGAGGAGACGATGCCACCACTGGCGACCCCAGCCGCGACGCAGAAGAAGAGGCCCGTGGAGGAAGGGGCCATGGCCCTGCTGATCCAGGCCAACCTAAACCACTCGGCCTGTGCGCAGGACATGCTCGTCCAGCACATGGTCGAGTGGGGTGCGGGGTTGGCGGTCGCTGCCGAGCCATACAGAATCCCGGATCACCCGAACTGGGTGAGCAACCCGGGTGGCTCGGTAGCCATAATCCTCGGGAGGGGGGTGGGGGGCTGCGGCGCCGCTGCCGTTCTCACTGCTGGAGAGCGGCGACGGCTACGTCGCGGCACAGTGGGGAGACCTGCTGGTGGTGGGGGTCTACGCACCGCCTAGCTGGGACTTCGGGTCCTTCGGCGAGCTTCTGGACGGGGTCGCGAGATGCTTCTCGCGGTATCGGCCCGGTCCAGCTATTGTCCTGGGGGATTTCAACTCCAAATCCCAGGCCTGGGATTCCCCCAGGGCGGACCTGAGGGGCGAGGCGGTGCTGGACTGGGCGGCCGGCTCCGAGCTCCGATTGCTGAATCGGGGGTCCGACAGCACCTGCGTTCGCTACCGGGGGGAGTCCATCGTCGACCTAACGTGGGCTTCCCCCTCGGTGGTGAGCCGCGTGGGTGGCTGGAGGGTGGCGCAGGAGGTGGAAACGCTCAGTGACCACCTCTATATCCTTATGGAGGGGTCGGCCATCAGGGTGGCCAGGGGGTACCGCACGATATCCCACGAGGGGGCGCTGACGTTGGCGGTTACCGTGCCCTTCGATCTACTGGTGGAGGGTGACGCTCCCATCTATGAGCGTCTCCGCGAACTCCGTGCGGAGGGCGCGATGGTGTCCGTCGAGGAAGAAGTGGGCATAAGACGCCAGGCCCGGCTGTCTGCGCGGAACAAGTGGAGGGAGGAGCGCAACGACAGAGAAGCCGCGCAGCGGGCGGTCGGGCCGGTCCTACCCAGCCTGGACCAATGGCTGGACCGCGGCAGAGGGACCCTCACCTACCGGGTCACGCAGGTGCACACCGGACACGGATGTTTCGGTGAGTTCCTGTGCCGGACACGGGCCGAGACGACGGCGGAGTGCCGGGAGTGTGGTGCTGCGCTGGACACGGCGCAGCACACACTAGAGGAGTGCTCGGAATGGGCGGCAGAACGGCGCGTGCTGCGTGTGCACGTGGGAGCGGACCTCTCGCTGCCGAGCATCATCAGCAGGATGCTGGGCAGCGAGAGAGCATGGGACGCGATGGCGTCCTTCTGCGAAGCAGTCCTTCGCAGAAAGGATGCGGAGAAGCGGGATCGGGAGCTGACCGATTCCGCCCGACACGAGAGGCGGAGGGGCAGGACTCGCCGGCCACGGACGCGCCCGCTGGCGAGATCCCCGCCCCTCCAGTAGTAGTGCGTGACGTTGTCAGCCCGGGAGGCGACAGGAGGCACTCCGTCCTCGTCTCTCGGGCGACCGTCGCAACCGCCCGGCGAATGGGCGGAACTGCTGTGGGAGGACGCTTGTCCTCCTGTTACCCCGCAGGGTCACCCGATGCAGGATTAAGTGGCGGTGAATGTGTTTGGGGCCCATGCGGGGTGAGGGGGAACGCGCTTTCCCCTCCCTGTGCGCGTGGCCGCCGGGGAGCCGAGAGCGGCTCGGGTTGCGGACCCGAGCCGCCCCAACCAACGGCCTAGAGGAGGGCTGCGTCGGGTGTTACCCCCGGCGCGGCGGAGAAGTAGGAAAGGGGGGTAGATTTGACCCTCCCGAGGGCTGGGGCTGCGACAGGAGGTGGTTTTAGTCGGTAAGAATCCGACACTAAGTCCTGCTCGTCCCCAGGGCAGGAGGTGTCTTTTGAAGATTTCCACCTCGTAAAAAAAAAAAAAAAAAATGTGTTGCTGTAAGAATCGATAGTACGACCGATCGAAAGCCTCGAGGTTTATGATAGAATCCTTGTTATTGCGTTAAAGAAAAGAAAGTGATGTGTCGGCTAAAATTGTGGGGCTATTGAAAATGTGTTATTTTATTCTAATCTGGTGCCACCTAAGTGCACCCAAATTGCTGAAACGTTCAAATGTGTTCTTCAAAAATGGCATTAATTTTCACCGTGTCTTAAACCTGGCATAACGGAACCCTCTAAATTTGCGTTGCAATCTCAACAATAATTTTTAGTAATATTTACAATTAATTGTTTTGTATATTACAGTTTACTATATGTATAATGTATTTAAAAATGTTCTAGAATAAATTACAGACAACACATATCATTCAAGTGAAACTTATTAATTTTTTGAAATTATGTAACAGCGTAGAGAAAACACGCATACTCGTTCAACTTCGATTTTCAGAACATCCTCGTAAGAAAACACGTTCGTATAACTGAGAGTTCGGCCAACTACAGTTCGGATAACCGCTGCTGAGCATGAATTATATATATTATATATTACGAATTGATAATATAAGATTACTAATTCCATTACTTGTTCTATAGTTTTCACGTGAGCTTCCAGTGTTATTGCATAGAAGACATAATCATCAAACAGGAAACTGACTTTTGCAACAGCTGAAACAGAATTGCGACACTGAGAAATGCATTAATAGAGACGTATGTATTTCACGCTTTGGTAGTAATTTAAAAATATTGTACCACGGAGAAGCCTTCGATTGATGCGCAGTACAAGCCAAAAAAATTGAAACCATATTCTCTTGTGCCTTCTAACATAATGAGCAGTATTGATTTCTGAACTGTTCGAGAGGTTTCGTACCAATTAGAATTATACCTATAAGTATTAGTTCAAATATACATCCTCAGTTTTATCACCCCATTTCGTTCTAATTTCGCATGCTTACACTGACGGAACAAGATTATCAACACAGTCTGTCATTTGTTGCACCATATAATTTAAGTAAAACATATATGCCATCTCGGAAGTGACGAACAATAGAGATGTTAAAGTATCTTCCAGTTTTGTAACGTCAAATGCCGATTGCGACAACTGAAAAATGACAGGTAGCAACATACAAGCAAGAATTGTTAATTCAGCGATAATAATAGAAACAGATTATTTACACGATACAGGTTGGCGCTTAAGGATACGATACCGAGTATAATAAGAACGCTATACGATCCCGTATTTCTAGCCACCAACTCAGTCGCAAACCTGCAAGAATGTCGAACGTTCGTTGCTAACTGGTAGGCATTAACAATAGATTTTGTAAATATACATACATGTGATTGTATTGAAAGTTCTGTGAAACCATTGAAGATACTAACTTTATTGCCCGTCTGTGTAGGACTATGGCGGTTATTAAGGTTGCCCTACTGTCATTAATTAAAGATTTTTTGTCGCCGTTCAAGTTAGCCGTATCTTGGGTAACTGCTTTTACAATAAGTCGACTGCAAATGATAGGTAAGATTAAGTAACAACAGTTCATACTTTCGTGTCCAATCTAGGACTATACTAAAAGGCTACAGTATTGCTTAACAGTTTCGGTACACATGCTAACGAAAGAATTATTCTGTAAGTTTCACTTTGGTTGCAATGTCATAACTTTATATTTATTGTTTCCTAGATGTTTCAAAGGAAACATATCAAAAGGTCTTATAACAATTTGAATATCTTTTAGAAGAACTTGATATTTTATTAAACGTGTCCTTCGTCGAGACTTTTTTCTGTTTCTCTTTACAAAAGTTCGAATTGTATTATCTTCGGCATTAGTGATCAATTTTGGTGGCCCAAAGTGCTTTCGTTCCATATTTGCACAATTCCACTTTACATTGCACTACCAGATAACTTTAACATTACTGCAATTTCCTAAATACAAAATTTCTCGATGTTTAAGCGATGACAGCAGTTCTATTTTTAATATTGAGTTCAAAAGGAGATGCAGTTATTAAAGTAACAATTTTTTTGACTCAAAATCGGCTGGCGACACCATGGCCCAATAAGAGCCTAGCGCCATGCCGTGTCGTCATCTTCCACCAATTGGACATCGCCCGCTATGAGGAGAGAAAAACCGCGCGACAAACCTTCGCGAGAAAGCGTTTCGCTCGGAATTGGCAGAATTAAGAAAACCGCTCACGAAGCAACGTCGGCGAGCTATCGCAGAAATTCACGTTCTTCGCACTTCAAACAAAATTCTGTCCGCGTCAATCTTGTCAATTTGTGTCTGGATCGTCTTGTATGTGCTGTTCTGGAGTTAAAATATACTTTGTAAAAGGGGCAGTTGTTGCACTCTATCTTTCGGCCTGCACTACCTTCTCGCTCAGCGCTGAGCGAATCCAGCGTCCACCGATCCATCCGAAACAAATCTAAATATGTGTATAATAAATGTTGTGCAATATTAGGTCTTAAAATTTCGTAAGCATACCCAAACTTTTGAATGGCGGTGCATGTATTGAGAAAATGAAGCCAGTGGGCACACAGTAACATGAATTACAGAAGGACAACACACAAAATAATAGCATTTGTTCTTTTACCTTGTGACAATAAACAAGCTGCTGCAGTGTTGAAGTAGCATGATAAATATCGATTCGGTTGCAACGAAAGTAGTTGCAACCGTGAGGACGGAAACACATCTATGAACGACAATGGGAAGATAATATTTCCTTTCGTCGACGAGATATTCCAACGCGAGTGGGAAATTAAACGTATCGTTTGTTGCTGTAACAATGTTTACAATGTAGTTCGATACATCTAGCAGTACTAATCCAATTGCTGATGGATAAATGAAAGCTAAAACACAAGTGAAATGTTTATATTAGTGGTAATCAACACTTGATTCACGGTGCTTCCTTACAAGCGAATAATTTCCCATAATATTTTCCTAAAGAAGCGTGCTGCTTCAAAATCTGCAGCCCTTCATCTGTGTTCATCCTCCAATCGTACTCGACTTTGTCCAGAAACCCCTCTATCTGTATTAGCAGTGGAGCTTAAATTGTGCTTATTGGGTAACCAATTTAATTGGATTTCGCGAGACTTACTACGTCAGACTGATACCAAAACACAACATATTTCACGACCGCGCCAACACACATTGTAATAAGCGATAGTATCTTTAGCACGAGGTTTGGCGTTACGTCGGAGACTGTCAGAACTAGGCACTAAAAGCAAGTTCCGTGAAAAAAGGATTTTAAGGTGTTTGGTTTGACTGCACTATATTGTTTCCATTTACTGACGTAACTATTACCATACCTGAGGAACTATAAAAGACACTGGTATGAGGCTGAATATAGTCTTCCTGATTAATAAAAACTTTGAGCGATTATGTGGCCAGAGACCCAGCACGGATAAGAGAAACTTATGGAAATTGTAGTAATTCGGCAGTTCAGCCATCGCGGCCAATAGTTCAGGTGCTAGTAACTCCACGGTTCGCGGTGTTTGCAACGAATTTTACCTCTGTTTTATTTTCACGGATTTTTTGCTAGTCGGAGTAAAAAGTTTCTCACTTTACAGCAATAAGAATGACGCTATCTACAATTTCAGCATTATTAATTCATTCTTCAGCACGGTGGAAAGGGTTCGTATAATTTTCTTCCACACTTTGCATATGTAAGTATGTCTATAAGAAAATTACGAGGCGCAAGGTAGGGTTGCTGTGAAGTAATTGTTTTGGAAACGTTGAACCTTTCCTCCTACGTGATGCGTGCAACGGATACCGCCTGCACATATTCAGTCCGTCGTACCTACCCGAAGTGTGATCAAGTTAAAAAGAAACAGAGTTTTTGTTGGCACTGCATAAGCCATGGAAGAGACTGACTTGCACTTTCTGCATGACAAATTGTTAAACCGCTGAAAACTGTTATGTAGGCTCGAGCCTACCTCGGGTTCATTTTTCTTAACTGTATTTTTCTTTAAATTCCTAACTATATGCCAATGATCAATATTTGTTAAATATTTTAATTTAATATACGTAAATATGAACATAGAGAGAGAGCGTTTTTTGCACAGGATCGCTGTTGGACGCGGGGGTGCACCGCGAGGGGGTAATGTGAAACCGCCAGATGTGCCTTCGTCTCACCACTCGGAATTCTAGATTTTCTATGACTGGGTTCCTGCTATTGAGTTAAAATGATAAATTGATGGGTCGCGATTATAATTGTGAGGCTATTGTGTTTGAGGCGAAAGTGTTCGTTTATTGTAATTCGATGTCATCTGAAGGCTGGCAGCCAGATGTTTGAGGCGTTCAAAATATTTCTCGAAATCAACAGATTGGCACAAAAGTCAGGTAACATCGGGGATTGGGGTGTAGCTGGGTGATTCTAAACAACTTTTTCCTTGACCAAAATGTTGTGTATAGTTTCGTTTTTGAGTTATTAACGAAAAGCACTGGCCAATGAGAGGGCCCACCGTGCATCGGCCGACGCGCGATCAGGCGCAAACATCGAGGGTACCGAGGAAAGCATGCGGCAAATGTTACATCGTCTTAATTAAGAATAATGTGAAATTATTCATTAATCGTGTATAAGAAATACACTAATAAATCGTGTAATAACCGTGTTCGATACGTTTATTCATTATCCGAAAGGAATGAAGCGTTTTATTACTTATGAGAAAAATAATTTTTCTTATCAGTACGTTTTCAGGTGGATAAATTATGTATTAAGAAAAACGATTCGCATAACTAATGTTAGAAGAAGCTAGCCCACTTACCCATTCGCCCACGAAATAACGTGCTTAACATTGTGCGAATCCTGACCTAGGCAACTCCCAAAAGCGATGTTGGGTTAGTATTAAAATTGTTCTTAATTTAAGACGATGTAACACCCTGTGCCAGTGCGTTGGTGTCAGAGTACGACCGAGCGCCGTTGAAAGTCACACGCTTGAACGGGTGCTCTACGGGGCGATTGGTCAGTGTTTTTCATACGAAAAACGGAAAAAGTTGTTCAGAATCGCCCCGGCAATCGCCCATTTCCCGATGCTCCCACTAGTTACGGTCCATCCTGTATATTAGGTGCACAAATTAATCCTCGGCCTCTACCTTTCATCGACTACAGAACCTATTCAAATTAGCATTTCTCCCTCGTCGTATATATCTATTCATTTTAAAGTCCCATATTTTCGCTTTAAAACGAGGTGTAATAGTTGATCCTACTGTGAACATTACCTGAAAAATTAGTTGTAGACGCGATGCTGTTCGACAATCAGTATTTCAGGCACTGCCTTTCTATCGCGTTTCATCCGCGGACCGTCACTTCTGAGCTCCACCAACAACGGTTGACCCATGTGAGTCACAGACTTCAAGAGAAGAGACCGTTTGCTAGCACTCTGAGAAGCGCGATGATACTACTGCAGAATAACGCCCGGTCCCACACAGGCAAAAAGACCCTAGAAACGATCTCAGATTTGGGTTGGGAAATTCTGCATGCGGCGCATTCGCCAGACTTAGTAACTTCGGATCATTACCTATCCCGATTTTTACAAAACCATCTGGCTGATTCTCATTTCAAGTTAGTTGAGCAGATTGAAAAAAGTCTCGATGAATTCATCGCATCAAAACCATCATCATTTTTCGAATCTGGAATCCGACAGTTACCTGAGAGATGGCAAAAATATGTAGAAAAGGAATTGTATTATTTTGTATTAGTTTTTTTTAAATAAATAAATGTCAAAGTTGGTGGAAGAAGGCTGAGAATTAATTTGTACACCTAATAATGGCTAATACAAAAGTACTAATTACACTACTTTTTCTACATTTTTACGTGCGATTCCAGTGTTATTGCATAGAAGTCATAATCATTAGACCGGAAACTGACTTCTGCAATAGCTGAAATAGAATTGCGACACTGATAAATGTATTAATAGAAACGTATGTATTTCACGCTTTGGTACTAATTTAAAAATATTGTACCACGGAGAAGCCTTCGATTGATGCGCAGTACAAGCCAAAAAAATTGAAGCCATATTCTCTTGTGCCTTCTAACATGATGAGCAGTACCGATTTCTGAACTGTTAGAGAGGCTTCGTACCAATTAGAATTATACCTATAAGTATTAGTAAAAATATAGATCCTCAGTTTTATCGCACCATTTCTTTCTAATTTCGCATGCTTACACTGACGGAACAAGATTGTCAGCACAATCTGTCATTTGTTGCACCATATAATTCAAATAAAACATGTATGCTATCTCAGAGGAGATGAACAATAGACAAGTTAAAGTATTTTCCAGGTTTGCACCGTCAAATATCGATTGCGACAACTGGAAATCAACAGGAAGCAACATACAGGCAACGATTGTTAATTCAAGGATGATAATAGGAACATATTATTTACACCATACAGGTTGGCGCTTAGGAATAGGACACCGAGTATAATAAGAAGACTATAGGATCCCATATTTCTAGCCACCAATTCATTCGCAAACCTGCAAGAGTGTCGAACTTTTGTTGCTACGTGCTTGGCACTACTAATAGATTTTGTAAATATACATATCTTGAGAATTCTGAGAAGTCTGTGAAGATACTAACTTTATTGCCCGTCTGTGTAGGACTACGGCGGTTATTAAGGTTGCTTTACTGCCATTAATTAAATGTTTTTCGTTGCTGCTTAAGTAAGCAGAATCCTGGGTAACTGCCTTTACAATATGTGAACTGCAAATGATAGAAAACACTAATCAATAATATTTCATACTTTCAGGTCCAACCTAGACTATAGTCAAAGGCTACCGCTTAAAAGTTTCGGTACACATGCTAATGAAAAAATATTCTTTGAGTTTTACTGTTTATGAGGTGTTAACATTTTATATTTATTATTTTCTACACGCTTCACAAAAAAATATCAAAATATCTTATAATAATTGGAATATCTTCTAGAAGAAATTTATAATGACTAGTTCGAAATGTTAGACCCTAGATTTGGCAGGTTGGGTGCATTTTTGAGCGGTAGTGCATATATTTAAATAGAAAGACAATGACTACGCAGTACACAGTAACTTTGAATTACAAAAGAATAACACACAAAAAGAATATAATTTGGGCTTTTACCTTGCAATTATAAACAAGCTGCCGCAATGTTGAATTAGCATTATAACTATCGATTCGGTTGCAACAAAAGTAGTTGCAAGGGTGAGGATGGAAACACACCTATGAACGACAATGGGGAGATAATATTTTCTTTCGTCGACAAGATATTCCAACGCTATTGGGAACCTAAACGTGTCGTTTCTCTGGGTAATGACGCGCACAATAAAGTTCGATACATCTAGTAGTATTAAACCAATTGCTGATGAATAAATGAAAACTGTAACACAAGTAAAAGGTTAATATTAGAGGTAATCAACACCTGATTCATGGTGGTCCCTTACACGCGTATAGTTTTCCGTAATATTTCCCTAAAGAAGCGTGCTGCTTTAAAATCTGCAGCCCTTCGTCTCGCTTCATCTTCCAATCGTACTCAACTTGGTCCAGAAACCCCTCTATCTGTATTAGCAATGGATCTTAAATTATGCATATTGGGATACCAATTTAACTGCATTTCGGGAGACTCACTACGTCTGACTGATACCAAAACACAGTATATTTCACGACCGCGCCAACACACATTGTAATAGGCGATAAGATCTTTAGCACGAGGTTCGGAGTTATGTCTGAGACTGTCAAAACTAGGCACTGAAAGTAATCTCCGTGAAAAAAGACGAGATGGTTTGACTGCACTATATCGGCTTCGATTTACTGACGTAACCATACCATACCTGAGGAACTATGAAAGACACTGGTATGAGACTGAACATAGTCTTCTGGATTAATAAAAACTTTGAACGATTATGTGGCCAGAGACCCAGCACCGATAAGAGAAACTTATGGAAATTGTAGTAAGTCTGCAGTTCAGCCATCGCGGGCGCCAGCTCAGGCGCTATTAATTCCACAGTTCTCCTTTGCAGTCTTTGCATCGAATTTTACCTCTGTTTTATTTTCACGGATTTTTGCAAGTCGGTGTAAAAAGTTTCTAGCTTTAAAGCAATATGAATGACGCGATCTACAATTTCAGCATTATTGATTCATTCTTCAGCTCGGTGGAAAAGTGTTTGTATAATTTTCTTCGCATATATGAGTATGTCTATAAGAAAATTACGAGGCGCAAGGTAGGGTTGCTGTGAAGTAATTGTTTTGGAAACGTTGAACCTTTCCTCCTACGTGATGCGTGGAACGGATACCGCCTGCACATATTCAGTCCCTTGTACCTACTCGAAGGGTGCACCAGTTAAAGGAAAAAAGGGTCTCTATACGTACTTCACGAGCCATGGAACAGATTGATTTGCACTTTCTGCATGTGCATACTGCATGCAATACATACTATGTATACGTGTATCATATAGTATGGTGGGAATTATTATTATTAGTGTGATGTATTCTGTCAAAGAGGTGCAAGTGAACATCAAACGAAATAGCATATTTATTTTAAGATGGTCGATATTCAAAGTTCTTACCCCACAGAAGTCAACTGTTTTTCAAGCGATTACTTCGTGTCATCTTGTATGTACAACGATCGTTTCCACTACAGTAATGTCTCCATTAGTGTTCGAAGTTGTGTCCACGGTAAGTGTTCATTTCTATCCCCACTACTTGGGGTGGTCACCCTTGAAACCAGCGAAGCGTGAAGCGCCGAGCATGTAATCTGAACCCAGATCGAATGTCGGTGAGAGCCAACACTGATGCAAGCGAGATTAAAAATTAAAGCTTCTTCATTTTTGGTCCGTTTTAAATGAAATTTTACCAAAATGTTCGTTACAATCTCATGATTAAAATGACACCAAACGCAATATGATTTCGATCATTTTTACTTATCGTGGTATTAATAATTTTATTCCCCTTTATTATTGTTTTCGATGACAACTAGATTATGTGTATATTAGTTGTTAGCAATAAGGTAATTAGTATTGAGATCATAAATTTGGAAGTAAATTCGAATCGGCTGTCTCGATTAGTGTACCTCGCACGGATCGAATTCGATCACTAATTGTGTAGAGGACACGTTTCTCGAGCGGCAAGTCACCTTCAATGTTGTGTCAGCCCAGACGCGCTGCAGCGACCAGGAAAGAAGCAAGTTTAAATACCCGTGTACGTGAGGCAATACTATCGCGATCAAAATTTAAGATTAAAACTTGTTCAATTATGGTCCGTTATTGAAAATAATAATAAAGGAGAATAAAATTATTAATTTCATTTAAAACGGACCAAAATTGAACAAGTTTTAATCTTAAATTTTGATCGCGTTAGTATTGCCTCACGTACACGGGTATTTAAACTTGCTTTTTTCCTGGAACGCCGCCCCGTATCTCGGCTGCCACAACATCAAAGGGGATCCGAACTCGCTCGTGAAACGTGTCCTGCACACGATTAGTGATCACATTCGGTCCCGAGCGAGGTACACTAATCGAGACATTACTGTCATCTTCTTTTACTAACAAAGAAGGTTAGGCAACCCGAAGTTCCGAAAATTATGAAACTTTGCATTCAAGTACAATATGTCATCCGTAATACAACCCTATTGTAATGTATTCGCCCCCAAATATCTATATTAGTATTATGACATATCTCTGTATTACTCTTATTATCTACTAGTCGCCTAAGGATTCATATGTACAAATATTTTTAAGTTTCCGGTCATCGCAAATACTCGTCATGGAACCTTATCGAGTCATCGTTTCCAAAACACCTAGTCATACTGTCTACGATCCCTAACCATCCAGAGTCCTTTGGAATTCGCCCTCACCATCCCTACTACGTCCTTTCCAACACCCTTTAAAAACCCAAGGTTCCCTGACTCTCCAGCTCACATCATACGAAATATTCAACCGTCATAGTCTACGTCTAAGCGATAATAAAACCATCTTGGAAAACCGAAGTTGGGAGTTAAATTTTCTCTGTGTCCATTACACTATTTTCCATTTGTGCCATAACTCGGTTTTAAGGGGTGAAATCAGCCCTTGAAAAAAATCGAGAATTTTCTATTTCGTGAGCTATCTCAGGAACGCTGAGAGATATCTGAACAAAGTTTAATTCAAACTTGCATCGTTTTATTGTGTTTACGTGATTGCGTAAAAAATTTTTTGGAAAAATACGTGGTTTTCGAATTACCCCTCCCTCCACCCCCTCCGCCGTAAGAAAATATTGTTTACTATTCGTGCTGAAATACCTCTGGGTACCCTCTTTTCATATCGCTAAATGATATATGTGTTGAAATTTTTTGTTTAATAAAAAAAAACATTATTAACGAGTTTGGACTCCTTGTACGCACTTTTCTTGAATAAACTGCTCTCACAACACAATACTTATATAATTTACATTTATTTTACGTTCACTTACATCAAAGTTATTCATATTAAATTTAATTGTAGCAGTATAATAGTTTTTAATAATAAAATAAGTATTTAAACGGTTCCATTCTCTTTTTGTACATTTTTCCACATCGAAGGATGGTATAAGTAACAAACGACAAAAATAGTAAAACTCGCGGTTTGTAATTGGTATAATAATGATATTGCTCGTAGAAGTGTTCGAAACAAAGGTATTCTCCACACCAAGCACATCGCATTAATATTAACATTCATTTGCTGTTTGTGTTCAATTTTGTCCATATCTGCTCCGGTCTTTAGCAGTTTGCCCTGGGTCTTTCTGAAGAACTTTCTGTATATTATAATCGTCAAACAGTTTTCAAAATTCTTCTTGGCCTGTCTTATGCAGAAAACAATTTAACATTTAGTTACTTATAAAGGAATATGTCATTTACAATGGATATACCAAAAGTGAAATTGATCTGCGTGATTTATATTGTTATACGATTCATACGTAACATATAGTAATTTACATCTCTCTTATATACAAATACATATAAATTTTAATTATTTATGCGCGAAAAACGCGCTGCATGAAGGAAGTATCTGTATTCAGTAGATTTTCAATTCACAGTGTTCCGTCCTTAGACGGAATTTGTACTCATTTCAAGGTGGCAGGATTCTGGAGTATGGCGAGACTTTTTATAGTCGAGGAGCCAGCTTTCCTGGCGTACAAGTCAAAGTCAAGGGCCTCTTTGTACTCAGGCGATAAGTGCCTGTGAGGCCCGATGGTAGAATTATCGGTCCTGCGGCGACGCCGGCCGCCCACGTCGCACAGTGGGGAAAAACGGCAATTTAGGCGTGCAGAAGTCCAAAAACAAAACACGAAGTAGACCTATAATTTTATATGCAATGTCAACTTAGATGTCCGTAGCACCTAAAAATGACATTTTTATTTTTTAAATCCATTGTTGTTAAGCGTGGCAAGGGATACAAACGTTAACAATTGAAGATAGCTTAAAAATGAAGAATACTATTTTCACCTGTATTTTAATGCTCAGGACCTTAATGGTATTTCTGTTTGCAGGAACTGTATCAAGAAAGATTAGGAATGTGTAAAAATGAAAAGAAAAATTTTATAAAAATTTTTTTATATTTTTTTCAAGAAGGTTTCAAAAAACTAACTTTCAACGCGTTCTTTTATGAAATACTTTTGAACTCCGCTGTCCTTCGCGCTCATTTTTAGATACACGTTAAGAATGGGATGTATACTATATGCTCAATAAATGCAAAAGTTATTGCATTTTTTATAGAATAGTTTAAAGCCGAGAACGTTCTCCACTGATGCGTCCTACGGTAGACGGTAGATAATCGAGTTCCACTTTTTCATTTATGAACATGTGTAATTTACAGATACAAAATTTACAATAAAGATAATAACAATATATATAAAAAAAATTAATATTAAATAATAACAAAAAAATATTTAATTACAAAAAATTTATAAAAATAGTTATTGATCCTCTGTTTCGAGAAGAGCTTTCACTTCAGTTTCAAAAATTGAAATTTTCCGGGAGCATAAACTTTAACATAAATTGTGTTAATGGTTTTTAATACCCTGTGCCCCCCTTCCAGTCCATCCACAGTGCGTTGTGTCTCTGGAAGGGGAACATTATTAAAACGTTAGAAGTTAATAAAACGCAAGAGTTGTTCCCCTTTTACGGGGAAAACTCATAATTATATCATCAACAAACGTTACCATGAACTATATATTATTGAGTGTTATATTGTTTAGGTTATTTTAATATTCTATTTGTTCGGAAGAGGTGATTAACTCTTTAATTACCTTTATCCCTGTGCGAGTAAAGAATGCGCGAAAAATAACTTTCTTTGTATGGCGTGATGCATGATTACAAGGATTAAACCAGAGCCAAACCTCTGATATTAAATTAACATATAAAAATATCAATAACGCACAATATATACCTCCTAGCGATAAAGACGTACGAAATCCAGTACACAAAAATTTAATATCCAAAAAAATATTTAAATAATTTAATATCCATAAACTATTTAAACAATGACAAACGCGACAAAAAGTAAACAAGGATGGAATATGTCAATCGTTTTCTTCTAGTTAATTGTCAACAAAAAAAGCGGGGCACGTTGATCGGGAGTCTACCGTAGGTCGTGTTACGAGCCGAGGGCAAAAGGGCACAGCTGCGAAGCCGAGAATCGGTTATTTATGAATTTGTTAGTCGCGGACGGCCAGTGCGATTTTCGTCACTGAGGCCCGGGTAGATAGGAAGTGCGTGAACTTGCCGATGCCTGCTTCATCACCGGGTGTCACAGGAAGGTAAAGGTTCTCGTGGACAAACCAACGCCTATTTCATCGCCGGGAGCCACAGGATTGTTAGTAAAAAGTACTCGTAACGTATAACGATACACCTCGAGCGGTTAAGGTGTATGTGCTTGGTGGGAAGTTACTGCCAATGACTGGTAGAGGCGACTCAATGATTAAAATGCGTACGGTTATATTAAACTCGTATTTTCTACGTTCTGTTCTGTTACAATTGAATTACACAAAATCCACCCTTCTCAATCTGTACGGATTTAAGAGTAACTATCGGCCAACAAAAAACCTAACGATATACTGCAATATGTATATCGCTTAAAAACGAATTTAAAGAAGATTGCTTGAAAGGGACTCGGTACCCGATCTCGCTGAGCTCAAAGTGTCAAAATATTCGATACAGAAGTGTGCACGAAGCTAGATTAAAACTGAGCCGCCGAGGGCAGAATTCGTGCCCTTTTTATACCCGAAATCCGGACCAAAAAGCTGGTGGGGGCACGGAAAATTCCAGGGGAGTCCGGAAAGATTCCCCCGAAAAAGGGTCACGTCATCGCGACGTCGCGGAAGGGGCAGACTCGACTGCATGCACCCTCGATTTCCAAATAAGGGCGTAGTAGGAGGAAGAAAAAATGGAATAATTGTTCCTACGTAACATATTACATGAAATTAAAAAACCAAGTTTATTAATGTTCACTTTATTATGGTTCACACGTTAAAACATTAATAAATATTCAGATATAACAGTTGGTTGAAACAAAAGATATCGCATTGGCATGGTAACTCTTCAGGCGTTATATATCGTATACTACAAACCAAGGATAATACTGCGCGAAGAATTAAAAGTGTATCAAATACTTCAAATACTAAATAAAATGTGTAGCTATACTAGTAATAACTGAACTACTAGTGTAATTAGAAATTAATTCGTAGTTTCTCATCTTATTGCTTAGAACGCAACATCGGCAAGGCGCGACGGCCCTACCGATCGGCGGTATCAATCGGCCGCTCTCACTCCACTTTTTTCATTTAGCTCTGGACGCACTGTACCTACTGGACTTTTACTATTTCTGACCAACTTTTAGCTGGACCTACGATCCTCGTTAAAGAACTCTTTTGTTCTTAAAATGAACTGTAGGGTAAAATCGATTAATTTTGAAAGTCACCATCGGGGATTTTGCACTAAATGAAATATGTTGTACTCCATGTGAAATTACGGTGGGTTTAAGACATCATTTTCGCGGTTGACAATTTGTTTAGAAGATACAGACCTTCAAAGTTTGTAATTTTTGCGAAAACGGGCTTTACGCAGGAATTTTCATCTCAGGAACTGTTAATCGTACTTACTTTCTTTTTTATTTATTCACAAAGGATGGGGCTATTATAAAATAATTCTGTCAACCTCGATGATAAACTTTATAATATCGAAAAATATAAACAAATTCTTTTCTTGCGTTTTCTCGGTAATGGGGCACACGGACTTGGAGGGGTAACTTCAAGGAATTTGGACATATTTTTTTTAAGATTTAAGGGCCCCGACTCCTTTGGGATCAACGCCGACTCGATCTAAGCGCCAGTGCAAAGAAAGGGGCGTTAGTGCAAACAAAAATTTGGCAAATTCGATATTTGACGGGGTGACATCTCAAGTCATTATACAGAATTATAAACTGACGGTGTGACATCTAATGTCATTAGGTAGAATTATAAACGGAGAGTGGGAAGCCATAGTTGCCAAATCACATAATTTGGTGGTTCTATCGCACTGTTGCCACATTTGTTACAATCCTGGCCATCAGCAAAATGAATATGCTCGAGCCGAGATTTTGATTCCTGCCGGACATAGACATAGCTGCTGAACCGCTGGAAATTTTTTTGTAGGTTCGATCCCCATCGGGTATATCTTTTTTACAACAATTTTTTTAAATTCCTAACCATATGACAATGATAAATATTTGCTGACCAATATTTTAAAGACATTTGTTAAATATTTTAACTTAATACACGTAAATCTGAACTTAGAATGCTTTTTGCGCTACCGTTTCTCTTGCCATGCATCTGGCCATTTACGGTCCTGTTTAATATTTCTAACATTAAAGTATACTGTATGGAGCGCATTTTGAGTCGTCTTAGATTGAGCAATCGTAGATGAAGTGCAGGAAAACTGGTGTAATGTTTTACTACTATTTCGCCTTTCTTTTAGATCACACTATTATTTCTTTTTTACAAATAATTATTGTTGCGAATGCAATTATACCATCAGAAATAAAAGAAAATCTATATTTTTAGTTATTTCATACGAGTACCGAATGTGCATATATGGATAATTTTTAATTTATTTCATTGGCTTTTTCATTGCTAAGGTCATTGCGTAGAATGACGAACGAAAAATAGGAAGACATAGTTGATATTGTCATATCTATTAGAGTTTTGCTTTTCAGGAAAACTTGAATAGATTCGACTCAAGTTGAGGTTTTGATTTTTGCCGTACATAAAAGAGAATGATGTTGAACAAAACAGATTGATAAAGCAATATTCATGTGTGTAATAATAGAACGTCTTATTCATATTTTTGATGTATTTCATGTACTATACGTATATACATATATAATTTTATTAACTTCTTTTAAAATAATTTTTTGAACTAATGAGAGAAGGGTCATATTGCTGCTTGGCATAGGTCAGGCCCAACCAACTGGCGAGTCGCGGACCACGTGCGACATGCGTCGCAGTATGCGGTGTCATACCGATTCCCGTCTTCCAGTGCCTATCATAGGTCTATCAGACGTACATAGTTCTATCTTTATCTATCATAGTGGTGGATCCTTGTCTAGCTGTGTCTATCTTTGTCTAGCATAACTTCTCTTGTGTTGGAGCGAAGCATAAAATGGTCAAACAGGAGGACCATGGTGATATTGTATTGTTGTATGGACTACGGTCGTGAGAGCTAAACAAATCAACTTTTCAACACATACACGCCCACATAATCATTTAAATACCTATTCAAGCGCCTTCGATAATCTCACATATATTTTTATTATATCACAATTATATTATGGTTGTATAATGTAGTTAATATATTTCACATATATTAACATAGCAGCTTTATTGGTAATATAAATGAAATATACCACCTGATGATTGAAATTTTGAGTTACACATTTTGGGCTTTGGATTGACGTGTATACACGCCAAATGTTAGAAATATTAAACACCACCATCATTGGTAAAACAGTAGAAGAAAGCGCTTCAACTTCATATTTACGTAAATTAAATTAAATATTTAACAAATATTTTTAAAACATTTGTAAACAAATATTGATCATTGCCATATAGTTAGTAATTTAAAAAAATTAATGTAAACAGACTGAACCCCAAGGGGACTCGAACCTACGAAAAAGCTGGCAGCGTCTCGAATTAACATCTCGGCTCGAGCCGATTCATTTTGCTGATGGTTATAATTGTACAGTTCGTCCAGAGCTAAATGAAAAAAGTGGAGTGAGAGCGGCCGATTGATGCCGCCGATCGGCAGGGCCGTCGCGCCTTGCCGATGTTGGGTTCTAAGCAATAAGATGAGAAGCTACGAATTAATTTCTAATTACACTAGTAGTTCAGTTATTACTAGTATAGCTATACATTTTATTTAGTATTTGAAGTATTTGATAGAATTTTAATTCTTCGCGCAGTATTATCCTTGATTCGTAGTACACGATATATAACGCCTGTAGAGTTACCATCCCAATGCGATATCTTTTGTTTCAACATACTATTATATCTGAATATTTACTAATGTTTTAACGTGTAAACCATAATAAATTGAACATTAATAAACTTGGTTTTTTAATCTCATGTAATACATGCCTTACAATAAAAATAAAGATACAATATGGTCGGAAATATATCATGTTTGGTCTCATTTTAATCGGAAGAATTTCAACAACATTGGACAAAAAATTATAAGTCGAAAAAACTAAAAATAAAAAAGTTAAGCTGTCGTTTTTATTATAGCATTGTTTTGCATTTGTGTAATCACATCGACACGGTGGCATTTAAATTTCTCGGCTGCCTCGGCCATCGTTCTATCCTTGTTTTTCCCTTTACAACCTAGCGACACCGACAAAAGCGAGCCGCGAACTTCGAGAAATTGGGGTCCGTTCTACTGACACTTTCTCAAACCATTTACACATTGATCAACGGTATATCATATACTGTATATGTGCACCCATTTCAAATTGGCATGGCACTGCCCTGCTCGGTTCGTCGGGCGGTCGAGCTTTGTGTTTCGTTTAGTGGGGTGAGAAATCCCCACACCACTTTTTTCATTTAGCTCTGGACGAACTGTAACAGATCCGGCACAGCGTGACAGAGGTCTTGATACATTGCGGCAACTGTGTTTACCTGCGTCTGTGTTCGCGCATCAGGTATTCACGTATGAATCGCCGTTCGTCGTGTGAAATTATAACTTACATTTACCGACTGATTTGTATTTTTATCGACTCTGACGATAACCTGGCCAAATTAACTAAAATGTGCCATAAACGCCACCGACGGAGAATCATTGAACTATTCTCGCATCGTATGCATGCAGATCGTGAAACTGTTTCTCCGCTTTCCAGAAGTGATAGAATGTGAAAAATCGAATTTATGTGATTTTGTGCTAGTTCAAGGAAGCCCGATAGGGTGTTTTAGCAGTGAATAAACAATTAAATCGTTCAATATTTGCGAAAAGTGAAGTGTGTCAAGATGCTGCAGCCATCTTGTTGCCTACATCGATGTCTGTCTCAAGCTTGCCAGTTTCAGAAATAACGTTATCCTGAACGAATAATGAATTCATTCTACCCGTGTCTACCCGTGTCTACCCGATCGAAGTCTACCCGTGTGTGGTATACCAATGAGAGGTTCATTAATGCAATTATAGACACGCGAGATCGATTCTACGAAATCGAGCATCTCTCTCGCGCATGCTTTCCGTCGTTTGTTGAGTGCACGCACACAGGCCATGGCGCATGAAGTCGGGCCCTTAAGTCCGTGTGGCCCATTACCGAAAAAACGCAACAGAGGAATTTGTTTATATTTTTCGACATAATAAAGTTATTATCGAGGTTAAAAAAATTATTTTATAATAGCACCATCCCTTCTGAACAAATAAAAAAAAGTAGTTCGATCGGATAAACAGTTTCTGAGATGAAAATTCTGCGTAAAGCCCGTTTTCGCAAAAATTACAAACTTTGAAGGTCTGTATCTTCTAAAAAAATTGCCAACCTCTAAAATGATAACTTAAACCCACCCTAATTTCACATGGACTACAATATATTTCATTTAGAGCAAAATCGCCAAGGATGACGTCCAAAAGTGATCGATTTGGCGTGGATGACCCTATAATCACACTAACCTAGTTAGAACTACAGTCATTCTTCGCTTGGCGCTCACTATTCGGGACCGGCCGCAAGCGCCAAACGAATTTGGTCGAACTTTGGGTTCGTAGAAATTTCCGCGGAAGCGTCAGAACCCTGCTACTGAGGAGGCACCGATATCGGCGGCCACAGAAAGGGACAGCGAGCGGTAGAAAGAGAGGAATGAGAAGTCGGGCGTCATTAAAAGATTAAATGCTTCGTATCGGTGAGGCAACACTAATGCAACGGCGTAACTTTTTTATTATTACTTACATCGCTATAATTTTTTTTAATTATTACTGAGACTGTGGTAATTAAAATGAGACCAAACACAATAGAATTTGGATTATATTTACATACTTACTTAGTAATATTATACGTAATGGGCAAAGATTCTTACAAGAAAAGTTTGCGAACGGTCGTGCCCAGTTTTTACTATAACTTTACGGGCTTAGAGAATAGCCCTAATCTAAACCTATATTCCAATAGGCCCCTTCAAGATAAGATGCGCATTTATTAGTATGGTTTTATGTTTTTCTAGAAGCCCATGCAAGCACGTAATAATGAAATGGCACATGCAAAACTGAAATCATCAGCCGCAATTAAATACAAGAACGAGAACGTGTGGTATGATTGAAGCGCTGAAAACTATTATAGAAATTATAGCGATATAAGTAACAATTAAAAAGTTACGAAAGTTAAGAAGCATTTAATCTTTTAATGGTTAATCGCGGCCGTCAGCGCCGTGACGTGTCGGCTAATCAAAGGGTGCCGAATTACTCCGTCGACTCAGAACTAGATGGGCCTCCCCAATGGTGGAGATAGCTCGTGAGCATGCTCGGTAGAGATCGTGGTGAGCGCCAAGCGAAGATTTACTGTAATTGCGCCGGCCGACGGAACACCGGTCGCGACTCTGCAACCAACGTCGGTAAACCCCTGTCGCCACAAGTTTTGAGTGCTGATATGACAGACCACGAGCAGTTTTAAACAATTCTTTATAGAAAGCAGTCCCACGAATCTTGTTATTTATAAAATTAATTTATTACATCGTATACTTGGGCGTGAGTAAGCTTTACAGAAAATGTGACATTTTTTGTTTAACTAAATATGCAAAATAATTGTAGACTCCGTAAAATTTAAATTAGTTTACGTAATACTCAAAATGTTAAGTACATCATTAAAGGGCTGGGAATATGAAATCAAGGAAAAAGAAAAGTGTTAGGCTTAGCGTGAAATTTTATTGATAATAAGATACCTCTTACCGCTAAATTTAATACACATCACAAAATGTTCTTATTGTAATGTGATTGTTAGGAATATATACAAAAAGCCATTAACGGGGAATTCCTTGATATACGGCGATACATCGAAAAACGTGTAGAGTCCGTTTAAGGTACGTATGAAGACATCTTATTTCTCTAAATGCGAGTGGTGTTTTCAAAGATGACAGAAGTGTACAGTTAAAATTACGTGAAACCAATTTACAAATTGGTTCTGTTAGATAAACCATGTACAATTATTTCATCATATTTAAGCCGATCGTTAATTACATTGATATCTTTTCCTTTTCCTTCTTCGCTGATTCGACCATTTTACAAGATTTCTGGAATTTCGTTTGTCTCGATAAAATGATGTACGCGTTAATTACAATAATGTCACAAAAAATTGACGTCTTTTAAAAACTAAAGCATGAAAATTGGCTTCTTGAATGTGATTTCTTAATTGTAGAAAAAAATGAAACAAAAAGAGGGCAAAACTCCTTTCTCCGTCAACTGTTCTTCTTTTTTTGCTTCAAAATAATCCCTCTCTCGTTTTGTCGTTGCATCTCTTTTAATCGGCTTTCAGCTTATTGCTCTCCGGTGATTTATCACCATTCATAGGTGAACGTGAACGGCTGCGACTTTTGCTATGTTTGCTGCCTGATCTGGACCTTGATCTGTCGCCCCTCGATCTTTCGCGACTAGATCTATCCCTGGAAGAAGAACTAGAATTTAAAAAAAACGAATATGGATTTGCTTGTCTTGCGCCAATTATATCGATCGAACTCACTTCGAGGGAGACTTGGCTTTGGATTTGGACTGCGACCTGGACTTTGACCTCTCAGCCTTGGACCTAGAACGAGATCTGGATTTGGACTTTGACTTAGATTTCGACTTTGAGCGGTCTCTTGATCTGCAAAATTATAGTTCAAATGAAAGGGGATGCATGAAAGTGTACAAGTAAAAATATAACATTTTTTTGCGATTGCTTTAAAAAAAACCGATAACCGTAATAAGATCTATATAAACGATATATAAGTGTAAATATATGAGAATATAATGCGGCTAGAGGCTTTCGATTAAAAAAAAACCAGCCCAAACACAATGCCAACAGTTGGGAGTAACACAGGTAAAACGTACAATTACATAACACTCTCGATTATTTATAATTGCGCAAGAAACAAAGCAAATAAATAAACGTTTAAAACAAAAAGAAAACATTAACCGCAGAGCAGGAAATGACTTGACGTGTATATCCAGCAGAGTCTGAATACTTACTTGGATTTGGATCGGGAGCGGCTACGTTCGGGAGATTTGGATTTGGATTTAGATTTAGATTTAGAATGTGCCCTGGATTTGGAGCGGCTGCTACGACGGCTACGACTGCGAGAGCTGCGGCGACTCCTGATACAAAAGAAAATATCGTTATTATAGTTATTCCAATTATTTCTGAATAATTTATGTAATAATTATGTCGGACGCGATTCTTACTATCAGTACTATATACAAGTCTCCCGAAATTCTACAATTCGTATTATGCACGATAAAAACTAAATCAATTAATTCATGACGATACACAAAAAATAATTCAATACAATGCAATATAGGGAAAACTGTCTGACGTGATTAAATTAGAAATATGTTGGCGAAGTAATAGATTAAAAAAGAAAAGATGAAGAAAAGGTAAACGCAACGTAATTAGTGTTGAAATGAAATATGATCGAGACTGTCGCTACCGTCAGTACCCTTGATCGGGTTCGAGAACGGTGATTATACCTTGAACGAGAGCGGGATCGACGACGGGATCGAGATCGTGAACGGGATCTTGATCTGGAACTTGATGATCTTGAGCGGCGACCACGTCTTTTATCTTCGATCAGCCTGATTCTACGTCCGTTCAGTTCTGTGTCGTCCAATTTGTCGATGGCGTTCTTCAGGTCAGAGTATGTTGCAAATTCTACAACTCTGTAATATTAAATAATAGTATTAATTTAAATGGAATTAAAATAAATATTCCGGAAAAATTAATTACGCGTACAAAAGAAAATTGTAACTCACCCTTCATTTCTGCGCTGTTTGTGTGCATCTGCATATGTGACTTCGCCAGCCTGTCTCATATAATCCTTCAAATCCTGAGCATCACACAAGAACAGGAATTAGTATATCGTAATGATGGAACAAGTATCTTACAATTATATCATAATGAGGTAATGATTAATAGTCACGTATGAGTAAGACTAATAATAATAATAAGTTTTGTGTTCCTATACTAAAAAAAAGATTACGCAGAGGTTAAAAATGTATCCTGTGCACTTTTTTGCCCACTAATGCTTGCCTAACCACATATATAGAGAGTAATAATCCCTTTCTCCTCTCAATCTATGTATCGAAAAATTTAGCCTCATCTGAAAGAGCCAAGTAATGTCTCCTGTCTGTCCATAAATCTTCAATGTTGGGAATATATGTTGAAAACATGTGCTCGAATTTAGTATCTGCGATTGATGCAACCTTTCTTTTTATGCAATTCAATCTTTAAAACAACTATAGTCATTTCATTCATAATATACCTCCTCCACCCTGCAGAAAAATACATTTACGTATATTTACACTCTTGACAATTTTATACGATTATTAATTAAGACCATTAATTATTGCTAGATAAATAGAAATTTCAAAATTAAGAGTCATTTCTGCAGAGCAGCTCACAATAAACCAGTCGATCAGAAACCATAAAGAGCACATTAAAAAAGCTTCCCAAGACAGATCACGTCTAATGATTCACTTAAAAAAGTGCAAAGAAATCGTAAATTGGATGGTTAGATTAAAAAAAAACTATATGGATAGTTGAAAAGATGGAACTGCATAGGGCAGATAGAAAAACAGTTGTGAAATCGAACGTCAGTAAATGGAAGGTGGTTTTGGTCTTGAATATGCTGAAAGAATATCAGATTGTTTTTCCTTTTAGAATGCCTTTCTTTCTGATTGCAAAACTTGCATTTCAAGCCTGCCAAACGTTAACATATGTTTTCTACACAGAGTGAAGAATAGTATATATAATATATACATCTATGTACACTGTAACACAGTTGAAAGAAAATTGGAATTTGTGAGAAATCTGAAGAGATCAAACAACAAATGCTGAAAATAAAAATATTTTTCCACCGATTGTGTATCCATCGAGTGTAAACCGACGAGATGGAACAATCATTTTTCCTTGTTCAACTTCACTGATGATCTCCCATTCCGGAAATTTATAATCCTCTTGATGTAATTGTCCTTCTTGATTATGTCCTCTACGATATATAGCTTGGTTGTTCTTCGTGAATCATCAATCCTTACGTACGAAGAAAAATCTCACTTTGGAATCCATTGTATAACGTTCATGGTCAAGACTTGTTCTTGTTTTTGTGGGAACCAGGTACGGCTTTATCTTGTGGACACTCGTGTTTGTTGGGTGTATATAAAACACCATATTTCTCAAGGGAAACTCTCTCTATCCGTTGTTGCATCTTGAAGTAGTATCTTCTGATCATCGATGAATTCGAAAATCCTATACGCGATGATCGCGTTGGTTTCTGGCATTTGTGTAGTAAAAAAAAAAGTAACGAAGGGGATTGTCACGTCGCTGGACACCTTAAATCTGTATTCTCTTATGGACAATCTGCAACGATGTTTCAATTGCTAAAATATTCCCCTCGACAGGTGTTTCGTTATCGTACACACTTTTCAGAGACGTAAGATAACTGAATCTGACACGATGAGACAATTGCCTTGCATAAAGAAAAGTTGGTACTTTGTTTCTCATTTCGAAAGGGCAGGTAAAAAAACGTTCGTTTCGTGAAATAAGGCAAGAAAAAGAGTATTGAGTAAAAAAAAACGAACTCGATTCATGGTGACCAAAGGATATTGTCGCACAAGTTATATAGAAAATATAAACGAACTTAATATCCATTGTATTATCATTAACCAAACGAACGGATGCCTAATTTCGAGCACACTTGATATATTACATCTATGTAAATAATATTGTTAAACTGGTCCTCTGTCTCTGGTACTTGTTACTTTCTTTTTCTTTTTAATATATATATCTGCGTGTGCACTGTTCCAGGCTCGTCAAATGTTTCAATTAGATATCTATATTAATATAGATGGAATATTTTGATAAAGCACTTTGAATTATATATGGATGCACAGTTAACAGATACACAATATACATATTATTGTAGATCTTAGTAAGATACCAATAAATGAGAACAAGTTACAAAAGTGTGTAAGTGTATATAAGATATATAATAGATATAATGTATATATCTAAAGATTACACTCGGTTAAGGTGACGCATTTACCTTGGGCCCAGGCACCACCTTGCTTACGGACAGAGAGAAAGGCCAGACACAACGGCGCTTGGTCGGGTCGAACGGATCTGTGTGGCGTAGTCGCGGATGGTTCGGGTTTCGGCCCGTGTATGCCCTCATGGGTGGCCGCTGCCTGACTTACTAGATGGCTAGGTTGGCGTACCAGTGGCAGTAACAGTCGTGGTGTAGTAATAAATGTGATAGCAGTAGCAGTAGAAGTGAATAGTAGTGGTATAGACAGTAGTAGTTATTCAATGGAACGGTCATTATGATGGTAATACAAAAGGATGATAAAGTTGAGTAATGGAACAATGTCAAGAGTATGTATGAATATAAGGAATGCAAGAAACTGTGATGGTAATAGTAAGGAGCAGAAAATCAGAGAGAGATAAAGAGAGTATATCTGGTAAGAAATAGCAATAGCAATGTAGAGATAGAAAGAAAAAGAGAGTAATATAGTGGTGGTGGTGGTTGTTGTTGTAACGCATCCAGGCAAAGATACAGGTCAAAGTCATTGATGATCGTAGAAGGCAGACGACGTTTTTCTCTCCCAGCGATCATGATGAAGAAGATCGCAGATACGTAAGAACCTATCTCGTCACTGGGTTTCACCACGTATCACTGCGCAAGTAGTAGAAGGTGGTAGGTGGTAGGTGTACCCAGTGCCACGCGGCTATCTCTCTCACCCGGGACACCTCAGAAACCAACCTGGTGCCACTTGACCTTAAGGCGGGCCCATCGCGTGCATCGTCATCTTTATCATCGCACATCAGTCTATTGGCCCTACCGGTCACCCCTCCTCGGCGAAGAGGACATGGCTCTTCGGAAAGAACATCAATTTTATTGTTTTTCTCAACTGTTGGCCGAACGTAAATGAAATAATAAATTGAAAAGGAACGTCGAAGAATCGAGAGAATCGACTGAGCGAGAGAAATTCATTATTGATATATATATATATATATATATATATATATATATACTTTTTTTCATCAAAAGACAACCAATCATCCGAAAAGTATGACTATAAGACGATAATATATATATATATTTGTATATATATATGTAATGTATATTGATCAAGTAAGACTTGGTCCACATGCACATAAAGGAGCTCTATTCGTGTCTGTTTCTTTTTAAATTCGTTGGCATGGACATTTAGAGATTTCTGTAATACAGATGAGTGTATATATATTTGTTTCAGATCAATGGTATCGAAAGATAGATTGCGTCCTGGTATTTCCCACATCGTTCGAATTTCCAATCATTTTCCAAAGATTGCCCTTCTCGAGTAATCTCTATCTCGGTGTCTATGTCTTCTTCTGCATTGTTCGTTGCTCGACGTCTTCTAGCCGTACTACAACCTCTTCCACGAAGTACACGTGACGAAGCAGCACGCTTCCGTTTTCCTCAGTAACTCTCGTATGTCTGTGTTCCAGGGCCAATGCCACACACGTCGCATGCACATTAGATTCCTCGTGCCTTTTACGTTATTAACTTCTGAGACAATATTCTCTTTATTCGTCGGCTTTCTGTGTATCTGGTATTC
Organism: Nomada fucata; assembly: GCA_948146005.1. Lineage (NCBI taxonomy): Eukaryota > Metazoa > Arthropoda > Insecta > Hymenoptera > Apidae > Nomada > Nomada fucata. The sequence goes on from OX411280.1 coordinate 20,122,170, forward strand.
TCGCCATCTATATCCCGGCCGTTTTGTTCTCATTTGTTCAACATCATCATCATAATTATTTGTCTCGCTGCCGAACTGAAGTCAGCGGTTTTATTGGAGCAAAGAATTTGATTTCGAATATTGTATATTTGCCATAGACTTACTTGATCAAAATGTACATCTCTTTTTTATTGCTTTTTTTCATTTTTTTTTCTTTTTTTGTAAACTCGGATTAGAGTTTTCTGATATGCGGAAACGAACTTAAAAGTGACGAAAGAAAAATGGAATAAAAAACATTAATGCTATTATAAAATGCCGCGCGTGTGTAAGTTTGGTTCAACTCGGGGATAGACGAAATGTGGAACACGACGGAACACGCCAGCGAGAAAATATATAAGATAGACATATATATATATATATACACCCGGCGTGCATATTCGCTGGAATATATTCCACCTCGGGAAAACCTCGAGTAGCAATCAAACTCACGAAAAGCTATCGAACGTGTATTATATTGTAAGCGCGAGGCAACGGTACAGATATTGCTTACCTGCCAGCTGACGCGACTCGACAGGTTCTCCACGGTGAGGCGGTACTCGGTGCGTGTCGGTGGTCCATATCTAAAATAGGAAAACAAAAGATATTAATTTCTCTGTATTTTAATCCAATAGAAGCAGGTTTGTCTTGGACCTGACTTTTATATAATAGCAAAATTTTAAAAAATGTAAACAAGACTTTTGGTTATAAGATTATTGTAAATGATTTGATTAAGTTGAATAAAGTATATGTATCGTTAGAGTGTATCATTGGATGTATGTACCTGGGCAATGATTGCTTGTAGCTAGATGCAGTCCTCGTGTTTCTGTTCACACTATCTCTGCAAAAAGGGATGTCATGTGAACAGAAATAACGGATCGTTGATTAAACTTTCAGCAAATAACTACAGATCTGCACTCATTGCTCAGGCACACAATCAATCACCTGTTCCAATCGAATCAAATCTACTCAAAATGCAGCAATAGCGTACCTGTCGTGCCGCATATCGTCTCGGCTGTAACAAACACAATACCACACATCTATTAGTCGCCAATTACATCGATCCACCTTTCTTTCTCTCTCTCTTTCTTTCAACTACCAGTAAAATAAATATAACGTCTGGGAGGGTGTTCACTAGGCATTACAATATGTTAGAGATGCTGGACCTGTTTCTCAGCCTGGTGAGATCTGCTTTTCTTTTTTTTCTTTTGCTCGAGACTTCCATTAATTTTGACTTGCTCAGGAGAGCAGCCAAATCCAAGACAACCAATCCAAACTAATTAGAATTCGTCAGTGCCTGGACGAACTTTCATCGTATGAAAATTGGCAAGCTTTTGCGACACTCGTTCATTCCTCATTCGTACCCTCTTATTCTCACTTTCATTCCCATTCTCTCCAATCCACACTATTTACAACTCACTACTGTCTTTCACATTTTCACAATCTATTCTAGAGCTTATCATATCCAAGCTTACGTTCTTCCCTTGTACGAGCGACATGCGATATCATTTTTTTTAATTCATTTCAAACAAACAAATTACAACTTGGTATGTACTTAAGATAAGAACCAGTGTTACGATATGATTCCACTGAAGTATTTAAAACAAAAATATCGTACTGAATGAAAAAGTTGCATTGAAAATTTGATTCATCAAGATATCGCATGTCTCAAGCTGACTGCCATCAGGGGAGGAGGGGATAATGATCGCTCTGATAAAATAAAAAAAGGATAGCGTGTCTTACGCAGATCGCCTCGAGTCCCCATAACCACCACGGGAGTCACCATAGCGCCACTGGTCACTACCCCTAGGTGTCCCCCGGGCCCTCTCTACAGTAATTCTGTAACAAGACACATTGGATATGCTTACTTGTCTCTCCAGGAGCGTGAGCGTCCGTAGCCACGGTCGCCTCGCCTCCCTGAAACACCCCGTGCTATCTCCACCGCCACTCTGAAACACACCCAACAAAACCCCGCCTAAGTCCTCGACTAATTCTTACTCTAAAGCTGCTTCCTTCCTTCCTTCCATTTTCTTTCCATTCCTCAGCCTCCTCTCGAAATCCGTTCAAATATCATCCGCCTCGTTCTTTATCTATAAAGTCCAACCATAGAGGCGCTGTCCCCTCTCATCATCGCGTTTGTCTTCATTCCCTTTCTATATTATTTTTTTCTAGTTGCTTGTCCACTCAGAACGCGCAACTTATTTCATTTGATCTATGTTATAAACTCGTATGAAAATGTTTATATCAAGCCTTCTCATAATTCACTGGGATCAACGGCGAAAAAATTTATCCCTGGATAAATTTCTTTCTATCTCGATATCTGTTATTCGTAACGATCAGACAAAAGTATCGTTGCGTTATGATCACCAGAAAATTATGAAAACACACTTAATCTGACTACGGACGCACGCGTTCGAGTCTTTCTTCTGTCTTGTTTAAATAATTTCTTTTTTTTTTAATCAAAGAAGCAATATACATTACTCAAAATTCTGAGGCATTAGAGAATATTATGAACATAGTCTCTTTACGTAACATATATATAATATATGTGTAACGGGGAATTGATGGAAGTAGTTCAAAATGGCGGTAAGTCACATTGGCTATTTAAGTAAGATGCACTTTTATTCCAGAACAAACCCAATCAATAATTTGGAGGACAGACGCCGTTTCGTTAAAATTAAAAGCAATAATAATAAAAAAAATATAGAAAAAAAGAATATAACGTCGCATTTTAAATTATACAGAAGCAACAGCAGATTAATAACGCTAGTACGAGACAAAATTTAAATACAATTTGAAAAGATTTTGATATTATGAAACAAGTTGAACGTACATAAGGAAAAATAAAATTATTAATGCGCAAATATTATATACAGTTTCGGACGAAACTCTTGGACCCGAAAAATAATACGTTATTACTACTTTGAGTTATGTACAAATAAATATATCACCTATTTCTTTTCTCATGAACAGTAAAATTCTACAATGCTTCTTAATGCAAATGCAAATAACTGGGAGACGTCTAGAACTAAAGCACTTTACTCGGATATACTTGGAAGGGTATTGAGATTAAATTAAAAGAAAAATGCTTAAAAGGAATCGTCAATGCTATTGCTTCTCGTGTATAATCCTACTGATTTTGTGCAACATCAACAAACCTTTTCCATACTCATTTCAAATATATCTAATAATATATCTAAACAGTTTCGAATTAAATTAATATATATTCGAATTACATCGAAACTGTTGCAATTCATTGTTAATGTTTATGCTGCACCTGCATTGGTTTTAAAACGCAACTATAGTGATAAAAGAAAATAAAAAAATATTATCAATACATAAAAATGTTCATAATGCAGCAAATTAAAATCTTCTAATTTCCGGACGTTGCATTTTTGCAAATGTGCCCTTGGGAATTGCAGGTTGTAATTAAACGGAAAAAATTCTGAATGAATAAAAAAATTAAATTAACAATGGAAAAAAAAACTAGTCATGCAGAACATGCTACCTACACCATTCTTCATACTTCTAATAAATTATTGTTTGTATGTATTAAATGTGTAGAACAGTAAAATAATAATGCATTACCGTTCTCCTAGAAGCTCCTTCCCATTGAGCTCATAGACGGCGTCATCTGCATCCCTATAGTCATCGAATTCCTGTGGACAAAATACATTTATTATAAATCACGATTAACGGCGATGGCAATAGATGTTAATTTTTCATGCAGCATTTATAAATATATCATTCATGTTGTTTCGTCATTAATTCTTGTTCCTAGGGTTACAATATGCTGTTGAAGTCTGTAGTACTGTAAATATTTATGAGACTTTTCAACATTGTATTGTAACAAATTGGAGTAATAATCTGTACGGAGAGAAAATTGAATAATTAATAAATTAGATAATTTTGCTTGAGTATTATTACATATTCATATGAGTTTATTGCTGCAATTTTATTGCTTTTAATTTTGTAACAGGTGTTTTACCTCAAGATTAATAGTTAGATATTGGTCACAAGTGATCGAAGTTCCTTTTGTTCTTACATAACTTACAAACATTTTGTAGATTAATCGATGAAAACCGGCACACAGTTCCATTAAGCAGCCACAGTTACCAATGTGTTCAGGGCTCAAGGTAGGTCAGATCAACTCACGAGTTCAAGTTATTTTCTTAGTAAAACACTTTACATTCTACGCATTTTGGTCAATTACAGATTAACCAGAAAAGAATGAAAAGAAATGAAACTAATTGCAATATTTCTTATAAATTTTTGCCAAGAATGTTGAAGCACAGAATACAAGCACAATGCTCATACATTTTATTGGGACTAAAACGTTGGACCAAACTGGGTAGAGTAAAGTGTTAGATATGTGTATGGGAATTTGATTCATGTACTTACAACAAAGCCGTAACCATTCTTGATGAGAACATCACGGAATCGACCGTAGCCTCTGAAAAATCTCTCAAGGTCTCTTTCCCTGGTGCCGTATGGAAGCCCACCGACATAGACCCTTGTCCCTACCATACTGTAAAAAGACAATTGAACCACATTAGACTTACCACAAAGGCAAATCCATTCTTCATAGCGACCTCCTTGATTCTACCATATTTCCGGAAGAACTTCTCAAGGTCGCGCTCTCTCACCCGGTATGTTAATCCACCAACGAATACTCGGGTGCTCATTCTTAAAGGAAAATATAAAAACACCATACATAACAGGCTACTTTAAGAACCTGCCATTTAGTCGCATGACAACATAAGTACTGTTCTGTTAATTTTCCAATAATCTGGCCAAGAATGGCAATGCAAATTATAACTTGTGGATTTCTTATTAATTGAAAGCTTCCGAAGTAAAATACTATTTTTAATTATTAGATTTACTATAGTGAAATGTAAGTGCAATTTAGAGGTGCTGTTGTAATAATATAAAGTTGTTTTAAACCCCAAAAGTCCATAATCGATATACATAGTGCAGCATACATTCTCAGATAACAGTCACACAGATTGTTTTCAATTGCAACAAAATTTTCCAACTTTTGAGCTGTATCTATAGTATGCATTTGCGATATCATTTGTGCGTGTAAATATAATTACATACTCTACCATGTCATATACTATAAAATAAAAGAACAGAAATATGTACGCTGAATATACACAACTCAAAGCTGTAATAAATTTGTTGCACATTTAAGGGGAAATATAATTGTAATGGCCACAAATATTTGCGAGGTAATATTGTAAAGGGATGAGAAATATTTTTCAAGAAGTAATGCAACGATACTGAATGCTAAGCAACAATTGTAACGATAAATACAAAAATTGATGAAACATTAAATTTAACATTTTCCCCAAGTTAAATCAAATTGAGCTCTCATGCAATTCAGGGGGAACAAAAAACCTTTCCTCGTTAATTCCGCATTTGATTAAAACAAAGTATGAACAATTTGTACCCTGATAAAGTATGAATCACTATCGTGAACAATAAGGTTATTTGCTTTCATGCTTACTTAACCGAAAGGAGTTTACACAGGTAATGACTAAGGTAGTACGAGCATTAGCCATGTTCGATTCGTGAATAGTACCTTATTACTGTATTTCGAACAAAAGAAGTAACGGGTAAATTTTATTATACTCTAACCTGTCTTAAGCCCACTATGAATCAGAAGCAATAGGTAAAGGATGGTCACTCATGAACATAATTGATTTTACCGGCACATATAAAATGCTTGCGATTGGAACAATAATTCTCCCGATATTATTTATTTGTGGTTCAAATGTTGCATGTGAATTTCAGTCACTCTATGCTAGTTCTATATAATTCGAGCTCTTATTACAGTTTACCGACGCACGAGGCAGTACCGTTATAACCCCCCACCCCCTTCCCAAAAAGAAGCCGGAAATTCCATCAAAGAATACGAATATACATAAAAGTCTAGAATTTGCTTATGGGAATTCAGTATCGCTGTTTTTATTACGTAAATGGGACTTTATTTAGAAAATGCTATGCTTCAAACTCCAACGACAAACCATGTTTTCATTATGAGACTCGCCTCATAAAATGGCGGTCGTGTGATTGCTTATCGGCCTCCTTTTCTGCTACGTAATTTGCCGATTACATGTAGTTCAAAACAAGCTAACTGCGATTTATTAAGAAAGAGAGTAACGTTTTCGCAAAATAATTAAGTATTTCGAAATACAATTTCCACCCCTTGTGGATGTCTCTCGAAAATGTGGCGATATAATACGTAGAAATTGGTAATAAACACCGAAATGAAACAGTAACGATTCATTAGCCAAAGGAACTAAAGGGTTAAATAAATGACTAATTGCGTTGCACGTAAATCCATAGATATTAATTGTGAAAAAAACCTTGTGGGCGAGCACCCACATGACGTAGCATACCGAGACTTATTGCCACGTCACTAGTATTTAATACAAAAATTTGGGTAACGAATGAGTATTAAAATTGTAATATCGAAAACATAATTTGGACAGTCTAATAACGAATGATTATTCTTAAACCACAATGATGCGACATATCAAAATTACTATATACAAATCGCGGCTATGCAATCTTTGAGACGAGGTATTTGTAAAGTATTTACTATTTGTATTTATATACAATATTTGCAAAAGAAGAAACGTGTTTACAAACTTACCTGGATACACGTAAAATAGCGTTACTATCTCCACTAAAACCTTATACTTTCACGACACGACACTACTGAAATTACTAGTACAAGTAATGATCGGCGTCTGGAGTAAGATGGCCCGCTGCAATAACGGAAACAAAACAGGGTTCACTCGTGGGAAACCAGGGAAGGTGGCTGTCCGAGTCTCGATACCAGTCGCCTAGCACTAAAAATGTTCGATAATGTAAAACAAATTACAACAATTACGATAAATAAAATGAAATAATCGCGGTATAGGGACGCATTTAAAAAATGTTTGAACCACAATAAACAATAATATTACTTAAATTGTTTTACTATCATATCTTATCCCCACCCCTCCGAGGATCTAATTTATGAATAAATAAAATGTTTGCCACGTATAAGACAGTAAAGTTCATAATTATTTATAGTATTATTTTTTCGGTGACTTCTACGAGCTTGATATATTTATTAATCATTTTTATTACATTGGCGGGTAATCGTAATGTAATAGACCGGAAACAAGTTCGACAAAACTGGCGCTGCGGTGCAAAGCGCTAAATTTAAAACAAAACACTGCAAGTTGATGGTGGCTAAATAATATATTATTCTGAAAAATGTGTCTAACACAAGGCAGAAATTTTTATGAAATTGATACTCTTTTTAGCATGAGTAAGGTGTTTTAACGTAAAATAGAAATAATACTTTAAATATTTTCAACAAAAAATTGACTGGAAACTACGTGCATAAAGCAGTGCTTTCTCGTTAAATTAGCAATTGATTAACAAAAGAAAAGTATCGAAGAATAAGTTGGACTGTCAGTTTAAAATAATACATAATTCCGGCAATAATCTACATTTAGTAGGCAGTAGATAATGTTTCATAAAATTGGAATGAGCAACAAAATACATTTGCCAGCACAAACGTTGGTAAAGCCGTAGAACTTCTATCCGTTGACTATGCTGGCGCCACCTATTGAAAACAAAAATGGTGGCCAACAATATGCCCTATCCCTGCCCTGGTTTTATGGCACGCCAAATGTCTGCGTTCTCTAGGCTTCTTTCTACTATGTATTTCCCTCCGACTGATATACCCAATTTCGATGTGAACAAAGAGAATCATTTTCTCGCGGTCGACCCTATCTTACGTGCTAAATAAGTGGGGCTACTTCTAACCAAACCGAAGGTGATCGAAAACTATCGAATATTTCGCGAAATTATAACCGCACCAGCTCGATTAGTCGTGTCATTCACCTTATATAATGTAATTGGTTACACACAATTCCATACGGCGGTTACATGCCTCTAACATGTATTGCCCGTTACAGGAAACACAAAATAAACAATCTAGCATTGTGGCAATGCAGTAAGGGAGCAAAATCCTGTATGCTTTACTAATACAAAGCATAAAGATACATGTTTTATTTTGCTACACGCTATGTACGAATCTCATAAAAAAAATTACCAGTCGTCCATGTAACATGTATCATCAGAGTTATTTAATATGTTTAACGGTATGTCCAATAACCGCAGAGTCGTATTAGTTTCGTACTCCTAAAGATAAAGTATTTGTTTCCTTGACAACGGGTCTACCGACACTGCTATTTTAAATAACTTTCATTAAGTCATTCAGTGATATATTAAATACTGTTTGCGCTTCTGCGAATAACTTTTCTGTCGCAATAAGTCTGTTTTAAGTAGTATTATATCGTAGGCGATATGAACAAGGTTGATTTTCAGTATTAACGAAGCTTTTATGTATCCATTGTATTGATCGTATATATTTTCGTTCTTGTAGGTTGTTGAATCTTGTATAAATTGGTAATGACAGATAGGGCAAACACAATGAGGTTGGAAGCAGAAATGGCTGCTCCTTTGCATTTGCAAAGATTGGAGCATAGCCTTAATGTACAGCCCTTTTTAAAGCAAATTAATGAACTGTTCCAAGAGCCAACTAGGTATCCATCCAACTTTTATTGAATCAAGCATGAATGCTATTAGATTTGAACAACAACTTTTACATTGATCGTCTTTTTCAGTGAGGATGACAAGTCTGTGTCATCAGAGTCTTCTGAAGGATCTGACAATTATCTTGATAATGTTCTGATTCGAAAAGAGGGTATGCAAATTGCTTTAAGACCTACGAGAATATATTGTACGCTGTTCAATCGTTCTATGTATATATATATATATATTTATATATTGTATATTAATGTTACAGAGGAAAGGATTAATAAACTCAGACTTTATAATATGTCAAGCGTGGGAGAGGAACGCCATTGGTTACAGGATATTCTATTAAGCGATTCGTCTGACAGTTCGGCATCTGGATCTGATACGGATAGTCCTATCACAGAAGATGATTTTCAAGAAATGCTAAAGTTTCACATACTTAGGAAAAAGTATCAAGCCCGTTTCTATCAGAAACCAGAGGTAAGGTGGATGTTTACGTTAAAATTTATGACGTCAATAAAAGAGTTAATAATATCGAAATTTCTGTTCGCAGAATATTCAGTATCAATATTACAGCTCAGGCTTACTATCAAACTATGATCGATTTCTAGAACATCAGAAACTAATAGTCGGAAATAAGAAGAAAAAGGAGAAAAAGCCGGAAAGAAAAGTTATGAAGATAAGGAAAGAGAAGGTATCGCGTCATAGACCATGCGACGATTATCCCGTAAGTAAAGTGGAAATTGAAATATTCTGTTTAAGAAACAGTAATATTATTGTACATTTGTTTTAGGAAGGGGAATACCCAGATGAAGAATGGGATCGTACGATTCCACGAGAAGAAGAGTTAGACGAAGCTGAATTGGAAGCAATAATGCGCCATCAACCGCGTCAACGCGGACGAAAGAAGCATAATAATAAGAGTCCAGAAGTGATGGCAATGAGGAGGAGAAAAATTTGGGTAATGATGTCCAAGAAAGAATTGGGAAAAGTACAAAGGGCAAAAACGAATAACCATAAAGAAATGTTAATTAGTTGTAAAAAGGTAGCACAACATTGTATGAAATATTGGAGGCAAAAAGCTATGCAGGTGGGTGTTGCTATATTTTCAAACAATTTATATTTGTTCGAAAATGTTTCGAAGTATTCGTATTTATATTTCTTCCTGATTTACAGTCGCAAAAGAATATGAAGGAAACCATATGGAGAGCAAAACGTCTCACTAGAGAAATGCAATCTTACTGGAAACGTTACGACCGAGTTGAACGTGAAACGAGAAGAAGATTAGAAAAAGAAGCTGAAGAGCAGCGAAAAATGGATGTGGAGCTTATCGAGGTGATTAAGATTGATGTGAAAGACAAATATATATACTTTACTAATTTATTTTCATCGTTTAGGCGAAACGACAGCAAAGGAAATTGAATTTCCTCATTACCCAAACTGAACTCTACGCTCATTTCATGTCCCGAAAATTAGGAAAAGCCTCCCCCGAAGAACAGTTGAGGATATTGAATCAATTAGACGAAGAAAAAAACCCGAGACTTGTTGGAATTGATGATTATGATTGGTAATACTGGATAACATTTCGCGGATATTTATAAGTAACATATGATGCAACGCATAATGCTACTTTTTGCGTTACAGTGACGTTATGAAACACAAAGCAAAAAGGAATGCCACTGAAGCATTCGATAATGAGAAAGCCCGGGCAAAACAGTTCGATACAGCAGCCGCGTCACAAGAATTACGGCTTAGCGATACACCTGAAACTTTAGAACACCCGCAACCTGCTATTTTTAAGGGCAATCTTAAAGGGTATCAACTGAAAGGAATGAATTGGTTAGCTAATTTATATGACCAGGTTGGCCCTATTTATTAAATCATTAAAACAGATGCGTATATACACATACAGTGTGTGTGTGTGTGTGTGTGTGTGTGTGTGTGTGTGTGTGTGTGTGTGTGTGTGTGTGTGTGTGTGTGTGTGTGTGTGTGTGTGTGTGTGTGTGTGTGTGCATATAAAATTCTGAGGGGTGAATTTTTTATTTAATCATTTTCAATATTTTGGTTAGGGTATCAGTGGAATTTTGGCAGACGAAATGGGTTTGGGTAAAACTGTACAATCCATAGCGTTCTTATGTCATGTTGCCGAAAGATATTGTAAGTTAATGAATACGTTTACTATTTTTTTTATAGCTGTATGAACAATATACTACAACTTATTGAACTAATGTTTTTGTAGCTGTGTGGGGACCATTTTTAATTATATCACCGGCATCAACGTTACACAATTGGCAGCAAGAAATGGCACGATTCGTGCCAATGTTTAAAGTAGTTCCGTATTGGGGCAATCCGCAAGAACGAAAAATATTGAGACAATTTTGGGACACTAAAGATTTGCATACAAAAGAGGCTTCATTTCACGTAGTGATAACGAGCTATCAGTTAGTCATTACCGATTACAAATACTTCAACAGAATAAAATGGCAATACATGATTTTAGACGAAGCTCAAGCCATAAAAAGCACCAGCAGGTTGGTGCTTCTTAATTTGTACATTTATATTTTAAACGCACCATGATTTACTATATGGCCTTTACAGTATGAGATGGAAGTTGTTACTTGGATTCAGTTGCCGTAATAGATTATTACTCAGCGGAACACCTATTCAAAATAGTATGGCAGAATTATGGGCTTTATTGCATTTTATAATGCCCACATTGTTCGATTCCCATGATGAATTTAACGAATGGTTTTCCAAAGATATCGAAAGTCATGCTGAGAATAAAACTGGAATCGACGAGAGTAATATATCCCTTTATTTATTTATTCTTTATGAAACGGTATGGTAAAACACTATTCAACATTGGATGACTTTTATTCGTTTTGTTTAGAGCATTTATCAAGATTGCACATGATTCTGAAGCCATTTATGTTACGTAGAATAAAGAAGGACGTAGAGAATGAATTGTCCGATAAGATTGAAGTGATGGTGTACTGTCCTCTTACTACTCGTCAAAAGTTACTTTATTCCGGTAAGGGAATAATATTTTCATATAGATGCATTTAAATCTACATTTCCAACGAGTGAAGAAAAAAAAACAATATATACCTATATATTTTCTTTTGCCCAGCATTAAAGAAAAAGATTAGAATAGAAGATTTACTGCATTATACAGTGGGTGGTGGTGACACCGCTACTAACGATAAAAACTTCACATCAAATCTTATGAATCTAGTCATGCAATTCCGAAAGGTAATCGAATTTATTTAAAAATTCGAATATATATCTAATAATGAATTCGCGTACTATAGCAACATTGATTCTAGGTTTGCAATCATCCAGAACTGTTCGAGCGTAGAGATGCTAAGTCTCCGCTCTTTATGCAGAGCGAATGCTACGAAATGCCTGCATTGCTATACATAAAAGGACTCATGCACCTTTCACTGCCATCCAAAGATCACTTGTTGTATAATAAGCTGTTTATATTTGCTACCGAACACATACATCGAACTCTTCACGGTGGCAGCGAAAGTTTCTCGCAAAACCCATTTTCCTTCAGTAGGTTTATCGACTTGTCATCAATGGAACTAAATAAAGTGTTCGTCGCCGGTATTCTATTCAGGTATACAGCTGTTTATACGAAACGTTCAACATTGGAAGTTTCGCGGCATTTATTCCTCTGTTTCAATGTAGATTGTGTCAAGCAACCATAATGGAGAGCAGAATAAAAATGATGCGCTACTGGGAAGATTGGAATGCCGACGAACGAACAAATATACCGTCGAACCAAATATTCCTGTTACCTAGAAAAATCGACACTTCGTCGCGATCGATGCAGGATTTAATATTTACGCGAAAAACTGTCAGGGGTGAACCTGTATATACGCATTCGACACATGTAATTCATTCAATGCCCGAGACTGTGGCGCATCGGATTTTGCGAAGCAGCAAAAAGGCAGCCAATCAATTAATAAAGGTTTCGGTCACTTGCGAGTTACCTTCTCCCGTTGTTAATTAAAACGTCGAATTAATTGAATATATTTATTGCAGAGAATAATCCTTCCTCCTACCAAAGCCGAACAAGAAGAATCAAAGGTGACATTGTTGCCGGAACATCCACATCGGCCAAGATCGCCCATTATGCGACACTGTCAGCAAACCACCATTCCATCTTTTATCTCCGAGACTTATCCAAAGGTTGTTAATCTGGCACGGCAAAAGAATATAGATTAATGTTGCTTCCAGTAGTAATGACCTACGAACGAATATTAATTGCAGGTGCAAGTTAGCCCCCGAAAACTGTACGTAAGCAGCAGCTCCGCGGCTTGTGCATGGAGAAGACACGAAGAATGTGGTGGGAAGTTTGGTCAACGACTTCTTTGGCTTGGTTGCGGACGCACTTTCTCTGTCTCATCGTTGCAAGATAGTTCCAGTTGTTGTGTATCGGAAACGACGTCAACGTTTGCCGTTGAACCACGCGGTGGAATATCCGCGTGCACTCCCATAAACGGATGGTCGAATATTATAGTCCCAGGCAAATATTTGATTCACTGTATTCCTGAAATATTTCTTAATCGAACTCTTATGAATATTTTTTCTTTCCTGTTCTCCCTTCCAGATAAACAAACTTTGGTAACAGATGCAGGCAAACTCTCGGTTTTAGACAGTCTTCTGCGACGTCTTAAAGAACAGGGCCATCGAGTTCTGATATACTCCCAGATGACTAAAATGATTGATTTATTGGAGGTATCTTAATGCAATTTCGATTTTCGATGATACAGTAATTTGTGAAAAAACTAAACAAAAATGTTAATAATCTTGTAATTACAGGAATACATGTATCATAGGAAACACACTTTTATGAGATTAGACGGTTCTTCAAAAATCTCCGATCGACGAGATATGGTTGCAGACTTTCAAAAGAGGTAACTCTTAATCGGTCTTTTTATTCCCCCTTTCGTAAAACAGAATTCGAGATTCTGTCCTAGTACTTCGAATATAATTGGCATATAATTTTCTGCCGGTTAAAAATTGTAATATCTACCGATCTAAACGAGCGTCGCCGTCTAATTTAACGAGGATAGATCGTTAATAAACTGAACGAATTCTTTCCCGACGCTGCTTAGAATATGTATCAGCCACGCATCGCGTTGCATGTCTAAAATGTTGCCTGCTTCTTAGCATGTCGTTCCATCGTTCACTTGCGCATAACTAACAGGCGAATTAATTGGCGAACCGTCCCTGCCTCGTAGACAGCTGCGGTTTTGACTGCCTGCTACGAATACACGATTCTAATAAAGGCGAGTTGTCATTTTTTTTTTTTTTTTTTTGGATCCGTACCGTTACACTACAACGTGTCTTATCAGAAATTAATTATTCCGTCAGAAAGAAAGAAAAAAAGGGAATTGATTGAAAATATTGAAGGGGAAATATGGGGAAAAATTTCTCTCCGCATAAATCAGCATTTTTTCAGGGTGTAAGACCGAACAACAAACGTAATTGAATAGTCCTAATTACGCACGCAAGAAAATTAATTCGGCCCTGCGTATTTCGTTCTGGAAACCGTCTAACTGCACCAGCAGCGTTTCGAATTAATTTACATACGAGACGCGTCCCACTCGACCGTTCGATCTACGTGAACTGTTTCATGTTTCAGGGCGGACATATTCGTCTTTCTGTTGAGCACCCGAGCCGGAGGATTGGGAATAAACCTCACCGCCGCAGACACGGTTAGTAACTTTATCCTATGCTTTATCGGCCAGGTACCTTGTACGTATTCGTCTTACGAATTCACGAAGCCGACTGTCCGCCCCTTATTTATTCCTTCGACGTTCAGAGTAAATAGCTCGAAGCTTAGGACAATTGTAATTGATTGGGAACGAACGGGCATAGCGTGAGGGATCACCATTCGTTTTGATTGTTTCTCGCGGAGACAACGTTTAATCGTGATACTCGTCATCGATTTAACAAGACCCGGAACGTGCCTGATCCGATGTGGTTTTGCCAGATATTTACATGGAACTTACATGGAGCGAAGAAAAACGCACACTACTTCGTCTGACTACGCTCGGTCTTATGGAAATTAGTTGAATATATTTGTCGAAGGAATTTACGTCATCTGTGAACGCATATCATTACGCCGTACTAATAGAATAATCGGGTGAATCAATCTTTCATAACGCAAGGCAGTATTGATCTATGAGACAATCCAATTGTGAATTCTCGTTATGTATAACGTAACTTCCTGTCGTCCGGAGAAAGTGTATCAGTGGGATCGTGTAGCCCGATTGCGGACAACGCGATACGACAGATTAATGGTACAATCGATAAGATTTTTTGGTCAGGGTCGTCCCCCTGCATTGCCGAAAGTGCACGAACTGTCTACCGCAGGTATGCATTTGCACGGGCTATTTGCATATGCCCCCGTTCGAACATCTGCGGTACAAAGAAGTGGCCCGATTTAGGGCGTACATAGATAGTGTTAATTCTAATTCCAATTTAACTTTAACAGTAATATATTTCTTCTTCCAAGGTAATCTTTTACGATAGCGATTGGAATCCAACGGTAGATCAGCAGGCCATGGATCGTGCCCACAGATTGGGACAAACGAAACAGGTTACAGTTTATCGATTAATTTGCAAGGGAACTATAGAGGAAAGGATATTGCAGCGCGCCCGAGAAAAGAGCGAGGTCTGTTTCAACGAACGAAACTATGCTATCCCCAAAATGCAATCCTTCGTCAAATGAAATATACGTATACGTAATTAAAATTCGTCTAGATACAACGCATGGTAATCAGCGGTGGAAACTTCAAGCCTGACACCCTGAAGCCGAAGGAGGTCGTTTCCCTCTTATTGGACGACGAGGAAATCGAAGCGAAATGTAAGCATTCTATTGAGGGCTTATCAGAGCGTTAATTATAAAAACCATTATGATACGCGTAACTTGGTAATCCCACTGAATGAAAGTTTGAAATGTATTCTCGTGCTGGGACGCGCGTCGGCATGCAGAAATATATTCGTTGAGAGAGTTAGAACGACAGAGGATAGGGGGGAAGGAAAGAGCGTGGTAGCAATTACATTATGCTCGTTAGCTTATGCTAATGCCCTAATAACGAATAATAAGAAGAAAGAGAAGTAATGAACGTCCCCGTACACAAGCCCGTGTGTTCGTATATTCTAGACAGCCAACGGAGCGAGGAGAGAAAGCAGCACGCGGAGGATGCCAGGTCTGAATCGAACCTATACCACAAGGAGAGAGACCGGAAGAGGAAGTTAACCGCGCTTCCTGTCAAGGTAAGCCTGGCGCCCTTAAAGCCGCTGACTTTTTCTTCGTCTTCGTCTTCGTCTTCGCCTTCGTTCTCTCTCCCCACCACGTTACTCTGATAAATCTTTTCTTCTTATCCGAAGACACCTGTCCCATGTTTCATGATACACGTAACATCGTTTATCTGACTTTGGAATATTTTACTTCAATCAGGGCGATGCAAAGAAACCTTGCCTGGTCGACGCGAACGGAGACAAAATTGATGACGGCATCCAGATGAATTCCAACGAGGGCGGTCAGGTTCCCGGCGGTATTCAATCGTATCAACTGAACAATCATCAGCAGATCCTCGATAACGCGGACGACTACAGCGTACCAACGAGCCCTGCCAAATCAGAGGTACATACGTGCTGGCATAATTTCACAGCTAATAGATTCATAAATGCACGAGCAATAGTAACGGGATTAACGAGCATTGAATTGTTCGTCACGTTTAGGACGAAACCAGCAACGACGGTCTGGTTGTCGACGTCGACGGTCCAGTGGGATCAACTTCCGGGGACTCGAGACAGTCACGTGCGAGCCAATTCGCAGATCCTGGAAAAGTCAATCGTCTCGATCATCACGTGTCGTTCAGCGGCGGGGCCAGTATTCGAATGAGACCCACGATCCGTGGTACGAGTAAGAGAGGCAGACCTCGAGGTTCTCGAAGAGGTGGACCCGTTGGTGGAAAGGGTAGAGGTGTTCTTCTACTTCATCCGCCGTCCAAGGGTCTTGGGAGCGATCCCCAATCGCCCGCGTCTTTATCTCCGACCGGCAGCAGCAGTGCAATGAACGATCAAACTCTGCAACACGGTAAGTGGCACGAAAACTTGCTGAATTTGTGGCCGCGCGCACACGTCGAGGCTTACCGAAAGATTTCGTTCCGATGCTTGTTAAATCGGGCCAAGGATTCTTGCGCAATGGGCGTACGGCAATACAGATCGAATCGTTTGCAGCAGTACGCTGGAACAAGTAGAGATTTATTACCGATACTCCGAGAACCGTGACAGTGTCCGTCGATGAATATTTAAACGTGCAGTTCGCGCGCAATATTATACGCGACAGTACGCGACAGTACGCGACAAGCGTTCCAAGTCCACGAATCGTATAAAACGTGGATAATCGACCGGGTCAGCATTTACCCTGCACCCCAATCTATATCTCCGCGATACGTATATAAGCCAGAGAAATTCGCACTCCATCCATCCGCGCCCTCCTTCGAAATTCTCACTCGAAACACGAGCTTAAATCGCCGAGAAACGAACGCTGACCCCGTTACTGTATCCTTTGATACGACTTAAGCGGATTAAACGCGAGCTCGCAGGGGTCCGGCATTCGAAATACCCCAAATACGAAATGACTTTTCGTGACGCACCCTCCGATCGATACACCGTTTAATCCGGACTCTTTCATGGATCCAAGGGTTCCCCTATCGCATTGGACAACCACTTGGTACGGTTCTCATGGGATATCCCGCTCTCGGCGCAAAAAGAAAACGCTCCCGGGTCCCTTGGCTGACGTGGGTCCATCGAAATTCCCTCGCGGTTACACATGGCCGGTATTGCCACGAACAGTTGGCGCCCTTCCTGGGGATACACGATTTCACCCTTCGAGATGTACGCACCCTCTCTTTCTCTCCGCGTGACTCACCTTTCCGCTCGCGGTTTTCATGCAGCGCATTCAAGTGCTGTTCCGCGTCTTCTGGGACGGGGTTGTCTTGGTTTTCTCTGATGGTCCGAAAGTGGTCGTGTTTTGGCCGGCAGGGGATGGAGTGCGTGGAATAAATTGAACAGGCTGATGGACCCCCGGCGGGGTTTTATCTGTTCGTTTTTCGTTTTTCGCTGTGGTTACTTGCGGGAGTGGTCAGATAATCTACAGATATATATGCTCACGTATATTCTAATAATGCGAAACGGAGGAAACTAGATCGGAGCTATAAATATTTAAGGTCTGCTCTTTGTTATTGCCACAAACGCTTCCTCGTATTATTCGTAACATTTCTCTGAACAAATCGAACAGTCGGACGCTCTGAATGTCGAATGAAAATCGCTACGATATAGAATTCTTCGTGCTTCGCATTACAAAAAGGGTTCGTTCGGGACCAACCAAGAATTTCTCCAGGAACGAATATTTCGAGCACCGTGTCGACCATTTTGGAGAACAATTTGGTGCCGCGCCCCTATCGTTGCGTAACTTCTACAGCGCCGTGATATAAGGTGCGAGCGAAGATCAGGTGGGCGAAGAGAAAGGGTGGAGAGCGGGCGGAGAGAGGCGACGGAGAAAAGGAATAGAGAGAAGGCTCGACGAAAGCGAGTAGGTGGCCCTCACGCGACGACGCGTGGACCGAAGTTTACGCGGGCAACGTGCACCTCGTGCCACATATACGGAAAGGAAAGGGGTCGTTCTCTCTCTCCCTCTCTCACTTGTCGTCGACTGGAAGGCGAGCGGACAATAGCAGGTGCGGAGCGAACGCGACAGCTGCGATCGATGATGCTCTTCTTAGGTTTTTGGAACTCGCTCACCCCTCTCCGTTCTCCCTTCCCCTTTCTGATATCGCTATGTTACACTCCTGTCCCCTCATCCATCGCCCGTTCGTTTTTCTTGTCCGCTCATTTCGAGGCTGATCCTTCCTCTGTGATTTGTATCTCTTTTTATTTTCCCAGCTATCCGAGCCCGATGCAATGGCAATGGCGACTTCCCCTCCCCGGTCCCCTTTCTAGAATTTGATTTATCGCGCTGGGTAATTTTATGCGCCCGATGTGTGCGCATCGTTTCTCAGAAAATTTCAAGGTACTGTCCTTTTCCTTGGAAATACCTGCAGCCGCTGTACCGTTCTGCGGGCGAGAGAAAGACGCGTGGTCCATGCATCCCTGAATGCCAGGAATACGATGGTCTCTGCTCTCATTTCGATTGATAAAATTCAGGCGCCTGCACGGATGTTGGGTTGAAAGTTGATCTACCGACAAATACCGCGAGGCCCGTTAAATCTCTCTTGCTACGGTATTGCAATGATAACGGGTATTTTCAATCTTCTCCGAGCGTCGGCTGAGCATTGGGTTTCATTGTTTCAATTGCGAACGCTCGGGTACGATCGTTTCCATAATTCTTTCGATACGGCCAAGGTAAGGTACACCCTGGCCGTGGTTCCACGAGACCCGGCCACAACGTCCAGGGGGGTGAATTTCGTGGTTTCGTGCCGTACCTCACCGTGCCGCACCGTGTCATCCTGCTCGTCCGCATTGCTTCCATCATATTTCCGTGTCGTGTAACGGAAAGTAATTCCAACCAGTTCGAGAGCATGAGACAGCTCCTATAGGTACGAGCTTCCTACTTCCGCCGCGACCCGATCGTCCGTGATCGAGCTCGATTCTCTCCTTCTGGTTAGGCAATCTATCGCGAGACGTATCGAATCGACTCGAGCGGAGAAGAAAGAAGAAGATTTTTTGAAAATAAATCGATAACACCATAATAGTCGTGCAACGAATAAATCCATGAAGTGTCGCGTTCAACAACCGCAACAACACTCCGACCGTTTACTCAGTTCCTCGCCAAGCGTCCCGCGCTATCCAGGCACACCTTTTTCCCACCCCGAAACCTCGTCCTCCGGCGTTACGATAACGAGAAACGGACGATTCATTATCCTCATTGGCACCGAACGACGGTCGTTTAACCGGCGGGGCACCGGCGGGGCACCGGCGGGGCACCGGCGGGACAGCGGCGAAACTATTTCATTGTCCCCGCTTTAGAATGCAATAATTTTCTACGGTTCCAGGGTGCCCGGGGCGAGAGAGCGTCTCGAGGCACCGCGAAAGAGACGCCGCACTTGGGCAAAGGGGCGCGAGAGTTCGGCTCTGCGTCGCTCGGCTGAGATACGGCAGGATAACGCTGGCAGATAGGACGAGGCAAGGATATTGCCAGCCGGACGGTCGGCATTCCGCGGATCCTCGCGTTCCATTCCCTCCTTTCGCCCATCCAGCTACCTCGAAACTTCTCGAGAACCCTCTCCTCTTCCTTGCACGGCCGCGCCAGGGCTCTATCTCCCGCCTGGGATCTCACCCACGCGTGCTTTTTCGCGAGAATCACGGCCCCTCGATGGCCGAGAATGTTCCGACCGAAAATCTTTCATAGAAAAGCTCGGTCCCACTCGTGCGACGCTTGGCGCGGACGCTGCTTGGATTTCGGCTTACCGACGGACCATATGGACGAATATTTGCGCTGCTTTGCGAAGTTTTGGAGGAGGTTAATTTAAACGCGCGTTATTTACGCGGTTCGTATCGCATATCGTTCTATTATCTGGCGAATCTTTTACGTTACGTCGCTGTATTTGAATGTACAATATTTACCATTACCATCAGATTAACTCGGTTCAGTTTCGTTTCCTTTACTCCGCGGGCAACGCAGCCCCCCCGGTTTTTGCATCGGAAAATCTATAGAGTTCGCCGTGTTCCGTCCTGTCGCGGTCGCGCTACAACGGCAACCACCGTTTCGTTGTTTCTCTGCGCCACCCTGGAAACCGTAGAAAGTCCTCCGCGTCAGCGCCTCGCGGCAGACGTACACGCATACGCCTACAGGACTCCCCAGCCTTTGTCGCACGGAGGACCTCGCGCGCGCGTTCGACAATCTCCGCCGGGGCACTCCTGCGAAATCTCGCCTCTAGAATCGCGTGCACGGAAAAGCTGGGAAGCACCCGTGTAACGAGGAAACTGCGCAGTCCCTCGAGCTTTTCTCACCCTGTTGCTACCTTTTGTTCACGAGTGGCCACTCGAACGTCCTCGCCGCGGCGATGGTGGTTTGAAGTGCGCGTTCTGAAAGGATCGAGAACGTGCCAAGGAATGTCGACGACTCGACGAGCGGAACGTGTGCGACGGGAGGAATAAAGGAAGGAAGAGAGGAAAGAGGATAGAGTGCAGATCCTCTCTCGTACATCCTTGCTCGGCTACTGACCTTCGACCCTGTCACTCACACACACACCCCACCCCCCCACCCCCCTCCTCCTTCCTCTTCTTCTTCTTCTTCTTCTTCACCGGCGAGGAGAACTTTTCTCCCTCGCTATCTCATTAAATTCTTCTTTTCCCTCGCGTCGTGCTCGTCCTCGTGGCCGGCTCCTGTGCTTACGATCAGCCGAATAGATGCCGTGGCACGATCCTGGAGTTTGTCTTCGTTCCACACCGCGGTGTACCGGTGAATAACCGATTAACTGGTCAGACCACTCCACGTTAAATGGAGGGCCCTTCTGGTACCCTGCATCTGCCATTATAATCGTGAAAAGTTGCAGGGGCCTCGCGCGTTCGTCCCTTTTTCCCGCGAAATGTCTACCGCCGGGGGTATGCAGCTCGTTATCCGAAGGCCTGCGCCTCGTTCGCTCGTCGAACAATTCACTTCGACGATTCCGTTCGAACGATTGCGGGGACACTCAGTTCGCTAGTCCGACGAACCGCGTCGAAGTGCAAAGCTACGGAAAAAAACAATCCTTGCTTAACGTTCCAGGAATCCAAGGGACTGCCGGTCCAGCGGACGGCGACGGCCCGAGCACGGTGGGTCCTCTGGGACCTGTCGGAACATTGGGACCGCTTCCTGGACGAGGAAGTGCCCCGACGATTCGACGCGGCCCGGGCCGACCACGATTAAGGCCGACCGGTCCCGGGCATCAGGGATACCGCAATCCTGGACACCATCACGCTAGAAAGGTTCAACGACCCCTTCCGGTTCCCCTAAGATCTCAACAGACCATCGCCACCGTGAATCAACAGAAATCGACGGCGCAACGAGCCTCCGGATCCGGCGCGTCGATCTCCTCCGGCACATTAAACGCGACCCCGTCGTTCCAGTCCGCAACGGGCGAGTCCAGGCCGTTCGGTTTTTACACGCAGCAACAACAACAGCAACAGCAACAGCCGCGCGGTTCGTCCTAGCTCCCGGAGGGAGAGTTCCTCCGAGTGATCCTCGAAGGAGATTCGTGAACAGTCCGCGGATTGGGAAGTCTCGCGAGATGTCGGTGGTGACAGTTGAACCGGAATCGCGTGCTACTGAAACAACATTGACAGAGGGTGACGCGCCACGGGGCCCGACGAACGAGTCGTGGGAGAGAATCGATTCACAGAATGCCTCTTTTAACGAAAGCCCGTCGCCACTTTCGTATCCGACGATCTTCGAACTACGGGATTCTTCGATGGACGAGAGTGGATTGATCTTTCGACGAATATCGGATAGTGTGTTCAGCGATAACGAACGAGCAACGTGGACAGCCTGTACCACTTGTCTCGTTGCTCTGTTATTGCCGTTAATTTTTTTTTTTTTTCCTCCTTTTTCTCCTTCCCTGGAACCCTGGACACGATTTTTTTTGTAGGAACAGACGCTACACGCGCGAATTCTACGGTCAAATAGTGCAGTGGAAATCTTTCGAGGAACTCTCGGTGCTCGTTCGTCGACCGTCTCCCTCTGCACCGGGTGAGATTAGCACGAGGTTAGTGGTGTTAGATGTTAATTAGGTAGCACGGCGAGGATGTCTGGAGGACATTCGAATTTGCACCCGGATCATCGCGTTACGGTGAAGAGACAAATCGCGCGAACAGCGACGGTGAAGCGAAATTTGGTTAGACGAATGGGGGAAGCGGAAAAAAAAAATGAATAAATAAAAACGAATGGAAGGATCTTTATCGTACAAGCACCCGCGTATTTTAAACGATTTCTGAGAGAATGTGCTGGTAGAATGATCGACGAATTATTTAAGGATATGTAAAGTATGTGTATAAAAGGAAACCACTTGTCGATAATATTGAATAGACCGTTAAGGAACAATTAAAGTCGCGCGCATCTTCTTGAGGATAGGGAAAACGATGAAAAGAGCAGCAAAAAAAAGAATCGAAATCGGAGAAATCAGTGGAACGTAAGTTAGCCCTGAAATTGCCAACAGGGCGAGCGTTATCGTTTAGGCAATTTGTACAAATTAATCGCGCCACTCGTTATTAGGTACTTAATGAAATAGAACAAGTTCGAGCTAGCTGGATTAGATGCAAGCGAAATTCAACGAAGAAACGAAACTCGCGGCCGAGAGCGAAAAGGTGTAGGAACGTGAACGTTGGCGAACACGAGTGGACGAAAAAATCGATCGATTCGGGCACGATCTCCAAAAGGATGGATAGAGGAAAGAAAAAGAGAAAAGTCTTGCCGAGAAATTGGGCTGTGCGGTTTCGAGCGACACAGCGTGAAACAGCTTTTAGATTTTGTTTCGCGATCGATTCTTCCTCGCGATTAGAATCGTTCGATCGACGAAATGAAAGTGTCGAGGTGTAGCACGAAATTCTAACGAATACCGAACGAGGCCGATCGTCGAGCAATCGGGTAAAGGGAAGGTAGAATGGACACCTCCCTTTTTTCAAATTTTTTTTTTTGGTATTTCGTTCGCCCCTAATCGCGACCACGATTGCTCGCACGATACGGATACGAAGGAAAAGGGACGCTGGACTTCGTACTTCGTTGGTCCTCGTCCCGTTCACCTCTCTCTCCTTGCCTGTCCTGTCTCTCTTTCTCTTTCTCTCGACGTATTACAATTTCTCAAACGCTGTAGCATTGTTTCGTCATTAGGCTCGGTTAGACGATATTTTTTATGCGCGTTATGGACCGTCATTGCGTCGATTCGATTTGTAAGAAAATGGTATTTATATTAGCAATAAATGATTCGGATGACCGCTAATGTATATTCAATTGTATCTCATTCCAAACCTTCGTTTATATTTTATTATATAATGCTACTAAAATTAATTTCAATTTGTAACTAAATTTACTGGGAAGAACAGGCTTTTAAATTTATTAAAAGAATTTTAAGAAAATATTTGGTTCTTTCATTTAAGCAAATGAAATTGATGTCTCGGGAAGCGCAAAGTTTCGTTTGCAGTTTCGCCCGCGAATTTCAACTACAATAAGGGGAGAACAAAATGCTGGACAACAAAGGAAAAGGGGAAATTTATTTCTTTTTCACGAAGATAAGATTCCTAAGTCGTTTCGTTTATTTTCAACGGTGAATGCCTTGCGTTGCTACGTGCGCGTTACGACTGTTCGGCTGCCGGTTTTTGCGACGATACACCGAAGTGAACGAGGTAAATGAAGTTAAATGGATGAACGGTGAATAATGGATGAACCGATGCTAGTATCACCGACGTACGAACGTGTCGTTCGCTTTTTATCTTGCTCTCGGCGCAAGGCAAACGACGGGGAAACTCGAATACAATTTGAGCCTGGTCAATTGCAAATCAGGTACGTGTACAACAATTCGCGTAATTGGTCGATCTTGAAATTCAATATTTCACTATCGACTGGCGAAGAAAGTGGAAAAAGAAAAATTCGCGGAGCCGTCATTCCCGCGAAATACATGTGCGTTCCTAATTATTGCGAATAAAATGGGCGCGCCTATATTTACTCGCGAATAAAACGATATAATTGATTGAACTCATCGATTAAATTATACTGACAAAGTGAGGATGAAAGGACGCTGCAGCAGCTTCGATACACATTGTAACTCATTGGTGTAGACAGCCGCGTCTACAGTGGAAGATGTCAAGAGAAAGTCAGACAGTTCAGGGTTT
Source organism: Nomada fucata (assembly GCA_948146005.1). Taxonomy (NCBI): domain Eukaryota; kingdom Metazoa; phylum Arthropoda; class Insecta; order Hymenoptera; family Apidae; genus Nomada; species Nomada fucata. The sequence continues at coordinate 20,146,683 of OX411280.1, forward strand.
TAAATGTTCCTTTACGGCACGATTGATCGCGATAAAAAATTAAACGAAAATAAAAGAAAGTCCAACGGGAAATCGTTAAGTATCATTGCACAGCGACGAATCGATACTGCTGACACTGCTCCAAGCCGGTGGAGTGAAAATTGCGACGGCGTTTTCAGCCGTGCACCGCTTTCTACGCTTATTTACAGTCCGGCGAGAAAATACGTACATAGCACGCGACCACGGAGAACCTGTAATTCATTTGAAACAGTTATTACCAAATTATCGACCACGGTTTACCGTCATCGGGTTCCATTAAATCGTGCACCCAATTCCAATTTTACCAACGAGAGGATGGATCGAATTTTCAGTTGTCCGGCTTCGACCCTGGAACTACCAAGGAAGTCGAAACGACTTGCTTCAGATTTCTTGCTCTAAAATTATCAACGCACAGGCGTCGTTCTAGTTATTTGCGGTGACTTTTAATAAGACAGAATTATATGTCTCTATTTAATGTCCATTCGACGACTACCGTAGTTCCAATGTTAATTTAATTTTGCCAAACGATTTGACCGGGTGTTTTCATCCGTCGTTACTTCTATACGTATAATATAATAATATTCATTCAAATGCCTGTAGATACATTGAATTGTCCGTTTTCCATTTTCATTCCATCGGCGTTTCGTCCACGTCGCAGGGAAACTCCGTTCGCCGAATCTCGAGCCGTCGCCGGGTGGCCACCGCGGCTTTATCATCGTCGATTCGCACGTAGCCGCGCGAAAGAAAAGAGGAATTCTTCGGAATCGAAATTCCAGCACGACTCGAGGAGACGCCGCGACAAAAGACGACAGAGGCATGTCTGAAACCCGAGGGCGATGATCATCGACGCGAGCAAGCTGGCAGCTGCTGGCCGTGGTCGCGTCATCATCTGCGTGATTGCCTTCGACGCTGATCATTCTCGCTCCTTCGAAGACACAGGGCCAACGAGGTTGCCCGATTCCCTCGGGATCGTTACAATGTAATGCATCGTCCGCGTCGCCGTTCAAGCGGCTCGGTCACTGCACGATTATTACGTTTCCGTTTACCCGCCTCCTTTTTTTCCTTCGTTTCGATTCCCTGTTAGCAGTCCCCGATCGCCGGGACGAATAGAAGCCCCCCGTGGGCCTCAATTATCGTCACACCTGGGGAACACATTGTGCCGATGCCGCGGCTCGATTCAACCTACGTAGACAATTTTCCTCCGCATCGCCGTGATTTTCATCGGCCCTTGCGTTCTTTACGATTACTGGGCTCTTGGAGTCTCGCAGGCGCAAACGTTCGATAGGCGAGCACTTCTGAGCGTTCCGTCGAGAATAATCGATGGACGGTGGTTTCTTCGATTTCTTTTCATCGTCGAAGGAATTTTTACGTTGCTCGTTAGAACCGTCGTATATTTTCGTCGGAAGAGTTGCCGCTGCCGACGAAACGTTATCCAGGCCCTTTCTGTACTCGCGCAAGGAACTATGGGCTGCGAAGTGGAACTAATAGTGACAGCTGGAGAAATAAATTGTTCCATCGATGCGACAAGGCGGTGAGGTCGTGGTCTGTCATGCCAGTGTTCGGCTGCCTTTGTCCGGGCGAACGAAAACAGTGATTTGTTCTCCTTTGAAAAATCGTGGCGTCTATCCCCCTCCTTCTCTCAGTGTGTGTGTGTGTGTGTGTGTGCGCGCGCGCGCGCGCGAGATGATCGAACGGGCCCATAAACGTTCAGCAAAATGGACGTGCGAGCACGATTCGTGGAATCGCGGTAAAATCGACGCAAACGCGTCCAAGTACTCGGCAGTACTCTGGCCCCTGCCACCAACATCTTTATTCCGTGGTGTTTAACACGTGGACTGTTAATGGCGGGAAGGGACCGCACGCGAAAGACGAATATGTATAATTAAGCGCCCGCATGTATGTTATGCAGACTGCCAGTTCACGAAGGTCGTACGAGCCCGAGCAGTTCGTACAGAAAAGGGGAAAAACTGGCGAACACCTATTGGAAACCAAATGCGATTTGCAACCTGAGAAACAACTGCGACTTGCCTCACCTTGTGTGCAGCCATCACGCGCGCCATTCGGGAAGAGATATTGGTATTCTATATTTATTGTCTATCGTATGCTATGGGGCTGTACGATGAGCCCGTAACAATCGTAATAATAGTAATAATCATTCAACGGGAATACTGCGGCGCCAGCTTTCATCTAAATTGTCAGCTGCTAAATAAAAGTGTTGTCCCAATAAGAATACGAGGGTTTGACGAATAATCCAGTTAACGGGGACGGTGAGAAGAAACGTTCCCACTACCGCAGAGGATACATGCTTCCTTTTTTTACTCGCTCCGAACAAGGAAACCAGAAGCAATCATTGATTGCAAATTCAACAGACGAGCTTCACGCGACGGAATACCACGAATACGAAATTCTCTGTCGCGCGAAGCACCGAATTATCCTCGCTAACTTCTCCCTTTCTTTACAAAGAAAAAAGGAAGGAAAGCAAGCCGTTCTCCATAAGCAACCAAGTATGCAACACAGCAATCTCGAAACCAAGCTATCGAGCAGGAGCAGCCGCGTTAAAGGTGTACAATTTTCCAATCGATCAGCCAGGGGAAAAGTTCGTGGAGGGAAAGAAAAGAAGCGAGACGAATTCAGAATCGACGAACCGGACCCGATCAATTTTATGTCCTCTGGATCAACCGATTGTCCGGCACAGTGGCACGAAAGAGACAGAGAGAGAGAGAGAGAGAGAGAGAGAGAGAGAGAGAGAGAGAGAGAGAGAGAAACGAGAAGAGGAGAGGACCAAGACCTTGTGATGCACCTGCGCTCAGGTGTACGTCCGCACCTTCCATCCGCGCGTGCAATGCATCCCCCTTCCATCATTTCTTATCTCTCCTTTACTCTTTCTCCATCCGTCTCCCTTTTCATCTCGCCTCTTCATTCTTTCCCCCTTCCTTTCTTTCTCTCTCCTTCGTCTCTCACTTGCCACCGCGTGCTTTCTTCTCGGCAGGCCGAATCTTACCTGGCACATTGTGACTGGCTCCGCGAATCGATCGACCATGTTAATCCTTAGTTAAGGACTCCACGTTGGCGTTTAGCGATTAGTTTCGACTCGCTGGAAGCAAAGTGTAATTGCAATGAAAGCACCAACGTGTATCTTATGTGAAAGGTCTGTCGAGTGGTGTCGATTTATAGGTAACAGCGTTGCTATCGAATTCGTGTTGCAATTTTTTAACTTGCCTTTATAATTAGTGACCCGCTTCAGAGAAATTTTCGTGCAACCAAAGTGGCGATAAACTCGTCGATACTGGTATTTTTGGCGTCGCGTTAACATCCGTCGTGGCCAGGTGTGCCCCGGTAATTTGCGCGTGGGTGTATTCTCGTATTGCTTCAATGTGAAGACACGCTGGCCCACGTGGACCCAAGAAGTCGGTGCACAGTTCGCGAACTGGTTTTGGGGGAAAATATTTTACGCCGCGACGAACGGAAAGTGGATAGAAATTTGTGGCTAGATATCGCGGCTCTTAAAAACAGATGATTCTATGAAAGATTCGCTCAATTGCTGTATAAAAAGAAGGGGGGCGGGCCAAATGTTTGGGATAATAATAATTTCTCTCTACCAATGCTAATCTGAAATGAATGAATTGTCGACGAACCATTAAATTCAAAGAAAAGGGGAAAACTTGAGGAAACATCTAGACTTCACTAATCCACTTAATTATATTTCATGCGAAGCTGCAAAACTATCGACAATAAGTAATGAATACCTGCGCGTAATCGTTTTTCGGAGAAGTATCTGTGTCAAACGCGGCGAGGAATAGAAAGCACGTGCCAGACAATGTAACGAGCTTGTAAATTAAAAGCGTGACGAATAGAAACTGGTCTATTAATATGTATGAACGTAGCCTGGCATTTAATATATACTCCTACGATATTAAAACCGTGACGGTGAGCAACGATGAAACGGTTCCTTCGTCGCGAAAACGGCGTGGTTCTCACGATACCTTCTGTCACAATGCGTCGTAGCGGGATCCAATGGATCGTGATCTAGATGCGATCGTAGCGAAACGAGTGGCGAACTACGTGCAATATAATCCGACAATTCCTTTCAACTTAATTAAATCCAAATTGATTTACCCGACCGAGATGTTTCTTCGGCAAACATGAATGACGAATCGGTGACCGATCGCCGACTCGATCCGGGTGCCAGGAGATGTAGATCGATTATTCCTCCAGTAGAAAGACCGTGAGATGAGGAATCGAGTGTCGAAAAGAAACGAAGGAAGAGCAATTAGTCATACACTGTCCGGCGGCATTCCTTTCGAATTCCTCGAACAGAGTCTGATTGGTTCATTAAACCAAGCAGAGGTGTAATCGATTCACGATCTCCACGAGGACACGGTGCAACCACGACTGACAGGTGTTCCGTTCGATGGCGAATAATTTTCATCGTTTCTTGGAGGTCGTCGACAAAATATCCAAGAACTGCCGCGGCACCCAGACCTGGGCTGATCTCCGTTTCCTTGATAGGTCTCCTGCTTGAAATTAATTTCGGCGTCCCTTCTCGATCAACGTCCGCGCCTGCGACGGCAGTTTTTTTCTCGACACTAATTGACCGACCATTAAGTTCTCGTTGAGCTGTGTCGCTAAATGACGAGGAGGGTACAAGTTCAACGTGCTTCCGGGCGACGTTTCTACCGTGCCCGATAACGATCCGAGGATCTCGTTCGATGACAAGGCTGGAATATATTAGATTCGTTTTCTCGCCAGGTGCGATTACTCAGATGTTAAGGTAAACAGATAGTTATTCGCGAGTCGTAGTTCCCGAATATCCGTACGGATCGTCTTTAATGTCTCGACGCTTCGTTTCTAGAATATCGTGAGGCTAATTCGATTGCAATTTCGATACTGCGGGGGGAATCAGAGCGGACGGGTCACATCAGGCATATCGGACGAGCAAAAGATTTACGAGTTAACCGAATCCGTAGGTTTAAAGCAGCGCGTTTCCGCGAACGGACAGGAAATTATCCTGAAGGATCAACAGGTGAGTCGTCGCGTATAGAGGAATATCTCTCCTGGTCGAGTATCTCACTTTGTCGAGTGAAATGTGGACGCTTCTGTATCGTCGCTCGATAACGACAGAAAGAGAAAAGTAATGGAAACGTAGTTCAGTATGCGGTTGAAAGATTTAAGAAGGCATTTCCTCAATAAAACCCAGGGGAAAACGGTTGATTTCCAAATTCAACCGTCCTACACCTTAACCCTCTCACCTGAACTCTCCGACCATACCGATGCAATCCGCTTTCACGAAACAACACGGGTGGTGCCTATGGGACCCTAGAACGACGTACACCGTTGGTCACGGTGCTCGACAACCGTTCAAACTTTTTTCGTTACGAAAATTCGGGACCCTTCACGCTGTGCAGGCCGCATTAGAATTCAAGACGTAATTATCGGCAGCCTAATTATAATTTGGGAGGGCTAGAACGTTGAACGTTGCCGGCCATACTGATTTCGATCGCATCAGAAAAGTGGCGAGCCGTGCGTCAGACGGTTCCCAGTGCTTTTCGGTCGGCAATTATAATGTTCTGGTGGGCACGCAGCCGAATCGAAGCTTTTATTTGGCCGTGCCAACGAAAAAGCAACTGAAGCCACGAAATTAGCCGGCTGAAACAGTGCACCTAGCAACCCTTTTGGTCTCGTTCGACTCACCGACCGAACCAGTCGGCGGTTCGAGGAAGGAGGTCGTATCGTGATCCCGATCCGACTGTTCTGTTTCGAAATTTCCCCTCCGACCTGGGTTCGTTTCGTTAAAAAGTTCAAGTTCAGTTTTCTACCCCACAGGTAGTAAAGTGCGAGGATCGTATCACTGATTGTACGATGATATTAATATTCTTTACATTTTTCGAGAGACCTTAGAAATTAAATGTATTAAATAAACTGAATGAGTTTTAACGGAAAGGGTTAAGCCGATGGATCATTATTGGGACGCCAGTTTCTCTAGGCTGTGGTATAAAAAGTGTCGACAAGATATGTAGCTCCATTGAAACGAGGCTTACGAACGTGGCTTCCACTTAAATATTTGCCTACGCAACGAGGCAGCGAGGCTCTTTTATGCCGCATCCATAAACGAATGACGAACGTCCAACAATTTTTGTAGAAACGCTCATTGATTGCATTACGTCGTTCGAGTGTCCGTTGATCGATACTAATATTATCGATACCAATTTTCAATGCTTTTCGAGTTCCACCGGACAAAATTCGTATATCCGGCAGCGGAATAATTTGTGAAGTTATCGCGCAATTGATTTCGTGGCCTGAATATTATTACTATATAGAATCGCATTTACATTATAGCCGATACACACTTCGTTAGCCCAAGAAGGAAATGAAACGGTGAAAATGAACGACGCAAGACTCGCTGAACCAAAGAAGACAGGGGGAAAGGAACCGACTGGCGATGCTATCTGACGAATTAACAATGCCCGAAAAGGTACGAAAAGCAATGGAACGAAGGAAAGGAACCGAGGGGGGAGAAAAGACGAAAGAGAAGAGGATTATCGTATCCCAATTATAATTAATCTCTTGGTAATTATAGGGTTCACTTTATCGCGTGAGATTATTGATACGACAGATGCGGGATTTTAACGCGGCCAATTAGTGTCGAAGAAGCGGAAAGCATATCGCTCGATACAGGCTGCACTGCATACGCGTACCGATACAATCGTGCGAATGCTGTTTATCGTGGATCGCATGGAAAGAAAAAAAGAGAAAAGAAAAAGACCAACTTGCCGACAAATTTGCTTATCAATCGTCATCGCCAAATATATATCCTTTCCCTTGCTACAAATCTTTCAACCTGATCGCCCAACTGTCTCGTACCGGGCTCAACGATCGAAGAACTGATTACAGAGCCGAACGCAATTTCGACCTTTTTAATATTCCGAACGTGGACCATTATTACACGTCGATGCTCCAAAAAATATTGTCAATCCTTCGTCCCATTCCCGCGATCCCATCGATCCCTCCTCGCCTGTCTTTACCTGTACTTCGCATGCGTTTTTCTAGCATCTAGCTGGCCAGCCTCGAAATACAGTTACTACAACGGTCGAACAACGTGGAACAGGTTTAACGTGCTCGCGTTTGACAGAAATCTCGCGGGCTCGTTGTCTCACAGCGGGGACAATTAATGACGTCGTTAAGTCGCGGTGGCTCGTCCGCGATCGTGGAATAAATACTCGCGAGGTTTTCGCGGCTACGCAGCAATGGGGAAGAGGGAACGAAAGAAAAAGAAAGAAAAATAAAGAAAAAGAAAGAAAAACGACGGGAATAGGAGAAGGAGGATCGTTTCTTTCGCGAGCGGGTCAATTAACGGCATCGTTAAGCGACGTGGCTCTCTCGTAACCGCGAGAAAGATTCCATCAAGAGAAATGGAACACCGAGTACACGTATGCAAACGCGCTCCCTTCATTATGAATTAGTTAATAGGCGCGAGGTGAAGAGCCTGCGAGACACCAGGACATTTTTTCGACACTTACGAGACCGCTCGGCGATTAATATTGGAGGCCATTCTTTCGTGGAAACTCCGGTTTCCCGAGCTTGCGTAAATTGCAAATCGTTGATAACTATCTATATAGTCGGAGGCTGGTATTTGTTTGCAGTTTGTACAGTACAAGAGGGCGTTCGATAATATTGAGAATGGATATTGAACGTCCAAGAATATTTGAATAATAATTCTTCTTTCTTAAACTAGTCGGATGGTTGAATCTAGATCCCTGGTACGGGGATTCGAGTCCGGGATTGTCTTTGGACGACAATACACTTTCGCTTTCCGTTTCTGCACGGTGTGCCTCAGCTGCTTGTACAGGTGCGTGTTAGACTGTTAGAATAGAGATTGTCGAAGGACGATAGAAAACCCGAGGCCCGCTTCTCTTCTACCTCACTGGTATAGAATACAAATTGATTTTCGTCCATTAAGTACCTGCTCTCCTTTGCAAGTTCACCGTTGCTGAATACTCCTCTTCGGGTTGTGCTCGTAAAGAGGATAACAGTTTTACGACAGGGTCGCCCAAAATAAAATGAAGTACGACAATATAAGTACAAGCAATAAGGCATTCTCTGGTGCAATTAAAATAACGAAGTGCAATAATTATTTACACGGGGGCGGGGGGGCAATCGAGACGTTTTATTTGGAAGCGGAAATTGACTGCACCCGTAACGTCGTAAGCAATAAATTTACGCAGTCGTACAATACAATGCCACGGTTCCCCGCTTCGCCACCCTGTTTCATTACTCCTTTTATCGCCCCGTCGCCGAGTGCCAAACGAAAACGAACGACAATCCGTTCCTAATAAAGAAGGCGAAAATAATATACCGATGTTGTAATATAAGACGTACGTTGCACGCCAACTTCTTTAAGTGAAAAAGAAGAAAAAAAAGGAAAAGAAGAAGCGCGAGGGGAAAGGGTCGCAGCGAAAGAAGGCTGAAGGAAACGGAGAAAAGGTTGGCCCGGATAGAAGGAGTGCGACCTTGAGGGAAGGTTCCTCGAGCGAGAAACGCCGAAGGGCCTTCCTCGAGAGAACAGCACCGAGGCAGAGGAGGAACTGGGTAGCGAGACGGTGTAGATACGCGTAAGGAAGCGTAACGCCTACGTAGAGCCGAGCCTCTGACTCGCGACTTCCGGTCAAGCGGCAGGAAGCACGCTCGGTGCGTCGCCGCCACCGACGTCGACTTCGCGTCCTTAGACCTAGCCACGAGCTACGAAATATTTATTTAGTCTTCGTACTCGCCTCGAACGCCGTTTTGTCGCGAGTTTCGTAATTAATCTGTCGCGGTCGCGCGGAACGAAACGGGAGAATAGAAAGAGGAATTAATTTTCCGTCATATTTAATCGGCGCAAGAAAGCGTCCGTTATCGCATCCGTCGTGTGTACGCGACGCGGCAACGGTGAATTCTCTTTCTTTTCTCGCAGATAAAGCAAGAGAAGAATTAGTTATTTACCGATCGGGGTTTGCGCTTCGAAATGGTCGTCCGATTAATTGAAGCGGTCTTGGAACGTCGAGAAATTAATCCTCGGGGTTCGAGGATTTCGTGTATGTACTTCGAGGAGCAGTAAAGTAAAGGGATCCCGAAGGTTGCTCATATTTCTATTCGCTTCTTATTCCACGAAATGATCGATCTTTTGCATGGGAGCTTGATTGCGCCACTTTTACGACGCGGACGCGATCGTTCGCGGAGGACGCGTCGGCAAGGAAATGAAAAATCGTTTGGACCGATCGACATCCGGGTTCCTCTTGATTTTCCATCTTGATGGCGGCTCGTTAACGTTAACTCGTTGCTTCACTACGGGCATGAATATAGAACGAAGGGGAATGCCACGAAGGTGGCTTCAACCGTGCATCCGGACGATATAAACGAGAAGCTGAACTTCCTTGGTAGCCGCCTGTTAAAGTTCATCCAATGTCTACGATATTCTTCCAACCCCCGATTGGTATTACTATATTCTAATCGTACCACCTTCGCGGAATCTTTTTACGCGCTCGCTCCTTAAATCCTCCGCGCGAAAGGCAATGGGATTAAAGTTTCGTTTCCCCCGGGCATTGTTCGAGCAGAGGAAACTCAGCCGGAGTTCCCGAAAATGGAGGCTCCGGGCCGAATTGAACGGGAGCTCCTCGAAATCCGACAAACCGCGTCGTAATGGATAAACTTTTCCAATGAAGACGGAAACTTTTCGATGGGGGTACGACTGGATCGAGCAGAGATGGCGAATGGAAATAGGTCGGTCGGTTCAAAGGGAAACTTTCCTCGGCCTTTGATCCGTGGCCGGGAAACTTGGTCGGGTGGCAGAAAGAACGGGCGCCGGTGATAAGAGGGGAATAATTTCTCGTTCGTACGACCGCGCTGCTTCGAATGGAATTATCTCTCGGTCTCGTGCACTCGACAGGAAACCTAATTTCAGTCTTCCTGTCATGGGAAGGCGCGCACCCTGTATCGCGTCTCGTACGAACGCGAATCGGCCTCGACGTCGAGTTTCGTTCGAATCGACAATTCGCCGGGTTCGATTGCATCTGCGAAAGAACCGCTTATCGCGGTCGAATTTCAGGGGAAACAGAATTGCGGAATGAGGATAAATGGTAGGTGTTGCGGGAACAATGTCGCTCCGGACAATCGTGGGAGTCGCCGCTGCGTCAGAGACGAAAGAGGCGGCGCGAATTCGATGCAATGTACGTGCACCTCGTGGCTCGTATCCGAGGCGGGCCGGGAAAGATTAAATCGGCTTGAAATCTGCGGCGCTCGTATGCCTCGATGTCATAATGCTATTAGCGTCGCCGTTTCCCTAAAAAGGTCGATCTCCCGTTCGTAAGTCGGCAATTCGCGTGACACGAATTATCGGAGCAATCGCCGTCCGTGTACGTTGGGTCGTTCGAGGTGAAACGATCTATGTAAGAGAATTAACAGGCGTATTTCTTCCGCGCCTCTGGAAGTTCGTTAAACTTGCGACTCGCCCGGACGAGAGTAGAGATACACGCGCGTAACTAACAGCGCAACGGAACAGTAATGCGACGACCCCGAAGTCCCGGAACCCAGCGGCGCGCCGGTTCATTTGAAAATGAAATAAAATCGCCCAGAGGAGGGGCGGGCACGGGGCCGAGCAAGTTAGCCGAAAATATGGCGACAATTGAACGCGACGAGGGAATAAAGTGATCAAATTTATTATCGCCGTGGAAACGAGCGGACTATACGAATTGGCAAGATCAATTCCAAGAATCAAGAAGATAAGGATCGACTTAACGATCTGGTTTAATGACTTTCCCTCGGCTCGGGCTGTGCACGGTGCGCAAATTCACCTCACCAAGTCTCCCGGTGCCTTTCGATTGCCCGTTTTCGGGCAACGACTCGAACGATTTTATCGTTGCATCCTTCTTCTTCGCCTTCCTGCTTCCTGGCCGTGCGTGCACCGGTTGTTTCGAGAGCGTCCAGTTAACCTTACGCATACTTCGTTACGGGAATTAACAATTCACGGTCGAATCCGTCGCACGAATTCTCCACAGGTAATTCGTTAATTGTTACCTCCCCGAAAGCTGGCCCGCTCCTGTTCGCCGCGTGCTGTCGGCATACGTGTTATTACCGTCGACGCGGTTATTATCGAGTATTATTGCAACACAGTATCGTCGGTATCGTTCCCTTAAGAAATGAGCAGCCCCGTGCGCCGACCGCGCCGCTGCCGTTGGTACGCCGGCCACGGTTTACCGAAGCCTATGATTGACGCGTCGATAACAGGTGCGGGCAGCATCGAGCGCATCTATGCATAGCGCAAATTCCTATTCGCTGGCGGGAACGCGCCGCGTTTCCGAATAACGAGCGAACGGGGGCATCGTTCGGATCGATCGATCGATCGAGCCGGAAACGTGCGTGGAAAGGATGCGAGGAGAGGCGGTCGGATGCCGCGCGGGTCGGCCGGGCCGCGGGCGGAAAAGCGCGAAAATAGGAAGAGGAAGGGAGCGACGAAAGAATGAAAAGAGAGGCGGAGAAGTGGAAGTGGCGCGTGGCACTGCCGAATAAGTATCGGATGCCGCCAGATGTTGCGGTGAGGCCAGCTGCTGCACCTCCGCCACTCTGCCCTCCTTTGCTTTTCCTCGCGGTTTTTCGAGAGGGCCGAGCAGGTACGCGCGCGCGAGCACGCGCGTACGGACCGACCGACGCGAGTCTCCTGCGCGCTTTACGTTCACTGGTGGTATCGCTGCTGCTCACTTCTGCTTCCACTCGTCACCCGTCGATCTTCTTCCGTCGAAACCTTGCCGGCTAAACGCGAGTAAGTTCGGCCCGACTTGTTTTTCCGTTCCAATTTCGCTCTACGACCGTCTCGGGACGCGTGCATGCGTCGGGTAAACGGTCGAACCTCGAGCCACGTTGGCTGCAACGGGGACAATCGTGGGAGATTTAAGCTGGATTGGCTTCGACGAGGCTCGCTGCAAGGATTCTTGGAAGCGCGTCACACGGACGGAAAAGAGGGTAGCAGCGCGGAGTACTTTCGGACGAATCGAAACTTTCTTCCATCGATATCTCCCCTATTATTCCCCTCGAGGTCCGGCAACATTCTTGAATAAAATAACTAGCGATCAGGATCGTTCCGTCCGACGCGAACCGATCTGTAATACATTAATCCGTAAAAGCCGAACGGACTCGGAGTGAGCGACCCGCGAGCATCGACACGCTGACTTCCCTCGCGTTTCGCCGTCGAGGCGCAGCTCCGCGCCGCGCTGGCGTGAAAACCGAAAAGGGACAAGAAGGGAGAGAAAAAGGAGGGCCCTTCCAGCGAGGAGAGCAAGATGGGAAGGAAGTGGCGGAGAGGGTCGAAAGCGAATATCCTTCCTGTCGGAGCAGCGAACAGGCAGCTGCTCGGATTTGAGCACGTGCTACCACCGTGTTGTACGATGAGCCTCGTCTTCGATAGCCGAGGTTGGTAGGTTGCCGGGTAAATAGGTATAGGTGTTATACACCGGCCTCTATGCGACCGAACACGATCCAGGTATCCAGGTTATAGACGTATTTTCGTACGCGTCCCGGTCGATCCCTGCACGTGCTGCCCTTCGTTCCTTTTTTCGTATTCAAATTCCGCTCCCTCGGTGACAATGAGTCGCGGTTGAATACAGTTTCTGCGCCTCATCGTTCCCATTCGGTTTTCCTTTCGTTCGGGCGGCGAAGAGATCGGTTCGGCAGTTGCCGCGTGTCCCATTGATTTCGTCCGGGGCCACTCGAAGGGTATCGTTCGTCGAAATTTTATAACACCACCCGTGCACCGAGACGTTCAGGTAGAATAAATTTTCACCGGATTTCTTGGAACAAGGGGGAGGGCCCGGAGTTTAGTAACGCAGGAACAGGAGCGAAAACGTTCGAGGTACGGGGAGCACGTGCTCGCAGTTCCACTTTGCAGCTCGCATGGAAAACGCGTCTGACAGAGGTCGGTATATGGGTTGATCGCGGGGTGTTACGCACCGACCGTCCGTGAGTGCGCGGCGCGCACGAGCACCAGGTATCCCCCCCGAAGGGGGTACGTTCGAGCATGCACGCGTGTCTCCCATTCGTGACACGGCGTACGCGAGTTTTCCTTTTCGGGCTGCTAATTCGTTCTCGAGGTGGACTCCGATCTTGCAATTTCTTTTTCCCGGCCTGCGTATCACTCCCCCGCCCCCTTCCTCTCCTCGTATCGCACGCGACACTAAGAACGATCGCCGATAATTAATCTGTTCCGGAAATGACGAAGATACGCGTGCATGGAAAGTACCTTTCTGCGCACAGTTTTGGTGCGTTCGGGCTGTTTTTTTCCCTCCCCTCTAGATTGGTTGGCTTTCTACCTGAACGGAGGAAGTCACAGAGCGATCGGACCTTCGACTTCTTAAGCGATCACGAGGCTAACAGGTTCGCTAATTTTTCATCTGCCCGCCGGTTAATTAAATCTTCGGCAAATCAGAGTGCTCCCTTATCTGATCCCGTACGCGCACTCCTGGCTTTATTAATTTAGTAGAAATCCGCAGGTGCTTCTGCAGAAGCTTGGTCGACGGCCGATCCTGCATCCGTGCTGGGCGTGCACGTGATCGTGGCCCGCGTGCAGGATCTCTTCGAGGGAATCTCATTATTTTAATTGCGGACGGTCGAACGGAACGGACGCCAATTATTACAAAGTTTTAACCAGCCGGTCGAATTGTCAAGCCCCGATACGAAACTCGCCGATCGTTGCTGTCGCGTGTATTAATATGATCTTCGTAGCTGTTGGAATTGGCGCGTCCCGTGGCTACGTTTTTAGACGTGGCCTGCGAGCGTCGGCCTGTCGCATCAGTTAGAATATCCCGAACGATATTTATTAGCCGACCCGCGGTACCTGATAATCACGCGACACCTGTTACGACACAACACTTACTTAATTGGAGGCTACGAACAGCTGCCCACACGACGAACCAATCACGGCGGTTCACCTGAAATTCTTCTTTACCCGCGACATCCCTGGCGAGCACCTGTTCCAATTCGGAATACACCGAGCCGAGGATCCTTGACCAGGATTTCGGACGAAAGGAAAGTCTGCGCCGAAAGGAAAGATTGTCGAATCCCGATTTATTTCCCTCCGGTCGACGCAACCGTTCAATTAATTGAACCGCTCTGCCGCGGGGCTGGATGTTCGTCGCGGGAATTCGAATCGGCCAGCGGGTTCGCGGTGCGATTTAATTTCAATAATTCGTATTCAACGATTGCACGCACGGACCACCGAGTCCCACTGCGCGCTCGAGAGTTTCGTCGAGTCCCAAGCTGTTTGTCGAGGCAAGCGATTGCATTCGGCGTGGATATCTTCCTACAACGCTTCACGAATTCCTTATCGCGCATCGTTGCTGATTCCTCTGTATACGCTTGCATCGAGCCCGCCTGTACACATTTTTGCAGCTGGCGCGCGCCCGGAAATCTATCCGCCTCGTGGAACCGTATCGCGCACAAATATCCAAGGTGGTTCGCTGCTAAATAGTTTCTCGAGTCCTCGGCCACTTACGCCACTCGCTTCGCTCCGCGGGACAGCTGTCAAGCCGTGTCCACAAGAGGACCACGCTCGAATTCAACACCGTTCACGGTATCATACACAAATATGTATATTCGGTTCGGCCGCCGTTCACGGCAGAATTTCTCGCAGTTACCTCACTGCGCTTAACGACGCGTAAGAGGGCCCAGGCGTATTACACCTGTCGGGCCACCTTTGCCGAAAATTGCTTAAATTCTGTGCGCTGCGACGCGACAACGAGGACCAAACCAGCTGGCATCGCTCGGGTCCTACGCGATTTCATAATGCTCGATCGACGAGGTCGCCCTCGGGGGAAAAGGCCCCGTCTCTCGATCCTGTCCCGCCACGACGAAAGGGGGTGGTTCGCGATACGTAATCAGAGCTGCAGCTGTGCGCGGTCGTCCTCTCGATCTCGACGATTCTTCGGCGATGTCCACGATCGTCGTCCGCTCGAACCAGCTTCTGCGCGACAGAGCCAGCGCAATTAACGCCACGGTAATAACAACTCAAGCACGTTGACGCGCTACCCCTGAAGCAACGCCGTCGACCCCCGGCCAAAAGTTATCCCAGAAAAGATTCACTTGCCGCCGTTCACGTGTCTCGCCCTCCTAAAAATAATTCCATCCGCCCAATCAGAGTCCGTCCGTCCAGCGCCGTCGCCGCTGAACAAGTAACACATGCTATCTCGGGTGCACACGAAAATCAACCGGTGCGACAGATGTCGATGCTCGAACGCTGCAGGCGCGCGCCTCGTCTCGCGGCATTCCTTCAATGTTCCCGGCAACGTTGAACCTTCCGCGCGGAGCGAACGTACGAACGGCCGTACGAAGGAGGCTGGGGCACGCGCGCGAAACCTCTCCGGCAAAATGCCGGAAAAGAATTCGTCCGAAGTGGGCCAGCGGGCTCGGTTTCCAGGCCGAGAGGAGCAACAGATGGTGCCGACCTTGCGGATGCTGCGCTTTTTCTTTGTGCCGGGCACGCGCCACGCTTCCTTGCCGCCGGCGATCCGCGGCCAAGCGTATTCGAGCGGCCAGGTTAAGCCGGATCACGTTCTCGGCTTTCGCTCTATCGTCGTCAATGGAGTTTTCTTTGCTGCCCGATCGACGAGAGAGAAAAGGGAAGAAACAGGAGGAGAGCCGCGCCGCCATCTGTGACCCGGCTGGATCATCCGCGTCTCTTCGCTTATCCGCGCTGTGGGAATGCCGGCTACCTGCCTGCTCGAGTTCGCATTCGTTCCACCTTCTGTCGAAATTCGAAAGCAATTACGGGAGGCATCGGGACCACTGCGATCCTTTTACCGACTTTTCCACGTAGGCCTTATGGCGCGTGCACGGCCGATTCCGAAACGAGGATCGAATGCGGGAAATGTAAACGATGCCTGGAGATTTTTTTCCTTCGCGCGGTTGGGTTAGGTTTGGGTTATGAATATTCCTGAAATTACGAAGGATTTTTTTTTCGGGGGTGGGGCCGGGTGTTATCGTTTTCAATATTGTTGGAGAGAGATTTATGCGTCCGCGCAGTTTGTTCAGTCGAACAATGAAACATTGGAGCAGAACGACTGTTATGGTTGTCGAGGCCATAATTTGAAAAGGTTGCCTGACTCGCGTGCGGCTCTTTTGAAAAAGAATATCGCGTTTTAAGTCCTACCTCGAGGGTCGCTAGAGCAGCGTTGCGTTATCGCGTTTCCGAACGCGGTATATGCACTTGCACGTTTCAATTGCATTTAAGGACAGTGGCCGCGTCGTTCGAAATCTTCAGTTTCGTTCGCGACCAGTCAACAGCCTATCGTTTTCGTCATTGATAACGCGATGGTTCATTCAGCAAAAGTCGCCGGGAAACGCGACACGCGGAGATGCGTTCGACACTGCCCCGTGTAAACTCGAGCGAACGACCGCGGCTGTAAAATTAGACGGGGTAAGTAATACGGAATCGATCGGTTTTAATTCAGAGGGACTCGTGCCGGACTACAATAACGCGGCGATAATAATCCCTCGGTGTCAGATTTGCCCGAGTTTTCAATTACTCCGATCGATATTTCCTTCTTGCGGTTTTCTGCCGTTGCGAGCAGGCCGAACCGACAATATTCCACCTTGATTTCAAGGCCCCTCCAAATCGCCTCCCCCGATTCTCATAATCAGATTGGTCTCCGTCGAATAAACGACCAAACAAGCGACCAAATAATCGAGCAATCGAATAAATAGCGAGACGACGATTAACAGTAATCGAATAATGCAATGGCAATTTTCATCGATCGATAATTGGTACATTTTTCATGCCCGTATTTCAACGGCAACGCATCGAACAATTCTTCGCAACGCATCGCAACCCTTCCGCTGTCTCGTGGAGTAGCCCAGCCAACTCGACAGAATCCACTGGAATGAAACGTCCGCTTCTCGAAGCCGTTCCTTAATTACCTTAATTATCTCACCTTCCTCAATTCCCTCGCCACTCATAGCAGTCGAAACGCTTTCTTTCCGCGATCAGCGCCGTCGAAGCGTCCACTTGAGCGTGCATACGTGCAGACGTGCCTCTCCCTTCGCCCGATATGTATACATGGGTACGCGCGTATAATTTGCTCACCCCCTCGATGTTCCTTACCGTAGGAAACGGAGAAGCGCGGTGGCTCGCTCCCTTATCTCGCTCGCCACGCCAGTACAAGGCCCCGCGGTATCTCGAAAGCGAAAAAAGGGGCGGCGAAGCAGCGATATCTGGTCGGGAACAGTAATTCCGTATCAGTGCAGCCGTGCAGGAACGACGCGACGGCGGTGTATCGTGCAGAAATGCATAGAAGAGGAAGAAGGTGAAGAAGGAGGGTGAGGTCGAAGGGGAAGACGAAGAAGGGGCAGATGGTAGCGTCTTCTTCCCGGCCAAGTGGCAGCGGGCACGCGCCAACCGAGTCGAAACATCTGCCGCTACTTCCCAGGAGTACAAGAGAACCACCGACTTGCAGGCAACAGGCCATCTTCTAGCAGCCAGTCAGTCAGCACGAGTTTCTTATTTCCCGTGTCCTTCTCGACAACCACCTATACATATACATATATACCACGCGCCAGAATATCCCCGTCCCTTTTTTTGTCCAATTTTCCACCGCCCTCTTTCCTTCTTCTTTTCTTTCCTCCCCCTCCGATCCCGTGGAGCAGCTTCTTTCAAAAAGTTTTCACAGATGCCGAGCACGATCTTCGTGGCTGAGCCGAGGAAACGCGGGAGAGGGAACAGTTGCAGCGGTGATTTTTCAATCGGAAAAGGTGGTTAACAGACGGTGCCTGAGGGGGAGGTGGCCGAACAGATTTTTGTAGGAATTTCTTCTTCCCCTTCTCACGTTTTTTCTCTCGCGAGGCCCGAGCGTCGGCCGTCGCGCCGCTGAACATCTACCGAGCTGTGGAAATGTATTATTTTTTTGTAATCCCGAGCTGCAAGTACGGTGTACAATTATTTTCGCGATATTTATCTTCAGCCTGTTAGAAATACTAGCAGGCTGGAAACTATGTGCGAACATCGCCGTCCAATGTTTTGCTAACGCACGCCAAAATTATCGATCAAAATCCGATCAATAACTGCGTGCCACGGCTCGAGCAAAGTAAAGTTATTCGAACGTCTCCACTCGTTTGCCACGAAATATGTATATACGAAGTAAAGGAAAACTCGAAATAAAATAATCCTGTTTACGGTCGACTAAAATGTTGCAATATCTTCGACCGTCGAGTGGCAGATGCACACTCGTGCGCGCGTACGAAATACTCGGTAGCAAATACTCTTTGTTCGCCTATTCTTCGCGGTGATCCTTCTTAAAAACTGACACACCGACTTTCCGTTTTCCTTCATCTTTTTTTCCCGTTTCCCTCCACCTTCGCAGATGCAGCTCTTCCATTATGCCCGCGGGGTGTCGTGCCACCAGTCGCCTCTCCCATCATCCCTTACCCTCCGACGACTTTCGATTCTCGATCGTCACAGATGCGCACGTGCTCGCTACCCCCGCCGCCCCCTCGGTTTTCTCTACCTTCTCGATGATCCTTTGTATCGCGCGAGAAGGAAATCCGTCGCGATCTTGGGCTCGTCACGGACGACGTTGAACCCTATTGTGACCCGGGCACAATGAATCGGGAGGGGGGGGGGGGGGGCACGGACCATCTCGAATTCGAAATTCTCAAGTGGCAGCACAACTGTCAAGACGTTCCCTTTCTTTTAATATATATCACGTATGAAACACCTTTGCGCGAGGGGACGGACGACACGGTGCGCAGCTTTCGGGAAATAATTCAGGGCGGAAAACGTGTCAATGGGGAATTGAAAAATGGTCGGACGTTCGCCGCGCTATTAAAGACGTCTTAAAGTGTCGTTTCCCATTCAGACGATGTTTCGAAGTCTTGCTTATGCTATATATGTTTCGTATTGGATGGAAACGTTGGGGCGAGGTGAAATTGATTTCCTCTTTCTTCTTATTCGTCTCGTTCCTCGTGGGAAGAGAATTAATTTTTGATTTTTTTTTCCTTTTTGTGTCGGAGTCAATTAAGCGGCGATAAACGGCAGGAAGATATTATTTATGGCGAGTAGCCGCGGGCTGCTCTTTGTTTTTATTAAGAGCCCGTAGGAGGGAGAGAAGGTTAGAGAAACGAGGGTCTTCCTGGCAGTGGCTCGATCGTATATACCAGATGTAAAGTGAAGGTATAAGGAGGAACTCGGATTTCCGATCGAGGTACCTCCCTTAATGTGGCCTCCCTTTCCCACCCTGATTGCCTCGAAAGATTTTATTACCCTTATGAAACCGAGCTACCGCAAATCGCGTTGCCCTATCTCCCCCCCCCCCCCTCATGTCCTGGAGGATTTCTGGAGAACGATAAATTGCTAAATTACTCTGCTACCGGATGCTGTTTTGCAACATTTGAATAAAAGTATTACGCAGTCCGTGTACGATAGTTACCTGTTCGATATAATCGGAAACTTGACGCGACTTCAATAACGATTCAGCTGTCGGTATCGATCGACGCAATTTGCGATTTATCCGACTGCGTTAATTAATACCATTTTTTGATATTGCGTACAGAAGAAGCCTTCTTTCGCCTGGAAATATTATTGTTATCACCATTGGATTTGAAGGTATACTTTTTCCTGGAGCTACAGTAAACATATATATACATAAATACATGGTCGCTGCAAAATGTTGAACGAGACGCCTATATAATTTCCAGAGGTGTATTTAAATAATGTAAACGTAGGAAGGAGCCGGATTTCCGCAGGAAGGGAATTCTAAAAGTGAAAGGACAGATATAAGCAGGAAGCCCAGCGTCAGTCAGCTTCGCAAAAATGACTAAGGTACCGCGGCCACGGTGCGCGCAGGTGTCACCATTGCCCTCACGAAATCAGGCGAAATGCATACGTGTCAGCGGGATCGCTGGGCCCGCTAATCTCTCGACGGTGAAAGCTGCATAATGGCAACGGAGAACGAATCTCTCACAACTCGTCTCCATTTCACCCTCCGCGCTCGTCCCCGTCATATTTCTACGGTTCACGCTGCATCTGTCTCGGCACCGGCAGTCCAAACATGCTTTTGTCGTTGGTGCCTATCCTCCTGTAAGTAAACGTGTCGTACCTGCCGGCTGCGTCTCACGGCACACCGTCCACGACGTCTGCGAGGAGATCTTTACGATTCTTCGCGGAGGCTTCGAGATTTCGAATAGAGAAATTTCGTCGAGCTCGGAGCTCGTCGTTAGGTCTTGAGCCTTGCCTCTGGCAGTCTTGTCGTCACCGTATCGCAGAGTCTATTCTGCCCGCTGGAATTTTTGTTACCGCCCTTGTTTGCCAGCACGACGGAAGAATTGTTGCACCTTGTGCTCGACGGTAAGAGGATTTTGTATTTACTGTAGATCGACTTGAATTATCAAAGCCCCGGGGGATAATTATAGGAATTGAAGGCAGTGGTTGTCCGCAAATTATATGCACAGCTTTGGTTATACGGTGTTAGCAAAATATTCAATACGCAGCCAGGCTTCGGAACAGAAGCTCGATTATTCGTTGAATTACGTAGCCGTTTTTTTTCTCCGCGCATCTATGCAGGTTGACTCGTTGATAGAACGCCCCTAACGAGCGATCATTAAGCGCTATCCTTTAGACATCTATGAATCCAGATTGCTTCATCACTGGATATAATCTTAATCAACTGCAATCGCACCCCCTCCCCCCTCACGTAACTTTCCGAGGGGGGAAGAATAGGCGCGTCTCTATTAAAACGTCCTTCGGCGAAAGGAATTACCCCTGCGCGTCGATTCCAAGCTTTACGGTTCGTACAGCGTAATTGATCATTCGTTGTTCGTACCTCGGCGCGCCTATAATTTCCATTCGAAAGTTTTACTTGGCCTTTACGCTCCGAGATTCCACGCAACTTTTCCAGCCGGACGGACGAAGCATCTTTCCATGATCAATGTCGGATGGGATTCTCGCGTGCGCGTCAATTTCCTGGACTCGAAAATCTCGCGGCCCTTCGGCGTTGCCCTACTAATTGAAACTTGCACGAAGACCAGAAACTTCACCTGCAATCGGACAAGTCGCGCGTGAAAATCGCTCCGGGAATCCGGCGCGATCCTCGGGAAACTGAAATCCCCGAAAACGATACACCTGGAGATTCCGATTCATTCATAGAACGCCACACCGACGGCTTGCCTTCCGAGCAGCGCAAACAATGGACCACCTGAAATTCCTCGACGACCACCCGTTTTCCTGCCGTGAAACGGCGGGGGAAAAACAGTGGACCACCGTGGACGGCCGAGGTTCCGCCGGTTTTGGAAAATGTTCTCGATTCGTTAGAAGGGAGCCTGTTGCGTTAACGAGGCCAATAACGGTGCCGGCAGGTGCCACGTGTCCAGCCACCACCGTCGCTGCCCATCATCGTGCACTTGCTTTCTTGTTTTCGACGCGCAATGTTTTGAATGAAACCTCTTTGATCGCGGGGCCAGCTACGTGGTGCGCCGTATCGTGACGCTGAATGCCGTCGTTACCTGGGGTTCACCGAGAAAGCGGTCTGCAATGGAACCGAAGAGGCGAAGTTAATTAAACGCCGCCACGCGAACCAGCGAATTAATTTATTTGGGGCGTTTACGATCCACCGCCGTATAATGATTCGATTAACCACTTTCCTTAACCGGGATCCTCGTTCTGGCGTAATGGTTCGTATTAATATCGGCTGCTTGGCTACGACGAATGTTGTTATCTGAAAAAATATGCACACGATCGGTTGTTAGGGACCCCGCTTTCCCATATTCGATGCACGAAAGGGTTTGTCCCCGTAAATGAAGGAACATTTGAGCGCACTTTGAAATCATTTCGTACACGAAATCGGTAAATCCGAGAGATTCGATCGATGGTAAAACGATTCGATTGCAATGAATAAGGAACGGATTTAGCTTTCCATCTAGTTTTTCCTGGCTGGCATTAAGGAATGACTCTCATTCTACGTAGGATTAACACAGGGCCTTTTTTTCGCGACCCCAGTTACAATGGGACCGAGCGCGCTTTGATTTCCGATTTTGTGCCCCGTTCTTTTCCCCTCCGGTGTCCTCTTCCTTTCACGCTTTTTTTTTAGGCGTCTCGGTATTTTTCTATTTTAATAGCGGTTTTTTCTGTCGTTTCCTTTGCAGCCCGAGGAAACCCTCGTCGAAGTCTCCTGGCAGCTGTTCACCCTCGGTTGCGGAAGTGATCCTAAGCTATCGGCTTCTCTGTCACGAAAAAACGGAAAGGGAGGCCGGCAGATCGTGTTAAAAAAAAAATTGATTCTACCAGCCGATCGTACCTCGAGCGAATAAAATCCGATCGGGCCACACTTCCTTGCGGTTTAAACCGATTAACACCCAATCAAATCGATCGCAGGGTTCCGCTTTCCCTTTCTTTCGTTTCCCGACTTCTCGTCGAAACACGGACTATTGGAAATGTTCCATACATCTTTTTTTCTTCGGCGTGCGAGGGATAGGGAGTCAATTTTTTGTAATTCTTAGGGTAGAAAGCTAAATACGCGAGCCGAAATGTGAATGCATTTTTTATGTATTATATATATTAGGAAATTGGTCGGCTGTGTCTGTGAAAAGATGTTTAACCAACTTCGGGAACGAAATCCAAGAGGAAATCGTCTCTCTAGGCAGACACCGGCGAGGCAGCAACGAATTGCCGCGGGACCACTGCTTCATTAGTTACATTCGATCACTGGGAACGCCTGTCCACTCACCTGTCACTCGAGGCTCGTCCACACGCGTGTACTTTAACGCAAATGCCCGATAATCGACGTTGCGAGAGCTACTTTTTCCCAAACGTGACCGAACGTCAGTTGGCGCCTGTGGCAGTGGACCATCGACGTCGGGTTAATGCAGCCATTTAACAACGAACGAGTTAAGAGAAGATCATTACTTTATCAGCAGAACATTGTAGCATCGGGCAAGAATATTTTTGGCAGGTGGTTTTATAACGATCGATATCGATTAATTTATATTTCGCTATTATGAAAATGCTCCTGCTCTTAAAACGTATTTAAATAATTATAAATATAATCGTTTCTTTTCTTTGGAATAACAAACATCGTGCAGGCATCAAATTCTCGGTGATTGTATCAAGATCGTTCATCACCCATCGGTCCAGTGTTATTGCCGTAAAGAACGCAGGCCATATAATTACCATTAATTGTGCATGGAAATGTATGTAACCTTTAAGCAAGCATTTTTCAGATCTACCCATTATGTGGCGTTCGCCTAATACTGCTTCGTCGACCTTTTTATAGGAAAGCTTAAGACGACAAATATTGACAACGTTTCGCCGGGGAATCATAAACGGTCTTGTCCCGGTTTTTCTTTGCGATTCGACGCGGCACGTAATCGTTCGCCGGAAAGTCGCAGAACGTTGTCGAACGGTACGTCGCAGCTGTTACAATACGAACCGCGAGAAACTTCGTGCCGAATCGAATTGCACGCGGAACAAGAACCAAGAATCGTGGCCGTTTATTAAACCGTGTTCGGCGAATTATCCGCCGATAATTCGATCCTTTCGAGTTTCACCGTCGATTATTATTTAAGCGTACAATGTCTGGCGCAGGCGCAGATGATCGAAGGCTGATTGATTATTACACGCACGCGCTTTTAATGGACGTAGTCGTAACGCAGCGATTCGATGTGTATCGTGGCGATTAAGCGATATCGTTTTTAAAACGCCAGCCAAAAGTTGTATGGTAAAATTAGTGAAAATTATTCACTCCCCGTTCTCTTTTCCCCTTTCGCAGAGAGACGTATTATATATTCTCGTTTCGATCCAGCGAGAAACTTCGGGAAGAAGCCTTGGCGAAAATACGGCCGCGCGCCGGACATAATTATAATTACTCGAATTATTCTGCTAATTGACGGAGGATACGAATTTCCTCGTACGCCATTCTCTCCTTCGCAAAAACGGACGTTACAGTTTTCTCCGAATACAATTTTCAAGTGATCTCACCCATGCCTGACACCTTTCTAATTTTCCATTTATCAAGATTACGTTTCTGTCCTATCCTGCAATCGCGCGATCGAATTATTATCGCCCATCATTGTCGCGATAACGACGGGCAAACGGATCGAGGAATGAGCTGCTCATCGCCACGATTATCTTACCAGGAGACGCGAAATGTGTTCCTTCCAGCGGCGAGAAAGGTTCACTTATCCAGAGAGAAGTAGACGAATCCTTCTTCGACGCTTCGCCAACGAGAAGCGGACGAGAATTCGCGGCCACGTAATTAACTTTCGTTGGCGAAGTGAAAGGCTGGCATTATTTGGCAATAAACAGGGCGTCGTAATAACACGATATCGTTGGGATGCCTGTTTCCTTGTACGCGTACATTCGCTATTTCCCCGCACGATACAGCTTTGAAAAATAAAAACCATCGGCGATTCCCGATCCGTGACAGGCAATTAATTACCAGAAGCCAGAAAGGAGGGGGAACGTCGGTCCCTCGATGCGTGCCACGTTTTCCTGCATTTCCATTGTTCGGGCGCATAAACATCTCTAACAGTCTTCCGGATCCTTTTATACGCAATTCTGTCGCCCCATGCGATTCGACTCCCCTATGGAGGATCGTCCTCCATACGCAAACGATCTGCTGAAATCGCAACGGTCGTTTCCGATAGAGAAAAGGACTAGGTCAAGGGAAACAGGATTAAAGGGCCCAGGTATGGGGCAGGTGTCGATGACTGGTAGAACGATGAGAGTTGAAGCCAGGACTCGGAATAAGCTGCACGTTCGGCCAGAGAGATTGTGGCGGGAAATTGTCGACTTGGGAAACGTTGAAGCATTGGGGAAAACGTGGATCGGTGGAATTACGAATATTGCAAGATTTCAGAGGGGCGGTGTGCCTGGGTGAATAATTTCAGGTTACTGAAACAGTGGAAAATCGCCGGACAAGAATAACTATCTCCCCGATGCACCGTGGGGTATTCGGCCCGAAAAACCGAACAAAATTATTGTAGCGTTGTTTATAAGCTCGAGGTCATAATGTGGTAGGCCGTTGAAATCGTCTTAATGTCAGCTCCAATGTTATGAAATTCAAAATAAATTTTAACATTATTTTACAAAATTATAGCTCAATTTTTTCTGAAAAAAAGTTGTTTTCGAAATTGCATATATTGAAGTTTGTAGATGTCTGAATACCATTTACCTTTTGCTTAAAACATTTTTCTTTAAGACTGTTCGAACCCTGAGAGAAATAGGGTTAATACTAGATTTGGTCAATTTGATGCGTACTCTCAGGCTGAATGCAGCGTAACGTCTTAAATGCCAATACAGTAATTTTTATTTTTTGGTAGTTTTTTTTACGACAAGTTCAGGAAGACCCGATCATAAAAAAGTTTGCCCGGTAAAGAAGGCCGTCGATATGCTCGGTTCTTGCAACTGAACAGTTACCATATGCATATGACATAAATTAGTTATAAAACGTGAAACCGGACGAAACCGGAACCAATTTCTGTTGCACTGTGATCGCAAACCTTTATCGAATGCAGTGACGCCAGAACGAGCTTTGGAACATGCTAAATACCATAACAAAATCGTTAATGAAATCTCGTAACCGTACAGAAAAATACTGAAATATTGATTACGTTCAAATATTAATAACTGTACAAATATATGTGCTAAAAGTGTAAAATCTGTTGAAAAGTAGTATATACCTACCTAAAAAGCTTCCATAACGGCAGAGTTTACACAAACTCCTTAAAGTGCCATCAAATCTGCCAACTTTCGACGACAAATGCTGCTCCCTGAGTTCATAAATAAGGAAGCAAAAATTGATACACTGTTCCGCACATATTCAAGTATCTCGGGCAACAAAAATTTTCGTCTTTCGCAAAATTTTGAAAATTGACTTTTCTCCGGTTTTCGGGCCAAATGGCCCACTGTGCGATGGCAATATCGAGAAAATGTTTAGAAATCTCTTTTTCTAATAGTATCTGTATCTAATAAAATACTGAAAAGTGTCCGAATATAAGGAACACAGGTATCGACGTACATAAAATATTCCAAGATACGAATGATATCGCACCAATGCAATGTAATCGATAAAGAGAAAATTCTCCTCCAGCGAACATTGTTAAATCTCTCTAGTCATTACTCCAGCAACTGCCAAAGCGCCATAAATATCCCGAACGTTGCACAACATTTTCCCAAGCTCTCCACGCTTTTCGAAACGATAAATCGCACGACCGTAAGCGCGTACGTAACTCACCCTTGTTATGTATCGCAGATACACAAGTTTATCCCAAACGCAAATCGATTCGAGACAGCGTTCGTTCCGTATTCGGTGTTGCGCTGTTGGAAACGACCGTTGCGCTGTGCGCGAACGATGACGACGAAGAAGAAGACCGGGGGAAGACAAGAGGTACGAAGCCCGGGCAGTGATTCAAAAGATTCTCCGTACTTTTGGGGTGTCTTGCAGCTGTTCCTCGCCCTCTACCTCCCCGGCTTCGAACGCGGCTTCGTTCGAGCGTCTTCTATCTTATCTGCGAACCGTCCGGATGCACGGGAATCTCGGAAGCAGGGGGGATCGATACGATGCAAGTACTCGATCAAGTTCAACGAACACGCGTACAAACCTATGTATAATATGGATCTCACGCGGCGAGCTGCTTATTCGGAGAGCTCACCCCTCCCTACCCGTTTTTCACGTTCGAACGCAGCGTGATCGATTTTGGGCAGCGCGACGCCCGCGGAAAAGTATGAAACAGTAATCATTTGGGACGCTGCGCTGCGCGAAGCGAGCCGATGGGACTCCCTCGAAAGGGGTAGGCCAAGAACGCGTTCTCAGGCGTGCAGAAACGGGCCGAATTCGGGGAAGGTAAACGGACCGATGGCGGTCGTGATTTCGGCGAGAAATTCACGGTGCGGCATGTGGGACATTGTCGTCGTTTTAATATCGATAACCCACCGACACGTACTCAATATGGGGATCGATAGAATTGGCGATCAGCAGCTACGAGGCGGGCGCGTTTGCTCGGAAGGAATGGACAAAATTAGGAGGAGACAAGTAACGAGAAACGAAGGTAAGAAAGAGGCGAGGGAGCAAGGTAGGAGAAGGTGAAGGCCTTCTGTTGGCCCAGAAGGTGACTCGCAAGGGTGGAAAGCTCGCCGCCAGAAAGGAGTCAGTCGTGTAGCGGAGTAAACGAGAGGCAGAGAAAGAAACGAGTCGACCGGCTGGCAAACCCTTCGACTGTCTCGATCGAAGCCAGCAATCTGTCGTCTTTGCGCCCTCCTCGATCCTCCTTCGAGAATCTTTCCCTGAAACCATTGCCAAATCTCTCTACTCTCTGGGGGCCCCGGTCGGTTCTTCTTCCATATTTCATCTCGTTTCCCGGACGCCTCGCGTTACCCTTCGAGGGAAGATCGTAGATAGCCGCAATCTTTCTGGTATCTGGCGGACCTTCGTAAGAATTTGTCGGAAATTACGAAAAGGGCAGAGGTACGTACGGCGTTCTTGGAAATGGAAATCGGTAAATTATAATTGAACTTATCTGCCACGATCTTCGAGAACGGAACGATCCGGTTCCATCTTTGTTTTCGATCCGTGTGTCAAAGATAGCAGTGTCGACGGTGCTGGTAATAATGATAATGGTAAACCTCTTTCTCCGGTGTCGACCACTTTCGTGCAGCTAAAAAATCCATTTCCACGGGATGCCGCATTCGACGGAAGCCGAAGAAAAAGTGGAGGAAAGAGGAGGGAAGAATCTGTGTGCGAGAAATCTCGCGTCGTGGCAAGAGCAGAGGAGGGTTGAACAACCCTACGAACCTTCTTTATTAAGGAGACTTATTCTCGGTGCCAGACGGCGCGCGGCGTGCAGTAAAAAATAGAGAAGGGTGAAGGAGAAGTCCTGGCAATCCTTTCCCCGGGAAGACGCCAGTTCTTCGCATACTTTACGACCTTTCCACTTTCGTTTTCCTGCTTCCACGGTCGTTGGTCGTCGTAAATGCACGGGACCGCTTCCAAGGAATCCCTGCATCGATCGAACTCCTGGAATTGTTCGCTAAATGGATTGAAATCGTTGACAGGGCGAGGCTCCTGGAAGCCAACGCGCTGTGTACTCGCCAATTTCATTTCCACCCTCGGAAGAGATTTGTTGCGCAAAGTTTATCGTAGAGACAAAAATTGACGAGGTATTGCAGCAGACCGGCAAGTCGAATAGAAACAAAAATTGGACAACATATTTACAAAGTTATTAATCGCAAATGCCTGCAGCATTGAAACCGTGATTTCTCTAAACCTAGAGTCGTTAGAATCGTCGAGGTTTTCCTCTAAATACGTTTATTTTTTGGATCTATAAATTAGAGGGAATTAGTTTCCCTTCTTTTTTTCTTCCTCCCCCAGATGGTGCTCGATCCTGTTGCTCTTCGACGAGAAAATCTCAGCGGTCCACCTGCCTGGCCATCCGGATGGGAAACGAAACGTGGGAGGACGTCCGGAAATGAACGTACAGAATTTATTTGAGAAGTCCGGTGCCCACTGCACACTGTTCAAACATAACGCAACAGTCCGAGCTTTCCACGAGCATCAGTTTTCATGCTACCTGCGTGGAAAAGGTTCGCCGTCCTTAATTTGCTTCCGACCACAAATAATTCCTCTGCCCCGTCGCCCTCCGTCAATCTCGTATCGAAAATATCAGACTCGCGATTCGATCTATTCCATAGATCATCGATCATAAACGGATCGGCAATTTATCCCCGCGTATATATCTCACGGCACCCTTTTCCTCCTCCCCTCTGAAGCATTCGGAAATTGCGAATAATAAAATAAGACGCGCGGCGTTTCGCTAAATAGGAAAGAAGATATAAGCGTCGCGTCGAACCAACTTCGCCTCCCCTTCTCGCTGTATTCGCAATGTACATGTCGCCGAGCAAACCACCCTCCCTTCCTCGTCGATAATCGCCAGGGATTATATCCGTCGGTATATTCGGCATAGAAAAGGGAGCACGTCGCAGCAAGGAAAAACCTGTACGTGCTCCACATACGATGAAAGAGGGGCCATCTAGAAAGATGGCACGCACAGAGAACGAGAGCCTCTCTCTTGTCGAAGCATCTGTTGCATCGTGCATCGACACCACCACCACCAGAAGGCACCATCACCACCACCGGCCTCTGACGACCACCAGGTGCTACCCACCTTCCGTGTCTCCCCATCGTCGTCTTCGAAAAAACCTTCCTTCTCCCCCTCCGCTCCCCGTTCGCCTTTATTCCCCGAGATTTCCACCATCTGCGTCCCTGCGCTACCCTTGGCTCTCGCTCTGTCTAATATTCACCGCTCGCCGTAGCAGCCATCTTTCTCGCGGGTCTTCCACAACTTCTGGCAACCACCTTCTGCCGAGCACGAGGCTAATTGTGACCAGAGCCGGGATGATTTCTTGCCGGGAGCTAAGATAGGTTGACGGTGCCGTAGCGACTGTTGATGGATGCTGTCTGGAAATGTGCGTAGAGATAACAGATTTAATGACACGGAAGTTGGGGTGATTAGTGGTTACGTATATGCGAGGGGGTCGCACGAGGTGTACGTTTGCGCGGTGGATAGGATACGTAGGGTGAAGTTTGATGATTGCCTTTCTTATTACTGGCTGTATAATATTTTCGTCGCGCGCTCCTTACTCCGCTTGGGGGTTCCTTTCGTAGCGGAGCTTGATTAAAACATTTTCATTTTTATTCCCGGAGAAGTTGTGGCAAATTTTAGGGGGGTCGTAAAAAAAAGTGCGGCCCACCCTCCGCTCCTTTTTCCAAGTACCGAAAATTCTCGTGCACATATTTATCGTCCTCCCCGTTGCCTTCCTTATTGTCCCCCGAATTCTCGTTCCTCTCAAGGTTCAAAATGCAAGCCAGAGGTGACAGAACCTTCTTCCCGCTTTCAAACGGCCACCATTGACCGGTCCGACTGTTCGTTTAAGTTTTCGAAGTTTCCACCGGGTTAATGGGAACTGGCTGTTGTGTCGCGAAAAGAAAAGGTGACAGAAGGGAGAACGAGCACCGAGGAAGAGGGAGTGGCGTGCCACCCTTCGTTCTTCGTAGCCGGGTACAGGTATGCGGCTCATTGTGATTACGTCCCCGCGTGAAACCAAGTATGTATGCAGATTCCCCTCTTTTCCTCTAGAACGACTTCGACTTTACACTCCGGCACACCTGATGAAACGTATTCTTCCACGGTGCACGCGATGTTTTGAGAACTTCATCGAGGAATATCGTTCCTATCGCCGGCGGTCGTTCGCCGCGGCTGGCGACCCTCTTGCATCAACATTGTTAACGCGTACTTCTGCTCAACGTCCATTCAATTGCCCTCGTTTTTATCATCAATGACAAGGACTACGTACGCGTGCTCGGTATACCTGTGCTTTCAATTAATCTCGCGTCCCTCGCGTGTTTTCTGTGCATCGTACTGCGCTCGCAGTAGGTGTCTTACTGTGTTACGCGTACAGATTGAAAGCGTGTTTTGTGTTAAAGTGGCATTTTCTGTGCGATCTGTTGTCGATTCTGAATCTGTGTTGAGACACCGTTGACCACTCGCGCGCAACGGTGGGGCGAAGGTATTCGACCATTCACGGTTGCTACCCTTACTAAAATTCCTTTTCATTCACGCACATAATTCACTCCCTGCTTTATCCTGACCTTCGTTCTTTTCTCCCGGCTGAATCGACACTTCGATGCCGAAGCGTTCGCTGTTGATGCAATAAATAAACGAATCGATGCGTCGTTGAATCGATGATTCAATTAGACACGCGAACTAGGTCGTATAATAATTACCGATACTTAGTGTCCGCGTGCTGTATGTGTATTAATACTATCTATATCACTTGTATGCTTAATAGGTGGCCATGAATGTCCTGCACACTAATTATCTCGTCACCGTAATCGTGGTCATGGACTCATTGGGAACGTTTCATCCTCTATGATTATTGCCTTTAACTGTCGATCGCATCTAATTTATTTACTCGGCGATAGCGTGATACCTGTGTGCTAGGGGAACAGGTCGTGGCGCTGTGGAATTCGATGCCACGTGGATTTCTCGCCGCTCAGTTTTTCGTAATATATTCCAAATTATCCGACAGGAGAGAAAAAGGATTATATATATGTAGCAGGAAATTTCTCCAGACCCTTATAAATTAGCTTCGCGAATTAGAAACTGAACGACCTCACCATTTTATCGGTAATATTACTTTTACCCTTACTGTTCCTCCTATTCTTCGCACCGTCGCTGCCACCATATTTCTCTCGGCGTCACTGTCGGTTTACTCATTTCCAGATCTACTGATTATATTGCTGCGTTTATATTACTAAATCGAATGCCCGCTGTTATTCCGCGTCCGTTACACGCCTCGTGGATTTCGTCAGCCGGCCGAATTCATCATCGTATCGCGCAATCGAGGCGACACAGACGGGACCAACGAGACCGGAGATAATTTCGCGGGGCAACAATCCACCCCCCGTCCATCGAAATTGCGTGCGCGATGAAACGCTCCGAGTTGCAAGCACCCTTGTTATGTCTGCCGTGGAGCCGGCTAAAAAGTTTCTGCTTTCACAGCTGCTGTTCCCTGTGCACGCCATTGGAAAGTTGTTTATACTTTCGCGTGCCCGTATACACGCATTATCACGACACGGTCAGGAGAACGTCGTGAGAGGAGCACGCGGATGAACCGCCGAGGAACTCTCTAGCCCGGGACAACTTTCGTAACAGCAGCGTGGATTCGTTTTTCTCCAGTGTGCACAGGTGACGCAACCGTGTTGCAGGCCATTCAGTCGGCCGCGCTGCAGAAAAGGAACAGATTATGCTCATCGGCCCATGCTGCAACTCGGGTCTCGATTATCGATCACTCACCATTGTACCGGGGCCGACCGAATGTTTGACGTGGACTGCGATTATTTGCGCGAACGGATAATCCCTCGTAGGAAATTGCACGGCGACGCAAGGGACGCGGATTTGTCACCGAGCGAGCCTTGATAATAGTGCAGTCTATTTTAGAGGAACAAACAGTTATAGAATTTCGCTGCGCTCCGGTAAACAAATGAATGGAACATCGAAGCGACCAGAAGTTGAATATCCGGCCGAGGTATCCGGAAAATTGTCAATATGATATTTATTTTGTTCAATTTCCATTGAAATCGTAGCGACGATTGCGATAATATATTTCGAAAAAAAGATTCATTCTGCGACGATGTTTAACGCATCGATCTCTCGCCGCCTCGAATGAAATCTCGATGCATTATTCGATCGCAATTTATTGCTATTTATCATAGGCCGTCGACAGAATTGAGCACGGTTTTGGACACCTAAGTGAAACGACGGCCAACGAGGCGCACAGGCGAAACTCTTCGTGGCTAATTAATCGCGAAGCGCGAAATACCTCCGTTACTGGCATCGAGAAATCGATTGCAACTGTACAATCGTGCTCCATGGCGATGCATACGGCTCGAACCACGCGTCGAACTTTCGTTTCCATAATGCCAATTAAGCAAGTTCGAGGATCGCGCGCCGAGTAATCAGGTGCCTATTGTCCCTGGCCTCGTCGCGTGTATCAATTATTCGAAGGCCGGAAATTGGATGCGCGGAAACTGTGCACGATGATCTTCTTGTCAGAAGCGAGCGGACAGCTAATAAAGATATCTAAACAGAGAGCCAGTAAATTTCTATCGAAAGGCGCTTTCGTTAAAAACAAAATAAATATCGGTGACGTCGACGCCTGTTTCGTAATTAAAATTCCAATTTTCCTCCAATCTCCATTTCACCTGGGACGATACGTTCTACGGTTTGCAATGAATTTTTATCAGCCTCCCACAGGGATCCTAAACTTTCCGAAAACCAGGTCCACGAGGACTACGTATAATTCGGCGCGTGCCTAATGAATTTTACAAGAGCCACTCCGCAGTTTCCCCGACTACTTGAGCGCGTTCGAAATTAATCAATTACGGGGCAAAATAGCTTTGCTTCCGCGCTACATCTACCTGTGCAACATCGCCCGCTTCACTTCCCTCCCTTCATGCTCCAATTCGTTCGTTCCTACCGCGGACAACGGGCGTCAAGGGAATTTAATAGCTCGTCGATTCAAGGAAACTCGCGTCGACGGCCATTATCCGGCGTGAAAATATTTCCCGTGAAGTTTCCAAGGGTATACGAAACGGCGGCTCAATTTTACGCGATTTGCATAATCGATTCATCACGATGCTTAAACTGTCGCGTCGTATTTCGATATCGCCTCGTTAATTCTCCGTACGCTTTGCGAACTTCATGCGTGAACGAACGTCGCTTTTAATTGCCGATGCTTTAATATATTACCGTGCCGCCGGGAATTCCGTCGTTTCAAACCAACAAGGTAACAAAAACGGTAACAAATATATGAATAAAAGGAAAAAGGCGAGGAGGAAGTTAACGGCGGTTAATTTATCGGCGTGTATTTACTTACGACAAATAAATAGCACTGTTTTTTTTTAATTAGCCCGGCTTTCGCGATAGCGATCGTAACACTTTCGCCACGTTTGAAAATTTCGATCGTACCCGATGAACAGTCAATTACGTACCGGCGAATCGTTGTGGAACGTTGCAAAACGAACGCTCCGCGTAACGAAGGAAGCTAACGAACCGCGCTAAAAATGACAGAAAGAAGGAGACGTGGAATGAAGCGGCCGTTCACCGGGAAATTTGTTTCACGGCGGGCACAAGCGGTATGCTCTGATCGCTTTCCAACCGATATACATGCATACACGCGTGTACGCATGCGTGCGCGTACACACTCGTTCGGTTTCGATTGAAAAGAAAAAGAAGCGGGCGTCAGCTGTACGCGCAGCAGCGGTGCAAAAGTTCTCCTAGAGGTGAAGAAAAGAGTTGGAAGGAGCACAATAATGAGGTGCAGGAGGGAGAGAAAGGGTGAGAAGCAGAAAGAGAAAGAGAGAGGGAGAGAAGATGCACAGGCTGCGCAGATCGCGGGTTCAAGCTGCACCGGCGAGGCGCGGCACCAGAAACGTCCCACGGTTTTCGAGGTTCAGAAGGGTTAAAAGGAATTACATTATCGTGAAGCGTTTCGGGCGTGGGAGCAGAAAACCCAGTTCTCCAGGATCCGGCTGTGATGCACCCGTTGCACCCGCGACCTACCT
Source organism: Nomada fucata (assembly GCA_948146005.1). NCBI lineage: Eukaryota > Metazoa > Arthropoda > Insecta > Hymenoptera > Apidae > Nomada > Nomada fucata. The sequence goes on from OX411280.1 coordinate 20,180,825, forward strand.
TCTGCACTTCCTCCGCCACCTTTTCTTTCGCCTTTTCATCCATCCCCTCGGACAAGAACACCCCTGTACACCGTGGAAGGATAAGGGGCTTTGTCGGGAGCTTCGCACGGTGGCGAGGATGAAGGATATAACGGTGGAGGATCCTTTTAATCAGGTGGTTAGGCAGGTAAAATTGATTTTTTTTTTGTTGTGTATAGGTACGTACGCGGAGGGTCGAGTCGAGGGGGCCCGAATTCGGGCAATTTTTTTTCTAGACGATGACATTAACATTTCGTTAAATATAGCAAGAATATTGTCGTTACTCATTTGGATGAACACTGTCGAGCATGTCCGAGGTTGAAAAATAAACCCAGCGATATTCACTTGCTTCGCGCTCGATACTCGCCAACTTGACGTTGACACTTCTGTTGTGAAAAGGAGAGGGCGTAGCGCAGAGAAAGGTGGAATTATGCTTTATTCACGCGGCATACGCACAGTCATTTTGCCAACCCCTGAAAGAGTTTCACGATTGGGCTTGATTCCCGTGTCAAGGGGTCCATGCGTTTCCAGGTTCCACTCTTTCGCTGCCATCAGCCTCCAAAGGGAGACAGATGAGCTGGACCAGCGGCAGGTAGCCGGTGTACGCGTTGCAGCAGGTGAGCAGTAGGTCAACTCTGCTCACATGTACATTTATATGCGTGCCTGATGCTCGATACAAGAAAGTTCTTTGTTTCGATGGCGAACCACCGTTTGATCCGCCTCCCATAAAATTAGCAGCCTGTGCGAACTCGCCGAAGCAGGGAAAGGGACTTGGATGCAACCTCGCGCTACAATGGAATACAGGGAAGAAGAAAGAAAGAGGCACGCGAAATTAAGACAAGGTCGCCGAAGGTTGCTCGAAGCGACACGAGGTCGCCTTCTTTCGATCGTCGACGATCATTGAAATCGAAAGAAAGGGTTCGATCACATTTTTTACCATCTACGTTCGTGCTGCGCATCGATTAAAGATGTTCCCTATATCGCGAAACCCTGACGTAACTGAGAATCACGGTGACTCTGTCCCTCGAAAATTCTCTCGAAGAGGAGCGAATAAGAAAAATGTCTGACGCCAAGCGATATACGAAAGCCATCAGGCGGGATCACTTGACGCAACCGCACGCCCTTTCTCTACGAAATTTTGCATCGAGAAATTTCAACGAACTCGCTCGATTCTGAACGCAAGAGTACCAACTCGACCTCCGCTCGAAATCATTCGAGTATTCGATACAGCCGGTACAGGCACACCGACGGCCATAAACTGACACTAACACATAGTCGAGAGTCAGGTAGTAAGGTGGGTAGGTGGTAGGTAGGTAGGTGCATACGCGTAGCGTGGGAAGGTCCGGCAGCTGAGAGCAGAAGGGGCCCAAAAAGCGGCTGCAGCTTCTTCTTCTTCTTGCCTGTTGCTGCCGCTGCCCTCTGCCCGGGCCCTTCCTCGCCCGTGGGACCTACACACCGCTTCTTCTTCGTCGTCTTCTTCTTCTGGATATACGAACCCTCGGCTCGGAACCATATTCGCATAGCCGTGGAGCGCGATTTTTCCGTTTTCCTATGGCTCTGTGCTCGACAGTTGATTCTCGGTCAGCTGCGCCAAAAGTATACACGATCTCGGGTATACGTACATATACGCGTGCATAGAGGCTGTCGTTCGATGATGGATTCTATTGAAGCTGTGCGAAACTTCCTTCTATTACACAATGGGAGATATAGTTTTTTCCTCCCTCGTGCTCCTGCCATGGAAGATGGAATGCAAGCTCCGACTTTCAAGAGATTTCCTTGCAGAGCTAAAGAGAATAATGATTATCGAAGGCCCGTCGAAGCGGAGCCGCGTGGTATCAGTGACAGGCCATCGATATTAATCTGGTGAAAATTGTTCTATCTGCGGGCACGACAGAAATTTTGCTCCCGTCGCGCGAACGTCGAGAACGTGGACCCCTCGTCGGCTTCGAAATATGGTGAGGTAGTTTCCACGGTGATTCCCGATCGCGGATGCGAAACGTCGCGGCGACAAGGACAACGACAACCACGACGACATCCTGTCCCTTGGAATTGAAAGGACGGCCATTCGGTGAAGGTCTCATTATTAATTGTTCGAGTTCCTGCTCAAACACTGGAGATTAAATCCGGGAGGAACTAATCCGGCACGTAGTGGCTCTTTCTTCTGTCTGTCCCACGTACGGACCCCGGCACACGTATACGTGTATTTTCTTCGTACGGGAATCGTAGATGCGCGTGCACACGTGTATATCCTCTTCTACCTCTCCAACCATTCGTGTCTTCGCGATAATACAAGCAAGCCAGGCTACGCAACGTGTCTTCGTGAATGAAACTTCAACCCTTGAATCGCATTTCTACCTGGTTTCTTTTTTCTACCCAGTTCATTGTAAAAATACCGCGAGAATGTTAATCGAGGCCAATGAGGGGCAAATCGTCGTGACACGATTGGGGCCGAGTGTAACGCTTGCAGCATTGATGGCCACGACGAGGCGAAAATAGTAATGTCTAATAAAAGTGATAAGATATTAAACCCGATCCATAATTTATCAAAAATAACAAAATATAGTAGCGATGAATAATTCGAGATATATTGAAAATTCCCACAGCGACACGAAGCAACAAATATCGGCCAAACTAAGTTTCCACGCTGTCCCCCAAGATGCTTCTCGAAACAGTTTCATCCCTACCCCGCGGAATAAAGGGCGATAGGATCGTCGAAAAGCGGGCAAGCTGAATGAAACCACAAGCAGTCGTATAAAAAGAGCACGAGCATTCATAACATCCGGAGCGAGGAGCCATTCGAAACGAAGTCATCCACGCAAAAATGCCCCAACCCCGGTCGCTCTCTGCGCGCGGTGGATGTACGCGTCCAACACCCAAACACCCGCAGCGAGGAAGAGGGAAAGGTAGAAACGCGGACGGCAGTCGGAAACCAGCGAAATCCAGTTTTAAAACACAACCGTGTTTATGTACGCGAAATCATCGCGCGTTTGGTCCTGAATTCGAATGCGGGACAGGAAGCGCCAACCTCCCCAGTTCGTCGTTCCTGCGTGCCCACAGGAACGACCTTCCTCCATTACCTTTCGTTCCGCTCTTAGCGCAACCTCTCCCTCGCTCTTGCTGCCGGCCAGAAAAAGGCGCTCGGCAAACACAATAAAAAGTGCTTCCTTCCGTTCCGTCTGTGGATCCTGCATCTGGCACACCGAGCCGACGATTCACCGCTCTACTCGTTCGATACTCACAATCGGTCCCCCCCCACCCCCCTTTCGCGTTCTTCTTTATCGCACGCTCGTGTTTCTTCGAGGGTTACAGCGCCCGTAGGAAACCAGCGTGCACTCGGTAGTCGCGTCTCCTTGTCTTTTGCTTTCGTCCGCTAATTGTCGGCAGCTGGAAGCACGACGATACTAATGATATTAGCGACAATAATATAAGGGGGGAGCAATCCGAACTCTCGGACGATATTGTAGGTGTACCTGTGCAACCCTTTTCCATTCTACGTCGAATCTGTTTCGGGCTGCCTTCTGGCGCGCCAGAACTGGCCGGCCGTCTGTCGAATCTCCCTCTTCCTATTGTCCCGTTCCATCCTTATCTAACAAGACAGTTTGGCCAGCTCCAATCTGGTCCAATCTGTGGAACGGAGTGTTTTAGGTAGGCAGTGCCCGCGGAGATTCATCGTCAGATGGGTGGCCGGCTCCACGCCCACGAAATGCAGGGAGGCGTTTAAGGGAGGCAGATAGGAAAGTCTGATAAAGGACCTTGATTTACCCCGGCGCCGTAGGTTCCCGGCTGCCGCTTTAATCTCGTGCGAAACCGCCGACCGCTCGGCCGATGTTTCGCTATCGGTACAGCGGGCCAGGTATTCGATGATTCGAGATATTTTGAGGTGCGCGATCGGATGGTCGTTCGATACAGTTGGACTAATTATCGGGTCTCGAATATTCCCTTTAGCCGAGAAGAGTGTACGTTTCAATTCGTGCTTCGACCGAATGCCAAACGCAGTCTACGCGACGCAAAATGAATTGTTACGAAATTATGACGCAACACCCGGCGCGGAAGCAGAAAAATCCCAGAAAACGCTTTTCCTCGACGCTCGTGATAAATCGCAGCCCGCTTCGTTCCCACAATCGCGCGCGGCCGCTTTCGTTCTTGCCGCCGTGAGTAACGCGAAACATAAATATCGCGAGAGACTGCGAGTGGCGTCGTGAAAAGAAAATGAAAAGAAGAGAAGAAAGAGGGTGAAAAAAAAGGTGGAAAAAATGGGTAGCCGGGGAAAGATTTCGAATGCGAGGACGGGCGAGCGTGAATGTGGAAGACAGAGGTACGCGCGTGCACCCGGGAAAGAGAGAAACGCACATTACGTTGTGAGAATGGTCGCGGAAGAAGGGAGACGTAGGACGTAGGACGTAGGAGGAAGGGGGAGGGATGTAGAGGGCGGAAGTGGCCCGTACAGGGAGGCTGCAACCACCTTGGCTTCCGCTATATTGAGGGCCACCGATACACAACGCGCAACCACCTTGTGTTTTTCATCTTTCTCCCGGCGTTCTCTCACACGTGTTGCGTAGAAGCTCTAGAGAACGTGCACTCCACTTATACTTCTGCGAACAGAGGACTAAAATAAGTGGTCCTCTCGCGTCTCCCGTTTCCTTCCTTGTTTTCTTTCCCGTACACGCGTCGCGCCGACTCGACGGTCGCCTTTCAGCGGACGATTCCCCGGTGAGTTTCTTCCGCCTTCTGTTCGTACGTTCCTTTTTTCTTTTCTTTTTCGCCTCCTTCTGGACATTCTTTCCTTCCTCGATATTTGTAATAACGGAGAACGATGCGGGTGTTTGCGGTTCTCGTCGATAGTCTCAAAATAATTTCGATACTGGCTTGCTTCTCCTCCTGCAGCATCTGTCGCTTCCTCTTTGAACCTTCTTCGCATTCAGTTCCCACCTTTCTTCGGGCCGGTAATCTCTTGCGATTGCTCGGGTGGGTAGCAAGCTGACGAAACGAAATTGCCCCCCGATTCCGAACTAGTCTTCCGAAAGTGCTTAAAAAAGGAACCATCCGAATGCATATAGAAGCTTTCGGGTCGAGCTCCGAAATCCAAGGCAATTAAGAGAAAGTAACTAAATTGGGGAAAACGTTTTCTCTTCCAAGGAAACGTTGCTTCTCTGTACCACCAGCGTTGTTCGACGTTTAACGGGAGTAAATAAAATTCGATCAGGCCGTTCAGGGGGGGGTGGATAACGTTAAGCATCAGTCCACAGCTGACAACATAATCATCGTGTACCTCCGTCAGTTGGTCAATTTCGTTAAATGGATGAATGCGCGTTAATGAAGCCAGAAGATGGATCGCTCGCACGCCTTATTTATCTTCATTGCTTAAACATTGCCGCTCGATCTGTTTCACGGCGAAGCATCGCCCTTCTGTCTTTCACTCGTCAGCTTGAATTCGTCCCGCAACTGTTGACGAGTTTAGCAGCGAGCCATTTACGGCCTCGTTTATTTATTCATCGCCGTGGATGATGCTTGAAGATATTGAACGGCCAGTATTTGTTTACCAAATATTCTTCATTTTAATGCCATTCTTCGATTCCCTGCCGCATCTGCTCGCACGGGCGTCTACTAAAACGCACTGGGTTCCAATGGTATTTAAACGTCGGGTATCGTTGATTTCCATACCCGATCAACGATTCAACGTTTATGAGTCATCGTCAATTAGCGATTCAACGAGTGCTACTAGCGACTTGATCATTACCATTCCGTATAAATTAATCGTCCGACCAATTATGACTTAACACTGGCGTTTAATAAATTCACGGTTACGGTCCGGTGTTAATTAATAATTTACATTCGCGCACGTTTCAATGGCAATCAGCGATTCAATCTCTAGAGTTGGTTACCAATTAACGATGAATCTTCGGTATATGTATATGCGATGCATGTATATATATATATAAAAGTCGCACAGGAGGAAACCCGTGGTAACAATACGAGGAGGAGGGTATTTACCCGGAGGTATAAAGGAAGGTAGGGGAAAATAAAAGGGACGTTTACCACAAAAGCCAGTGTATGTACTTTGGAAAAGTCGACGGTGGTCATACCTAATGACGATCGTGACAACGTCATTGAGTATGATTTCACGTAGGTGCGCAACGTCCAACGACACGTCTCGCATCTTTACTCTAAAGTAGATATGTGGAAACTTCTTTTGACCAAGTCTGGCGTGCACGAACGTTGCGCGATAGAAACAGCAATTTCTTCTTACTAATTGCGAAAAATAGGGGCACTCCCTAAACGCGAATACACGTCCGTGCCCTTTTGTAACGCGAACAAACGCCGAACACCCACGATCAATCGTGACCCTCAGCCGGAAGCACGATTTTCCGAAAACCTCGAAACAATTCCGTTCGTCGACGGAACGCCCGACGACTAATAGATAATCTGTTCATCGGCAACGAAGGCCCGAGACGATCGCCGTGGCGCGTCGAAGGTGTGCACGCGCACGAAAAGAGAAGCCGACGTGGCCGGGGCCAGGTGTATCGTCGGAATAATTTCAAAAATCACGAAATACGAAAAGAGAAAGACTGCCGACGCGTGTACCGCGTCGGTCGCGAAGCGGTACGCCGCCGATGATTAAAGCGACAAGGGAGCCACGGGATTTTTACCATAACAATGCACGGTTCGTCATAGCCGTAAGCGTATTGTTCCATTGCTTTCCCACACGCGGCTCCTACGTGACGCGAATTCATCGCGCTAATGGCACCGCGTATATACACGTAAACGTAAGCCGCTCGAAACGCAACCACGTCGCCTGTCCGTGATTTATCGTCGTTCTCCGTGAAGTCACCTGGAAATCGTTATACGACGAATTAATTTCCTATTGCGAAATGAACGATACCTGTTTGGTAGTCGGCCGTCTCGTGTCTTTGGGAACGGATGCTATTGAAATTCTCGGCCCTATGAATAGCGACGATGTTCACTTGCGAGGTTTCACTATTCCCGTTTGGCAGAAAGTTGAGCAGAAAAATGGAATTCGTTAGTCGTCCCTCGGATACCATTATTATTCTGCCTCTCCGAATAATACCAAGTGTGACGGATAACAGAAATATCCGTGATATTCCGGGTTTCCTTAAAGGTACTTTCATCGAAGCCCGAACGCATAGGGCTGGCTAGGGGCAATTATTTTTATTACGCGCGATCGAAAACGTTTAGCTCGCTAAGGTGAAGCTTGTGGAAGTTTTATCAAGCTTTCTGGATTTCCATTTCTGAATCAGAATTTCTTTCACCGTCCTTTGTCCGTCCGTCCTGAGGCCCGGTATTGCGGTTTACAGAATCTCGTTTCCCATCGACGCGCATAAAGGTGGCATTGTGACAGCGACAATGTCCGTCCACGTCTTGTCCCGCGGAATAATGGTGAGCGGTTCATTCCGAGATTCACGTGTTCTTCGGCGATTTCGTGATGGCTGTTTGTCTCCCCGTGCGGCTTCCCGTTGTACACGACGGTGTAGGTAAATAAATGGAAATCACCGACACGTTTTGTTCGCTGCGCGACCAAAATTCCCCTGTTCCCTAAAAAAAATATATGTTCAACCTGTGCTTCGTGGCTCTCGTGGAATGTGACTGAATTGTCGACTACCTTTCGAATGCATTTCGAATTCTTTATTTCTACCGGGCAGCTTTTATTTCTCACACGGTCGGAAGGATTTCTTTCGGCAGGAATCCAACGAAGAATGTCGAGGATCGAACCGCTGGCGAAAAAGGATAATCTCCGCAATTAATCGACCGGCGTCATCCCTTATGACGAAGAAGACGATGGTTGAAACGGAATACACTCTCGAGGAGCTAGAGAGGAGAACGAGGAAGAGGGGGCAGGCGGAATGATTCGAGACAAGACAGGGTGCTCAGGCTACTGCATCCAGCTGTACCGCAAAATTCTTCTGGTGTCTCGTCTTTCTTCTTTTTTTTCTCCCTCCTTACTCGATGCCTGCACATTCTTCGGGGTCGCTGAAGAGAAGGAACAACGGCATCTTCGAAGGCATCTTTTCAACCCGTTACGCCGGATCGCCTCCCTTCTGTGCGGTCACTCTATATAGAGGCCTATTAATTTCCAATGATCTTCTGGGGTAACCAGCTGCTTTTCAAGTAAAGAGGCCAGAACAAAAAAGGGGAAAAACAAAAAGATAAAGGAGAAGGAGAGGGGAAAAAATGTTCGGTATCGGTGCGCCTCTTCGCCGCGTCCCTTTCCCTTTCCCCTTTGTCGTTCTCCACGAGATACGTTTCGTTTTAAGTGTAAGAAACCGAGCGCAGCAGGCTCCTTTGGTTTCTTCCCAATCTCTGTCTCCGTCTCCGTTCCGCCAACACATTTATTGTGCCCTTTCCCGTTCCTCCTGGTGGCCTCATCCCGAAAAGAAAAGCGACGCGAACAGATGCTGCGTATACCTCCTTTGGCATGAACCTCTTCTTGCACGGTCGTTTCCTCGTTGTGCCTCAGGTAAACGCCCAGTCAGATGCAAATCGTAGCTTTTCCCGTGCACGCTTCTTCGTGGCTTCTTCCCGGAGCGTTCGAGTGCTTCGACGCATTGTTGCTTTTCGCTCCTTTCTTTCCCATTTTCACCCTCGTAAGCGGGCGGGTCAGACGGATTCAAATACAGTATCGTAGATGCGCTTTGTTACCATTGGGCAGGGTGGTATCTTTTGTTTTCGCTGGCTGCGGTTACCGGCGTTCCTTATGCGCAGGCAGCCACCGATTGCGAATGGACGCGTGCATTGCCTTCTCTGGCGATACATAATTGGACGCCGTATGGTGTCTGGTTGACGGTGAAACGAGAAGCTCCGTGACGGCGGTGCAATATGGACGAGATCATATTTGTCCGAGCTAGGTTCGTTCGCGTTCCACGCTTGGCAAAACGATCCCACATATATAAAATAATAATGACAATAATGCGGCGATCTTCGTTGGGCGAAACCAGCGGGGAGACGATATAAGATTAAGCTTGCAAAAATCGACCAACTAGCCGACAACTTTTTATCCCCGAAAAATAAATGTCCCGTAAAGAAGCAGCTCGCTAAAGAGCCTCCACGCTACCCCCGGAACGTGTTAATCGAGTTACCACTCGAACGATTCTCGGGACGACTCGCCTGGCCCTAGCTCTGGGCCCGAAACGAGCGGCGGCCATGTTCGACGCACAAGTTATTTGTTTAGGAAGCTGGTCGGCCCTGAACGAGAAATCAGGCCGCGTAAGTAAGCAGGAAGAGCCACCGCGAGAGGAAGGAAGGAAGGAAGGAAGGAACGAAGGAAAGAAGCGGAAGGAAGAGGGAAAGAAAGAAGGCCCGTCTCGCTCGCGACGGAAGAAACAGCAGCTGCAACACCCGATACGTATCGTGTTGGGTCCGGGTCGTAGTGGGGAACATGCCCGGCAGGGTCACTCTGGAGAGATTATTATCATTTGTATCGGTCCGCTCGTGAGCCTCCGCCAAGGATCGGCCGTGTTCGGACGCGTGGCACGCGTGCCGTATCCCCACTACCAGCAGGCCGCGAAGAGCAGGCCCATTCTCGGGCCCAGGCGCATATGTATATACTGTATACACTGTATATAGATATGTACTAGGGTGTATTGGATATTACGCTGGCTACAACGCTTCTGCTCGTAAAACTGGGACATTGTGCTTGAAATGAATGCGGAACGATTCATTGGGCCACTGCACTGGTCTCCGCTCTGCTCCATTTTATATATATATATATATGTGTGTGTGTGTGTATATATGTATACATACGTTACTTTGGATGTCATTAATATCTGCTCGTGAATACCTGATCGTATGGGTGGTGTGGTTTTTAGGTTGACCGATGCGTTCATTCTGAACAGATGGGTAGATATCGATGGGGCGAGAATCTGGAAATAAAGATATTTGGTACTTTTTCTAAGAGGGGTCGAATTTTCCTGTGAAAATCAGGGGCTGATGTATATATTTCGATACTACTGCTCGATGAAGGCTAATACGTTGTTACAAAAAGAAAAAAACAGCTTATTTACTAAAAAAAGGAACCACCGAACGTCCTTTTCATCGACACTCTTCAATCCCAGAAATATAACTTACCTGGTCACCTATATATATATATAAATATACGTAATTTGTACTCCGTTGAATCGAATAATGAAACGACTACAAGATCCCCAGATAGGATTCGTCTTCCAGCCCGATGAAGCATAGAAATGATAAATCGCTCTCCACTTCTAAAATCGTAAAGCAACCTAAAAGATCATTAAAAGGTGGGCTGTATCTGAGAGGGCGAATAATAGCGTTTCTTTCGGCTTGGATTCACCGACCGGTCAGCCGGCAGCTGTAAAGAGACTTTAATTCGGACATCGTGACTAAACTGGTCTGGCGGAGCTTTCAAATGTAGCCGAGAAACGCGAGATCGCCTTTGCCCGCGAGGGCTTCTGGAACTGGCCCCTCTTAAAAGGTAGCAATCGACCCTCGATAAATCTTCGCCAATCGGTTGGAAACGTCGCACAGGCATTAAGGGGATTCTACCGTGGATTACGAGTCATTACATGAATCACCCTGATCCAACGGGACACCTAATAAACGAGAGTCGAACGAGCACGTCTAAATACGCATACGTATTTCTTGTCACGGAACGTTTTTAGTCCTGTATAATTTCGTCGACGAAAGTAATCGGGGGGTACGTGTCCATTCGATAGGAACCGAATGGACGACCCTTTTACGTTAATGGAATACAGGCATCGAAATATAGAGAGATCCCTTTGTTTTCGAATAAAAATGTACGAGAGAATTGCGGAACGAAAAATGTTGATACAAATGTTGGGAAATGTTTGCTACGTATGTGTGCACATACGTATGAAGTGTGCACGAAGGATTAAGCGAGAAGATGGGAAAGCAAACAGGGGAAAGGATTAAATGGAGTGCTTGCAGGGTAAATAAACCACTTCGGGGCTATTCTCTGGACTGTGAGAATTTCAGAGGGTCCTGGAAACGGAAAAGCAACCATTGTCCCTAATGTCATAAAACTGTCTCGGTTGCACCGACTGACAGTCAGCGTTGCATTGCGTCCACCTGTCTCAACCCAAACGTTTCCCTAATCCCAACGTATATCTTTGTATCAACGTGCACCGTTCAATTTACTATGCTTCTAATTATTATAATCTGATAACAGAAAGTCCCCTTACGAATTCCTTCAAAAAAAAAAACCTCTTCCTCTAAAAACTATAGCGGCTTCTGTTTTCCGTACCTTCAGGCCGGGCACGCTTCTAATTAGCGATATCTGCATGCAAATTAGGGGTGGCAATGATAACGCCTTAACGCCGGGCGAATGGGACGAAGATAAGAATTATGTATTTAGGATAACGCGGCGCGTGACCCGTATTTCCGTAACCGAGAGACAGATAAGTCGATACTTAAGTAGCTGCATTTCTTTCTTCACTCGTCTACGCGACGCGGAGGGAACAACGGTCTAACGAAAAACGAAAAGGAAATAAGCAAAACGATCGAGGAGCGTCAATTAATATAATCGGTGCGTATCTACGATCATTCGTGCGTGTATTTTAAGATCGGCCAATTTGCGCTCCACCTGCATGCAGCCGCGGCCGAATGGAAGCGATTGTTGCCTCTCACCTGATGAAATTTAAACCTGGGCATACCACGCGCGCGTGCACCACTCGCATAAAAGCGTAATTAATCGAATCATCGTCGTGTGTCGACCATATTGTGCATTCTTGTATTTTCGTCATCGTTGCAGCGGCTCAGAAACACAGAGGATTGGGTGGTTCGGGCAGGTATTTTGGCGAAATATCATCTTACTTTTTGCTAGGGCAGTCGGCCTCGCATAATTCTTACCTATTCAAACGGAGCGGGAAAAAATAGGGGGCAAAATAAATTCCTTCCTTCTTAGATCGATTTAAACTTTTCCTGAAAACAAAAATACATCGACAATTCTGTAAAATAAGCCAATTCGTTCAACGGTGGTCGGATCCAATTCGACGGTGGAGCGTTTTCAAACCGCCCCGATCCTCTTTTTACCGTCATTTCCACGCGGCAGATGCTGCAATCAAACAGAAATTAAGCTCAGCAAAGGACCCGGAATAAACAAGCAGATGGACGACATTGAAACAAAGAGGTGAAAAAGAAAGGAGGAAGCCTGGTTGGGGATGAATTAAGGAAATCACCGGCTATTTGCACCAAGGTACGATCCTCCCGTGCCGTCGATCGATGATCAGGATTAACGAACCGATAAAGCGTCGGGACGAAGCAAATGGCTGGGCTCGCGGAGAACCGTAAAGAATGACCGCAAACTACCAATCATAGCCCGGCAAGAACGTAGTAGATACGTACGCAATATGCACGCGTTTAGTTCACGATCGTTACCAATACACGTTTACCCATTTGCCAGACCGACGTCGTTCTATAGTACACCGTACAAGCGTCAGCAGTTCATTGAGTCCGGCCTAAGTACGCTGACTAGTGCAACGAGCGCATGTGCCGAGTCGTCACGGTCTCTCTTTCTCCCCGTCTCACCCTTTCCCTCTTTCTCCCTCTTTATCCCTCTTTCTCCCTCTTTCTCCCTCTTGTTCGCGTACATACACGGCCGCTCTTCTATATGGCAGCACGTATGAATGAAAGAGCGGCGAACGAAGAAAGGAACGAAGGGAGTCGCGTGACGGATTCACGTGTTCCGCGCCTATCGACCGAACCCCCACGCGAGGACTTTGCCGGAATCTGATACGGGCTCGCAGGTGACAATTGCAAGGAAAAATTCTATACGGGATAATTGAGTTAACGTTTGGGATAATTAGAGCGGGGTTTAAACCCGTCGCTCCGGCACGCTTCGAACGGAAAATCATTTGTGGAAATAATGCTGCGGCGAAAGTAATCGCAGAATATACGAATGAGCATAGAGCGCGGCGGGTGTTTTTTAGGGATTGTTAAGGGCAGGTGTATTTTCGTGTTCGAATTCATCCCTTGCCGAGTATAGTAAGAATGGTATTTCTAAACGGCAGGGCATTTTTCCAAATGTACCAGAAACGATTATGCTCAATTTCCGATAGGCATCGATCTTTTCGACGTAGATAAGTACAATAGCGCGTAGCTACCATCGGGGATGCTGTTTGGGTGACAGAAAAATCCTATCTTAATCTGTTTGTATACAAGGAGAGGGAGCACAATCGCGTCCATACAAGTGTCATCGAGAATGAAGCGGTGCGAGATGGTGCGTATGCAAAGAGTACGTATGCGGAAAAGGATAGAAGGAAGGGACTACTAGCGACGTAGTGGTTGAAGCGAGGCCGGAAGTGGTTCCATCTGGCTCCCCCGTTGGTCTGACCTGTTGAACCACCTCGTGACCGGAAGTATACCACACAGCTACGGGTACCATGGTCGCCGTTCGTCCCTGTGGTGCACACCATTCAAACAACAAAGGCTTCTTTCTACTTTGCGACACCTTATCATTCTTCCTAGGTTTGTTTACTTGCCGGCGTGGCCACTACCTCGTCCACCATTATTCCGCGTACAATATGTACCTACTCCGTACCGTAAATGAACTACTATCAGCAAAGTCTCCCGGTCCTAGACGAAGGATAACAGGATCGTCCGGAGGAATTTTACGAGCCGGTCGCGTAGTTAACTCGCCGGACCTATTACCTAGCGTTAGATTTACGAGTGTACCATTGCTCGCGGCACTTTGCGCGGCAGCCTGCGAAAACTAAATAAAATGGCGAAGAAGGGGACGAAAAATACGATTCGCGCCGGGGAACAATGGGAGACAGGTCCGGGGCATTATGTTCCGAGTACAAAAGCCCGCGAGGAGCAGTATGCGCACCGTAATAATCTGTCACCCCGTACACCGTGCCCCGTATATATACTTGTGCGTTTCAGACATAGGGACCAACCAGCGACGTGGAGGGACTCTCCGCACCCCATCGGGTTTTGCAACGAGTGACGTCACTGGGGCCCAGGAGACTCGAGCGTATCACGCCGAAACAATCGGGAAGAGCGTCGTGCTCGAAACGCGTGGCAACTTCTGCTTAAAGGAAATCGCGAAGAAATCGGCGCACGCTACCCGGCGTGCGGATCCGCGCTTCTATCGCGACCCGAAGCAACTCAGCCGCGGCTCCGACGGGCCCGTTCGCTTCCAGCGTATCGCGGCGCGTAAGAAGCGTAATACGCTTAAAAAGAAGGGTATGACGTCACGGGGTGGTGGTACGCGGCGCGTGCCGTCGGACGGGGTACGAGTTATCGTGGCCCCTGAAACAGAGACGAGAGACGAGAGACGAGAGACGAGAGACGAGAGACGAGAGACGAGAGACGAGAGACGAGAGACAAGAGACAAGAGACAAGAGACACGAGACAAGCGGGAGAATGTAACCGGTGCAACTGGAGACAGAGGGAGGTAAAGCAGGAGAAGGAGCCCGGAGGAGGTGGTCGACGTTGATCCAATGGAGGTGTACAGAGAAGAGAAACGAAGAGAAAGAAGACAGGCGCCCCGAGGAGTCTACGGCAGACAAGCAGGCAAGCAAGCGGGCAAGAAGTCCGCACGAGTGGCTGGGGTGTCGTACAGGGGATGTGGTGGGGGTGGGCGCGTGCAGCCGGCCTGCAGCTGCCTCTTTTACCATCCTCTGCCCCCCGAACCCCCTTGCCCATGTTCCCCGTGCCCCTCTAGTGCTCCCCGCACCGTGCCGCCGGCGCAGCCGCTATCCACCACCCCTCTAGTTCGCTAACCCCTCCCGACGGGGACCCGGCGGGACCACAATTATAAGTAGGGGTGCTCCCGGCTTACTACCTCCAGTCGAGGGTTGTACGCCGTGGTATACATGCGTGGACGCACGACGCGTCGTATCATAGGTTAAAGCGCACGCGTGTACCGGACGAACACCCGGAGAGTTCAGCCGAGAGAAAGACGGACGGAAATTATTCCAGTACCATCGAGGATACCTTCCTGTCATTCGTCGTTGAACAATAGATATATACATGCGTATCGCATGCTACAGCAATTGTTTATAGAGCTCGCAGTGTACAGAGTTCTACACGACGGTCATCGAGATCGGACTCGCCATCTGTCGATCGCGCGCTGCTAGTGTTTCGTGTGCAGTCGATGTTACAGTGCTATCTTCAGTGACCAGCGTGTGGCGCTAGTGTGAGCTGTTAGTGGCGCGGAACATTCAACGATAAGCGCGGCTATTTTTTTCGTTCCGTGGGAGTTGAAACGTACATCCGTACATCGGTGTGTGTTAACATTCCTGGAGAACGGAGAAGGATACGAGTGCATTTAACACCGTACGGACGAGTGAGATCGAGCTGTTTTACGCGCGCACCACCGGCAACCAGTACTTTCACAAAGGAAAATACGGGCACCGGTACCACGAGCTAAGAGGCGCATCTCTGGATCCAGTAGTAGCCGAGCCGCGGAGTAGTACCTTTCGTGACGGTTCTCTCTAGTGTGTAACTTCTCCTCCTTTTTTTATCCCTCTCTCCGGTGCGACGAAAATTCTTCCCCTCCGTTAGTTTTGCCGGCAAAGCACATTGACTCTCTCGTTCGCTTCGACTCGTCGCAAACGCCAAGGGTATCCTCGATCCACCTCCACCTTTGCACCTTCGCTCCTACTACCCATCCGTTTTTCCTCCCACTCTTTCCATTACCACCACCGCTTCTACCGCTTCTCCTCCCGTGCTACTATTGCCGCCGGTCGCCGAGGGAATATTCCTCACGGTTCGTCGACGGCCAGTCAGTGCGCGGCTCGTCGTTGTTGCGACGGTTGGCGAGGAGGAGAGTGTCGATATACGTGCCTTTTTTTTTCCCTTCCGTGGAAAAAAATTATGATCGTGGCGAATCGTGCTCCTCGTCGACGCAGTGGCTCGTGCGACGCGAACGAACGCTCGACCCGGGCGTAATTATTGTGCTACCATTCACATCGATCGAAGAGCTTGACGCGTAATCGAGGAGAATCGAGTACGCATAATTCTTCTGCACGGACACGGGGAATCGTAGAAAGGGCAATCAGGGGAGACAATCGAAGACGTAGATCGGGAAAAATAGAGAGGCGTCGCCCGAAGGATCGCGCGAACCAGTGTGTCCGTCACAGATCCTACGCGCAAGAAGTATAGCTATCCCGTCGTCGATTCCGTACCCTGTTGGACGAAGCAGTTCCACGACTATCGGCGTCCCACGGATAATGGAATAAAGTGTGTCACACAGTGTTCAGTGATCGCGCGTGATTTTTCATATATATCTCGCGGCAATCGTGAATACCATACATACATACGTATTCCATCGTTAAATCATATTTCCGAGTGTATTTAATACAAGTGTGCTACAGACCATCAGAAGTGACCCACGCGGAGTTAGCCCTCGTTCCGATCCCAGCTTCCGTTCGGCCTTTGCTGTATCTTCTTTTGCATTCTGTTTGCGTGAAATATATATACACAAAGTTCTCGATCGTATTATTTAAACGAGGATTACGCGTTTCGGGGGATAAAGCAGTAGCTCGTACCCCGTACGGTACGGTGGCTATGCTGCCTCGCGCAATCACGGCGAGGAGGTAACGTCGACGAACACACCGAAGCACCACGGTCCACACACCTCCGCCGACGACGCACCGGCGGCGTGTAAACATCGAACCAAACAACCACCAAACATGTGGACCACGATGCTCGTGTGGACGATCGCCGTCGTGCTTCTGCCGGCACCTCGAGCGGTAAGTTATCGATTTTTCTTCTCCTCTCTCCGTATCTTTTATCGAGTTTCTCCGTCCCTTTCGAGTTCGACGAAAGACCAAGGAGGACGGGTACATCGTGCCCGATGGAACTGTGTAAAAAGGGAAGTTTATTTAGGCGCGAAGTGTGAAATTCGAACGGGCGAAAATTGAAACGAAGTCCTCCTCTTTTTTTTTTTCCGCCACGAGTGCCTAAAAGATGGGCGACGGTTTCGTGGAAATGTTTCTGTTTATTTTTAGAGGCATCCGTAGGTCGCTGTGCGAGCGCGTTGCAAAACGTCTTTCTTTTTTACAACCGCGTCTTGTCTTCGGAAAAAGTCACGCGGGTGCACTTTGCTCCTTCCGTCGATTTATCCGCATCGCAATTCCCATTTACCAAGGATGGGCTCGATGCGTGCCGTCAATCATCTCCTCGATCGATTTCGTGGGAACCTCGCTCGAACCGTAATCGCCGGGCCACCTTCCCGTGATACGTGCTTGCAAAAAGGAAGGAAAAAAATCAGGAACGTATCGATCCATCAATAACGCGCAGCCCAAGGTGATCGATCGGGGCTTTTGCATTTTCGCTTGGGTGCAATTTCATCGTGGAACGAACGGCGTACATCTCGCACATGCTCGCACATGTACGCGTACGTCGATAGTAATGAACGAGTTATTTTGTCAACGGAAGCTAATCGTATCGCGTGTTGTCGAACGAGCATAGAGTAGAGGAGATACGTTTGTCAACTCGAAGGCACATCGTAGGCGACCTTCGTCGCTGTCGATGAATGGCGGGATGTTTTGGTTCGCGATCCTACGGACGTTCCCGTCTGTCAAACCGGTCGTAAGCCCTGCCGGTATTTATGGTAAAAACGATGACACGGCATCGATGGGTTGCGTTCGGAATAGAAGCGCCGTCGTCTTCCATGCGTGTTTACCGTCCCGCTTCTGCGTACACGCAACACCGAGCCGCTCTTCGCCACGCAGCCACACGGTTCCCCCGTGTCCAATTGAGCACTCGCGTAAGTGCGATTTATATTTATCCAGTCGAACGGCGGAATCCGCGAGCGCGCTCTGCGCTCTGCGCTCTGCGCTCCGCGCTCGACCGAGCCGGAGGAGCCCCCGGCGATTTTAACGCAACCGCGATACATATTGCGCCGGTTTCTTTTCCTGCGCGTGTGGTGCCACGAAACGGAACAGTTCTACGAGAGCTCATGCTCGCGCGTCTAGTCGCCGCGGCTTCCAAGTGTATTCTTCCTGGGAGAGATGTTTTTTCACGCCGCCTTCTCTCTATCTCGCCGGAGAGTCCTTGCGTCTCTTCGCCTTTCGTCTTCGTCACCCCGGGGACTCGGGCCTTCCCTACTCGACGGTGCCTCGAGCCGTCCCAACGAGAGAGGAGTAAAAGCAGTGGCAACAGTATTCGCCGGCGTACAACAACTCTAAATCTGGATCATACTCTTTTAGACGTGTCTAGCTTCTCCTCGTTTCCTTCCCGCCGCTGCGCTCGTTCCACTGGATCATCGTCGACGTCCCCCGGTAGATACGGGCAACTTCTTCTCGACCTTCGCGTCGACGAGCCTCGCGAATCTTCGATGCTCGCGTACGCGACGCCGCCGCGTCGAGCGCAGAATGCCCGCGGTGTTCAAAGGGTGATGGTGGAAAATTGTTCAGTGACGAAATAACGCCGGTTGTATCCGTAAATACACGACGGCGGCCATTCTCGTTCCGAGAATAGCGCTCCAGCGCGCCAAAAATGAGAATTCCTCATCGAAGACCGCGGCGAACAGCCTGCGTGTGTACGCGCATAAGCGTATCACCTCTAACCTGCTGTGCTTTTCGCGGCTTGCCACGACGAACGTTCGTAAGCTCGGCCGAAACTGTGTATTTTTCTTCCGTCGATCGCGAGCGACTCGTAAAATGCCTCCGAGCGATGCGTTAGATTCATTTCGCGAGGGTAAAAAGGGTAACGTCGGCGTCTCCGCGCGAGACGAAATTCGACGATCGCGGCCGGGGGTGTAATGGACGAACAGGGCGAGAGTGAGAGCTCGTAAAACGATCCACAGGTTCCATAGTATACAAAGTATAAGGTTGGCGCGGTCCTCTGGTTCGGGCGAGACGCGATACACGTATAGCTCTGCTTGGCTGTACGCAACGTCTCGTGGGAAGGCTCCCGCTTGTCCTCCTGCTGCTCTGCGTGTGCGTGCACTTGCTCACCTGCGGTCGCCTGTGCGTGCGCGCAGCCCGCAGGCCATTGTCCACGCAGTGGTCAAGAACTCCTCTCGTCGTTCGAACGACGACGACGACGCCGGCGACAGAGAGAGTCGGCTCCGTTTACATTGGGCACCGTCTGGGTCGCAGAAGAGAAACCTACCCCTTTCCGTCGGGCTGCTTTTCGGTTCACGTCCCTGTACTTACCCCTGTACGTTGGACGTAGTCGTCTGCAAACGCGCCACGAAAAATCTCGAGAAACGGCATCGTAGAACGGCAGCTTCGGTTCGTTACAAAGTATACATATATACAAGGCGCCGATTCGCCAAATTGTCTTCCGTTCTGCTCGACGCACGTATCGTTCAAGCGTCGCGATTAATTCGACGCATGGCGCCGCGTGGAAGAGCGGTTCCATACGTTAATACGTTTACGACTGGTTCGCAGAGTGGTTTCTTTTCTTCATTCTCTTTGCTCGAAAACGCCCCTCGTGTTCCCCACGATCGTCGGTCCTCGACAGCACGCGTGGCGAAATGTCCATCTGCGCCTCTTCTGCCTCCCTCCTCCTCCTCCGACTCCTCTCTTTTGCCCATTGGTATCTCGCCGCTTGCGTCTTGCCAAGCGTGAAAAAAAAGCATTTTTTGCCCGGTCATTCGCACAGATATCTCTTCTGCTCTCCTCCTGGGAGACGCGCAGCGTGCAGAAGCACACGCGTGCGCAAAAACATCATTAAACACGTGCTACCCTGGCGGCGTGTTCGGTCGCTGGGCACGAGACGACCCCCGACGTAGGCTCGGCCAAGTTTGCTTTCTCGCCCGTTCGCCCGGAGAAAGCTCGTCGGTTCTCCTTTGTCCTATCGTTCTTTCTCGCTCGAACGGACGACGGTTCGGGGAAACAAGCGAACACGGCTTGCGAGGAAGAAGTCGGGAGAGGGTGGTGGTGCGTTTAGGGCGATCGAGACGGGCGTGGTGGCAGTCACGCGCGAAATTGATCGTACTTGTTCTTGGATCGGTATCGTCGAGCTATTATGTACGTACGTGTATCTGCAGTGAGAGTTTTAACGAACGGATTCTAATTGTTTTCAGGTAAACGCCTCCGGGGTGTTCGAGCTGAGGCTGAAGTCATTCGTGAACGAGTATGGAAAAGACAGTCTGGGCAAGTGCTGTTCAGGCAGCACTTCCAAGACCGGCGAGTGCTCCGGCGTTTGCAAGACCAGGTTCAGGGTCTGCTTGAAACAATATCAAGTGAAGATCGACACGACGACGCCGTGCACATACGGCGACGTCGTCACACCCGTTCTGGGCGAGAACATTGTTAATCTCAGTCCGAACGTCGCTATGCCGAGCTTCACCAATCCCATCAGATTTCCATTCGAGTTCACGTGGCCGGTAAGTTTGTCCACAATTTAATTCTACTTCGATGCACATGTAGCTACTTTGGGACGAAAGACGGACGCGATAGCCGTTTCTCGTCTGAAAATCTGCGAAGACGTTTCCAGTAACGATCCTCGTCCACGATACCGCGATTCTTTTTCTCGCCTGTTAACGTCACGGAGAATCGGCGCGTGCTACGGGGGGCACCGTCTACTTCGGGATACAGTTAGTCGAGTCTGAAGTGGAGAGGCACCGCGAATCTTTTGATCCTTGTCTCGAGTAACGAGCGCGCGCGGAAATTAAGAGCCATTCGTTGACTTAACCCGAAGGTGAGACGTGTGCGAGCTCGCTGGGGGAGTAAAAATCGTCTGTCCCTATCGGGGAATCTTTCCACGTTCGTGGCGAATTAGCCGCGGGCGTGCGTACCGTTGGCAAAACTGTGCAAACGCTTTCTTTATCTCCTTCGCGCGCCGTGCTCCACCGGCGCGATACCGCGCACGTATGTATGCACGCGCACCAAGTTCCCTCGAAGGAGCGGTAAATACTTTTTTACGGTTTCCGTCAGCTCCGCCGCGACAAGGGATAAGGGAAAATTGAAAGATAATTGAAGCCGATTGGAGAGCATCGTCGCAATTTCCTTGGTTCCGCAAAGGCTCGCCATTGTCGAGCGTGAAACAGAGTTGCGTAAAAATCTTGGGAGTACGCGCGCGTCGCACCTGTCCCTTCGCGCGTAACCGGTCGCCGTCGAGCAATTAACCACGTGGCAGAGGGGGGTAAAGAAACGGCGAAAGAAAAGGAAGAAGAAATCGTGGAACGAGGCAGAAACATTCAGACCCCTGTCTTCTTCCTACTTTCTCGCGGCCGCGACGAAAGTAAGGCAGGTTTGATCGCATTAAAAACGAGCGTTCGTGGCACGATGCACGCGTGCAGCGCGCATCCGTGAGCCATGGGGCGAGGAGGATGACCGAAACCAATGGCAGATGGTGCGAGAATCGTGAGTGCGAGGGAGACGAACGATGGCACTTGTCTCTCCCTCCCGCTGTTGCTTGCTATTGCTCGCTTGTCGTTGCTTCGTTAATTCGTGGCGTCTGCGGGAACCGGGAGCTTTTCTCTCATCGGTTCGCCGTGCCTTTTTCGAACGAATAATCGTGGAGCAACGGTCTCGGATTGTATATTTTATAGCGCTCGATAATACCGCGATATCGGGATATTAATTGCGCAGCGGGATGCGCATCAAACTGTTAAGTGGGTTGACTTTCAGTCGGGCGTTTCGAGACTTTCCTTTCAAGAAAGTTTCACGATTTTCCGATCGATTCGCCGAACAAATCGAAGGGCGAACGTCGTCGGGCTCGTTACCCCCACGGTTGCGTGTACCCGTAACCGCGTCTACGCCAATGCTTTTGCCCACCATCCCTGGTGTGCACGTCGGTTCTCCGATCGCCGTTCGCATACTTCTGCCTATGAGACGCACTGCAGGGCCACTGGCAGATGGCTAGGCCTTTTGTGCTTCTACACTTCCCTCGTAATCTCTCTTTCGTTCTCTCTTGCACCGCCCATTCGTCGTCCTCGCTCGCCTCTCGGGTTCTCTCGCGGGCAGAGTTAAATTTACTAACCCATATGGCGCCCCTCCCGCCGATCTCCGCGCCCGAGTTCCCTCGGACCCTCTTCAAAAGTTCGCCCTCTCCCTCGCTTTTCGTCGCGTTCCTTTCTCCTTTCTGTTTCCCGTTTTTTCCTCCTCGCCTTCGCCGCTGCCCATTTATTCTTCCCCATACTTTTCACCGTCCCGATTCTTTCCGCACCCCTTTCGTCGCGAGCGGGGCGGCCCGACCAATATCGGAAACTATTATGCGTTATACCGGTCCGACGGGGAAGGCCTCTCGCCGGTCCCGAACGCCGGAGAAACTCTTCCCGGCGACGAGCGGCGAAAGAGCGGCGAAGGAGCGGCGAAAGAGCGAGAAAAAAAAAAGAAGAGGAGCGCGGCGTTCTCGGAAGAGCGGCCGGCCGACAGGAATCCTGCGCGCGGAGAAGCAACCTTTGAATCGACACGGTAGCGGTCTCTCTGTCTTTTCCACGCTGGCGTCGGCGTCTTACGACGTCGCGCCGAGGGAAACGGAATAGGCGGCGTCGTAACGTGTAATCGCTATTTAGAGTGCCGGATTTATTTTCGTTGCGCCGCTGCGTGAGAATGAGTTCCCGTCTGGCAAAAAAGTACGAGGAAGAAGCCTCCCTTCTCGGTCTAACCGACGCATAGACGCGACGCCGGCAATCCGTGAAATCTTGTCGCGTGCATGCGTTGCGTGCGCGCGCGCGCGTAACGGCAACGGAACGCGTAAAGAGCCGCGCAACGAAATCAATCGTGAATCTTGAATCGCGCAATCCCACGGGCGAGAAAATCGTTCGGGGTCTGGCAGCGGATCGACGCGCCGGAAATGCGTTAATTGCGGGTAGTTACGGGGAGCCTCGTTGCACAGGTAGGTGCGTGCGTGCGGGGAGAGGGGGAGGGGCAACAATGTATCGTTAATAACAGTTGATCGAGAGCGGCGAACAGGATTTTCGCGCATTCCGTACCTCGCCGGCGTAATTATACCGAGCATTCGAACAATAAATGGGAGAGAATGATTAGCTGGTTAAGCTAATAAGTTTACTGGGAAAATAGCGAGGTAGAGTTGCGCAAGCTGTTTGTCTGGGGCACGCGTGTCTGCCGTTAATTAAGAGGCTGGAAAAGACAAGAAGAGCCGAGCTTGTTACACGTAATCGTAACCTTCGTCTGGTTGCATCAAGATCGGGAGCCGTTCTCGCTCTCTCTCTCTCTCTCTCTCTCTCGCCTGCCTCCATCTATCCCCCTCGAGTTAATTGCTTTACGTTACAACGTGGAGACGGGCCGCGGGACTTATTAAAACAGCACGACTCGCGACAGTACGGCCACTGTGCTGCACGGCGACGGAATCCGCCCCGTTCTATGGTGATCCAGAAATTACAGAATGTACGTAACACCCGGTTTCACCGTTTCCTTCGCGCCGATACGTACCTGCGACCGTCGGTGAGGTATTTCGCGCGCCACGTATATAAATAATTCGCTCGACCACGTTCTAAGAACTGTCGGGACGTTCGTTCTACGTACAAAGAGACTTTCCAAAGAATATCGTCGAGCAATCTGTATATCGTACACCGCGTATCCGAGAGAGTCATTAAAAAAGGAGAACGAGAAAAAAAAATTCCTATCCTTATCCATCCTGTGCATTCGCGGTCCACAAAGCAGCGCACATACTCGTGCGTATTCGTACGTACTCGAGGATCGTGGGTACGAACGTCTCGGGCACGGTGAAAGAAAAAAAAAAGAAGAGAAAGATGAATTAAAGGTTCTTATCTACGGGATAGAGAGAGAGGACCAAGGATACGGAGGGGCATAAACGTGGTAGCACACGTACGCAGAATGCATGCACATACATGCATACGCGGGCACGCGAGGTAGAGGCTCGGAAGGTGGTGAAACGACGAGGCGCGTAGAAGGTGGGACCGAGAGAGACGGAGAATCGTGGTCCCACGGCCGAAAAGGCTGCGTGATTCGCGTCCCAGACGAAGGTACGAGCCGAGAAGGGCGTCGGATGAATGGCTGACTCGGGTGTACACGACGATGCGCGACTTCCACGACGCGAAACGTTTAGCATAAATTATATACGCGCTAGACCGTGGTGGACTCGGACTGTACTCGCTGATCTGTACTCCGCTCGTATCGGGCCGGGTCCCCCGATAATCGCGGCACCGTGGATACGTGCACGACCGCGATTGATACGTCTAGTTCGAGTCGACACGCAGGTAGAATTTAATGGAACATTCGCGGTAATTCGTTCTGGCTCGCGATTATCACCGGCTAGTAATCGCTGAGCTCGTTGCTCAGCGTTATCGGGGAACGTGCTCGGTTTATTCGTCGGTCGAAGTGCGAAAACGGGTTGCATTTAAGGTTAAACGCATTGGCCCGACGGGGCGGCGAATATGTTTCGATTTTAGCGGATCGAACGAGCCAGCCAGACTGGCGGTAACGCAAACTTTATGTATCGCTGGGCCCGTCGGGGTTTCGGGTGGCCAGTGGCTCGAATAGTATCTTTAGATCCACCCGCGATCGACCTCCTTACCGTTTCGCATTTTCCTGCGTCTCTCTATTCGCGGGATCGATGCATCGGAAGACCGAGAAGAACAGAACGTTATATAATTTAAGCGACGCGTTCTCCGCGTTCTGCTATTGTCCGATCGTGGGAAGGCTGCTCGCTAATTAACCGTCAAAATCTAATTAGCGGAATAACTAATTAGAGCGTTGCACCGTCTAACGATTACAAACGCATCTACAAATAGCTACTAAAAACCGTAGGCGCTTGTTAGTCGAAGCGTGTCGGGGGTGAGGAAGAGGGAGCGCTCCTCTCGCTACTTAGCCAGTTCCCCTTTTACTTGCTGCTCCTTTTCTCTTTTTCCCGTGGCGAGAAGGTAGAAGCCTCCGCCGGTAAGGACGAAACGGCTATCCGCTTTGGGCTGCATATTTCTTTGTCGCGTCGCTTCTTCATTCGCACCGACAATATCGGGAAGAAAGAGAGAGCTTGGATGTGTTGCGTGCACATCGCGCGCGTATATATGGGCCACGAGCGCCGCTGCAAGGGGACACGTAAACGGGAGTGTATCTGCCCCACCTTGGTGGCGCTACACGTGGTCATCGAGCCAGGTACGCATCAGCTGATAGACCTGCTGTCAAAGCTTATTAACATGCCCCGTGGAACGACGCGTCATTCGCGCGGAATCGTTTCGCCTCGGCCCGCCCTTTTACCCCGCTTCGCGTTTTTGTCGGTACGTTAACCAATTCTTCCGTTTCTCCCTCCTGTTCTCTCTTCTCGCAGTTTAGATCACGGGCCCGGTTGCACACTCTCTCTCGCGTTTTTTCTCCCCGTTTTTGTCGCCACGGTCCCTGCTTCTTTCCAGGGCGATCGCGAAAGAAAAAGCGGAACAAAAAAGTGCCCGTGTTTATAGTAGATGGATCGGGTTTTTTTTTGCCACTGTAGTTACCTTTTTGTCTCGCGCTTTTCTTTGCCAATGCATTGGACATTTGCTTCTTTGCCGGCACGTTTCACTTTTTTGCGCTTCCGCGGACGTGTCGCTGTCCCTCTTCTGCCGCGTACCCTTCCGCTCGTTCCGCCGCACTCGGTTTTGCTTCGTCCGTATAGCTGCTGCAGTCCTCGCGGTCGAGACGGACCGAGAGAGAGTTCACGTTTGCGTTTCCCGGTGCAATAAATCGGCGACGCGTCGCGACGGCGCGGTTCCATTGACCGGTCGTTCGTCGATCGTCGGAAATTCTGTTGAATAATTGAATAGATCTCGCGGGAAATAGAAACTCGTGAAAGGGGTAACATCGCGGCCGGTGGCCACCGTGCAGCGAAATATCCATTAACAGAAGAACGCTCGCGAGTTTGACGGGGGACCGTGAAAGCGTGACTTTTGTTCGCGTTACTCGAAACGAGGAAAGGAACGAATAAAATTATTCGGTTGGCGTAATAATTCGGTGTAACGAGTCGCGATTAAACGCACGCCCGTTCGGCTTGTCCGTTGCTTCGCGCTTTTTAATGGACGTCGTTAGAAAGGAGCACGTTCAAACTACTTTGGCGGCGCAGCTTTCGTCGACGGGACAGTAGCAACTTTTGCGAGCGTGTATCGTTTCGTAATTGCGCTTAGGCGGACTCTGAAGTGTTTGTCGAGAATAGGTGACCGTTTCGCTGAAAATTCATCGAAGATCCAACGCGGTCGGATACCGTTGCAACCGACCTGTCCGCACTTTTCGCGGATAAAGGCGAGACCAGTTTCGACGGTTGTCGCCGCTCGTTATCCACGGGGTTTCCTCTTCCTCCTTTCCGCTCTCGTCGGAAATGGAGGCCACGAAAATCTCTCCACGCGGAAATGCCACGCACGCATCTCGTGTCGCGTCCACGCCGCCTCTTCTCGTCCCTGCTTTCGCTAGACATTAAAGGGTGAATGGTTAAAAATAGGACGCCCGGCTTTCCGCGATGCGCGTATGCACGATTCTTTCTTTTCTCACGCGTCCCTTTTATAACCGCCGTTGCTCAATCGATGCCCACGCGTAGACGAAAGATGGGTGATACGTAGACCAAGCTATTTCGTGTCTTTTATCAGGACGGGGAAAAAGCGCGGAAAGAAACGGGACAGGTAAAAGAAGCGACCATGCTCCGCATGATATATACGTACAGCCTATCGAAACGAGGAAGCAATGTTTTTCGTGCAAAGTAGAGAAAGAGGAACGGGTTGCAGAATAAATGGGAGAAAAAAAGGAAAGGAGAATATCGCGACAGGGAGCATTAGAGCGAGAAAGAGTTCGCGGCGAAGGAGGAGCACGGGGCTGAGAAAGAACGACGAGCGAGAAGAAAGAGAACGCGCGGAGAGGAGAGAGAAAGAGCGACCGGAGAAGGTGGAGGTATGCTGCGCAGCCGTGGGAACCGACTGCCTAGCGAGCAAGCCTCTCTCTGCTTCTCTCTCTTTCTCCCGCCGGTTTCACCGCTTCTCTCTTTCTACCTGTCCCTCTCTCCTTCTCGATCGCGCTTCGTTCATTCTCTCCTCGTTTCTCTCTGTCGGATCAACGCTGAACGAGCCGTAGCCGTTTCTCTTCCTTTTCATCATTCAGTTTCCTTCTGCGCGTTATACGCGACTCTTTTTCCTTACCCTTTTGTCCTTCCTTCACCTTCTTCCTCCTTGCTTCGCGCTTTTTCACCCGTGCCTCTCCTTCGCCACGCTTTCGCTTCCCTTTTCAACAGATATACGCGTACGCTCTCTCTCTCTCTCTCTCTCTCTCTCTCTCTCTCCATCTTTATTTCGTCCCTTTCCTCTTCATTCAACGTCTCCGTCCTTTTTCTCCTCCTTTCCCTGCCTCTCCCGTTTCACCGTGGCAAAGCTGCGAACCAGCCACCAAACACACCCAACACATTGTTCTACGGATGCCTACGCGGGCTTTTTCAGCTTTTTGTCGGCTTAATTCCGATCCCCATAATAAATTAGCGGCCGATCACGGTGGCATTTGTCTCCACGACAATTTATTTTCCTCCGCCGACGATTCGTACGCTCTACCCGTCGCTCGTCGTCCCTCTCGGGCTTCGTGCCTTCTTTCTGGCCACCGCGAGCCTCGCTCTTTCGTCCTTGCCGCGAGAGAAATGGGCGGTCTGCATCCTCGTCCCTTCTTTATCCCTTGGGCCTCTTACACCTTCCGCTTATCGTCTTCCTTTTCACGTTTTTGTTCCTCCTCTTTTGTACCTCTCGCTGCCTTTCTTTTTCTTTAATTTCTTCTTTTGCTTTCGTAAACCTCTCGCTGCTTTGAACCAACAACGGGCGCGTTCTCTCTCGACGAGATCAAGGTACCGCGGAATTCACGATGGAACTCGCCAACCTGTACGCTCAGGTGACATACCTGCGCTCGGACCGCCATATTCCTCCTCCCCTTCTTCTCCGGAGACAAATTGCCCTGCGATTCTACTGTGTATATATATATATATATATATATATATATATATATATATACGCGTATATACTGCATACACATATATCGAGCACCGAAATCGCCGCGACTTCTTCTTTCGTATACCCTTCGCACACTGTTGAAAAATCCACGAACCGAATCTTCTTTTGGTCGCCGTTCCTCCCTCGCCGTTCGGGCATAAGCGCACGCCTGCATTGTCCCCATTGAAATTGCCACGTTCAATCGCAAGAATCGCTACCTGCTATAACATATCGCACGCCGCGCGTCGTTCGCGAAGTGCATCCAGCCTCTCGCAGTTTCTCGATTACCATCGCGGTGCACGGATCGCCCGGTCGGTCGTCGCGTGCTATCGGGAATCGCGGAACGGAAAGCGGAAAACGCGCCGAGGTCCGGAAGATGTCCGGGAAAAATCGAGAATCTTCGAACAACGAGTTACGCGTGCGCGTGTACATTCTACCTAGGTCGGCTCGTTTACGCGAACGCAGGAACAGCAACAACGATGACGACAGAGAGGGCCGGATATAAACATTTATTATTCACGCCGCGGCGACGACTAACGAGGTCGCGTGTAATACCAGCCGCTCCTCGATGCGCTCTTTCTTTCCTTCTTTCACCCCGTCTACACGCGATTGTACGAAGCACGCGGCTGTGTGGGTCCGTGCGACGTTCAACAATTAAACGTCGCATTATCACTGCGCGCATACGAGCAGCCAGGGGACGCCGGCGTGTACGGCACGTACTCATTACACAATAATCCACCGTTGGACGATGCGTGCTCTTGGTGCGTGCGCCGCGTGGGCCGTGCACGCTCGTCCACGGGGACTCTGGTATCGTTGCTGGATTTATGGTCGCGCGGAGCGATTCGACGCCCACGAGTGCGCCTTTCGCGCCTGCAATTTCCACGCAGGACGCGCGAAACGTTTGGCCGAGTACACCCCGAGGGCGCTTCTTCTTTTTCGGATCGTCCTGCCTCCTCGTCGCCGCGAATACGCCGGCAACGGCCGAGGCGGATCCGATTGGATCGATTCGGCGCCGAAGAAACGGGATCGAAACGGCTTGACGAGACGGAACGACGATTACCTGTATGTAATTATTATGAACCGTTCGTGCAGTGCCGAGACGTATCGGCAGTTCGAGCGTCGAAGCCAGCCGTGCGTCGATTCGCGTTGATCAATGACTCGCGCGTCTCGCTCTCGAAACAGAGGAAACTTCCGAATAGTCATCGCGTTCGGCATGAATGGAGCTCGCGATCCTTGTCCGGCCCTCGTAGCGTCTCGCTCCTTCGCTCGCGATGCTCGAAGCACGCGTAATTCGATATTTTCCTCGTTTTTCGATCTATTTCGCGAACGCCACTGTTAACGCGTGCTCGTTCGTCGCGTGCCCATTCGTCTCGTTCTTGACGGGCACATCGTATTACACGAACGCGTCTCGTCCCCCTAATTTCCCCATTGACGGCGTCAAGTTTCTCTTCTTACGATCGAAACGTGCGCATTTTACGAAGATTTTACGAAGTCGCGTCGCACGTGCGGACATGGGCACGCCAAACGGTGCATCGACACAACCGCGATGCAGGATGCGCGGTAGGGCCCGGTTGCGCCAGAAAGAATTGCGCGTACCCCCGTAGCGTCGTCGACGCTCTAATCGTCGATTAGTGCTAAGAAGATCGATCAATTGCCAAGAATCTGTCCCTTAATTCGAATCAGACGTTAATGGTCGCGGCGTGCGCGGGAATTAATAGATCGCCGGTTGCGTGTCGACCCGAAGAGACAAGCGTAATTTCTGTTACACAATACACAGTCGCGTGTTGGCCGCCCGTTTCTGCATACACACGCGGCGCCGGCTGCAATCCATAATGGATAACGCAAACACGGTGTACACGTATATATATATGTATTCATACGTGCATGTAACAGCTTTGGAACGACGACCACAGCATTCCGTTTCGAATTTTAGAACGATCACGCTCGGAGCGCGTCGATCGATTATTTATTTATTTTTCCGTTCAATTAACCATCCAACCCCACGGTTACCCTCGGTCGTCGCACCAGCGAGGAGAGCCTTTCGCCTGTGAAGCACGCGCGATTCATCGCATCTATATCCGGTGGTCGGTTATAAAAGTCGAGCATCCCCCTTCGGAGGAAGCGCGCAGCAACCCTCTCGAACGGACGCGTCGGTCGGTTTCGCGCCTCGCGGTCAATTCGTGACGGGGACGAAAGAGGGGCGGGTTAACTCGACGACGGGGAGGGTCGACGCGGGTCGAGGGAAGTTTCGCGTGCGTTAACACGCTCCGTTCGCAACACGTGACCCGGACGAGTTCCGCCGGCTTTTCGGGCACGCTTCCTCCACACCCGGGACACGCGCACCCTTCCAACGCGTGGCAGGTGTGCGCGTGACGCGGCAGCCCGCCTCCGGAACGTTTAATTTATTGTTAATTGCGAGACGCGGCGGGACGCGCAGCTGCCTCTGCGTTTTCGCGCCGAAAACCGGACTCCGCTCTCGATCCTCCCGCGTGCTTTCGTCGGCTTTTCCCATTCGGATCTTCGCGCAGCGGCGGTGACGGCGAGGTGGAAAGATCGCGTACCTCGTGCGCGCTTGCATGCAACGTTTTTTTCTTCTTTCTTTTTTCAACAATGCTGCGTGGGCCGAGTGGCCGAAAATTTTGCGCGAATCAACGGGGGGTAGCAGTTAAGATATAGGGTAATGGGATTG
The DNA here is from genome assembly GCA_948146005.1 of Nomada fucata. Taxonomy (NCBI): domain Eukaryota; kingdom Metazoa; phylum Arthropoda; class Insecta; order Hymenoptera; family Apidae; genus Nomada; species Nomada fucata. The sequence continues at coordinate 20,211,337 of OX411280.1, forward strand.
AGCCAGCTGTAGGATCGAAGTTCACCAACCTCTGTTCTCTATGTTCCCAGGGCACATTCTCGCTGATAGTGGAGGCTTATCACGACGCAGACAACACGACACACCACTCAGCCGGTAAGTAACCTTCTTCCCTTCTCTCTTGGAAGTCTCTCTTTCTCCCTCGCTTCCTATTAAGCCTTTCGAAGACCACGCTTGGTATCTGGTCCGCGGCGATATAGACGCCGCCGCCGCGTCTGCGTGTGTATCTGCGGGGCACGAGTGCGTTCTCGCACGCGCTCTCAATAAAACTGAAACCAGAAGGGGTGAAACGAGTGGGTAAAAGAAGAAGAGGAAGACGACGGGGGGAAAAAAAAGTAAGAAAGAAAGGAAGGAAGGAAGGAAGGAAGGAGGATGATGATATATATATTTTAAAATTAGTCCTCTCTAATGCACGGATCTAAATACGGAGACGATTTTTAGAAGTTTGGGCATGTGCGGTCCAGCTGGGTGTCGTGGCTCTGGATCGAGTCCGAGCCAGTCGAGAAGCCACTTCCGGTCCCTGTGCGCGACACTCACCAGAGGCGTAACCTCCTTCCGCGTCTTCCTCTCGACCTGTAAACTCGTCCCGTCTCTCGTACGCTTTCGATAGACCAAGCCACCCGGGGGACTCGTCTCTTCCTGTGCCGTCCGTTCCCGCGGACAAATATTGTTGCTTTTTTATCATCTTTCTTCTCCCCTTTTTCCATCGCGATGGTTAACCGGTTGCCTCGGTTTTTTCGCGTCCCTGGAGATACGCTCCTCCCTCGGATCGACAGATGGAAAGCAGTTCCGTACCGGCACGCGAGGCAGCCCATTTTTTCGACCCCGTGATAATAACTTCCTCATTTCCTGTTTGCGCCAATCGCGAGCGCGACACAGATTCTCGTACGAACGACGGGCTCTGCGGGCGTTCGAATTCCTCGCGGGCACGTTCGTCTCCATCTTGTGCAACGCAAACTCGCGACGACGTCGGGCACGTTCATCGCCGATGGTCCCGGTACCCGCCCCCGTTCCATTTTCTCCTTTCTCCTGGCCGTACTCGACCCGTTTCGCAGTCATGCTCCTTGCTCGTTACCGCGACGCGTCCACGTGCACAAAGTGGTCGCCGCACTCCGTTGTGTCATAGCGTACAGAGAACAGGCAGAACGAGGGAAAGAGAGGCGGGCCGGAGGCGCTAGTGTTTCCTTCCTGTGTAACCGTAGCACCTAGCTTCCAGCAACGCGCCACGGTAACACGAAACCCTCTTTGCACGAGGATACGGATGTATCCTATGTGTACGGGCCTCTCGTCTATCGAACTCCTACGTGCCGGCCGATATTTCGTCGAAACGGGAACGGATGTTTCGTTTCGACCTCTTCGGCGTCCCGGCGAAATCGATGCTCGACGCTCGAGACGGCTCGGTTTCGAATTGATTTCCGTTTACCGATTTCTGGACGCGACCGGTATCGCTCGACGACCAAATCTCGGTAGTTGTATATCTCTTCGCCTAGTATAACTATTGAGTATCAAGTAACCGCGTCGCGTTCCGCGCGTTCAATGACGACGCGATTACCGGAATCGTTTCGCGAGTTACCGCCGTTCGAAAAATATCCAAGCGACGCAATTCGAGCCGCGTCGTACGCCAATTAAACAGTCCCCTGGAGAATGAAAAAAAAAACTCGCACGCAAATGAGTCCGGTCGAGGATGCATGCACGTAGTATCGCTTCCGCGTCCGGGGAAAGCTTCGCATCGAGATCCGTCGGATAATGGCGAGTGCGAGGCGAATCGAAGCGGTCGAACGCGAGTCCCCGAAATATGTAATACGAAATTCCATTACGTTCCCGATCCTCCGCGTATCGAGGCGCGCTAGGCGAAGCAACGTGTTCTGCGGTGCACACACGAGCGACACGCATGAGAGAGCTACACGGCCACGTATAGCTTCCGGTCTCCGGTTCATTCTAATTGGCCAGACGCGGGCACAGGCAGAGGTCTCCTCGTCGAAGAAATTAAGCGATCCGTTTTTTTCTTCGCCCGGAATGAAAAAGTTAACGATAGCTGCATTGCGGTGCACATTCGTCGATCCCCGTTCGCGAAGCCGCGATGCAATTTAACTCGACGCTTTAATTAGAAAGCATCGACGATTAAATCCACTTGCGAGGGGAACGAGTGAAAACAACGCGATTGCCAGTCGCGATCTCCACTTGATTCGGCACCGGTGACGTGGCGGAGTGACGGCACATTTGTACGGCCGCCGAAAATTCTCTCTCCACTCTCACCGAGATACCGTCCGACCATCAGCTGCATGCGACCGGAGGAAAGAAGAACCTCCTCTCCGCGGTCCCCGTCGAAGTGGCTAATTACGAAGGGAATCGAGCTTGGCTTCCTTTGTTTCGAGCTCGCCCGTGAACGGAATTCCTACCGTTATCCCACAGATGTATATACCTGCCCTGGCGCATCCGCGGTTGAAAGGAGACGGAGCGTAGGCAAAACGTTCTCTCCCGTTTTAATATGGTGCACGAGCGTTTTCGTCGGTCCCCCGGCCCTTTATCGCGGAAGCACACCGCTCGCATTGTACTCGCATTCTCCGTTTCCCTTTCTCTCTCTTTCTTCGCCCACCGCGGCACGTCAACGCAATATAATGCCCCCAACGTGCTGCTGAAACGAACCCTTTATTGCTGTTCGCGCTGCTCGGATGTTGCTTCCTTTCTCAGGCTCGCACCGTTCTCCTATCTCTCTCCGGTGCTCGTCACTCTTTTCCTTCTCCCTTTCTCTGACCCGCGTTGCGCTGGTCGGTGGCCACCGCGTCGAAGATATCGCTCGAAAGCGTGGACCGCACCTGCGCCGCGAATTATCCCTGGAATTATTCCTGGTTCCGGTTATGCGGCGTTTCGCCTCTCGGGGCTCTGCGCTGCGCGCAACACAATTTCGAGACGTTTCGGGATTCGCGGTCTCGCTTCGGGGGCAGAGGTTCGGTCCGTCCACGTTTTAGAACGATTTGCTTGCTTCGCGGAAGTTCCGAGGCAGTTCCGACGGGTCTCGATACGGACGGAACACCCGGGGAACGGAGTAATGCCGGAGGTTTCCGTTGAAAAGTGTCCAGCCCCGTTGTCCCACTTTCGCTGACCGAATCGCGTCTCCGCTTTTCCTTTCGTTCGAGCAACGAGGCGTCGGCGGTTGCACGGGGAACGAGACTCTCGTTTTGCGGTAACGCGGTTCGTTAAACGAAACGAGACGCGGCCGCGTTTACGACGGTCCCTGGTAGCAGCGGCCAGCAATTCTGCGGTGCCGGTTACTCCCCTGTCAACGGGAAACCAACGAGAGTAAGGCCTACGTCATCGGCTGATTGTCAACCGCTTTTCCCTTTTGCCTCGCCGCGACAGGGGACACGCTGCTGCACGCGTGTGCACGCCTCGCGGCACACCTGCCCTCCTCGGCGAACGATAATGAGGCGGCGGAGTAATTGGCCCGCGCGTGTACCCGCCGTGATAAGCCCGAACGTTCCCGGAGCTCGATAATTCGACGAATCGAAGATGCGAGCCTCGATCGGGTTTCTACCGCGGTGTATATTTTTACGCGATTCTCGAGATGATCGGGATCACGGGATTTTTCTTCGGAACACTTTGATGCTCGGATGTGGCGGAAATGTGGAACGCGGTTCGGGGAATTCGGAGCGCCGGCGACTGTTCCCGAATGGAGCGATCCCCGAGCTATTATTTTTACGCGTACTATCCTCTCGGACTCGGCTTTGCACGGAACGAAAGAAATAACCGTAGGAAAAATAGAGCGAGCATCCACGTGGACGGTAATGGGTTAAACGTCGAAGCAACCGCAATGCGGAGCCTCCGATTCAAGAAACCGCGAAATAAAAGCCATTCTCCCGGGCCGATCCCGCGACTTCTCGTCTTACGATGCCGCAAATAGAGCCGATCTCGACGCCCGGGGCGAACGATCGTCCGCAACTTGTCTCCGACGACGCGACGACAGTCGCATGGAACGGCGTCGTTCGCGGGGTCAACCGTCCGAGAGACGATGATCCGGCTTATGGTAAAGTTTTTTCCCCCGCGGATAGGGGAGCCGCGAGTTAATGCATCTGGCTACCTGCCAGCTCGGGGCTATCCTTCGACGGCCGCTCGTTTCTGAATGAACAATAGAAAATGTCTGGGCCACTCGCGGCGCTGCCCTGCCCTGCCCTGCCGCCGCGTCTTTAATGAATACCTTGAATCGGCCTGGCCTCGAGTTCACCGGGGCTGTTTTACAGGTGCACGCGGTTGTTCTGCGTAGACGCAGCCGTTCCACTTGCGAGCACGGTATTAATGTTGCGAAGCGAGTCGCGTCAAGAATGATCGCTCGGCGAATCGGGGAGGCCAATGACCATTGGAATTTGTTCGCTCCCGTCAAAACTTCGAATTCCCGCACCCGTTTGGAACTGGAACCGTTCTCGCGAATATCAATTATCAAGATTACTCTCAAATATTTGCGCGCCCCTCCGAAGCCGACTCGGCCTTCGATTAACGGTCTCGTTCGCTAAATATTCGTTATTAAAACCTCGTCTCGTTCGGCCGACGATAAATGATCCGCGCATACGCGAGCATGAATAATTCCGTTTTAATGAAACATGCTTAATGCATGAAGGTAACTGCGAAACAATCGCGCGGGGCGCCCCGTCTCGTTAACGAAGCTCGAGAAATCGGTCCTTTCATTTTTGCGTTGAGCAAACGGACCGCGTGCGAGCCGTTTCATCGACCTTTGCCCTGTAAATAAGAAAAAAAAAATTTGTAAAAATTCGAGTGCGCGCGCGACTCGATCCGCCAAAAAACGACGCGGCTGTGCAGTCGATCGCGCGTACATGTGTGTACCGCGTGTCCATCTGCGGGCGGTGGCGTGCGAACATCGGCGTTTTCAGAACTCGTAACAGCATCACCTGGGAAGATAGGCCTGGCAAACTGCTTCTCCCTCGACTCCCGTTTCGCCGACAGCGAAACGTTACTTCCCTTCTGGGAACAGAGGGCCCTGGGTATCCTGTTTAAGTATCGTCGGGCACGCCATGGGCGAATCCTGCGTCTCATCCTTCTCTTTTCACCCCCTTTTATCTCGACGTTCGTTTTTCAATCATTTTCGCCACGATCGTTCTTCGACTCGCGTCGCATATCCTCCACGGACCCCTCGATCTCTCGGTTCGTTTAATATTCTTCGTCGACTTTTCGCGACCCCGTTGCAATTCGCGCGGTTGGACGAATTCATTTTCTACGGTTCGAAAAGTATTCCGGGACTGGAAAAACGTATATATATTTATATATATTTCAATCGAACTTGTCCCGTTTCCCGTCGAAATCCGCCGATCGTCGCTGTTGCTCTCGCCGAGCGGAACGGAGAGAAGTATAAATCGAAGGGCTGGAAATTCGGTCGAGTTTCAAAAATAGACCCCCGGCGATCTCGGCTGGCTGGCTGGGCTGGTGAACCCTTCATTAGTGGCATCTCGGAGGGAACCGAAACGGAGCGAAAAAAGGAGGCACACGGAGGCTGACCACTTAACTCTTCCTTACGCTACCGACCACAACGTAACCATACAGCACGGCCGATACTACTCGACCCATTTGGACGCGCCAGAGGCTCTCACACGCACACGGTAAACTGGTCCGACGAGCCTGGCCGGACCTTGGTGCATCGTGAGACGCTGGTTTATTCGGCGTGGCACCTGATCGAACGAAGGGGGGTGGGGAGGAGCGAAAACGAAACGAAAAAAGGGAGGAGCAAGGATCGTTCCGAATCTTGCCTAATCTGTCGGGCCCATTACGATAATACGTTTAGTAGGAAGCAACCTGCCGGTGTATGTGCTCCTCTTCTTGCGCTGTTGCGCGAAAACAGGTAGGAGGATAGTAGGAGGAAGAGGAGGAAGATGTTGGTGGAGGGAGTAGCCGGCGGCGAAGGAAGAGAAGGAAGAGGAAAAGAAGAACGCCTCTTTCCCAGAGCCAGAACGTGGTATACGCTTACTCTCTTTGTGCCGGATGCGTGCCGCCGGCGGAGTAGCAATAGCGGACGAACGTCCGGTCTGTCGTCTCTCTTTCTCCCTTTTCCTATCCTCTTTCCTCTCGTCGGAGGCCGATGCACTTCGATCGCATCATTGGGCGCAGCCACTCGTCGCCGTTGCCCTAGTGATGGACATGCCTAATCGCCTTCCCGTATCTACCATTTCCCCATCGTTTACTCGTCTTGGAATAGGGCCGAATTTTTAGCCACCTCCGGAAAGTCCGCGCAGTGATTCCGATTAATGATCGAGCACTGTTTGTCGGCGACCGGTCCGTCACGGGGAGATGCACGGGCAGCGCGGTAGGGTCGAAACGGTGTCACCGTGTGCACGGTCGTTGGACGCCGAAGGGTAGACGGTAATTGTCGGGGTGGTTCTCGGGGAAATATTGACACATTGCGAGCGTATCGAAGTCACAACGGGCGGGAAATTGAAATTGATTTCCAACGGGACACGTGGAAACGGGCTGCACAAATTGCGTCGATTGAATCGAGGACGAATCGAAATATCTGTTGCTCTATTATCGCTTTGATTATTCCGCGTGTTTAAAACCGACAATCTTTTCCAATTTCAGAGAAAGTGTTGATAATGAGGCTGACAACGCAAAAGTGGCTGGACGTCGGGCCAAATTGGACCGAGGACGAGTACAGAAGCGCTCACGCGAAAATGGTGTACGAATACAGGGTGACTTGCGTGGCGCACTATTACGGAAAGGGTTGCGAGAACCTGTGCAGGCCGAGGGACGACAATTTCGGCCACTACAGCTGCAGCCCGACCGGAGAGAGAGTGTGCCTCTCTGGATGGAAGGGCGACTACTGCAATACACGTGAGTCTCTTTTCCTTCCACGATTATTATCGTCCACGTAATATGCGTGCACTCCCACGCTTCCCATCGCGACTGCACCGCGCGTGACATCCCTCCTTTTGTAGGAATTCCGTGTATGAAATTACAGAGACGATCTCTTCGACGTTCCCTCTCTTGCTCTCTCTCTCTCTCTCTCTCTCTCTTCATCCCTTGCCCCGTCCGGCTGTGTCTCGCGTTCTGACCGCCGCGTAATTTATACCGTTCACCGGTAACCCGAGTGCTTGTCGAATTTCAGATTTTTTTTCTCCCTTATTCTTTGTCTCGCGTTTTCGGCACGCAGGGTGGAATGTTCAAAGGTGAATCGATAGTTGGTTCACCCCTCGGGTTCAAGATCCTCGGATACGCGCACCGTATACGTTAGGAGGATACTCTTATCCGAGAGGGTGAAAGTTACGGAGCCTGCAGAATTTCAAATGGAAACGAAAGAAACGCGGATAACCGACTCTGCAGCAGACTCGTGCAGAATCCAACGTACATAAGCAGAGTGTATCGCCTCACCCGTCGCTTATATAACGTTCACTCCAGGACGTTAGTCCGTGCACAGTGTACAGCGTTCTCTCTATTCTCGTTCGTAGCACGAAACTCGACAAACTCGACGAGTCCACGAAGGAGAGGCCCGGTGCAGTGCCAGTGCAGTGTCGGGTCCGAGCGTGCAGCAGCTTCCCACGCTTGGCTCGCGCGCGCAACAGAGAGTAGTCTCTCTTTCCGCTCCGGTCTTCTCTTACTCTCTCCTTCGCATACACACCCATATCCGTTTGCCTGTGGACGTAACGCGCGTCTATACGTGCAATATTCTCCCTCCTGGGTCGTTCGTTCGTTCGTTCGTTCGTTCGTTCGTTCGTCTCTATATACATCCAGCATCCTCCTTGTCTCGCGTTCTCGTGTACCTGAGCTCTGTCAGGATTAATCCGTACCTGCGCAATCGTGTGTATATATATATATATATATATATACGTGCGCCTTCTCGCTACTTTCCACGTGCACGTTCAGCTCTCCGTGTATAGGCGAAACTGTTCCATCGTGTGTGGTTCGTTCCGTCTCCACCGTGCTGGAGGCTTGTCTCTCTCTTAAGAACGCGTGTAGGTGTACTTACGTGTGCCACTCGATCGGCTACGTTGCTGTCGCTGCGAACTCTGATGCCTCTAGTTTACGACCAGCAGGTTACAGCTGGTGCCAAGGACCTTCTGCGAATCTGTCCACTCGCATAGAAAACCTTTGCGAGTGGACGCGCGTGTGTGCGAGAGAGGGAGAGAGAGGGAGAGATTGACTGGTTGCTGCTTTCTTTCTTTCGATTTTATTGTATACCTTTCCTAGCTTTTCTATTTATTTCTTCCTTCCTTTTTCTTCCTCTTGTTTCTCGTTGGCATTGTCGGGAAAGAATTTTTTTGTTGTCTGCTGGTACGACGGAACGGTGGAATGGATTTGAATGGGCCCCAAGGTTTCGCAAGGTTCTGGCGCGGGAGTCTACCACGGATCTTTTCTTCCCCGACCCGATGGCATCCGAGATCTCGATCTCTCCTTTTGCTCCCTTTGCCAGCGTGCCAAGTCATCGCATTCCCGCGCGCGGCCAACATTCGAGGGAACTCTCGCGATCGTCAGCGGGAATGGTATTCGCGAATTTCGCTCCTATCGAGAATCGTTTATTATTTAAGGGACAACGCGGAATCGCCTGTCCCGACCGAGATTTCACTTCGATTTCGTCCGCCATCTCGCGCGCGCACCTCGAATCCGCAATCGTGTCGCGGGATTTACCCGTCAATTTATTTCACCCGCGATACCGAAGGATCGCGACCCCGCGATTCCCTTTCGACCGAGCGCACGGTGTGTCCAGAATTCGACCTTCCCCTAGCTCCGATACTCCACGCACCGGGGTCTTTCTACGTCGATCGGTCGTTGCACCCGTGGTCGAGAGCCGGCGCTCGACAAAGTTTCTCCGCGCATTGATTACTAATAGACTACTTACTCTTCATTTCGTGACATTCCCTGGCATTCGTGGAATCGTCGCTTCGTGCCGTGAGTTCTGTTTCGTGACGAAGCTTCTCGAACCGTGGCCGTCCGACCGTGCCTCCCCGGCCGCCACTCGTCATCCTCGTCCCGTCTGTCGATCGTGCGGGCCGAGGATAGGAAATAAAAGAAAGGAAGAAATTACGAAAAAGAATAGAACGCCCAAGCACGACGGCCTTTTCTCACGTGCCCGGGCAAGCTCGCGCCCACGCCACCGTTTCCAGGATTTTCGCCGCCTTCCTGTTCCTCCTGCGGCCGCCTCGGCGCGATGAGAATGGGCCATTGTTGCGATTTATACCGTGTGCCGCGTATGTACCGGGACGCGTGCTACGAAGCCGCTGCGAAGAAGAAAGGAGATTGAACGATTAGTCGCCGCGGTAATAGACGTTCCGCTCTTGGGCGGATTCTGCGATTGTCTGGCCGCGTGTTTCTTCATTCGTGTATACGTGTACCTGGACGCGTAGGAATGCAGAGATTCTCTTTGCGGAGAGAGACAGAGGGTTGATTAGTTCTAAAGATAGAAATAATGGCACGTAGTCGAGACATAAATAGCGCAGCCGATAAAAGTGGAGTCCGGTGAAATTGTTGCTGCATTAACGCGTCGAGAGTTGTTCCCGTGCCGTCGATTCGCTTCGTTTCTGTTGTCGACGCTGCCCCTGGAGCGCAATCGAGCGGTGGACGCACGGCTGTCTCTCTCTAAAAAAAAAGTCGGGACAAAATTGAGCAAACAGCAGAAAGGAGATTCGTCTGTTAAAAACCGAGAAAACGGAAGATGGAAGCAGTTAGGTTTCCATTTGTACGAACGGTGCACGCATGTATCTCGCCTCTGCACTCTCGGAGAAGGTTTTCTCAGCTGACCCGGTGTGCCGGTTTCGATATTACGAAAAAAAGAGAAGCAGAGAAATGTGTCGCCCCGGGTCACTTTTTTCTAGCTCATCGATTAGCCGTTCGATCCGTGAACCACGTTGCCGTAGCACCACGTTTCCCCAAATTTCACCCCCGAATGTAAGCAAGGGTCGAGTCTATTCTACGGTTAAATCGCTCGTGGAGACACGCGGGACAAGAGAGAGGCCAGCGCACAAAAAGCGTTTATCTTGTTTCCTACGAGCTATAACACTTTGTACCCGATCATCTTGCAAAGGGGTTAACGAGGCCGTGGAAGGATAGGGGTGGCTGGCAGCCAGGCAGGCGCATTTTCGGGGGTGCCAGGACGTATTACAGGGGTTGGTTGCAGAGAAGCAGCTGCAACACGACGAGCAGAGCCGAAAGAGGCCGAGTGGGCCCCTGACAGCTGCACGGAGAGGTCGGTGCTTTAACCAACAGCTGCACCGACCTCACGTTCACAGTCCACTTCCATTTCAACCCCTCTCCAGTCTCTCTCTCTCTCTCTCTCTCTCTCTCTCTCTCTCTCTCTCTCTCTCTCTCTCTCTCTCTCTCCCGTGGTCCCCGACAGTCTTGCATTTTTCCACCTTCCATCGGCTACCTCTTTTATTTTTTTCTCCCCCCAGCTTTCGTAGTCTATCGCAAACGAAGGGACCTTTCAGTCTCTATGGCCTACCTGCGCCAGAAATTCTGACGATTTTCACCAAATCTTGAATAGACCGTAGAACCACCGCGCGTATACCTAGCTATCGGACGACAGGTAGAATCGGAGAGGTAGGTTAGGGGAGGAACGTTGCGCGCACGGTAGTTCGATTCGTGTATTAACAGTCATTGTCGCCGTTCCACGAAAGGTCAGGCACGAAACAGCCGTCGGTTAACGGCCGGTGGACGAAGAAAAATCGATACGTTACGTACGTTGGCCACGAGCCGTGAAATTCGTTCGGAGGAGATAGCATGTGCGAGGAGCTCCGACGACCTGCGGGGGCCTTTGGACGTTTAAAGGGAACAACGGACCTCCGGGACCGTTTTGTAGGGCGAAGGAGGGACGGCGGGAGAACGGTCGTTGTAAAAGTTTGTTGCGCGTCGCAGGTTGCGGTTTCCTTGCTCCTCGATGTACACCGATCAGCTGGAAAGCTTTCGAAGTCCCATTGTCGTCGTCGTCGAGCGGAATGGTACCTGCACGAGGGACGCTTAGGCAGAAACGTCCGGAGCTCCGCAAATTCCGTTAGGGTAATGGTAATAATACGTTCAAGTGCACCGTCGACGGGTACCAGCTGCGGAAATGTTGTCGCCAATATTCGACGCCAGAGCTGCGCGATGGCCGTCGAAATGACGGTTCCTATATATCTTGCCCCGAGAATTGTACGAAAAAATTTACGATGTCCTTCGGCAAGGCAGAACTACAGTTGCGCGTATCGTTTCCCTTCGGACACTTTTATTTTCCCAAACTCTCGGAAGTTGCAGCGCGCCGGTGTCCCAACAGGGTCCGCGCAAACATGTTCGAAACACTTTCGACACACCGGTCCGATATAATTGACGCTACCATGACACGTCCGATCAGCTGACAGTGGTGCCAGTCCTGGGGATTACCACACAGCAACGCCATCGAACAGGGTGATCCAAGTTTAAACGCGGCGACAGACGCGTTGCCGTAATCCTCGGTTTAATTCAGGAACATCGCTCTCCACCGAACGTCTCGACCCTATCTTCCCTTTCGATTCTTCTTTTCTCCGCGAGATCCGTGGAATCCGCGCGATTCGACCGTTCCTCGGGATCGGGGCTGCCGGTGTAGCAGCCGAACTCGGGCCCTCGTCCCTCGCGGTTCTCCACTCTATAAATACCATACGCTCCTTAGCGCTTCGAAGCTCGGCGAGTTCCATCGAGAGGCCAAGAGAGAGCTGCTTCGTGGGCCGTTGCGCTCGGTGCCAAGGTCACGCGGCCCGTCGGCTCTTCTCCGTCCTCTTCGTGGACAGGATTCGCCTCCTGCGTCCAGGGACGGTCTACGCGGAGCCACGTTCAACCCCTTCATTCAGTAAACTCTCGGTCGCGCTGCGTTTCATCTTCGCCCACCTTTGTTTTCCCCGCACGTTTCTTTCTCCGCGCGCGCTGTGGACACCTTTGAGCGTGGGGTAGCGTTCCTCTTACGGAGAACGGGGAAGATGTCCGCGCATCGAGGAATTTACGGGGAGCACCAGTCCCGATGAATTGTACCGACGATCGAATCGCCGGAGTGAAGAGCGCCGTCCCGGCCTCGAACGGCTTTCGTCAATGAAATTCAGAGGGGGCACCATCGACGGCTCGTTGCTGAAACTCCTCGCAACTGATCCCCCGACGCCACGTGTACGTGCGTACGATTGTACGCAGTCCTGGGAACGAGCAAGTCGACGACGGGCGTGTACGTACAATTGAGACGACGTGGCTTCTGAGACGCTCGGTGAACGCACACGCGATCTATATAGTCCGAGTCGTGGCTGACGGCCAAACGAAAGACTTTGGATATATTTGCGGACTGGACAAGCTGCTCGACACGTGACACAGTTTCGTTGCTGGCTGTTACGTTGCCACTGTGCCCACCCTACTCCGTTCGGATCCACCGCGCGAAATTCCATTTTCCCCTGCGAACCCGCGGTACTTTCCGTCGTTTCGTCGCGACGAAAGTCGCGGCAAGCCGATACGGTTAATTAGCGGTGCTTTAGGTGTGCACTTGCGACGATAAGATAAGAATCATCACACGTGACACAATTTTATCACACTTGCGGGACCGCTTCGCGGCGTATCGTTCACTGCTACGTGCAGCTATGCATGGGATCGTGCGGTCAGACTCTTTTCCCTGTCCAGGCCTCCCGGGAAACGGGAACGATTCGCGTTACATGCGACAGAAATTTTAATTGGCAATTCCGGAGGTTCGGTGCGCCGAGGTGCGAACCATCTCCGCTTCGCGTTTATTAATCGCACCCATTCCGTAACGCGTCGAGCACCAAATCATACTAGAACCAACTGCTAGCATTAAAAATGAGAATCCCCCGAACAAACGGGCGAACACTTGCCGGCGTAGCCGAGAGGGTTGATAGCCTTCGATGAAAGATCACCTTCGTAGTTATCGCGAAGACCGAATTGGTCGACTCCTGCGGGGGGGAAAAATAATGCAAGGCTTACTCGAAAGTGACGAAACGATTTCTTTTCATCCCCGTTCCCCAGCCGTTTTATCGGGCACGATTAACAACGACAGGGGGGGGGAACTAGCGTACACGGAGAGAGGGAGAGATAGAGAGAGAGAAAGAGAGATAGAGTAGCAATGGTGAATTATCGAGTTCTCCAAGTACCCGACTACCTATAGCAATGGAATGCATCGGGATGCATCGTATGGTACCGCTCGTGCAGTCGTGAGGGACGCGATCGACCTCTTGCGGAGAGTTGCCTTAACCTTTTGGATTTTTTCTTACTTGTTTCAGCCCGCTGCCTGCCCGGATGCGACGAGCAGCACGGACACTGCAGTCGACCCGACGAATGCATGTGAGTACACGCACATACACGATCCGCCGTTTCTTTTTCTTTTTCCTTTTCTTCTTTTCCTTCATTTTTTTTCTTTTTTCTTTCTTCTCCCTCGCCCGTCTCGCTTCCACCTTCGTATTACACATACGCACGCGTAGCTAACTATCTCTCCTCGTCATCGTCTTCTACGTCCTCCTCCTCTTTACTGATATTACATTCCTGGCTCGATACCTGTACGCGGTGTATCATACTCGCGCCGCATTAATAACGACGCCTCGATAAACGAGCTTCCCGCGAAAGTTGATCCTTAATGAGTCTAAGCCGATCGATGGTCGACCATTAATTGCTTCCCGTGAGAAAGTTTCCATATTTTACGTGTTCTCCGGCGTGGCAACGGACGTGCCTCTACGTCGAACTTTCGTTCCGTTTCGGCGAATTTTCGTTTCAGCTGGCCGGTGAGTTTACGATCGACCCCGAGAACGTCCTAGGTGGAGACGGAATTTCGTTTCCGAAACCGCCGATGTCGTTGAACCATTTCTAATTCGATTCGACCAGTCGAAAAACGAAGACGCGAAACCGACGGGTTCAGAGATCGATTCGGGAATTTCTGTATTTGTCGGGAATCCTTCGCTATAAATACGCTCCTCGCCTCGGAGGAAGGGTACATGTCCCTCTGTTCTTCGCCCTCTTCCCCGGCTGACAGAAGAAAGAATACATTTAACCCGCCGCGAAATTCGAGCGATTCCGGTTGCTCGAGCGGCGAAAAATCACGATAATAGAATTCGGACGAGGGACGAGCAGCTGGGGCGGAGATGAAAGATTCCGCGATAACGCCGATTCGTCTCCTGCGCGAGCCTCGAATCTCGGTTAACCCGAGGTTTAGAGTTAACTCGATCATCTAATTACTGCACGAGACCGGGGTTAATTGTCCCGTTAGCCGGCAGCCGTCGGTCCTCGACGAGAGTTGCCCCGAGGTTCCGTTCGCGTTTCGCTCGAATCGCGATCGTCGTCCCCGCTTCTCGAACGCGGCTTCGCGTGGCCGCGGATAAATAATATTTTCGAAAATAGCCGGCTGCAATTTATGGGCACGCCGTGAACGCGCGAATTTTGCGCGACGATTGTACCTCTGCCCCCTCCCCCTTCGTTGGAAACGAAATGCGAACGAAAATTCTCATAACTGCTATTGCCCCGCGGAATTTTGTTACCGTCATTGTTGCTATTATTCAATGAATTTCCGATGGACGATGGTTCAACGAATTCAACCGCAACGATTACGCGGACAAAGGGCAATCTGTTTTCTGGCTGCGTAGCTGCGCGCGTGGAAATGGTCGGTATGATCGCTGAAAGCAATTGCCGTGAGAGCCCCGTGGGATGTTGGCCCCGTTCGTGATACGTGAAAGAATCGCGGCTATACGGTGTCCCATTGAAATTTCGGAGTCCGTGGCCGGTCGCGCGAGTCGTATCTGAATACCGATGAAGATGCACGCCCGTGCATCATATCGCGATCTTCCTTGTACACCTTCCTCGACGATTGTCCGCCTGTCTCGGACAAATCAAACTTTGACCCGCGCTTCCGCGATTTCCCCACGCGGTTCTCCACCTTTTAAAATTGAATAATCATCTAGAGCTAATCGTTCACTCGTCCACTGTATCGGGTGTTCCGAACGGTAGCAAAGCTAAACAAAAAAGAGAATCATTCGCAGAGTGGAGGAGTTGTTAATCGCCGTTGCCCGTGCACGTGTATATACATTCTGTGTACAGCGTACACAGCGCGTATACCCCGGTATTCCTATCGGTATTGTTCCCCGTTCCGACGGTATTTGTAAATACCGGCAGGCGCTCCTGCTAATTAATACACCTATGTGTATGTAACTTGTATCTATCCAATCCCAAAATACGCAGAAATTATCCGATTTACCTAAACGCTTCAGAGTACCCAGCATTCTGCGGTATTCAAGCGACTTTCTACCTCGCTTCGGCTCACCTCTGGTCGCGATTGCTCCGATTTCGAGTACGTACAATACGTGCGCGTCACGGTTCCCGTATGGGCCCCGCTGAAAGTAAGGCCCCAGGTACACCTCTCGGTTCCACGGCCATCAGAAATCCGTTTCGCGTCCCAACCAGAATCGCGCGGCCAAAGGGAAGAAGAGAGAGACGAGCACGAAGAATCACGAAGGAGAATCACACGGATGCCTCGCGACTATCTCATTGGCTAGGCGCGTGTACAAACGACTAGGAATATATTCGTGTGTGCGCGCGGCACAGTTCGGCCCGTTTCGTTCCGTCTTTCGTTCTCCGCTTCTGATACGTCCCTTACTCTCTGTCTTTTTTCTAGTATGTACATCGTCGTCGCAGACGTCGTCGTCGCCTCCTCTGTGGCTCTCTCGATTACGCTCTCGGTGTGTACATGGGATTTAATGGTATAGTCATGCGACGTCGACGTCTACGGGTTTGTGCCTCTCTTTCTGTCTCTCGTTTTCTCGACGACCGATATATAGCGTTATATATGTGTGTGTGTGTGTGTGTATGTATGTACGTACGTATGTATTATGTATATACATGTATATGATGTGTGTATGTATATATATATATAGCGAGAGAGAGAGTGTGTGTGTGTGTGAGTGAGTGAGTGAGAGAGAGAGAGAGAGAGAGAGAGAGAGAGAGAGAGAGAGAGAGAGAGAGAGAGAGAGAGAGAGAGAGAGAGAGAGAGAGAGGCCGATGGGTATTAGTGGGCAGAGCAAGGCGTGCGCACACACAGAGAAGCGTAACCTTTCCTTGACCCGCATACTGAACGGCTGTGCTGAGGCTCGAACCGTGGGAACACAACTCGGCGACTCGTCTCCCCACTCTCTTTCGAATTCTACCTCCTCTCCTGTCTCTCTTGGCTAAGGTTCCTCTTCCTCTCTTCTCGCGATATACTTCTCTCCTTTTCCGCCTCCTTCCTTTTTACTCCGGTCATCTCTCTTCCCCTTCGACTTCGACTCGGATCTCTACCTTCTTCGCTCACTCTATTTCTGCACCCCCCCCCCCCCTCTCACTACGTCTTTCTCGCTCTGTGGATATATATATGTATGTATATATGTATATATGTGTGTATGCATATACGGGAGTTCAGTTATACCTGTACGTGTGCAATATTGTACATACGCGTTGTATATAATACGCACACCTCTTCCTTTCCTTCTCTCTGTCCCTCTTCGATAACCGCTCTTGTTCCATCTTTTCTGCAAAACCTCTTTGTCCTTCTTCCACGTTGCAATGTATAACCCCCTCGGACGTAATGGCCGACCACCATATCCTCCTTCCCTTCTGTCGCGAATCCAGCTCCTTTCCACCTTCTTCTGCTCCTTTCTTCTTCGTCTTCTTCGTCTACTTCATCTTTCGCGGCCTTTATCCACCTTCGCGTATCCTCTGTCGCGACGGCGATCCTTTCTTTTTCTGATCGTTCCGCCGTTTCTTTTCCTGCCTGCGTCTTCGCCCGTTCCCCTCCCGACGGCCACTTTTCTTCCTCCCGTTTTCGAATCCCTTCTTGGAAATTCTTAAACGGTCGTCACCGTAAATTTTCGGCCATAAATTCACAGGAAACTTCAAAAGGCTCTTCCTCTTCGTCGTGTGCAACCGCTGTGCATAGTAACGAGCGCGTGTACGCGGCACACCGTCGACCGGCTCGTTCGATTCATTTTATTAGCCACCGTGGAGATAGATGACGATCCCGACGCAGCATCCTATTTTTATCGCATTCCCCGAGATTATTATACTTGCAGCAGGAGGTTCGATTAGCGTTTAACGATCGCGGTAATCAGAGTCCACCGCTCGTTACGCCTTCGCGATTCCCTTTTCCTTGATACGAAGGTCGCGCGAGTCACCCGGTATAGAGAGCTCGGTTACCTGGATATTGGGATTCCTCGACGTGTCCCGTCTTCTCTATAGCTTTTAGTCATTTTTCGTGCGCGGTTTAACGAGGTCCTTGACATCCGTCTCCGATAGAGGCTCCTCCGGGGATTATGATCCCCGTTGCTCGTTTTGCGCCGTCCCCCCGTCGAAATTCCACGCGGCCGCACGGCAATCTATAAATCGTAACGCAGATGTACAATTCATTTCTTCGCCCGCGAGTTTCTCTTTCTCGTTGCACGCAACAGAAACGTTCCTCTTCCGCCCATTACTTTCCCTCTATCTTTCCAGCATAGAAAGAAAAGTCAACCTAACCAGCAGCATCCTTTTTCTTCGTTTCCAGATGCCACAACGGCTGGAAGGGTGCGTACTGCGACCAATGCATGAGATATCCAGGTTGCCTTCACGGTAGCTGCCAGAAGCCCTGGGAGTGCCTCTGCGACGAAGGCTGGGGCGGACTGTTCTGCAACCAGGACCTAAACTACTGCACGAATCACAAGCCGTGCTTGAACGGCGGCACCTGCTTTAACACCTTTAACGGCCAGGGTTTGTACACCTGCTCGTGCGCGCCCGGCTTCAACGGCACTAACTGCGAGAAGCCGCTCTTGGACTGCGACTCGAACCCCTGCCTAAACGGCGGTACCTGCGCCATGGAGACGTCCTACAGCAATTCCAGCTTCACCACGGCTCTCGGCCTCCCGAAAACGTCCGGCGACTCGTCCGCGTCCAACTCCAGGCATTACCGTTGCACCTGCCCACCTGGCTGGCGCGGTCGCCACTGCGAGATCACCTCGAGATCCTGTCGAGATTCGCCCTGCCATCACGGCGGCACCTGCGAGGACGACTCCCTGAAAGGATACGTGTGCCGTTGCCCGCTCGGTTACTCCGGCAACGATTGCGAATCCCAGATCGATCAATGCTCGCCGAATCCGTGCGCCAACGGTGGCAGCTGCGCAGACCTTGGGAGCAGCTACCGGTGCTCCTGTCCGATCGGTTTCACCGGGGAACGCTGCGAGATCAACATAGACGACTGCCAAGGAGATCCCTGCCTGAACGGTGGAACCTGCGTGGACCTAGTCAATCAGTTTCGTTGCCAGTGCGTCCCGGGTTACGTCGGTAGATTGTGCCAGGACAAGGTGGACTATTGTTTGACGAAGCCCTGCGCGAACGGCGGACGGTGCATATCCGGGACGAACGATTATCGTTGCTCGTGCAAGCCCGGCTTCACCGGCAAGGACTGCAGCGTGGACGTGGACGAGTGCAGGAGCGCGCCCTGTCGAAACGGAGGGACGTGTCAGAACAGGGTGAACGGATTCCTGTGCCAGTGTCCGGAGGGTTGGCACGGCGACACTTGTTCCGAGGAGATCGGCAGCGGCACGGTTATCTTGCCGGCCGCAGCGGCAGCGGCGAGTTCCTCCGCGAACACCGCAGCTGCTGTCCCCGCCGTACCACCGTCGGGGGCCAGCTACTGGTCCGGCAACTTGTCCAGGCATATCGCGTCCGCTTCGGCTGAACCTAGGGACGCAGGATTGACCACCGAACACGTGGTGGTGATAGCAACCTTGTCCACCGCTGTGCCGGCGTTCGTTCTGGTCGCGGCTGTCGCTGTGATGTGCATGAAGAGGCGGCAGAAGAGGGAACAGGCGAAGGCCGACGAGGAGGCCAGGATGCAGAACGAACGAAACGCTGTGCACAGTAGCATGAGCAAGAGAAGCGGCGGCGTAATTGGCGGCGTTGGCAGCGGTGCTGGTTCCACCGGAAGCAGCGGCGTTGGCATCGGTAACGTCGGTCTCCTCGGAGGCGGTGGAAGCGGCATGATCAGCGGCGGCGGCGGTGGCAGCGTCTGCACCCTGGGAACGGGGGATGCTCATATGATCAAGAACACCTGGACGGCGAACAAGAGTGTGAACAACGCATCGTCCGCCAGACAGGACGACCTCGACTCGTCGTTTCAAACGGACGTCACGCTGGACAGCTCTTGCTCGGGTTACAAGCCAGAACCGGTGCTGCAGGACGGTAGAACGCGGACAACGAAGCAACTGAACACGGAGGCGGCGGCGCATAGGGCGTCCCATCTCTTCCAGAAAGAGAAGGACTGTCTTGGTCTCGGTATTGGCATAGGCGTCGGTGTCGGCGTGATGGAGAGTGCCAAGAGGTCGTCGGTGTTCGGGGGCAACCCGACAACGGACAGCTGTTGCGCGGCGGACGCGTCGTTGCTTAAGAGGCCGACAACGATCACGGAAGGTGGCAGCGGTCCACCGGGAAGCGGTGGCGGCGGTACCGAGACCGGCTGTGGAGTGTACGTTATAGACGATCATTATAGGCACGACGCGTCGTTAGCGGCGACGCTCGCGACGGAAGTGTAGTTACTCTGACTTTGTTAATCGATAGAGAGAGAAAGAGAGAGAGAGTCTGTGTGTGTGTGTGTGTGTGTGTGTACGTGTATGTGTGAGGGAGAGAGAACCAGGTGATCGATGGACTCTGTTTGTAATAGAAAGTAACGTTTATTTCCTCGTGTGACGAAGAGCTGTGCGCGTGCCCCGCGACTCATCAGTGCTCGAAGAACTCTCGATAACCGGCTGTTCGTTTCGTATTACTTTTGTTCTCTGTTTCTTTTTGTTGTCGTGCTGCACGCCGTTCGAACGCCCACGCTTATCGCCATCTAGCGACGGAATCTCTGCGATTCGTAGCTACGACGCACAGAGAAAAGACGCAAGACAGAATCACCACCGCGTGATGGGGCACGCTTGTCTGTCTCTCCGTTATGGGCCAGCGGATGAACGGGCGTTGCGTTTCTTCTCTTCGCGATTCCTTTGTTTCTCTCCCTTCCGTTGGACAGGACGTCGCGCGTGAGAACGTTCCATCATAGGGACTTTGCTACGAGGTGGAGGACGACGACAACAACGACGACGGCGACGGCGACGGCGGCGACGATGACGACGGCGTCGGCGGCGGCGGCGGCGGAGCAGTTTTTGTTCCTGCCGTTGTTGCCGTTCCTATTGCCGGCGAATAAGAAGAAGATGTTGACTCGCGCGTACGTTCCGCGGAACGATCGCGCGGACGATCCTTTTCGTTGTCGAGGAGGAGATGGGAGTTGAAATCTTTTTATACCCCCCCCCCCCTCTCTCTCTCTCTCTCTCTCTCTGCCTGACCGCCTGTCTGTCCTGTAAAGAAGAAGAAGAAGACGATGAAGAACAGCAAGAGACTTTTAGCGATGAGTTTTTTGGACTCCAGGGGAGCAAAAGGGAAAATATATACACGAAATGCTGTGGAGGCGGACGATGGCGAATATCGTCGTCCGACCCGTTCTTAGGTATTAATATTATTATTATATCATGCTCGAAGCAAAACTTTGTACAGAACTAATTTATTATTATTGTTATTTACTATTATTACTATTTGCTATTATTATTATTAATATTATTATTCTAATTATTATTATTAATATTATTCTATCGTACCCCATTATCATTGTTCCGATAGTTCTCCATTATTTCGTCTCTATTTTTTTGTTCTCTCTTCTCGGTTCCCTTTCTTTTCTGGGTATTTTTTTCGAATCGCGTGACCGAAGACTTTTCCTCTCTCCTTTTCACCGTGGCTAACGAGAGACGCGTTCGACGATACTTACTTTTGCGTGTACACATCTCTGCCGCGTATTTCTGTGTGTTTGTATGTGTGCCCCGCGAGCGACAACGTTGTGTAGCGTGCATGCATTAAGAGTATGCCTGTGTTTATTAATGTACGTGTGTGTGTGTGTGTGCGCGCGCGCGTGTGTTTCGTCTCTGTGCGCGTTTCTCATACATGTATATGTATATATATATATTATGTATATGTGAATGTGTATGCGTTTGAGTCCGATTTGTTCGCGCGAACTAGCTGTGAGAGTGGAGTACGTAGCAGAGTAAACGACCAGAGAAAGAGAGAGAAAAAGAGAAGGAGGGAGAAGAGAGCGTTTGTATGTACCGTGCGTATGTATAGTTACGAGCGAGAAAGTTTACGACGAATTATGATTCAAACGATGTCGCCCATTCGTGAGATTTTTTTATTTTTTTAATTCTCTGTTTTTTTTTCTCTCTCCACTTTTGTTTCTTCGCGGCCACTCGGATATTTATTTCAACGTTCGACCAGATAATATCGATCCTTCCATTTTTCGTATCTCATTCCCGGGGACGATGTCGCGCGGACGTTAAAACTAGAATCCCGAGGGAACGACTTCCTGATCGCAACCCCCTAGGTAACCCTGTGTGGACAGCAAGCAACGCCGGAAACGTTGATAGAACAAACTCCTCCGCCCGGCGATCCGGGTCTTCCCGTTCACACGGCAAGCCCGTTTTGCCCGGTTCGTCGAGTGCTGAAATTTAAGAATCACGCCCCCCGTTTTAACTTCTGAACCATCTGTTTGAATCGCCCACCAAAAAAGAAAAAGAAAAATGAACAGGAAAAGAGAAACGTTAAGGGGACGGGAAAACGATGGAAATTCGATTTACGTCCCTTTAAGGGAGAATGCACACGTTACCCGATCCGGAAGTCGTTGACGATTCCTCGAACAGGAGCCCTCTGGTAAACTACTTGCCTGCGCCGCGGACACCGTCCCCTATTTTCATCTTGGAATGCGACTGAAATGAAAATTCACGCTCGAAACCGTAGCAGCCATAATATATCGATCGAATAAGCGATACTTCGACCGCGTATATTTTTGTTCTATTTGTAAAAAAAAAGTTTATCGGTAGGCGGAACACAGGAAAGCGTATGGTTTTCCATTTTTTTTTTTTGGATATAATGATGATGATGATGATGATAATAATAAAAAACAATGAATTCATACCTGAGAAAAATTGGTACGTTTAATTGGATATTGCAGAATCTGCCGTAGAGTCTAGTAACTCTCTAGAGACCTTCGACCGATCCATCGGCTTTCCTTCGCCCAACTTTCGAAATCTTTTTCGTATCCAACGTGCGCCTCCGATTGATGTGGCACATCATACACTGAAACATTACTCGCGATATGTATAAATACAGATAAATAAATAAATGAATATATAAATATATAGATAGATGAAAAAATATATATATAACAAATATATATATATATATATTATATATATATATATATATATATGTAAATGAGAAACCGGCGTCGGCGTCGACGGCGTTCAGACGACGGGACGGGAGTTATTCCAAGTTTTCGAGATCGAAGTTGGCGAGAAATTAGATTAATCTCTCGACATGTTTTTTTAATTGAAATTCACATAGTTTCGAATAGGTCCTGGATAACAATTTCGAAACAATCATTTTTGGACAAAATTTATTATTTAGTAGGAAATATCCTTTCTCTAAACGAATATTAAAATATAATAATCAATAAATTGTAATACAAATATCCTCGCCTACTTCGGCCTCGAAAACGCGAACAAATGACGATTATGTGTTGTTATCGCACGGTTGATGATAATTATTTATTTATATGGATGATGATGATGCTGCTGAACATACGATGATGATTATGATGATGATGATGATGATGATGAACGATGCTGCTGATATAACGATATTAATGATAATCGACGCACTACGACGCTACTTGTCCGATACGATCAATTAACGCCGGTGGTGATAATTATGATGATAGTGATGATCACGATAATAATGTAGAAACGTACGATGACGATGTAACGAACAAAGATTCGATAATGTTCCTGTTAATAAATAATAATGATAATTAAATAAACGAAACGACTTTATCACAACACTAAGTCAGGTCACATTTTCATTTGGGGCGATGGGAAAGGGACGGGGGGGGGGGGAGTTGGTGGTTATAAGGGTCTGCCTCGCTCGTTCGCAAGGAACCGAGAGAGAGAGAGAGAAGAGAGAGTTTCATAAAAATGAATATTGCTTAATAGAATAGAGGACTAGAAAAGTGTGGGAGACGGAAAGAAAGAAACGAGAAAAAGGAATTTGCGCGCTCGGTGAACGTAGCGTCGACGACGTGGATCCAGATCGATTTTAAACGGCGTTTGATCGATTGTCGTTCGTTCGTTGGTCGACCGCCGGCGCATTCGGCGATCCGTAATTAACGAGATGCACGTACGTATAAACGATTATATTATATCGAATAGAATGTGTAATAAAGCGGTTGTCAATTTTTTGTACTTACACATCTTCGGACTGAATTCTTTTTATTATTTTCGGATGCTTCATCGGGGGGCGATACCTATTAGGAGATCCCGATTTTATCCACCCGTTATCATGGATTCGTTCCTTTTCGTGGGGATCGCGAGTTGTACGTATAGCTCTAGTAGTGGTTCTGCTGGTTCCGTATTTCGATTTTGCCGATGCGAAATAGTGGTAGAGTTTCCTTACTTTTCCTTGTTGTACTTCGATGCGATTTGCGTGGAGAGGAGAAACGTACTAATTAATACATATTGTATCGTGTAAAAGGTCCTAAAGTGTACGTAATTCTCTGTCCCCTCTGTGTAAAAAAAAAAAAAATAAAAAAAAAACGTAACGTTATACATACACGAAGATATATTATATATATAATAGTGGCGTATATACACGTTGCGGATCTGTGTATATTTGTAGCGAGATAGAATTGTACAATTGATCACGATCACGATTTTGCGATTACTATTACATTATTTTTACGATTAATTATTAATTATTTTATTACGATTATCGCCAACGTGTAAATAGAGAACGAATTGTCAATATGATGGTGTCGCGCGAACGACAGCGAACGATTAATAATGATACATTAAAATGAACGAATCTGTGCCTCCCAATTTTTTTCCCTTCCCAACACTTTCGTCTCGTTCCCGAACCAAGTCTTTATGTGGAAGAAAAAAAATTCAATAATTACAATATCGGAACATTAGAACCCGTTATTCAACGACATTACATACGATATCTCTAAACAATAATAACAATAATACAATATTCATGAATCGATACGCCAAATAGTAGTAACGATATTTCCCGGGACTAACGGATGCACGAGAGTAACAAGAAAAACTGAACCTCGTTCCAAGAGTTACGCAATGCATGCTGAATCCTTAAAGGACGATCGCGAGCTCGCTATTTCCGCGGAGGGTCCCCGTTTAAGAACTCAAGACACGGATGCATCGCGACAAAGTAGCCGCGAACGTGGTACCGCTTGTGGGAATATCGCGACGAGCCAGATGGTGAAAGAGGGACAGAGAGAATCGAAGAAAGAAAGGTCCGGTTCGATGGAGGAAGTCGCATCTTCTCGGAATGACATCAGATCGCTTTGATAAGGGGACAACGATTTTATGTAACCCCGATCGGCCGAGCCAGAGTGTCCACGGTTTGCATTAGAATTCAGGGAATCACGACGATCGTTCTGCTGCTAGAATAAATGGATTCGATGGTAAAGCGTCAACCTTATGGCCGTCTCTATGGGAAAGTGATAAGCGTGTGGACGCATGATTCGAATTTTATACGCCGTCTAGGAGTTGAGGCATTCCAGATGCTTTGGAGCAGCGATTTTTATGATTTTTCAATGCAAGTTAATATATCGGGGAGGAGCAACGACTGGAAAGAGTTTTGCCATCGAATTTGTGAACGTCGCTCGATCCGATGGCGGAGGGAATTAGTTGTTTCGTCGAGAGACTATAAAATATTTTTTGGTGTACGGGAGAATTTAGTATACAATAGTTTATTCATGCCGTAGAATAAGAGAGATTGAAAATCGCTGCTTCAGAGATATTTGTTTATTCCATTATCTCCTGCTTTGACGTTGCACGATTTTCATTTGTTAAGGAAAATACTGGTTTATATATATACATATATGCGTGCCAGTATGTGTGTACGGGTATACCTAAGTGAAAAGCTTTCTTCGGTGAAATTGGCTGCATCGTTTTACCAAACATTTTATAGAGCTTTGATAGTTCCACTCCCCATAAACTGCTAGATGAAAGTTGGCTTTCTGTGAAAACGCTTCGGGTTCCGGGGGTAATTTTGCGCAGCTTTAAAGTGGATAAAGTAGTTGCGAAAAGTCGAACGACTTCGAGCGTGGAAGCTATATAAATTCTTCTCAAGTTTTTCCTTCTCCTGCGAGGCGTCTACGGCAATAGTAATAAAGATTCACACCGTGCATAAACAAACCGATTCAATATTATCATTGAATAGTAATTGCTGTTTCGGTATTGATTTATTCCGGCGCCACTACGCGGCGATACAAATACGCGCATATTCATAAAACGTTAATCAATATTTATGATCGTGTTATTAGACTTTACCTTCGCGCTATTATTATCTCTCGTTAAATATTGATTCCAGAATGGCGAGCAGAGTGGAGGAGAGTTAACTAGTATTTTATCGCCACGCGGACGCGATGGCGGATACCTTAAAACAATGAAATTCATTAGGCAACATTAATTGCGGTCACCTGTAATTCAATTGTCCACGAATTAAATTAATCGACCCGTCCGTAATCGCCGATACACCTATTCGATAAAACGAAGCTTCGAAACAATACCAACAATGCCCGCCGCAGGATCTGGCGAGTTTCACTCGACTCGAATTTCGAGCGATCGTCCATATCGAGTGGCATCGGACACCCTCGCCCATTAATTCTATACGAGACGTCGCGTCGACGAGAAAAGGGACGCGATCTCAGAAGATATTATACGCGGTATACGATATAAGCAGAAGCCGGGGAACCTCGTGAAAGTCGTCGAAGTAACATCGTGGCCAAGCTACCCACGACTCATCGTGTCGTTATATACGCGCCGGTTATTACCTGCAGCTTCGCTGCTGCAAACCCATTACGACTGCCGTGGCATTCTTCGTGTCTATGCCTGTGCCCTCTCTCCCCGTCTTCACCTTGCCCGCCAGCCCATCTCATTCTATTCCACCTTTCCCCTCTAGTTAATTAACATTTTTTCCCGGGCATTTTTCACCGCTCCGCCGATACCTCTTTTTATCGACGTGTTTCCCGGTTACGACTTCGCGCGGCCAACGTTATTAGAAATCGCGGGATATCTGCATAATATAAAGCGTTACGCGCATAAACCATCGGGCCGCGATGCCCCGCGAACATTGGCAACAAAGATACCGAGCGGCATCGTTTCGTTCCAGGTTATCGATGCCCCGCCGAGATCTCGTTCGAGAGCTGCGTCTGGACGATAGATCATTTCATCGATTTCTTGTGGGAGATCGGGGCTAGGCCAATAGGCCACTTTTCAGTGGAATTTCAGTGGGACGCGGAATATCGTTCGAAATTTGTTGCCGGCCGCCAATCGATTCGATTTCGAGAGCGATACGCAACGCGGGCGTGCTGCAGCCGCGGGACAGCGCGACAATAAGTTCCTGGAAGTTCTCATGGGCTCGTGTATACGCGACGAAATATCTGGTCGAATCTAGAAAAGCCATCGGGGCGAAATCTGTCGCAATCGATCATAGGACTGAGCGTGGCCCGTCGCGATTCCTTTGCGCTCCAACGATCCCGAAATTCTCCCGTCGAAACGACGTCGCGTTTCGCCGGCGAGGGGGAATCTGACGCGTTCGTTCGTCGTGTCGGCGATGATCGAAAGCGACGAATTGAGAAATTGTTTCCATTCGTCGGGCTCGCTCGACTGAAACAAAGTTGCGCCCCTTTGCGTTCAATATTCGTAAACATCGCGCATATTCCGCAGGAGCACAGAAATGTAGCTCGAACGACGCAAACGTGTTACACAATTGAAGTATCGCAAAAGAAAGTAGACCAGCGGCGAACCAATTAATTTTCGGAATTTCCGATGCATCGAATAATATTCGCGGAGGAAACGTTGTATAGCTGCATCCAACGATTCCGTTGGAGATGTGCTGTACGATTTACAAGGGACGCGTGGAGGTGCATGCAGGTAAAAGATATACGTACATACAGCCGCAAATGCGCACCTACACATTCGCGTGCACGCGTGTACCTTGACGTCGTCTTTCGAGAGACTTTCACTTGCCCTCCGGTTCGGTGTATCGGCGTGCAGAGTTTATACAGCCACGTGAGACGGCGTTAAGGATCTTCTTCCTTCTCCCTCTTCTCTTTTTTTTCCGAGCTTGATCCGCTCCTTCCTCGAACTATCACGGTGAATCGAGTTCATATTATACCAGCCGCGACACGGCGGCATGCTTTTCCACGTGTGCATCTCGTTAAACATTTCTTGCATAATTGCAATTATCCTTTAAATCAGATACTCGTTAATTAACCGTACAAAGCGCCGAGACCTTTTACTAAAAACGTTAATTAAACGTCAGCCGTAATCTAACGACTCCCCGCAGAATTACCGGGCAAAAATTCCAAAGACACGATTATTAATGTTAAAAATACCCGAACCCGATAGAACATTTAAGCAAACCTGCCGTTAATCCCAGATAGTTTCCCATGTATAGATTTCAGTTATCGCTGTTAACTGTGCGGTAAGAGACAAATCGAAACGAACCGAAATCTTTGCAACGAGGAGCGTATAAATCTCGTTGAACTCGCCAAAAACATCAGCGACCGCTTCCGGTCGGTTCCAGGTGCACCGCGACGTTGCACCTCGGTGCACCGGGTCAAACAAGAGCATTCGGCGAGGAAAGGGGACAGGTCCCGCGAGGGAGATGCGCGGAGGGGCGGTTCCGGCGAAAAAATTAATTGGGCGGATGTAATCCGATCGATTCCCACGATTCGACTATCCGCAGCCTTTATACGCGATGTACGTGCGAATCAATCCGGTCCATTATCGTCGATAACCGGCGCATCGGCCAATGTACGCTTCTGTCGGTTCTTTTCAGAAACAACTGATTACGCAGCGTACTCCTTTCCGATGGCCGACGGACATCCGCGCCTCACAGAATTTCGTTAATTTCGACCACGCCGAAATTAGGGGAGCGGTTGCACCGCTATCGTTCCTCTCCACCGGGTCTTCTCCTTTTTACTTCGATAATAATTGCAATAACGATACGCAACTCGCCGGTCCGTTTATGCGTTTCGCTTCGAACCGGCTCGCACTCTCGTTCGATCCATTTTCGAGCCGAACGAAGTACAACGTACATCGGTTGAAACGTCGTTTCTTTTTAAACGAAATTGCTGCGCAGGTCTTATTCGTCGCCTCGTATAAATTAGTGACACGGATATTCTTCGATTCTAACCGACAGCAGGGTTCAATCGTCATCCCCGCCCATTTTTTCATATTTTTCAACAAACACTCGGCCAACGTACGCTCGATGCAACCCCGACGCGTCGCGACGTTGCGGCTCTCTTGCGCACGTAAATCGTCGATCGCTTTCCCATTTCTAAAGCCGTCGATGCTCGCATCGATTCGACCCTAATAGCCGGAATAATTCCGCCCATCACGTGAAAGCGACCGCCTAATGCTCCCATTTACCACTTACAACCTTCTTCTTTTTTTTCACGCTCGCATACGTTGCAGCCCCGCCGCCAATAAAATCTACGATAAACCCCGCCGACGTTCCAGCGCTTCGCGATCGCCCCGTCGTTTCTGTTGCGCCGAAAAAAGGGCGAGCACGATTGTCCGTTAATTGATACAATTCGTTGAATCGTCGCGCAGATGACGGATAATTGGAGTGGCCCGCGTTTCGCGAGTTTCTCCCCCGTGGCAATAAATACTGGTTCGCTGGCACGTCCCGCCAGGAATACGTACTCACGTGGCGCCAATGCGAGCTTCGCGAGCTTAATTATAGTCACTCGATTAGAATGCAACGGCATGGCAGGAGAACCGCGGTCGCTCGAGGCACAAGTGCACAACGGTGCACCTTTCCTTTTGCGTTCGTGCCTCTCGCTTCGATTCCGTCCGCACGGTTCTCCAGCTTTTTGCAATCGTCCCCGCTCGACGGGCACAAAAATCCGGACCTGAATCGAAGCGGATGGAGACTAAACGACATTGACCTCTATAGGATAGGATCGTGGATGTCGATCGGCAGGAAAAAAGAAGCTGACGCCCTCTTGAATGGAGAAATGTTGCCCATCGATGGAGCGTTGCGCACTGGCCCTTGTTAGATCATTGCTGCATTCGTCCTGTACACCGCGCTTGTCGTCGATTTGACATCACCCGATTTCCTGGAAAGCAATATAATTTTAGTAACCTCGTTTAGTATGGGGGGGGGGGGGCAGTTGGTAGATGGAAGATACATGTGGCACGTCGGTTCTCTGGTATATTAATTCAGAGACATCTGGGATGCACGATTCTTCTAATCATGCAATTGTAAAAGTCTCCGAGACGACTGGAATTTTTGTAATCTACTCGTAAGAATAATAATTCTACCCCTATTCTGCGTTTGAGACGTCAATATTTCTGGTTGGAAGGACACATTTTGCGAACGAGCAAGTGCGTTAGCCCCGCGTGAACCAATGAATACACGTGCGTCGCCATATCGCGATAAATTATTTAACTTATTCGCTCGGTTCCGGCGACACAAAGATCAGTCTAATATAGAGGGCCTTACTCTCCGCTCGCACCGCTCTATTCCGCTCGATTCTTTCTGACATTTGGAGCTCCTCCGTACTTTATACACACCTTCGCACCCAGGTATGCAGAGATCTCCTCCTACACCTTCACCGCGAACCGCATGCCCTCCCCTTTCGTGTCGTACGTTTAAGTGATCGAACCTTAACGGTCTACCGGCGCCGCGGCCGTCTTTACCTAGATTCTAAGCGTACGTACAAGTACGCTTCGAACGGCAACGATAAAGAGGGAAGGTGCGTAGGGGAAAAGAGACGAGGAGAGGATACTACCGGCAGGGGTCAATTCTCCGGGACCCTCGACGAGCGTTCTTTTCGTAGGCAGGATGTGCCCGCACGCGGTTGATATCCTTTGACCTCACCGATACCTGGAAACGAACACCTCGATTCGATTTTTTATTTCGCCGCGAAGCTTCGCGCCTCTTCGCGTCCCTATTTCTCTTCCCTCTATTCGCTCGCCCCTGGAATCTCTTTGAAATTTTTCGTTTTATGTCAACTGTACTGATACATGTAGATTATCTACGGATATCCTTTATTTCGCCGCTCAATACCTTTTTTGCGATGCTCTTGGCAAGCTACACACTTCCTTGCTCGCGTATCTTCTTAATCTGTTTTTTTTATATCCCCCCCAAGGTGCGATTTTTGTTCTTCCGTTCGAACCTCATCGATTCGAAACGAATCGTTCATTCGTCCGCGAATCGCTCGTGCTTTATCAGTCACACGACCGCAATCGTTTATGCGGATACAGATTCCGTTAGAAGGCGAGATTCGGTTGCCCGATTTATCGTATTTATCGCATTTACCGTGTCGTACCTACTCGGTCGATGAAAATGTTGCGGCGTATTATAGGCGAAGATAATTCGTGGGTACGAGTAGGCGGCTTGCGACGATGTCTTCGTGTATAATTTAGATTGTTTTTTCGCATTCCGTTTTTACGCGCCACCGCGGGAACACTGTCATGGAGATTACTGTAAGAGGTCAAGTGTAGCGGATGCTCGGGGATTTTTTCGCGGAGGGGATGCGTGTACGCGGGGCATGCAGGTGATATCCTTTGACCTTACCGGTACCGAAGAGGCTCTAATGCGGGCGCGAGTTTGGCTTCAAACTCGCAAGCGTGGATAGATTTTAGCGCGTTCTACCTGCACGTTTCGTACGGTTGTTCTTCGTCCCGGATATAATACAGCAGTTGTGCGATTGCTACTGTACACTGCATCAAGCACATTTAAAATCAAGCTGGACGAAATACTCTTTCAGAATTCCTAACGATACTTCAATATTCTTCCATTGAGTTTCTTGCTTTTAGTCCACCTTTCATTACGCCTGTCTGTAGCGAGCTGTTCGAGCGGTTAATTATTAATCAAGCAACGAACTCCGTCGAGAGCTTCCGCGAAACAATGAATCACGAAACCAACGAGACTATCCTCGAACTAGTAGCACCGGTATCGTAAGAAATGAACGGCGAGCAACGCGAGATAAGTGCAACGTTTCAATAAATCGAGCCACGATCGGGGCTACAAGTGTTCTTATCTTAAACACACGCCGATTGCCACCCGAGGGAACCACCTATCCGCTTCCCCGTTGCACGCGTAGATCGACAAGTAATCCAACACGAAACAAGACGAATCAACTGATCGGATCGAGTACACGCGTGATGCAACGAGTCCCGACAAGTATTTCTTGGAAAACTCACGCACAGCCCCGAGTGCGTGGCCGGGTTTCAATTTTTTCGCGGCAGAATTTTGGCGAATTCGGCCGATCGGATGTTCGATTATTCGAGTAGGGACGAAACGAAGGCGAAGAGAGGAAAGAATCCTGAACGCGGACGATGAAACGATGCAAAGGGATACGATGCAGCGAGGTACGGCACGGTACGGCACGGTACGTTCACCAATGACCGAGTGGCACGGATCTTCTTCCATCCTTTCCTCTCTTCTCTCATCTCCGCGTCGCGCAAACACTCTCTGCACACAATCAACCGTACCTCTGCCCACGTGTACGCACGCGGAGGAGTGCGCGGCCATGTGTACTTAGATCAACCGCGAACCTATCCCCCTTCGAACGCGAGGCTTGAATATTTCCAGCGGCTCTCTTTGCCGGTATTAATAGTCCTTACTTTCAGCCCGATGTCAGACTTCTCGCCGGCGAATCATTTTCACGGGCCAACCACGAATCACTCGACGGTTTCAATTTCTCGCGTCTGCTGGACGAAGCGTCCGTCGAAGATCAACTTTTAATATCGGAAGAAACGTTCCTTCTCGCCCTCGAGCACTTTCTTTTCCCTACCTTTCCGTCCTTCGACGTCGACGATAATTCCGAAGCAACGCGGAAACCCACCGACACCCCACGATTCCTTGCGACATGTATCTAGAACGAAACGGGGAAGGAAAAATACAATGCGTTAACAGAAGTGAACGACCGAGAAGTCGAAAGATTCCAAGCAAGGGAAGCGAGGACGAGTGATAGAAGTCGGGGATTAAGAATCGCTGGGCAGAAATCGGCGAGGGTACGCCGAGCGAGAATTGCAGGTAAGACTCGAAGGAGGAAAGGTGCAACGGCGGCGGCGGTCTCTCGATAGGAAGAGGGCCGTGTAGAACGAAAAAAGACGGAAAAGGGAAGGATCCATGAGAGCCGGCTTGGCTTCGCAGGGAGCCAGCCGCGGAAATCAAACGGAATTCCACTTGCATTGCGTTGCGCTGCATTCTCGGCGATCGGAGGCTCCCTGTACTTTCTAATTACGCGTTGGTTTCTTATTCGTCGTGAAGGTGCCACGTAACTGACGAGCCGACGCGATAACACGGCCCGATGATTTTTTCGTAACAGCACGGACGATTATTTCGGAACGTGAATTTCTCCTCGCGAATTTTACGCCGTCGATCCAGACCACGGTCGAATCCTTTGCACCGGTACGTATGTGCATGTTCGCGTTGCTTCCTACCGGGAACGGTGAATCACTGAATTAATCGTATCAGTCGACGATATTAATTCGTCGCTCGATCGGCCCGCGAGTCAAGCTAATTGCGCTCAATGATATGTACATCGAAAAGATCGAGTTAGCTTCGGGGATCATTCGAAACTGTTCTTGAATGAATTCCTGTTACTAAATAAAGTAAACCTCGCGGCGGACTGCAGATACGATTGCGCGATTCCACAATTGATATTGTACTTATCCTGCTTCCCGTGTTTACGTTATCTCAAGTACTCTAGGAATCTGCTTTTTTCAAACTGTAATTTATTATTACGAATTGAAGTTTCTCCCACTCAGATCCGTGGCGTTCAGAGTCAAAAGATGATTTCTTGTAGGGAGACCGAATTATATACACGTCGTTCAACTCCATTTCAACCCCCGGCGTTTCTCAATAAATTGCGAACACTTTCAATCGATTGAAACCCCTGTCGTCTAAATCGCGAGTCCCATACGGGGCCACGCGAATCGAGTCATCGGTAGCAGCAATTTCTATCGCAGGCTACGAAGTCGCATCGCGTTCTCCCTCGGCGATGGCTCGCACAGAAAAATCTGAACCATTGTGACACGTAACGCTTGCGAGCCACCTCTGCGAGTGAAATTGCGGGGGACATGTCGTGGCAGTCGCGCAGATCCCGCAGGGAGTACCAGCGTCGATGAAACAGGAATAACGACGTGGCGGCGCGTTGCACACGTTCGCCCACCTTGAAAACAGAGAAGAAAGAGACACCGACGCATCACGTGCATTCACCGGCTCCTACGAATTAATCCTATTATAGCGGAAAGCCTCACCTTCGCCGGCCACATCATCATCAGCGTCGCCGTCATCTGACATCGTCATCTCGTACACCGTCGTCGATCCCACACCGTGCGCGAGGGCGAGCCTTTTACGTAATGGACCGGAGGTTCCGTTTGTTTATGTAATCAGATCCCCCAGAAACTAGCGGAGAACGGTTCTACGATTTTGCAACCAACGCATCATCCGTTTCTCTGGCCCCTTCCACGCTGGAGATGTACATACGCGCGGCGAATGTATTGGCACGTGGTACGGACGTAAGTGGATCTTCCGTCGCTCGAATATTTGTCTTCGATACTGGCAGCTTGGAACATATTTCTTTTCAATTATATTGCTTCTATTGTATCGACAGACTCAATATCTCGGGGCAATCTAATATTTTCCACGATCGATCAGCACCAATCGTTCCCCTTCAACTTCTCTCGTATGCAATTTTCTTTCGATCGGATAGCCCATGCATCGATATTTTTTTACCGGCGGTGTTCTAAATAAAATTTGCATTAATCAGCTTCGTCGGGATGTCTGTCGCACGCGATTGTTAATATTTGTAAATCAGAACACGTGTATCGAGGCCAATCCGTCTCACGCTTTGAATAATCTTTTCTCGAACATGACCAAGCATTCCGTAGCGTTTACTAGGAATGATCAATAAAACGGAAAAATGAAAATTGCCCGAATCAGTGAATGCTTGTTGCCGCGCTTCGTTTTGCATTGTTCGATGGCTGGATAGTTTATTTCTGGCCTACGGTGCTCGTGTCCTCGTAGATATCAATTGCAGCGTTGGCAAATCGCTGTTGCCATAAAGAGAACGCATCCAGTCGACGGTCGAACGGGGTATACAATCACCATGCGTCAAGTAAAAATAAGCGCGCATGTAACCGCGCGATTACGCCTCCTGGGATTTCCTCGTAGGCTCGATCTTCGATCGCCTCCGATCATTCAGGGACAATCGATAGTTTTCTCGATCGCGGTGCACCGCCATCGAATATCCATTTGTTCTACGCCGCGCGTTCAGTCCGCGGTCGTCGATGCGTAAAGACGCGTCCTTCGACGTTAATAACAACGGTAATGGTGCAGCGGTTGTAAAAATTATGGAGAACCGCGCGGCACCGTTTGCTGGATTACTTCAAGGCACTTAGGATCCCCCTTTCCAATTTGTATCCCCGTATCGTTCCACCTGCGAATGAAACGTTAATTGTAATCGAACGACAACGACGCGAGGAAGGCTAAAACGGGAACAGACGGACGATTCTAATTACGTATTCCCACGAGGCATTTGCACCTGATTATCCCAATTATTATCATATTTTACTTACGAGTTTCCGTGATAAAATCGATTGTTCGATACGATAATATTCGTTAACTGAGATATTACTCATCCGTTTGTCGTATTCCGACTTGTATTCGAAATGTTACCCGAATGCATCCACCATTGGTATCGAGAATGGAAATTACTCATTCGGTGGTCCTGCGACGTCCTGTATTTGTATTTTAAGCACCGAAACTTCCTGCTTCCCCTCTGCCAGCAATCCTATTCGTAGAACAATTGAGTTTCCCTCTCATTTCGACCGCCGCCGGATTCGAGGAGCACAGGGCGTGAATGGTGAAAAGCGTTTTCCAAAGGCGACGCGTGTGTTCCGCCGGCACGCGATCGTTTCGTGTTTCTTGTCACGAGCGCGCCGCGGCCGCTGGAAGGGACAAAAGAAATATGAAAATGAGGTAAAACGAAAGAAGGAAGTGGAACAGGACTCTTGGCGGCGCGTTAACAAAAGTGCGTACCGATGCGCGTATAGAAGACGATAAGAACGGTAGATACAATGAAGGGGAATAAAGGGAAGGGAAAATGAAACGCCGGATGGAGAATCTAATGCCGCCGATGTATGCGCACAGGGGACGCGAACGCGGCCGAGCAGGAAAACAAAGAAACAAGAGGGAAGCTGGCACAAAGAACGACGGATACAAATTATCCACGCAAAAGAACCGTGCCTTCTTTTTTCTCCTTTTTTCTACCGAGACCGTACAAACATTCCTGCATCCGATAAAACAGATTTCGATTGAAACGAAACGCGAAACCTATACATGCACCTATACGTATCTCCATTTGCAAACGCGAAGCATTGATTTATAATATCGATGCCACTCGACGTGGAATTTTTTCCCAGAAATGATCGGAGACGATCGTTGCGCGGTACAACTTCCTTGGTGGGATTAATCCTCGGTCCCGAAGGGTTAACGTATTCCGACCGCCAGAACGGCACACAAACGTCACCAAGAACGGCCCTTTGCCGAAGTTGCAAATATCAGACGAACCCTGAATCCAGAAGTCTATTACGCACGTGCGTCTTGATATCGCGCATGAGTACGATGATCTGGAACAATGTCCGCTTGAAATAGGCCGCATCATTCTGTATTTAATGTATTCAAAATTTCAGACAGCAGGCGATCGTGTTGCAGAGGCGGGCAGAAACCGTCTGGCTGGATCAGGAACAAAGATGGGTAACCGCTTCTAATATAATAATCGCCGATGCGTGCGCTGGCCCACGGGTATTTTGTTTTTCTCGTACCGTTCGGTCCATCCTTGCTCTGCTTTTAAACGCCGGAAGCAGGAGCAACGTGCCGGGATCCTTAATAGCTCTCGTCGGAAGAGCGGGCCCGAGCCTTCAACGAATCCTCGACACCGTAGGTCAAGGTTCCAACGAAACAACCGGGAACAACCTCCAAACTTGTATCGATCTACAAACGGTCGTAAATAAATCATAAGTGGAATCTATAATATCTGTTAGTCATGAATAGCGTACTCTGCGTACCCATTTCGACAGAAAATAATATTATCCGCGGTCGAATAATTATTCCTCGTACGCGCCGCGCAGTAAATCAGAAATTTCCTATACATTGATAACGAAGACCGAATAGAGGAAGCATGCACTCCTCGGTGCCCGGGGCTCGACTACCACACCGGCCGCTGTGCCCGTTGGTTAACCGTAAGGACTATTCGAAAATGAAAGAAACTCTGGCTAAGGTACCCCATAGACATCGCGGGGAATCTCGCATTTCCGCGTGTCTTGCCTCCGCCGTGAGGTAAAGTACAGCTCACGTGACTAGGTTAGGACAAGGATGGCGTGGTTCATGGGTTAGCCGGAGGTTACTTGGTGGTCGTCGAAGAGCTGGTTGGCATACAGTCGGCTTGCTATTGGCAAATCGCGACTTCGGGGAGCCGGCCGGTGCTTCCTTCGCATGGCATGGCCGCTGGGCGAAGGAAAAAGAAACCGATACTGACGGAGGAAGAGGAGGTGAACAACTTTCACGCGACCACGAGCTTCTCCGTATCGGAATGCATCCGTGCCGGTGCTGGCCCTCCAGGAGGAAACAAGTCCCCCCTTAAGCTGTTTTAATTGCAAATTTCTGCTACACCTCCCCCCTCCACCTCCCCCGTTCGATCCTCTTGCAAATTGTTCAACGAAACCAGCCGAAGGTTTACCATCAGCAGCTCGTAGACTTGTAGATTCGTTCGAGGGCGTCGAAAGTTTTTCTGAAAGCATATTACATTTTTAGTTGCGCAATGTTCGCCCATTTTCCTCTCGTTCAGAGCGAGTGCGATAATTGGGTTACACGGATGGAATCCTAGTTACGACAGCCGGCTGCTGTGCACACGGGACGCAGTGCACTTCGTTTATGACGCCGCGGCGTTTCCGCGGGACCGAGAGAGCCCCCGTAATAAGCTTCGAAAGTAACTGGCAAGGAGGCAAGTGATTCAGTCGCCGATACCGCGCGCGGAGATGCAGAAAACTTTATGACGCAAGAACAAAGATATGCCTGGAATTTTACGGCCGCTCGGTGTCTAACAGCGTATTCTTTTAACGATTCATGCGAAAGAATAATCAATATGCAAATGAACGTTTGAAACGTTCCCGAGGATGATTATTATCTTTCCCTCGTCAGTCGTTAATCATGATTTAATTGATAAATAATACGTTTCGCATGTGCGTGCAAGAAAATCATTAAATATTGGTTGTCCCGTGCGATTCAAGCATCTTAGTAGATTCAAACTACGTGTGCACTTACTACCGATGAGCAATATCGTTTCGTTCCTGCATCTGTTGTTCTCAATTATCGAACACGAACGTCCCCCGAGTGATGGCCCGTTTAATTATCCGCCGAGTTCGACGAGATTAGATCAGGTGATTCCCGTTTCGAAATGGAATCGGCAAGTTCATGGTCACGGGGTAGTGTTTCGGTGCCACGAGCTCGGGAACAGAGAAACAGGTACCCAAAACGGTACCGGACAAGAACAGCGTGCGCAGCAGGTGGATGACGCAAGCGGGATGACTTTACCCATGGTTATCCCCCACCGGAAAGCGAGGCATCTCCTTCTCCCATAGGGACACCTTCGACACCTCGCATCTCTCTATCTTCCAGGTCACCCGATTTGCCAGACTCTCGCGCGATACTGTCGACTATGGTACCTGCAGGAAATTGATTCGATAGTTTGTAGAAGTATGTTGGTGACATTCTAATAACGTCGCGACTCTATCATGGCGAGCACGATTAAAGAAATACAAATGATACACGCATTACATATCGTGGTAATGTGTATCGAATTGTATCCTCTAAACTTTGAACATATCGGCACGGCAATGGCGGCAACGCGGTGATCGAACATTGCGCACCTCGTCCACGTGGAATTTATTGTTCCTTTGTCGAGTCGTTCTCCATCTACTTTGATTATTCCGTGCCGCGTAAAACCGATAAGTAGGTTGCCACCCCGTAAATTTATGTGAACCTCGCGAGGCACGTTCTTCGCCGTTATTAAATGCGAATGCGGGATCGATCGCGGCGCCCATCGAACGTTCGACCCATCGATCGATTCGTGCGGAAACCGATTCGAAAACGCGTCCCGCTCTCGTTTCTTTTGATCGTCGTTCCCCGCGGTATCGAACGCTAACGATCAATCTGCCTAATTATATCGGCACAGTTTCTCGTGCAAAATGAAACACAGATGTACCCTCGATTGAAATCGATTCTCCCGTGAACAATGCTCGGTGTCAATGATAATTCATTGACGCGATGAGTCAGCGACGTTTCAATAATTATGTAACAGGTGAAACGATATTTGTTCAATTTAATAATTAAAAATTAACAGCTTTGTAGGATGTGCTACGTTTTTTTGTCGCAGATTGTATCTACGCGCGGAGTACAGCAAGGTATACTTTACATACAAAACGAAGGTACTTTTAAAATTGTACGCAGCACACCCGGTACATAGATATGACTAACCTTTCAGCGCCGTTAGCTTGTTCAGCTTATGTATTCGCCGATCAATGGTGCCACCGAGTGCAACACACGAATTGCAGAAACGGACACGGAAAAATCACGGTGATTATTCCGAGGATTACCCCCGGTCGTTGACTTAGACTCATCCGGTAAGTATCTCCCCTGAAAATGCAATGCAAACCGTTAAAATAATTCGACTGACAGAATCGATCATACGCGCGGCAATAAATGCGGGCGTGTAAACAAGGAACGGCGATTTAAAGGACACCTTTTGGGCAAACCTTATTTTAGGGCAACATTCGCGAACACATTTGCTTTTCATTTGGAATATGAAGAGGCTACGCAATAGTCTTACAATGGTCGATTATCTATTAGTACAAAAATTAATTGAATCGAATTAATCCTTATACACCGTGGACTGGGATGCATCAGTAAAATTAATTACACATATCGAAACGAAACGAAAGCGACTTTCTAAGTCTATCAAATAAGTGAAGGCTATTAATATCCGTTTCTGACGAGCCACCGTGTATGAACATTCGTTCTACGCCGCTATTATACCCACAATGGAATCGTTATCCTTAAACCCATCACCGGCTAAAACAAGATAAATTGTAGAATTTATTGTCAGATGATCGAGCAGCGTCTGCGAGTATATAACCGCGGAGTCGAAACTCGAAGCTCGCGTAGGTGCGCGATGCGAAGCTAAGCACAGAGATATTTCAATAGCGCAATTTCAATAGCGCCATGTATGTACACGGCCGTGTTGCCCACAGGCTTCGTTTGCCCCGGCACAGAAACCTTTCTCTCTCATCTCTCTGGTCGCATCTATGCACGCCGCGATACACCGTGTGTATGCAGCCAAATGCAGTTAATTGATGCACCGCCGCGTAATGGCGCGGCTAAATGATCGACGAGGTGCACAGTCGCACAGTAACCATCGCTGACGCCTCGGTTTCGTGCGAATTATTTCCTTTTCCTGCCTCTACGGTTCTGCGCTTTCGCAAACGCGTGTTCAGCAACGCGTTGGCCAGCTCAATGAGTTCATTTCTATGCACCCGACTGTTTCATTCGTCCAGATTAACAGGGGCAGGTATCGCAGGGTCGTGCTTTAAATAACACGGGGTTTATTGGTACATAGACCGGCGTGTAGAACTAAAGGGGCCGCTGACTCGTGGGTCGAAAATTGTCGATCCTTGAACCACTGCAACTTAAACGTATCAGCGCTTCGTCGAATTAACCAGGGGTGTTGCTATTCGCCGGAGTAGAGAAACCACGATTTTCCAAATTGTACAGATACCAGCCTCTGTCGCCTTGCGCGGACCGTGAGAGCAGAAACAGACATCTGCGAAAAGATACGGTTATGGTTGGCGAACACGCAGGCAGTACGACCCAGTAAAACTAATAAATCCGTGAATACGCTTAATTAACGCCGGGCGGCGGAACAACGCGGCTAAATGATCAACGACGCGCGGAGTTAATGATGCTAATGAGACAGTTCCAGCCATATAATCTAATTTCATCGGAGTCATTTGTGAAATATGTCAGGGCGCTTCTTATTTTGCCCGATATGCACGGCTGCGCTTTAATTAAGCCACAGTTTTCCAATGCGTTTACCACCGGAATGGCAACAACGACCGAAATCTCGAGTCCGCGTCGCATATGAATATTTCGAAACGCGCAACGCTAATCAGCATCAATTACAATGAATCGCGGGCACTTTCAATTACGCCGGAACATTTCCGTTGACAGTAACGCGCTGATGATAACGTTCTAAAGAAGAAAGAAAAAGGGGGAATACACGCAACTTACAGGAAACAAGAACAACGTCTGCGGTGAAAGTTTCTATTTTTCTTTTTCTTCCTTCTTCTTTTTTAGACGAAGGAACAAGGAGACCGGGCAATAATGAACAAAATACCGCGGCGTTCACCGCACCGTACGATTCTGATCTATGATACATCTGCCCGGCTGTTACTACCAAATTACGCATTGCCGGAGAAATTTTATGCGTGGCGGCCGTGCGACGTAATTATTTCGACGGAT
Organism: Nomada fucata; assembly: GCA_948146005.1. NCBI lineage: Eukaryota > Metazoa > Arthropoda > Insecta > Hymenoptera > Apidae > Nomada > Nomada fucata. The sequence goes on from OX411280.1 coordinate 20,252,026, forward strand.
GAAACTGCTCCTACGGAAGGACTTGACTGATAAGATAATTGCCAGTGGCTGCGAATGATGAACGACTGGCGTTTAATTAAACAATTGCACGCTGCACCAGATACTCGAGCGTTCACGCTATAAAAATAACAAAATTGCAGCCAACGTGCAAGAAACTGGAAAGTCCAGCACGATAGATAGGATATACGTAAATTGTTTTACCGATGAAAAACCCTCCCGCGACTGTTTGCATACGGTTATTATCGATATCGACCAGTTAATTAACTAGGGTATCATTTACATAAATAAGCGCATCAATAATAACCTTGTCAGCGGAGAAATGGTTAAATTGAAATAGAATTATACTCTGTATGGAATAATAAAATAATGGGACACGAGATATGTCTGTGTCCGGAGGTAATCGTTTGCGATTAATTTTTAACATCGTTTTAGAAATCGTGCATTGTTAATAAGCTGCGTGGAAGCCTTGACCGTATTCTAGTTCGAACTACCGCCGAAGAGAAAAGGGGACAAAAATCATGTTTCTTGTCATTTCAGGTGACACAGCACGGGTTTCGTTCAATTAAAAGGGCGACGAGCGGGTCAGCGTGTCTATTTCGTGTGCCACAAGAGAAAGGATTTCACTTGATAAAACGAGCGAACCGCGAAAGGAGGCTGACACGGTTGGCAAAAATAGTCCGCTCTCGCCTCGACAATACGATGAATAATTGATTCCCAGTTTCACTCTTTCGTGAATGGTGCAACGACAATGGAGCGCAAATTAATTACTTACGGATAATCGAGGTGTACCGCCACTCACAGTGGCTGAACACAGAGGAGATATTTATTGCAACAGTTGACTCTCTTTTACTCTGATTTGTTCAGCACTTGGTCTTGGTCAGACGCGTTAAAATTGCTACCCTAACAGTACATTTGTATTTGTACATCAAATTGATTGATTCCTGATCCGATCTAACGCATATGAAACATTTTTAGCATTAATATGTATTGCATTGATTGAGGGGACAAGTACGAATAACTTTTTTCTACGAATGTTTCAGTCACGAGTACTTGACACAATAACGTGACGGAAATCGCTATACGGGCAGTAAAACATGTCGTGCTTAACGCCATTTAACTGGCCCACGGCCTCACTCCTTTTCCACGTTTTTTCTCTTTTTTCCTTAATACTCGTTGCATTTCAGAAAAACGCGAGAAATATGGCAGCCGCGGCCACGGAAATCCAATGACCATGGAGAACCAAGGAAACGATTCAATTTAACACTGCATTAAAAATTACCGACGCACGACATTTGTAATATTTCGTTACGTGCAGCTTAGTAACTTTCTAATCCTGTGCATATTTTATTGTTCTACTTTATAAACGTATTAGCTTCACGTCCACTGCAGTCGCATCGAAAATTTCTCATGTGGTTCGAATTGATGAACGCTTCGAATATCTGTCGTGAACCGTATGTAATAAAAAAAAGGAAAAAAAGAGAAAAAAGAAATACGCGTTTAATAAGCGTAACGCGCAATATAACCGTATTCGACTTTTCCGCACGAAAGCAAGCTCGTGGAAATCGCTTGCGAGCGGAAATATAATTTTTGCCGTGGTCATTTGTCTGGCCATCATTTTGTATTCCCTTATGCAATCCACGCGATGAAATTCGAAACTGTATAAATAGATAGATCGTTATCCAACATTTCTATAGATTAGATTATTCTGAAATTGATTTGTTAGACCAGATCTAAACGATACTAATAAAACATCTAATCGTGCCTGTTAAACGAAATATTTGTCAAATGGAAAACTATTTCTAACTATAACATAGTCATTGCTGTCAGATTCACTTTTACAAATCCTAGCCGTTCAGTTATGAAACTGGTGCCTGCACTAAAGACAACTGGAAGATTGTTCTACCTGTCCACGAAGTACATTAATAGAATTACAGGACACCACATACGCAGTAGCCAGGAGTAACGTTATCCCTGAGATACCTGGCTGACTTTATCGCCATGATGCGTGACGAACGTTCATTTACGTACGTTCCGTGAGGAGCTTCTTCAGTCCTCTTCCTTCCCAAGTTTTCTGTTGCGTTGTTTACCAAACCTGGAGCAGAAAGAACCGTGTAAAAGCGCTATGGCAAAAGTATTCTTCGAACAGATTGTTGAACAGATTTTCAACGTTACGTTTTCTTAGCACGGTGTAAACGGATGATCGTGACTCCCTTCGTGACTCGGCGATTCAGTCGTTAAATTGTTAATTACGGAACGTAGCCGCGATTGCACATTCCAGCTTGACGAAGGGCTTTCTTTCACGCGATTCACTGTGCAGCTTTCATGGTGGAATCCTTCTTTTTATTGAAATATTGATGTTTGGAAATTGGTCGAACAGGAATGCTTCATAAAGGTAGGCTGCGTAACATACAGCGGTGTGAGCGGTTTGTCAACTGTAAGGGGCGCGACGACTTTTATTTTTCCCCTTGCTTTCTAACTGATCGTGATATTTTTTAGGGATTCTCGAACTACTTATTTCGAGTAAGAAACGACGAATTTTTTCCCTGTAATAAATTGATCGGAATCCACACGGAGAAGTTAACAACTCGTACAGGAGCCAACTCGAGCGTGCACCAGTGCACGCTTCGTTTCGCTGAAATAATAACGAAGATCTCGTAGCCCCGCCACGTCGTCACGGAGTAACCAGGAATTCCATGCTCCCTTTTCCTTGTATATTTACCGAAATTATGAAAATCGTGACCTGCCAGCGGATGTACACTTTCTTCTGTCCGTGCATGTATAGGTAATTTTAATTAAGTGGACATGCTATCCTTACGTTACTCTGCATTTAGATAAAAGTTGAAATATTGCAGGGGCAAAGGGGTAATTACATAGGAAACTTTTAATTCTCTTCAAATGTGGTTTGATTTAATCAAACGTAGAATGGGATCTGACAAGTGACGTGAAATATTTGTCAAATTACGTGGGAATTATTTAACGTGATTATATGAATGATAATTGAAAGCTCATAGAGCGTTTCATATCATGCACTTAGAAATTCTTTCGTTCTTAATTGATTTGCAGGTGTATAATTGAATTTGAAAACATTTTATGTTTTAACAATTTGGATAACTAATGCTACATTTCTTGAAACACTACTATAATATTTTTTTTATCAGCAATCTTTTTTAGCGCTGCTGAATTAGATTTACGAAATTTGAATCTTGAATTTTTATTAAACTTAACGTCAATACCTAAGGTCGGTAAGGTAGAAATTCTTTATATCTGAATCAGATAAAAGAGATAGTTCCGTTAATTGTTATTTGCCTATTCCTATATCCCGACGGTGACAAGATGAATCGAATGAATTTATAATGTTAGGCTTACGAGATATTACAAAAATGGCAGCCTATTTGCCCGAGGCCTTTATCATATGTATATGTAAGAATTGCATCACAAGGGAATAAGTGACAGAATTGGTAAATGTATGATAAACATCGTCGATTGCTCAGATCTCATCACGGGGAAATTGCTGCGAACAGAGACCCGTGCGGACCCAACCGCGCGCCAACCACCACCCATTAACAACAATTATTATTTACAAATTAAATGCAACCTCCTTCTGGTGTATATTTGCAGCACGCTTGATATGCAAAAGTCGTGCAAAATAACAATGGACGGAAGTATTCAAATAAATGATCTTAACGAAACCTGAGAATAAAAATTCTGTTAAACCTAAATCAACGAAAAGATCAAGATTATAACATGAATTAGCTCGTACATTGTCTAAGTAAACAAATTGTATTGAAATAAGTAATTTTAATGATAGCTGAAAATAAAAATTCTGCCGAACCTGCTGAAGTGCAAAATAAGGATTATAATACGCATTAGATTATAGTTGGTTTAAGTAAATAGGATGTATTGAAATGATTAACAGCGGCGAAAGCTGAAAATAAAAATTCTGTTAGACCTGACTTAAACTAAAGAAGAAAGATTATAATATAAATTAGTATGCACGTAATTGATACATCCTACCAATAGTTAAGACAAGCCGAATCTTAACTTAAAACATCCTACCTGACTCAAGAACTAATTTAATTTGGACATTGTCTACCTATTTATAAGACGATTTAATTTAGAAATATCCTACCTAATTGAAACTCTGAAGGGATATAAAGGAGGAGGCAAGGGATATTTCATGATGAATTCTTCATGTTCTTTCATGGAAGTTATGATCATGCACCTGAAACACACGAAAGCACCTACCTGACTAAAAACGTATCTTAACTTAAACATTGCCTGCCTAATTGAAAAGCTACTTTCATTTTGGAATTGCTTGCCTATTTAAAAAAATGCTACCCAGTTGAAAGTCTAAAGGAATATAAAGAAAGGGGAAAGGGATATTTCATGATGATTGTTCTGCCGTTAAAATCGTGATAGTGTAGCCTGAAACAAATCAAACTTCACAAGAAATTAGTGATATTACATAGGCATGATTGCGCTATTGATTCTATCATTTCGTTTAAGTCGTGTTACGCAATGTTTCCTGTTTAAACTACTAAAATACTTGCACTTTTCTTATATACTTGAAACAAGATATCGATGAATCAATGTACTTGACAACCGAAAAAACTGTAACAAATTTATATATTGAATTAATAATTACAGAAAAGTAGGCAATTAAATAGCAAATACGTTCGATGCGAATATGAATCATATGACTCCCGTCGATTTATTTGATCCGCACAACATTACTTTTGACCCTTGATTACTTACATATTGCAACGTATTTCGTTTAATGTACTTGAGGTAATATAACATTATATTGACATCTCTTTTAACTTGATAATTCTGCAACAAACTTATTTATGAGATTAGTAATTGTGAGAAAAGTAACATGTTCTTCCAAAATTCAAATATGCTGAATAATAATTATCAATTACGAATACAAACATTTACTTCAATGCTAAGATGAAAAAACTCGTTTTTAGTGTTAATAAAAAGGGGAGAGGCAAAGAAGAATAATAAATTAGAGCATTAAACATAATCAATAGCCAGAGGGGTATTCTACTATCGATTATCGTCCACTTGTTATAAGCACGATTAAAAATCGTATGTGTATAATGTATCGTTCTTTTCGCAACACTAATTTACTGCATTACTTGCAGAGTCAATTAAATTATTTTTAATATAGTATTTCGTGTATATTAAAAAACAAGAGAAAACAAGAAATAGTATTTCATTGTGCCCATCATTTTTAATTCACAACAGCAATAACGGAGAAGTCATGGTAGTCGAATCCAAGACTACAATTAAAGCAATCATCTTATGCAGCTTTGATAGCTACCTTTGGTGACTCAGGAACCAACTTTGGGCATTTCATTGTGGTCGCAACGTTACGTAAAAATCGCGTTCACTTATCATCGCAACACTATATGAAAATGTAAGAAAAATAAGCACGATGGAAAAATACTGTAAGTGCTAATCAAAACCTGTGTAAAAAAGAAACACGAAAATTATTATCGCAACGCTAAGAGCAAGTATATATCGCAAGTATAATATAATATAAAAGCAGCTCTAATTCAACCCGGAATCTGTATTAATTCGCAATTCTAATTCAAACCACGATATAATTAATCGCAACTGTAGCAATCGCGATAGGATTTTATTCGCAACTCTAATGCAAACCACATTCAAGCATACGCGACGCTAATAAAAATTGCGATTTGCCCAATACGATGGTGAGTGCTGGAAACAATAAACTAGAGCTACGGTATACAAAAGCGAGCATAGTGACAAAAAAGTGACAAAGAATGGCTCTCCATCCAAAGGATGCAGAACCATTGGTAGTTGCCCTCTTGAGCGACCGTTTGTCGGGCCGCTTCGGCATTTAGCTTCTTCTTTTCTTCGGGCGCAATGCTCGGTGAAACTTAGTCTAGGCTTGGGACTCTACTCGCAAACAAAAAGAAAATAAAATAAGAATCTAAACCGCGTAGCTAAATGGAACACACGTGGACGAATCACGACGAACTAAAATCGTAAAAATTACCATTACGAAAAATCGTAAAGATTACGATTAAATTGTAATCGTTCTTCACCTACAAGTGCAGCCTCGAGCATAATGTAGCACGTACGTTTCGGAGCCAAATCGCGACCACGACCGTAAAAAATTCGAAAAATCGATAGACATAACCAGAGGTGAACGCATTTTCGTTCACGCCGCAGATTCACCGTCGACTTTTCAAATCAGATTTCCTGAAACAGGTCGAACACGCGAAGTGTTACCTACCCGACCAGGGATTGTGTCAACCTGCCCAGCCCTACCTACTTATATCTATCAGGCACACCAGAAGGTATACTACCTATCGTACCTAGACCTATATTTAAAAAATTTCAAAGCATTCACACAAACACAACTCATTCCACGTTTCTCAATCAAACACTCGGGTGCAAGTGCCTACACTAGAGAGACGTCCCGGGGCGCCTCCGACACTCGAGCTTGGCATACAATCATTCACACTCTAAGGGTACGTACCAATTCCTGAAATCGGCTGACAAAGGCTAGCGACCATTGCGTAAATGTGCGTAAACGTATATGCTCATTCATTACTTTCGTATAAAACATTGATTGTAAAATATACTGTACATTTTCTTTCAACTAAGTACATTTGGTTCGTATGGCACTCTATTCGTTGCTACATTTACGTAAATCGTTATGATATTCAATGTGTATTTATAAATTGTAAAACGTATTGCTATTCGTGAAATCGTTTAGTATTGGAATAAATACGTTTATTATTTTTTATGAAATTCCCGAGTCGACGCAATTCCACAGCCTAACCACACACATACACAATGTGGAAAATACGTCGTGCACGGTACGCTAGCAAATGTCAGCCGCCAAACATTGTCATAAATATAAAACCATATGATCATCGTGCCCATTGCCGTTCACTCACCCAAGTAGCACCTGGGCACGTGAGTGAGTTCCTGCCAATGAACACGGAAGGGGTTAAACCTGAAAATCCTGATCTAAAAAGATGATTAGTATACGTAAAATTGCAATGGGTAATAGTGTATTTTATTTTCAATCTCTTTAAAAATGACTCGGCTTTGTAATTTATGAAATATCAATAAAAATTCGAAAATTACTGATAAATAATATATTTATAAAGGAGTATGACTGTCATTGAAACTGAATTTACTAGAATAAGTAACGCAATTAAATATTTCCTTGAAAAATTGCTATTCAATAAGCCTCGGGTGATTCTTTAATCGAAGTAAATTGTTCAAGATAGCTACTCTGATTTAAAAATCTGCCCGTACACAAAGTGCCTTCTTGTAGATGATGTGTAATAAATTTCATACGAAAAAGACTATAGAATATGAAAATTAACATTAAATGGCTATCATTGACTGTCCCCATTCAAAGTTGATTTTAATATACGTATCGTTATATTTATTTTCTTTAATACATGATCATTACAATCATGAAACACTTACAGTAACGAAGTCAGAGGGTATCCGACTTCTGCACTGCTCAACAATGAAACAAGTTTTAATTGATTGTAAATGCAATTGTAAATTAAATTTAGAATGCTCTGAATATACATACATTTGTTCAATGCATTTATTAATGTTATCATACATTTTTATAATAGAGGAATCTACACATGCAGTGCTTCTTTGACCTAATATTTATTTGAATAAGAAATATTTCTATGGTTCTCAATTGTTTTATATTAAAAAACACGGAGCACAAGAAGACAGATCTAATCTGATATAAGAAATAATGCACAAGAAAATAACGCTTCAAGTGACGGGTATAAAAACTATACCCGCGATCACTATACTCGCAAAACTATTAAAATACAACCAGTCACCCGTGCCGGTTCGGACCAATCGTCCTACGGCATGATTGGGGACCGGAGAAATCAAAACACATGCGACTCACTACTTTGTTGAATGCAGAGAGGAAGGAAGCACATCAGGAAGTGTGCAAGCTGTAACTAAACAGGAACGCAAAGAACATTAAAATCTACAGTTAAATCTACATAATTTAATTCTTCATAGAGAAGGGCGAATCGTTTAAAAGATACTTACTTTTCTCAGTTTATCAGTGTTGCCCAAAACATCCTCTTCAGTGATGCACTGACTCTACTTCCGATAACTATTATAAGACAGAAATAAAACTGAGAGATTATGCTCCCGGTCGCAATTTTATTGCCGAACAAATTAGGATTCTACTTTCGCGATAGAAAGAATTGAGAAGGAGCACCGGTGCCGTGATAATATTATTAATAACTAGTACGAAAAAAACACTGACTTTATAATCGCGTGTAGCTAAAGCGTAAACGAAAATTTAAGCAGAGCCAGTTGCTCTGGAAATACTAGAAAACTGCGATGCAAACATTTACTCTACCGACCGCATTGCGCGCGGACGCACAATTTTCTGAAAGAAGACATGTTCATCCTATCGAGTGTTTGAAAATCCAACTGTTTCTGCAAGTGGTTTAAACGTTGTTGTTTCATCTTAGTATCAGTCTCAGATCGTATAAAACCAATATGGAAAAATGATTAAAATGCTCACGTACAAACACCTTAGTTGCAATGAATTATTTCGCCCCATTGTAGCTAATGGCTTACTCTAATTCGTCTACTCACTTCTCTCCATACTGCTGGAACAAACAGGAACAAAGAAATAAAACAAGTGCACAAAGGTAATGATAATTGTGATATACTAAAACAATAATTTATCTCGAATTTTATAGCGAATATGATTAGTCGATTTACAAACATATAAGCACACGATGTTAACAAAAGATTTATTATTGAAGCAAAAGATCTCGAATGACCTATACTCTAAACCAGTAATACTATGCAAAGTGGTAATTAAACTCGTATTACATAACCAGCAGTGGCAATACCGTGTAGATAATTGTGGTATAGCTATTATGAACACGGCGGTACAAATAGGTAACGATACGCACCTCACTGAGATGTTTTCCATGTTTTGTCAGCTCGGCTTCAAGTGGTAGAATGACAACCATCGCCATCGTCGTTTGCCGTTCGGCTATTTTCCTAGAAATATTTTAACGAATACGTTACTTGATAAGGGTCCTTTTTTCTTTCGCGATATATTGTCGATATTTTCAAGAAAAAACAAGCTTCCCGACCACAGGCGGAAACAACAAAGTAACAGCCGTAAATAATTGCTTGTATTATGTTACTACTTATCTACAACGCGACTGTATACCGTACAAGTTTTATACATGGTACGAATTATAATTTAATAGAGACGTATTTCTAAAATTTTACTTATTTCCACAAGAAATTTGAAGAACGCTTACCTGTCAGCGAGAAGTCGATTTAACAATATGGCGCCGCGTCACTCTGCTGCTGCGCATGCTCGTTCAAAAGTGTCGGCGTTCGCGCCATTTCTGATTCAAGCGAAAGAGACGCCATGGAACAGAATCCAACTGAAATTTGAAATAAATGTATTAAGAATAACTAATATTATAATAATATTGCTAGAAACTGAGGAATATATTGCGAAATAATGGCATCCGGGGCTGAAATATGTATATCTATACGTAAAAGTAGCGTTAGATACAAAAAATGAACGTTGGACGAGACCACTTACTACACAATGTTTTCTCAATTTCTACTAAAATATGGCTCAATATTAACAAAAAACACTACAGAACTCTCAGGACACAGGAAATGGAAACAATTGATATAATATTTTGCCTTTAGAAATATGTTAGACTTTATCGCATACCTCAATTCGACAGGCTCTTCTTCTCGCGTCAAATCACTACGAGATCCGTTGCAAGATTTTCGAAAGAGATTGCTCTAATTGGTGGACAACTGAGTGGGTGGTGGGGGAGTTGGGTTCTTTCTTTAGGGCCAATGTTTTTTGAATATAGTGTCGCACTGAATATTTTTTATTACAATGGTGACGGTATGGATATTAGTTGAATAGTAGGATGCAAATATATTTGTTAGTAATACTACAAAAATCTGTGTTATAAAATGTGTGTAATATTTGTTATACTGTAGAGTAAGTAAACTATTTCCGTCAAACTAATATTTGTCTTACGTTTCTTTAAATTACAATACCTACCGTAACGACCGTTCGGATCGTTTTGTAGAATTTTTTGACACAGCATCGAGGAGATACAGGAATTCATATATCTTGTCTGCGAAAATTGCTTCCCTCATTCTCACAATGCATTCACATATATTCACATATATTAACCAAATTGCATGATTCCTGATCCACAAACTACATCAGTAAATAATAGTTCTTCAACTCATGTCACTGGTCATGAGCAGAGGACGCTCAAATCAGTGTCGGATTTCTGAGTCGGTATGGCAGTCACGTTGAGCTACGAAAGTCCATAAGGTATGTACTTTGTCTATTTGTATATCCCGTCCGTGCCTATCGTACCATCGAAAGCAATTACAGAACAGGAATTACAGAATTCGTGTGCAAGAAAAGAACCAGATATGAGATAATGTCAGAGGCGAGATATAAAATAGATATTACGACTAAATATTGTATATTTTACGAGCTCAGCTTGCAAAATTAAATTATTTATTTATTCTCATTTTAATTTAATAATTATTATATTTATTATATCTTTGCTATATTTTTGTATAATCCCTACAATTCTTATAGAGCTGATATCTTATTTTTTATGAAAACTATTTGTTACTTGATTTAATTTAAATGCCTATCACTTGTACATTTGTGGTCTTATTTTCTACTGACTCGGTAACAGGTAAACAAAAGCCTGCATTCGATTATCATTAATTTATTTAACAAAATTAATTAAATAAAGTATGGATATTATCATATTTAAACATAATTACTTTCACGAATCAATAGCCTCCAATGTGTGAAAATATAAACTTGATATACATTTTGTCGAAAACTGACAGAGTATGAAATTCATAGGAACAAGCATTTACATTATACTTATGCATTTCATTGATCACCTTCAAGGCACAGTTTTGGCTAAATGAATGTAATAAATAAATTCAAGTTGTCTAGCTAATTTAAAATAAAACTGTGACATTGAAACATGGAAATACATGTCATGTCAAGCTGTCGAGAATACGGCTGTAATAGTCCTTAAAATACATTCGTACCACAGCCAAAACAACCAAGAGTTAAAACTGTAATAGAGTTGCTTCAATATTCTTCAACGATACAAATATTTTTAGACGAATAGCTGCACCACAGAATTGTAATATTATTTTGTATTTTTCTGTCAATTATTTACAGATATACTAGAGCCTGCACTCGCCCCGAAAAGATAAAAAAAAGAAAAATCAATTTAATTGCAAAAGCCCAAACATTCGACAACTATAATTACAAAGATAATGGGCTAAATTTTGAGGCAACGAAGAGTTTTGTCAGGTACTATTGAAACGAACTGGAAGGAATTTTCCCTGAGATTGTTGCCGGCATTATTGTCGGCCATGTCTTCATCCTCGTCCAAGACATCGATGCTGAGGTTGATTATGAAGTCTCGATTACCCATTAACGTGGTCAGACACATATTTCGCTCTTTTATCTGCGAACGTACTAATAATTCCAGGGTGAACAAATGTTCGTCGTGAGCTTCTGGTAGATAAAGATGCATAAACTCAGCCAGCCTGTGAAATGCAATATAAAAATGTCACGTAACAAATCATAACAAATTGCGCATGTTTAAAGGAATGTACGTCAATTGGACGAACCGTAAGAGATATTCTACGTTGTGTCCACTTGGGCCGGAACATTCGAATATTTGCGCAGCTATGTTATGAAGAGGAGCATCGCCAAGCCAATGTTCATTTTTGTTCGTGGCTACATAAGTGACGACTGGAAATCTTTTGTTTCCTTCGCGACTATGAAACGTGGAGATCGTGACCATGTAACCCCCTAATGTGCATTCACGATTTTTCAGATATGGAAAAGCTGCGTTACCCTTTACTTCAAACGCTCGGCCGTATACTACACCCTGCAAACAAAGGAAAATTGTATTATTGCGAAAGTCAAGAATGGCAACCGGAAATCAAGAACAAAGGATAGAAGGTTTTACGACGCAAATGGAATATTTTAAGAAATATTGGAGAAATTACTTCTTTTTCCTCAACCAATGTAGCCACACGTCCAGGCTGCAACAAAGAAACAAACAAAATCAGTAAACAAACAAGAGCGATAATCCATTTGTCCGGGAATATAAAGCAAACAATGAATAAGAGTTTGTACAATGGAATGACGTAAACACGTAACACAAATACTACACAGGACAAAATCGTGTGTACGCATATGCGCAAGATATCGGTTTCTACGGGTTGTTACTAGTTTCACATCATCGACAAGAGTAACTGTAACACGAGACGAAGAGAAATTATCGTTTTAATTAAACTAGCTTGTTGCAAATGGCAAGCGATAAAGTAAAATTACAAAACGAAAATAATAATTATAAGGAAAATAAGATAATACTTCGGTAGCATAAAATAAGGCATACAAAGAGTAAATAATCTTGGTCTTTTATACTGTATTGTATGAATTAAAAAGAAATCGGGACGACTGTGTCATCAGGTGAAACTGTACCCGATTTTCATCACTCTTAATAGAAGCATCCGTAAAGGACTTATTGGGTCGTACCATATGTATATTCTCTCTACATATATTTATTAGCCGGATATTAACGATAATTACTTCCCAAGTGTTAAAAGTAAAAGTAGAACATTCTTTAAAATCATTAAGAAGAATCGGACAATTATCACAGAGCAAAACAAGTATGGAATATTTTATAATGGCCATTGTGTTAAAATACATAGATCGTTGTAAATACAATATGGCGCGCGAAACGCAGCATTGTAGTATTAAATATGGAAAACTGCCAAAGCATGGTGAAAGAATCCATGTGGAGGAACTTACAAACAAGAAAATTATAAATATAAATAGAATATCAGAGGCCAACGTCGCAAGAAAAACTATAAGCTCGAATAGTCGACGAACTTCTTTCAGCGGGAAATATGTATTTCAATGAGATCGATGGAATATTTATCTAAGTACGTATATGTATATGTGTACAGACACATAATTAACAACTTTACATATCGTGTTCTAATACGTAATAAAATGTTTTGAAATCGTGCAATGCACTACGTACTTTAGTGACAATTGTACAGCAATGATTATTTAATTGTAAATATTTTTGTCGAATTAAAATTACATAATTTTAGGGTATCACCCAATTAATATAGTTTATGGATAGGAAGATTTACGTATATTTTTTGTTTCTTTGCATCATAAAGTCCGCAAAAGATTATTTGAGTTTCTTGTAAAATAGAACATTGTAATATTTATACTTTTTACGTGCAAGAAAGAAAAGAAAAGAAATGTGAAACAAAAACTAAATAGATTTAGAGGTGGTACATAGTTAGACAGTAGTGACATCTTGTTGTATATTACCTTTTCGATTGTTCCACGATGCGTCGTGTTCCCTTGCCAAAATTTTCTACTAAAACCTTTGATGTACCCCACTGTGCTTCGTTTATATTCAAAACCTGGGTGCCAGCACAGAGAACCGTATCCAAATACCCAAAGGAAATCGTCATTGTTACTCGGGTTTTCCATTTTATGTGATCAAAGAGACGGAAATTATCGTATTAAATGTTTACCGTTCAATGATCCGATTATTGTTGCTTCATTGATCTTCCTTCTTATATTCGAATTAGATAATTGAAACAGTACACTTTTAACTTTTGCTATTTTTTGGTATTTTTAGACTCTACGTTATTGTGCGTATGCACGGATATCTTTATCTGTTCCAGCAGATATTCGGACAATTTATTTAATTATTTATTTTAATGAGTACTCGCTGAAGTCAGTCCGTAGAGTACATAACGATAATGCATATGTATATCTATACATACATGCTTACAGCTATTGTAGACAAAACTGAAGCGATAAAAGAAAAAATAGTTGTTTCGGTTTTTGGTTCGTTATCTCAGTAACTATTGCGACGAGAGATACACATCGATTTTACAAGCGCAGGGCACGTGGCTGTACTGTGCTTTTACCCACCGATGAATGTAATTTAAAGCTTGGTCTTAAGAAACTCTCGCCCCCTCTACAACATTCTAATTTCCTTCCTCCCACTTTCGCTCTGCGATTTTATGAGTATATTATCCCGTTAAACTGACAGACGTCAGACCAAGTTCTGATTCTGCCTATTACAATATGCGTAACATCCTTAGATTCTTCCATATATATTTTCTGTCATCTTCCGTTAACGAATGTTTATCTATCTAGCGTGTCTAGATATTATTTAACTGATTACCTGCGCGGTTAATTGATCTTCTGGATGTTTATTAGAATCTTGCTGAATTGATTTTTTTCTCCACAGTCTTGTCGATGAGTGAAAATTACGATGATCAAATTTTGTGTTTTTCCAATGTATGGAGGTTTCTATGGACTGAACTAATTGATACGATATTTCGGAGCGTCTCATCGGAACTGGTGCGGTTTAAATTATCGGAATACATTGACGAACGTGAAAAATCGGAAAACATCTACACTGTACTAAAGCTTGATCGAGACTGCCGGCTGTCGTCGGGCGTATACCCTTCCTCGTAAAAAGAGATGGAAAGAACACAATGAGCAAGGGAGTAGGGAAACCGTGTTAGAGAGTAAGAGATGGATGATGCGCGAAGAGCAAGTGGGAGAACGGATGAGATGGATGATGAAACAAGAAATGTGATTGCCGGATAACCCAAACTGCATATCCGAATTATACATATAGATAATTCAAATGCATCTACGGTCCTTATATTTGTTCTACAAATTGGAGACAACGAATATGATTAAACCACATTATATACCATTTTCATTTTAATTGTTTAGCTGTTGGAGAGGCGGCAATCAAACCATTAACCCAGAAACAGATATATTTTATCTACCATTTGAGACGCGATTTATTAACATTCCTGTGCACGTTCATTAACCGCATATAAATAAGATAATATAAAAAAAATGAAGAGAAATCGAGTTTCATTATTGTATAATGATTGTAATGTTAAAAAAATCTTGTGCTTGTGTGCGGTGTTTTCTTCTTTAATCTGTGGTTACTCAATAAGAATTATATAATACACTCTGCACGCGACGTGCAGATAATATTTTGTTAGTCCGGATTAAATTTGTTATTTAAAGAATGTTTATTTATCTTCAGCCGGTAAATATTAATTACGGATTTCATCTAACGATGGCACCGCTGCCGTCAGTCCATTATCGGAAATTTCCCTACCAACGACGATTAGAAAAAATTCCCTATAACACTTCTACCACGCGTATCCGAATCAGCTGGTGCACACGAAGTGTTGCTGATGGATGTTTGAATTTTTACTTCTTTTGAACGACTAACTTGAAGTTTTGATGTTAGTATTTGGACGAAATTAAAAAGTGAATCGTGAGACACAGCCTTCACTCGGGTAAATACTATTCTCGTTAATGTTTCCTTAACTTCGTATAGTATCTAGGTAAATATATTTATAAACATCCTTTAAAGCATGACCTGTTGCACGCTTTATTAAGTTTTTGCGGAAAATGACGCCCAAGGATACGCCACCGTCTTCGCCAGACATAAATAATCAAGGCGAAGAAGAAGAAATGATATACGTAGGTGATATAGAGGAAGTAATAGATGCGTATGGTGCAGACAACATTGAAGACGAAGATGCGATGGAGGAGGATCCCCCGGCTAAAGGAGATGAAGTTTGTATATTCACCGGTCACAAACCGGATGAAGACAATTTGGAGGATATTTTAGGTTCTGTTTTCTGCGGATCATTGACCAAGGATGGAAAGCTAGCTGCCACTGGTGGAGAAGACGATATGGCTTATGTTTGGGACACATCCACTGGAGAAATTGTTCTTCGTTGTATAGGTCACATAGACAGTATTATCTTCACAGAATTTAATCACGACGAATCTTATGTGGCTACCGGAGATATGAGTGGTACCATACATGTTTGGAGATTGGCCGATAGAAGCAAGATTTGGGAGTACAACATGGGCGATGCTACTGTTAATATTTTTTTGATTATCCAAGATTTCATTCTATAACATTTGATAATTTCACAAACTTGTACATTACTCGTATTCTTGCAGTGGATAAAATGGCATATGGCTGCAAATGTTTTATTAGCTGGATCATTTAATGGAGAAATATATATGTGGAAAGTACCTGGCGATGATTGCAAGATTTTCCAAGGATACGGTTGCAGAGCAGAAGCGGCTGGGATATTTCCGGATGGTATTTAATTATTGTACTTTCTTGTACTTTAATACATTCCAACTTAATTGAATGTTATGCTTTAGGCAAACGTGTGGTGATAGGCTACGAAGATGGAGTTATTAGAGTAATAGATTTAAAAACAGGATCTGTATTGTCGTCTGTTTCCTCTGCATTCGGTCATTCTTCTACTATAACTACTATTGATTGTCATACAGACAATAATCGAGTGCTTTCTGCAGCTGTGGACGGAAAGACTATAATCAGTACATCAAATACAGGCAAGGTAATAAAATCAAGAGTTTCTGTATCAAGCAAATTCGAGTAATAGAATTCAAAAATTATAGATTGTTTCCGTTTTGCAAAACCTTAATAATGGTGAGCACAGTAACGATATGAGCGACGAGGAGGATGCTGGAAGTAGTGCCGGGAATGGTGGTAGCAATTGGGTAGAGACAGGTGCTTTCTGTAAAGATCCTGTATTTCAAGTTGCTGCAACCGGTACAGTTAATGGAGAAATCTTCATTTGGGATCTATCGAAACAGGTGTATATCCTACATTCAGTAATTAAATATAACACCAGCGTGACAAGCCAATCACCTTTATTCTCGTTGTTTTAGGTGCTTCGGCAAAAAATAGAACAACAGAGTGGCGTATCGAAGCTCCTCTGGAAAGGGAATACAGCTGTTCTATTCGCGGCAGGACTGGACGGTATTCTCAGGTGTTTTGATGGAAAAAATGGTCAATGCTTACATTCATTCACAGGACATACAGCAGACATTCTTGATCTATACCTATCCGAGTAAGTGGAACACAATATGAACGTTTCTTTTTTCACAGTAAAATCCTAACAGGAAGATGTATAACATCAATAATTTTTCAGAAATGGTAAAAAAGCACTGACAACATCCGATGATTCTACAGCTAGAATCTTTGATATTTCATCTATATCTTAATCAAATTTATTATATAGAGAACAAAAATATAAATTTCCTGTTATCGTGTAAAGAATATATGTACATTTTATGAATGTTGTTCATATATTGTACTTTATTTCTTTTTTTTAATTAAGATTAAGGTTTATTTATTTTTTTCCGACACATTGCAGCACTTGGTCTTTGTGCCAGTCAGTATCGAGAGTATATTTTTTATCTTGCCATGTAAAATGTGTTGGACCGTGATGCTCTCCCTTCTCAAATGTGAATAATGAACTAAATTCAATTGCAATTTTCGATCTCACCAGACCAATTCCTCCTACCTTTTCTGGCGCAGGATGGTATACTCTTCCTGACTGAACGTTCATGTACAATTTTTCTGGTTCAAATGGTACCTACAATTAATTATTACACAATTGAATACCCATTATGCAACTGTCTACACATTACTAAATTTGTACCATTAATAACTCTTCAGCATGGGCATAACCAAACCAATCATCGATCTTTCCGGTTTCACTATTCTTTTTTTGTACAACTTTAGTAAAAACTATTGGCAAATCGTTGCATCTTACAAAATTCCTCTCTGGACCGCAGAGAGAAACGTAAGGAAAATCTTCCGTGTATCTGTCTGTATTATTGTTTCTTAAACGCTTGAAAAAGAATGCCAAAAACTTTTTGTCTAAAACAATACAAGAATTGAAATATATGACAAAGCGTATCGCTATTTGTGCACACCTTTGAAGCACGACGTGAAGTTCTTCATGCGCGCATCGTCCAAGAAGAGCTGTTGCGGGTAAAAGCATATAGAAAAGAAAAAAAACGAACTCTAAACTAAAGCTTTAGTACGTTCGATCGTTGCTAAATTAATTAAAGAGCAAATTATACCATGCCTTGATGATCGATATAATAAAAATATTCACGAACTCGAGGTTCCGGGGATTGTCCTTGCTCGTATATTACATGATGCATCTTACATACTTGAAAACAAAGCGATTTCTTAATTCGAGGAATAAGCACGCGTAAATAAACGAACGGAAACATTTTATTTCTTTAGAAACTTAATCCAGGTTAACATCAAATTCGAAACACATAACCTGACTTCTAGTCATCATTATGTCACGCGTAACGTAACATGCAAAGTTCACGTAATAAATACCGTATATCCCTGTGACATAATTAACTAATAAATACATTCAATTCGATAACAATTTATCGAACGCTCTTATCATTGTATTCATTTCAACGACTACGTCTCGTGTCCATTTTTTGACACTTGCCGAGGACAAATATTTAATTGACCGAAAGGTTGGGTGGGGGTAGTACTGGTGACATCTGGTGCGATCGATTGGAACGCGATCTCGATAGAAACAGAACTTCGATATTTCCCAACGTCACGTTAGTTCGCGCTGCCCACGGACAGGCAGATTCAAGAAATGAGATACGACGAAGTGGTGGAAGGAACGGTTTCTGAAAACGGACAGAAGATACAGGGACAGGATTGTCTTCAGGACCACAGCACGGCGAGATGTTGCCGTCTTGTTGAATGATCGTACACGCACTGAGCAATAATACAAAGTAAAAATGTTACCCACGAACTCGAGCAAAAAAAAATTCATCTGCATCTGCAAGCTGAAATCTCAAATTGTTGTCGTTGCCAAATAAGTCGAGAACAACGCAATCCTGTGGTCCCGGAATATGGCTTCGTCCACGAAGAGGTCATGGAAACTCCGTAAGTGTAATTGTCCCGCTTGTACTTGGTGTATTCTTTATTTAATGGATCGGTCCCCCTGTGCTACGCTCAACGGATTCCATTCTACCGCTCTACTGCAGGCGTATAAGTAAACAATACGTGTTTACAAATCGATCGATCAATCACGATGAAACTGATTGTCCGTTGCATCTTCCTATTATGGTCATAACCTTTGTTTAAGTGGAAAAATACATAGTCTTTGTGATGTCATTGAAGGCTGACATCTTGTTCGGATAGCACTGAAACAATGATACTTCTTTCTTTCGCAGAGGATTTTGTCGCCCATTCGTCCAATGTCAATTGCCTGGCGTTAGGTCACAAATCTGGACGTGTTTTAGTCACCGGTGGCGATGATAAGAAAGTGAATCTATGGGCAGTTGGGAAGCAGAATTGTATTATGGTACGGCTCATATTATTTTTCTACTGCAACATTAATTTATTTCGTTCGTAGAGTTCTCTATTTAAATGTTTAATTTAACAATCGCTGTTTATCGGTTTTCAGAGCCTGAGCGGCCATACCACTCCAATAGAATGTGTAAGGTTTGGTCAAACAGAGGATTTAGTGTGCGCTGGCTCGCAAACAGGGGCACTGAAAATTTGGGACTTGGAGCACGCGAAATTGGCACGCACGTTAACGGGGCACAAAGCAGGCATACAGTGCATGGATTTTCATCCCTATGGAGAGCTATTGGCATCGGGAAGTTTGGATACTGCTATTAGACTTTGGGATATCAGAAGGAAGGGTTGTATCTTCACTTATAAGGGGCACAATAGGATGGTGAATAGTTTGAAATTTAGCCCAGATGGTCAGTGGATCGCCAGTGCTGGAGAAGAAGGCATGGTTAAGGTAATATTACACGGGCTTCACTTTTATACGATACACCTTGATGTTACTTATTGAACAAATTTTCTGTTGATTCAGCTATGGGATTTGAGGGCCGGTAGACAGCTAAAAGAGTTCACCGAACACAGAGGACCGGCAATGACAGTGGAATTTCATCCCCATGAATTTTTATTAGCCAGTGGCAGCGCGGATAAAACAGTCCACTTTTGGGACTTGGAATCTTTTCAACTAGTATCTTCTACGGACCAAAGTCATTCCTCTGCGATTAGGTGAGCATATACATCAGTTTTGAGGAACATTTCAAGATACACCTTCCACACAACTCATTGTTAAATTGACTGTTTGTTTTTTGGTACAGGTGCCTCTATTTTAGTCAAGGTGGGGAATGCCTTTTTGCTGGCTGCCATGACTTGTTAAAAGTCTATGGCTGGGAACCAGGTAGAACATTAGATTCTGTCCCAACTGGCTGGGGAAAGGTTCAAGACATAGCCATAGCGCAGAATCAATTGGTAAAATATTGGTTTACGATATACCCGTTTATGTTAGCGCGATGAAATTATAAATGGAAATTCGTTAATTTCTTTCAGATCGGTGCAAGTTTTCACACGTCAAATATTGTTTTGTACGTGTGCGACTTGAAGAAAATTGCTCCATTAGGAGGAGTGTCCACATCCGGTTCTCCGTTTAGTCACGGTAATTCCTTACGAAAAAGTTTCTCTAGAGAGAGGCCGCCAGGTTTAAAGAAGCATACGTAAGTTTAATAACTGAATGTTTCCGAATGTTGCTCTTCATTCACACGTGTTGTCTTTTCTATAAAACAGTTTGCTTACAGGCTAGACGTGCGAACTATAGAAGAGGCGGACAAGTCTGGAACCGATCCCGAAGATGAGGCAACATTTGCAGATATTCCGAATGTTACCGATTACAATGACGTTTTTCAACCAAATCGATCATGTAAGTTTATGCAACGTGTAAATCAATACTATTACTCGTTCTCTGTTTGCAAGATGTGTGCATTATAACATACTCAAATTCTGTTTGTTTTTTCTTCTTTTTTTTTTGTTCTCTATTCCCCTAACTCTTAACTACTCACCTACAATCACAAGCCTGAGATACATATGCATCTAAAGTCGGAAGTTGTGATGTATGGTTTGTGAATGAGCATGCTGTGCACGATATGTTTCAGTGTCTCGCACTCCACCTCCAGAACCTGAGGCTTTCGAGGAGCCTCAAGACGTAGGTGAGTTTCTATATTGAAACAAAAAAAACATCCCGTCTTTTTTCCTCCTTTTATACTAAAACAGCACGAATATCTATACAGATGCATTCGTATAATTCATCGAGTGCAATCCTTTCAACGCTGTTTCGCCTTTACTCGTTTTACAGATCCAACGCAACCGCAGATACTGCAAACTCTTTCTACCTCAATAACAAATTTAACCACGGTGGGCACAGAAGAAGTGCCGCCCGTGTCGTCGCCGTCGTCACCACCTCCACCCGCGCCGACGTTATCATTGACGAAGCCTGTACCAGTTCGTGTTCAACCAATAAAGTCCTCACCGCCGGTTCAAAGGAACACGGTCACGTCCACGAGCCATATAAAGGCCAACATTCAGACGAACAACGGCCTTGGCAGAACATCGAAAAACCTCGCGTCTATACCGCCTCTTAGACAAAGTATTACGCCTCTTCCTGGAAAAAAAACTAGCGCTACCACTGATTTAGGAACACTTCCACAACCGTTGGGCCCTCAGAGGTCGAACTCTACGCTGACACCCCGTGTGGCACCAATGGCTGCCGTTCTTCCAGTAATGGACGATGGAAAATTAAAGAATAGAGCACCTAGCCCCGATTCCCCTAAGCATTACTTGAAAAGACAGAGTAGCTGTAGGGACGGAGAACAGGGCTACGAAAGCGATTACCCGGTACAGTGAGTATACGAGAATTTTATTAGAAATCAGAAGTAATCAGAAGCATTGTCAATGGTGTTTAACATTTTGTTGTTTTCAGAATTAATAGTATAAGGCACAGCCCATCCGATCCTGCGTTAAACAGGTCGAATTCTGCGCAATCCAGGTCCACCTCCTTGAACAGAAATTTCGCAACAATAACGTCGCTGTCTGCGCGCAATGCTTCCACCGCAACGACGTTCGTCGCAAAGAAATCAAACAAAGCTCAAGTGCAGCCCAATCCTAAGATGGACGTACGTGGGACGCAGATAGGGTCGAACGTTGAGAATACGGAGAAGGAAGAGTTTGTCCCCATGAGCGCTGACAAACCTTATGGTTTGGACGTCGAGACCTTTCTACCGGTAAATATTATTAATCGCTCTGCAAGATCGACTAAAAGGAAAAGAATGATTATTTTATTTTAACGCGTTTATCATTTATTTTCGACAGAATCATTTTTCTCGTTCGACCGGTTTGGGCTTGGGCTACTCTCAAATGAGAGTTTTAAACGAAATGTCGGAAGCTGAGGTAGTCAACAGCATGATGCGTGGTCACGAATCCATGATGACTGTGCTGACGAGTCGCCATCGTTCCTTACAAATCATTTACTCTCTCTGGCACAACAAAGATCTTAAGGTAATTAATGTCCCGTCAAAATGTAAATCAAATGAAATAAAAGGAAGAAGATTTAAAGGAGATACCATGGGATTTCAGGCTGCTGTGGAATCTGCCGTGGCGATGAACGATCTTTCAGTTATCGTGGATATGCTGGGCATATTAACTTTAAAACCGTAAGCAACGCGATATCGCTGACACTTGACATTTTCCACTTTCTACTGCCCACAACCTGTTCCCAATTCTATTCGATTTCTTTTTCACAGAACTATGTGGAACTTGGATCTGTGTAATTCTCTACTCGGTCCTATCGGGGATCTACTGCAAAGTAAATACGAAATGTAAGTAAAGGTCGATCCCAATGACTCCATGAAAATTACAAAAATTCGTAACAGCCAGACATGAAATATTTCGAGCAAACTCGTTAGGTCTCATATGCAAAGTAACCCAAGATCACCAGAAATCCTCAAATACCTGTCGCGTTCCATTCATCGCCATTTTATTCTCCAACTCTGAAACACCGTGACGTTGATTAGAATTCAGATCGATACACGCGATATACTGTGCGCTGGTTGCTATCGTCTAACGTTACCGCATACGATTCCAACGTGAAACGGAACACGCTCGGTGAATTAGAGAAAATCGAGACACCCCTCCCTTCGTGGGGGGGGTTCTCGAATGGCGAGCAAACAGGGTATTTGAAGTGGGGTCGCGTACTTCACGTGGCTCGCGTGTCTGTATGGGAATGGCTAATTCGACGAACAGGGAAACACGAGGCACGAAGGGCAGGCGGGCAACGAAGGGTTCGCGTAATTAGCCGAGACAATGGTAGACAGTGGCAGATGCAAATTCGAGCCTCGAATCCTGTCTCTCGAGCTTTATTGTTCGATCTTGAAACTCGAAGGGCCACACGATCCGCATATGTTGACGCTCTGTGAACCGTGGGCAGTTACGGACGGTAAATTCGTTTCTTTCTTGCACTGACAGCCGAGATCATGAATATTAATAACGGCGTAGGAAGCTCGACATATATGGCTGGGATACATTCTTGTATAATAGTACATTCATATGATAGATTCGTACGGGAATGTTATTCATATTTGCTGTCCGTATTAAGAAGAAATTTTATGACCGAATAATTTCGTACTTTATTATTAATACATATAAATTACCTGCCGCAATTTCTTCGAGATTTACAGTTTCTTGTCTGTCGTGTTGATTGTGCAGTATTTAACGCGAAAGATAATAGGACAGTATATAATATAGGAATGATATTTCTATCGTAAATCGTTATTAGATCGAATTTACGAAAAGGCACGCTGAAAAGTGCAGCAACGCGTGCAATCGTCGATTGGAACGGTGTAATTAACCGGCGCCCCGTTACAAGCTGTTGCTATTGCGCTGTCGTGACAAGAAACGAGCACTTCCTTTCACGTGGACATTGCTTATCCGTTTCTTCCTGCTCCATTCTTCCTCTAATTACGCACACAATGAGCATTATAAATCGTGCACGCCCATTGACGTCGACAGGCTCGTTTCGTGCATCGCTTACTGTATCGGTTTGATAAAAAATTAGGAAGAAAAATATTGCAATCGGGCAAACGGCGATTGCGTCGAACAATTTCATTCCCATAGATTTCTTTCAATTATTTCTCGCGAATTACTGAGTATGTGATATTAATTGAACTGGAAGCCGATATCAATTGGTGATCCAATAATAGCACATCCGTTTAGAATGCAAGCTCACCAGTCCAGAAAATTGCCGTTCCATTCGTTACCCCGTCACTTATTGCAATCATCGTTGTCTCCGCACTTTTTCTTCGTTGAATGTCACTGCTATTATTAGAACGAAAGGAGGAAAAAAAATGAACTCATGATTTCGTCAAGGATTTTTTATTTTCATTTGTTTTGTAGACGATCTTTTGGATATCATTGAACATTCATACAGATCTTCTTCCATTCAATCTTAATGCACTTTTGTCATTTATATTTAGAGGGGGAATATCATTTTTCGGCTTTCTACTTCGAACGAAGTTTACTGCATTCTAACTAGGATTGACGGTCGAACAGGTGCTAATAATAAATCAGCTTTATACGATAAGGGTGAACGAATGACAATTTTTTCTTCGACTTTCTTTCTTCGAACATTCGTGCTCGATCACTTTCGCTCGGGATACCTGTAAACACGTGCTTCTGCGCGTAAACGAATGCCATAAAAGTGCATTCCAATTAAATGTCGGTCGCTCGGCAGCTGCTGTTCACGATCGTTCGAAGCAACAGTCGTGCACGTTTCTCTGTCCCCCTTTCCTCGTTACCTGTTCCGCTGGACGATTAAACCGAAATGGAAAGTAACGATCATCGAATGGAAAAATTGGTAGGTCGATCTTCATGGAAGCAAAGTAAACGTAATGAAGCTCATGAAACCACCGTATTTATTCAGTGCGTGATTTCCACTGACGAGTGATTAAATAGAATTATTTAATCGTCTCGAGCGTCACTTCCCTTTTATCCGAACGCAACGGTCTTCTAGATTATTCAATTTATGAGGCGATGATTTTTTTTCAGCTGGCAAGATTTGAACATTTCTGACTCAGAAAATAAAATCTGCGATTTGCTATACTTATTGAATAATTTTCCGGTATCAAATTATTCTCATCAATTTTAACGTGCTTATTTCAGCTTTGCGCATTTCGCCCTACACAATATATCTGCCACGCGGCCGATCAATAGTCCGTATTCCTAAACCTAATTTGTCGCGGATTTTATAAATAATGTAAATGTTCCCACATTTATATTAATCCTCGCATCATTGCCGCGAAGCCGGTATCGTTTCGCGTGAATTCACCGTCGAATCTCTACCACTCGTCACGAGTTCGCAGTGATTACGGGCACGTTTGTGTCACGGCTCGACAGCCGTCGAAAGGGTTGATGCAGTCAGCAAATTGCCGGCTAAATATACACATCTCGACGATGTGACGCGGGTGCAGTTTGCATATAACTGTTCGCCATTTTCACGGCTCGTTCGTCACGGGCATTTATTCCGTTCAAAGGTGGCGGGCTCGTGAGAAAAAAAAAGAAAGAGGAGTATGTACACCGATGAATATTCGATTGGACGTCGCGTGCCATTCGATGGAGGGTGTGTAGCTTGATCTTTTCCCGATCCATCGATCCCTTTTCCCCTACTTCGACGTTCACAGTTCATTTTCGCGTGCACGAAGAATTGTTGAAAAAATTTCTATGAGATTGTTCTTCGAGCATATTTTAATACTGGACTATCTAAGAAATTTGAAACTGAATTTAATTAACTATTTAGAGAGATCTAGTTCAGATTTAAATTCGACTGTGAATTAATCCGTTCGTCGAACGAAATTCATTCATTGCTATTGAAGGAAAGAGATTCACGGTTTTGATGCAAGATTCTCGATCGTTTCAGTTTTTACGAATCCCCGAACGAGAAACAGATTTTTACTCTTCGCGTTTTTACAATGTTATTTCACTATGTTTACAAAAGTGTTTTATAGCTCGCAATAAATATACGTCCACGGTGGGTGATTTCGATCCAGAATTGTTCATGGGAGGTTTCCAGGCGAACGTTGCACGTTACATAGAACATTTATGAGGCGGTTCGCGCGATTCGTCTCGCCGATTCGAACGGGAGCTCGCGTGAACCCTTTATCGTAGCGCAGCGAATCGCCGGGCCAAGCCTTCCGTGCCTCTCGTTATTTATTGGTATCGTTATGGCCTAATAACACGTTTTGGAACAAACTAGCCGTGACACACACCGGTGGGCGTTTGGTCCGAAGCTTTTGTCCTCTTTCTGTTTTTTTTTTCTTCTTTCAGCCTTCGCTGGTCTGTAAATTATTATGCTGCTACTCCGATTATCAATTATATCGTAAAGTAGCAGTTGCGATTTACGTTTCGCAAGTTGAACGATGCCCGGCACAGAACGTTGCATTCTCGAACCGGAAATTTTTCGCAACTTTTTCAAATATGAAACTTGATTAAATGTGATTTCTTTTATCCTTTATCGTTGTTTCAGGTATCTAACGGTGGGTTGCTCGGCTCTGAGATTAATCCTGCGAAATTTCGCGTCTGTGATCAAGTCGAACGTGGAAGCGCCTCTCCACACGATCGGCGTGGACGTGTCGCGAGAGGAAAGGTGCGTAAACCCTCTCTAAATCTCGCCGCACACTTGCCCTCAATTGTTACATTAATCTGCAATTAATATTTCCCATTTTCGATCATCAAAACGAAATCCCGTCATCGGTCCACCTTTAAACGTCGACCGCGCGTAGAAATGATCGCATTGCTGCCTCTCATTTATCGCGAATGACAAATCGAGCACGCTTCGCCGCAGCCGATCGACCGAACAAAACGCGATAGAAATATGAACCGCGGTGACACCAGTCTTCCTCCGTGAAATTCCAGATACCACAAGTGCCTCTCCTGTTACGAGAAGCTCACGACCGTCAGAGCCGTCCTCCTGAAGAAGCAATCGTCCCCGGGAAAACTGGGCGCCCTGTTCCGCGAGCTGGCCGTGCTGATAAGGAGCCTCGAGTGACCACGGCTGAGACGATTGGCGAACTCGACCGCCAGGCTCGTCGTTACCTGACAGAGAATCGAGAGAGCTCGAGGATGCAGACGCGGAATGACGTCCACCAGCACGACAGAACGGCGGCACGCTTTCGAGCTGCTTTGTTCGGGGAAGCTTGGCGGATCGGTTCGTCGGGGATCGTTTCTTCCTTCTCCCGTTGGCTCCTTTCGAGTCATTGTCTCCGATCGTGGGCAAGCTCGGGGGGAATGTACGGCCACGGGGAAACATCCGCGGCATTGACGTCGACCATGCGGTGGTGATGCTGGTGCGGAGCAGAGGATTGTTTCTTTTTTTTTCTTTTTTTTTTTTTTAGTAAACGATACAAAATATACACAGGAACATGGAGTGGTGGTGAATGCAAATTGCTTGAACGTTTCATGACGGACTCGATGGATTATATCGAGGCCTGCTGTACGCGGTACTTGGCGGCCCAGGTGTGCACAAGGGCGGACCAATCATGTTTTCGTGGAGGGGGCCGAGAAACGAATTTGAGAAAAGCGCAGGGAGAAGTTTCGAATGGTTCTTGAACAATTTCGTCGATCGCGACGCGTCTTGCGTTTTACGTCGAATGCGTCGAGCACAATTTTTCAGGTTTGTCCTGTAGGGTGCGTCCATCTTGGAAGAGAGCCACACGAATCGGTCGACGAATGAGCAAAGCAGAGGGTAATACTGTATAATATATTGCGATATATTATATATGTACGTGTATGCATAAAAGAATGCATATGTCGAGGGTGTACCTCTTTTTTCATCTGTTTTTTTTTACTGGAGATTTACAAAGTCGCGACGACGAAATTCTTCGGAACGTCCCACGGCGGGTTGCGAGGACTCACGATCGATGTATCGACGGCCTTCTTGCCAGTCTCGCGTTAATTAACACAAAGTGAAGGAAACTCTAATCGAATACAGGCACGTGCGTGAAAACGCGGAGGATTAACGACAGGGCGAGCGAACTAAGGAGTATAAAATAGGTAGTAACAGTTTTTTCTAGGCGTGAACAGAAGCGAAGATGAAATAACAAAGTGTATTTTTGCAAGAGCCATTTGCGTCCGTTCGTTAATAAAAAAAAAAAAAAAAAAACAGAAAAAAAATCCAGAGAAGGTACTAAAAATCGTGGAGATATATCTCTTGATAATCCCTGATATGGTATCGCACGAACTATCGAATCAAGAGAGGACGACGGATTCTAGAGAACGAAAGGAGCACAGATGCAAATGCTAAAGTGTGTACGTACGTGCGCACCGGCTTCTTCGTCTCTCGAATTCGTGCGTTCGGACGACGATTGTACTAGGGCAGAGCGACATTACGATTTGTTGGCAACAGTTCTTGAAAGGAGACGAGAATATTCTGTTGGCTCGTTTACACTCGAAGATGTAACATTTCTTTCGTCTTATCGTTACGCACCGTTTATCGCAACGCGCATTGGCCTCCAGATGCCGTCTAAGTGGAGGGCCAATTTGAGAGCGATCGAATGCCTCCATAAGTATGGCAGAAACGAAGAATTGTTCGACGGGTCCGGTGGATTCGTTTTGAATTTTCCGTGTTCGAGTGCGGGACGAATCGATCGTTCCGCGCGCACAAAGTTTCTTTCACTGTCCCCTCGTTTCATTCTCGTCTCTTTTTCATTCGTTCCAAAGCAACGCCGGCTTAACTTTTCCCTCGTTCCGTCTTGCCGTTCGCCCGTTTCGAGCGGGACACGCCATGTCTTTCTGAACGCCGCAATCGTCCGCGAAATCGGTGGAATGCCACGGGGCGACGCGTGAATTCGTTGATGCTTAATGTCATTCGCGACGGGCCGATCGGGTAGATTTGACTTTTGCAGAAAGAGAGAGGTCCGGTGGCAAAATTGAAATCGCGAGAGGAAGGAAACCGGCCCGCGCCGCAGCTTGTTGCGAACCGTGCACAACGATACATCGCGAGTCGTAGATGGGAGGAACGACAACGTTTCTTGCAGTTTGTTGAATCGAATAATTGAGTTACTGCGAGCCTTCCGACATCGTGTTCCAGTGACGATTTTTGGGATCAGAGAAACCGCGCGATCGACGAACGTAAAGGAAACCCGAGAAGACTATCTTTTTTTACTATAATATTATAAGTGTGGAAGGTTTTAAACAGAAGGGGGCGAACGCCTTGCGTTTAATTTTAATTGATCGTTCGATTGCTTTTAATCGTTCGAGCGTATGTATTTTCTCGGCTGTTGCACGATGATCAGTATTTTAAAACGGTGTAAATTTGGGGGGGAAACGCGACTGCGCGTTCGGGGTTCTCGTTCTTCTTTTCCTTTTTCTTTTTTTTCATGTTTTCTTCTTCCAACGACGAGAGAATATGGGTTCGACGTATAGAGAGGAACTTGGAGGAGGCCATCCGGATGTATATCGTTTTTTTTTTATCAAATGTACGGTACCTTTCATCCTCATACGAATTTTATTAACAACCTGTTTTTATACCATGTGATCAAGTAAATGACCTTTACTGCTGAACTATGAATATTTTTTGTAAACCTATTGCATATCAGTGTTTCTACAACGTTAAGCTATAATCAATTTAACTACACAGCGTGCTCTTCTTAATTATACTTAATCTAATTCGTACTCTATTATATCAATTACGGCGGGCGGAAAACAATCCAACGCGGTCAGATGAGCAATTGATTATTCGTCCTTCTTCGATCCCGCAGAATTCTCGATGGAACAGAGATGACAAAGGAACGATATCGGCGCGCTCAGAAAACTCGATCGTCTATACGTAATTTATCGGCGCGATGAAACAAGAGAAAAGAAAAAGAGAAAACCAAAAAAAAAGAAAAGAAAAGCACGAGGAAAACTATATATATATATATATGTACTCGTCGACGGTTCCGTCCAACGTATTTTTGTAAGCAAGAGAAAATGCGAGAGCCACGAGAGGGAGAGTGAATGTGCACACTGTTCTTTTGATCGTCCACCTCCGGATGCGCCCTTCGACACCTTAGATTTTAAGTATCGAACGGAAACAATTTTCTAAAAAATCTGCCAGCGAATCGAAGGATTACCAATTCGATCGAGAACGAACGATTGAAACGCGTGAACGAGACTCGATTAATTAATCACGATCCTTCTCTTCCGAGCGACTTATTCCCCTCTCAACGAAGGTGCGAAGATAATTGTTCCGCGGCTAAGGTGTTTACAGTTCAATGCACGGGGAAATCGGCGAAGTTTCCCCGCACGACCACGATGTACATATACATAAACGCCTTTGTTGTTTAAGCCTTTGCACTCCTAACGAACAAATACTACGAGCTGCATGCGCTCAATTAATTGTAACTCGACACACCGAACGATATTTGTAGAGCTTACAATTGTAACTTAGAAGTAATCGAACGCAACCGTATAAATGCGAGTGATTTCGATCCCCGTTCAGAGGATTCAAGGATAGAGGAAGAGGAGGTGGAGGACATATTCATCATTTTTATCGTGCCAGTTTGATCGTCCGCGAGGACATGGTTTTTTTTTGTTTTTTTTCTACCTTTCTTTCTATTTAGAACATTATCGCCACGCAAAAGTAGAAGAATTTTCGTTTTTCCCCTCGATCTGCGAGCCGGGTCTCACTCTGTCAGCGATACGATACAATTTTATCGACTAATAACTACGACAATGATGTCGTCCGAATGAATGACACACGAAATTAATTATAAATCACGGCATGACCGTGAGTAACAAGTACGGATACAAGTACGACGAAGAATGTATGTCGTCAGACGCTATTAATTTGTCCGCTAGAACGTTCTAGTTTTGTACGTTACTGTAAATAACAATAACGATATTTTCTATATTAATCGTAATATACATTGTATTATTCGCGATCCGCGCCAATGTAAAGGGTTTCGAGGGCCTGCGGAGAAGGCGGCCACGGACGACACGTGATTTTATTTTATTTCTTTTTTCTTTGCCCTTTTTTTTATAGCGACGGTTCGATTGAATTAAGCGGGACGGTACTGTGCGCAAAACGATCTTTCCAAATTCGTTCGTAAATGGAGTGTTTAAGCGGACCGACGTTTCGTTTAATATACCGACGATAATAGTGGCGGTCATTGATAGTTGCTGGTGAATTGGACGATTGCGTGACACCGTTCTACACGAGTCTAGACCGTGCAAATCCGACGTAACAAATTTCTGTTGCTGCGTAGACTAATTGGCGAACGATGCGACGTGGCGGTCTGAAACGGCGAATCGGAATAATTTTAGTGGACGCAGTACCGTCGCGTTTTCCAGTGCAAGTTTACCTGTGGTGCGCGATCGATGCCCCCTGTGAACATAAGCACGGCCGCAATTTTATCCGCGTGGAAATTCACGACCACGCTTTCTGTCGCGCGCAACTGCGATAAAGATTCCCCCGTTTGCCGGATTATCTTTAAGGCGAGAAAATTGAACGGGGTTGACACGCGGGTGTGCGCCCGTGCAATTCCACTTCCTCGTGCACCTCGTTCGATTCTTGCGACTCATCGAGCTTGTCTCTCCGACTGCCTTAACGTTTCACCTTTGTTCCCGTGCGTCGTTTCTCGCGCAACGCGTTAAACATTATCGACGTTAGCGTTTAAGAAATCAGAAGCCAGAACGAACCGAGTGTCCACGCGTGGACAGCAGAGGGCGAATAATAATTCTATCCAACATTTACCAGACTTGAAATTGATTTTTTTTTGCTTCCCCGTGAAAAAACGACCGAGGATCGAACGAGGCGAGAGAGAGAGAGAGAGAGAGGGGGGCGACATCGCCCACATTGACGTTTGAACAAAACGGAATCGACGGAGATCTCGATATATCGAAAACGCTTAAAAAAACCGTCCAACGCGCTCTCTCGTCCCTATTGTAAGATTCGTCGATTAAAACGGCCGTGAGCATCATCCATCAGTTTCTTTTTTCTCTCCCATCGACAAAGGACGCGCGAGAGCGTTCGGTGGTGAAAAAAGCGTGCGCCGATTACAATTCCTGCACGGTGAAATCGATGTAACGATGGAGATACCGTGAAACGGAGCGCAAATATTCGTAATCCGTGAAATATCACGGTCGCTCTAAAACGAGCCACGCGTGGCGGCTGTTTGCATCTAGATTATGTATTCATGGGATTATAGGAGGAGTGAGAAGGGTGGCGGTCCCGACAACCCCTTCATCGGCGAGGAATATCTCACTGGCGAAAGCTGTCGCGGAAACGAAACGATCTTGCGACGTAAGTATGATAATATAATCTTTGCTACGTCACCATACGAATCATTGGAAACGCGGAATTCTTCTCTTAGCGCAATCCTTGCTCACGTTCTGAAGTCCGGCAAATTGAAAATTAATCATCGTTTTCCGCCGCGAAGAAATTAAACCAATCGTTATTTGTTCCGAACAATAGGGGACGGGATACGTTTTTTCTTTTTTGAAAATACTTAAAAAGAGATATATCGTTCCTCATAATTTAATACTTATTGTCTGTCTCAATTTACCGGCCTTTTTCCAAAGTGGATTTACTCAATAACCGCCGTACGTAACGAGGAGTCCAAGGGAACTCTCCCAGTCCCTTTCTCAGGTGCATCCTTAGAAAGTGCACACAGCGGTGCATCAGGTGCGGTGCACGATTCAACGACGAAAACAGGAATCCTCCCACGTGAAAGGGAAGCCGTCCCGTTCTTGTTATGACGGAGATAAGTTAAGCCTCGTTCTTGTCGCCACCTCGAGCGTCGAAAATGCTGTTTTCTCACAAAACGCCGGCAACAATGCCACCGGGGACGACGACAACGACAACGACGTCGACGACAGGCCCGGCCCGCGTAAGCGGATTATCCCTAACGTGCAGAAAGCGATACTCAAACACACCTAACAACCCGGAATCGATGATACGTGTACACACCAGCGTCCGTGTCTTTTATTGTCAACGTTCTTCAAAGCCATCCACCTCATTTTCATCTTCTTCTTCTTCCACTGCTCCCTCCTTTTTTTTTTCTCCATCATTTTGTCATCGTACACCCCGCGTACACTGTGTAATCGCTATCTGCCAGAGATCTCCTTCGAAGAGGAAGCTCATTCATCTCTCTATCTAT
Organism: Nomada fucata; assembly: GCA_948146005.1. Taxonomy (NCBI): domain Eukaryota; kingdom Metazoa; phylum Arthropoda; class Insecta; order Hymenoptera; family Apidae; genus Nomada; species Nomada fucata. The sequence goes on from OX411280.1 coordinate 20,285,054, forward strand.
CTTTTTTTTTTCTCTCTTCGGACAGATCTTTTGTGCGAGCCGTGCGTATGACGTAGGAGGGTGGCGTCGACGGTAAAAATTCGACGGCCAGTAGACTCTTCCCAGAAGCAACCGGGCACGTACGCACCTACAACGAGTTCAACGAATAGCGTAACGAGAAACATATCTAAATCGAATGAATTACTAGTCGCGAAATTTCTCGACCGCCCATTCCTGCAACAATTCGCTGCACGAAACACCGTCGGTTCCTTCTCGACCAGGCGTCGACGTAATTGCGCTACAAAATCGTCACCTTCCTCTCGTTTTCCCATTCGAACGAGGGGCCGCGGGTCGCGCGAGCAATTCCACTCCCGTCCGGGACAGCGGAGGGAAACGAAGGCGAAACGAACGAAAAAATAGGAGCGGCGTTCGCGTGGCGGCAGCAGAAGGGTAGAGGAGGAAAGATCGTGCAGTTCGCAGTACGAGAAAGGGGGTGGAAAGTTTGTACGCGTACGCGCTGTACCGTACAGCTGGGGTGAAAAAATGCAAGCTGAGAGAGGGACCATTGTGCCGTTCCTGTCTTTTGCAATTTAGACGCACACGACACGCGTGGCGCGCGCGCGAGCGTGTGTCTGTGTGCGTCTGTGCACGCACACGTGCACTGGTATGCACACAGGACCGGCGGAGCGCTGTAGAAATCATTGGCTCGTAAATACAATCGGGCCGGGGGTTGGATGGTGGCCACCCGACGTTGGGATTGGCTAATTACAGGGCAGAGGGGTAGGTGTGACGTCACTGGGCGTGCACGAGCTACGATTGGCCCATCGGCAAGGGTGAAAACTACCCCGAGGGATGTTCGTTTCCCCTCTATCATCGACTGCAGCGGATCTACAGGGTGTACGCGAAATTCTCGCGCAAAGGGAGGCTCGAAGAAGGGAGGGCGCGTACCCGCGAATGCAGAGCGGACAAAGGTCGCTGGAGGAAAGGCGGTGCTTTCGCATAGTTAATCGATAGCATCTCGTCCCGTGGCTATTGTCTAGGCTTCTCCGCTGTCCGGAACAGAAACTGTTAACCGTTTCTCGAATTTTCTGCACCCCGCGCGATCGGATCGGTGTCGTTGGGAGACCGACGAACTGTTGCCCAGGCATTTTCATGCCGATCAAGATTGCCGGCATATAGAATCCAATGCGTGCTACTGCGTTACGAAGAGGATCGACGCGAAACGTTCGTTCGCCTCGTTATCCCGAACAATTCGCGTAACGATTGAGCTTGGCGTTAGAACGAGTTAGAACGATTTCTTCTCCGTTCGCTTCCGCCGTCCGGCACGGGAATTTGAATAACAAAGAATGTCGAAAAGGGCGGCGGCGATCGCTGGCCGCGACTCGTTGTTCGGCCAGGATCGAAAGGATATGCATACGCGAAAAGGACGAAATGTGCGAAATGGTTAAAGTGGCTGGCATGGCTGGCCGGCGCTCGGTCCCGAAAGTCGTCGAGGAGTCAAGATAATTCAAGGAGGTCACGCACACGCCAGATGGATCCCGTGTTCTCCATTGCTCCGCATGCGTGGACCTTCGCACGATATTTGCAGCTGGCAGACGTGCTCGAGGAACGAGCTAGCACGTGCTCCTCTCCTTGGAACCCGCGCGCCTATGACGATCGTATGCACGCGCGCAGAAGTGCACGGAGCACACTTTAGAGGCGACAGAATTTCATTTCCGGGCGTCGTTCACTCCTTTAACGGAAAGACGCAAAAATTGTGCGGCGAAAGAAAGATTGCTGCGCGTCGGACGCGAGTTAAGCAAAGAACTAACCACGTACGTATCGCCGCGCGTTTCTCCGTGACGGAGGACGAGAAAATAGAATCATTATCTCTGGTCGTTCAGCGGTAAAACTGCAACAGTTGTCGGCCGCATTAGAGAGCCGACTGCGTTGAAATAATGTTCCGTGACACCGCGAATCCGCTCCAGCGATCCTGGCCGACAAGGGCCGGCAACAGCCAGCATCCGTACAAGGCGAACCGTTATCGTCTGGCAAGCTTGCACCGCGGACAGCGTTGTCAACCGATGCGCGTGGTCGGCGATCAACGCGACGAGACCTTGCGTGTGCCTCTTAGATATAGAATTACGGTATCGATATCGAATTATACGCCGTCTTGAATCGATACCGGTGGAAGAAAAAACTTGACCGGACCTCTCTCCACCTCGGGAAGGCGGATGGATCGGCGAACGGGGGAGAACTTCTTCGCGTGCACTCGCCTAGAAGTATGCGCGTATCGCGCGTGTCCGCAAGTACCGAACGATCGTTAAACGGCGGCGAGTTCATTTGCGGACGGACCGACGCGTCATATATTATTTTTGAGAAATTCTCGCGAAGCGGGCACGCGAGAAATCGTCGGGAGGAGCGGGGTAAATGCGAGGCGAGAGCGCGATCAGTTGCGCAACGAACGAGCTAACGACGGATAACGGGGCAGATCGTGTCGAATTTGAATGCAGTGATTGGATACGGATCGCGCGGATCCCGTGTTCAATTTAGCTGTACATAATTCAGCGTACTGCCAGTTCCGCCATTTTCATTTGTCCCGTAAAAACCACGCGCAAAAATACGGTACGTATGGCCGAGAAGAAAATTTTCCGTCGTTAAAAAGCCTGCTATGTACTTAGTCATCGTATCGTTATTCTGTAATATCGTTGAGCAATTTGTATGCGGCAATCGGTGCAGGTAAGAAAAAACGAACAAACAAGCGCAGACACTAATAACGTGTTACGCGTCGCTCAATTATTGTTTTCTCGACAACTAAATCCGGAATCGACGTTTCACCAAAGCGGAATTGAATGGAATATTGGAAAAATTGAATTACCCAATCTGCACCGAAGAATGGTGCAGATTTTGCCATCGATAGTACGAACGTCGTTGCGTTCCAGCAGAAATAGAATAATTCAACGACGCTCGAAGGGAAAAACGAAGAAGACAATAGTCGCAGGGTGCATACTGCGAAGTCTCTTTTGTGCGGTTTCGCGTCGATGGTTCGTTGCCATTTTCTCGTCGTTGTTCTCGTAGTTGCTCGCCGATCCATCGATCGTCATGACCGGCGTCTTTCGCCATTCACGGAGACAAAGTAACCGTGTAATCGAGCCTCTTCGAAGAAGCTCCTTCCGATCCGCTATCTTTTTTTCTCCCCCTCGGTTCCCCGTACTTTCTATCGTTTCTTTCTCCACCGGATACTCTGCTTCGTTCCACCTACCGTAATCACCTGGAAACGAATGGATCCGACGAAATTCGGTGGAACGAGGAGCTGTCGGCTTTGCTTCGAATGAAACAGCGAGTTCCGAGTATTGCACGTTCGATAGAAGCTGGAGGTTTAATTGCATTTTAACGACAGAATTAATTTTACGGACAGAGATGGATAAATGCGTTTCTATGATTAGAATTTAGGATGCAACGGAAGGAGCTTCGTATCGTTGCCATCGGTATTCAATTTCTGTCAAAATATTGAATTGTTCCACATTAGAAACTGTCGTAATTAAAATGCTTCCTGTGTTAATGTTTATCTACGTAGAGCACAGGGTTGCGTATAATTTGGTGCATTGAATAACGCGAAGAATAGAACTTTAGCTTATTTATTTTCTTTATTTCTAGGTGACAAGAACGACACGGGAGCAGAAGGCTACTCGACTCGAAGAATCGTGACTCCTGAGGCGGCTCGTCGCGTCAAAATAAACATCTGCGTGCTCGATTCCTCGAGGACCTCTCCAGAACTCTGCGGAAACCTCCGTGGAGAGGTCCTGAAGGGTCAGCTTGCGCAAACAGGATCGACAAACAGACGCGAGACTATTTTCTATTTCCGGCCAGGAGCACGTGTGGAAAGTCAAACAAATGATCGATGTATCGATCGCTTCCCTTTGAAGTTCTCCCATCTAATCCCGGAAAATAGTTAAATATTGATCCTCATTTCAAACACCAATTTTCCCAATCCTTAAATCTCTTCCTCGTTGCTCGATTAAAATATCCCCCCCCCCCCGCACCCACCCCCGGCTTATTCGCACTTTCACAGAAATAATATTCGCCAGGGGACAATCAATGTCGCCTCCGTTTCCTTGCAGAAGTTCATTCGGGATACGTTAATTAAATTTCGAACGGATGAAAAGCGAAGCTCGTGGTAACTGGCCGAATGGAAAAAGTATCGAAAAGAGGTGCCGCCCCACGGCAGCGCCATTTAAACGTTTATTTAACGCGGGTGTATAATTGAAAGGCGCGTAACGGCTGATTACGAGCCCCGGAAGGGACCTATTCAGCCAGCGCTGCACAAAAGTACCCCGAAGACAATGCCGACGTCGGCACAAACACGGCATCGCCTTGATTAAAATGAGAATTAGGGAAATAAAGCTGCACCGTCCTAATTGCGCCTAGCAGCTTATCGCCTGACCTTATGTCGCCCCCGACGAGTTGGCCCTCCGGATTGCCAGCTAACTTTACGAGCCTTGACAACTCTCGACGTCGTCGAACGAACGCCCGCGGGCGTCGCGCGGGCATTCGGCCCGCAAGTTGCAATAAAACGCTCCGCGCTCGTCCGATGTCGCTGAATCATCGTTTATTGGTGGGTATACCTGAAAGAGAGAGAGGGTGTAGGGGGTAAATATTGGCCAGGTAAACGAAAGTGAAAGCCGACCGAAGAATCGCCGGGTGAACGGCAGATTTCTGAATTTAGGATGGAATAGCTGTTGCGTGCGGTCAGTTCAGCCCAGCGGTGCGAAAGCGTGGGTGCAATTGTCCCACGGGATTTTCTCGAATTAACAATTTCACCTATTTTATGGTAGACCGTAGTAAACTTAACTGCGGCACGTTCCGTACTATTCCACACCTTTCGAAAGTCCCAGCTACCCCGAAACCTCGTCCCTCGTTCGCCGGTGATTCGCTCGAAATAAAATTCAGGGGCCATTAATGAATCAGCGGCGCAAATAGAGAAGAAATGGAAACGAGAAAGAGCCAAATGGCGAAAGAAGAAAGAAGGTACCGTGTTGTACGTGGGTGTATAAGTAGCGCGTACACCGGCTGCGCTTTACGAGCCCTTTCGTCCACCCCGTCAACGGGTGCACGCCGAACAATATACAAAACGTTAATATCCTGCGACGAGGAGTTAATGGACAAGCGGCGCGGAGCTTCCCCGTTACGTAGGTAGGCACAGATAATATATAGTCGATGTAACAAGGTTATAACCGGGTGCGGGAAGGCCTGCAACCCCTTTCGCCCGTTTTCCCTTGCCTCCATCGGCGGCAACGTTAAACGTGACGAGGACAAATTGTAGATACGTCGTCCCTATCGCGCTGCCCTCCCTCGCTATACATGTTTTGTCGGGCCCTTCTTCTTTCCCGTGATGGATGGTCCTACCAGGTGATGCACCCTCTCGTTACGGAACCCACCCCCGTGGAAAGTTACGTCCGTCTCACTTTTCCCTACGCGCGTCTGGCGTTCGCGTCGTCCTTGTTCGTCCCGTTTTTCATTTCGAGATTTTTATTTCGAGAAACGCAGAGGCCCTCCTCCCGGTTCTTTTCGTTCCCCTTTCTCCGCCGCTTAATGCTATCTCTTTTTTTTCATTCTCGGACAAAGGACCGAAAGGGTGGCGTCGCAGATTCGATTGGACTTGTCCCGTTTGGAAGTCGGGCATTGGACAGTCGGTATTCTAGTGTCGTTCGTGTTTTCGGTGAAACCGATGACTCGTGCCTGAGATTTTAATCGTCCGCCTTTCGTTCCGCCACTAGGGCGGGTTCATAAAAAGATCGTCGTCATCGGGCAGCGCGTAGCCTTTCATCTCGTTTCCAAAAGCGACCCGAGATTCCCCACAATGCTCCCGGCTAAGCTGGTTCGGGCTTGTTTGTTTCATTCAGCGCGGAGACTTTTGCATCATCAATCCGTAGCTAAGCAGCCTTAATCTTGGCCCGGAAGCGCAAGGAAACAATGCCCCGGGGGAATCGGGATTACCCTATTGAAACGTACAATGCACAGGTAACAAGTACACGAACGATCTATACCTCCATTAATATTAACTTTCTTTTTTCCTCTTTCGTCTGCCGGTGCGATTCACAGTTTCATTTGCCGGTATAGCCAACCGCCCGTCGTCGTTTCCTCTCTGACGCATTAATTTTTCGATTCTCGGTCAGAAAACGCTTCGACGTAGATACGGGTCACGGGAACGAAGATTCGCGGACGTCGACGAACGACCAACGATTCGAGGTGCCCCGAGTTCCCAGCTCGAAGACAATTACGAGGCTCGTGCTGGAAAAATGTTCCGAGCAAATACTGCGCGCGGCGAGCGACGTAAAAGCTCCGCGTCGTAAAAGCGGAATTTGAAACGCTCGTACCTCCGCGTGCTCCGCGAGCACCACTGTATATCTCATTCGATATAAACGTCGGTACGTAAAGACCGAGGATCTAGTCCCGGCACCAAGTTTATCGCGGCGATCCGCGCGATCGCGCTTCGCCCTAGAACTTCCGACGGTGGTCCATCGGATCGTAACACGTTTTTAGCCGGGTAATTTTAGACGTTTCCATCGTCGAATCAAAGGGAACGGGTTTCTCGGTAGAAGGGGCCGATGTCGCGGAAAACGTGCCTCGTTTCCCACAAGCGGAATGGCCGGCGTTAATCGGCATCGAGCACCAGCAGACATCAGAGACGAGGTCTGGCAGGAGAAACAAACAGAGCGGAGCGTACCGTGCATTTTATTATCGGCGTAAGCGCGGTTTTATTACGACGAAAAACTGTTTGGTCTGTCGGGCAGGCTTAACCCTCCGGTGAGAAGCTGGAACCGGCACGGGTGTAAAACGACGCTTTGACGGGTGCCGACGCGGCGCGACGACATTTGTCGTCCTCTGACGTCGACGGACGTCGACGGGCGTGCCCCCTCACCGCGCTAACATTCGTAGCTGTTCCGTTTTCCTGTCACGGTCGGCTGGAAGTGCAGGCGCTCGGCTCCGCCGTCGGATCGGCGACGAAACGAAGACGAAATCGCACGCAACGGACGTCCGATTATTTCACACGAAAATTGGCCGCGATTCGATGGAAAAGGTGGCAGAGGTATCGGTCCGGTACGCGCGGACGCTATATTAGCCTAGTTTCGCGGTGAGAGCATTTGAGAACGGCGATCATACGAGACGTACAATTTCGCTCTTTGTAATAATTCCCCGCTGAAAAAGGGTCAGTGGACGGCAATGGACGGCAATGTCCGGCGGGGCTCGATTCAGAAAATTAGGGAGATAGAGAAAATTGCCGGGGCGTCCGGTATGGTGGGCGGTCGGTATTCACCTGAGTTTCCCCCGTGAATGGCAACGGACCTACCGACCACTCTCCCTGCCCACCCTCTTTTTCCACTTCTTCTTTCTTCCCTTCTTTCTTTTCTCTTTTTCTTCTTTTCTTTCGTCGCTCCCGTGCTGAAAACGTTCCGACCCGCGAACCGCATTCAGCGGACACGCGTGCATAGCGCAGCTGCGTTACTTAATTGACAGAATGGGCACGCCGCAGGAAGCACCTTGTAAAATTTACCCCCGTCCCCGTGTAATTCGATCAAGAACCCCGTTGACTCGCGACACTGTTGACATTTGGTTATTTTGACGTCACGCTGAGATCCATCGATTTGAGCAAAGTTCACGGAGCCCCGGCACTCGTAACCCTTCCACTTCTGGGCCCTTCTCGTCGGCCCACCCATGGACAAGGGCTGCTCGGCCCGACGAGACGCGACGGGAGAAATCGCCCTGGATCGCCGTGGAATTAACGGCCTCCGGGTCGGAGAAATGCTCGAGGACGAACGGAAACGATTGCCAGCGCGCGTTCGTTCGATTCGAAATTTTCTTTCGATCCCGGATATTCTTCGCGAGTTTCCTCCCTTTCCGCGAGGAAAATTATCGCAGAGCTGCCGGGCATGGCTTCTCGACGAGTCTCGCGATTCTATAGCGGCGGCGGTATTATTGCACAACGGTAACCGCCCTTCGTTCTGAGATTTGAGGCGCGGGACGAGCTTGCGCGAAATTTAGCACCTAGAAGACAGTTACGAGGCGCATAGGTGATCCCAGGCCGTGGTTCGCCAAACCGCTAATTTCACAGTCGTTTAAACGGCGATAACTCATCGAGATTTATAACGCGGGCGCAGCCACGAGCTTGACATCATATTCCATTAGACTCGAAAAACCGGCCGAGCGCAGCTCGTGATTTTACGAGTCGACCCGCCTTCGTGCCTATCTGCTATCGTAATCCGACATACTATTTCGCGTAATCCTTCGTAATCTCCGCGAACGGCCAAGTGCATCTAGAACACGGGGGGCTTAAAAGCGAAACGAGGTCCGGATCGACGGAGCGGGAATAATAATTGCACAGAACGACAAGCGTCCATCCGGGGTTAACGCCGACGAGGAATGAAAAAATAACCACCTGGCGAACGAAACAGCGGAAATCGAACGACGCAAACGTTGATCCAGTTAGCAGCAGAGGAATCTGTATAGAGCCTCTCCCCTCGAGAGTTTCCGTAAAATCGATGCCTAGCCGTATCCGAGCGATACAAAAGTCGCGTTCTTCTTTTTGAAGCGCGGAACAGAAGCGGAACCGACATTTGCATCGGCGTGGAATCGTGCCACTGGGCTCCTCGCTTTTTCCCTATCGTAGCCACCGATTGGCAATGGCGGATAGACGTCGGTGAACAGGTAAGGGACCGCCTTATTTTGCTTTCCAGAAATGCGCAAACCATCGACGGATCCGTCAGACGGATCGTTAAAGGAACCGACAGCCGGACAATGAGTCCTTTCGTATCCTCTTGCGCATACGAATTACACGGATCAAAGACCGTGAATGTCCATCGATCATACTCGTGCTGGACACGTTGACGCGTCTCTCTGGGAAATTGGTCACTTTCACGGTTCCAGTTCAACCTCTATTTTCAATATTTTCACCTGGACGTCTTCCGACTTTCGTCTTTTTTCCCTTTTTTTCAATTCCTTTTCATGCTCGAGGCAACGCTGTTCGACTTATTTCGTCTCGAACAGTTGCGTTAAGGGAGAACGGAAAGAAAAACGTGACCGCAATAATTTGTCGAATATCTTCGGGATTTGTGGATCAAAGTTCCATTTCATTGGTATGGAACGGAGGACTCGTAATCCGCCATAAATTTCTACGATTCTTTTTCCACGCCCGGGCACCGGGGACGCTGTACGAAACTCTGCTCCGCTCTAATACGTGATTCACCGGGACGCCGGTTCCAGCGAAGCTTATAGGTGCATACCTGTTCGGAAAGAAAAAGGGAAGAAAAAGCGGAGTCAAAGAATCGCGTTACCATAAATTTCTGTAAACCAGGCCTCACACTGTGAATCCCAGGAGTCAATCCAGAGATCTATTTTAGTAAGTAGGTATACATACAATATATGCACAATGTACACGGTTCTCCGAAATTCGGTTTTTATCGATGCTCGGGTTACCTGTTCCAGTCGGCAACGGGACAGTTGAGAGATCACGTTCTCCGTGGAAAACCGTCGTCCCGTTTGCCATTGAGCCTCGCCCCGAAGAGGAGCAACGTCTCGAGAACGGAGCTGAATGAAAAGGAGACGAGCTGCTGGCAATGGCGTGACGGGAAGTCGTTTCGTCAATGGCTACCGTGTATAGGCAGCATCGACAATAAACGACAGGCGAGATATCCAAGGGAGAATCACCTTCGATCCGCCTGCGAGAACGTTCTCGAGGTGTAAATGGCACGGAATGGCATTAAGGGGCCACCTCTACCTGCTGGACACTTTTCAACCGAACCGTTCTATGCCTCTCCGTCTCTTTCTGTTTTCCCGTTTCCTCCCGCTCCCTCTCGCCTCTACAAAATTGAAACGCAACGTTGACGCATCGAGGTCCATTCAGGGGGGGACACGAGGAGTTAGGGGCACGTTAGCGCCTTTCCGGGAACTTCTTTCACGTTGTCTTTTTCCTGTTCATTCACGCTCCGCTCATTCTTCGCGATTGCCATTTTTTTTTCTTCCTTTTTAAGGAATTTTTCAAGGAATTTCCGTTGGACTGGCGATTAGAGATTTCTACAGCGAACGGGGAGGAACGGCGAGAAGGAAGATCGTAGAAGTTACACGAACATCGAACACGAGTAGATTAATTCGGCAGATTCGTGGTTCGAAAATGAAAGATTAAGCACTCCGCGCGGTACAATTATTCGATTCGTAGCACCGCGAAGAAGCTTTCGGGGCCGCAGGACATTACAAATCGATTCCCGGCTGGAAATATAAAAATCCGTCCGACGCCCGTAGATCAAGAGGATCCCGTCGGTAAACAGGATAGCGTTACAGATTCTCTAAAAGAGATCTTGCCCTCGGGATGAATGGCGGGCAGAAGTGGGAGAGGTAAAAAAAAAAAGAAAAAAGGAAAACAGAATGGGCCGAATCGGAGCCGGGTACGTCGGAATCAGAGGATTAGCCAGGCCCTGAATACCGTCTCCGTGGTCTCCATTCTCGTCCTTCCTGCGCCGCGCGTATACCTTTCCTCCTCGCAGATTCATTGGATCAAAGGTTGAACGGCCCAATAGATGGAAGCTAATCCGTGCTGTACATGCGTACGTGCATTTCGCGTGTGCAGCTTGATCCGGGAAGGGAAATTGTGACGGTATTGCTTGATTCAGATCGCGTGGGATGGCACTGTTTACGTCGGACAACGAGCAACGCGACGCCGATTCGAGAAACTACTGTAAGTCGCGAAACGACGACCAGTTAGCTGCTGCTACTGCCACTCACGGCCAGGCATGCGTACCCGTGCCTGCCAGTTGCCCGTTTTTTTTCACGGAGAAACAATAATCAATCGACAGTCTCGGTCTTCCAACGATTTGCCCGCGTGTTTAACGTCTAACGTTACGAAATATCGGGCCGGCGAACATCGTTGCACGATTAAAGTGTTTCGCTTATCGCTTATCGGACGGCAAAGCCGGCGCGAGAGCGTTCGGAAAGCATTAAATGCGCCTGGTCCATCTCACCCCTTTCGCACGTTAACGTCGATACGTCAGCGAGACGGCGCTTTAAGCCGATTCCGGGGCGAGCTGACGGGTCTGCCCTGTATTTACCCGTTTCGGGATAATGCGGAGGCGCGATTCCTGCGACAAAGTCGACCGAAATCACGGATTATTCCGTACATGGGAAAGGCAAACAGCTTGGCCTAGCCGAGCTTGTAATAATGGACTGCGAACAGAGAACGCGGGCGTGCAATTTATTTGATCCGGATGCATTCGTCGCGTGCATTTCTCGACCGCAGAACTAGCTTCGACGTCGCAAATTAATTCCGACTCGCGGATTCGTCAAACGACGGCCGTTAAATACTGCTGAAGGAATTTTTCGAACTGATAAGTGGTCTGAACGGTACGCACGATGCGGTCGAACCTTTTGCGTTACTTCTGGACGACGGACAGCGAGAAGACTCGTGTTCTACGGCGCAAGAAATCAGTAGAAATCGATCGTCCATTATTCCAAGGCGCCACGCTTCGCTTCTTTCCTCTTTTCCTTTCTTTTTTACCGAGAGGATCCGTTCGGGCCCGAATCCCCGGAAGAAAAAAAAAAGAAGAAAGTATCCGTTGCGCCTGACGGAAGATAAAAATCGACGATTATTCCACGAGCCTCTCGACGTCCCGGTAAACGATCGTCTCACGAGGACGTTACACCATATTGTCGGTCTCCTTTTGAGAGTGACAAGATTGCGACGAGCGATCCGTCTTCGACGATTTATTTCAGCCGCGCTGATTCCATTCTGTCCTGTCCAGTTTACTGCGCAGCATTTTGCTTCTTTCTCTTCTTCGTTTTTTATTTTTTTTTTCCTCTTTACGCGTATATATATTCGCAGCTAGAAACGGCACCAGGGGTGGCACGCATTTCGCAGGCGGTGGTACGACTTAATTTTCTCCCTTTCCTTTCTACTTTTTTTCGTTTGGTTTTTTTTCCTCGCACCAACTACGGCCAAACGGCAAGAAGAGATCCGATAGGTTGGAAATGAGCGACAGGTTCAGGCCTTCGCCGTGTCACGGCCATCGATAAGTGGTAATTGATTTCACGCCCCTTGATTTACGACCCTCGCGGCACAAAAACCTCGATTTGGGGTAAAAATCGGCCGAATCCAACCCCATCGTTCCTCGTATCTTAACTGTCGGATCGACATGTGTTACCCCTTCTGCTACCGAAACTGGGGTGCCCGCGAATTTCCATCTTTATCGGTGAAAACGCAACGAGCTCCGCTATGAAACACGTCACGCTCGGTTCCGAATTATCGATTTTTTTCTCATTTCTGTTTCGTTCGCCGCGTTACGCCCGGCGGATGCGTTGCACTCGAGTCCGGCCTCTCCCTGAAACGAAACGAAATTTTTAACGGTCCCGCATGAAACGGCATCGAGGCTACGCGGTCGAGACTCGTTCCATCGTCGAGGAAAGAAAATATCCCCAGCTGGTGCCCTAGTCCCGAGACGATTTTACAAGCAGCAGAATCGAGAGATCACCCCGGGCATCGAGCGCAGCGCGCCGCAGCATCGACGAAAAGGTGAGAATTGTTCTTCATCAATGTTTCAGCGGCGCTCTGAGTCGTTGCTGGTATTCAGAGGCACGGGCCACCGGGCGTCAAAGCGAGTTAACGTCGAATAAATCAAAATAAAGGGGGCTAACGCAGCGTCCCGCTGGGCGACGGCCCAGAAAGATCAGGGGCGCCCCTTTTGCAGATCGAAAGAGTTACCTGCGCAACGTTTCTTTCACCGTGCGCAGCACACGCACACGGGGATCCATGGTCCGTGGGCATCGAGCAGTGAAATTTTTATCAATGTACGCGAACGGCGTCGCGCCTTTCCCCGTTCCTTGTCCCTGAAGGGTGTGAAACGTCGGATACGATTGGACCTCTTTGAAACGGACATCGGTAGTTCTTCATCGGTAGACGCCGAAATCCGACAGCTCGGGGGGACGCGTTCGCCGAAGCTGCAGGTCCACGAAGAGTCGACAAAGGTGTTTCTCGCGAGAAGCATTATCGATCCACGAATAGATCGATAGAAGCAAAGGGGTGCGACGAAGAGAAGAAGAAGAGGGCCGGTCGCTATATTAAATGATTGCCCGGGCCTCGTTAGGACGTTCCCGGTTTCTTTTTATCCTTGGCCGGGAGGTAGAAATTCAATTATATTGAACGCGGACGCAGGCGCCGCGACGTCCTCGTCGGCCATTGCTACGTCACCATGGATACCAGGGAGGAGACGAAGAGGAGACACGGCGAACCGGTATCGATCGCCGCTACCCTCGCAAGCTCTTCTCGCGAAATTACTTGCCACGCTTCCCTCGCGAATCCTCTTTTTGCTCGGCGCCTCGTCGAACGTCGTTAATTGCAGCAGCAGCCCGTCTTCTCTTTTCCTTGGATCTCATTCGATTCGCGAGACCGTTCGGGCGGTTCCAGCTTCAAACTCGCCGGCACGATTTCGCGACGAACATCTCAATTCTGCTCTTGTCCTCGCACATCATCGGGTCCCATGGAATTGCCCGATCCGTAGGGAAGTATTTCGATACCGAGTTGTCGGGACCGGTCTTTCATTTCTAAATGAAAAAAAGGAAGAAAGCGACGGCTCAACTCCGTCGCGCGCCATTCTCCTCGAGCAAAGTGCGATACATATAAAGGAGCGTATAGGTACACAAACTCGATTCAACATCGAGTCATTTTACACCGGCTCGAAATAAATCCCTATTCCACGGGGCATTCAGTCGAAAACGACACGGGAGAACGGGAGAAAACGGGAGAACGGCGACGGAGGGTTCGTGCTAGACGGTGAAAAGAGGAAACGTTGCATCGGTATAATCCAGGCCCGTGTTTGCGCATGTTTTACATTGACGCCCCGTCTGTTTGCAGACAGTAAATTATGTCGTACAATAAGGGCACCCCTTTCGGTATTCTCGCTCGCAGATTATAAAACGGGAAAAAAAGCCTCTCTCGTTGCTCTTTTATCGATGAGAACCTACCGCGCATTGTGCGCGCCGTTCCTCTTATCCGCGTCCTCCGTTTCCTTTCCTTTCAGCGATTGCACGTTGCGCTCGGCAAATCTTCACCTTTCCTCGCTTTCCAGATCTCTCGAATATTCTCTCCGCTGTCTTATCGTCGAACAAATCCCGAACAGCGCGTTCGCTCCCTCGAGCAGCGAACAAGAAAACGTAAGAAAACTTCTCCCCGCAGCAAATCGATTTAAACGCAGGCATCTCGGCGTCTTCCTTCGTCTCGACGCCTCTCAGATCATTACTGCGTCCGGTAACGCGAACGGTTTCGAGAAGGATTCGGCGCGCGTTAACTGTAAAACTGCGGGCCCAGCGGAGCCTCTGCTTCGCCTCGGAATTACCCGAGCATGTTTCCTCGCGACGAGGAGAATTGAACACGATATTCCAAGGAACGCGAACGCGGTTGTATAATGTTTTGCGTGCCCGAAGCACGGCGGGAATAAAAAGGTCGAAACATCACGATCGTGTGGTCGGAATTCTGCGGTCGGTCTTACGATATTCGCGGCGGGATGAGACCGCAAAGACAATCGGGATGGCTCTCGAACTGTTCATCTGGACTTTCGCCGCGTCCGGACGTGCACCGTTAACAATCGCGAGTCGCGTCATTTTCCACCGACGAAAAAGAAACCAAGCCGAACTTGAACGACCCGTCGCCACACCTCCGCCGTTCCCACGGTACGAAATTGTCCGTCGAAACGGCGAAGAAAAACCGACGAGCCGTTCGCCGTTCACGGGTCGCGCTCGTTCCACAAATTCGGCCACTCAAAAACGTACGGGCAGGAAAAAAAAATGGGCTGGGGGGGAAATTGCGCGTATTATTCGCGAACGGTCCCATTTCCGTCTCACAAAGGCGGGTTCGCGTGCGCGCAGAAGCGATGCGTGGAGAGACGATCGGAATAATAGAGACGTCGCCCCGTTTCAACGTACGTGACGTGTAATTAAACGCAGTCGCACCGTTTCGCAGAGTCGCGTGGATCGTCGTCGCCGGATCCCCCGCGATGCTGGCAATTACCGAGGGCTTTAGCATGGAGGGCTAAGGCTACGCGACAACGTTCAAAGGTCGGCCCGTTCACAGAGGAAACGTAGTCGTCCCTTGTCCACCCCCCGGTGCACTGAATGCTCGCCGATTCACCCAGGGGCCACGTGTCCCACTGCTCCGAAATATTCATATCCTGCCTCTGGTCCCCGCTCCGAACGCGCCCCGGCTCGTTCGTCGGCCTGTGCGATACGTGGACGTCGGGCACGACGGAACCGCCGTCGAACGACTTTATTGGCCGACGAGTAACACCGTGTCGAGCCCGGCGAGACCGGGCATATTCCATTTTTAATCATTTCTAGCGAAAGGTTACAGGGGGTTACAAGTTCTGGGGTACAGGGGAGAAGTGAACTCGAGGAACGTCTACTTTGTACTCGTTCGACGCATGTTCCGCCTGCCTGGCCGTGACACTCAGTTTCTCCACGATGGCTCGTTGGTCGTGAGGTTTCCACCGGTGCCCCGTCATGCTTAGCATCGACTCGTAATCATCGGGGTATGACTATCCGCTTGTCACGTCGAGTACGCAACATTAGCTATGCGAGCTACTTGAAAACTGCCCTCCCTCCGCCTTGCACTCGGCGCGTAACAGAACCGGGCCCTCGAACTTTTTATCCGAAATTCTGTTCGAAAGTATTAAAATTGTCCCAGCTGTCGATGGAAGAGAGACAGAGAGAGAGAGAGAGATATATATATCCATATAATTCCCGTATTATAATCAACAATCTGATTTCCACCCCTCATTGCGAATGTAAGCAGATGGACCGGGGTACGATAAACCCCCAAAACATCCAATCTCGCGACTATCCCGTCGAACCTTTCGATCGTACCAATAAGCATGTCAGTCAAAGTCAGGAGTCGAAAAGCCGGGCCTGACGTTTCCAAGGCCCTGACGCGTAGACAGACAGACATGGTCGTTGAACGAATTTAGGCTCAGGTAGCCGTGCAGCGTATCGCGTTACGAGGGTCGAGCAGACCCATCGGAAGTCCGCAATAGGCGACTAAGCGTGGGTGCAATGGTACAGAATGTACCGAAAAGTTGAACATTCTCCAGCGCCGCGAACACTTCGGCGAATTCGCTTTCCCCCGTTCAACGCGAATCCGCGGGCAAGCATTTTCCAGTCGAAATTGCGTACCGAGGTGCTGCGACGTCGCCGGGTAATCTGGTCAATCGCGAGTCAAAAAATCCGCGTGGATCGTTCTGTGCATTTGTAGAAACGTGGAAATCTGCCTCCGCCTCTGTCTTCTTGTCTTCGATATTCGAATCTTCCTTTCCCCCCTCGCCAACTGGATGTTCGCTCTAATTACTGCTCGACTACTTGCGCCCGAAAATTGCCAGTCCCTCTGTCATCGTTCCGCGAACCATTGTCCGGTTTGCATCCATTTAAAAGAATCCAGTGTACACGGGTCCGCGCTTACGGGCACACCGTGTCCACCTCTGCACTATTTAGCCGGTGCTTCTAATGACCGGCTGTCAATACTCGGCGTGGCTCCCTACCGGAATGAATGGAACGCTTTGGCAGTTCGTTTGTCGGGCGGGGGCGGACGGTATTATGTTCCATTCGTTCTTCTCTGTTCCGCCTGCGCCACGGTAGGGTCAATATTGTGCGAGCGATTGAGCGTATCCCTGCGTTTCTTGTTTGCGTTCCTCGTACGGCCGGAACAGGTCCGGGAAATTAGTGCCAATTAGATTCGTATGGCGTGGATGGATGTACGCAACCTCGACTGTTTGACCGACCCTCCTGTTCCTTCTGACGATTCTGACTAACGAACGCTTTTCGGACGTTGTCGGGGGCATTCTGTGTACGCGCGCCGTGTTTAATCTGCGCTTGAAGGGAAGGCTGCTTCTCGGATGGTCGGGATTTTCGGTTTTCGGCGTTTCTCGTTACGAACGCGAACAACGCGCTTGCATTTGCGCGAACCTGAAGTTTTCGCGCTGCGGCGGACCCTCGTTGTTAAATCGATGCAATCGTTGCGACGGAGTATCTCGGTCAGGTTTCGAAGAATTATGAACGCTTGAAACATTTCGCGCAGATTTAACGGCAATCCTTGGCCAGAGTAGAATGGGACCTTGCCCGAGGAAATAAAGACATCGGTAACGTATGTCGTTTCACACTGGCTGGGCAGATCGTCGATTAGCTTATCACGATTTCGATCGCCGAGCGGTCTAATAGGATCGATCGCCGGCTATCCATTACCGTAATCCACTTTGCACCGTGTACTTTATGATGCAGATGTCCCTTCGGTGGCGTAGAACAAGGGGCGTCCGTGACACTGCGATATGCAAATCGTCGTCGGCTTTTGAATACGATTTCGATACGCCGGGGTCGTTGTTTAAAGTCACCGTTCGGCCAAGGATTTAACCCCCGGAGCCCCTTCGAAGATTGCTATCGTTCGGGGAATCATTTCGCTTCCATTCGTCGATCCATCGTACGAAACAATCCGAACCGGCGATAGATGGAAGAGGAACGAAATCGAGGGGCGCAAAAGTGAAGGATTCGACTGGCAATTTTGCATCCGAAGACCTTACGAAGTTTCGCGCGCAGAGCCATCGAACGATCGTTCCGAATTCTTTCCGACAACTTCCATTCGACCCAAGCGCTTCGGTGTCCGAGGGTGACCCGGAAATTAAAAAAGGATCAACGAGAAAACGTGCCCCCCGGTGTATCGATTCGACGTTGCTCGCTTACCTAGACGTCTTGGTACCTGCGACGTGTGCACGCGTCGCGCGTACGTATTGTCCCGTGACGTTGATTTGACGTAATTGGCACCAGGAAGGAGACGAGCGGGGCAGAAATGATTGGGATAAGCCGGAATAAGCCAGGATAAGCCGTGCGTGGATTTCATACGAGGGTCCCGTGAACTTCGCCGTCGCCTTTCTCTCTCCTCTCGCTTTTTTCATTTACAGAGGGGTGGCGGCTTTCGATCTTTGATACCCGTGTCAATCGATCCGAACCTCGTTTTCGATTAGAAATCAGTTTCACTTCACCGTCCGCCGAGCTACGCGATTCTCGAACATTCGTTCGATTCCTTCGGCAATCTAGAACGTCCGAGTATTGTATTTTGCTCTCCACTTGGTCCGAAGTGTATTGTACATCGGATCCCTGGCGAAACACAGAACGAACCGCGCTTCCGTTGCGTTACGTGCGGAGCTTCCTTCTAGGAGAATCAACTGACGAGCGAGTGGATTTCGGCGTAATGCGAACGTCAAACACTTAAACATCCCCGGGCGTTGGGGCCTGGCCAGTGGGAGCGAACACCTGAGTATGCGAAAGAGAAGATGCCCTAAGCCCTGCGGAATCGGGGATCAACCGGAATCCTCGAGATTCGAGCGCTATCGCATTGCGGAGGGTCGCGTAACCGGCGAATGAATTCGATTAAACCGATCAGAATTGCATAGGCGCGAGCGCGAATTAAAGGAGGCAGGCGAGAGGTTTTGTCCAATGATTCTTGTCAATTGTTGAGGCCGGTCCAATCGGAGTATAATCGTTGAGGAAGAAATACTGCCCGGTGTACTTACTGTTATTATTGCGAACAGGAGCGATCAGTATCCCACAGATAGCGTAAAGGAAATTAATGTCGAGAAAGATCCAGGATGAGCCAATTAGTACTAAACGTAGGGCTACCTATGCGCGGCCTTTTGTCCCCGAAGGGTGCACGATTTCACGGATCTTGGCCGACGCGGACCCCTTTTCGCGCATCTGCACCGGGGAACAGCGTAAAATTTAAATAAACGTCCAGGAGCGGCCTGCGCTGGATACGCTGAATTAGGTGACATGCTAATCACGGCTCGGTGCAAGCTCGTTAATATTCGACCGAGTAATCGGTTTCCCCCCCCAATGACACTGTGCAAACCTGTCTGCGCTCTTTTTCTGTTCGATGCAAGTCCTACTTTTTTTTCTACACTTCTTCTTCGTTCCGTCACGGTTATATGAATTTTCTGGCGTCCGTCTACGGTTTGGAGAAATGCGAGGAGCTCGTTTTCGTTTTGCAACACATTTCGAACGAAATTGTTGCCGACGCATCTTGACGGAGGGATAGCAGCCACGATGACAAACGATCGGAGGAAAGTTTTTCGACCGTTTCACGGTGTTCTAATGAAATCGCGCGGAAGTTCTCCGGTTGCGTCAATTTTCCGCAACGACACGTCACCGTATCACCTGGTTGACTCGATTTTCAAGCGTAAAGGGTTGCCCACTGGATCGGAAGAGTCGAACGTCGAGGGGAGGGAAAAAAATTCGCCTTCGAACCCCTTCGACCCTCGTGGAACGGTGATGCGATGTCTAGAACATCAGGGTGAAGATTCCCCGTATCGTTTTCCATTCTGCGATTCGTTCCTTCTTCTTCCTAGCGAGTTCATCGATACAGAAGATCGTTCGGTTACGAAATTTCCCTTGACTAATCGACTTTTCAATGGAAACGCTCAGGAACAAGATATCGCGATCAATGGTCCTTTCTATTGCAACGCAGAAAATTGAACCGTGGCAATTACCTGTCATATATATAACTTGCTCCGCGCCCGTCCTCCGGCGGTGCTCCTAAACGAGCCACCGCAAGAGTGAAGCATCGGCCGTGCCGAACTTGCACGGATTCGCCGAAGGTTACCCAATTTTACGGGCAGGTTGATAAAATTAACACATGTTCCCCGAGCACGAGGAATAAATTGCCACCCTCCGCGCGTTTCGTTCCGTTCACCTGCGACGAGCAATTACACGAGCTTCCCGTGCGTCACGGGGGGTGGGTTGCGGGCCCGCGTGTTCGAATCGTTCGGCATATTCAAATCCCGCCCCCGTTAAATGCAAAACAAGGAGCGGGGCATTGAAACGTCGAGGCGCTCCGGCGAAAAAAAACCATAAATCACGATAAAAGCGCACGTGCGACCACTCGACGCGCGAAACCAAAGGAAAACTATTAACCCCGTTACACGAGTCCCCACGAAGGGCCCCCGTTTAATGCGGCACGATTGTCGATCGGCAACGAGCTTTGCATGCGTACCGAACTTCGCTCGCAGACTTATCGCAGGAATTCCGGCGATACCTTAGGGAAACCTTTGTTCCCGAACTTATCTTCGGGATAGGTTGACGTGGAAACATTTTTTTCTTTTTCTTTCGCTCCAGGGTGGGGTGACTTCGAGGAAAGGATGGAGTAACATCGGCACAGGGATCTCCGAGTTTAGGATCTCACGCAGAGGGATTTCTTTCTCACCCCTCGCACAGGAGGATCATCCCTTCTCATCATCCGTTTCTGATGGAAACCTTGCCCCGCTAATACGCATGCCGTACGCGTTACTCGAAATACTTCTGATTCGATTGATCCCTCGGGGCAGTTGATTGTTTCGAGTACAATTTGCCAGCGTTTTTCCTCTGCTTTTTTTTCGCGGCGCGAATAAAAATAGCGGAAGAAGGAATGCAATACGCGTTTGTACTCCGACATTCGGAGAATGCAAACTATTCTATTAACCCTTGGCAATAAAAATAAAAGAAACACCCCCTTCGCCGAGGGGCCACATCTGTGCGGCGAAGAGCAGCCGGGGGTCTTTTTATTAATTCACTCCCCCAAGTCGAATGGAAACGAGAGAACAGAGAAGGAGACAGAGAGGGAGAGTGAGAGAGAGAGAGAGAGAGAGAGTGAGTGAAAAAGACAGAAGGGCTGGATGGCCCTCTCCTACTATTTATTACCTAATCGTTACCCCGACGCCCTCATAAATTATGACATCGCGCAAGGGCAGGTGCTTCTGCGCGCCACTAACGAGCCTCAGCTCCGTCGCAATTATAGTTCGAACGGTTTAGAACAGGCACGATTGAACCATTGCGCGACACAGCAGAAGTTGCGAATGATATTCGACAGTCGAGAAAACGGAGGCAACGACTCGGTCGGCCCGAAGCACGGCGCGCTCGAATAAATACGAGTAAGGTGAATTATCTTTTACCCCGGAGCGGGATAAATTAAGGGACCTACGTATACAACACGCTTTATCGTTTCAACGCTCCGGAGCAATCTGTCGCAATGATAACGAAATATCGGAAGCATGCGCACGGCGAACAAAGCACCGCCGTGAAATACAGCTTCTTTTGAAATCGAAACATTCGAGGGCCCGTCGACTTCACTCCCGGCGGATTGAAAGACGCGCGAGCTATATATCATTTTAATCGACGCTCACCGGCAACTCGAAAACGAAACATCCTCGACGACCGGTCCCCCGGGGTCCCTTCGAATCGGCCGAGTTCCTACGAGTGCGCGCACTCACCGAATCGAGCCGCATTGATCGAAGGCGGCGGTCCGTGAAACGCGTTTAGCTTGTTGGCACACAGAGCCCGACGGGACTGCGGGCCCTTCGGAGGCGATCCACGAGCATGCGAACGCGCCCACGTGCACGCGTTTCAACGGCGTGCCCGCTTCATTTGACGCCAAGGCGGATCGGATGATCCGTTAGAATCGTCGCACAAATGGAAACAGAAGTGAACAGTGCGCGCTTCTCGGGGAGAGCTGACGACGTTTCGCACTCTTCGGAAGCGGAGCGAAGAAAAATCGTCGGCGGGTCACTCCACGCCGGATCGATCGCTTTCCGACGCCACCGTCGGCGATTTCGTTCTAAATGAAATATGTCGCAGTGAAATTAAGGGGGGGGGGGGGGGTTAAGTCATCATTTTCGCGGATTACAATTTGTTTAGAAAGTACGGGCCTTCGAAGTTTGCGATTTTTGCCATTTATTCGAGAACGGGCTCGACTTGGGAATTTTTATCTCGGCAACTGTTCGTCCGATCGAGCTACTTTTTTTCCGCTTCGGTCAGAAGAGATTGGGCTACTATAAAATAATGTTTTCAACCTCGATAATTAACTTTGTAACGTCGATGTCGGTTGAAATGACCCCAGTGCGTTCGCATTATATGCTTCGGGCACTCTATTTTATCGTAAACCTGGTATACACTTTTTTACGAAGCCGCATATTTAGGAGGTATTTAGCGTTTTTTTTTTTGTCCACGCAAATGCAACGGACGCCGTTCCGCCTTCGACGAGGACCCACCGCGTCGAACAAGAGCGAGAGCGTGTTTGAAACTCGCTCGAGTCGAACATCGGTAGGGCATGCGGGCATACGCGCTCATTGTAACGCGATATACGCGGCCAAATGAACAATCCCCGTCACGTTAATCCGTCGTGGCAATATTGACACCATTACTCCGCGTTCTATTTGCGGGGAAAAGAGGCGCCGCCTCTCGGTGCGGCAGCAGTCGCAGAAATCGCAGGAGACCCGCGATCAGAAAAGAAATTTGCGATACAAGCGTGTACCCCGAACGATCCGATCCTAATAACAGGAGGGGCAGCGAGTTTACGTGAGGAAATCGTTTGTTGCGTAACGGAAGAACGATGGCGTATACGAAGAAGTGTATACCCTCGCATACACGTATACACGTATACAAAAGGCACACCGCGACAGTCCGGTAATTTCCAAACCGTGCCGTATCATTAGAAGATTGCAAATCTTGGAGAGATCCGCTGCCACTTCGGCTCCTCTCTCCGTCTCTCCTCCTTCATTTCAAGCAGCATCCGAACGCCGGTCCACGGACCACCGTGGTCATCTCGACGAGTCCCGGCGAACGGGAGCCTCGTCGCCGAAAGAGAAACGGTCGAAACACTCGACGGAAAATCGAGGACGGCCGAGTGTGTTAAATCCGCTGGTGTTTACGGAAGACCGATGCCTCTCCCCCGTTCTGCACGAAATTAGAATGCGCGATCGATCTTCCGGTGCGAACGGCACGCGGTAAAACGAGATCCTTTTCGTATCGGTGCTGAACGGTAGAGGGATCGTCGAGAATGACGGATGCGAGCACACGACTCGGGTCTGCCTCGGTCGCGTTGAAACGATGCGCCCGATATGTAAAGTGTCCTACACGTCGTTGGAATTGTTTTCTTAACGACGACGGTAACGTGCTATTCTCGCGTTTTCACGAAAGAATGCTTATCGGCCGGTTCACGCCTAACTTCCTGTGGTTTGCTGATAAACGGTATCGTGCCTCGTTACGGCTCGCCCGAATCGCCGCCGTCCCGTCGCATTGTTAAGCTGTCGAAAGGGCGCCACGAGAATCCCGTGCCTCCGATAACACATTTTTCAACCGTGCTGCACAACTCGACGAAGAATTTGGGCCAAAATACGGTACGCATCCCCGTTCCCCGCGAAAGGGGGGCAAGAAATAAAGAAATAAATAGGACGCGGGGCAAAAGTTCTCGGCCGTGAAAGAGCACGCTACGAGCACTTGCCGCGGCGACACAACTTCCCCGGATAAATCACGTTCGTAGGTAAACACTCGAGGAGTATTTACGTGTAAATAGCGTCAAATTTTCGGGGCGGGTCGTAAATTGTAAAATCAGGAGAGCCCGGAGGAATTCCGTAGGGGTGCGACGGTGAAATGCAAGGGGGTGGTCGGGGCTCGTGTATCGTTTTGTATTTGTTGAAAACAGTCGTATTGTCGGCGGGGTGCGAGGGGTGAGAGAATCGGTGACCCGGCGAGAATGGCCCGTAGGCACTCGTCGCATCTGCCCTCGATTTATTTCCAATCGTAATTGATGACTGCTGGCCCCCGGCACCTTTTCTCGCCGGTCGATCCTCGAGTGGCCGGCACGGTGAGCATCGGGGAAAGTCGTGTCAGGATTATGCATAACGGAGGCAAGGAGTCACGCACCTACCAGTAAATTATCTCCGCTCCGTTATTCGCGTCGCCCGCGTGCTATACACCTTTCCGCTCGTCGACGATCTACATTTTCCAGGGGGGCACGCGGGTGAATAGAGAGGCGATTCCGTGGATTCTGCGATAATTTCTTGGATCGGAGAGGAGTCGCCGCATCAAAATTGTACGCTCGTTCCAAGGGGAGAACGGCGTCGCGTTTGGAAGCGAGAGCGGCGGAAGGGAGGCTGGCGTTAAAATGGAGCAGCAAGTTGCCGTTGGCTCGGCGATCTCGACGGGTTCGTGGGAAGTGACCGAGGTCCTTGTTCCCCCGTATCGGTTCTCTCGCGAGTAAGGCTTCCTATAAGAATTCCGACGCGCCCGTTATCGTCTTACATCGAGCCGACGTTTCCAAGATTGTTCCACCTTTCGTATAAAATTTCCCTCGCTTGCGTTCCGCCACCTTCTCCCAGGTCGATCGCTCGACGAGAAATTTCTCGCGGCGGGTAGTTCGCGTTCAAAGCGGTCGGGCCGAAAAAATTCGATGCCGCACGTTCGACTGGAGACAATAAACGAACGCATTCGTCGCGGAGATTCCCGAATCGTTCCCGTTCGATCGGATCAACGCCGGGATACTCCTGTATTTCCACAGGCCCGAACGCCCCCAGGCATTATTCCAGAAAATAGCCCCCCAGCTAATGCAGCTCCCCCTTTGATTCGATAACGCGCGAGCGTTTATGCACGCGTTTATGCACGCGTGTACGCGTACACGAGCATCGCGAAGAATTTAGCATCGAACGAACGAACGCACGAACGTCCAGGTATCATCTCCGAAGTGATTTCTTCGATCCTTCGATCGCCATTGACTCGTCGCGATTGGAACGCGTTATTTGTTTCTTGCGCCACGAAATTTCTCGGCGCGATGGACTCGTTTAACGGAGCGGCGCGTGTTCGGCGACGGCATCCTTAACATAGCTCCACGCAGAGATCCCCTCGATGCGCCTTACCTGCGGGTTCATCCGTATCCCTTTGGATTGTTCGCAGGATGTTCGGTCGCTCGCCAAGTCAGCCTCCATTGGCACCGTTCGGACGAAAATACGAGAGAATCACTGTCGCCTCGGATTCAAAGCGTTCCGTCGCCTCTTCGCGGAACATCGATAGACGAACCCGTTCGCGACACTTGCGGTGTCCAGTAGACGGCCGCTAGTAACGCGTGCCAATCTTGCCTGGGAAACTAGGGATTTCCTCGCCATTCACCGCCATTCAAATATCGTTGTCCATTCTGTTGACGGGAACCAAGGTAGTCGAAGTATATCTCGGGGAAACGAATAAAGGTGCAACCAGTGTTCGACGGAAGTGACATTTAATGGATAAAACAGCTTTTTACAGTCGGAATCGTCGATGATCGGAGCGCGATTTCCATACGCCCGTATACGCACGCCACTTCTGGCCTTTCCCAAAGTGATTCACGCGCCGTCCGTGCACCGCGGACAAGCGATCCAACGGGGCGCCCGGAGCGGCGTTTATAAATTAACCTAAGTCTTTACAAATATGTACAATGCAACGGAAAAAGTTCGCGACGGTCGCGCTGTGCTCGACGGCATACGAAACGAAACGTCGGGCGACGACTCGATGGACGCTCGCGTGGAATTCCGGGAGGATCCCTCCGGTGAATCACGTACCGTTCACCTCTTCGCCTGGACGTGACGCACTGCCCTCGGCCTTCCTCTTTCTCACGAAATTCCGGCGCGTGACGTTCACCTGTTCGCCCTTCCACTGTCCGGACGTGACGCGTACAATCTGACTCGCAGGTACGCCTCGTAGGAGAGAGATTATTGTCGGGTATCAGCGTTTCTCGCGAACTAGTCGGCGATCGGAAACGTTCGATTCTGCGAGCGATAGGCCAGTGAAAATCGATAGAAACAGTGGACGGGCGCGTTTCTCGGCGTTTCTCGTTCGCAGACAAATCGGCGACGATAACTCGCGCCCCTTCGTTCGTCTCGAGACTGTTGTCGGGCAATGCGATTGGTCAATTCGATTCGCGCGTTCGTCTCCGCGCGTCGTCGTGGAAATGAGAAACGCAAAAGGTACAGGCGCGAATTCGTCGCGGTGAATATCGCGGCGATTAGCACCGCGAGATCGAAAGAAAGAACGATCTAGCGAAATTCTGGAAACAATGAGAATACGCGATAACGAGGTGCCCTGAAGTGTCGTACAACGGTGACCGTTCATATCGTTAATTGTACATAGAAATTCGGCGTCGTCGAGCGGACCACGATAGTTGCAAATGGCCCGCCGAAGTTTCGAAAATCGTCTCCGCGAAAAGACGAGGATCGTTTCTCTTTTGTTCGCGCTCGCTCGAATCCACCCATTTGTACGATTCTCGTAATCGGTGCCCTAATTAACCATCGAAATCTCGAGCAAAACACGAGAATGATCGCTGCGAGAGCTGCGTCGATCCACTCGATCCTCCGGGAACGTGACTCGATTTCGATTGGAGCTGTCCAGTCTGCGTCAAACGAGAAAGATGAACGCGCGTGGCTTAAACCTAACGAACCTCGATCGGGATCGACGACCTCTTACGCGCGGCGTGGATCGATTATAAAACTCGTCGAAGATGATAATCGACGACTACGCGTCAGCGACGGAGGAAGGCGGCAACGTTGATTTCGACGAACCTAAAAGCCGCGTAAGATCCGAGAAGTCCGGCTCGCAAGATTCCGGAACGAAAAAGGCCCGGAGTGTTTTTGTATTTACATGAAAATATTCCCAAATCTCTAGATCCTAACACAAATCCGCGAACCACTTCGTTCAACAAAAAATATATCAAAGAAATAAAACGTTCGGATGATTCTCCTCGTGGAAACGCGGGGGGCGTAAAAGAGGCGCCTTCGAGTAACCGAGACGG
This sequence comes from Nomada fucata, assembly GCA_948146005.1. Lineage (NCBI taxonomy): Eukaryota > Metazoa > Arthropoda > Insecta > Hymenoptera > Apidae > Nomada > Nomada fucata. The sequence continues at coordinate 20,311,647 of OX411280.1, forward strand.
ATCCTGCATCCTTGTCAATATGAAATACGCAGCTGCGTTTCAGCGTCAGTTCGTTTGCACGAGTTCGGTGCAAACGAAATCCGGCTGCGCTTGCCTCGATTCGAAGCGAACCGTCGCAAACGCAGCCCCGGTCGAAGCTACCCCGCGACTCCTCTGTTCCTCCTCTTATTCCCTCGAACGCACGCGAAACCATCGTCCGCGTCCCCTGCCCGTCGATTCTCCCGTTCCTCGTTTCCCACGGCAGCATCCAACGCAGCCCCGGAACGACCGAGAAGCAATTCCAGATCGTGGACGAGTCAAGAGATCGCGTTGCTAACTTTCTCGCTGGCTCAGTAAGCCCTCAGTCTGACTTCCATTTCCGGATCCTGCCGATGGGCCAGATGAGGCTCGAGTGCCCCGGTGGTGCCCGTGCCGGTCCCGGTCACGTGGTGCCCATGATGACCGTGGTGATGGTGGTGATGGTGATGGTGATGGTTCAAATGCGGCGGCTGGGTCGCGCCGGTTCTGTACGCCCTTTGCTTCTCGTCGAAGTCGCGCACTCTCTGATTGTAACGCTCCAGCTGGTCGCGAAGAAGGGCGTCCTCTTCGGCGGCCCGTTTCTCGTCGTACTCCAGACAACCGACGCCGTCCAGCCTCTCCAGGTCGATCCATCCGCGCCAGAGCACGCATACCCCGTTCATTATTAAACGGGACCTGAGGTGTACCTGCAAGTAGAACGGTGATTTTTAAACGGTGCCGCGTCGCTTGCGCGCGATAGGTCCTAAACACGTTTGGAACGAATTTAGGATAGCGCATCATCGACCCAGTCGACGCGGAAAATATCGGGAAACGACAGGTGCGCGAACGAACGAAGCGCAAGCTGTCGCTAGTTGTAGTACCAAAAAAATTCTCGTCGTATCCAATCTGTTCCCGTTTCATTCGCATTCTCTATGCTGTTCCGTGGCACAGTTCCAAGCAGTGATTCACCGCGTTTCCCGGAAATCAATTACGTCCAGGCGAACGTCTGTATCTTAAATCTGAATAAGACTCGCGGCGGCCCAATTCGAAACGCCGGACCCGAGAGGTCCGGCCGCGTTCGTCGTGCGCGTAATTTCTTAACCGGCAAGAAAATCGTGATACGTTGCACGCTACCATTAGTTTCGTTCTGGCAACTTAACGTCAAGACGTAATCTCGGTTTCTTTCCTGCTCGACGAGATCCCCGTATCCCGTCTGTGGTAGGGGCCCATTAAGCCGGCCGGCCCGCCTTCAACTTTCAATCATGTTTTCTGCCTCGCGCAGCTCGTGAACGTTTCTTATTTCCAGCGAACGATTACGCAGATTGGAAGGTACAAGAGCATCGGGTAGAGGCGAAATTGCTAGGTCGACCCGCGTCGGCTCTCGCGGGATGCCCGACGAGGACAACGAGGAAATCGGCCCCCCTTTCTTTCTGTCCGTCTTATTAGCGCGATGCAAAATGAGGAATTATTTCGAAATCTTGGAAACTGTTATTCGCCCTTTAACGACGAGGCGTCATTTTCGATTGGTCCGTCGGCACGCGCGCCAGCGTTACACCCGGGAATAGTTAGTTCTCATCGATCGCGTAGTTGTAGAAACGACGCGCCGACCGGAGGCAGAATTCGCGCGAGGTGAAAGGGAACGGAAAGCGAAAAGGTCCGATCCGTCGGGCCCCGAAAACGGTCGAACCGGCCAATTATCTCCGCCCGGCGCAGGGGGCTTATTTTATTTCCCGGCGAACGATGGCCCCCCGTTTCCGGTCTCGTCGGATGGCTTGGAAACAGTTGCGCGCGAGGATCCGGGGCTGACCGCGGAAGATCCGTTGGAAGTTTCGCTCGACCCGTTTCGGCGAGACCGAGAGCGAGCGACGCCACTTGGACGGAGCGTTTCCGCGATTCGTTATCTTGACGGGAGTTCGGGAATCGGTGCGTATAAATTGCGCACCGCGACGCGACAAAATACTCGGCGATAAATCGATCGTCGTGGACGGGGAATAGTTGGAACGAGCGGGAGAGAAATGTTATTGTGAAACGACGAAAGGACGGAAAGGAAAATCATCGTTACACGGCTCGCGCCGAGGTTCTCTTTCACTCGCAACATACAGCTGGTTGTCGTCGCGTCGCAACAATGTAGCTACGCGGCATGGAGCTCATTGTTGTATCATAATTGAGCCACGGGCGTCATCGACGGGTGATCGTGCTAGCACCTCGATCGACTCGATAATCGAATCGTTTGTCGCCTTCTCCCAGAGGCCCCGACGATTCACGCTCGCCTGAAAGCTTCCTCTCGGGGAAAACAGTCTCGGATTACTTTTTGTAATCCGCCGGCATACAAAAGAGGAGGGAAAGCCCCGAAATCGGAGTAAAAATGAGGAAGACGAGAACCGCGCGGACGACGGGTGAAGAATTAATGTTATCCGCGGGATCCGGTAATACTTTCGAGCTCGAGCGTTTCACGGAAGCTGACTGACGTCATAGAAAAATCCACGGTAGAACGTCGCGCAGAAATTGCCGATGGTTCCTCGAAACGTCGCTGGACACGTAACGGGGAAGTACGCCTGCCGCGAAGGACGTACGCGATTCGCGTGGCTCGCGTATCACTCCGAACCTCGATTGCCACCGACAGCGAGAATCGACGGACGCGAACGGGCGAAACGAAAATTAAGAAAAGGAAATTAAGGAAAGGGACGCGGGCCGCGGCCATAAAACAACTGTCGAACGGGACGTTGAAAACGAGAGAGGAGAAGGCGAATAACCAACGAGACGGATCAGAACGAATTAACGCCGCCGTGCCGACGAGGAACGCGTACCGCGAGCATCGAATCGAAGGAGAGAAGAAAAAAAAAAACGGGTTAAAAAGCGAACGAAACCGAACCGTCGGAGCAATCTGAAATATGTACGCAACCGTTCCGCCGTCATTAGTTTCTCACGCGAGCCGCAGTCACAGAGAGAAAAACTATCAAAAAATCCATTTCACACCTTTCTCTTTCTGCTCGCCAGGGGCGTGAACCATTATCGCCGACATAATAGGCAGCGATATTTAAACTGTAACGCGTGTGTCTCGTTCGCGTCGTTCCACCGCGCAACCCTTTCGGTCGACTTATTTGCATGCTGCACGGCAACCCCGATGGAGAAAGGGAGAGGCCGTGACGCGGACGGGGCGGAGGAAGGAAAGGAGGAGAAGAGGGAAAAAAAACACGAAACGACAAGTATATGTAACGTCGACCCGGCGGAACGACAGGGGTGAGAAATCGGGAAAGGGTTGCGAAGGCTAAACGTCCCGAGACAAACGACCGGCTATTTTCGACGGCTCTTTTGTTTTTCGGTAGGCGTTGCCCCGCTGCCTTTTTGCGCACGGTCCACGTCCGGCGCGACAATGGGCAGAACATTCGTCAACGCGATCCTGGCGGAAAGGATCCCGTTCGGGCGCACACGGTCAGTGTGTCGAGACCTTTTGTCTTTCCACGAAACGCATCGTCGTTACGGTCGTTCTCTCGGCGCTGACTCTTTCCTCTATCTTTTTTTCTCTCTTCCGTTTCGCCGAGACGCGAAGGGGGCGAGTCGAGCTCGAAATTTTCGGCTCTCCGCGTACAAATCTTCCCCCTCCCCCTTCGAACCCCCTCGCGGAATTTTTAAACCAGCCACCGGTCTTCTGGATCAACAATTCACGCTTCTCGAATTCACTTCGGGGGAACGTTCGGCGAATTCATCCGTAGATTCGTAGTCAACGAATTGCAGAAGCGACGTTCGTCCCTAGTGCTAATTTCGCTGTTCCCCGTAGAGGGTATAGTTTCGTTCGGGGAACCGGGATAGCCGTTCGAGCTTGTATTTAGTCCAGCGAAAGGGCTACCGAGTAGGATACTCGGCAGGGGTGTAAATCATCCGGACCCGAGTCAACGCGTTTCGATTTCGCCCGTGAAATTTATGCCTCGGTCCTCCGCGCCGAATTTCTACCAGCGTCGCGTCCGACGCCGTTGTTAAATCGCAGGGACGGCTAGGCGCGGTTAACAAATTCGGAACGAAATGTCCAGGTCGGGGCGCGGTGTCGCGGTGACGCAACATCGGACGCGATCGACAGGGTAGGAGGAAGACGGGGGTCGTGTGCGTCGAGCGGCGACGATAAGATCGACGCGAAACGGCGCACCCTCTTCGCTTCTTTTTTTATTCGCGCCGCTCGCCGTCGACCTTTATCCGACCGGCGAATCTCTCCCTTAATTATTTCCTCTCTACGGGGAACGAACGGGAGACAATGAAAGTGGACACGTGCAGCCGCGCGTCGCTCTTTATTACGTCTCTCTCTCCCGTCTGCTCATTGTCGATTAAAACAAAACGGCGGCCGCGGGTCGTCGCGTAAACAACCGCCGGTGCTCGTCGTTTCTTTTCAGTTCGCGCAGGAAAATAATGAACACCGCCGCGGCACGGCTGTCCTCTCTCGAATGCTTCGCCAGGGCGACTCGCCCTCGGCGCGCGAGCGCTCGAATATCTGGCGATTGCGAGAAGAGGCGACGCGGCGCGTCGCGTTCGCAACCATTCGAGCTCGGCGTTCAACTGAATTCGATCCTCCGAAATCTACCGATCCCGAGTCGCAACTGCTGCTCCGTAGCATGGGCGACGCGACGAAGTCGAAGGTGTCTCGATTCGGGACAAAAGCGACGGAGAGATCCACCATGGAGTAGCCCCGGAGTCCGGAGTTCCGTGGAATCCTGTCGGAGAGATTCTTCTCGTTCGCCCCATCGGAGGACACCGAAGAGGGAACGGGGCAAGATTTATGACCCATTATGTGTACCGGGTGACTTGTAAAGGTCTCGGGCATCTGGCATCGGTGCCGGGCACGTTCGACGGATTTTGGAAAAGCGCTAATTGGCCCCGGTAGCTGCTAATGGGTCGTCGGGAGCCACGGTTCTCGAAACTCGAGCGGCACCACGAATCTCGGTTTCTCGTCGAAAACGCGACCTCGTTCGACGCCATTTAATTATTGCCTCGACGAAGCGTTGAGCATCGGGTTTCCTCCGCGGACGACGGGGGAACGAGGGAGGAATTGACGAAGGACAGAGCTTTAGAAAATGGCGGATTCCGCGACGCGCGTATCGATCGCGATGGCGACGCGACGTCTCGTCGTCGCCCCACCGTTGGCGCCGGCGTACGAGTACTCCTATTTACTCCTGTTGAATATCTCGAAAGCGCGTTCCTTCCGCCAATCGTGCGCGCCGGGCGACGGTGGAAGAAACCGCGAGGCGCGTAAGGACGAGGGGAGGCAACCAAAGTCCATCGATCTCGTTCACGCGCGTTCTCAAACGAATTTGCGAGAAGCACCGTCTCTTCGAACGCGACCCGCCGCGTCCTTTGCTCCAACGATTTCCACTTCGACGCCCAGGGCTTGCTAATTGAGCCGTCGGTCGTTTCCACGACGCGAGTTTCCCTTCGGCCCCCGTGGGGACGGCGGAAATTTCCACGGACAACGGCGACGCTATTGTTCGAGAGGCAGAGAACGGAATGTCGTGGCAGACGACGCGCCGCGACGCCTGGAAGGGCACGAAAAACCGGGCGCCTGTTCGACGACGACCATTCGTCCACCGGCGTTCAATTAGGGGCACGATAGAGCCGCGAATCTCTGACAGATTATACCTGGCCTGCTTCGCAGAAATTCCTGCGAGACACGGGCGCAGATCTCCTTTGGGGAAACGCGAAACGCCTCTCGACTATCATCGATTCTTAGTTGTTCCAATACGCTTGCTGCGCCCTGGGTTGTCGCGAAAAGTTTCTCCTACTTGTTTTATTCGGTCGAAGGCATCGATCGATCCATCGACAACGTTACGTTGTTTTCCATCTCTCCAATAGCGTAACGCCGTTAACGTCGAATCGATAGTCTCGGCGCCGTTCCGCGCGTACCGAAAGATGAAGAAGCAGGGAATTTGGAGTGCTCCGGCCTCCTCTCCCTTCCTCTTTAAATCGCCCCCCCGATCACTACCCATTCGTTTCTCTAAGCGAGAGAAAAATCGTGCTGACGAATAGTTGGCAGCGGCGCAGAAACGAGAAAAAGTTGAAACGCGACATCGCGTTGCTTCGCGCGTCGTTTAAAAGTACTCTACTGTTCGTGAGCTTAGTCCGCGGTTGACGTCCGAGCTAGGAGGCGGAAGAAACTTTTCGGGACAAGCCGGCGCACAAAAATTGCTGGCGACTGGTTACGCTGGAATCGGTGTGCTCACCTTGCCGCGTTCTTTCTCGAAGTCGCAGTCGTTGACGTCGCCAGCGTAATTTCCGGAAGCGTTGCCGAATACGAGTTGAAGGTTCGTTCCGGTGGCAGCGAACGCAATCTCCGTGTAACCCTCTCGACAGCCATTTTGGAAGCGCACGTGACGCTCCTCGACTGGCCTGTCTCTGTAGCCGGTGTACCTGACCTGCGAAAGCACGATCGAGCGATCCATTAATATACGCCTTCGTCGAGTACCTCGTCGCGACCTTGAACGCGGGGGGATGCCGTTCGCCGGCGTTTCTATTATCGTGGAATTCGCGGAAACGACGGCATTCCCGTCGAATGATTCCTCGTTTCGTCAATCGACGCTTCCGGCGCGAAGATTCGTCGAATTCCCGAATTCGTTCTCGCGAGAGGGGAAGCTCGGAGACCGGGACAGATCGGTCGAATATTGAGCAGCCGAGCCAACCGAGCGTGTGGGAAAAACAGCGCGATTCATAATAGTCGATCGTCTTTCCTCTCGTCCGTGCCGTGCTCGAGAGCGTTACGTTAACGTAAATAAATATATCGTTCTGGGCGAATACCGGGTGTACCAAGTTACCGGCGCAATACAGTTTACCGGGGGACAGATATGCTCGTCGGCGATCGGTGTTATTCAGTATCGTTATCAGCGTTGGTCCGTCGATCGAGAAGAAAAATCTAAACCTCGACGACGAGTTTGTTTTTGTCCTTGGCAGCGATTCGTGGCTAAAGTTAGCGGGGGTGCTGCTCCAGAAAATTTGTATCTTTCGCGTAAACTTGGGAACGGCTACCGACATTGAGCTTAAGGATTGTATACCGTACAAGAGCGGGGAAAGTATTGAAGGAAAAGAGACTCGTTGTACCGAGTGTTATAAAGTGAGTGAAAATAGAGAACCCGACACGATTTCAACGATCTCGACGCAGTTTTGAGTACAATCAGCGCAGCTTACCTCGCTCTCGCGGCTCAGTCGCCTGAACAATTCCTCCGTCTCGAACTTCGCCTTCTGATTGGGCACCACTCTCGGCATCTTGAAGAAAAACCTCGGCCTCTGCTCCTCGAACAGTCCAGCACCGTTAAAGGGTAGCACGCTCACCCCCAGCCCCACTGCTCCACCCGCGTGCTCGCTCATCGTGTGCATCATCTCGCCAGCGATACTTCCGGACGAACGATCCGTCCAACTGGTCCTACTCGAATGGGAACGATCTGGATCGATCGGGCGCGTTTCACCTGCCAACCGAGCACACTCTCGCGAAACCCGTGCGAACTTGCTCGCCCGTTGCTACGGATAGGCCTCGCGCAGCTTCTACGAAACACGAATCGGTCAGCGAATTTACGCGCGTTCAACTGCGCCGTGCGGCGTCTCAGTGGAGACTAAGGACAAACGGCAACGAAAGCGTCGAGTTTCCTCGTCCTGAAACACGCCACGCCCATTGACCTGCCCTCGCCTCCACTGCCCGCTTCGTTTACGAATCGCGGAAGGGTGAGTTCTGCGAGGGGTGGGGGGATCGCCGCCGCGACTCACCCCACGACGAGGTGCGCGGGAACGCTACGGGGTGGCCCCGAAATTGTTTCCAGATTTCTCGCCCGCCCGTACGGTTAGCGCGATACATTGTTCGCTGTATCGTAACTTTGGGCGCGACGCGGTCCGACCGTAACGGCGATTCATTTAAATTTGCGAGCGTTAATTTCGCGATCGCCGTACGGGACGTTCGAGCGGACCGCGGGCCTTACGGGAACGTCGCAATTTATATTTGGGGGAAACGAGCGAGCGAAAGTAACGAACAGGTCGCGGTTCAGAATATCGGTGCACGAGTGGCGTTGAGGGCGGACCGTTCGAGGCGCCGTCGAGCCCGGAAAACGTAAGGGAACAAGAATGTCGCGAACGAGAGGAGACGGAATTAGAGAAGCACCATGCGTGTACTCGGCGCCGGCTGGTATCGTGAAAGCGATTCTCGACGGTTGGCGAGCGATGCAGGGGCGACAGGGGCGAGGATAAAAAGGATGGGCGAGGCAAAGTGTGCGGCGCAAGGATAATATGATATAATGTAGCAGGATCAGCGAGTTACAGGGATTGGCTGACGCGTCCCTCGTAGATACGGGGAATACGTGTCAGGGGGTTCCCTGTTTCGAGCCGGGAGCTCGCTTGTCGATGGAACATCGTGTATCCCCTCGAGGGAAGAGATCTTCATCGTTCGTCGAGTGGCGAGGGCTCATCCGTTTGAGAGGATCATTGTCGAGGATCCGCGATTAAGATCGACGACCCTTTGCACGATCCGCGTTGCGGCCCATAGATACCTATATATCCTGTTTCTTTTTAGTTCCGTTTTATCTTTCTCGTTGCCTCGTCTCCTTGTTTCTCGTTGGCGCTTCTCGTCGACAGCGGAGGCGCCTGTTGGTCGGTGTTTAACGGAGGGAAGCCTGGTTGTAGTAGATAAACCGTGGAGTCATTATCAAGGAACTTGTCTTTTTTATCTGGAAATTATTGTCGCTGCTGCTGATCGATTTTGCGGTGCAGAATTTTTGTCGGGACTGAATATCCTACGCGATACGCGTGTACATGTGCGGAACGAAATGTAGTTGGCGTGTAAAATAAATTGAACCGTGCGTTTATATCGTCGGCTTTATTAATTGCATTTTAAATATTTATCTTGAAGCATGGTTTTAACGACGGCCTGAGGAAGTAATAAACATGTGCTGCAGGGTAAAGAAAATTGATAGGTATATTAAGAAGAAGGGCCTTTGCAGCAGGTAGTGGACAGGACAGTTGTTGGAATAATATTTCCATGCTTTCTGTTTACTTTGGGACGTTTATAGTTTTAAACTTTATTACTCCTTTTTATAGCCGCCTTAAAAGATTTCGGGCGGTTTGCCATGGTTTATTGCACGAACGTACCAAGGCTTTTCTTTATGGTAGCAGGCAGTCTTTCCCAAACACGTTTCAATGAAACTGTCCACCGAGCATTGTGTATTACCGTCATAGAATTTTGCCTCGCTGCGTTGGACCCGACGATTTGAACAACGTTTTACTCTATTGCTTCATCTTATTAAAGAGTGAACGTTTACCGGCAAACAAATAAATTGCTCTCTCAGCTTTCACTCGTCAGAAATAATTTCTCGCGTCCACTAAACAGCACGAACATTCTTATGAAGCGAGTGAAACTATTGCCGGCGAAAAGTTGTACAAATGCATTGGACACGCTGAAATTTCATTTCTCAACCCGTCACCTTTCGACCCCGACACCGACGCGTCACGGGGAGTCCAGTTCGGCCGCCATGAATGTTTAGCGCGGCGAAATTAATATCGCGTGTGCATTTGCGGCGTGGCGTCGCGACGGCGTCGAAAAAACACGCGTCCACTGATTCTCCGCCTCCAATCGTGTTCCATTGGACCAGAGCATTCTCCAATCGCAGCATCCTGGCGGGGAACAAGAATCGAGATGAAAAGTGGTGGTGGTTCACGCACACGTTGCTAGGTACGCACGTGCGTACGCGATGTATGTGGCATGAATGCATGTAAAAGAAACTGTATAGATCTTTCTGTTTCCAATTCCTGGACACGTGACCCGCTCGTTCTCATTTTTCTAACTATTTGTAGTTGTAAATATTGTGTATTATTTATTATTCTGCTTCTTATGTAGATTCTTCTGTTTTCTGGCGCTCTAGAGGTACTGAAGAATTCGGTACAATAATGTGTTTCGCCATGAGAATTACATTTTCTAATTCCTCGAGAAGCCTTCTGATTTGTAGAGGAAAAACCTATGTATATATTTTAATTCATAAATTAATTAATATGTGGAAAGTTGTGTTTGAAACAGCGCGGGTTTCTGCCATATCTACAGTGTCTACTAAGGTATCGCCATCTATGCAGTACTCCTTGAAACCACTCGCACTGTGGCGGTGATACGTGATGGAAAAAGAATCTCTCGCACTTTTACCGACTTCAGATCTTTATTTTTATCGACACTCACGAACTGTCGTGGAGGAACTCCTACTACTTTGGTAGCTCTTTCTAAACTGTAAATTATGCTAGGTGTTAATGACTAGATTCAAAAACTTAAACCTAGTGTTACAAATCTAAAGTGCTTAAGCAACTCGAACTAAAGACTAGTGTCTTAAAGCTAACTATAATAACACTAACCTAGTTAAATCTAGTTACACCGCCGACGGTAACACAGGTCGCGACTTCGCGACTAACGTCGGTAAATCCCGGTCGCCACAGCACCTGCTATGGTGTCGCCACCTATACAGAACTCCACGAAACTACTCGCGCCTCTTATTTACCTTAAGTGTAGATATGTATGGTAGATATGTCCTAACAGCTTTGAATAAAGCAGACATACGGACGGTTTCGAGCATTAATTTATAGATGGCGAAACTAAAGACCACTTTGTGTCGACCGGGATTTACCGACGTTAGTCGCGAAGCCGCGACCTGTGTTACCGTCGGTGGGCGTAACTAGATTTACCTAGGTTAGTGTTATTATAGTTAGCTTTAAGATACTAGTCTTTAGTTCTAGTTATTTAAGTAATTTAGATTTGTAACACTAGGTTTAAGTTTTTGAATCTAGTCAATAGCTATTAGCATAGTTTATAGTTCAGAAAGAGTTACCGAAGTGGTAAGAAAGAATTTTCAATGCAAAGTTCCAAAGCGAAGGACTTGTAAAAATTGTCCTATACGTTATCAAAGTTGGCAGCAGAAAAGTCGTGGAAATATCATAATTTTCAAAGTCTTCATTTCTTGCAAAATTGGTTATCAGCTATCCAGAACCGGAAATGACGTCACGTTCCGCGAAATTCCGAGCACTTAAATTTCATGGGCTCCCATCAAAGCGTTGTATTAATCACTGGATACTTAGCACAAAATTTAATAATGTTCAGGTCTATTTTTGCAAGTTCTCCGTTTGTGAACATTGCATTTAAAGTACACGGTAGAACTGCACGGTGTTTAAGGAATTGGAATTAGGTCTTTTCAAGAATAGTTAAGGTGTTCAAATAAAGAGAGCAGTAGAATTCCTTTCATTGAAGATTTATTTAAATTAATTAAGGAAGATACAAGTTACAAAAATGTTCAAATTACAAGCTAATACTTATGAGCTATTCTTTGCAGTTCATGTACAATATATGTTACAGATCAAACTTATGATAAAATTAAGTACATAATTAAGTTCATATGCTTATTTTAAATTACAACAGTTGTGTAACTTGTGCAAGTTATTTATTATATCTTTCATTTTATATTTAGCTCATTCAGTAGAACTTGTAGTAATATATAAGATCTACCAAATGAACTAAACATAAAATAAAATATATAATAGATATACATAACAGTTAATTTACCAATTGTTCTACATTAAAGTTACATGTTAATAGTTATAAACTGTTTTTATAAATTAATTTACTATAGCTATGTGGAAAGATTTATTCTTTCTTCTTACTTCCTTGTATGCACGATGAGAAGTGCCGATCAATAGTCCTTACTCTTTCCAAAGAAACCTGCACACATAACAAATATATATTAGTAAGTATGTAACAGGGGAGAGAAACATTGTTAAGGAATATTTGCTTGACAAAGAAAGAAGGGATGACCAAACCAGAATGTAAGACACAGATATTTCAAGAATATATAAAATTCGTCAACGGTTATAGGAATATCTATTTCTAAGCCAATACAATGGAATGGATATAATCAGTCCGCTCTAGACGATCGTTTCCCAAAGAGTGCCTCGTCGTTGCATTCTTGCCCGTCAAGAAAGCGCGCCCCCGGTCCCACGACGCAGTACCTTCAAGGGTCTGGTTTACGACCCCCCAATGTTTACGGGCCCCGCTCGCCTATCGGCCTCGTAGCGACATTTTCCAGATGAATATGCGAGGCGCTCCAAAGCCTCGGGTTTTCTTACAAGAAGCATAAGGGAAAGAGAGGATTACTTAAAAAGGAATAAGAATAAAATGAATAAAAATAAAATGAATAAAAAGAAAAAAAGGAATAAAATGGAATAAGACATAAAAATAATGGAAGCAAGATATAATGAAATTTATAAATATATTGGAACAGCAACGCTACTAAAAAGTATTTAAGTTAGAACAATCAGCAATTAATATTGCAGCTGACAGATGGGAAAGCATTACAGGATGAAAAAATATTCGAAGAAGGAGAAGAATAAAAGACATGACATGTACACACGAAAATTTGAAACGTTAGAACATCTGTTAACGGAATGTACGGAAATAGAGATAATAGGATATAAAAATGATTTAGGAATTTGAAATGAAACAAGGAGGAATGGGTAAGATGTGTAATAGATGTGCAATAAGGAGATACTAAATACTGTAATACGCAAGGTAGATCAGGTATGAAAAGGAAGAGCGAAACAGAAGATGAGAGAGCCAAAGTTACGAGAGTATTGCACAAATAGGTTATATGTACACTAACCCAACTTTCATTGCGGCGAGGCCGATTTATTTAAAGAAACGAATATTCACTCATGTTTTACTTTTGCGAACGAGCTTGATTGTTGTAAACTCAAATGAACAGTGAAACTTAGAATGTTATTATAGATATTAATTTTAATGTAGATTGTAACACTGTTTGCTAGCACTTTGCTAGTATGTAAATGAGAGTAGCATTATTCAAGCATTATTATCTTAATTTTATGATTGGAGACATAAATAACCAAATTTTATAAAGTTTATCCTACCGCACCATTATTTATAAACAAGTGCTTGATATTACGTACATACGACTCGTATTCCTGCCTTATCGAACCCAAAGTGGCCTTTAGTTTCGCCACGTATAAATAAGTGCTCGAAACTACCCGAATGTCTGCTTTATCTAAAGCCTATAGTTACTAACGAGATATTAGGCAAACCTAACCACATGGTATCCTTATGAATTTTGACTGTCATAGTTAAATAAATCATATCTTTCCGATGTGCAGTACATTCATTTTCGATAAACCAGTTCGGATATGCTTTATTTACAGCTTCAGATATAATCCGAAATAGTTTATCCGAAATAGATGTTTGACAATTCAATGTTGGACATTTCAACCCAATCGTTTCGTCCGCAATTCACTATCCACGTTATAAATTTGTCATCGGTATTGTTAGGAAACGCGTAAAAAGAATACTCGGTTTTGCGAGAAGTAGAATCGCAACTATGATACGAACATTTTTTACAACCTTTTCTTTTATCTTTTTGATGTTCCATTTGATCGAAAATTAGATTAACTAAATTAGATTAACTTTACTACACAAGAAAAAGAGAAGAGGGAAAGGAATTAGTTAGTTAATTATATACAAATTAATTAACTAATTCTAAAGAAACTACTTTCGCCAATAGTTTAAAATTAACCTACTTACTTGTACGCCTGAATCTTGCAGTTTATATAACTTTTAAATTATTAACTACACACTTTCACTAGTTCACCGAGCGATGAAAAACTGAGCGATTGAATTCAACGACGCAATCGACAATGCGCGACTAAACTCGACGACTACAATGTTGTCAATATCGCGGAGACCTTCCAACATCATGAATGTCGAAGTTTTTTTTTTTAATTAAAGTTTAACGTGACATCGACACCGGGGTCATTAGCACTTCGTTATTGTTATTAGTTGAATATAAATAAGAAATTGCGTCTTTCATTAACGATAAAAGTGCTCCAAGGAAAAAGATAATTAAAGAATTTGTCTGGTAATTATACAATTAACAATTGTAGTATATGTAAGAAAACCCGAGGCTTTGGAGCGCCTCGCATAGTCATCTGGAAAATGTCGCCACGAGGCCGATAGGCGAGCGGGGCCCGTAAACATTGGGGGGTCGTAAACCAGACCCTTGAAGGTACTGCGTCGTGGGACCGGGGGCGCGCCTTCTTGACGGGCACGAATGCAACGACGAGGCACTCTTTGGGAAACGATCGTCTAGAGCGGACTGATTATAACCATTCCATTGTATTGGCTTAGAAATAGATATTCCTATAACCGTTGACGAATTTTATATATTCTTTAAATATCTGTGTCTTACATATACAATTATCGTCACTATCTTTTTCATTGTGGCAACTTTATTGTTTGAGTGTTAAAAAAGTATACATCTCTTATCCCAATTTTTTTTTTGTCATTTATCAGAAAATAATGTAGAGTATAATTTTTAAAATTATTTCATTTATTGATAGTACAATTGAAATAAGAAAACTTGTTATCATGTGTTCCTTTAATTAAAAGATTTTTAATTAACATTAAATGTTTCATATCCTGTTGCCTTTCATTACGGCAAAGAACAAAAGAATTCTGTAAAATTATTTAATTTTCGCATCGTTTTCTATAATCTGTGGGTAACGTTACGAGTGACACGGAAATGGTAATGGGTCCCCGGGACCCAGAAATCGAGGCCGAAAAAATACATTGAATGAGTTGTCTATTCCTATATCTCGTCAGTGCTATAGTATAGCTATATACACATTTGGAATGAAACGACTCAGGTCTCTGCCATATCTACATTTAAGGTAAGTAAAAGCGCGAGTAGTTTCAAGGAGTTCTGTATAGATGGCGATAACTCGCCGGCACTGTAGATCGGCAGAGGCCCGCGTAGTTTTAAATTAACATCTTTACAAATGTTAATTAATTTATGAATTTAAATATATACATGGGTATTTTATTTATCAAAAGGAAGGGTTCTCAGGGAATAAGAAAACGTAATTCTCAATGCGAAGCATATATTATCTTACTGAAAAATTATCTCTAGAGCGTCAGAAAACAGACGAATCTACATAAGTAGCATTGCCGATTACCGGTGAAATAAGAAAAGACGCAATTGGCAGTGGACAGGTACGTATACATTCGTACAGTAATACTAGTTCAATGAAACCATGAATCTAGTAAACATGCCTCTGTACTCGGCTCTTTACTAATACACCCGTTATTGTTAATTAATAATTCAATATTTCATGTAATTATCAAATTAATTCGAATACAAAGCAATACAGCCGTCAAGCCCGGTTGGAATTGTAAGCGTAACTATGATTTCAACAAGTAACAAAAATCAACGATCCCATATGCTAGTGCCGGTACTTCTCAGTGCTTGTGCAATTCCAATTTCCATGTTATTTTGGATGATAAATGTACTTTATTCGATATTTTATTCAAAAACTGAGAATCATTTCGAAGGTATGCCAGAGTATTTTACTATTGTTTCACGTTTCTCATTTCTTCCGTCCCGCTGTACTGATTGTTTTTATCGACATAACCTTTTTTTTCAGGGCATTTAGTGGTATCACCATGGAGATGGTTGGTTGCAGTTCTTTTACCAATTTTTATGTCCTTTTGGGGCTTGAGAAGAAAAAGCGTCGACGTCAGTGGTGCTGTTCTCGGTATAACAATTTTCCATTACTTTTACATTATCTAAAATCTATGGCACTATTTAGAGATGATATTATGCGTCAAAGTGATCCACATAGATTCTAATTGAATAATTGTATGAATTGTAAAATGACTACCAAATGTTACATTGCAGGATTATTTGTGGGGTTTATTCTAATATTAACCAGTTACGCTCATTTGGCTTGTCTGTTTGCATTCTTTGTTACTTCTACAAAGGTGACAAAGTTTCGTTCGCACATAAAGCGAAAACTTGAGAAAGATTTTAAGGACGGCGGTCAAAGAAATTGGATCCAGGTGCTGTGCAATGGTGGCATGGCATCACAATTAGCGCTTCTCTACTTATTGGACGTAGGATGTGCTGAACGACCAATTGATTTTGATAAGTACTATAGGAGTTCATGGTTATCTGTAGGAATTTTAGGTATGTTCTGCACATGTTTCTAATACGTGCTAAACGGATTTTTGAAATGTAGGAACATGATTTCATGGATATATATTTATTACTTACATTTATTACAATTTAGGAGCTTTTGCTTGCTCTAATGGAGATACCTGGGCTTCTGAAATTGGAACAGTTGTAGGCAATAAAGAACCGTTCCTTATTACCACATTTAAAAGAGTTCCAAAAGGTAAAAACAATACAGCAGTTTAAACATAAACTAGTGTGCAAAATGTCAGTGAAATTAGTAACACAGAAGATTAAGATGGAGGTAAAAAAATTAATTTACTTTACAGATAAAAACTTGCATTTTTAGGGACGAATGGTGGTATTTCTGGGACAGGCCTATTGGTTTCTGCACTCGGTGGTTTGACAGTGGGTTTATGTCATTACTTAACTGTACTGATTACTGTAGACACAGTTGTACTGCAATTAGCAGTGCCACAATGGCCTATTATTGTTTTGGGAGGAATCGGAGGTTTATTTGGTAGTACAGTGGACTCCATTTTAGGAGCTACGTTACAATATTCTGGTGAGACATTATTACGATGCGGACATTTCTTCTTTCTTATATTAAAATTTACCATTCGTTTTTCTATTTCAGGTGTAAATGAACAAGGGGTCGTAGTTGAGCATCCTGGAAAAGGTGTGAAGCATGTTTGTGGTAAACAGGTGTTGGATAATCATAGCGTGAATCTCTTATCGAGCGTGGTTACAGCGCTGACGTTACCAGGAATAGCGAAATTATTCTGGTTATAATACATGTTTAAATAAACAATTCTGTGTTTAATTGCATGCATGGATAAATATATATTCATATATTTATATATTATTTAGTATAGATATGCAGTAATTGAGATGCTTAATTAAATACGTATTTATAATTATTCCGAGGTGAATTGCAATAGAGTACTTGTGATATACATTACTATCTCAAAAAGATTGTACTCTTCATCGGAATTGTTACGCCGAGTTTTTGGTTCTTGTTCATCGAGATCTTTCGAATGTATATACATTATATACAAAGAACGTTGGTTTATTTCAATCTTTACTGTAACCGTCCATATAATGATACTGTTTAATCAAAATTATGATATTTGTATTAATAATATTGTCAAAATATTTATCGACTTTATTTTTTAATAGTATTTTGTCAAGTATGTCACCTATTTATTTTTCCCATTTTCCTCGATGTTATTTTGCGCTCAACTTTTATACACAAGCGTAATTTTATCCGTGCGCGGAAAGTAATCTTATCGTTACTTTTTGTTGCACCTTGCCAAATATTTATCTTCAATTGCGTAGGTAGTACACAGTGAATATGTTTTTTAATACTTGAAGAGCAGAACAAAGTCCTATTGTTTTAAAAAACATGATTTTTTATTAGATTTAAAGCAGCTTTTAAATAAAAAATGTATTTTACAGATAAGTAATTAATAACAAGTTATAAAATGCTCGAAACTTGCGCAACATTATACAATCAAATAACAATTTTCTTTTAAGTTGGTTCTACTAACGCAGTTTATGTTGGAACACCACAAAAACATTTATACGTCCTTTCGCATGTATATGTATATGGTATGACGTAAAACTGATGTTACTGTCCATCACAGGATGAATTATGCAGCTGCGATATCGATATTATTAGTGTGTCCGGGATAAAAGTAAGGACACTAACACAATTGCAAAATTGTATTGTATTAAATATTCCATTTCGATGATCGTTTTGTTTAATCTACAAAACTCACTGTGAAAACTGCAATATCCGTGTTAGAATAAATTGTATGTAAAAAAGACGTAACAGGGCAAATAAAAACATTTTTATACAGTATACCCTTGTGTAAAATATATGTAGGTGACAAGTGAACCACATTTCCTTTGTCCACAAATCCTATTCCTACGCACTGGACTAACAAACGCTAATGTATATTTGACGAATGAAAATGTACAGATACATTTACATATAAGCATACCTTCCTTCCAATACTCTTTAACGCCACTTCAAAGATATTAAAAAAATACGACAAACATCTCACCATCACCGACAATTGAAAACGTTAAAAAGTGATTAAAATATTCGACCAAACGATTCACACTTCTCTCAATATTTATAACTAAGTTCGAGATCTGAAATACATTTCATACAAGACGTTTTAAGAATCAGGCTAGGCGTCTTCTTATGAAGCAAGCTACCCCTTATCAACCCCTTCAAAATTAACGCCCAATAATATCCTAACAATCGCCGCAACAATTTCTCCACATCGTTCATAATGGTTCCTAACAATCCTAAGAAAATGTTCCATCATTCCAATCTTTTCATTCTCAACCAATCTATATCTTTCTCGTTCGAAACACGCTACCCCAAACAGTTCCTTCTCTCTGCTAAGAACTCTCCCCCGGTGCTCTATCCAGTGGCATCTCCAGCATCAGTGCCATCAACACTGCGTCTGGTAACGATTCCTCTTCGCGGCCGAGTCATTCGACGTGACGAGTATCCTGGGTCGATTATCGTGACCGTCGTCGACGGGGTCAACAGTGACCAGCTGCACGGTCTGCCGCTCGTCGTCCACGGTCCGTTTCTCGGCCAGCACTTCCGGCACGGACGAACGGTAGTCACACCTTCTCCTCTCCCGCCATCGGACCTGCGGTCGATCGGATAAACTGAAACAGTCAACGTCCCACAATGGACTTGACTCAGGCACGGTGTCACTGGCACGACACGGACAACCCTCCCTCTCGACCTTCGCACTCTCGACAATTATTCCCTCCGTTTGTTAGTTAGATCCCGAGGGGTCGTTAGCGGATCATTGGATCATTGTTCTTACAGATTTCCTCGTGGTCCGTATCGCGCCATTGACCAGTCGTGCGGTCCAATTTCGTGCTCGTATTTGTTCTGGCGGCACTCCTGGCTACCTGGTCACGAAGATGCCTGCCACCCTCGATGATCGACGGTTCGATGATCGCGATAATGATGGGAATGATGGTGGTCGCTCTGTTCGGCGCGTGATAGATGCGAAGCGATCAAGCGAGCCGTTCCGACGAAGAAAGTGTTGAAACCTGGCAAGCGACAGGCTATCCTGACTTCAGCGGTAAGTAGCGACTAGATAACGACAACTGAAGCACTGGATTCTGTAGTCCATTGATTGTACTTTGACGTTTTATTAAATGTGCGAAATATTGAACGACTATTAATTCTCCAACCAATTCTCTATCGTTTAATCAGTGATGAGCAACCTACTGCTTTACGCGAGCCGCAATACTGCAATTAACGCCTTCGCATCGGAGGACGAGATATATCGCGTTGTAATGAAAAGGCATGCGAAATATTTCGTAAATATCGTCGCATGAAAGACATTGCGTTGCAAGATATCTCGCCCGAAGCGTATCATGAACGAAATCACGCGGCGAGATATCTCGTCCTCTGATGCGGAGGGGTTATATACTCAAATATATTAATGAATTAATTTAATTTAAGACCTAAATCAGCCATTTCTTGTTTGATTTAAAGCAAAATTCTCTTCTGTTTTTTTTAACATATACGTATTAACGTTGTCTAATGCGTTGATATGCTCAATGAGCAAATGCGTGGCCCCGTGGCCCGCGTGTCACATGGGTCTGACGGGCCGCAGCTTGCTCATCACTGGTTTGATTGATGCATCGCTTGTGGTAAACCGGTACCTTGAATATTTTAAATACTACGTACATACTTTTCACTGGTAAAAAATTGCCAGCCAGATTTTTACACTTTCTTTGTGAATAGTTTGCGTATACATTCTCCGGGCAAGACTTCGTAGACCCTAATTCTATCCGATCGTGATGTTCACGGATAAGTTAACATATTCTTTGTTGCATACGGACAAGAACTGCACAGAAATTTAAGCTGGTGATATGCCGGATGAATTTACGTTAATTCACGATTAGTTAGGTGAATCGATTGATGTATAAGAATGTTAGTGTTTGATTCTTTTAATGAAATAATAATTTATGTCGTTATCGTATTTACAAACATTTCAAATGCATTAAAAGGCGACACACATTGTGATGATATCAAATCATGATTGCGAAAGAAATCATGTTACCAGTAGCAAGAGAAACATATCGCTCAGAATTATTCTTCTGAAATATAATTAGACATGCAGCTATGTAAAAAAGCTTTCGTGGAAAATTTTGACAACGCCGCGATTAAAACTGCTGGGAATTAATATTGTGCAATTTCACACAGCGCAACGATTATCATTCAAGTGGCAACGATAATATGTAAGAGAAAAGAATCTTTTATCATTGTTATATACAGTTTTTAATCAAGTCTAGACGATGCAATAATTTATATCGTGTCAAATCACTCCTGGCAGCTTTTACCAAATTATATTCAGCTACTCGCACAGCCCTCAAAATAACTAAACAAAATAAAATGTAAATAAGAATAAATAGCATGAGAATGATATGACATATCGAATGAATGATACATATATGTATATTATGTGAAAAAACGAGAATAATAGTGCTCCGTATAAGAGATTTTCCATTTCTACGGAAACCAAGACGATTTTATGTTTTTTAAATTTGCCGTACCGAGACGGTGGTCGCTGTACAAGAATTGGCTCGATTTCGTATAAGAGCTGTCCCCTCCCATTTCCTCTTGAACTGTGCTATCACCTGAAAGAGCAGAAATGTTTATTCATTTACGCGTACCTTGCTACTTATTTTTCTTTCCTTTTTAAAGTTTCAATTAATTGCAGAAAACGTTGATTGGACGTTTGTCTACTCACCTCACCGTTGCAGAAACAAAATAACGTGGCCACGCAGAGACCCTGTCGAAAAAATTACGATTCTATATTGAAAAATCATTGCAGCGTATCTTATCTGGGGGTATATTATCACGAAATTATGATGTCCCAAGTGAAACATATTTTTATGTGCAAATATTAATATATCGTGGAGCATTATTAGAATTTCACGACACGAATCACTGAATGCATTATATTTAATGCCTGAAGTTTGGGGAAAATTGAAATCGAAAGGGGATGGTGGCTTGAAATGAACGTAATTTTTCTGTGAAAATATATGAACCGTTTTTATACCTGAAAGGAGGCCGTTATGGCAGAGAGAACTTCATAGAATTGCTCCCATGGGTGTTGTTTCGGTGGTCTAAAGGGGATGACGAGATAATGCAGACCCAGAAGTGGTACAAGTAGTAACGTTGCTCTGATAAAGGAGAAAAGTATGAAATTAAATTCTGCCCCGTGCAATTGTTCTTCTCCAACTCCTTTTTTTTATTTCATTCCTCTGTTAGAGAAAGAAAACGAGAATCGAAATTCACCTTTGAAATGTTCTACTGAAAAAATGCAAGTGAAACGAATTACATTTCGGTGTACTTAATTTCGGACGGAGGGAACTGGAAAATGATTTCCCATAAAAGATATCAAGTACCGAAATGCTTGACGCATGGACCTCGAAGGTTGTGTGCCGATCGTTGGTCCAGCTCTCAGCTTCATCAAAAGAACCCGCACGATGTTGAATAGAAACAGCAGATTCAGCAACGTAGAAACACAGACTGGGTAGACCAGCACGTTCGTATAGTTGCTCTCGTTGATCCAGCATCTGGAAAACATCAAGATCGATATCGATGCTTAGAATAAGATCTAGAATATTCAGAACAAATTATTAATGCAAATATCCGTCGAAGTAGAAATAAATAATTCGTTGACGCGCGATTTGATTTTTTCTTTTCATGGCTGTTTGGTCAATTGTAGTACATAATAAATATGTATATCGATTGCTCGTGTACTCACTGTTCTGTGTCCGTGGGATCGTCACTGGTCGCTCTCAAAGTGGCATAAATCGTGACGATGACCGCTGGCACTGGCCAACCGAGTCCCATCAGCCACTTTCCTAATTTGTGCTCGCTGGTGAAGGCGCTAACGAGCAGGGTGTGCAGGTAAAAACCCTCGCACAACATCCAGGCGTAATTAGTTAGCAAAAAGTAGTGGAGTAGAATATGCAAGAGCCGACACGTTATCTGAAAATTACAGTACCGTGTTACTTCCCCCTTTAATTGAGAGGAGTGAGACGTAGATGCCTGGTTTCATTCGTCATTTACTTGCAAGGCGAACGCTGCGAAATAATTCAAAACTGTTTACCGAATAAAATGTCCGCAATACAAATTTTGCAACATAATTCGAAGGATGAAACGAAGCGAACGCAATATTTGCCATCATGTCAATATCATCATGAAATTCGATTCAAAGCGTTGGATTTTTTTGAATACTTCATTCTGCACGCACCGATACTGCGCGGATATATCAAAAGAAGGAAGGAATGGAGCATACGTTTCCATTACTGGCATTCGAGTTTACAACTCGCTGCACATAATTGGACGGATGATACTTCCCCAGACTGAATCCTCGCGCGAGCTACTGGGTCAACAGTTAAGTAAAGATTTAAGGGAGAATGAGGCCTTGCTACGTACCCCATTGTTCAACAGTAAATCCGTGTTCGCGACGATGAATCTATACCAGACCAGCCACAGAGCGTTATTTACAGCGAACGAGGCGAACAGGTTCATATGGAGAGTGATCCTTGCGCATCTGAGGGAACTGCATACGAGAAAGTGCTGGTAAAAAAACAAGCGCGGAATTGCCCTAAAGTAATGATGTTTCGATTCTTTCGAAAGTATTTCGACTGAATCTTTGTTCCCAATCGTTAGGAAGAATATTCGTTGAACGCGATCTTTCAATATCATTCATATCTTACAAAATTATCGTACATCGATGAAAATTGGAAAAAAGTAGGCGACTGGTTCTATACAGTTTGAGAAAAATTACTCTTCATTGTTGATCAATTCTAGAAATCTTTTTATCAATGGGTTACATTTTCTCCGATGTTTCGTCCATGTTTGTAAAAAAGCTTGTACATAAATGACTTGTTGGGCATTTACCAATCCCTCCTTGAGGTCTCTCGAAGCAGGTCCGTATTTATTTACGTAAATCTTAGGAAGCAAATGTTGTCTTTTTTGTTAAAAAAAGAGTAAATAGTGAAAGGTAGAAATTTGATTTGCATCTGTCGCCGACTCACCGGAAATACGTGAGAATACCTAATGAGAGCAGCAATGCCACCAGAGATATCGCGTATCCGGTCTCGTAAATTCCATTTATTCCCTGCTGCCACTGTAATCAAAATTAATATCATCATTAGCGCGATATTTTCCTCTATACTTTGACCCCTTAAATGAAAATGAATATTTCAGTGATCTTACTCTATTCTTCTTTTCCGTGGGAACATGAAGCGTAATATGAGTAATATCCTTTCGAAACTAAATTTTACTTCATTCATGTGCGTCCTCATTTGATTCGTATTAATACGTATCAATAGAAATCTCTGCTCATCTAATTAAGAATCGAGCAAGTAAAATCATACATAGTATATTGTAAAAGAACCTGCAACTCATCTCCTCCCGCCCTCACTCTGAAAATCTTTCTTTTTCACATCTCCTCTCCCGATATCTCCAGAAGCACGGCTGTTCGAAGTGACTGTTAATATACCACGTTCTGGTTTTATAATCGGATCTATCACATCAGCCTTAATCATCCAGCAACCTAATGCAAACGAAGCTCCTGCACTCTGGACAGTGACCGACGCTGAAATACAGCGATTTTTTTTATCATTGTACAACTGCTACTCGACACGTGTATTTCTATGAGAGAAAAGTGGGTCACCCTGTTTTCAAGTATTTCGCATGCCGTCTCTAAACGTTCGTCAAGTTTTCAAGTTTCTTATCCAGGAAACAGATTGAGATATCGAACCGGCATTGCTTTGCGCTTTCAAGGCGATGCACAGTGGGGAAAAATGGCAATTTAGGCGTGCAATAGTCTTTCTTTATGAAATATTTTTGAACTCCACTCGCTATCGCGCTAATTTTTATATACACGTTAAGAACGGGATGTATACTATATGCTCTATAAAATTTGCCTGCAGCCAACTGCAGCTGCAAAAGTTATTGCATTTTTAATGGAATAGTTCGATGTCGAGCGTATGCGACCTACGGTAGACTTCCGATCAAGCGGACTCGCTCTTTTTGTTGTCAATTAACTAGAAGAAATCGATTTGCATATTCCGTCGTTGGTTACTTTTTTTCGCGTTTGTCATTGTTTAAATAGTTTACGGATATTAAATTATTTAAATATTTTTTGCGGATATTAGTTATTTTTCGCTCATTCTTTACTGGCTAAGGAATTAAGGTACTTAAAGAGTTAATCACCCCTTTCGAACAAATAAAGTATTAAAATAACGTTCTCGGCATTGAACTATTCTATAAAAAATGTAATAACTTTTGCAGCTGCAGCTGGGCTGCAGCCAAATTTTATAGAGCATATAGTATACATCCCGTTCTTAACGTGTATATACAAATTAGCGCGAAGGCGAGTGGAGTTCAAAAATATTTCATAAAGAAAGACTATTGCACGCTTAAATTACCGCTTTTCCCCACTGTGCAACGCACAGTGCGGCCTCGAATGGGCGAAAATAAAAGGTCATGCTTGAACTTTTTATTGAATATAATCATTAATGGGTAGGTAAGGAATACCAATGCAGCAATTATTACTGTAAAAAATCAATAGGTGACCGGCAATACCCATCTGTTTATAATACCAGAAACCTTAAAAATTAGATAACTCGTGCATCACTCGTTCTTTCTTGTTGTCTTGTAATATTGTTTGTTGTACATTAAATATAGAATATTTCATAAAGCGTATGCAAAATTTTAATTTGCATTGCAAAATATTTAATGCTTTCTTAAAATTCAGCTTGCAAAGAAGCGGCCCAAAACGTCCTGTAATTTTTGTTGTTTTGTATTGACAAGGTGTTGTAATACACTGCTATACAATTTTACAAGTTATTGAATTTCTTAGAGAGTCCAAAACCCACTTTCGGCTCACCAAACGACGCACAGTGGTCCCAAATCCGAAGTTCTACGAAGAGCAACTATTTTGCATGTTAGTTTTCTTATAATCATTTGACGTTCAACTTCGTTCATATTTTCAGTAGTCTGCCGCGGAATTAATTGCGCAAAAAGATCGAGCTTACTCTGGTCAAGACTATGACCGGTAATAAATAATTTGAATAAAACATATTTTGTAAGACAATTGCATAAAAACGACGAACGTGTAAAGCTACTATTATTGTTCCTTTTTATTATTTCCAAAAACTATAAAAATCAATACTGGAGCGTAGAAAGATGTAGAAGCGTGTAAAAGATGTGTCAGATCTATTTACACGGTCTCGACAAGAATTACTCCGTTTGTACTCTGTTGTTTGTCAATGCGACTTCTACGTTCGACGATCGATGCAAGAATGCCCTGATGCATCGTGTACGCCAAAAAGGACGCCTTGTCGGGGTTTTTCCAGGCGCCATGGCTTCAAGGGCCTCGCTCACCTATATCCCTTCAGCCTAGGGTCTCCTATGGTTACGTGCGCTATCAGGCCCCGCGCTGACGTAACCCAGATGCCCAGCTACGGAGCACGCAGCCGAAATCTCTTACAATTTATTCGATTTTTTATCGGCATAAAATATGTATTAGTTCGTAAACTGGCTCCAGTTAAAGTGATAAAATTTTTTAGGATAGTAACACGATCAATATCCAATGGCAACTTTGTTGCGTATTTCTTTTTTGTGTTACTCTTTTTTCTTCAACTAGGTGCGTTTCGTTATCCCGAGGCTATATGCGATGTCTCAAGCTCGTGCATTATTCATCAGTTTGCAAACATGAAACGTACATGTATCCCCCCGTGGGAATTTTTATACTGTTGAGCTATCCCTGATGTAAGAGGCCCTCGATTTCGTCTATTCCTACGAGATTTCTATCCTGTAACATTATCACTTGACAGAGCGGCCCTATTTGCTGTTCGAAGGGAAAACTCGGTGGAAATTTACGTTACCTCGTAACGCTTGTTTTCCGCTGCGTATCAATTTTGCTCAAACCCTTCTTTCGCCTATAAAATAACAGACTTTGATAAAACCTCGCAGTCTTCAGGAATAGTTCATACGGGGCATCTCTCGATTATGCGAACAAATTGTTCACCTTTTCGCAAAACATTAAATTCGCAAAAATACAAATATTTTCATTTTTACACGAATTGTATAATCGGGATAATATACTTTCAATTTATGTGCTCAACTATTCGTAAGGATCTCGTAACGTTCGGTTTTCTCAATTTCTCAATGAAATATTGCCAGAATCAGCCAATCGATTTCACTGAAGCCAATTAACTCGGTCCTTGTATTTCAAAATGACGAGCATTTTGAAGTTTCACGCAGATTGAACCAAGTGGACAGCTAATCGACGGTGGTGGAAATTTCCTAGCTCGTCTCACGAATCTACGCGAAGTACAGAATCAAAAATGTTCCAAAGGAACCGTCGAACGAATATCGAAACTCGATCGTTGTTTAATGGAATGCGAGGGGGTCGGTCACTCTACACGGGCAATCGGATTAATGTACACCGGAAGTTGCATCGCAGTTGCAGACATTAGTCGACCGAACTTCGTCAACTTCCGCGGCATCAGTCGACCGAACTTCGTCAACTTCCGCGGCATCTAATTGCGTTTGCTGTCGCTTTATCCCGTGGAAATTGAATCGATCCTCGACGGCAAGTGCAACCGGCGACACCCCTCAACCGTCACTCGATGATTCGTCGTGAATTTATACAGATTCCTTCACAGTATTCTGACGTTTCTATTCTTTCCTTCCTTTTCTAGGGAAGTGTTAGTAAGAGAGACTTCGATTTTTGGCGAACAGAAAATCTGTCAACCGCGAGACAAATGTTTGTCGTGTCCTTTCTTCAGTTTTATTATTGTTATTATTATTTTTATTGTTATCGGAAGCTTTTAAGGCGAGATCTTCTGCCGTTTTATTAACGGAGGAAAAGAAAAAAAAAAGAATAAATGTAGAATGTGGAATTGAAAGGTAAAAATATGCTGTCCTACTGTAGAGGATGACAAATTTTCTGGTGAAAATGTTGAAGCAAGGATAGCAATAGAATATTCAGAAGGCATCGTTGAGCATACTATTCTGTATTCCCGTTGTTTCATTTTCGCCGTTGTCGCATTGTCGCTTTTCCCTGTGATGTTTGAGATTTCCATCGTTTATCGAAGTATTCAAGTGACAGGACAGTAGAATTAATTGATACCGACAGAAAAGTCGTTTCACTTCTGGTGAAACTTAAAGAAAAAATATCGAAAGAACATTGCAAGTATTGTGGGATTGGAAGTTTTAGGAGAAATTAAGCCGGTGCAAGTGCAGAACGATTGGTAACAGGAATATGTTACTCTATTCTATTCTACGCTGTTCTACACTACTCTGCTGTTCAATCTACTCTGCGATCTACACTCCTTCGCTGCTCAATCTACACTATCGTCTACACTCCTTCGCTGTTCAATCAACACTCCTTATTGCCATTCATACATCCACTCGTCTTCAGTCACTCTCTCCCTCTCTCTCATTCATATCCTTAAAAACATAGAAACCGGGGACATGGGTCTGCAGGCCATTGCTGTATGCCTGCAGGCCAGCTGTGTCCCAGGTAGCCCGGTCAAAGGCGACCCATGCTCGATGGTTGGGCGCTTCGCACTCCTACAGTTTGGATAAGAATATATATAAAATAAATGTGAATAAAATACAAAAAAAGAAAAAAAACAGCAGTTAGTATTCGATAAAATACATTCAAAATATTAATTTTTATTCAAATGCAGGGAATCTTTGGATTTCGACTGTCTGGCCACGAACGGGTTAATCTACTTGCGGCTGCATCGATACACGTTCCCTTGAAATAAATTAATTCTATTGCTATACGAATAACGATATGTATAATTATATGTATAATTTACGAAGGGATATTAATTCAATATATTACGGTCTCTCATTTAATCAAACATTATTACTATTCTATTTTATCGAGAAGTCAATCATTCAATTACAATACGCGTTAATATATTATTGAATTCTTGCAATAGCTGTCGATATAATTTTATACCCGGTAATACCATTTATTTTCTTTTACGAAAACAATACGAAGCAGAATTGTTCCCCCAGAATTGCATAATGAACTAAATAATTTCAGTCAGTCATGTTTAATCATTTCTTCACTGCCTAATATACTATTTTAATAATACTCAGTTTATGCAACCTTATGAACGATATGAAACAACAGCGTATACAATTTCTTACAATACTTACGTTGAGATCTTTCAAGTTGATACAGGTTGTATAGTTACTCCAGACTTGATCGGATTCTGGATGTCGAAACCAGGTACCATTTGATTCGCAGTACTTGTGCGCCCTCACTGAAACAAAAATAATCCTACTGGCTTAGAAGTTCCGTAAATACAATTCAATTCAATTTCGTGGTAATATTAGAGTGGGAAACCAAGCTCGAAATATACGAAGAGAGATCAGATTCGACATCTTTCCCCTATAAATTTCATGAACCGAATTTTGGGTAATCATCAAACTATTTGGAGGGGACGCGTCCGGACGGTCCGGACGGTCCTGTGCAGCTTTGACAGATTTACTTGAAAAATTGTCCATGAGATGACGAAGCACAAAGGTTCCAGGGAATATTTCGAACGCATCCGTCCTCGTTTCACCGATTCACCGATAAAGTCGTAGAAGCTTAGACGAGAATAAACGGCATCTAAGAATAGGAGAAAAATGCCAGATACCGTTCGCTTTTGCAATAATCGTGACAATGATTCAAGTTTGCGACACGGCACGCACGATCAGCATTATACAATTATGGAATCAGATCACAATTATGCTTATCAGAATTAATACAATTCAATTGTCATCGCGTTGTTTCTTCCCGGAAAATAGTATACCTAATTTCTATTTTATTGCCAACCGAGAGTTTAATCGTATCGCCGATGGAAATCTTTCTTCTTTTTTTGCGAAGGACAATGGTACGAGCGTGAACTTCGATTTTAAACTATTCTAACTAACCGATCCTTTGACGTCCATTTTGAAAGATTCATGCAGAGGAATGGCGTTCGCAGACACAATCTAATTGCTTGCTGACCGCGTACTACCAATGGTGATATTAAAACGGTAGATTTTGGTTTCCGATGAACGGTGAAAAATCGTCGGATAAAGGGTGGAACTTGTTGAAAAGCACAGAAGGATTCTGACAAAGCATCGAAATCCATTGCGAGCGCGTTGACATCGGTGGAACAAAGGAATGATTTTTCATTTAGATAATTGTTGTCGATTCGATGCCTGCTGGTGCCATTGATAAGAATTCTAACGCAAATCGAGTCACGCGATGAAGGTAGAACGCACAAAAGGATCCTATGCAATTACTCTACTTGTACTAATTGCAAAAATTCCAACACGTTCGTCCACAAAGGTCGATGCGAATTTAATTTCTTTCGCGTAATACCGTGCACCATTTAAAATGGAAAATGGGAGATGACTTTGGGGTCCACATGAGATAACTACGCAGCTGTAATTTATTGTACGGCGTTTTAGGAAATTTTGTATGGAAAAATTTTTGTTCGACAATGATGTCACAATTTAAATCTGTATTTCGGATCGATGTTACATATTTTTTTTCAATTGAGCGTGATAGATGATTTACGATGTATGATGGTATTTAAAGAAACGAAGGGACAGTGAAGTAAGTTTTTTTCAAGAATATCAAGGTTTTAAGTGAACATTGATCAGAAAGTGTTTCAATTAGAAATTTGTTTAATTTCCTATTTTTTCCTTTACTGGATATCGAATATATTATATACTGCATATATATTTGACATTTCAGAGAAAATATGCATATGTATATCTAACATTTGCCAATCGAGAATGTACCCAATTAATAAAACAGATTTAATTTAATCTGAACTTAATTAAACTAGTAAATCAGACAATCTTATACTCTGCAAGACATTTGGTGCAAAGTTGTTTTTTTTTGGTATTTATATATCGACATTTATTTAATAATGTAGGAGTGCGAAGCGCCCTCCGTCCGGGCATAGGTCGTCTGTGACCGGGCTACCTGGGACACAGCTGGTCTGCAAGCGTGCAACGATGGCCCGCAGACTCGTGTCCCCTGTTTTCTATACTTTAAGGATATGAATGAGAGAGAGAGAGAAGAAGTGGAGAAGAACAGTGTAGAATAGAATAGAGTAACAGATATATAAATATGTATATATTTATATATTTATTAATCACTTACCACGCTAGTAGTAAGTTCTCTCCAAATATATATTTCCTGTTACCAATCATACTACACTTGCATCGGCTTAATTTCTCCTAAAACTTCCAATCCCGCAATAATATTTTACGAAAATCAATTACGACATTGTCGAGGGATGAAATTAAACGTTGTATCAAATGTGGACCACCGTGCAGAATATAATTGCGAAATATTTCATATCCGATAAATAGAATTTCAAGCTTCACCTACTTTTAACGTTGTCATTTCATTCACAACAATACCTCTAGGGTACCAGTCCGTACAGAGTCACGAAACTCAATAAAACCCGTTGCTCGTGAAATTCGTCGAACAGGTGAGACTATCCCGTCGTGAAACTTTCCCCAGCTTTTAAAGTCACTTTTCCCCAGCTGAAAAGGTACGTTGCTTCTGACGTACTTTTCGTCCCGATCGTCACGAACTCCCTTAATCGTGTTCGCTTCGATCTACGTCCGTACGTTTTATGAAAATATAAACTTGTTCGGCCGCCGTGGCTCACGAAACGCGAGTAGCATTTAGGCGAATCTGCACAGGATTAACCCTTTCAGCGGTGAGTTTATGTTTCTCGTTTTACGCATATTTGCACGCTTCGGTAATGAATTAATGTGCGCAACAAACGAATGACCAGATTGGTAATACATAATGTTAAAATACGTTAAAATAACATCGTTGAGGATTTAAGGCTAGGTAAAATCGATTGCAATCAAGTGCGTACACCTGAGCACGAGAACGACAGAGATAAGAGTAGTATAAAAATCGAGTTACCCTTACTGTTCCTATTCCCTTCTGACTGCGTATCGCTTAACGACACGTCTCTCTAATTTGCTGCATCGTGGAAGCCTTCTGGATGTAAGGGATACACATGGTCGTGCAACGTAAAGAAACTTGATTGAGACAATCCAGTGGAACTAAGAACTATTAAAAGCATTCTTTAAGTGGCAGTGCAAGAAGAATTTTCCAAGATAATGAAGTAAAGGAAAAACACTTGCCCATTATCAGAAGAAAAAATTAGCCTGTTGTCTTGCAGACTTGCAACTACGGGGTGACTCGTAAGTGTCGCAGTATTTTTAAATTTCGCGTAGCTGAGGTGATGCTGAACAACTTTTTCCGTGACCAAAATATTGTAAGTAGCTACGTTTTTGAGTTATTAACGGAAAACACTGGCCAATGAGCGCGCCCGTATAGCGCGCGTTTGTCATCGGGTGCATCGAGGGGCAACGTACGGCAAATATTACATTATCTTAAATTAATAATAATGTGTAATGATTCGTTATTCACGAATAATAATTTAATTATCAAGTCGTTTTATAACTGTTCCATACTTTTATTCCTTATCCGAAACGTATAAGGTATTTTATTACTTATTAAAACAATGTTTGAATAATTAATGTTAAAAAAAGATAGGTGAATAAACTTATCCTTTCGTTCCCGAAGTAATCTGCTTCGACGAAAGTGGGTCGTTGGCCGTTGGTCATTGCACCGATCCTGACCTATCTTAACAATTTGGCTAACAATTTAGCCAAACATTAGTGAAAGAGAAAACGAGGAAGGGAAAGCGAATGTACATTTGAAAAATCTGGGGGACAGTAATAAAATACCTATACGTAATAAAATAAGTAATAAAATATCTTATACGTTTCGGATAAGGAACAAAACTATAGAACAGTTATAAAACGGCTTGAAAATTAAATTATTATTCGTGAATAACGAATCATTAGACATTATTATTAATTTAAGATGATGTAATAGTTGCCGTACGTTGCCCCCCGATGCACCCGATGACAACCGCGCGCGGTGGTACCTGGGCGCGCTCATTGGTCACTGTTTTTCGTTAATAACTCAAAAACGAAGCTACTTACAATATTTTGGTCATGGAAAAAGTTGTTCAGTATCACCTCAGCTACGTGAAATGTAAAAATACTGCGAGACTTACGGGCCACCTTGTCTATAGGTCAAACGTATTGCAGTTCAAACAGAAGAATGGAAAAAGGTGACCGTTTTCTCTGATGGCTGCCCGTTCATTAGAAATTCATTATTCATTAAAATTCGTTAATTCATTAGAAAAGTTCATTAGAATTCCGCGTTTCAGTCTGCAAGTATCGGAAAAAATGCAGAAACGTCTGGAAAATATAGGATGGCTGGGGTACGTGCTGTACACGGTTATAAATCAGTTTTTACGAAGAAGAGCGTGGCATTTTTTCCCGATATTTCGCTAACGGTGCATTTTGCAGATCAACGTGTCTGTCCCTTCGGCAGTCGTAAATCCTCGGGCATAAGCACGCCCTACCGAGTCGTTCGAATTTCGACGTGAAATTTGTCGATCTGCGCGCGAAACGCTTCAACTATCACGATTCGACGGTAATACCTTCTTTTTATTTACCTTTATACCATTGTTAATATTTGTTTGATTTTCGTTTCTACACTTTTCTCTTTTATATCCTTCAATATAACGACTAGTATGCATTTTGTAGGAAAATAAATTGTGAAAAATTGTTCGCAATGTTTCTTCGCCCTCTGGAAAAATAAACCGTCGCCGACCACTTTCTTTTTATCTGCCTCGTAGAACTTGAACAATCATGACTATTGAAAGCGTCGTTCTGATTCTGCGAGGAGCACTCCTAAATTTCCGAACTGTTGCGACGTCAAAGGGTTGGAATATGTATTCAGAAATATAAGTCTGATCCTACAAATCTTATTGGGCATATTGAAATTAGGGATCGACATAAATTCCAAAATTGATGGTGCGATCGATATAAAGAATAATCCTGGGAACCGGATAAAGTGAAACGGGGACTGCCTAAAAACATGCGATGACGACGTTTATTCGAATGTTTGCATCAAACCTGCTTCACAATTTCTACATGTTTTGCGGTATTATACAGAAATGAAACTCCTCGACTTCTGAAAGCATATGTAAGTGATAAAAATCCTAGTTAGATATTTTCTTGCCAAAGGTAACCATTGAAAATGAATTCCACTGCTTCTAATCATTTTGTTTCTTTGCAAATTATTAATACTTCGTTGACCCATATTTTAGCCGAGCCTATTGAACAAAATTTTTGCAACTTATCAGCGTCTTTGCTTGAATACAATCATCGACATGAATCTCTAATGATAGCGCGTAGAAGAGCTTATGTATGATAAGAGGGATTTACTGATACAAACTTCCAGCCGCGCCAATTTGCAAACTCACGCAATACAATAAATCATGCCCGATACCGGATGAAATCTCGTATTATCCTCTCTATTCGGCAAAACATAAATCACTACCGGCCATGAAGCATTCAGTGCCAAACATTTGTGAAAGAGAAAACGAGGAAGGGAAAGCGAATGTACATTTGAAAAATCTAGGGGCCAGAGAAGGATTAGAATAATCACGCTAACGATCAATTAACAAATTTTTCAGCCCTTCGTTTAATTTCCACCGAGTCGAACCACGTTCTATTCCGAAAGAAAACTTTCGCCAGACTCTTTCAATTCTACCCGCTCTCCATCCTTCTCATCGCCCAACGAAATTCTTGCTTATTTCTTCACAGCTTGGAAGTTTTTCGAATCGAAATGCACGTACGCAGATTAAAATTACAATTCAAGGTAAAACTACGTAGGTGCTCCGACCTATGCATAGGAAAAAGTTGTTTCGGATACTCAGTTCTACAACATATTCACAAATCATCGAAATTGGAGAGGTCGGAGCACTTACGTAGTTTTACCGAATATTATTATCGCTAACATTCCTCGTCGTTTTTCAAGCATAATAGAAATTTCCTTTGTTACGGTCAATTTCCTTATGCTTTATTCGATAGGACCAGTTGGAACTCCGTGTTTCACGGGGCTTAACCCCTCCTATGGGTGTACATTTACTACGAGGATTTTATCGCCTCTATTCGCCTAAACATCGGTGAAATGAGAGGGGCCAGGAAAATGGTACGATTTATCGTGACCGGCGTATCGTTACCGAGCAACGTTTATATGCATGGACCCCTTCGGAAATTGCTTCGTTCTGTTATTTAAAAGACAATACAGGCGAGGAACGTTCAATTTACGAAGAAGTCTGGTCAACTATAATACAAATGGGAGTTCCGGTAGAGCTACCATTGGAGTGAACGGTGCAACTCGAATATAGATTTGATATACATTCTTTTTATAATTGCTGACATTCCTTGTATCAAATAATTTCTATCTACGCAACATTAAACGTCAGAAGCGTGTTTCGGAAGTATTCCGAAGTATTAATGAGAGGAAAAACTTGGTTCAAAGGAATCTGACCGTGGCAAAGTAACCAGCTTCAAATGGGATTTTAATTAAAATGAAATCCCCACGGTACGGTGAAGATAAACAGCTGTTCAATTACATCGTACCCACTTACTGACTTTGTCATTCTCATAAATGCCAATTGGCGAGGAATCGTGTTTCGCAGAAAGTGCTCGTATATATATATACTTGTTGACCGTTCACTGCTGGAGCAAAATTGAACCATCGATTCATTGACAAATATTGAAACGCATAACGGGCAATTCTTGTAAATTGCTCGCACCAATTGATCCGTGAAAATGGTAACATCAAACGGGCATTTCCCACCGGGAAATCGCTACTAAGTTGCCTCGTTTATCGAGAAGGGAAAAGGTGCAGATTAGTACGAGGTCACGAGAGATAGTTTATTGGTGCATCATTAATGCCGCTTTTATTCCCCCTCCGAAAATGACTTGATTTGTCCATTTGGAAAATATTGCGACGCACAGGTTGTAAAAATACAATATATTACTGCTAGAATTCGATTTAATTATGATACAGATACGAATGTACGAATTCGCAAATGTTTATTATAAAATAAGTCATTGCCTGCGCGGTGGGAACATATTTCTATAGAGTAAGTAAATGTGTGTTACTCTTCTTCTAATAATACTAAGTTTCTTCGTTGCAATTTTACGCCGCGGCTATTTGTGTGTGAAGAATTATAAAAGCTCGACTTCAAAAGTGACTGAATGCAAGGAAAGCTAATTGACAGATTCACGTAACACGGAAGTTGGGCACGTCTTTACGCAAGCCACCTTGCGCGACGACTAAAATATTTACTGCCAATCTTGCAGAATATCAACCGTTCTATTTCACATGGAATAACAAATATACCTGGTACTCTGGGTTTATCAGTCGTATAGGGCAAACGTGTTATTCTTCTATTCTGTATACGTATAACTCATATAACGCGTACCCGAAGCCGTATATGTATGGTGCGAAAATTTTCACACATCTCGGTCCAATCATGAAGTTAAAAGCTTGCCGAATCTGTGGAAGCGAAACAGTTCAATCTGTTACGTGCATTTCTTGTGCTGCTATTTTAAATCCCAAGCGTTCAGCAATAGTTGATGCTTTCAAGAACTCTGTGGAAAAATTGATCAACGAATACGAGAGAATTGTGCTTCATGCGATTGACAAGCTTGTGCATAAATTGTTAGCAATATTCAAGGCGAAGTTGGATGAAATTTCTAAAGCGTACGATATCAATGATAACTTGAAATTTGTTGAAGCGTCTGTTATATCTGAAACTTCTGTGAACACTGACACATCTACAATCTCTGATACGTTTGACACTGAGGTGTCTTCTGAAATCTTCGATACATCTGGAACATCTGATATCTCTGACACTTCTGACAGCTCTGACGCATCTGAAACGTCTGACACTTCTGAAATCTCTGACAGTTCTCAAAGCACTGAGACTTCTGAGACTTCTGAAACTTCTGAGACTTCTGAGACTTCTGAGACTTCTGAGTCTTCCGAGAGTTCTGAAACCTACTAATGTATGTGAAATATCTGCGAGCGCTGACACGTCTGAAACGTCTAACAGCATTATTGCCTCTGAAATTTCTAATATTTTCGATAAGATGATTAATCCTAAGTATAAGATACGTTTAAGAGAATGAATAAATACGAATACATATATAGTGATAGATTGAAAGATCGATTGATCTTACATATAATTTCTATGACGACGGAAGCAGTTCACATGCGCAAATGATTGATGTTAGTAGTAATAACCTGCGCCGATTGAAACGGCAACTGGAAGAACTAATATGAACATCACCGGTTCTGTACTCTCAAACAGTTTTGTGTTTAAAACTTCTACATTCTAATTAACAAAACGTAACGAATAGAATATATATATAAATTTCCGTTTTCTTCTTAACATTATTTGTTTACGGTATTATAATTTTCAATTACCTGAATTTTCAAAGATTTCTGTATTTAGCCATTCTATATTCCCATTTAGCAAATGCAATAAATAAATATTTCTACAAATCTCAATTTCAAAATTCTATTTTGCATTTATTCTGGCCGCATATCCTACACCCTAGGAACGAGTTACTATCCGCTACATAATTTCTGACGATTCATAACGCTAATTAATAAAAACATTGACCCTCGTGCGTAAAACAAATAACTAACAACCCAGTGGATATTTTACCAGTGACCTATTCCATCTGCGAAAGTTTTAATATCGAAATTCAGATAATAATATCGACAGTGGCGCGACTTATCTCTCTGTCTAAGACGAAATGGTCAACTGTCGAAAACACGCCATTTCAGGTTTCCAGTACAGACGACTGACCAATTGTAAGAACATTAACAACATATTCATTTGATAACATGTAACGAGAACCTCTGTAATTTTCATCAGTCCTTTATGACGTTCCGTCGACGCGCATTAGTAATTACTCGAAACATACCGGTAAAATTATGAAGCTAAAAGTTGCAGGCGACTGATTGGTTATTCATCTCGTTACATGTGTGCAATTATAATCTATGCAACAACAAAAACAAAAGGGGAAAGAGCACACTCATTTGAATAGTGCATCGGCATCGTTTATCTTTATCATTTAAATAGCACATTAAAAAAGAACGCTATTCGAAGAGGACCCTGTAATCTATCTTTTCAAATGCTCTAACGAGAAAACCTGTCGCATAACGACTTTCCTATTATCTTCAACAATTTTTAGGCCAAATGTGATCGTCGGGTACATTCCGAAGATGGTACGCCAGCGGACACAAAGATCCCCACCACGTCACGTGGTTCACCATTTCTCAAGGCAGTTCAAGTGCGTTTTAATACGTCGCTGGCAAGCAGTAACCGGTTCAGTACATACTGTCGTTGACAGGAAGAGCATTTGACTCGCACATGGCGCTAGAGAACACGGTGGTACGCGTGAAGCAGGGTCAGCTGCGAGGGGTCGTCGAAGATAATATACATGGTGGCTCTTATCTGGCGTTCTGTGGTATACCATTCGCGAAACCACCGGTCGGCCAGCTAAGATTCAAGGTGAATTTTTCCGCGGATAAATGGCTGGAACGATTGGCCATGAATGGGTGATTCGTGAACGAGTCGGACTGTTAACAATCGATGACAGAAAAGGCGACAGGGTCGTTGATTTCTGTTCTTTTCATTTTATTGGGCGAGGAGAAATTGCGAAGGGAGAAGGTAAAACTGGTTGTATCAAAGAATGTAGAGTTAAATGGGAAGGATTTTGGATGATTTTATCATAATAGGTAGTAGTAAGTAGAATGAGCGAGGGGGCAAGTGAGAGAGCGAGAGAGAGAGATAGAGAGAGAGCTGTCAGATGGATAGTTTGAATTGCCTGCTATGCAAAGAGAAGAAGTTTTGTTTAATTCTGATAATCATCGATTCGGGGAATGGTGCTTCGTAAATATCGTTAGAGAAATAATATTAGTCAAGTGTTAGAATAACTTGGAACTCTGGAAGTATCCGAAATCCGCGTGCGTCTTACTTTTTCAAGTTGCATAACTGTTATTAACGATCTCGTTTCTAACAACATCTAAGATTAAAATTCGATTGCATTCACTTCTGCACCGGACGTTGATCTATAATTTGATATTCCATTGTATTCGTATTGACCCTTGACATCGACATGCAACCTAATTGTGCATTGTATTCAATTTTACGGAAAGCGTATTCACACGATTTAACATTGTTATTGGACTCGCTTTGAAAACAATCAGGATGGGACCACAATCAGTAATACTAGCACGACGTAATCGTTATTTCAGACATGGCCACAAATTCAAGGGGACTTAGGTCTCGATTCTATACAAGCTAATCGAACATTTTTTACTCAAACGATTATAAATATAACGAGTTCTGAATTGATTTGATCGTGATTCAAACGTCGCTATACACGTTGCAATGTTTGCAATTTTCTAATTACCACGGCGCTATAACGTTTTAAATCATAGCACACGGCCCTTCGTTTTCTAATCAGGACCCAGAACCACCGGAACCATGGACCGGCATAAGGGATGCCTCGGAGTATGGCGGCTGTTGTGCCCAGATTAGTGCATTGACCGGCGAATTCGTTGGAAACGACGATTGTCTCTATCTGAATGTATACAGACCAATGAACGATACAGACAAAAAGCGTGCAGTGATGGTCTGGATTCATGGTGGAGGTTTTGTCAACGGGTCGGCGGACAATGTTCTTTACGGGCCCGATTACCTGATCCGCAAGGATATCGTTTTGGTTACGATTAATTATAGGGTTGGCGTTTTGGGTGAGTAACAGGCCATTGAACTCATATCGAGCAATTTTGTTTCGTCATTTATCGATATTGCATTTAATCGTTCACTGTTTTACATGTAAAAGGGATGCGTGAATAATTGTGATTGTTCATGTTTAACCTTCAGACTTACGATGAACCGCAATTTGTGAATGTTGAGAAACAGATGTTAATCGGTTATCTGATCTGTATACTTAGAAATAACATTTTTAATGCTAATTCCAATCGTGTTGTCCGTCAATTAGTATAAGCAAATATCTTGCATTTATCACTGCTACAAATAATTTGGTTTTTCAGGTTTCCTGAACCTAGAGCACGAACTCGCCCCCGGTAATCAAGGTTTAAAGGACCAAGTGACCGCCCTGAAATGGGTTCAAGAAAATATCTCGAGCTTCGGCGGGGATCGTAACAACGTCACTATATTTGGGGAGAGTGCCGGCGCGGCATCTGTGCATTACCTCAATATATCACCACTGGCTCAGGGTATCTATTAAAATATTTGATCCCGGCAGAACAATTCTACCCGTGTAATTTTCTTCTTGGACGCGTACGTCCAAGAACTTTATTAAACACTTAACTCAACCCCCTATCTACATTTACAAATTTTCTTATTGTGATGCTCGTAGGATTATTCCACAAAGCCATCTTGCAGAGTGGAGTGTCGACGAATCCTTGGGCCAGCATACCCGAACGTCCAAGCCAATATGCTTACCAATTAGCCGCGAAACTTGGCGAAAAATCAACCGATCCACAGACGGTTATCGACTTCCTAAGAAGCGCGGACCCGAGGACACTCGTCATCACACACGTCAGTCTAATTCCTCCAGAGGTTCGTGAAATAAAGTATCTAAGAGCGATGCGAGGGAAAATGCTCGAGTTGAAGATGAAGGCAGAAAATTGATTTAACGATGGATACACTTTCGAATTTACTTGAAATCTATAATCTATCAATCGGTTGTGTAATCTCCCTTCTTATGCTAGTTTCAGAAAGTATAAGTGAAACGTACATTCAAATTAGAAAATGTATATTGAAAAATGGAGTTTTATAGTTGTATTAAAGTAGGGTCTAGAGTCTGGAGCATTTGTTTAAAAATATTATAGATTGCGCGTTATTTTCTTCTTCAGTGGTCTATCAT
Source organism: Nomada fucata (assembly GCA_948146005.1). Lineage (NCBI taxonomy): Eukaryota > Metazoa > Arthropoda > Insecta > Hymenoptera > Apidae > Nomada > Nomada fucata. Next base: position 20,351,610 of record OX411280.1, read on the forward strand.
TTTAATACTTCATTTGGAAATGGAAATATTAACTTATTATTTGACAATGCATTTTGCAGTATCGTTACGTCATTTTCGGGGCATTTGGGCCAGGGGTCGACGATAAATCTAAGAATCCATTCCTTCCAAAACGCGCATCGGAGCTAATGAAAGAAGGCATCAAAGTGCCTCTCATCATTGGCTACAACAACAACGAAGGAGCCCTTTTCATGACTCGTGAGTTCATTTTACTTCCAATGGATCCCTCAGGTTTTTAATAGAGATACCTGTTTCACGCGTATTGAAATGAAAAGCTTCTATTAAAGTTGCCACAACACTAGATGTGTTAATACCTTTAATATTGGCAACCAGCCCGAAGATAATTTCGAAATACATTCCCCCGAAAACTCACGAAATCGCGTGCGTTTTGAAATTTGAAACTCGACGTAAAATCGTTTTCAGCATTCAAAGAACCGAATGTGGAGGAAAAACTGGAAAAAATCAACGCAGACTTCAGCAAACTTGTTACCTTTGACACTATGAAGTACATAAAGAAGGAAGGAATTACAACGGATGACGTGAAACAGTTTTATTTCGGAAATAAACTTATTAGCAAGGAAACAATGCAGCAGTATGCAGATTATATTAGCGATACATTGTTCCTTAGGGCAATTCACGATGTTATTAACATCCAAATGGAAAAGTCCACCCAGCCTACATACCTCTACAAATTCAGCTACAACGCGGAAAATTCGATGCTGAAAAACATACTTAATATCCCACTGGCAGGTAATATTAGATCTTCGGAAATTATTTGAAACATAAAACTGAATTGTTTGGTGTGCAGTATATAATTTCTAGTAACAGTTAATTATCTCTTAATGGTTCTACGGCCTGTGAACAAGAATTAACGTAACTGGAGGAATATTTTAAACAATTTCAAAGTTGAATCTAGTCGTAGATCCTTAAAAGCTTTGTAGCTAGAGGTTCTTTGGTTAAATTTGTCAGGGTGGTCTAACGAGGGAAGACTCTCAACTTGTCGACTCGGATTTTAATGTCCTTTTGCAAGTTGATAATACACAGGCTCCTGATGGTCTACGTAAAATATTAGGTGTAGTTATTCAGAAACTTTAAAGATATTAACAATTAAAGTTACATATCTTCTATGTGAGGACATATCTTCTAGAAATAGGAAAGAATCCTCAAGAAGATTGGTAGCCAAGTGAGAATGATGTATAGCTTGTGCCGTAGAGGTCCCGGGTTCGATTTCCGGTTAATTGTTTTTTTTTTATTTATTTGTGGTTTCATTTTGGCGACACTGCACATTTCTGGATAATAACTAGTTCCTTTCAAATGTTAAGAACTTTGAAACAGTATTTCTTTACAATGCGTTGTAGTGAACATGCGGTCCACACTGTTTATGATCCGATTGGAGATAAACTAGAGTACGTTTCTAATTTCACGTATAGGCTCACCTCACTTGGTGGTGTCGCACTTTCCTGTGTTCAATTGCATGTATGACAACTATCATCCAGAAACGTGCACAGTGTCGCTAAAATGAAACCACAAATAAATAAAAAAAAATCAATTAACCGGAAATTGAACCCGAGACCTCTACGGCACAAGCTGTACACCATTCTCACTTGGCTACCAATCTTCTTGAGGATTCTTCCCTATTTCTAGAAGATATGTCCTCACATAGAAGATATGTAACTTTAATTGTTAATATCTTTAAAGTTTCTGAATAACTACACCTAATATTTTACGTAGAGCATCAGGAGTCTGTGTATTATCAATCTGCAAAAGGACATTAAAATCCGAGTCGACAAGTTGAGAGTCTTCCCTCGTAAGTTTAAGCCGCTGAATCAAGAATCCAAGGGTCCATCGAAGCTTGGGAGAGTGCTTCGATAGACGTTTGTTTGTCTGGTCTCATGGACGAGTTAACTTCAATGTTGATATACCCTGGGGCCCCTAATGATTACTATTACTATTGCTGTTACGACTATATATGTACCCATATATCTATATAAGTGCGGGTATTGCGACTAACTATTTCAAAATTGACGTTTTTAACCGACGCCTGATACTTACTTAAAAGATCGAGTTTTTAAATCAATTTTTCTTTTCAATTTTAATTTTGTAGGCGCGCCGCACGCAGAAGATTTATTGTATTTGTTCTGTGTAAGCTTGATGAAGAAAAAAAACTTTGATCCACCGGAAAAAGGAAGTGACACATATAACGTGATCGAATATTTGACTCAAATGTGGACTAACTTTGCGAAAACTGGGTATGTCTTTTCTCGGTAAAATAACTGGAAGTATAATTAAATTCTTTTAAGGGAGACTGTAAAAAATGTTGTTTTCAAAAGGTAATCTTCTATGTGCTATTTATTGATTATCTTTTTTTTCATTTCAAAGAAATCCAACGCCAGAAATCACGAAGACGATTACGACAAAGTGGAAACCGGTCGGACACTCGGATGTGTATAATTATTTGAACATCAGTACTACTATTCAAATGGAATCTTGTGCTAGGAAGACGCAGAGATTCTACTGGAATAACATAAAGAACAAATTATAACGTCGTTGTTAATATTCCATTATAAAATAAATCGTATAGAGATACTGTGACTGTTTTGAAAAATAGTGCGAATAAGCAACTTGCTTGATTAAATTATATACATATCACTTCCTATGCCTAAAAATTATAGATTAATTTTAATATGGTTTACGTGTGAATAAATGACATTCTTTAGAAGTACATAATTGCTGCACTTGATCTAAATTCGCATTTACAATATTTAAGAACCACTTCGTTGTGATATAAAATATCTAGCGATAATTTTACATTACAAAGCGGTAATAAATTCTATCATTCGAAACTCATTCAGCCTGGAAATGCTAGAAATCTAAAACGTCCTCTGCGGTGCTAACTTGAGCATTGCACAAAGTCGACTGCGGAAACTTTGACTACTTCCGAAAGGCCGCCGTACACGAGCCACATATACACGATCACGCATGCGCAGACCACTGTGGACGCATAATTCTCAATGCAATAAATTTCTCATTGTAATGCAAACGAATTCCATGTGAATATTCCATCAATCTTTCATTTAAGCGAATTCTAAATAAATGAGGCATTACATATCAACCGCGACACAACGAACAATTGTCGCTACATACGAATCCGCTTAGCCTTCGATGAAACAAACCTAACCTAACCTCGCCGGATAAACACGCGAGTGACGTTTGAGATTAGTCAACGCTGACTTGGCTTCGTTTCGTAGCGAGATTCTGTGTTTTGTCGCGAACTTCTTGTCGCGCTCTCACCTCTTGAATTATGGACAATTAAAATCTACCGTCAAAATTCATAGACATTCATCATTTTTGCAACAAATTTCAAGTACTCCGCGATAAACGTTGCGTGAAAAACGATTCGACAAAATTCCGGCCGGCTTCGATCCACGATTGCCGCTGTCTCCGGTCTTTCATCGATCACCATCGTCGAGGTAGATAAAGGTACGCCGACATCTTGTTGTTTCGTTAACAGTCGTATACACGACGATATATGCACGTTTTTGTATTCTTGTTCAATAAATTATTCAGGTTTCGGAGTTTTTTGATGCATAAGTTCACTATTTTAATATATTCTTGAGGTCCCGTGATATACAGAGTGGGCCGTTAGTAACGTAAAGCGTTGACCTTTCTCGGTATTGGTAAGCAGACAGAGAAGGAGATAAGTGTAATAGGTTGTTCATCTTGGAAATTGTTTATTGAGGCACGGTGAGGGTGGAGGGGGGCGATAAAATTATTTACATTCCTTTAAAAGGAAGAAACTGAAGGTCGATTTTCTTTTTCATGCTAAATTCGGTACCGCTGATCGTCTTTCCTGTAATACAATAAGCTGAATAATTTTCCTATTTTTATATATATATTTATATGTATAGAATGATAGATAAATGTTTAAAAATTGTTTTCGTTACTGCGGGCAATGAAAATATTATGCGATGAACATTTTATCGAATGTATATGATAAATGATATTTTTAAATTGTGTTATTACTTCGTTTTTATTTCCTTGCGGTAATATAGTTGACCTATATTACCGCAAGGAAAACGGTTAACGTTTTGATTCTGTGAACGTGGATTATTAAATGAATAATTGTTGTATTCATTGGAGTATGAATTCAGAAACGGTAGCCGGTTCACTATACGCGAAAGTTATTTTATCTAAAAATAGAAAATCTAAAATACTAAAGCAACTTATCCACATTTACGATTCCAATGTTCAAAATAATTTAATGAAATTCTATTTAAGTTATGAGTATCATAAATTTTGATATAGAAAAACTATCAAACTATGTCGGTCATTAGCATTAGTTACGTGGCGCAAAGCGGGCAATAAATTAATTGATGCACAAAATGCAACAATTTCTTGACAAAAAAATTGCATCGGCCTGCATGAGTCACCCGATGGATTTATACACGTTGGCGTGACGTAATTATTTTTGTATAGGCAATGCTAATCTATTCTGTATATACAATAAATTGACTCAGTGTGATCATAATCAGTCCGACGATAATATATGTATCGAAGTCCGTATTTAAACATTAAATTAATTGCGAATTTTCTTGGTCTAACTATCCTAAACAAGAACGTCATTGATTATATCGTATAAAGAGAATTTCTATCTCCTACCGAATTTTGATAAATCCGACACGAATAGGCGGACACCTCTTACTACACCTCATTTTTCGAACTTTCTTCTTACCGACAAAGAAAGCAGTGTACGGCCGAAATGGGAAAATGAAAGATAATGATCATTTACAGACGAGAACGGAAACCTTTTGTTTCCTTATCGTTAGTTAATTATCGAAACTCCATTTAACAGACACCTAGGCAATGTCCAAAGGTAACAAAGTTTGTTGCGCGGACCTAACAGCGTGAAGAGAAAATAAGGAACAAAGAGACAATGACAGGTGCCGCAGAATACGCAATAATCACGCAAACAGATCTCACTAATTAATATTCGAGAATCACCACATTACAGACGTGCAGATTAAATTTGATAATTAAACCTGATACGCGGAAAGCGGTATCGAATAACATCGATTATAAATGAAAATAAAGTAACTGATTCCCCGACAAATGGTACATAATTTCTAAGAAATTAATTAAGAACCAATAACGCAAATGATGAATTCCAAATAAATAAATTTAGCAATGAAAGAAAAGTCTTTAGGTAAATACAGAATGGATCAGCGTTTAAATCATTCGTTTCATTTTCATAGAACATTTCCCACTGTTTTCGTAGTAATAATAGAAACAATTTTTCAACAGCGTCTCGATTCAGATCTGTCCGCCGATAATGGCGATGCAGATGCCTTATCTGGAAGCCATTCAAATGGTACCTGGCGACACACCTGGTGAAAAATTCAAGTGGCTGGCCAATCTAATAAAAGAACGACTATCAGAATGCAACAGTCTCGAAGATGTGGTCGAATCCGAAAAAATCCCAAGACCCCTCGCACCACTGGTACAAGTGCAAGCCGCCGTGATGCTCAACAAAAAGAATCACGAAGATCAGAGCGCCTACGGAGCAATAGCAGAAGCCCTAAAATCCAAAGACGAGTTAATAATAAACAGAGCCCTACAAGCAGGCAGCTTCTTCGACGGAAGTAATAAAATCATCACCAACGTTCAGTACTTCCTCGACAATCTTTTCCCACACGTTTCCCTTAACACGAGGACGCGAATAATAAAAAATTTGGCCACGCATCTAGCTTCAAAGAATTCCGCCCTTGCTGAAGAATTCTTCGCAGCTGTTGCCTCGTACTATGGCCTGGAACAAGCATTGCCGCTGTTAATAGCGTGCAGCGAATCGTTCATGTACAATACCATCGTCGAGAAGCGGATCGTTCTAAGTCGAAAGTTCGTCAAACAGATCTTCCGTAAGAATCCGGACTTTGTCGTCCGTTACCTGAGGCTGAGCAAGCCTAACACCGATCCCAACGCGAGAAACCTTCATCCAGTGAATATCTACGATGTCGGTGACTTTCTGGCAGCACTGATCAAGAAAAGGCTCGACTCCTTCGTGGAGCTGTACGAGATGCATCAGACATTGCCGCCAACTCTGACCCTGAGCAACAGGTGCGCCGAGGCGTTTTTGAAAAACGGCAAGGAGCACCTGCAACGAAATCCAAGGCTCTACATAAAGATACTCCCGTTAAGAATGATCAGTAACAATCGTATAGAAGCTATATACCCTAAATTGTTCCCGGACAGCATCAAAGAGTTCAAGACCGATCAAATGTTGGAGTACCTGCAATACTATCCGCAGGACAAGAAAGTCGATCTATTCTTAAAGTCTTACCAACGGAATTATGGTAAAAGTATCTTGAACGATTCCAATAAAATTACTGTCAACCTGATGAGGATGTTGCCCCCCGATGAACGTGTCAGACAAGCGAGAATTAGATTGGAGAATGAGCGTAACTGGTTCAAAGGAATGGACTATACTACCTGCTGGACGTGCTATTTGCCTATCGAAGAATCGATACCAGAGTTCATGGATGAAATAGCCAGGACATCGGAGATGGAGGTCAGAGCGGCGATAGCCTGCAAAATGATATACTCGTGCAAAGTGACCAACGACGACCAGGCTTTGCTAGAGACTCTAACGTATCTGAGAAATCGGCACAAAAACGAGCAAGCCTGGTTCCTGATGAAAGTCTTCAAGGCTCTGTTACAACTGTACGATCTTCCTCAAATGGGCGAGGCTTATTGGTCGATTCTGATGGACATGATCGTACGTGCCCACGTTAAAAAGGATCTGCTGCCGGGCAATCCCACCAGCGCAAGCATCGTAGAGGCAGCTATTCACTACAAGCTGACACAGAATCAAACGATCGATAATCTGATCGATATGCTCGTTGACCTAAAGAGCATGCGGTGCTCGGGATTTTGGAATATACTGACAAAGTATCCAGAGTACGAGAGAACGTGCCTGGAGGCTAGTGTTAAAGTAGTCGCGGAGAAATACAACTCCGACAAGACACCATGGAAGGAGGACAAGGTTGGGATCCTGAGCGATCTATGCTCGTCGATCTATCATTTCAACACCATGCACGTGAGCAAAACGAGTCGAATAGAACGGATGTCGATTAAGAATTACCCATGGCTGGTTCAAGCAGTGGAGGCGATTCTGTTCACCATTGATCAGAGTAATATTTACATGGTCGAGAATCTGCAGAACTTGTTGAAGACCCACGAGAAAGATCTGCACGAGCGTTTCTGGCCAAAAGGGGAGAAGATCGCCGAAGTTGAGGGCGACGAGGCTTACAAATTATTAAGGAGAAACCCCCAGGACATTCTGGCCCATTGGAAAGAATACTTGAAGAGCTGCAAGGATAATTGGCACAAGGGTCACACGAAACGATTCGTCAAGGCTACGAGATGGTACAAGGACATCCCACTTAAGTTCGCCGAGCAGTGCCTTCAGGATTTAACGCAGATGAAAGAAGAGGTCTGTCTAAATATCTTGGCCATTCTCGTTCACGGAGAGACGTTCGCGAGAATCATCGAGCCACTGATTCCGACGAATAAAACTATAGATATTCATCACGATGAAGCGAAGACCAACTATGCTTTGGTCTCACATGTTATCTATGGCACGGTTCTTGCAAACCCACCTGTTCCCTTGTCGGTGTTGGGCAGGCTATGCGATGGTGACTACTTGTCAGCGGCCCTGGCTGGACTAACTAGCGTTTGCAGAAGAACAAACGTGATCGACGTGTTTTCGTTCGCCAGGGTCTTAGCTAGTCAACGGGTATCCGTTCGAAAACACGGGATAAGATTGATGAGCATCGTGGCACCTCGAGATCAACTGGTGGAATTCCTATGCGCCCAATGGAAGTCCGAGGAAAACCACTCTATTCGAGAGATTATATTCTTCATGGCCAAACAGTTGTTCCAAAACGAGCCAGTGCCTTCCACTTGGTCTCTCCTCGTTAATATAATCTCCACCCTGACGCCAAAGGACGAGGTCGCGTTTTCAAAGTCTCTGGTACTGATAAGCGCGGTCCCCGACGAATACGTGGTCGATTTTGTCAAACTGACGCTGACCATGATTGACAAATTCGAGGCAGCTGGTATGTCCGAACGTAACATCACGTCGTACACCAGCAGTTTATTGAGCAACATAAACGCGGCCATTTGCAATCTTCTGCCCGGTGACTTTATTAAGGAGCTCATACGGAGATTCTTGTTCCATCACGATCTGAGTGTCTCCCGTTGCGGCGGCATGTTCGTTTTGACAGCGCTGTTGCACCCGGCCAAAGACAAATTCGACGATCGAATGAAGATCTTTCACAGCGTGTTCACGGACGTGGTGAAGGCCGGCTGGAATGTGCCGCATCCGAAGAATCCACGGTTCTACACAGTGAACAACGCTGTACACCGTTTCATCGACGTCGTTATGCATACGTTCTTTTTCTTAGATATGGAGCCACGATTAGTAGACGGGATTTTCAATACGTTCTCGTCCGTTCTCCAACCACAAATGGACGCCACGTCGTACTTACTGCTCGTATACACCAGGGAACAAGTGTCCGTCAAGACACCGCAGGAGTTTGGAACGAAGTTGGGCCGAAGGATGCCGGAATTGGTTAACATCTTTTCACCCTTGTTTATCTTCTTCATGACCGATACCTTGCAGTATATGCTCGGCTTGAACACGTTTAAAGATTACAATAAGAACGAGGCGATATTGGGCGTAATAGAGGGGCTGATAGAGGTTGCATCAATGGAAGCAACGTTGATGGCGGTGAAACTGTTAACACCAATCAAGTCTAAAGAATGCACGGAGAGATACGATAGACTGATGGCGAAATTGTCGGAATGCAATAATCTTGTTATCAAGAGCATCGTCTGTGATATAATTAATAAAACCAGCTTCAAGGATTAGGCGAACGACGCGAGGAATCTTATCGGATAATTCAGTAATTGATATTGGCTATTGATTGGCCCGCAAATTATCGGCGAGATCGATTATCCCCACGTGTAGGAGTTGACGTTGGATTAATATTATTCATTGGATAATCCGTTAATCGGATCGTTCTTCTACGATGGAAAACTATTTCGGGTGGATGCTATGAAAATTCGGCGAAGATTGAAGTAATTGCGTTTCTTTCGTATTGTATATTGAGAATGTAATTGAAATACAGAAGTGTATTAAAACGCTGAAAATATTTGAATAAATTAATTGGTCGATTGAAATATCAGGAATGCAGCTAACGAATTAACCCATCTTCGCTGGTTAACTGATCGAGTAGATATTTGATGGGGCGGAGCGGTTACAAATAAGACTTTACTGTTGCATCAATGGTCGATCGATTGCTTATGAATTCATACATTGCCGATATGTTGTACGTGTCAGAGAGTAATATCGCGCACAGTTCCAGAGTTTTGATTAATCGTGGAAGTGATGAGATTTATTTTATTATCAGACGTATTTTTATATCGTCCGTGGTGCACGCGAATATATTTGCAACGTGAGAGCCGGCTGTTGTGATACGAAATGCTATGTGCATTTAATTTGTACATTGTATATTATGTATGCATTCGATGGCATATAATAAAGTGTTGTGCAATGAAATCGTTTTGTCTTACTTATTTTGCCCCGTTTTTTCTGAACGAAAATTCCATTGAAGAACAAGAGACTTAGTCAAATTACTTACACGAGACGTCGAAACCGGTGATGAAGTTTGGACAAGGTGCATACGCTGTGGTACCAGCTGGGGTGTCCGGCCAGCAGGACCATCCGTCGAATGTCATTCGACAGAATGGCTCTGAAAATGAAAAGAAAAATGGTTGGGACGTTCCATGAATCGATGTTTCTGATTTTCAATCGAATGTAACGATTTCGTAATTCATTAAACCACTGCGGTCTCGTATAACTTAGAAAGTGCGTAATACTTTAACAACGGAAGAGTGCGACGTGTTAAACAGAGAAACTAGGAAAAAATTGCTTCGAGGCACGTGAGGTCACCAGTGCACTTAATTAACAGGAGCAAAGCTAAAAGGATTAATCTCCTCGGAGGAAAGGTTTTCCGGAATTCAGGACACATCCAGTCCCATAATTAGTATTCACTGTTAATTTAATGGAAGCCACTTTGGTTCCACCTTGCGTTCGCGAAATACAATAAAGGCGAGTCAGTGGTAGAAAGAAAATTACAGACTTTCGTTTCGACCTTATTCACGAATCCTCGCGTTGGTGTGATTCCCTCTCAGTTCGTTTCACGTAAAAGTAAATCTCGTTGACGGCGGCTGTCGTTCTAACCCATTCCTTTCTGCTCTCTTTCCGCGACGGAATACCAACCATAGCTAATTAAAACAGCGGTATCCGGCAATATTGTCGCGGAAATGACTGTGCCAGATACTCTCCAATCCCGTTCGAGATAGTCAACTTAATTCGCGTCGGAATAAACGTCGCTCCTCGAGACAAACTGAACGAATCTTCTTACGCGCTTGTGGCCGAAGTTGAAAATTTACCTCGCGATATTTATGCACGCGTAATCAAGGTATTTTCAGGACGCGGAAGATCTCGGAGGCTGGACCGAAGAAAAATTATTTTCTAATCTATGCACATCTGAAGAAATTGTGGAATTATTTTGACAATAAATATTCGGCACTTTTTCAGGAAAATTTCACTCTACAAAGCGTCATTATTACTGTTATAAATATGGTGCTTTGCATATAGTATAGACCTGTGCAACCTTTAATGCGCGCGCAGTGAAATGCACGTGTACTTCCAATTAAATATGCGTGAAATGGAAATTTTTATTGTAAAGGCTACAGGCTGAAACTATTTGGGGCAGCCGTTACAATGTGGCATTTCAAAGAACTTGATAGCGACTTCTTTACAATAATAACGAGCCACCAATTGGGCATTGCTAATCACGCATTACTTTTCTTCCAAAGGACATTCTTCTAATCGGTATAGTAAATCAAACAAGTATCTATTTAGGAAAAAACTAACGACGAATTTACGAGCTGGGAAATATTTGGTCAGTAACACCAAAGAAATTACTTTGTACTTGAATAAATTTTCATAAGCTTTGCGGAATGTGCTTTAATTGAAAATTAAGGCGACGAAGGATTATCCTACAGGGAAACAAGCGAATCATTTTACGAGATTCAATTCATTCTCACCCGAACCGAATAAAATACGTTCGAATGAAAAACACAAACGATACCAAAAGACCATTGATATAAAAGAATACGTTATCTTCCAACAGTAAAAAAAATAACGAACATCTATGTATTACAATGAAACAGTAAAAGAACCGATAATAAAACCAGTGAATGCGTTCAAACCTGGGACAATTCTAGGATAATTAATCAGGGCTCTAGATGAATGTATCCCAGAAAAATTCGGTGCAAATAAAATCAAGAGTTACCATTAATACGCATTTTTACCGCCACTTAAATTTCTCTATCGCGCGTTCGTCGTTGCATGCCTTTCGCGCTTATCGCATGGGGTAACACATAATTATGGAGCTGGGCTCGATGTACGCTGGTTCGCATATCCTTGATTAATGGAAACATCGCGTCGTCCATGGTAATTGTAACTCATACCGTACACGCATGCGTATTTCGGGCGTATTATGGGAGACATTGCTAGACGAAGTTCGTGATCAGGGTGACCAGGAAACGGACGATTTTCCACGACGTGACGTAGTTCCGTATGCGGAAATAAAGAGTGACACGAGCCTTCGCGCACCGGGAAATTTCATTAAATCGCGTGGACACACTGTTCGTTGAGCTCCTATCGACAAATTGCTCAAGAAACAGACGAACGATCGTGTAATGAATTCTGTTTTTTGCTTAGAAACTTTCGTAAGGCCTCGGTAATTCGAATATTTTATTGTTATTTTTGCTGACATACTAAGACTGTGGACAGGATTATCGAGACGAATTACTATTGATTAGTTCGACGAATCGTAATTTCCCTTGCAAATTGACTCCTTTCTAATGCAAGAATCGTTAGCAACCGATGCAATTGATTTACAAATAATCAAGTGCAATTCATATTCTTTGCTAGTGCAGTCTCAATGATGAAAACACTTGACACGATATCGGCACAGAAAAGGCAGCTGCGATACGCCCACGGTACGACTGTAAAAATAATAAAATAAAAGTGCTTAAACTAATCGTGGATTTCGATTGGCAATAGATATATTCTATCGTTGGAGCAATAAAACTATGTATTCCGTGATTCGGAATCTCACGAGTGCACGCATGTGTGACGCGATTTTGGAAGAACCGAGTTTCGTAATTCGCTAACAACTCTTTTCGTATACTTTCTTTTTACCCCTCTTTCTATCTCCCTATTTGGCGCGATTCCTGGCGGAAAGCATTAGTTCGCAAGTAATTTTGCGCGCAATCGAATCTCGATAACGCGGAAGCTCGTTCTATGCTCTTTCTGTCGGTGAGTCTCGCGAATGGTACGAAACTTAATAACTTCAATTGTGTAAGAGGAACGAAGAGTTGTAGAAACGAAAGGCGTGCGTTTCGTTGTTTATTTTTATTCTATTTTCTCACTACGGGGCATAAAGTGAACAACTACATTTGGCGAACGATTCCGTAATCGAATCAGTCTTCGTTCTCCTCTTTCGCTCGCTTGTTTTTTTAGGTCGAATTGAAATTAAATCGGCGGATGGATTACTCTTGGCCGGGGATAATTTAGCGGAGCAGCGAAACGAGGAACAGAGATTAATAATTCGAGATTAATTTAAGGAGGCAATATCTTACTAGATATTAGGATATTTCGGATATCATTAGAAGACTCCTTTTATTAATACCACAACCCTGCCGCCATTCTTTAATGAAATGCACGTAGTGAAATTATTTCGATCGGAAATTATTCCTGCAATTACGATTTTCTATAATGGTACAATAGATTTTTAATTTAAACTAAGACACGTGTCTAAATAATACAATATAATAAAATTCATAAAGTTATAAAACTGTCTTGATAACTTCGTAGCGTAACTCGAACGTTAGCATTCACTACATTCATTTTATGGCGTCACTTATGGTTTTCAAACGGCTGGTACATGTACGAGTTTATTATCAATTCAGCACTTAATCTACACTTACAATTATTAAGTTGCTAATACATATTCATTGTATTTCACAATAACCTTGACGCTCAATTTTCATTACTGCAAAGTTTTGCACGCGATGCACAATTGTACGGCAAGCAGTGATTATAATTTTTTTTTAGCATTTTAGTGTAATACGATGTTTGCGGTGCAAAATGTTCTGAGCCAATGTGTAACCACAAAGTTCATTGTGATTCGCCATGCTAATTATATTTCATCGGTTAACTGTGTTATCCGTGCATTTTGATCGCCATAACTGTGTTACGTGCGTACCATCCAACTACACAAATGTTAGTAATATTCGAACAACATTGTTTCCTACAACAATTATCTATCCTAACGGGTATTCTTTGCATCGACAAATGCAAATATACATGCGTGCATCTATTTAGAATTTCAATATCGGCGTCAGAGCATAGATAAACGGTTCAAATAGCATCGGCCGATATCATGCAGCTTGAAAGATTGATTGTTTAACTCCACCCATTTATCGCACTTTATTCATTACGAGAATACTTCACCGTCACTACGTGTACCAACCGCGAACGATTCCAGCAACAGACATCGGCTTCTGCTTTTCATTTTCGAGAGGATGTCCGTGGACCCTGCTGAATAAAGCATAGAGCCCGCGATGTCAACAAGGACCCAGAGTATTAGAACGTTTTTTTCCAAATTTGATCGCGTATTCAGGGAATAGTGATTTAGAAAGTATGGACGGAAGCAATGATTTAGATGGAGGACGTCGAATTTCTAACATACCCAAGTTTTTTTCTAATTTTCACAAGTTCAATCGACTATAACGGACGGATCATAAGACATTACGATGCAATCAATATTTCATCAAAATCAAAAATATAATAATGAATGAAACTTTTCTAGTACCCAACATTTATGCGGTGTTTAACAGGTAAACTGTATTAGACACCATTTTAATTGAGCGTGTCACCTGTTGCCTTTACAAATACTGGCAAAATGAATTTATGCTGACGGTCCTTCGGAATTTGACATTTTCGTGTACTTTTACAAATACGTTAAATCCTATCATAATGTGGCGACGCTTACGATAAAAAAATAGAATACCATGGGAATTAGTGTCAAATATGTCTAAACATTGCACCGAAGAAGTCCTTACTGATACGACCACATTAATTATTCATTTGTACACTTTAACGATAACTGTGTAATATGTTTAAATATATATATATATGTATATACATATATATCAGGCATGCCAGCCAAAGCGGCCACCTGAATATTTTCTTCGCTTTTTATTATATAAAAAATATTTGTGGCACGATGCCAATGGATTCCGAAGAGGAATGATCTCGAAGAGGAATATTTTAACAGTGATGGACGTCACTCACGTGTAATTATTTTGAACTAAAAAACAAAGTACAAGGCTCGCTTGTTAGTTATATAGTAGTGCAACGCCTGTCTCATAATGCAGTGTAAAATGTATAATTGAATCATCTGTTTACCGCATAAAAAAGAAATGAGTCGATATCCGCCATTTAATCGAAGTTTGGTAGTTCAAGAATGACAGTCCAGCGTCGATCGTTGACGAATGACAAGAACCCTTAGGTGCTGCACCGTCAGCCTTCTACGCGAGTGTCTCACGGTTTAATCGAAAGTTTGGTCAGCGATCCGAGAGAACAAGACACGATCCTCGATCCAAGACTGTCGGCGCGAGGTGTCAAATTATTTGCGAGAGTGAATTTTGGATTACGAACAATCGGAAAATTATTTTACTTTGAAGGAAGTGCGCAGTAAGTTTCTGCGAACGATAATTGTTCTCAATGTTTCGTCGCGACGTACACGGCCTCCAGTAGAGCATTCGCGCGACGTTTGAGCACAATTATTGAAGAGTAATACATATGTAAATAATCTTCACAGGTAGAAAGAGAAGACAGGGGGACAAGGGAAAAAGAAACATGGGAAACATAAGAATACTACTTTGCCTAATACTGGCTGCCACGATAAATGTAAATGAAGGCTACAGAATTTTGTGCATTTTCCCGTTCAATGGGAGGAGCCATTTCGCAATGTTCGGTGTCATCTGCAAAGAACTAGCAAAGAAGGGTCATCAAATCGACGTGATCAGCTATTTTCCAACAAAGGAACCGATCGCCAATTACACGGACATCATCGATTTAAAAGCAAGCGGGAGAGGCCCGTCGGTTGATATTCCCCTTGAACTTGCGCTGGCAGTGGGGCATAGCGGTACATATTACATCGCGACGGATTATGGTGGTTATTTGTGTCACTTAATGGGCACAGAGAGTATGCAAAAGTTCATAAAGAATCCTCCAAACGATCCACCGTATGATCTCGTGATCACAGAGGTGAATACGCCATACGTTACAATCCGCATCCGTTCTTGAAATTGTGGGTGTTCCATATAAAACAGGCGACAATATTATAGGATCGTTAAATGTTCGAACAATGGCCTGTCTCTAAGCAGCACTAACTTCGTGAAGAACAATCGTACAGGAGTCTAGCAATAGAGCGAAACTCTCACTTTTATAACCCTCCCCTGTCCTACCCCAATCGAATTTCCTTATAGACCCTTTCATATTAGAACACGGAGCGGAAACGTTCTTTCCTTCGCCGAAAACGTTTCGAGAACAAACGTGTCTGCAGAGTTTAACCAATCATTCACGCGACCCAAATCACTGCCGACCCGGAGATTTGAACCAATTATTTCGTATCTTCCAGCATTTTGGATCGCCGTGCTACATAGGATTTGGTGAACTGCTAAATGTGCCAGTGGTCGTCGTTGTAACAACCTTGGAAATGCCACACGTAACCGACTTCATTGGAAATCCACAGAATTACGCTTTCTTTCCCGGATATTTCACGAACAAGCCCGTGGTCGATACATTCCTCGACCGTCTATGGAACTTCTGGGAAAATTACAAGGAAATGCTAAAATTCCATTATCACACGTCCGACCAGACTGACATGATGAAGAAATATCTGGGTTTACCTAACATACGCGACGTCCGAGAATTAGAAAGGAAAGTGGCGCTGGCCATAGTGAATTCGCATCACAGCTTATTCGGAATTAGGCATACGACACCGGCGTTAATCGAAGCGGCGGGGCTACATCTACATACGGATGTGCCGAAATTGAGCCCGGTAAATTGTTCGAAATTCTTCTAAATATAGTAAAATACATGTTCGATGATTCGGTCATTGATAAGCATTCCCCGGTCGAGTTTGTGAAACGAATTGTGCCCGACATCTTATTATATTCGAATTCAGGAAGTCCAGAATTGGCTGGATTCGGCGAACCATGGATTGGTATATTTCTCCCTTGGCAGCTTGTTGCAAGTCGAATCGGTCCCGGAAAAAGCTCTGCTGTCTTTATACGCGTCGTTCGCAAAAATTGCACCGCTGAAGGTTTTAATGAAAAGCGCCAACGCCACGAAGTTACCACCAGGACTTCCCAGTAACACAATCACGTCGCCTTGGGTTGCCCAAGTTGCAGTATTAAGTATGGGTGACACTTATATCTTTCATATTTTTCTTTCGCTCTTTTATGTTCTATCTAGTTTCCATCTCGCTTATCAATTTTTCTGGATCGGAGGCAGCTAACTAAATATCTCGCAAATATCGTGTTTCTAATGTAACTGAGAAAGTATTAACGTGCCGTGGAGGGTACGAACGGTCCACTCAATATTTTAGGCGCACCTCACGAGTCGTGTCCGACTGCGCTGAACAATTATCCGTTTACTTTGCACTGTTCGCAGAACATAAAAATACCCGGGCATTCATAACACACGGAGGGCTCATGGGAACCCAGGAAGCTGTCTATTACGGGGTTCCTATGATAGGAATACCGATATTCATAGATCAAATAAAAAACGTCAATATCCTGAAGCACAAGAATATGGCCCGTGTAATCCAAGTGGACGATATCACCGAAAATTCCATGGATGCTGCGTTAAATGCAGTTCTGCACGATCCCATATACAGGTAGGATTTCCTTCCGCAAAATTCCGCAAAATGAGCCCCTTCGTATGCGAAACCAAATTTATTCCAACAATGCAATGTTACGAAGAACTGTTAAAATGTCATACAGTTGCGGACGTAATTCATAAATCAGAAACAACAAATAATAATCATTTCTTTTTCAGAGAATCTGCGAGAAGAACCTCGGAATTGTTTAGGGACCGTCCATTAAGTGTAATAGACACAGTTACATACTGGACGGAATACGTAATTAGAAATGGACCAGATAGTTTGAGATCCCCTGTCATCGATTTACCTTGGTGGAAACGAAACCTAATCGACGTTTTCGCCTTCCTAGTCTTCTGTTTAGTGGTCGTGATGTATCTCTTTGCGATTCTTTTAAGAATTACGTTAAGGCACATTCGTAAAGGTAACGTTCGAACGAAACAAAAGGCGAAGTAAAAATCAGGATAAGAAATATCTCTAAAACATTTTTAAATAGTGACGCTTTGAGAGAATTGTGTTTCCGATATTGGAATTTCTTTGCTTCGGACAAAAAAGGATCCCAAAGATCCTTCTTGTCCATCTTTTCTTTTATTTTTTTTGATATCAAAAAGATGAGGAATATTTCACTTTAGAGGGAACTAACTTCCGTTTATTATTTTTTATTGTCTTTTCGTTGCTGCGATACATTATAAATGTATTACTTATTTCTTAAATGAACACTTGAATGAGTGTTAATATTAACACTCACAATATTAACACACAACAATATTAAATGAGTAACATTGTGTAATATTTTATGAATTATTGTAAGGTGAAAATAAACTAATTGGTTTAGAGTAAGATTTGCTTTCATTTCAATGCGTGTTAAAATAATATAGAATTAACTCTGTTTTCTCAAACCAGTATGTACATTTCGAATTATACCTTTTCTTATTGCAATTTGAAACATTATTAATCTGCAATAAATATACCAGTGCTTTTATAAGTTGATTTATTATTACTGCTGAGCGAATTTAACCTGATAATATTTAATAGCAAACTGTATAAATAGTACAAATCTGTGCATACATGTAGAATATGAAAGCACTCGAGAATAATGGTTAGACACATTCCTATTTGCACACTTTTTAAATGACAATGGCAACGACGTCAACTTTTGTCACGGATAATGGTGTTTTCCTAGCAAGAAACCCAAGACTGTTAAAACTCTTCTTTCGCAGATTATACTAAAAAAGTTTCAGGTATAAAAATTCATAGCGAACTGATTATACTTTAATTAGCAAACAAAAATTGGAAATACCAATCGTCTTTATTATCATTCTCACAAGTTCACTGGCTTAATCCGTACACATCGCTACATGCAACTCGATTAACGAAACAACGAAAGTTCTTGTTTAATCGTATTCAATTTTCTGAAACATCTGACAAGTTCTCGAGGAGTTTAGAAAGTTTCCAGGTCAGTCAACGAGGCTAAAACTTTACATTAACATTTAAGACAGGAAAAGGAATATCGACTTCTTTATCGTCGAATATTTGAGAATGAAACTTGATTGAAGAACAACCTTGCTGCCGTTTTGATTAAGATTGAGAATAAGAGGACAAGAATATTAGGTTAATAGACAAATTATGTTTGCATGGATATACTAAAAATTGTTTCATTTCATATCGTTTTCAAGGAAGCGTTTATTGTATACAGAAGATTCTACCACGGTGTTCCTATGATATTAATACCTGTGTTCGCCGGTGAAACGAGAAATGTTAATATCGTGATTCACAAGAGTCTAGGAATTTCGATGCGCTCATAAGACATCAATGAACATTCCGCGGACGCTACACTAGATGGACCTTTGCATGATCATAAATATATGCAACGGCAATTAAGTTTCTATAACAATGATTAGCGTCACAACGTAATCATTTGGATCACCAATAACGAGATAATTAAATAGCAATTACTCAATCACCCCGTTGTCGATTAACATCGCGACGAATATACGTACGTACGTATGTATAGGTACACTGCGTGTACATTTAATTGTACATTAAATTGGCCAATGACGCGGCGGCTTATTCCTCACCATGGAAAAGTGCTACACAACATTCACAGATAATTTGATTACAAACTTTGTAGCCCCTTCTGACATCATTAAGGTATCAAACCATTCGGTGACATTGCGTTAATATCGTTCGTTACTTTGCCCCGAAAAATTTTCTGTGCAACGACGCTTGGAAAGAAGATTTATGTTGCGAGATGGAAATATATAATTGCGTCACTGGTCCCCGGAGCTTTCGCGACACTTAAAAATGCTCAAATCATTCTCAATTCATTCACAAATCCAGTCGCGTTTTCGTACATTTGAACGATCCGGTGTCGGTTCGTGCGAGCAATTAACCACGGTTCGCACAACAAATTTACCGAAGCCCTATCGAAGCCTTTAATTGCCAATCGAAATACGATTGGCCTACATCGATTCATTCGCGATTTAGCCGAATGGCTCGTTGAATCCCCCTACGCCTACAAATTAATGCATCATTCGCGAATTATGCCGTGACATAACGGTGCAAGAGAACAGCCTGCCTCATCGCTCAGGCTCAGGTTCAAGTTCGGTCGAGCACTATCTACTGCTCTCCGATTTCGGACGAGGCCGACTGTCGAAACAGTGCATTTGCAATTCCGCGTTTCATGCCAGTCACGCGATATAGGGAACCAGAAACAACGAACCTAAACGCGTGCGACCATTCCACGTCAAATACTCGTCAACGTCGACAAGCACGTCCACAGGATCTTTCCATTCGCAAAAGTGCATCGGGTGTTCGTCGCGTCCCGATCGATTGGCTCGAGGAAACCGCTGACGGTGGTCGATAAGGTTTATCGTTAAACTACTGTGCGTTCCCTCTGACATTGAAAGATCACGAGGACCGAAAGAAAAATATCTGCTACTCATCCTGATAGCTATTCGTGATAGATATCGTTCTCCCCGATCGTGACACTAGACTCGGCTACTGGAAGGTCAAAGTTATCTAGCATGCTCTACGCGTGATCGAGCTCAGTTAACCGCCGTGGTTTGCGACCGTGATATGACCCAAAGTTTGCCGCGAACCATCGATCTCGTAGGCAATATAGAGGCGTGTTGTAGATTCAAAGAGATATTCCGGGTAACGGCTTCGAGACGCGCGGACGGCGACCAAAATTCCTCGATTAACTGGACTCCATTCGAACCGAAGACCGGAGAAAACTTGGTGATAACAATCCTGGACAAAAAACTGTGGAGACCGCAAGGTAGTCGAGCAGAAATTTCTACAACGAACGTATAGAATGCGTTTACAATTATAATTCGCCGATCGACGAGAAGAAGAAATTTACTTTGAGAATCGAACTGAAGTGAATGAACAATGAAGCTGTTATCGGTCATTATTCTGTGCGCAACATTATCGATATGCCATGGGTCCCGGATACTGGGAATATTCCCCTTTCACGGGAAGAGCCATTTCATGATGTTCGAGCATTTAATGAAGGCACTGGCTAGAAAGGGCCACCAGGTCGACGTGGTCAGCACATTTCCATTGAAGAAACCGTATCCGAATTACGACGACCGGATCGTTTTAAAAGCACCGAGGGATTTCATGAACAATATGACTTACGAGGAAATGTTTACAATGATCAGATCGTCGCCACCCTATGCCGTGGCCTCGTTGGCTGGGTACGAAATTTGCGAGCACCTTAACAATCCAAAGCTTCAGGAACTCATGCGTAATCCACCCCAGGATCCACCTTACGACGCGGTTATTATGGAGGTACGTATTATACTATGTATGTACGGGGGATGTATTGTATTCATTTTCGTCGAGCAAAAGTTGCACGGTTATTACCGAAACGTTTGTTGCGACGGAACGTGTCAGAAACGAAAATTCAAAGCGAAGAGAAGGAAATGTCGAATTTACATGTTGAAATATAGCGCACCAATGTTGGCACCTGACCCGCGAGAACGAATTTTATTAATAAAATTGACGCGCAGTTTGCACACATGGGAAAAGTAATTTCGATTATTGTTGTAGTAAATCGAAATCCTCGTTCGAATTAACACCGCGAATAATCATCGAGGAAACAGAATTTACTCGAACTCGTATTACTTGTCATTGTGCCACAGCTTTACTTTAATTAGTATTTAGGCACGATATTTCATAGACATTCAGTAATTGTATAACATTTTATAGAAGTGGAGTTCTCGCGATTAAAAGTCTCGAGATCGTTGTTTCACGGGCAATCGCGAAACAAAGTTATCGAACATCGCTTGCTGTAGCAGAATGATAAAAATTAATACCTTTTAAAGCGAAACCAAAAATGAATTACGTGTCGTAAGCTACACGTGGAATTTATATGAGTACAATTACACTTTGGTATACTGTTTTCACCAACTGTTTACCTCGTCCGCCGAATCGCGTATAAAGCTCATTTGCTAACACTTTTTCAAGCGAGAGCAACCAAAAATTTAGGAGGAATTACGATAGAAGAAAAGGAACGACGCTAAATTCAGAATCATTGCGAAAGCAGAAAATTAATCAAGGATAGTGTCAAGAGGTCAACGTATGAATGGAGACATTACTTTAACTCGTCACTGATAATTGTATGAAACTATGGCCTGCACGTTATGGATTTCACCTTGAAATCCTAGCAACGGCAGCGGAAATTTTTAGAATGTATTGAAAACTATTTTACTAGATCCATCTACTAAGATGGAAACAGAAAAGGTGAATCTTAGGCGAGGTAAAAGAAAGAAAGGAAAAAGCAAAATTAATAAAAAAAAAAGTACTTTTAGCATTACGTGCGTTTTTTTGGTACAATTCAATTCTACTCAGAAGATTTCGTTTATCCGCGCCCTGTATTGTGAAAAAGTAACAAGTCACGGGCTGTCACCATGTTCATGGGAAAAAAAATGTAAAGAATCGTATTATTTTTATACGGATTGTTCTTCTTCGCTGTTAACGATTCGTGTCATAACAGTTTAAAGAAGAAACTACACGATAATGGCCGATCCACAATAATTTCTATTACACAACTGTTAGCAGTTTGTTTCATTGTATGGACGAAAATACAAAATCATTGCCACGAATCCCGAAAGAACGGAAGTATGTGTCTATCTGGCAACAATGACACACAAATAGTTAATACACGACGGTTTATGCTCTGTCATTTCTAGATAAATGATTATCCAAGAAACTTCAGTTAAAAGCTGTTGAGAAACAACGTGATAGAGAGTACGTGTGAACATCGACGCAGATATCGCTTTTGCCTTCTGTGATACATTACGGAATTTTATTTTTTTCCGATCGAATGTGTGTAGTCATTCCTAATCGTATCCGTAGCACGTACGAAACAGAACGATAAACGGTTTAAGGGCAACGAAAAAATGAACAACGGTATATCACTATACGTTATCGCCAATTATTGTTCACGAGAGAAAAGCTCCTCGAGTACTTGAATTGATGGGAAGAAGTACATACCAAAATATAGAAATAAAAGCTTTGCTAATTATGAATTTGAATAGCTTCGTCGAGCCCAACGACAGTTTTGTAAGACACAGATATTTAAAGAATATATAAAATTCGTCAACGGTTATAGGAATATCTATTTCTAAGCCAATACAATGGAATGGTTATAATCAGTCCGCTCTAGACGATCGTTTCCCAAAGAGGGCCTCGTCGTTGCATTCTTGCCCGTCAAGAAAGCGCGCCCCCGGTCCCACGACGCAGTACCTTCAAGGGTCTGGTTTACGACCCCCAAATGTTTACGGGCCCCGCTCGCCTATCGGCCTCGGAGCGACATTTTCCAGATGAATATGCGAGGCGCTCCAAAGCCTCGGGTTTTCTTACATTCGGCCATCCTGACTATAAGCCTGTCCTCAGGCTTGCTGTACGTGTAAGGAAGGAAGAACAGAAAACGTCATTAGTTTTGCTCTACGATAGAATTTCATTTTTCGGTCAGTACTTAGCTTTTTTTTCGTTTCTTTTTTTTGTTCAGCGGCCTAGGGTTTATAGCATCGTCGCAGCGTGATTTCCTTTAGCTGCTACTGAGAGTATACCCTTCTCTCTTTATCCGAGGTCGCTTGCTACCTGAGTTGTCCTTTCCTATTTTCCTTTGTGTAACGAGTTCAGAGTCACAAGCCCTGCTTTGACCTAGTTGCTTCGGGACTTCTACCCCCTTCCTCTTCGGCTACCACCGATTACAAAATCAAGTCCCAGGGCCACCGTTTCCGTCACAACCTCGGAATCGTTCCCCGGGTCAACGATACCAAGACCCAGAGCCACTAATTCTATCGACCTTCTTCGATCCCGGGCTGCCAACCCTTTCACGGCTTCGGAATCATCAACCCTCTTAGTTGACGAAACCAGGATCTCAACAGCGCTGCTGTCTGCCTTTTCTCAATTCAGGGCCACCAACCCTTTCACTACCTTGTCATAAATATATAATACTACAGTTCCTGAAACGGGTGAAAATACAACACATGCAAACAAGTAGCAACCACGAACAGACAGTATTATGCGATACTTCTGATCAGCGTAACATGCTCTAATCAAAATATATTCCCTACGATGTACCGATATCTTCGTTGTGTAGAGGTCGCGCTCGCGACCCTCAACCGCACACCTGCATCTCACTCATACAGTGGTGATACCATCGTCACCGCTGTCATGAAGAGCACAACAACAAAAACCCACGTCTTGCAAGGATGGCATTGCCCGATCCTTCGCCAAGACAACCAGTCCACGCTATGTGGGGTCGGCGGCAGCCAACTCCCCCACCATAGAGACTCTTGACCGTAGCCATTCGTTGATGGTATATCCATCGCCACTGCAATGAAACTTCGCACCCTTTGTCAGTGAAAAATCCCTGACGACTCTCCCGCCTCAGCAACGCTTCCGTTACAATCGTGACGGTCAACCTTCCACTCTACAACAGGTCACTCTACCCGTTGTCCGTGAATCCAGATCAGTACTACATACTGACAATCCAATTGCACCCTTGACCTACAACTCATAACACATAAGTAATCATTCTATCAAGGTTACTCGTTTACCACTGCAACCCTGCGCTGCAATTCCTCGACCTCGACCACTGTCTTGGCCCCTTTGGCTCCCTCTCGCGCAAATCTTCCACCAAGCACCTCTGCCGACCATTCCTTCTCAGTACCACGTTTTCGTACTGCCAAAAGCAAGTCCACCGCTGCTTCCCAAGGCTCCCTACCTCAGGTGTCCTTTAGCACCTCTCTCTTTCGCTAATAATCGCTTCCTAGCCGGCGCTTTCCTCGATATCCACGATTGCCACAAACAAATCGCGAACTTCTGACAGCGGCCATTTTTTTCCCTTAGTGGTCCTCCCGCGATATTCTGCAATCCCTGACATGATGTCCCATCTCTCCGCAGGTGTAGCATCTCCTCTCCGATCGCTCCTTTTCTCGCCACTCGTCGTCGTTCGACGACTTCCCTCCGTCGGAGATGGCACGTGACCGCTCTCCTGAAGCACTGCGGGGAGGCTCCGTATCCTCGTCGTTCGAGCTTCGATTCTACCCCTTCGCGGTATACTCCTCGCGAATGTACCGGTCCCATCGGCGAGACATCCCGAGAAGAAACACATCTTCCCTCACGACTCCCGACGGATAGGCTTCGACGCGACTGCCCGTCCGTTCTGCCTGGTTCACTGCTCACACACACACTCTCTATATAATTTTCCACAGTAGCTTCACGGACACAACCGCGTAAAACAAAAACGTCCAGAATTGTGCCGTAGCCTCACTGTCTCGAAAGGAATAGCGACGAATTCCACACAAGGTCCTCCTTTAATTTCACTTTCAATAATGCACTCGCGTAGCGCAGAAACGTGCAAGATCGTGTCGTAGCCTTACGAAAAGACACGTAGTGAATCCTACTTCTGATTTGTAAGACACAGATATTTAAAGAATATATAAAATTCGTCAACGGTTATAGGAATATCTATTTCTAAGCCAATACAATGGAATGGTTATAATCAATCCGCTCTAGACGATCGTTTCCCAAAGAGTGCCTCGTCGTTGCATTCTTGCCCGTCAAGAAGGCGCGGCCCCGGTCCCACGACGCAGTACCTTCAAGGGTCTGGTTTACGACCCCCAAATGTTTACGGGCCCCGCTCGCCTATCGGCCTCGGAGCGACATTTTCCAGATGAATATGCGAGGCGCTCCAAAGCCTCGGGTTTTCTTACAGTTTCGAGGTCGAATTGAAACGAAAATGAATATCGAAGGAGAAACAGATACCCTTATTCTTTTTCTAGGTGTTCGGTGCACAATGTTTCGCAGTGCTCGGAGAGATATTAAAGGTGCCGGTGATAGGAGCCGTCTCCTCTGTTCTTTATCCATGGACCCACGATTACGTCGCCAATCCAGAGAATATCGCTTTCGCGCCGTGCAACCTATTGGATTACTCTGAAAACATGAACTTCTGGCAGAGGATGCACAACTTCGTGCACTCCAACTATGCCAAATGGGTGTTCAACTCGGTTTCGAGCGAGCAAACCAAGATCTTGAGGAAGTACGTGAGTCCCGACACGCCGGACATCACCGAGGTGGGGAGAAAAATCTCGATGATCCTCGTTAATTCGCACATCTCGCTGAACGGCATTAAGCCGTTCACACCGGCGATCATCGAGGTCGGCGGATTGCACGTGCAGGAAGAGGGTGTAGAAACGAAGCCGGTAATTGTCACTTTCGTTACACTTTGTTTCATTCGTTGAATTTCTTTCGAGAGCGCAGGGATTGCATGCGAAGGGAACAAAGAGGCCTGAGATACAATTTCTTACGCGCGTTTATTTTGCAAACGTTCCACGATCATTCATAGATCGCAATAAAGCTGTGTCTTTTTATTTCCGAGGTTGAGTAAAAAAAACTGTCGTTAAAAACTTAATAACGAATTGGAGAATTCTATGGAAGCTTGACGATCGACGCTGTCAAGATAAAGTCATTGAAGAAATTATTCCAGGCCTGTGTTCGTTTCACGTGAAATGTGCCGGATGTGACGAAAATGTTTCTCCAATGGAATTCTAATGACGAACAACAATTTTTCTTAGAGCTTGGAGAAATGGATGAACGAAAGCACGAACGGATTTATCTATTTCTCGTTCGGTTCCATGGTAAAGATCGAATCCTTCCCCCGCAAGTACCTCGACATATTCTATCACTCCATGGCAAAGATAGCGCCTGTCCGGGTTTTACTGAAAATAGCTAAACCGGAGGAACTGCAGCCTGGCCTGTCGAAGAACGTACTCGTTCTGCCATGGATCCCACAGGTCAACGTTCTGAGTAAGTTGTATTCGCCGCGGTTCTCGCGGAAATAAAAGAACGCTTAATTGACGGCGAATAAAATATAGTATCATGCAGTGGAATCGACAAAATGCCACCAATAAGAAGCTAATTAACCAGACAAAGACGGGGAACGGTTGAAGTAATGAAATCAAATCTACGATATCATAAAATGGCATCGATAAGAACGTAATCAATGAAAAGCTAATAACTAATGTTTCTATCGCGAAGATAATTGTAATTCGGTTAATTGATAAATTGCAATGATTGATAGACAAAAATGATGAAGCATTGCAAAAGTGACAAGATAACTGTTTTCGCAGAGCATCCGAACATAAAGGCGTTCATCACCCATGGCGGGCTCATGGGTACCCAGGAGGCCGTTCATTATGGCGTCCCTCTGATCGGTATACCATTATTTGCCGATCAATTCATCAATGTCGAAACCTACGTCCGCAACGAAATTGCAATCGGATTAAATCTCGAAACCCTCACTGAAGAGAAAATGGACGAGACTCTGAATGCCATCTTGCACGACACCAAATATCGGTAAATTATATCTTTTTCTATATTCAAAATTAAACAGAGTTTCCGATAGAACTGTGGTAAACGATACCTTCCAAATATCGTACACTAAAAATAGATACTTGACTTAATCTAAATACTTGCTGACAGTAAGATGTCAACAGGAATTTGCATTGCCTTTTTTGCACGGCGCTTTCGTGTACATTAAATCTGATGAATAATTAAAAAAAGAAGGAAAGCCGAATAATCGCGAATCGTGGCAATTTCTCCGCGACAAACGCGTGTACGTATAATTTTGTGGATTGTTTGAATTTCAGGGATACCGCTCGCAAAGTTTCGCGAAAGTTTCTGGATCGACCATTAAGTGCAGCGGACACTGCGGTTTATTGGGTCGAATATATTATCAGACACGGCGAAAATGCCCTGAGATCGCCTGCAATGGATCTAACATGGTGGCAAGTGGAGCTGTTGGACATTTACGCGTTCATTTTAATTGTCGCTATCGTAGCTCTCTATATTCTGGTGGCCGCCGTGAAATTTATGTTCTATTTAACAAACTCAAGCAATGGCGCATCGCGACAAAAGAAAGTTTCGTAAACGTTCATTTGATGTACCTATTATTGGTCGGAAGCATCGCGTAGCTGTGTGTCGAAACAAGTCGTTTCTAGCATCACCATTGGCTAAGAAAGATAATTGCAAAGAGCATATTAAATATGCGCGATGCTGGACAAAACTATAATAATTTTGATCGTATTCATCTTTGAATGGGAGAATCATGTTTGAGGAAATTAATGTTATTGGCCAGTTAATACATAAAATCCTAAAGAAATTGATCCCCGAAGGATTATTACGACAGAATTGCTATAATCTTGTCCTGCACTGTATACGTTAGAAACGAACGAATAATGGGCAAAATTTGAATCACAAATTGTAAATAAATCGAACACCACACTAGCGATCGTAATTGATCTAATCGTTGTTTCCTTTGAGAGTATTTTAATTGTTAAGGCGCACACGAATGTTCAGAAATTTGGAATCTTATATTACAAAATGTATTTTCGTTCGATTATTCGCGGTATGAGTTCTTGTGGAAAAATATCCAAATTCTTCAGCGTTTGCGAAACGTCTATTTTGAAGGATTGTTATAGTTTTATATTTCTCGTTGACTATCCGTGTGCCCCGTCGATTGTTAACTTATGACGCAAATAGTTAAATTAAAAAAAACTTTGACAATTAGTTTCCTTTCTTTTTTTCTATGCCCGCCACGTGTTGAATTCGCGGCAAAATATTATAGACAACAAAATGCGTTCGTATCCATCAACATTTTCGCCCAATATTATCCGCGACAATTTATTGCAAAATTTAATCTTCCCACGTCTGGCTGTCAGGGCTGTACCTGACTTTCGCCCCGGACGGACATCGTGTCAAAACACGTTTTAGCTTTTCCGCATTTCCACGTCGGGCAGGAGGACGCTTGAAAAATCAACGTCAACGTGTAACACTGAAAAAGATTCATTTTTATCGATGACTCGCGTCCTCGTATTTCGCGCCTCGGTTCACTGAATAATTTACCCGTCGTTTCTCGACTCGTTACGCTGTTGACTCGTTAGGTCAAAACAGAAATAGAAGAAACCGAACTCAAAATGGCCGGCAATATCTTTCAATCCTCTTTCTATCCTATCGTTCCACCGCTCTCATTAATACATTTCTGTGCAAAGACCTCCATTAGTATTATTTCTATTAACATTAAGTATATGCGATTATAAGATGCGATCTTTTTAGGACCTCTTTCTATATTTAGGCATGAAAGTTTGACAAATTCGAGGCTACAAATTTGGAGCACCGGCTCGAGCAAAAGATTCCAGCATGAACCGGTTCCAGGTAGGGAAGAATCGGCAGTTTTTGTTCCAACGGAAGCCGCATCTCGTTTTTATATACCCGAGAGTGCTCAAACGTAATCCGCGATAGTACTAAACTTCTGGCATTTTATTCCAGCTCGGAATCGAAATCTTGAACGCCTGCTTGCTTTTCATCTGGGCCGTTCAGAAGATATCTCGCGCCGGCAGCGAAATTTTACACAGACGAAAGATTCTTGATATCTATCATTCCCGGCTAAGCGAATTTCCCTGGGATTGTCTGCTTTGCAGAACGAAATGCAAGAAAAGGAACATTATAGAATTTGTTTGTTCAATCTCGCAAAGTTATCGTTCTGTTCACCGCAGCAATATTACGCAGTCATTTTTACCTTTTCCGAAAGCAATTACATTCTCGTTCAATGCAGACAAAAACGATAATTCGCAAGGTAATCCGTAATAGATACGCACAGCACGGGCGTCCATCTACATCGAACTCTCCTGCCGCTCTGCAAATATATTTTGCCGCCTCGAATAGCCTGTGATGCGAATTCTCACATCAGTTTGCCTCTGTCTTCCATGGGCACAGCAGCAAGTGTGTTCCACTCCCGTCGTCGTCTCACTTAATGTCATTCATTTGATCGCCAGTGAGTGTCATTGAGCTTAAGTGCTTTTCATTCGTATTTCTCGTGAAACGATAAATGGAGACATGCGGCGTCGCAATTTGTAAAACTGTTCGACCGATGGTTAAATCGCTGCGATCTTTATATAACGTTTCATTCCCGTATCAATAAATATTTTGCTTAACGAAGAGCTGATTTAACGGTAAATTAATCCGTCTACGTAAGTATTCATTCGAATTTTTTATTGCCGCTTTAAATGGCAATTCACGCGAGCAAAGAGTGCAAAGAGCAAAGAGAAGACTCTATTTACAAATTTATAAAACGTTATACATCGATCTGCTTTCGCAATACGAATAACAGCCACATCACTCGAACAACATTCGTGCGCCCATAAAATATATAATCTCATTACCGCTTTGAGTAACCACCGTATCATTATCTAATCGTCTACAGGCAGAAGCAACACTTGCTGGATAGGAACATGAAAGTATAGTCCGCTCTACCCCGATAATGTGCTAACCGTTCTCTCAGTTGGCTCGTCAATGGAACAGTAACTCGACAACTGTACGAAAAAGCAGTAAGAACGAACGACTCGAAGGAGTATCAAGTTCTAACCGCGCTAAACTAAAGCGAATCGTACGAAAACATTTTGACGAGCAAGATATTTCTCGACGAGGGGCCACGTATTATTAAAATGTCTCATTAGCTATTAACGACTCGCAGAAAACCATTGAACAAGATCACGGTGGAATTATCAAACGCGAAGAAATAAGCACGTGTTAGCGGCATTATGAAAATCCTTCTGCCACTTCTATTGGCAGTATTAGCCGGCAGTAAGTGCAATGGCTTGCGAATTCTTGGCCTATTTCCATTGAATGGAAAAAGCCATTGGGTTATGGGGGAGAGCCTGATGACAAGTTTGGCGAAACGCGGCCACCAAGTAGACGTCGTTACCCATTTTTCGGTGAAGAAACCGCCGGCAAATTACAGAGAAATTTTGATGGACGGAACGCTGCCGCAGGTGGTGAACAACATGAACGCGACTACGTTAGAACGCATAAGTGGCCAGAATGTGGCACACTTGGTGGACGTGGGAGGAAATTCCGTCTGTCAGCTACTGGGGCATCGAAAACTGCAGGAACTGATCAAGAATCGTCCTAAATACGATCTGGTCATCGTCGAGGTACATTTTCTAATTTATGAATTCGATTATACGTTCGTGAAGTGCCACATTATGAATTTAATAAGGCATGCACAAATTTTCTATTGAATCGCGTTGCTGCATGGAGTTTCAGATTGTCGAAGAGATACTATTTCTGTTCTGTTTTAATGTTTTTCGAGTTCCAATAATTAAAACAAATATTTGCTGAAACTTTTCCGATTTAATGGAATAATAGTAATTCCGAGGGAATGAAAGGGCTGATGTAAATGGACTTCTTCTAGCAATTAATATTCCCTACTTTACGCGATTATATTTCCCTTTACGTTGCTCGATCTTTCTTCAATAAGTCGAAGGATAGCCCTGATAAGTTAGAAATATTGGCACGTCCGTTGATAACAAGCTTGCTGTAAGTTATCTAGCGTAAATGATTGTTATCAACTATGATTTGGATTCGAGACGGCCTCGAGAGGCTTTTGCAATTACCAATCAAGCCAACGGTTAGAAGGAAACGTATACCCCCATTAATAATAATATCTTGCACAATTCAGAACATATTGTTGGCAAGAGCAAATACAAAATACTGAAGTAGCGTTGCATAATAACTCCTCTTAACGTTCATGAATCATCCTCCCATGACTTGCATAGCAAGCACCAATTACTAAGTAAAATTCATGAACATAACACGTTCTAATTTGATCACCTTGCATATCGATAACCGCATTCGTTGCTACGTGACAAATTATCATTGACCGTAATTGGAAACTAATACTTTTAATATTGCCCGCTAAGAACTAACATTGCGATATTTATTTGAGAAACAATAATCGCGATATAGCTATATCTTGCAATAGGAAACGCGCTATCTTTAACAGCGTTTGATTTTCTTTCGCCAGAAAAAATGTATAAATTCATAAATAAATCCCTCGAGGCATTAACAGAAAATAATTTCTGTCATCTCGATGCGACTAATTTGCAACAATTTGCTTCTGAATTTTTACTCTGGGAATTATTCGGTACACGTCGGAACCGCCGCAAAAAACAAAATCTGCGTGTCATTTCCCTTTTTTTTCAATTAACCATTTACAGAGCGACTAATAACGAATACGCTGTATCGTAATAATTTCCGCGCCAGTCGCTTAACCATTTATCTTCGTAGATTTTAGTCGCCACGAATGTACACGTTGCAAATGATTCCCAACCGCGTACACGTAAACAGAATGAGTTTTCAGACGAGAATAATCACAATAATATTTGAATATATACATCGCGCAAATGATAGCTGAATGTTATAAAATGTGTTGACGTCGACGGAACGGAATAATTCTCAACCGTGGAATATCAATTCCTGCGTACAAAATTACACCTGTTAATAGGTAATTATTATACAAATGCGACTCTCAATTAACGCAGGCGAACACGGCGCAACAAACAAATTAGTTTCAATAGAACGGTACAGCCATAGCAGGCGAACAAAAATACACCATCAAATTTGTTGAGCGTCGTGATATGCGACACTTGGAAATACGGTATACGTCGGTATACCGGCTCGTTATATACAGGGTGACAAAAAACTCAGGGAACATCGATAAATGAGATATAGCTGAGGGGTAGAAAAACAATATTTTCCTTGGCAAAAATGTCCTACATAGTTTCGTTTTTGAGTTATTAACGAAAAACACTGGCCAATGAGAGCGCCCGGCGGGCATCGGCCGACGCGCGCTCAGGTGCGAACCGATCACTTGCGGTAGGTCGTGATGGGGGCATCGAGGGTACCGAGGAAAGCATGTGGCAAATGTTACATCGTCTTAATTAGGAATCACGTGGAATTATTCATTATTCGTGAATAAGAAATACACTAATAAATCGTGTAATAACTGTGCTCGATACGTTTATTCATTATCCGAAAGGAATGAAGTGTTTTATTAATTATGAAAAAAATACTTTTTTTTATCAGTACGTTTTCAGGTGGATAAATTATGTATTAAGAGAAACGATTCGCATAACTAATGTTAGGAAAAGCTAGTTAAACTTACCCATTCGTTCACGAATTAACCTGGCTAACATTGTGTGAATCCTGACCTAGGCCACAGTTATTACACGATTTATTAGTGTATTTCTTATTCACGAATAATGAATAATTCCACGTGATTCTTAATTAAGACGATGTAACATTTGCCACATGCTTTCCGCGGTACCCTCGATGCCCCCATCACGACCTACCGCAAGTGATCGGTTCGCACCTGAGCGCGCGTCGGCCGATACCCGCCGGGCCCTCTCATTGGCCAGTATTTTTCGTTAATAACTCAAAAACGAAACTATGTAGGACATTTTTGCCAAGGAAAATATTGTTTTTCTACTCCTCAGCTATATCTCAATTATCGATGTTCCCTGAGTTTTTTGTCACCCTGTATAATATCTGCTGGGGATCGGCGTCGAGCCTCCCTTTGGGAATTCACGTTTACGAGGCTTGCAATCAATTGTTGAGATCGTATAAGGTTTTGGCGCTTATTGCTCCTTGGCTTAAGGAAGAAAACGATTTCCTCAAAAACAGTTTTGTTACTTGCGCGTCATAAACGTGCTAACCATTTGCACGTGGACGGTTGTTCCATGTGCAGATTGTTAGTGGCCCTTTTTGGTGCGGTACGAATTTTTGTTATCTTCGTTCGCAGGTAGGACACGCGGAGCAATTGTTGCTCGTTTATTCCGCGACGCAACAAAATTATTGCAAACTGCAAACTGCAAACTGTGCTAACGTTTCTACCGTGCTTCAAAGGTATTTCCCAGGAGAATTTCACCTTCGAAGGTGATAAGTGAAATTCATTGAATCCAAAATAACTCTCTGCTCACAAAGGGAAGAGTTTTCTCTCCGCATGGATATACATACGTATTGGAAATGGGTTGCATTGTTTTACAGGTGTTCGTGGCGCCATGCTACCTAGCGTTCGGTCGCCACCTAAATACACCCATGGTTGGTGTGACTACCACGTCTTTCCACGACTGGCTCGGCAACGCTTTGGGAAATCCGTATAATCCTTCCTTTATACCGGGTATGTTCTCTGCGTTCGGTCAACGGATGACCTTCTGGGAGAGGCTGATGAATACCTACCAAACGAACGCGATCTCGGTGCAGATCAACTACTATATGTCCCACCAGGTGGAATATGTGAAAAAATACTTCAACATGGACGTCCCGATCGAGGATCTGTACAAAGATATCGCGCTTATACTGGCCAACTCGCACCATAGTGTGAACGGAATTAGACAGTCGACTACGGGTATTATAGAGATTGGTGGAATGCACATTACGGAGGAAGCGGACCCATTGTCACCGGTGAGTGAAGATCGAAAGACCTCCTGGAGGTTTTATTACTTAAAAAAAAAAAAAGAAGTGAGGAATATTTATTATTTCGAGACTGCGTTTCGATAGGAAACTTATTAGTGTATAAAATGCAGCAGCCGTGGAACTGATTTCCTTTTAACTGAATGGCACAGATAATTATATGCAATGTAGTATATGATACAATGCAAATATATATTTTTTTTCATCTACTCGCGTTGATGTTAGGGGGCGATATTGTTGTATAAATTTCAGGGGTGGTGAAATTAGTAATTGGAGTAATTGTTTTAAATAGGAGATAGAGTTTCATACAGGAAAGTTGCATATGCTTTTGGGTTCTGTCAGATATTGAATTGGAAAACGTGAAAGGGCTTTCATAATAGTTAGGAAACATCATATTGGGTGTTCTCGAATGGTTGCAGCTTTTCGACATAAATCAACCCTCACGGGGGAAAAACCTGTCGTTATGAAACGTAGACATTTTCACAAAAATATTTGTCTACTGCAAAGCTTTTCGTGGACTCTAAAATGCACGAACAGAGGGGTTTAAAATCAACGGCAGATGACGCACCTGTATCAAGAATTTAATAACCCTGCGACAGTATTAAGGTGATTGCAACGTAGCATGCAATTATCTTAATGCATTCGGGGTCAGAAAAAATAAACGTTTTCTACCCCACGAACATGCAACGAGTAATTTCCCTTCAATTACGTTATTCCCGTTTTAACGAACACCGCACAATTATTTCACTACGACGCTAGTCGACGCAAATTGTTTCACAAATTTATTTTCAATCAAACAGGAGGTGCAAAAATGGCTAGACGAGAGCACACACGGTTGCATATACTTCACGTTCGGATCAATGATGAGAATCGAGACGTTCCCCAATTCAGTGATAGAAACCATGTACAAAGTTTTCGAAAAGATTGCACCTGTTCGTGTGCTAATGAAAGTCGCGAAAAAGGAGGATCTGCTTCCTGGACTGCCAAAGAACGTTATGACCCAGCCGTGGTACCCGCAAGTATCCGTCTTCAGTACGTAATTACACGATGCTTTCTATACCGATTTTCATCCCGCCCGTTCAAATACAGTATCCTACCGTCGTGCTCGAGAGCTTGCTACAAAAAATTATACACCTATGCGTACTGCCGACCGCAATTGTTGATAGAACTACTTATGCACATAATTGGAACATAATTAGAGTACGCACAAAACCATTGCGGAACAAAAAATGACACCATTCTTCCCTGTACACTGCAGAGCACAAGAACATCAAGGCGTTCATCACGCACGGAGGTCTCATGAGCACACAAGAAGCGATCTACTTTGGAATACCCTTGATAGGAATTCCACTGTTCGGCGATCAATCCGTGAACATGAAGAACGCTGCCAATAGGAATATTGCTGTTAACCTTGAATCGATAAGGAATGTAACGGAGGAAACGTTTGGCGGAGCCATTCACACGATCTTGCACGACAAAGCGTACAGGTGCGTACGCTTTCGTTGGAACGTAAATGCGTGAGATTATGCCCCGAAATCGTCATTTGCTATCTCTAATGTCGCGTAAAATGTTCAGCAGTATGCGCGTCACGTTCGAACGTTTCGTTGGTTTCGTATGCCTTGATCGTGTTACGAAATCGTGACACCAAACGCTCTAATTAGTTCGAAACTTATTTCGCCCGTTATTTTAAACTCCGTCATGTTTACCGGAGGAACTTTCCCCGATTGCAACACTCGCACCCTCTCGCGCTGCATACGTTACCCAACTAGGTAGCCCGGTCGAATTCGCCATTTCCGGAGGTGTTCGAATTAGAAATTCACCCTGCCATCACTTATCTCATTTTCCCAGCCGCCCGTTGCATTGGTTCCGCTTAATTTTCCCGACTTTACCGAGCACGTCCATCTACCACCCCTCACTTTTTCACCCCCGTCCTCGTAATTTCTTCAAACTATCCGCACGTTTTGCGTATCGCCGCCCTCCATCCACCGAATTGTGTGCCCCGCGTTTCAATTGCCCGTTGCTCAAAGTTTTATCGCGACTTCGTAGTGCCGCTTCGATTTAATCCCCACGAATCTGGTAATTTCAGCACGAGCATGAAGAAACTGTCGGTGTTATTCAAAGATCGACCGTTGAGCGCCATGGACACGGCCATCTATTGGTCCGAGTACGCCGCCAAGCATGGAAATGTTCTACAGTCGCCGGGCATGCATCTTTCTTGGTGGCAAATACAACTTTTAGATATCTATGCATTTGTGCTGGCCTGTTTAGCAGTGGCTCTTTACCTAGTTGTGTTCGTCCTTCGAAAAGTGGCGAATTTTGTATTCGGATGCAAATCCTGCACGAAGAAGAACAGCAAATCCTCCGAGTCGAAAAAGAGGAAATAGCTCGTCGCGATTACTTTCGTCATGTACATGTAAATACGTTCACCGTACGTCGATATTGATTAATTTTGTAAATTAAACATATTTAGTCTCGATTCAATTGGGCGTCGTTCGTAATAAATAAGAAATGTTACCCCGCGACTTTTAAAATTACAAATTTGTTGTGAAACATTCGAACATTTACACTACTTATAGCAATGATAAGGGATGTGTATAAAACACGATTGAAAACGATTTTCCGATACATCTTGTTTCTTTTAGAAAGAAACTAAAATACTTTTAGAAGGTCTGGGTATGATATTTTTATGATTAAAATTTCGTATCATGTAAGGTGCGATGTGATTTTTTTATTTCTCGAATAACGGAGGAAATATTACCCACGTAATTTAAAAATGGGGAAATATATTTTAAACATTCCATCTGTTTCAATCGAATTCGCAGAGGAAAAAGTTACAAATATTTACTATATTTATATTATGCATGGCACGGATTTCAAACATACCTGGTGGCGGAGTGGCATTCACAGTTTGTAACTGCAAACATTCCTGTTCCCTTTCCTGTAGAATACGACGAAGTTCCTCGTCCAGAAGAGTACTGCCTGCTGTCGTATTCCCGGGCATCTGTGCGAAATTTAATTCACCAAATTATAGTGCAATTCTAATGAAATTCATGCTGAACGTGGAAGTAGAATGTGATGTAAAAAATGTGCGAAGAAAGCAATTGTACATTGTACAAATTGTACACAACTATATGATTTCAATGTTTCAAAGGGGTCAAGAACGACGTGCATTTAATACAATGAAAATAGGAATTATAGAAGAAAGGAGACAGTGTTGATTAATTTAATGAAAATATTAATAACAAGCATAGAAATTGATTTTCACTTGGGTAATTGAACAAATGTGGGACCATTTGAAAACCTCGCAGAAGAAAGAGAGGAAAGCAGAAAGAGGTAAATAAAACAAATGGCAGCAACAGAAATAAATTACCGTTCAGTTGGTACAGGCGGGTTTCTTAATTATTCCGTGAACGCGACACGTGCTCAAAGAACTGAAACTAAAAAGAAAAAAAAAGATAGGAAACTATCGATTGAAGGTTTCGGCCTGATCAGGAATTCATACTCAATGCCACCTTCCAAAAAGTACCTAAAAGACAGTTTGACCATTCCCAATGAGTCTCTCCGATCTTTTCCCAAAAAACGACCAAAAGCTTCCCCGTTTTATCGTCGTACGCTTCTCCGACCAAATTTAATAAACAAAATGTTTCCCCTTTAATTGCGAGCCATTTCAAATCACCAATAATTCCGTTCAATGATGTATGGGAATTTCTGATCGTCGTAAAAATAAATCAACGTAACGAAACGTGAGTAATGTTTGATCGAACGGCAGTCAGGCAAATTTAATTGCAGGGTGTAAAATCTGTTTACCAATCAAACACCTTTTGAGCAACGAGGTGCCGTAGGTACAGAATGACGGAATTAATTCAGTTCCCTTTGCAAACAATACTTTCGTGCATAAAAAACAGCGTTGAAGCTAAATCAGTTAACAGAATTCAGGACCAAACTTCTCTCTCTCTCTCTGTTTGCCTGGCGGGTTGCAAATCGAAACGCTAACCAACTAAACTAAACAAAACTTTCGCGATCAACGGGGCATCCGACGGGTGGGGGCGACGGGGGGGGGGCAAAGTTTCGGCATTTCAGCCTTCTATTTCCACTCGATTTCGACGTCGTTGTTGGATCGGTGCCACTTTTCCCTGGAAGTTTACAACGGAAGAACGGAACAACAGTCCGGTTGTGGGATCAATGTGAATGGAGAACAGAAAGATTTATTTTATTTCCGATCGAACGGACCCGCCCGTATGGAACGCTCAATTTATCGTCGTTTAATTAATACAGGTCGATCCGTTCGTGAACAAACATCTACCAATTACCATCGAACGCGAATCGCAATGAACTTCGAATGCTTCGACCGAAGCGACGTTCAACGATTTCACTTACACGGGGAAACAAAAGGAACGGGAAACAATATACTCGAGTGACAAATGACTAAACGGTTGTACAATTTACAATTAGTGTTTCTCTACCCGCGATTCAGAGATTCTCCACGAAGTCGTCGGTATTCGCGTGTGAACGCCTCGCAATTAATATTTACCGTGCAATGCCATTGCTTCGGTTTCAGAATAATTCTTCTATTATTAGTATCTGGACATTTATTCGCGGAAATATGGTTCACCCGATTTGACATCGAAATTAATTCGAACGATTAACAGAATTGTTCGATCAATGCTGCCGTGTAAGAAGTACGCATCATTCTCGTCGTAGAGAAAGTTCTACAAAAAAAAAAAAGAAAAATATGCCGGTACGAATGATAATAAAACCCAAAGCATTATCACCTTGGGACAAAACTGCATGTTCCATTTTCACACTTGCATGCCACATGCGTTTCAATTTCGTTATTATGCCGGCTGCGTCACGTTATATGTGCCAGCATCTTACTGGATGCAAGTCGCACAGAGCTAAGAGCATATTCTAATTAGATACCCGGTCGGCGTTCAGAAATTGTCTTAATTTCGCCGACGAATAGGCAACGTTTCAGCTGCCACTGACGTCAAGCCTACCCGATTCTACTTGTCTGACCAACAACGAACCGTTTCCTCCATAATTAATCTCGTCGTTGACAACGGTACATGTTTCCAATTATTTCAGCCGCACCTGTAAATTTCCCTGCGGTCTAATGCAATTTATCATTCGTCTAGCATGTATTCTTCGATGACTAGCAAGCGCTTAAAGGCTTTCCACGTCCGCTCGCGGAAAACGGGAACGCAATAATAACGCAGTACTTCTGGGTTTCACGGACAAACGAGTACAGGCGTTTCGCGGCACGCCCGGTAGATTCAAGTCGCCGTCGAGTGCAAATTCACCGCACGATCAGACGTTAGCAATCGCCGGATAAGTGGAATCGCGGACCTCCCGTCGAA
Source organism: Nomada fucata (assembly GCA_948146005.1). Classification (NCBI taxonomy): domain Eukaryota; kingdom Metazoa; phylum Arthropoda; class Insecta; order Hymenoptera; family Apidae; genus Nomada; species Nomada fucata. The sequence goes on from OX411280.1 coordinate 20,390,902, forward strand.
TAATCGTCGAATTGAACTCCGTGTGCCGCGTCGCGACGAGTCAAGATGCGCACAGCGGCGACCAGAGCGTGCACATCGAATCCGATCTGTTCAACGGAGCAACTCTGGCCGAGATTCGCGGGGGTTGGCTTTTAGCGTACGAACGATTATCGGATTACGATGATGGAGTGGAACCGGGACATTGGTGAATTATCGTGATCTCGAATGGCCGCGAATACTGGCACACTGAACAACGGTTCAATCGAATTAATAGCGTTGCCAAATTCTTGCCGAAAGATTGGCGTTCTTTCAGCAGCCGGCTCGACTGTCGATTTGTCGGGGCACGAAAGCTGCACGACGCGTTGCATTCTTTCGGTTCCGCCGGTATCGAGCCGGTACAAAGTGAAAATGCCAGAAGCGCGATCGTACAAGCCTGCCTCACGATATTCCACGTCACCGTGATCCACTACGTGAGCCCGTTCAATAGAACGTTATCGATACCGGCATTGGCGTATCACAGAGACGCCGTGCGCACACTAGCGTACACCGCGTGTCGCATGCATACGTCGACGACGATGCAACCCTATCGGTAGTCCGGTTTCACCCGATTCCCACTGCAGCCGCAAAAGCAGACGAAGCACCCTGTCGAATGCACCCACCTTCCCTCGGCATCGATGCAATCACGACTATGTACTTCGACGCACGTCTAATGGCAACGGTTTGCACGCGCAAATACGCGTACTCTAAGTTTCGTAATAGAAATTGATACACAATGTTTCCATATAAAGTCGCCGGCTAAGATTGACTAGAAGCGTACTTCGATCCTGGCTTCTGCGATTCTGCAGTTATGTTTGTGGCAGCCATAATTGGTTCCAATTTCAGGTGTGCAAAATGCGTAGAATCGCGTATCGGGAGTCACTATTATCACACGCTATAAAACGTATTTGAAGCTCGAGAAATATTTTGTCAACTGCCGGTACACTGGTGCAATCAATAAGGAAGTCGAAGTTCCAAGACTGTGATGGGAAGTCCGCGTGATTAAAATTCCCGGCGATCCATGGTAATATTTATATCGCGACAAGCATTCAACAACCCCTGGCGATTTTACTTTCGCCACGGCACTTATCGACGACTCGTCCCGTGGACGAGGAACGAATTCCTTTCGTTCCCGCCGCGAATTCCCCGCCTTCCATCAGCTTCGCTCGAAGCAAATACGTCTCAACGAAATTATCCGCCCCGAGCGGGGTAACCCAGAAAGTGAATGAACTGGTCAATTCGGCCGTCGAGAAACGAGCATGCGATATAAGCCAATGTTCGACGCAAGGAAAATAATAATGGTCACGGGACACCCTTCGGTTGTTTCGCCGTCGAACGATGATCGAGGCGTGGAAAATGAACAAAAATAAGGGGGCAAAAGAAAGAGGAGGGTGGAGTTTCGTTTGCGCGAGATTCGAGGACGGAGCCACGCCGAACTGCCGTCATTGATTTGCAGCTTTGGGGAATATTGCCTTCCGACGCGATTCGTGCCGTGACGGGGTCAAACTTGAAGGGGCACAGCTTGCAGTAGCGATAATCGCGACTTCATTCGTCTTTGTTGGAGTCCCGTGCGTCATATTGGAAACAGGCGGCCAAAGGTGGATCAATCTTGTACCGTGTAATATCGTTTTTCATGGTGTCGCATATTCGACTGCTTTTCCGAACTGAATTGTGACGATGGCATGGAGTACATAATTGGATTTGTGATACTTAAACCTCATCGGCTGCCTGCTTTGTGTATAAGACAATTCATTACAGTAATGTCTCGATTAGTGTACCTCGCTCGGGACCGAATGTGAACACTAATTGCGTGCAGGACACGTTTCTCGAGCGAGTTCGGATCCCCTTTGATGTTGTGGCAGCCGAGATACGGGGCAGCGTTCCCGGAAAAAAGCAAGTTTACATACCCGTGTACGTCAGGCAATACTAACGCGATCAAAATTTAAGATTAAAACTTGTTCAACTTTGGTCCGTTTTAAATGAAATTTTACCAAACTGTTCATTGCAATATCCTGATTAAAATGATACCAAACACGATATGGTTTGAACAATTTTTACTTATCATGGTATTAATAATTTTATTCTCCTCTATTATTATTTTCAATAACAACTAGAATATGTGTATATTAGTTAACAGCAATAAGGTAATTAGTAGTGAGGTTGTAAATTTGGAAGTAAACTCTCGAATCGTGAGTCTCTTAATTCTCTTAATCTTAAATTGCTATATTTAGATAATGGCAAAATATTGTTGTATCGACAATTATTCTTGTTCCTGACATTACATTCGGTGTTCATAAGAGTTTATAATTTTTACTGATAGGAAATTGTACGAATTTATATCTACTTTTTTGATAAAGAAACTACGCAGAGAAGAGAGCTGGGTCATTCATCGCATCAATAATAATAAGTAAATATATGTATAGTTCCAAAATATATGATTCTAGTTGTTATCGGAGAATGAAATTATTAATACCACGATGAGTAAAAATTATCGAAATCATATTGTGTTTGGTATCATATTAATCAGGAGATTGTAACGAACATTTTTGGTAAAATTTCATTTAAAACGAACCGAAAATGAACAAGTTTTAATTTTTAATCTCGCTTGCATCAGTGTTGGCTCTCACCGACATGCGATCTGGGTTCAGATTACATGCTCGGCGCTTCACGCTTCGCTGGTCCAGGGGGGAACCACCCCAAGTAGCGGGTATAGAAATGAACACTAATCGTAGACACAATTTTGAACACTAATCGAGACATTACTGTAGCTCTTTATCTGTATTTTGCATACGGTGGCAAATAGAGCTTTAAATCTAATATTATTATCATTAATATCTTAATGATGTATTGATGGTGTTCCTTTGTTGAGACAAGGAGCACAAATAATATTTGAACAGACAGAAAACGTGTTCGTGTAAGCCTAAACGCACGCGATAATACACTTTAGTAGATTGAACCTGTAACATATTGGATAGTGTCGGTACGATAACGGGGAAATTGACTAATCCGTATCGTGAAACGAATGATAAAAGGTGCCAGATGTTGGGCGGTAGGAGAAAGTACAATTTCGGTTATGAAACGGCCTAAGCAAGGGCGTGTTCAAAAAGAAAGTCTTGTAATAACGATACGACGTGATATAAATTCGATTATATTGCGAAGCAACCATAATTACTTAAATTATACTTCGTAAAGTTTAATTGCAATTACGTACTTGTCGATTAATCGGTCGAATTTCTTGGCTCGCGCAAATGATCTCATTTGCGACGCTCGTAACATGCACAATTCTGCTACCGTGCTGATTATTTAAGATAGCAGAAGAACTTGAAGTTAATGTAATAATAAAATCAACTAAAATGTATGAACGTCTTAAAGGTATATACAGGGTCAAAATATAGCGTTAAATCTGTAATTTCCAATGTGGTTTCATCTTTTCTTCCCTTTTTTTTACGGTGGACGATCTATTTCCGCGAAGGTTCCGACGTAATTAATTATAAAAATTGCCTTCGGTGGCTTTCTTAAAAAATGATCCCACCTCTGACCTGGTACATTAATAGTGCGTAATCTCCAGTCTCATTACACCTGCATGTAATACCGATGCCCCCTTCATCTGAATGACAAAAGCATATCGCGCGAGTTTAAAATACAAAGCCTATTCCTGGAACGCGCGGTCACTTTACCCGTTCTGAATTATATTATATTATATTATATTATATCCCCGGAGGCAAATGCAGCATAGTGTACCTGCTGTTCGAGTTCTAAAAATAACGAAAGTGTGTTTAACGAACAATTTCAATTAGTACAGGTGCCAGAGATAGACACTAATGACAAAATAAATACCGATGGAACAGATTCCCCCTTCGCAATACAAATTCGCTTCAAGCTCTTTAACTGCTCCACCCATTGTACTACAACATACTCACGCGTTACGTCTACAATCCATTCTCTCCGAACACTTTCAGCCATTAAGTACCCTCATTCCCGTACATTCTAGTCATACAGACGATCACAATTTCAATTCAGACATTGTGTCGCACTCCGTCTCTATTTCTCCGGCAACGTAATCACTGTTGTACCTTTTGCACTTTGAGCGGCGCTTAAACGCTCGACAGTTGCCATGGATATACATGTACGACTGTAATTAACGTCCGAAGCTCCTAAAACGCGGCTCGTTTCAATGTGAGAGATCTCATGTCAATCATTCTCTCGTTCATTCACGAGCGATGACAATATAAGTTTTAGAAAATCGTTGTCGACGAAATATATTGTTATCGTGAACTCAGAAACGAGGAGAAAATAAATGATAATCAAGATCGTCATCGAAATGATCTCGGACAACAAATGCGTCCATTCTTTTTCCACCCTCGATATTTTACTCGCCGAGCATTGAACACCATAGTCGCGCCAAAAATGCTCACGGAGCCCTATTGGTGGCTCAATCGATCGGATGAGGGCAGAAATTGAAAATCCTCGCGGCGAAACGACGACAGGCTGAACAGTTCAGAAGTCGCTCGGGTCTGAGTTACGAGATTTCTTGGAATCACGCGTTTGCTCTCGTTCCAAGCGCTATGTGGTTCGATTCCTGCTGGGCTCTCGTTGCACTTGAGAAAGTTTACGGGGAAATAAAAGTTTAGCCCTCTATTTTATTACGATTTTTCATGACGAGTTCAAAGACTGTGAAATTTAAAAGAAGAATAGAGACACGGGATAGTGTAGGCGACGATGGGAGCCAACATTCTTTCCTCTTTTTTTTCTTTTTACCGCTTCTGGGACAACCGATAGTGTACTTTGACGAAACAATGCTTACCAAACGTAAGCGATTCGGAAAACTAGGATACGATAATGAACATTCACTGGGTTCCCTGGATGGGCTTTAAAGAATTTTTAATGAAAACGAAATATTGTGCTGAAAGTGTTTTTTTTTAGTAATTTTTGTACAGGAACCTTAATCGAAACAACACTGTTCCCGATTTTATATAGAAAAGTAATAAAACGCTACTTAAAGAGGTGCATGCTCCTTTTACTTTAAGCTGGCAATTTATTGCACTCAAATATAATATATGTTAACCAGAATGAAAGGTGTTGACGATGGAACAAAGAAGATGCTTCTCCGTTCTGGAGCACTTAATGAAAGAAGCCACACAATGAGATCGCAATCGTGATTACATCAGCGCGTATAAAAGGCCAGACAATCGTGGCGGCCCTTGAAAAGTGACTATTTTTATACTTTAAATTGTTGAAGTCATTCATGTCCCTCTTTGCCCTACCTGACAGACAATGCTCCTTTCTCCTGACTGTTCTCTTGCAATAAACACGTACATGCTGTATGTATAGTATAATAATATATATTTTACGCGTAGAGATATCTCTTGCAGCTTCTCGAAATCTAGATTCCATGGAAATTGGCGCAATTCATTTCCCTCGCGGTGGATATTTGTGCAATTAAATAAAAAAAAAAAATTACCTATAAAACGCACGATAGCCGCTAGTAAAAATCCTTGAATAATAATATCTTATTCGCATCGAAAGTCTGTACAGAAGAAATATACGTAAAAAGACATTCTATACGCTATAATATCTTTTAATTTCGACCTACGTTGTATTGGACGCGTGTGAAAACGCGATGTTCAATGCCAGAAGGTGGCACTCAATCACCGTGAATTAATTAACGACAAAAGGACAGTTCTGTGTATTGAAAAAGATTAATGCCGATCGTGTACACGTGCAAAAGGCGAACGCGTCAATTCATCTTATCAAGTCGTCACGTAACAGGATTTCTCTTTCAAAGAATGAACATTCACCGGTGTGTCAATATATGTGAACTTCGGATGGCCATTTGCATTATTTAAAATCGCGACGGTATTACGAAGTTGAAGCAGCCGAGGCGCGCAAACAGGCAGAGTGGTGTAAAAAAAAAGGGATACGATCATCAATCGATACCGATTGTATCTTTCTACATATCTTAATAAATCACGATCAATATTGTATACAATGAATTAAAAGTCTAGTTATTGAGAAGACAAACGAATTACGGTTTATTCGGGACAGCCTCCTCTTCAATTCGAAAGTGGAGGATTACTTTTGTGGAATATTTAATATAATTCGACGGAAAAAAGAAATCGCTCGAATAAATAGTGGGTGGAAACAAGAAGGTGAGAAAAGGTGCGAGTAGCAAGGATCATTCTTCAGCGCCGTCCAGATTTTCATTCTCTACTATAAACCTTTCTTCAAAGGAAAAGTGGAAGACGAATAACGAATGAAGAAACTTCACGATACTAACAAGGGGGGAGGCAACATTTAGCGGCACTGGTTGGTTTGTGCCCCAAGTTCTCTCGAACTAACAACATTTTAGGGTGACTGGACACAAGCTCCGGACGAGTCGGTCATTAGGGTCGGGTCGGAAGGTTACACTCGCCTGATTTCCCATAGTAACGTGCTGGAACCGGGAAGAGGTTTTGTAGCAGGAACGAAGGTTTACGAGGAAACACGTACCAGTTTCGCAATCCCTTTGAACCAGGCGAGGAGTTTCCTTTTACGAGGCATCGCCTCGGAAATATAGCCCCTTATGTTCCTATGCGAGCTGACGGTTGCAGTTTTGCGACTCTTCTTTGGTAAACTTCAAGAAACAACTGAATAATCGCATTATCCGATTCAACGCTTCGAACGAGTGAATTCGCTTTGCGCGGAAAATTGTGGCCATTCGCAATGTCTGTTAGTAAGATTTATTGCTTGTCATAAATTAATGCTGCTTATGACTGCAGCGCATTGGTTTTTTGACCGAAAGATAATGTTCCAACAACATTTTTAATTATTCCGTAGCCAACTTAACTAATTGCACCAGTCGATGGAAACATTTGATAAAAACATTTGTATCTGTACATGTCTGATCAGAAGATTTGAAGCAATATCCATCGTTTTATTATTATGCTGTTAATTTCAGTTAGTTCGAGTTAATTGAGAAATTCGAGATTCCGAATTTCCCGTGTGCACGGAAAAAGCTCCAATGATTCAAAATAATAACAGTTATAGCGAACATCAATTATCGGATGAGCCTACGTAAAGTAGTAACGTACCAAACGACCGGTTGCGGGGATTTGTCTGATCGTGAAATTCCTATTCCACGTAAAGGGACACGGTGCCACGCGATCTTTTATCCGGGGGAAAATAAAAATAAAATAGGCGTCGACGAAATCTATTTGCTCGAAATCGATTTGTCTGTGCGTGCAGAGAACAAATCCTATTATTGGGTCCAACTCGAGACACATGTGTGCGAAACTCGTTGGCTCAAGAAATTATTTTACGGAAATAGATTCGATACATCAAACGAGACTCACGGGAGAAAGAAAAAATCTACCGAATTATGGAACAAACAAGCAGAAACTTATTTTTCATTTCCTCGAATAGCGCCAAATGATACTAATATTGTTCCTCCGTTTTAAGATACCCCTTGACGCATTCCTTTTTTTTTATTGCAATAGGAAAAGCGCCATGTAAAAGCGATAAAATAATATTACAGTAATTCGGCGGCCCGCTTTGGTCGGAACGGAAATTAAAAGAAGAAAATCACTTCCGTATCTCTGACGGGGCAATTATTTCTACACGAAAATGCTTCCAAAAAACACGGCGCAACGATCGTCAATCAATGAAAGTGGTGGTCATGAAACCACACCAGAAATAAATACACGCCATCGATGCTTATGAACCGTGCCACTAAAAATCTGCCAACCATATATTTTATCGACGAATGTATTCCACGGCGGGCTTTATAGCCGCAGGAATAAAGTGTTTTATATCTTTCCTGCAACGAACGTATCTCGAAGTCGATTAAGACTGATGAAATACGTATCGAAGGGGAAAACGCAGCTGGCCGTAGTAAAAGTTAATTCTTGCAACTAAGTTCGACGATAACATAAAAGTAAAAACGATATTGCATTACCTAAAGGGTTTTATCGCGAATGGTTGTGCCAAAGGCAACATAAGCTAACGAAATTCTCTTTCCTTTGGGGGAGGAAAAGAAATAGAAGGATGCTTCATGAAAATTGTGAACGCAACGATAAAAGGGCGCTCTGCTCGATCAATTATATAAATAATAATTCACGTCAATTTCGAACGATAACACGCAGGAATTTTTCGCCCAAATTTTCATAATTTTAGTCTGCCACAGAATTCACGATGCAACTACTGCGACAATGCAGTTACACCCGTATAGTCATCTAACAGGTGCTCCCTCGTTAACGGGGAATCACGTTCGAATATTCCCCGTGATACCGACATTTCTGACAACCCTCGCCGTCTGCAAAGCGAGCTGGACACACTTCGTCGATGTCATTAATTGAACACACAGACGATCGGTGAATCTCGTTAATTTCACGGACGATAAGTGTCGATCGTTGCTTGGATGATCTAGTGGGAAAACTTATCGAGTAACTGCCATTCACAATGTGAAGGCAAATTATTGGAAACGTAATGTGTTACATTTTAGACAATTTTTTACGTCGAGAAACTACTTCGAAAGCGATGTTCGAACTATGGATAATAATAATGCACTACACAAGAAAATTAGTTCGTAAAATCGCGTAAATAGAAAATATAACGTAGTATTAGGAAATACTTTGACGCCTTTCATCAAACGAAACGAAAGATTATGTCCGACGATATTAAATGAGGCAGCTCGCTGATCAAATACACACTTTGAGAAGTTGCGGTTTAATAGTTCGCGTAATCATATTTCCCGTCTCTTTTCAGCATTATAACTTTCGAAGTTGTGACGTTTACGACCGCGAGAACTAATGCGCTGCGACCTGTTAAGTGTAACGCAGGAGGCATCCACGAAATGCTGTATTTTACATTCCACGCCATCTCAAATTATGCTAATTATAGTGCTCCATTTACACACAACGAAAACCATACTAATTGGAAATCTAATTCGCACACGAGCGCAATTACTAACGACATTATAGACGTAGATAGCTTTCATGTCGTAGAACGGGGCGGCAAATTAATTTTCTATAAGTTAGTTTGGTGTCGTCTTCCCATTGCGCTGTTCGAACGAATCGATTTCATACTATTTCCAATTATTTCCCATTAAACATCGCTGCTGCGATGTTACGTTCGTATCGAATTTCATTCGCGGTAGACCTGAGTCGAATGTAAAACGGAAATTCTCGAGGAGAATTTCGAACGACAGTTGATACCTCGAAATTGTTTTCGAAAATACGAGAGCTATGGTGAACGATAGGCGTGAATGCATCCGTTTTTAAAACATTTCTGCAAAATACCTCGCTCTCGAGAAGATTAATTATCTCTTCAATATCCGTCCACCCTGGGATTTATAAATAAAATACGACCGGCGTACACCATACGAATAATCGGTCTGAACACAGTGAAACGTAGCTTTTTCTATCGAAGCACTGGGTGCACCTTATTTCCGGCAACGCAACCGACGCATTATCCGGGGTTAATTTAATACATCCTGGTGCGCCGCAATTTTAATTGATCCGCAAACACAACCACCGGTGGTCAGCTTCCCTGCCGCCAAGCGTGTAATGACAACATTCTGAAAATATTAATACACGACCGCGAACAAGCAGCCCGCTGAAACTCGGTCCTTCGATAAGAAAACCGGCTGCAAGACTATTAGCAGAGTAATTTTCTTCGAGAACGACGCGATCAAGTGCACCGATCGTGAAACATTTACTCACCTCGGTTGGCGTGTCCATATTAAGCATCTCTCACGGAACAGCAAACGTGGCGTATTCTGTAACGAGAAGAAGCAAATGTTAATGCTCCAATAATTAATATTCCAACGTACATACACGAAAACGTATGCACCCTGTTACCGAACTGTCTCGACATTCGAGTTAGACCATGTTGTTCTTTCGTGCGAGATGCAATATTAATTGCGAGTATTTTGTCGATTACTTGAACGGTTCTTCGAGCGAGTTACCCCGACGGTATTAATAGTTAATGGCGTGAACGTTAATCGTGTACATCGATGCGTAAACTTCGACTCCCGAAGTTGTCGCAGTAGCACAACTGCCGAAGAACTCAATTAAACTTTTGAATACCTGTTGAAATTACGTAGCTTCGCGTGATTTTCATTGTCGCTTTGATTTCGTAAACCAAGAACGGAGCGCGTCTTTGCTCGTTAAAATTCTACGCGGTGTCGGGCATAAATAGGACAGAAAACTCGGGAGCATTTTCTCCGACCTTGTGCACTTGTGCGTGCCGCGATCGATTTACCTTTCTTGATAGATATTACGATAATCCAATCGTTGGAGGAATCTGCGAATTCCCGGTAAAACGATGCCGTGCAAACGCTTCTTCTCTACTGAATATTAGAATAGTTTCGAATAGAATCGCCCACGTAATTTCGGAGCATAGTTGAACGTGATCGAATTTGCCTTTGGAATTCGTGTACAGTTGCGTTTTCGCAATAAAAATGTCCGCATGTTTATTAACGAAGTATCCACTCGCCGTGTGAAGGAAAATAAATCGAAACGCAATTGACCATTAATTGTGTACGATTTAAGTGTTAGATTAAATAATAACGATAAACCACGTTTCGTGCCGCTTATTATTGTTATTGCGACGCAGAAGATCGTTGCTTCCATCGAACAACGAAGGGTCCTCGGTTCAAACTTAAAGCAGTGTTCGGCTGTTGGTCAGTTTTCAATACGTTAACTGCCCGACCACCAAAGTTTCAATGCCAATCCAGTATTCTCCACCGCGACGAATTAAACACCTTCTCGTAAGCGAGCTCCAACGCTGTACTACAATTGTTATACGCGAAGGGAATGAACCGAATTTAATTAACCGATTCAATTAATCAATTTTCTCCTGGTCTACGTTCTCGTCAATTCATCCTATTGCCCTACTTTTTCCCACCCCTTCGTGGTTTCTTCGTTTCCTCGCGCGCGTTGCACTTTCTGGGAACGCCTAGGACGAGAAATTAATTGTTTTCTCGCTCGACGAGGAAGATGTGTTGTGCTATAACGGTAGATGTAATGCGATGTAAACAGTATCATGAAAACGCGAAACGATGAAGGGTGGTCTGAGAGAAAAAGTTTAGTGTGCACACTTCGTCAATAAAAGTCGGCGGTGTATGATATTAAAATAGATTTATGGGGACAGTTGGCTTTTAAAGTTACTGTTTCCCGAGACTGAATATTAATTTGCTTCGCACAGATATGACGATGGCTCAATTATAGCAAGATTGCAATTATTTTGCGTTATTAAAGATACCGTCGAAAATACACGCATCTGCTCTTTGACAAGAAAGTAATTTTAGCGTGTGCTCCATACTTTCCAGAGACCAATATTTCTTTATTATTTTGAAAATATATTTTCACCCTCAGGGTGCCAGTAAACCTGACCACAGTCCTTTGTCGAACGAAGTGTATTTTTGCGACAAAGCAAGCACTGCAAATTGAGTAAATGAGAATAATATTTCGAGGCATTGTTGCGCAATATTCGTCGAGCTAATAAAATCTAGATGGAATCTCACTTTCTGCCGTAAGGGAAGGCAGTGATAGATTATACGACGTCGAAAAGCTTACGTGTACATTCGCAATAAATCAAACGAAAACGTTACCACCCTCTCCTATTTTCTTTGAAGTCGGGGAAAGAAGTTGTGCGGGTGAAAAAGACCGATATGGAGGCCGAAAATATATAAGAAATGAGAAACTTTGTGAAAATAGATCGCTAAGTCGAATGTACAAAGGAATTGCAAGATTTGTTCGAAGGCTCTGACAAGAACGCAGCGGCTGTTCCGATAACAACTAAAAGAGAAGGGGCATGAATAATTATATATTTCTGTAAGCAAAGTTTAATTTGCGATATCCACCCGCGAATAAACAAATCTGTAGAAGTTCAAGGAAGATCGCGGTATTAAAAGTGATTGCAAGGCCGTTTAAATTCAGCGATGGTATATCACACGATTTTTTCAGACGAATAAATCTTCTCGCGCTTCACAAATAGAAACTTCTATTTAAAAGAAAAAGGGAATCAGAACGCCTCGCATTCGAAGCTTTTCCTTCCCTTTCGTCCTTAACGGATAAAAATATCGATAATAATCATTGATCAAAATGCCTCTCAAAACCACATGATAATTTGTTTCTTATGTTCGACACATTGCGACGCTTGTGATACGTTCTTTACTCGACGGCCCTTTAATTATTCCCAAGGTTTTCTATTCACGCATACACCTTGAATTACAACGCAGGCCGTTCATTTCCCTATAGAGCCAGTACTTCCTATTCAAATTGAAATTTCAATTAACCCACACATCCACTAACAAGAACCAGTCATCTCGTTCGTATTCCATTTCAATTACAAAAAAACACAAACAAGCCCGAAGCGCGTAAAACCGAGCACGAGCAGATCAAGTGACTTTGCGATCGCTTTAGTTAATGAATCGGATGATCTTCCAACGCAACGTGTAACACGTAACGCATTGCAAGCTGTCGTATCGATAATTCTAACACGTGGCACACGGTAATTAACAACCTGAATGATTAAACGCAACGCTAGGCGGGAACCATATGGTACTCGTTACGCAATTTTTGTTCAAAAGCCGTCTCGCACGCAAATGACAATGTATCAGATTCGCTGCTCAATCGTTTTGTAATTGTGGAGCGTTAAAAAATTCATTTTACGCACATTTCTCGTATTCGCTCGTTTCCTCGGTTTATATAAGAGGTAAAGATTATATTCCGGAACTGCCGATACGACGGCGCGGAGAAATTTCTTTGATAATTTAGAACGTACAGGCTCACAGAGACGGGAGATTTAAGTATCAGCTGCAAACTCGAAGCCGATACGACTGAAATGGATATTTGTGACGTTATGTTTCGGTTGTGTTGCACGTAGCTGAATCAATTTGGGTAATGCAATGTGAATGGATTCCCTGTATCTGCGAACAGTGTTTGCACAGCTCGAAAATACGAAATAGTCGTGCTCCCTTTCAGTGGGATAAAATAAACGGATTATTGTAAATTGGAACCGTATCGATTTCTTTACCGCAAAATTGTTGATTTTGAAGCGGTGCAACTTCGTGAAAAAAACCAATCGTACAAAGGTCTACCTGTGTTCATTTTTAAGGGTGAAACCTGTACTTCCGCGACAATTAGTTGAATTTTTACACGCACCCTTATGTAAGAAAACTCGAGGCTTTGGAGCGCCTCGCATATTCATCTGGAAAATGTCGCAACGAGGCCAATAGGCGAGCGGGGCCCGTAAACATTTGGGGGTCGTAAACCAGACCCTTCAAGGCACTGAGTCGTGAGACCGGGGGCGCGTCTTCTCGACGGGCAAGAATGCAACGTCGAGGCACTTTTTGGGAAACGATCGACTAGAGCGGACTGATTGTAACCATACCGTTGTATTAGCATAGAAATAGATATTCCTATAACCGTAGGCAAATTTAGCGATTTCCTTTAATATCTGTGTCTTACACTTACATATTGGAAAAACTAGTGGAAAATCGAAGGTGGTGTTCTCTTCGAAAATCTATAAAAGTCCAACGTCACTGCGGAGTATAAAAAAATTTCTCTGGCAACTCGAATCGACAGGACGCGACAGTAGACACTTCGCACTTTAAAGGAAGCCCGGTTCGACCGTTGCACGATTTTTTCCCCCGAACCTACAACCGTGAAAAAATCGACAATTTCGCCGTGAACGTTTTATATCCCCTAATTTTGTTCGCCCGGTACAGTTTAACAGTTTCTCTGGGGAGTCTTCGTTGCATAATCGATTCGAGTGTGCCCATCTGCGCGCGATAGGGCGATCGAATAATGACGTGCAATGCTCAAAATACATGAACAAATCTATCTGTTCCCAGGCAGCTGCCCTCGTGTTACCTTCTACAATTCATGGGTATTCGCAATTGCAAGTTTACATAACAGAAATATCCTGGTTCCTTGGAAAACACACTGAACGTGCACGCGTTAACCCAATTGCGTGTTCCCGATACTCCATACGATTTACAACAATTTCATTCTCGTTGGCGTCGAGTTTTTCAAACAGAAACGAGCGTACGCGTAACGTCCCATAGATCGTCAGATTGGCGAAGAAAGAGGAGAAATTTCCACCGCGGATTATGAATTCTTTTTCTCAGTCAAGCTATTAACTCGAATTTAGTAACGCGTACAACCGTCTCGGCAAACATCGGATACCGGCAGTACTGAATAGCGAATCCATTGAAGTCGGAGATTGGCGGAATTGCAAATTCGAGAAAGTTTGAAATTACGGAGTTGAAAGTTTAGGACCACGGCCGGATCCCGCAGAGTTCTAAAGTTAAAGTAGCACATCGCCCATAAGAAACCACGCACCCTGTCATTAACTCGATCGTTTCCTTCGTTCGTTCGCCGCCCCTAACAGTGTTGCAACTTAACGGCGGCTTTTTAAAGTTTTCAAAGAAGCATTCCCGACGACGATTTCTTTTTTCACGTTAACTGTTATCAGCGTCCAGTTAAAAGATTTTACAAACCGGTACAAACGGGGACGTTGTGTATCGTCGGAGGAGACACGAGTGAAACACGGCTCGCAATCGAATTATGGTCGATCGCAAGGGACGCCATAGGGCGAGGAACATTCGACTTCTAACTTCGGCTGATTTACGTTAATGAAACAGCTTACGACAGTAAACTGTATGCCCCCTTGAAGCCCTGCATGCTACACACTTGCCAAATATTTGCTTACTGGACAATGGTCGTCCTAACTCAAACGACACGTGCACCAGCCAGATAGATGTGAACAGAATTTTCTCGCGTTCGATTACACTTTGCATTTGCAATTTCTTTTTCCCTTTCATTCAATTTCATCGAGAACAAAGACAAGAAGTATAACGCGCAGAGAAAAAAGTACGAGCCGCTGAACGAAATGGATTGAAAGCCGGCAATAAAACGTCCGAAGCATGTTAATACAATGGAACAGCCGTTCGATAATTAATTCTCGCTTATCAGCTGGGATAAAATATTCCACGGCGACCTGCATTATTATTTCAGCTGCGATGGAACGGCGTCAACCATCCAATTCACGGATTTATCGCGCCACGTCCAGCCTCGGGATGCATTTCATCGTGTCTCGAGGCCACTAAATTCAGCCGACCTATGAATCGTCCATTCAATCAAACCGATGATGTTGATCGGAAATTATCACCCCGATGATTCAATAACCTAACGATTCTTTCGACGATTCCATGGAACCACACAGTCGAATTATTTTAGAAACAGCTGTGCGTTCTACTCGATTCTATTCTTGCTTATGTTTTTTTTTTTTAACGAACGCTTCAAATTGCAACAATATTTGAAAAAATTCAATACAAGATATATTGCATCGGTGTATTTCATTCGGAAATTTTATTAATGCCAGATGCGAGTGGACGTTCCCAAGTAAGGCCTGATACTTTTTTCCTCGCAACAATTCTTTTTTATAACGCATGGCTAGTACTAAATATATGTATATGAAGGTAAAAACGATTGTTAAAACGTCGCAATATTTCTGCCGGTTTCATCGGGAAAGTATTCGGTGCGACGAATTCAATTAAAGTAAACGTGCCGAGAAATTACGGATTTCGCTGCAGGTAAAACGATAGAGATTGATATTTGTGCTTTTTCTTCTTGTTTGTTTGCAACCAGCAACGCTCTAGTTGAACGTGAAATCCCTGAGGCGTGTTTCACTATTTTCTGTCGATCGGTTTGCGTGTAAGTATGCATATTCATCTTTCGGACGTTTTCAATCTCAACATACATTTCTGGTGAAGCGAATCCTCGTGCTGCAAATCGAGCCGTGTGAGATGTAAGCATACGCAAAGAAATGAAAATGCCGACGGGCCAGCTAGTATGTTTTCTGATGTTCGAATCAATTTAACGTGCTAATTCGGTACACCGATCGGGCACTTTGAAAATCAAAGATCGAGCAAACTTAAGTCGATGAAAATTTCGATCATCCATGCAATCTTCTTTTAATTCCTCGTCGATTATAACAACACCTGTGGTTTTAGATCAATCTGTGTCCAAATAATATTTTTACTATTCGCTGCTCGATCTTTGCATTCATTGTTGCACAATTCTACCGTCCAATATTTTGTATTTGAGACGAAAATAAATATCTGCTGTATTTTTGCTGCAACGGAGCGGAGAAAAATTTTCCGAGTTATTCTGACGGAAATAAAACCGCATTGTAATTAAGAACCTGTGCGAATATGATATTTTTCCAATTAGATTCGCGCGTTCGAATTGAACTGACTGGCCGTAAGTTAACGCGCAGGACATTGTAGTGTACGAACATAATTCGTTACTGAAAGCTACCCGCGCTGTAACAGTTCAATTATTGAACTTCCATTTTCTAAATTTCTTGTAGCCTCTCGATACGAGAAACACTCGACGAAAAGGGCCATTAAAATTCTGACGGCCGACAGAATTTCGTTGGCCAGTTTAATAGTTTCTACCTTCAATTAGCGACACCTTCGCCGATTGAACGCGTGAAAAATATCCCAGCAGCTTTTGCTCGAACAAATTCGCGGGATTCAGGTGCTGTTTAATTTAATTTCCATCAATCAAACCACTCTAATTTGCATCTTTCAAACCGGAAATTAAATTTCACTTCGCCAATGGCTCGTCCAGAGATCAACAACTTTAAAGTGAAACGAATTTCTAGAATAACCGTCACCCAAGTAAAAACGTGAAAATGTTTCACACTTAAGGCGCTCGTAGTCGACAGTGTGCAAATACTTGAATTAAACTTTCGCCAGGTTTACGTTTTTAACTAAGCGGTTCAATGTAATTGGCATCTGCTAATCGAGACAATATTTTTGTTCAGTCGAATATTAGAAATTGTGTAAAAAATTGATTTTCTCTGGAAGTCTCAAACAGAATGATACACGAAACTGTACTAGTATCAGCTTACAGGTATACAACTGAACAAAGATATTAATACAAACGAAATAATGAAAGTGGACGAACTGTATGGTTCACCCTGATATATTTATTGTGCGTTTAAAACATTATAATTCAATTGCAACTCCGAAACTCACCGCAAGTCGTGCACACGAAATTTCGAATGCAACAGAGAGGAAAAACGTTTACGCACTCTAAATGTTCGCAGCCCGGCCGTGCATCCCGAGATGTTCGCCCTTTATCAATCATCAAACGGTCGGTACGGTATCGTGTTACCACAATAATACCTTAAACACCGTTTCGTGTTAGATAAAACCGCGGACCCGAACAGCGTAACATATCTCACCGCAGGTGTAATTACCGGTTGCGTTCGTCGTCGGGAAGCGTTCGATATTTTAAAGCGCAAACTTCTCGCGAACGACCAACATATATTTAGCCCGAGCATTTATTTCGAATCGTCCGTTTAACTTTGAACGGCCACGAAAAATGTCTGACTGTTCTATTCCGACAGATCATCTCATACAGCGCGAAAAATCCTGGCGATATAATCAATCATTCCGGTAGCGCTGGCCAACGTCAAACGGCCATAGAGAAATAGAACAAATCTTTTCTTAACGTCGAACTCGCGTAGACAGGATACGATTATAAATGTCCGTGTACATGGAACAATAATTTATCTTCGCGACAGGGAAATAAATCACACTTTTAAAGATACCCTAGAAAAATGGTTGAGCCAAAGTGCACTTTTCTACGCTCTATCAATTTTTTGTTCTGCTCTGTTCTCAAAACAGACAAAAGTAAAGAAAAGGAACGTGTGCTAATTGCATGTTGTCATTGCAATTAACCTGTACACATAAATTAATACTTTACGATCCCACGAGCGCGTTAAAAAAGAAATTATAATAGACTACACGATCGTGGAAACTTTGAAACCCAGTTACAAGAGCGACAATGGTAGCACAGTTAAAAAAAAAACGTTTATTTTTAAGCAACCATCGATAGATCTTTCGTTTCCACTAAACCATCGCCGAAGTGGCGTAAAGAGAACACGTTTTATTCGCGATCAAAAGTCGCAGATACCACTTGCGATAATCAAATAATCATTGGCCAGCGGATACTCAATGGACTTATTTTTAATCGTTCACCGTGAGCGAGATATTACAAGAGGTAAAACATTTGATTTACGACATTGCGATTATTTTTTCTTCTCTATTTCTGATCGGACGGGCTAGTATAACAGGCGCACTAAAATACCCTGTCAACCTTTCAACTTAACGGAGAAGTAACGTAACATAATGACGCCTGCTTCGCTAGTTCGATTTCAAATATTATTCGCTACACCTAATTAGATCCTATCGAACCGAAAGATGTACAAGGGATTCGCATTAACAAATTCAACCGGATATCGTTCCGTACCAATTTAACTTGCACCGCGTCAGAATTAATCTAGGCGATAATCTGGACAACGATGTTTTAAATATTCAAACAAATTCACCGCACGTTTCAGGCGTTCCGCGTAAAAAGTGAACACGTCGGGTCGAAAGAAAAATGATACCCCGTTTCACCATCTTAAACGGCGGACGTTCCACGGGAACAATGAATTTAATTAACGTCCCCTCCCATCGTACTCCAAGGTGTATCGTTCGCAAAGCCGAAACAAGCAATTTCAGCGGGCGAGAAAAAAAATGGGAAATTGGCGAACGGAAAGTTCCTCGGAACAGCCGCGAAGCGTGGAACAGTTTATTTTTATACCACGCCTCTGAAAGAAGCCTAGGCGGACGAGCGACGCGTCTCCAAAGCAAATAAGGGAAGCGTACACGATCTGTCACCGTGTTATCACCGTCCAACTCTTTCATTTCTCACGATTCCCTCTGCGCGCGAGCAAATACACAAGCATAGATCCATAGAGATGGTCCTTTTGCACAGACGAGGATTTCCCGAAGGAAAAGCGACCGGCCACAAGGGTTTTCCAGTCCGCTTCGTCCCGGTTCTGTAACGTGCAGCCGCGTATGCAACAATCTTATCGGAACCAAGCTATCGATTAAGGGGTGTACGTTGCAGCAGAAACGAACCGGAGCTTTTGTTAGCCAAAGTCAGACTTTACGGAGTTTATGCGAGTCCGTATAAATCTTAGGTGGGGAAAATCAATATTTATTTCGCTTTTTCATTTCAGAAATGGGAAGAATAAAGAAGAATTCCTTGTCTATTGCGGACGATTTTCTTTCTACGCGGAGTAGTTACGAAAGGGTATCGTTTCGAAGTAAGAGAATAAGGGTAAGTTATTTTTTCAATGACAAGTTAATTACTATTACTTGTTCGTTAACATTATCTACGCACAGCTGACGGAGATATTTGCAAGAATATATATGTATATATATGGGAAATTACGAATGGTGTAGAAAACAATTTGAGGAGGTAAGTATTCCTCGAAAAACCTAGTCCGATTGATTGAATATAAATTGCTGCAGCATCGGGCTCGCGTCCAAATGGACGCTAATAAACGGTGGATCGTTTTCGTGACGCAACAAATTTATATCAGCGCTGGAATGCTTGACACAGTTCTCCGCCGAAAAATATCCCCGGCTTTCTAAATGACTTTATTACGAGATTGTAAAGTTATAGTCGTTCTTGTTTTATTACTTAAGCAGTTAAATAGCAAAGCTCCCAGCGTCGTCTTCCCATCGAGGATCTATTTTGAACGTCAATCGGCCAATACTGATCTGTTTAGTGGCGAGTCACTTTTCGGAACATAGAACCATGTAACCGTGACCTACTTTTCTCCCGCACAAACTTTGCACCCTCCCCGTTTATTGTTCCATTGAATACATATAGAAACAAGTGCAGAAATGATTGAAACCCTTCTGTGCGCATGCAATATTTAGTCCACCATTTCTTCATCAGCATATCCTGTAGCAATTGTTTCTTTAATTCTTAACGGGGTGAAAATGCCAGTTCGATTCAAAGGTCGTTTATTTATTGAATACGATTAATTAGTTATTACCACGGACATACATTCGGTTTTACTAAGAACCAGTTTATTAATTCAGTCGCTGATTAATCGATATCGGATTAACCACTAACATCTACCAAGCTTCACAGGGACTGGGCAAGTATGGGATAGTTTCGAACCCTTCGAAATTGGATCGATTGATGTAAACCGCGTTCATTTTGACCGCAGAAACACGCGTGGCAGGCACGAGGACCATGAAAATAGAGGAACAAGGGGCGGTCAACGGGGGTCTACCAATAATGCTTTCAATGTGGCCATTAACCACAGGAGAGTAGCCGTGCTCTCTTCGTATCATGCTGCAAATGCAGGTTGCAGAGACGGTAGATGGCCGCCGTGTAAATCTATCTATGGCACGGTAAAACCACGAATCTATTAGGCACCTGTGATATACTTTTGTCGATGCGACGCACGATTTTCCGATACGCTGAAATGAACGTGCGTCACTTCGAATCTTTTCTCCCGCTTCCCTTTTTTTCCATATTTTCTTTCCCTTCTCCTTCCTTTCCTTTTTGCGCTTCTGTTCCTTCCTCGCGTCTTCATTTCTTTTCTCGGTTCCTGTCCTTCGCCCCTCTTCCCGTTCCCTTTACTTTCGCTTCTAAAATTTACAAAACTCTAACTCACTAAAGTTCCGAACGATAATATTTAACTATATCTCTGCACGATGCTGGTCTCTCAGTGGCCGTAGATATCATTGTGAAATATTCAAATTTCATTCTATACCGATATAAATTGCACACGGTAAATTTAATAATAGGAAAGACATGTTTCTCCTGTGCTGGACGAAAAAGTTCATCCGTTGTTGATTACGAGTTTACAAAGGTACAACGAAGCTAATCGGATTTACGAATCCGACATCGAAACTTTGACCGTAGCCGAGATTCGACTAGAATTTAATTAGGATCTAACGAAGACTCAACTAGTGGTTAACCATGATTCGACCAGACACTATAGTTGAGAGGCAATCGGGATTTAATTGTAGCCTAACCGTGAAGCAATCAGTGACGAGCGAACAGCTATGGATGTCTGACGAGGAGTCGAATTTTATGCAAAGTTACTTAGGCCGTGTTCAAAACTGAGAAGTTCTACAACGAAATAAAAAAAAAGCGTAAATATATTTTTTGAATTATTGCCGCCATTAATTCATGTTAAATTACTTATAGAAAACAGAAAATAACTCGTGCGGTCAGTCACGTCCGCAGCGGCTGACCATTAACGCGATATTCTACTTGCACTTGAAACAAACCTTCTGTGCTCAAATTAATTATCTATCGATTAACTGCTGGGAAATTGTTTCGTCGAAGAAAACTTCTATCTATCTACACTTGCCAGGGAAAATATCTACTTATGCAATGCGACAAAATATTATTTAATTATCCTCGGTAAGTTGGAGAATCAAGAAAAAATTCTATTGCCACGGCTATTCTTTACGGGAGATTGAATATTTAAGCACGAAAATTCTTTGAATTCTGAACAGTAGGGCACGAAATGTAAAGAAGCAACGTCAAGTCGAGAAACTTTTCTCGTTATATTTCCTGCATACCGTTCGTTTCACCGTGCACAAAAGTGTCCGAAGCTACTGTGTGCTCCTGTGTGACTTTATCATTTCTGTGTCCAACGAGCACCGCATTTTTTGCCGCAACCCGTAAAATAACAGAAAAATGTAACACGTGAAATGCTTAATTTTATAATAACACTCATACAAGTGTAAAGAGACGATCCAAAAGACTCTTAATTAATTATAAATTTTGCTCCTCGACGATATTACGTGGACAATAAATACAGGTAAAAGTTTGCTGCCGTTTCTTCTAATGCTCTTATACAGTTAAATAATATATGTTCAATGCAGCGCAAGTAACAGAAATTCTTTTCCACTTTTCACGAGGGGCATACGAAAATGATCCATCGGCGATTTTGTGTCACGAAACATCCACAGAATATCTGTTTGCCAAATTTTATGTAAATCGTTCCATTCGGATATTAAAATCAATCAGAATCGGCGCGTGATCTTTTTCTAAATAAATTACGATTACCAAGTAAACACCTCCCCTTAATTATATCCAGCATCAATATATAATAGCGAACGAATAAATTCCAATAACTTCCATGCATTTCTATTTAGGCCGAGAACTGAAATAATAATTTACATAAATCGAAAGTTGGCCATCGCAGGTCAACATCGATATTTTCGCGGCGGCTATACGAGGTATTCCCGCTCATAAACTGTATCGCCAAATAATTGAACAAAATCATGGAAATTATTGCTCTCAGAGCGGCACGGTAGCATAGTTCGCATGGTAATTCCGACAGATATTCAATTTGAATAATGAATAGAGGTACTCACCGAGGATACGATGGCCGACTGCGGTACCGAAAGATGATAGCGTCCACGAAAGCTACGGCAGATAATCACACGGTGCGTTTTAATCGCGACACAATGAACCGAACAGATTCAATTAGCCTTCTGCCACTGGCTGGTCATATATCACCAGCACGGCGTGTCAGAAATCGTCCGACAAAGGAAACCGGTATGGCTCATTTGTAGAAGAGTATCGGCATGTTTTCGTGCCAAACCATGTAATTAGTTTTCTATAGTGACTAAGATTGTTTCATTCTCCGTCAAGGATATTGCTCGCAGCTCACGCTACGAATGAAAGTTTCGCCGGAAAAGTATATGCAACGGGTCCGCCGATTGCTTTGAAATTATGTCCGATGGAAGTGTAGAATCCTGTCGCCCGCAATGGAAAGTGCTTTTAACTTTTAAACCGCGGACCTATCTATTTCGAGAGATAAAAAGAATCGCACACAATTTATTGTTACAATACGAATCATTCTGGAATTATATATGTTTCACGGAGAAATATCGTTTGGCCTGTAGACAATGATCCTTCGTTAAAAAATTGTGCATTCTTTCCGCGTTTTTTTATATTAAAATTTAGATCTTTCATAGCAATTTAATAAACTAATTTAATTAATTTAATCTTATGGGAATCATCGTAGGAGTTGTTCGTTGATACAATATTCGATAACTCGTATAGAAACCAAGGTAGGCGAAATTTAATCTTTCATGGAACGGGCTTCATTGTTTCGAAGCGTTTCTGATTTACCAAATGGAAAAGTGCATTGATAATGAAGCGTAGAAAGCATGCCGTCTAAGAAATAATTAAATCGCACGAAATCTTACGACCTGATAAACAGGGGACTTGATTAAAGTTTTGCAGAGGGAAATTTCGTTTTCACTCAGAGTCCAGAATGTAGACAATAGAGTCACAAAGCTACGAATAACTTCCTTAACTAAAACATCATTGTACTATTAACAATGGTTGTATAATTCGTGCACTCGGCGAAAAAAAAGACAGGAAGGAGAACTTGAAAATAATGAACTCCTCTCTTTGAAAGATTTTTTAATATCCGCTTGTAATATAAGTCATGATTCATGACAAACTACGAAATTTGTGGAAAATTTCACGATAGCATCGCGTTCACCGAACTATGCAATAGTTCGTTCAAAGATAAATTCACAAGATAAAAGTGAAACTTGCCTTGCCGAACGCACCCATAAATATCTGCCAAGTAATATTAAAAGATGAAAGAGATATAATTTTCATCGCAAAAGTCGTTTTTTCCGATGCTTACGATTTTTAATCATTCCCTTCAACGTGATGACGCTACATATCTCAGTCTCCAACGACCAAAACATATGCTACCATGTGCAAACTTTGCTTCTAAATTTTGTCACCTCGCTATGAAGTGTGACAACTGAGATTCAATTAACTATCTTTAATCGTATCATATTTTACGCGTATTTATATTACATGAGATTTCTATTGAAGCCCTGTCCTTTCAAACACTGAAAGGTTACCACTATGTTTAACCTAGTCGAATGTCGAGTTTACGTAGTAAACATCATTCGCGTACAATCGTAAACGAAGTTGCTTAAGTTGGACGCACTGTATACATCATGCACGCGTCAGCACACCATTAAACCAACTGCTTCGACGATATTTTAATGGCGAATGCAGTTAAAAAATTGATCAACAATGTGTTTAAACCAGCATTCGCTATTCTTAGCAGATGACGCTTATTTCTCTCTATTATACCAAGGCCTAATACTTCCGCGACAAACGAAATTCTAATACAATATTCTACGACAATTACGACAGTGTACTTTTTAAATTGAAATATTTGTTCAAAAAGTACCTTACCCGAACAGCATCAAAATGGAGGTATCAGTGTCCACCGAATATTTTCTTGCAAATGTAAATATTCGTTTAATCCATGCCAATACTCTGGTTGCCAATAAATGATCATAACACGACGCCGTAGAACTTCACACAACGCGATATTTATTTAACAAGTGTTGTTTTGGCCGGAGCGGAACGAAATTCGAACACCCTGATGCGGTTAGTTTTTTTCACGAATCATTCATTGTTGTTACTCAATTAACCGATGATTCCAGAATGAAGTGCGGCGTAATATCCACATTATTGTTTCGTACCCGAACCGAACACACATAGAATACGTACGCACAATAATTCTCCCGAAACCTTTCAGAATTGGGAACTTCAAAAACTGCGAATGACGCGGGAGCGCGGCGGCAACTGAACTCTGCGAGCAATAGAAACGTGACTCGAAGTGCGCGCGCAAGCACTACCGGCATGGCGGCGCTAGTGACGCGCCGACCCAACGCGCAAACTCAATAATTCAATTCAATACAAATTGCCGCCAAAAATATTCGCATGTTTTTTAATCTTAAAAAGACCTCAGACAGTCAATAAACTGAGGTCTTAGCATTATTGTACGCGTAAATGGAGCCTCAGACAATCAATATATATTGCGAATAATATTGATAATTATATTAACCGACTGAGATACCCTTTATAAAAAGATCGCGTGCAGAATTGTTAACACTTTTTATTTATTAAGTCCAAGACCTTGATAGAACAATGAGATTTCTTCGGACTTCACTTAAATGAACGATATCAATCGATCACTTAAAAATGCGTATCTGATAAATAAGAAACATTATAAATAGAAAAGTAATTTAGAATATGCAATCGAGGTGGGTGTAATAATTAATGGAAAGTCGTGAGCTTTCCTGCTGTGTAATCATGTTTAAACTACAATTATGAAAACGTATCGTATAATGGCTAGAGTGTGGTAATTTAACTACAGAAATTTATTAACAATTTATTGTCGTTAACGTCAAATTAAAACCGCTTGTTGGCACAGGAGCACGTAAGGCGTGCTGCTAATAGTCACGGGAGTCACAGCAATCTTTACTCGTGATCGTATAACGAACCGATGTAAGTTTTTGCATAATGAACACGCAATTAAATTCCAACCAAAGCGGGAACATATTTCTGGGCAGCATGAAAACTGAATCGTTTTGTTAATAACATGAACGCGAGTAAACCTTTCCGATGAAGGAAAAAATGAAGAAATAACGAATAATTAATTCCCCGACGTATAACAGTATATGAAGGTATAGATTATGAAAGAACTTTCATAAGCACCGATAGTTTATTAACAATGTTACACGCTCAATCATACATAAAACAATCTTTATTATAGATATTGTATGCGTCTCGATTACAGAAACGAGCCCCTATACTATTTTAAGTCGTTATCTGTATACCATGTCCGTCTCGTGTGTCAGTACATGGTGTCGACTGTATGCAATAGACGATATTATTTTCAACCGGGGAATAGTTTAACGTCACGAACGAAAGGACGAGGGAGACACAAAGTATTGGAAAGAAGACAGCGGAAGAGATCCGAAGGTTCACGCGGGATAGAAATGAGAACAAAAAGATTACTAACGCGTCCCCCTCCACATATAAAAATTACAAATATCATCCGGACACCGCCGGCTTTTTATATTTTATATATTTTATAAAAAATGCTTCACTTTCTTCGCAATATCTTCTTTCATTTTACGGCAAGGAACACAAACGAATATCTACATTTCTCCTTTCGCGTCGTTGGCATTTACTTTGGTGTTTCTTAATACCCGGTAGACGATTTTGTCCTAAAAGCACAAAGTTGTTCAGAGGCGGGAAAGGGAAATTGGCAAATATCGTCTACACGTTGGCATTACAGCATTTTTCTTCTATCGCAGATAAACATTACTTTGTTCTCTACTAAGGCCCCTCTTTCTCTTTCCCTCTCCTCCGCGCTCGGTCACGCTCACCTAAAAAATCGATCGTTCCTGGGAAGATTAAGGGAAACTTGTGATTTTCGTTCTTCTCTCTTCTGTACAATTGTATTTCGATACCATAAGTATACGTATTATTTACGTACGTGTGGGAGGAAGGGGGCGTGGAAAGGATATAGAAATTCGCGGCACATGCACAGCAATGCAACGAGAGTGCCAAATCTTCTCGAAAACGTGATCTTTCCTATCTACAAGAATTTACTTCCCCCATTTTCATCATTCATCTTTCAGTTTAGTCCGCGTTGCCATTCAAACGCGACAGTGTTCGAAGAAACGAAAGCAGAGGTAAATCGGGAAGTATGCAGTCGTTTCGTGTTCGACTTATTCTGAATATATTTTTATTAACTCGAAATCGTATATTTCTTTCTCTTTTCCTCGTTTTTTCAAATTTATCGTCTGATTGGAAATCAATTTCTTCTTGTCACGGCTAAAAAGACCGCGTCTGTGGTGTGTCACACGAACGAGGAAAGTGAAACATCAACAACAAACATAAAGCATCAACGACGAAAGGAAAACCTTGTACTGACTACAAACTTCTCCTGCATAAAATCGAAAACTAGGCCGTATACTTTTCTCGCCCTTCGATTTGGTCCACGAAGGAGTGTTTCCCCGTAATCCAAGATGTGAGTCTATTTTTCTCTCTCTATTATAATATCTTTCACATGATGCTTTGTGATGCATCGTCTGACAAACCTATCGTTCGTGAATCCCTCTTTTTTTCTCTCTACAACTCTCGTCCCCACTCAAACGTGAGAATGTCAACGGGGCTGGGGTACGATAAATCGACACCTTTTTTAAACTTTCTTCTTTATTATTTGAAGTGGTTAATCGTATTGATTAATTTCCAAAGCAAAATTAATCGCGCCGATTAACAATTTCGATCGATAGATCGACTGGATCTTTTAAACGCCCCCTCCTCCCCCCGGAGGATCCTCCTGTAATGGAAAAATTACATCGGGCAAGATCGACGAGGCGTTTCGAATACGATCAGTATGTTCAGAAATACTTTTATTTCTCGTTAATTCTTTTTCAAGGGTGCATATACGATCGCAAAATTCGAAGAGTTCTGCTGTATCCCTTTTCCCGACAACCCAAAATATTACGCGACGCTGCAAATAAAATCATTTTCATCCAGAGCGAAAACAAAAGAAAATAAATGAAAGTAAGAGCAAATAACAAATCACGACGAACTATGATTTTTCGAGGTTTTGCAACAAATAACAGTAACAAAAATAATAAGAAAAACAAAATGCTTTGCAAATTACTCAAAAAATATAATTTCCTCCCGAAATAGAACGAACACTTGGAAGATCGTATCGTTGCCAATACAATGTTTTCTACAAACGAACGAAACATATAAATAAAGCTTCCTCGTTAGTGAAAAAAAAATTAACTATTCTTCGGGGAGCTTATTCAGCAGACTATTTCCTTCTCATCTTACACCATGCAATGATATGTTCCCTTAGAAATTGGCGACCATCGACAATATCGTCGACAGAATGCACAATTCACCACAAGTTGATCTCGATCGGCATTAAAAACCGAAAAAAAAACAAAAAAAGAAATAACAGCAAAGCTGATTTACATATGGTGGATACACGTGAAACTCGTTAGATTCACACCAGGCTGAGCTGCATTTTGCAATTCTAACGAAAGAAAAATGAGAAGCGGAACGAAACGTCGAAACAGAAGGCACAAACGAGTTTCTCTATCTTTCCGCGAACTCGAAGGAAATAAATACAATAATTACAGGAGGAGAAAAGGAACAAACAGAAACAAAATTGTCATCACCCGTAGTAGGAATTAATCGTTTCGCGTCTATCGTCGTAAACGATTGTTGTCCGCACGTGAACGAATTTTGTTCGTGTCAGCGACTATGGTTCGCGAAATCGAAACGCCGTTTCTATCTGTCTACAACACTTCTTCTCGCTTCGCTCACTTTTCTTCATCTTTGTTTTTTTTGTCTTTTTTTTCTATTTTCTTTTGTATCCTTAAAGAAATAACTGGTTGCGGTATCAATCTAAAAAGTACTTCCGTTTACACGCAGACACATTCTATACTTTGCATGTAAGTAATGCCTATTTTCCAAAAGTACGTATAAAATATGCTCCGACCAGAAAATTATGTCACGACTCTTCAGACATCACCTCGGGGTAGTTTTCATTAATCTCCTCTAACACCTCGGGACACTCGTGTCGATGCATATCATCGTTTCATTCACTCTTTCGCTTGCTCTCTATCTTCCTCTCTCTCTCTCTCTCTCTCTTTCATTCAATGTGACGCGTTTTTCGTGACACCTTAACCCACGATGCAAGTGTCACTCTTACAGAAAATGAACTTTTTGTACTATCGATATACGTCGAATGTGAGTCAAGGTAACGCATTGACGCGCGATTGCCCATCGGTTTGTTTATTGCATTGCTATATCGAGTCGTCGATGAATGCAGTATGCATACACCATTTCATTCGTGAAATTCTTGCAACGAAACAATCCGCTTCAATTATTTACATTTCACCGGTCGTGCGAGTGTCAGCTCTGTTTCGCGGAACGTATTCAAATTTTCGCATACACAGGGGAAAAAAGAAAGCAAAAGAAAAGAAGCGAATAAGAAACATGTGCGAGTAAATTCATTCGACTATGCACACCTGAGTTTCCGGGAAATAAATAAAATGGGTACACTTGTATACGTTTTGAATGCTTAATATCGCTCAAGCTTCTATACTCGATCAACGAGATTCATTTGTCGCAATGAAACAGGAATAATTAACATTGCTGGACGAAATTGCGTATGCACACACAGTTTCTAGTCGCACGGGGACACAATAATCGAACGTAGGAGAGAAATCCATAATGTTTCGTTAATCGATGCTGCGACGAACATGATGCGACTGTTCGGCGCGAATCGATCCTCCATAAGGGCCGCTGTTACATTGTCGTTCTCCCCCAATTTTGTTTTATCTTCAGTCACCGCTAAAGGAATAATCATTCCTCGCGATTCGTTTTATCCGCAAGCGAAGCGACGATCCATGGTTTAAAACAAAGAAAAGTAAAAAGTATGGCGGCTCAGTTGGACGCCACATTTTCTTTTTCTTCCTTTTAAATTCATGAGCGTACCTTTGTACCGTACGTGATGTTACCAATTCCTTTCTTCCTTCCTTCTCTCACTTAATACACACATGTATGTCTCATCCGGTGTACGTCGACGCACATAAGCAATTCAAATGTTCAAATACCCACGAGTGCATAGTTTCATTTAATACGAGATTCGTACTTAACGAGGACCTTTGCTTAACGATTAAAAACCTTACGCGTTATTTAACATTATGATGCTTATGAGTTTATGAGCTACGATGCTAAGGGAAAAATATACACCACTGAAAGATTATATCGTTACTTTATCGTGATCGCCCTCGTTATAATCGCGATCGCCGAAAGCTACGCTTGCACTGTGCATACGCTCGGCGAGGGCACGATGTTCAATATTTAAGCGAATTACCAGAAGAAAAATCGACGATTTCCGCGCGCCCCCTCAAATTTTCTAAATGTTGTACACATCTTTTCCTACTTGTTCCCTTCGTGGATGAATTTTGTTTTTTCCGCGGTCGCGGTGCAAATGAACATCGTCACACCACCATCCCATATTGTATAGATTGTGAAGCACATTAAAAACATAGCAGCAAGCTAAGTAATATGGAAATATTGGAAAACCTCCACTAATTCTATGCAAAGTATAGGTTGTAGAATACCACTCATTGAAAGCTAGGACTTATAGTTATTATAATTATAATCTGACTCGCTCCTTTTCATCCCCCCCCCCCACCTGCTTTTTGCTTCGCCGTTTATTTCACACATTTTCTAATCTTTTTCTTTTTTCCCCTTTTTTTTGTCCGCTTCTTTACGTACAAATATGACTCGCGAGCTCTGCTCCACTTTGTTGGCGAAATTCGTTCTCACTCGATCGATTTCGACGAAAACAGATTTATTCAGAACCATTTTCGCGATTATTATATATTTATAGAAGTGAATCTATTCTTATCAGCCCAGTCACAATTTATGTACAATTTAACAAACTGAATTCGTTCCCCCCACTTTCTCCTCTCCCCTCTTTATTTCTGGAGTTTTCACGACATCAGATGAAGTAGTCGTAGAATTATAATAGAGCTCAACCCCCACTATGCCCTGCCGTGTCACATCGAATAATTGGAGAACAAGTGAAAATGATTTCTTTTCTTTCTTTTTGTTTACTTTCTTATTTTTCTCCACCCGCGTCAGCGCAACATGATATTCCCCTTTGTACATGTGTAGCACGTATAAAACCATTTCAATCAGAATATCCGCGAACGATTCTAATTGGAATCACTAAAACCGTGTGCCCACAAGCAATTTTGCCAGAATACCAGTTGTTCGTTCAATACGTGCATCGATTCTTACAGACTGGTTAAAATTTATTTCAAAATGGATCAGAAATTGAAATAACTTTTACCAAACATCCTCCATGTAACGTATCGATAGTTCAACCAAGCTAGGTTGGCAAATTTGCCTGCGATTCAAAATACACGTGAACGTTCTTTACATTTTCTATTGAAAGGTCATAATACGATTCCGCTGTTACGTTCGTACTATACTGGATCGCGAACTTTATTAAATCGAGAATACACTTGCACAAATGTACGTTTGTATGTGCGTGGAGGAAAAAAAAAAGGAAAAGAAAATCATTTTACTTGTTAAACCTCGGTGGCCTCCTCAATCGCGGAATCAATTCGGTTCTAACAGTTCTAGCGTAATTCGGCGCAGCATACTGATCGGCAACAGCTATGGGACTCTGCAGGCTTTGAATGAACATTGGTGGATCCTGTATTTGCCCTACACCTGTCGCCTGATATTGATACTGACTGTTCGCAATATCTGCCGTAGGATAATGATTTGGTTGCACGAACTGAGGAGTATTGTCATACTGCGGATAAGGAATAGAAGTCTCTGCAGAGAATTGTGGCATTACCGGGTTCACGTTCACCGGTGTTGTTGCAAAACTACCAGGATCGAACGTCTGGTATTGATTCAGCTGTCCAATTTGCGTCGTACCGAACGGCGGTGATTGAGGAAATTGTGATGTGTCGGGGAATAGCATGCTGGCAACAGTCGGTTGTGGAAAGCTGTCCGGCCTTGGATAAGGCGACATATTCGCTGTAACGTTACCTAAACTCTGAACATTCGGTATACCGGCGATCTGCGACGTGCCGTAAGTATGAAAAGTTTGCCTACTATGATCGTGATCCTTTACACCGCCGTGCAGAGAACTCGCCACGTTCAACTTCGTCTTCGCGTTTGGACCACCTATTTCGTTATGCTTGGTTCTTGCCTCCGTTACAAACGGATGGCGAACGTTCACGATACTCTGCGGTGCGCGCAACGGTGGAAAATTGATCGGGGTCATTTTCGACGCCAGATTCTGTTGCTCCAATGCTTTTCTAGCTACGGCGAACGCTGTGTTATCGTTCCGCGACGCCGGCCGAGAATGATGCGTGCTGCTAGAAGCTCCATGATTCTCTCTGTGTAACGATTGAACGGTGGATTGGCTGACAAATCTCGACGGTAAATTATTCGTGGCTGTGCTATTCCTCGTCTTGTAATCCGGATTAGTTACAGACGATTCTTTGTAATCGGATTGCATCTGATAGTTCTTCATTTTCGAATCGATTTCACTGGAATACTTTTTAGAAGAGTAATCTTTGGACTTCGATGCGGTCTCGTGAGGAACAACGCCTCGTATATTATTGTACGTAGAGCTAGATGGCGGATTAGTTGTTACGATGGACGAGCTCTTTGATTGTTCGTTAGACTTCGCATTCTCGTTGTTCTCGTTGTTCCCGCTGTTCTTTTTCACAGATGTACTCATTCTACTTGCTGAAACTGTAACACTTGATGTTGTAGTAATTGTACTTAACGTAGAATCTTTACTCCCTATCCCAGTGTTTACCGTTCTTACTGACGATTTAGATAGTCTACCTTTGTTCCCCGCGTGATCCAGTTTTTGGCCACTTTTGCCCTTGTCCGTTACTTGATTATTCGAGAGAATCTTTGGATCTGTACTGTTATTTTGATTTTTCGACAGCAGGTTATTATGGGATTTGCAATTGATAGTGACAGCTGGCAGGAGCAAAGCGCTGGCTCACTTTTTGGTCATGATTTTTAGATACTCCAGAGCGTTTTGAGCAGCACTTGCTTGAGCATCTTTACTAGTAACACCACAACCATAGCAAACTGCTACTGGCAAGGTAGACAGTTGCACAAGGCACTGGCATTTACCTGCAACAATGGACGAAATATTCTCCTAATTCGATTCAACTATAGTTTCATGTAGGATTGTCCTTTATGGATATAAAAATTATCCTAGTATAATTATCCTAATAAGTGCTTAATAAATATAACAAAGAATAGATAAATCAAAAATTTGGTAAAATGAAATAAAGAGCTACTTAGAAAATATTATAATATAATATAAATTAATAATATGCATAAATTATTTGCAATTCATTGAACATTCATAATATACATATATATATAGCATATGTCAAAGACACAATCTAGGAAGTTGCGATTGTTATGTCACAGGTCAAGCATTCTTTGCCCCACCAAGAACAGTGAAAATAAACACTTTGTTTTTTTTCTTGTGTAAGTATCTACCATGGAGTTTCCTTTTCTACTAAAGAGATCAAGGAGGTAGAACAATTACCATGTGTGGAATAAAATCTGCTAAACTTGCTCTACGTAAGAAAATGAAAGACATAATTGCACAACTTAGCGCTGAAGCGAAGCAAAAACAGTCGATGCGAGTGTTTGAAAAAGTTGGTAATGCTCAGGAAACAATATTTTTCCTCGTAAAAAATTCATTACCGAGAGGTTATGTTATGCATTTATTTTACAATATTATACAAAACATACGTTTCTATTATGCACAGCTGCGTAGCCTTCCAAAATTCGAAGAAAGCAAAAGGATCTCTGTATACCTAAGTACCAAGGATGAAATTGATACAATCCAAATATTAAAACACATGTTTGAAACAAGCAAGGAAGTATTTGTGCCAAGATACAAGGGAAAAGAATTGGAAATGGTCAAGCTACTTTCGATGGACGATTACGAAAAGCTACCATTAACCAAATGGAACATAAAGCAACCAAGATTTGATGAACCTAGGGAAAATGCATTGGAGACTGGTAAGGTTTAGAATAATTAATCTATATATTCATCCTACACCACTATACCACCATAAAATGATTAACTATGTTTCAACAAAAAAGTTCCTCCCTAAAACTGATAAATTACAAATACATAATAGCTCAGAAAATAATTCATACTGTAGGTGGATTGGATTTGATACTTTTACCAGGTGTTGCATTTACCATGAATGGTAAGTTGAATTTAAATCACTGAAATGATCGAAAACAAACGCTGGTAATACTTTTGAATACTAATATGATTACATCTGACAAGCAGGAAAACGTTTAGGACACGGGATGGGCTACTATGATAGATTTTTGGAATTATGTTTAAAGAAACAACAGAAACGACCGCACCTAATTGCAGTGGCATTTAATGAGCAAGTATGCGATGATATTCCAACATCTGAAACTGATGTATTACTGGATCTTGTACTTAAAGAAAAATAAATGCATGCAATATGAAAAAATATTTGGATTTTTTTTATTCACTGTTTTGAACTTAAGTCCATTTTCTCGGCGAACAAGTAAAATATAAAAATACAACAATTCTAAATTAATGAAATTTCTTTTGTAAGGGAAAAATGATATGACTTACCACTGATAGACTTTTCTTCGATATCGACATAAGTTACTTCGAATTGCTGCTCCGAAGCAATTTCTTGTAAAAACTGTACCAAATTTACATCACCGTCGTTCAAACAAGTATTCTGTAAAAAAAAGGAAAAAAGAGGGCAATGAAGCAAAAACGCAATCTTAGCAAAATTGAAAAATTCAGATAAACAATTTTTTCGGCTTGCAATTTAGGAGAAAGCTGCACGATTCAATTAATTACAGTACAAACCTGTAACTCAAAAAGTTTAACACCAGTAGACGACTTCAGACTTTTATGAAATTGTGAAACCTTAAGGCTATGAATGGTTGTTAGTGTTGAAATTTTGCTACCTTTCAAATCAGCATAACGGGCACTCACATTTGTATTTCTTTGTAAAACCTATAACGGACAATTAATATAAATATATGAGAAAATTTAGACACAAGCTCATCGTTGGGAACAATTCGCCAATGATTACTTATATTTACCACTTATATTTACGAGTAAAATGAAGTGGAAATGATCAAACCGTATTAAAGCTGAAAATATATTGCTGTACAAAAGGCTAATAATACAGAACACACACGTGAATTATATACAACTGAAATTTAAATAAATCATCCGTTATAGATTCAGGGTGATGAGAAAGGTAGCTCTTATTTCATATACTGCTTGCAGTAGCAAATCACTTCCACTTCACTAACCATACACACACATACAAAACAACAAGAACTTATCACATACAACTACACAAACTTACACAAACTTTAAATGTTAATATTTAAATATACAGCAATTGGAATACATGACCAAATGCATAAGAGCATATATAATTAATTATATTAAAGTGTGAGACAATAACATTTAATAGTAGGTGCTTTAAAATATATATATATATAAAATAAATTAAGTTGAATACAATTAAAGAAGGTATTCTTACCTCATCTTCATCTATATTAGGATTTTCAATATTCATGTCGTGTAAAGCCTGCCACATTTTATGCGCTGCATGCCTCTTTGCAACTTTCTTGTTCTTTCCTGAACCAACTTCGCGATATTTTAAAAGGGAGCAAACAATAGTATATTGTCTCTCGTGTGGCAGACCTTCTTCATTTTCCATTATATATTTTGGTGGAGGCCAATGACGCGACATGCACGTTTCCTGCAATGCTCCAATCGGATTTGTGATTCTTTTTTCCTCTCCATACCCTGGTAACTCTTGTAAATTTTCGGAACTGGACAAAATGAAACAAGTTAAACACAGAATCTAACAGGACTATAGTAAAGAATATACAATTTATTATTTATTATCCTTTATTACTCTGGAATATTATTTGGAAGTGGAGAGTCTGGTGATTCGCTGTTCAATCTACACAATTTATCCAGTACAGCTCTCGCAGCAGCATGTTTTGCTTCTTTCTTTGATTTTCCAGTCCCCATTGCTGAAACAATTGGATCTGCTTCAATCGTCAAGTACTTATTGCCTGCCGTTATAATACAAAATTTATCACGATTCAAATTCACAATTTGTATACAAATCTTATAGTTAACACTGTGATTAAGTTAATCGAAAGATCTAAATAATAATGCATTAGCAAAATTAGATACAAACCAACAATATCGGGAACAGTCACACGGTAACGAAAAATAGGCTCATGGATAGCACCCTCTACTTGTATTAACTCATACTTTGGCGTTGTGCCCCTACGAGAAAGCAATTCCTGAAGAATAGAAACTGGTGTTTTGTTGGTCAATGATTTCATCTCCAATTGAGCAGCCTCGCTTATTGGAAGCTTCTCTATCATTAAACTGTGCAACGATAATCGAACTCTGTTACGCCGGTTGACATTATTCGAGTGGTTAGGAACACCACCAACATTGGCCATCATATTAGGCCCAACCTGTTGAGGTTGATGCATTTCCTCCATTCTCTACTATCTATAAATACAAATCGATTGTTAGAAATAATGTAGAGCTATAATAGCCAAAGATTAATATTACTATCCATGCTTCAGTTTCTCCATTAAACACTGTTGTAAATCAATGTAAATGTACTAATAATTATACTTTATCTATGGCATATCGCAAACTAAACATTCAAATTTAACATTGCAGTGAAACTGACAAATATTGTAAACATTATGAATTATTTTAACAGTATTATTTTTCATTATTAATAGAAAAAGTAATAACGATTATTATGAGACTGTTACGCTTAAAAGACATTTACCCTATAGATAAACAAGATTTTCAACGATTTGTCAAATCATGCTACTAATTAATACATCTTTCACGTATCTGTTCCTAGCGAGCTTATTATTCGACCGAACAAGAACACTAAGAAATTAGGATTGCATATAAAACCATACTATTATTCTTAATAATAACATCGTAACAATATTCTGTTCAAGTAGTTATTGATGAACACAAAGGACTATGTAGTTACAAAACGGTTGGAAAACCGGCTGGCGGCCATGATTGTTATAAAATTCATTGATTAATTCTAGTATGCGAAGCATAGGTGATTCAATAGTAAAATACGAAGGTTAAGTCTTATTATGATTCTATCAAGAACAGTGCCAATAACGACTTTCATCACTGACAGGGCCTTATTTGAAATGATAGTAAAGGTGTACTAGGTATCTAGACGAACCGGCCACAGTATCGTCCGCTACGGGAGATTAAAAAAAAGGCACTGCCTTTACTCACAATTTTCAAACGTTCTATATAAATAAGCTGGCTCCTTAACAGGCCAATTCCTATGCGAAAAGCGAATCCCGCTTTTTGTGACCGATCCAAATCTCACAAAAAGCTTGATCCGTTTGACGACAGAAAAATGGTTTGCTGACTACCGGAGAATCTTCCTCGTTTCTGGTTCTGCCGCAGTATGCGATGTGAACAGTTTTTCTAGATGTAGTAGCACGCGCATCTTTATGCGCAGGTGCATTACTGGCGGTTTTACAGAAACAGATGCGCGTTCTTAAGATATTTATGATAAACATAAAACTCTCAGCGTTTAAAAAATAAATACGTCGCTGCGCCTAGAAAATTTACTTTTTTATAAGATATAGAATCCTCGCCCTTTTTTGTAGGACAGATAGGTTACTAAATTATTTAATATATGTATATGGGGAAATACAATATTTCAATGTAAGACATAATAAATCTTCCTTTTCCTATCATTTGAATTACAGACAACTAAGTGTTTGTGTCTCAATAAATCGGAATTAAAGGTTTGCAACATGTTAAACTTATATATAATTGGAGTATGCCTGTTTTCTATTTATTTAATGGTTTATAACGACATATACACATACATATGAAAGAAATGGCATATAATTCTAATGCCATTTTGTTGTAAAATAATAACTGATACATTTGATATATTTTAATTATATGATATTAAAACAGGTACTGAAATTTGGGTAAGTTGCAATAATTCATACTATTATTCTATATTCAAATTGGCGCCATTTTGCATTTTAACCATCGTTTCTTGGCAACACCGGATGTTGGCATGTTTCGCATTTGTATACCACCTGGAATCATCATTTCCGGCCGTTGCCCGCTGAAACGGTCCAAAGATTGTACGCCATTATTGCACACTGACGCTACGGCGTATTATTTCAAACGTTTTTGTCGGTTTTTCCGATATTTTCTCACGTTTATGCGCACTTGAAGTTCTGTAATGAGCGATATCGAGGTAATTTTTATACTTTTTTTTTTAATGCTAACATTATATACAATTTTCTACATACTATAATTGCAACGACATGCGGCTGACCACAGCCATTATCGATCCATCAACGGTCCACTGTATTATGTGCTTATATTATGATTTTAATGCTTTTTACTCCCCTTTGAAGGTATAATAACGTGTAAAATTGATTGCAATGATAGCACTTATTATTCAACTATGTTGAGATTTGTGTGTTATTGTAATTGCAACGTTAGAACTATGGATTAGAAGGTTAAGCATTTTGTTTCTATACTTAAAAAAAAATTGCAAATTTGAATTTGCGGATCCTTTATAACAGTCGCAACGTAGATTGCTTTATGTATCGTACTATATGAATTCGTAGTTTAAAAAATTCGAGAGACTTCTTTGAAATAAAATAGTTAAATTATAAAATTTGAATATGAATTGAAAAAATTCTAGCGAAGTGGTAGTCGCAGTGCCAGCCCTAGGAGGCCGAGAACAGCAGATGGAGGCCTCAGAGATTCACGTTCACATTCAAGATCACGTAAATCACGAGAACGTAAAGAAACACACAGACCGGTAAAAGAATATTCAAGATCACGCAGTCGTTCTGTATCAAGAGGAAGAAAATCATATCGCAGCAGCAAGTACGCTAGTGCAGGTCATCGTGGTAGTAGTCGCAGTCGTAGTCGTTCTCCTTACAGGGGTGGACGATATTCTCGAAGTAGATCTCGTTCATACTCTCGTTCACGATATTCTCGCGAACGAGACAGAAACATCTATCGTTCGCACTCTCGTAGTCCGATGTCATCTAGACGGCGTCACGTTGGAAACAGGGACAATCCGTGCCCTTCCCGATGCTTAGGTGTTTTTGGGCTTTCCATTTTCACAACTGAACAACAAATACATCACATCTTTTCAAAATATGGACCTGTAGAACGTGTACAGGTTGTAATTGACGCAAAGGTATTTCATTCAGTATTAATGTATTGCTTATTTAGATTTCATATCTGTATATTTTGATATTACCATTTTCTTATGTAAGAACACCCCATAATTATGATTTGGGGGAAAGAAAATTGCACCAGAGATTTAGAACATTCATACATTGAGCTTATGTGAATCGTTAAAGGCCTTTGGTCACACTTCATTTCAATAAATAGAGAGTGAAGCAATCCATTATATTTCCACTAAACAAATAAAATAACAGCATAACACTTATATTTTAGACTGGACGTTCCCGAGGATTTTGCTTTGTATACTTTGAATCATCTGAAGATGCTAAAGTAGCAAAAGAACAGTGCACAGGAATGGAAATTGATGGTCGAAGAATAAGGGTAGATTTTTCAATCACGCAGCGAGCTCATACGCCAACGCCGGGAATTTATATGGGAAAACCTACACACCTACACGATAGAGGGTGGGACGGTCCTAGACGAAGGGAGTGAGTTCACTTTGCCCGAAATGGAGCAATTATTAAGATAATACAATTCCGTAATTGTTATTCTTCTCTAATAGTAGTAGTTATAGAGGCAGTTACCGACGTTCTCCTAGCCCGTACTACAGTCGTCGTCGTTCACGCTACGACAGATCAAGATCACGCTCTTATTCACCACGTAAGTTTACTGTTTGTTCTTTCACACAACCCAATATAAGCAGTCTACACGGATATGTGTCTCCTTTAAAATAATATTCTTGTTACATTACACAAATGCCAATTAAAATTTTTTATGTATATAAAGAAATACAGAAACTCATTGATTTGATATTGTATAATTCGCCAGGACACGTTATTTTAACTTAAGCACAACGTTGAACTACGTGCACAAGACAAGAGACATTACATGCATGTTAGTAAACGTTTATTAACATGTGATCACATCGTCGAAGATAATAATTTTACGTTCGGTAAAATTTTAAGAACAGTACAGTAATGGTTAAAGTATTTACCACGTTTCCTTCGGTTTGGTATATAGATACTTTAATCACATTTGCTGAAAGTTCGTTGTATTTAAATAAATACTTTACAACACTGGGATTTTTATCCTTAAAAGAATGGAAGCTAGACAAAACACTACATGAAGGCATAATATACTAATGTATTTTTCTTATTCATTACAGAATTTACTACGTATTCAGGCGTAAACTCAATGTGTGTGAAGTAAAAATATAAACTCTATAAAACCAAACAAAAAAAAAGAAAGTAGAATTGAACTTAAATTTAAAGGAATCAAACTCAAAGCATAAAGCTACTCTTGTTTGCATACACTACATATACACAAGTACTACACGAGACGATACTTTTTTCTTTAATTCAAATTGTAAAGCATTTTAAAATCGATATACATGCATACGTGTGTATGTGTGTATGTGTATATATATATATACATATATGCATATATACATATAGGTATATTCATTTGCACATATCAGAAATTCTTCATTTAGATTCATATTTTCGTAGACCGCTTATATTTAGTTCAAGCAAGATGTTTAAGTACAAATAAGTAGTTAAATTAGCAAGAATGGAAGACAGGAGCATCAAGGAATGCATCCAATAAATCGTACGGTAGTAACTAAGTGTAACCCGTAACGTGGGTCAAACAATCATAGTTTTTGTTGCTTAATGAATTTCAGGTCGATATTAAGTGACACGAGTGTGATGCGAGAGGCCAGGTGTTTGGGAGACCATTTGTGTGACTTGACCCTTTGACCTCAAATTTCTTCTAACAATACTGTACCGGGTCAAAAAAAAATGCAAACGCTACATTCTTATCACTATTCTTACCTTACCTAATTCTGCATTATATGCAATTTAGTATACGGCATTTAAATAACGATATTGTACAATATCAATTAATGAGATAATTTAATAATGTCAAAGCAGTGTAGCATATTCTTTGCATGAAACAGTAAGGTTCGAATGGACTCAAAAAGAGAAACCTTATTTTCATAATGTTTTTTAATTGCTTCCTAACAAACCTTTATGAAGATAAGGTTTAATTATTGTAACAATGTGACACTAATATGTGAAGGTTGGAATATAATTAAGTTTCCATTTTTCTTTGACAATTTCATTTATTTGCTTTGAAAGTTGTATTCCAGCCGCTCGGGCTTTAATTATCGCTAGCAAAAAACGTGGTACGAATCTGAATGAAAAACGATAGTATTCCTAAATGTTTATATGAAAACAATGAGCAGAAAAGAAGGGGAAAGAAAAAGAAAGCATAGAATAACATTAACACAGAAACGAACGAAAAACAAAACAAAAATTAAATTTAAAAAAAAATAGAAGTAAGTTCTCTAACATGTTTGTTTGTTTATAAGGTTTTGAATCAAGAGGTATTGGATGATAGAGGGAAGTTTGAAGTTTCACTCTGAAAAAATGAAAGTTTTGAAAAATTGAAGACAAGATATCTGAAGATGTTTGTCTTGCTCGAATTTCGAAGATCCGAAGGTTTTTCGCGCTTGTGACAAAGAATATGATCCGAATCGCATTCCTTACCGGCTGAGAAGTCTCAAGCCTAGAAGAACTGCAAGCACTCTATAAAAAGCAAGCCCGAAGACAGTAAGAAATCGTTGATCATCAGGCCCCCGACCTGGACAAGCCAGTGGTTGGGGGTGAAACTGGTCGAACGTTTCACAAAATGTTCAAGAAGCATCGAAATCTTTTATGAGTAGGGAAGAGCGTAAGGTGCTCCAAGGTTTATACCGATCATATTCTTTATCAGTTGGTTTGGTTAAATAATATTTCCGTAATTAGGTGTTATCAAATAAATAAACATACGTACCTTCACCCCTTATTCCCTCCACCATCCCAAAACCTCCTATTTATCCTTAAGGGTGACATCCTATTGTTTTCATTTTGTATAGGAATAAGCAGCAGCAATTCATATTAAGACAACTAATAAAACAGTGTTTTTTATTACAAACGACTTTGCCTATTGTTCATCATTTTTGAGACTACTTAGCGATCTGTAAAACTAAGCAGTCGTTCGATTTTTTGTGTATATTTTGCAGGTACAAGCGTAACAATTGTGAAATTCATTTCAAAATCTAGGAAGCTATAATAAAAGTTAAATGTAAAACATGAAGAAAACTCATTTCATAGCAGAAACGTATTCGATAAATTAAGAGATGTTTTTATATAATAATGGTAATTTGTTTATATTTGTAATAATTTCTTTTGTTTAATACAAGTATATTTGGATACGATTGATATTTTTCATGAAAACAGGTCTTATACACAATATGACACCCGCAGCGCCTTTAGGAAAATTTACAATCGATGTCAGTAGCGACACGATTTAAAGTAAAGAAACATGGCACCATTTGTTGTCAATTTGATATTAAAATTATGGTTATTCGGTGTTATAACAGTGAATTCCAATGCCTCCGTAGCAAACGAACCATATCAGAGTCAGATGCCTACACAGGGATTGTACAATGCCAGTGATAATGTTGTCGTTTTAAACGTAACTAATTTTAAATCATCCGTTTACGGCGATACAAAAGGTTGGTTAGTCGAATTTTACAATAGCTGGTGTGGCTTTTGTTTTCGTTTCGCACCTGTGTGGAAAGATTTCGCTAATGATGTTTACGGTGAGTAAATTCCAACAATTGCACAGAATTACATCAAATGTGAAATATACAATTAAAATTGAATCTTTTCATTGTAGAAATTACAGCAATCTTTATCTCATTTTATTTTTTTAATATGACCGTTGTGACCATCCTTTCGTATTATCTATATTTTCATAACATGTACGTTGATACTTTGAGATAATGCTAAAAAGTGCACATTCGTATGTACCAGTGATAAGAAAATATACTTTTATAAACTGTTCAACGAACATCGTTAAATGAAAAATCTGTAGTAATTCCGTATTCGTATTAAGCACAATACCTGTGAAATAATAGTTTTTTCATTTCTTTTTCAGCTTGGAAGGATATTTTTGTAGTTGCCGCAATTGATTGTGCAGATGATGCTAATAACCCAATTTGTCGTGAATACGAGATTATGCATTATCCAATGCTTAAATATTTTTCTGTGAACGCATATCCGCCATCGTTGGGAACGTCTATGTCAAAGTATAATAATGCTGTTGAACTTAGATATAGTTTAATTGAATTATTGGAAAGGGAGCAGCAAGAAGGTAGAGGTTCCACATGGCCTAATATATCACCGTACAGGTAGTATATATTAATTTATGTATTCAAGTCCTTAACTTTTTCAGTTAAAAATTAGATACAAACTAATTGCACATCTGGTCATTACAGAAATTATCAAACAACAAATATCTGGAAGGCGACACCAAACACAGTAAAGTATTTCTTTTTATTATTTGAAGAGACAGATTCACATTTGGGTGCAGAAGTTATACTAGACATGCAGAAAATTACAATGATACAGATAAGAAGAGTACTATCTGACAATGAGCTGTTATGCGAAACAAATAAAGTGACAAATTTTCCAAATTTAATAGTGTTCAGTCGCGATAATACGCAAAAATTTCTTAATATCCGAGTACCGACTAGGCAAGGTGTCTATAATACTATCAAAGAATATTTGATATCCAAAAGCGAAACCATCAATGAATTGAACTTTCTAAAAAGTCCTTCTATAAATATTGAGACCTATCAGTCTAGTACTACTTCTAAACTATTACAAGCGACCGATCAATCGCCCAGTATTAGGAGAACAGATGATCAATTGTATCAACTTGATTTGGAAAATGCTTTAAAGTATTCAATCACTCACGAAATTCCGTTACATAAAATGATAAAGGACGAAAAAATGGATGCATTGAAAAAATATTTAAATGTACTAGCTGAATATTTTCCTCTGAGGTACGGTAACATTTTTCTGGAAACCATTAGGGATATTATTAAAAGACGAAACAATATATCTGGTGAGGAATTTAGTCAGATAATAAAGTCAGTGGAAGAAGAAATGTCGCCTATATATTCTGGACCTTCGAAATGGATTGGATGCAAAGGAAGTGAAAAAAGATTTCGCGGGTATCCCTGTGGTTTATGGACAATGTTTCATATGTTAACTGTTAACTATGCTATACTGAACAAAGATGTAGAACATGAACCAAGGAAAATATTGGAGACAATGTATGGATATATAAAGCATTTCTTTGGATGTGCAGATTGTTCTCAACATTTTGTCCAAATGGCTTCAAAAAATAAACTGTTCAATGTATCGAATATTAACGATAGCGTTTTATGGTTGTGGTCTGCTCATAATGATGTAAACACAAGATTATCTGGAGATGATACAGAAGACCCAAAACACAAAAAGATTCAATATCCAACCAGAGAACATTGTTCAAATTGTAGATATGAAAATGGTA
Organism: Nomada fucata; assembly: GCA_948146005.1. Lineage (NCBI taxonomy): Eukaryota > Metazoa > Arthropoda > Insecta > Hymenoptera > Apidae > Nomada > Nomada fucata. The sequence goes on from OX411280.1 coordinate 20,434,912, forward strand.
CTTGGAGCGAAGAATACGTCTTGCATTATCTTAAAACGAAGTATAGTTACAAGAGTATAAATTACTTGGAGTCGATTGATAAACGTAAAAGTAACGATAATACGATGAAAGTAAGACAAGAGAGATTGGTGTTGAATAAGTATAATAATAATAAAAAAACTGGATGGGATTTTACAATTTTTGATATTAGCATTTGCGTCGTGTTGTACGTTGTATCTGCTCTCATATTGATACTAGTTTGCATCAAATTTGCAGTTAAAAGAACTTATAGGAAGAGAGCTTATAGTAGCCTATTTTCAAAGTGTGATTTTCATTTTTGCTAATCAAAATGTATAGAAAATGAAACATATGGCTTACAAAAAAACGAATAAGGAAATTATGAAGGTATAACTATGGTTATAAATACATTATTGTACATATTTAATTTCCACCAATATTTCTGTTATGGTACAACGTTGATATATATATATATATATGTACATTTAACTGTTTTTTTTAAATGACATTCGACGAAAATTGTTACAATCAGGCGATGATATATAATTATCTTTTTTGTTACAAGTACCACGTTTGAGATTATTGTATTAAACGAAAAAGACATGATAACAATTATTTAATCTTAATATAGAACATTTTTTAACGACATCTGTCTTGTCAGGATGTATATTTTTTTAATAATTTAGTATTTATTTACGAATATGATGTTTCAAAGCACAAAATAGATACCATTGTACATTTATCATTATTACACTGAATGAAAAAATATGTAGTAAAAATCATGTAATTTTACCATATGACATTACATAACAGCAATGGATTTTAAACTAGTCTTATGAATATACAATTATGTATAATAATTTATTTAAATTACGAGAGTGGTCAAATTTCCGCTTATGTATGAATGACAATCTTCAGATGGATATTTTATAAACTGTTTTAAACTTTGATGTGTAAATATATAAAACAAATTCTTCCACTATTATATTAAGAACATATCTATTGTAATATTCCCTTACACACACACACACACACACATACACACAATTTATTCAATAAAAGTAAAACCAGATTACTGATTTACTTACATAATTCGTATACTTATATTAGGTTGTTGTAAATAAAACGGACAAATTTGTATTAAAACTTGCAACATCTACAGTTTTGTGAGATATAATATTTACCAATCAAAGTATGATCTGCTGAATTAAACACTCCGATTAGTGCACAATTAAGCTAATTTTTTTTTTATTTAAGAAAGTCTATACTTCTATGTGCACAGAATATTTTGAAATTTTAATGTGAAATAATTGAGGAAACATTAGACAAAGTTACAGTACTCGGATTTCATATACTTTCAACCAATGAATTCCAGCAGATTGCAATAATCTAGTAGATTCCAAACTTGTGAACAAGAATCAGAGTATAATTTAAAAGACAGTATTTTGGTTTGTCCATTGGTTCAAAGTTATAAAACTTAAATATATTATATTAATTTATTAATTTATGCTTTGTTACATATATAATAAAAGAATTATAAATTTAAGCATTATATTTGTTTTTTTAATCTTCTAAAAAAATAGACTATTTTATCCATTCATTTTCATCTCTTTGTGTGATGAATTATGATTCAGTTCCGATGAATGACCTTTGATGTATTATAATTTTAAGAAAAATTGTACAATTTATTTATTTTTACGGTTCATATATTGCCATGTACTTGATGTATCCCATATTATACCATTATGCGGTAATTCAGATTTTATATAAGGAAGTATCCATGCAAGGTACCATCGTTCGCCTAATACTTCTTTTATATTTTGTTTCCAACCTAGATCATATATACGAATCTTCTTATTACTTTCATTAGCTACATTACCATTAAATATCAAAGAAAAATGATAAATGCACAGAACTCCGGTGTATACCATTCCTACTGCAGATACAATATATAAAAGTAAATAAAATTGGTTTATGGAATCATCAAAACCAAACACAAATATTGCCAATGGTAATATGATTTTGATAATTGACATAGGAAATTCAAAGTGAACCCTATCCCAAATAAAGAAATTATTGTAGCAAAAACTATATGTGCTCGCTATAAATAAATACAAGAGAAACATGATGAAGTAGCGATGATTATAATGACCGATACAACACCCGTGAAAGATACAGTGATGGTTCCTCTTTAAAATGCAAACATTACACGTAGGACAGTGCCATGAGCGTGGAGGTGCTAATGTTTCGCAATAAGCGCACAATCTCCAACCATTTTTGGTATTCGCAGCACTTATCGGCATAATGTCTCTTCTGGTACTGGTATCACAGAGAACTACATATGTGAAATTCCCGACTAAATTCAACATGACAAAATTTCCAAAAAGGAAACTCACAATGTTCAGTAATAATGCATTTTCGTGTACTGTCGGTAAAACAATCCACAATTCGAACCAATACAATATTGGTACGATCATTAATATAAAACTCATAGAAAAGAAGTCACTAAAAGTTCGTGGCCAAATTTTTTTTCGGATAATCATTTTAATAACTTTCAAACTTTTACTCAACGCGTAATTTTATTCCGTGAGCACAGTTTATCATGTATCGATACACATTCAATCCGCGGTGATAACCTTTTAGAATAACCTAAAAAAATAATTCCTTTGAAATTAATTTTGTTGCATTTATATATATATATTACTTATATCTGATAATACTCACCAACCGTTCTTTAACATTCATTATTTTAAGTATGCATCGCGTATGCACGTAAAAATGTTAAATGTACATGCATTCGTAAATTTTTGTGCACGCGCAAAGCTTCATTCTACATTTCGAACATCATATGTATTTCGAACTTCATTCGATTATTAACCAACTTCATGGTTGTTTTGTATTCGATACAAATGTATGATTCAAATGTACACACGTAATGGCCGATGCGGTATCATGTAGTGCCATTTTTTTTTATTGCCTTATATATATGTATTTCTTATTAATATACAATAGCAATTGAATTATTCGAATTCTTTGTTTTTACATATCGTTAAAGTTTCTTAAACTGGAAGTTATCCTATCGCTTAATAGTTTTTGAATTAGTAGAGGCCATGGAAAGTGCAGAAGAATTTCCTTTCCCCTTTACCGCGTATCCAATACAAAATCAATTTATGAAAGAATTATACAAATGTTTGGAAAGTGCGAATTTGGGAATCTTCGAAAGTCCAACCGGTACTGGAAAATCCATGTCAATTATTTGCGGCGCCCTGAAATGGCTAGTAGATTACGATAAGTTACAAAAGAATCAGTTGGACGCTGAGATCTCTGGACTTGACGAAGAAATTAAAAAATGTTCCGCCTCTTCGGATAATTGGTTTTGCGTACAAACGCAACAAATAGAGTTAAATAGCAAGAGGCAAGTGTTGCAAACAAAGTTAAATAACATTCTTCGATATGAGCAGAAAAAGAATACACTGAGAGAAGCAGCTAAGAATGTAAATAAGAAGAAAAAGCGGTGCGCTCACAGTGCAGAGAAATCTACAAAAAATAAGATTGTAACAGAAACTGTTGCAGTTATCGAAGACAGCAGGAAAGAAAGCGTTGAAGCAGAGTTACTCTTGGAAAATTTACAGGATTCTGAGAGTTCCGAAGATGAAGATAAAGAGGAAGAAGAAGAAACTTATGAAAATATTAAAATCTTTTTCTGTTCCAGAACTCATTCTCAATTGTCTCAGTTTATAGGAGAACTGAAGAAAAGTCCTTATTCGGATAAGGTGTCCACGATAACATTAGCATCTAGGTAGTTTTTAATTATTCTGTTTTCATCATTTAATAGAAATGAGATCTAAGAAAAACCTGGGAGATCTGTTAATACTTTTTATTATTTATTTTAGGCAAAACTATTGCATCAACAAAAGCGTAAAGAAATTGAAACATTTAAATTTAATTAACGAATGTTGTCTACAACTGCAAAGAAAAAAAACAACTGTTAAAGATGAGAAAGATCTTAAGAAAAAGAAGGTTGCCAGTAGTTGCCCTTTTGTGCCAGGGAATCAAGATTTATTGATAGGAGAGACTTTAACAGAGATTCAGGATGTTGAGGATATTGTACAAAAAGGAGAAAGTCTTAAAACATGCGTGTATTATGCATCAAGAAAAGCTGTTCCTCACAATCAGTTAATACTAGTACCATATAATACCGTATTGCATGAAAATACTAGGAACAGTTCTGGAATAAATTTGAAAGGGAATATATTGATTATTGACGAAGCTCATAATTTACTCGAAGCAATTGAAAGGATACATAGCGTCTTGATTACAGGAAAAAACGTGTTGCACTGTTACAACCAACTTTCTCAGTATCAAAAAAGGTAATCATACTTTGCCCTTTTATAACTATCATTTTTATTATTGACCGTGACATAGAATTTAATAATATTATTAATAATATCAATTTCAGATTTCAGGCATTGTTTTCTGCTAAAAATGTCTTAAACTTGAGTCAACTGAGTTTCTGTCTAAAGAAGCTTTTAACGGTCTTTGGAGCTAGTGTAAAATCAAAGCCCACTGATATTGTAAATGTAGATGCAACTCCAAAGTTATATAAAGTAGAGGAGTTCGAGATAATGACAGAAATTGATACAGTAAATATATTTGAATTGTTAAAGTTTATGAAGAAATCTCGATTAAATCATAAACTCCAAGGATTTGTAGAGCAATACGATAGTAGTGTAAAAATTCATAAACACGACGATCGAAAGGCTGATGGTGTAAAAGAATTCTTAAACTCTATTAAAATTAAAACTACAGAATCGAATGCATCTGAACAAATAATAGATGTACCGGACGAAGAACGATCGAACAATCCAATAATAACAATTATAAGTTTTTTAGAATGTTTACAAAATTCTTGTACCGATGGACGTTTACTTGTGATTCCTGGCCCAACTATTGGAGAAAGTGTAATAAAATTCCTTTTATTAAATCCAGCAGCGCACTTTCATGATATTGGTATGCACATAATTATTTACTGCACCTAACAGTGGTAATATCACAATTATGTTATACAACTTTGATATACAATTATTAATAGTTCGTGATGCAAGGTCTGTGATACTAGCTGGAGGAACTATGGCACCAATGAATGAATTTATCGAACAATTATTCGTAGCAGCAGGTGCTACACTTGAAAGAATTGTTACATTTTCATGTGATCATGTAGTTCCTAAGGAAAATATACTATGCAGTATTACAACTCACGGTCCAAGTGGTATTGAATTTGAATTTACGTTTCAAAATCGGCAGAGTACGAAATTGGTAAAGCAGCGCTTCAATTATCAATTATATAGTATATATAATAGTATTACCAAATTTGGAAATACAAATATTTCAGTTGGATGAACTTGGAAGAACGTTATTCAATTTATGTAATATAATACCAGCTGGCATTGTTGTATTTTTTCCCTCTTACAAATTTGAAGAGTTGGTGTACAAGCATTTCGAAAAATCTGGCGTTATAGGGAAACTCTCTTCAAAGAAAGTTGTTCTTCGAGAACCTCGATTAGCTTCTCAGGTATTTTAATTTCCATATAAACATTTCTCGAAAGTTTTATATAAGTTACACGTTTATATTAAATTACGAATTGTAGGTAAACGAAATTTTGGACCAATATTCAGTTGGCGTGAAGACGCCACAGCGCCCAAAAAATGGATCATTATTGTTCAGTGTGGTTGGTGGTAAATTAAGCGAAGGATTAAATTTCTCAGACGATTTAGGAAGATGTGTTATAGTCGTGGGGATGCCTTATCCTAATATTAAGTCATTAGAATTACAAGAGAAGATTAAATATTTAAATGATTATGTAGTATGTATATTCTGTTTCTTTGGCATAACAAAATACGTTATCCGACAACGTATCATTTCTGTTGTTGTATCTATCGCTTTTGTTAACTAGAAATCTGATGCTGGGCAAAATTTCTATGAAAATTCATGTATGAAAGCAGTGAACCAATGTATTGGACGAGCAATTCGACATATTAATGATTACTCAACGGTAGTATTACTAGATAAACGTTATACCGGCAAAACAAAAGCACTTCCGCATTGGATCCAACGTGCATTAACAATTCATAATTCATTTGGCAGCACAGTTGGTTCTATAGCGAAATTTTTTAATAAAAGGAAATGAGAATCTGACACAATTTAAATAAAGTCTATGCGTTACTTATTCACGAAGAAGAAATATTAATATACTAATTATTATTGTATTTGTCAGTATTACATTTACGAGAAAAATTGCCATGATATTTCATAATATACAAGTTTGATATAATTTGCAAATACGTCTAGTAAGCATAATGTTTTTTTACATATAATTTGCTAGCTGTACTTCAAATTTATATGTGAGATCATGATGATAAACTTGATCAGGATACAATATAGAACATGGAAAGTGGGACTGGAAACAATTTGTTTTGCTATTTATTTAAAAAAAGATGAAAAACATAGACTGTTTAATTATATATATACATATATATTTGTTAAGATACTTACATAATGTATTGCATTAGGATAATTTTGTGGTTGGATGCTAAAAGCACAGTATTTTTTATAACGAGCTCCATGTTTTCCTAATAAAAATTCTATTTTTTTAGGCACGGTAGTAGTTAATTTCTTATAGAATTTTTCAGCCTTTGTTTCTTCTCCTTCATTTTCGTTATCACTTTTATATAATTCACCCTCTTCATCTTCTTCCAGGTCCTAAAAGAAAAAGTAAATGTATAAATTTGAATACAAGCCAATATTTCGAAAATAGAAAATATAATTTTTAATTGAACTGTGATATTACTTCTAGTAGATCATAACTGGAGACAACTTCTGGAATAGTAGGAGGTAGTAAACGACCGCAGGTATAAAGCTGTACTCCGCGTTGGTCAGAATAAATCTCTAATGTGCTAAATATAAATATGCTTAGAACAGTTATATTAATAGACAAAAGATTAATATATATGGAATTTTTTTCATATACCGCCCACTCTTCATGTGCCATACTTTAGCAGCAAATGAACTACCACCTGGTCCACTTTTTGTAATGCAGAAGTTATGGTCGTAGCCTTCCCCAGGTGGAATCTAGTACTCATAATGGTACAGTTTTCTATATTTCAAAGGTATGTAGCAATTTTTATACCTTTTCCATGTATTCCCCTAATTTTCGTGGTATTCGAAAATCCATTACTGTTCCACCTACACCACGTATAGCACCTGTTGGAACTGGATCTATATAATCCGCAAATGTCCAACGATCACAATTTAATAATACTTTATGTTTTTTTAATTCAGATTCCCCGGCATCCTATTAGATTTTACATATTTCACTAGATGTATTTTTTAAAAGTTAAAACTTTAACTTACATGACCAGCTAAATTAAACATAGAACCGTGAGACAAATTCACTATTGTTGGCTTTGAAGTTGTTGCTCTCATACATATCTCAAACTTATTATCTGGAGTTAATTGAAACTTAATCATAGTCAACACTGAACCTGGATAGCCTTCTTCGCCATCCTGACTTAAGTAACTCATAACTACTGAGCACCCACCAACATACGAATCCCAAACTTTACGGCCAAATCCATTTGTCTATATGAAAGATATATAAATGAAATTACTTATTATTTGCATGCCAATAGTTGATATAATTCGTGAACTTACACCACCATGTATGTGATGTTTCCCATTAAAATCATTCTTTGTTAATTGATAATCTTTACCCCTAATGGTGATGTGCCCATCTTTAATACGATTTGCACATCTGCCTAATATACAACCAATAAATGGATTTGTTACAGGGTTTGTGTATCCTATAAGAGTTATTTTGTTTAGTTTAACAGTAGTTATTCAACTATGCTACACAATAACAGAAATATAAAAGTTGTACCTTTCATGTCATCAAAGCCTAATACAACATCAGCTGAATGACCATATTTATCTGGACACTTTAAAGACACAATTGTAGCACCCCAAGTAATAACAACAACTTCCATTCGATTAGTATTTGTCATAGTATATGATTTTATTATCGTCGACATGGGAGTGCTAAATATTTGATCTTTATTATCTGATTGAGATAATTTATCATTAGTAATAGCCATTATATATGTACACTGTATTTCTCTTATACCATAAAACAAGGATCAACTTACTATTCCATACATCTCCAAATATGCCCTCCGTAATTGTTACATTTTTACAATTGCACCCATAAAAATCCATGTTTTGTGACTTGATTATGATTAGAAGACGATATTAAAATTGATTTTGAAACAACAATTTTTGCGTAATTTTTTTTTATACATAAAGAGATTAAAAATATATCATATATTTTTTTTCTTTTTTGTTTAGACAATAGAACGTCATTCGTTTTGTTTTCAGATGTACAAGAACAAACATATACCATGAATATGCAGCAAGAAAAAGAAATTTTACTTGATCTTTGCTGTTATTTTAAATGATTTATTAATAATGGCGCATCACCTACAATTTGTGATACTTCAATGTTACAATAATTGTAGTAATTAATATAATATATACTCTGGTTACTATTTATAATTTATATAATTGATATTTATAGAATAATGTACAATGCTTGGAAAAATACATGAATTTTAGTGCAAATCAGACACCGCATTGATACATTTCCCATTCAATTTCCGCGTATGCTTTATTACATTTATATCTGTTGAGTAAAAAATTGAAGACAATACTCGTTATCGCATCTCTTCTACGAAACCACCTTTTGTCATATTTTCTCGTAATAAATCCAATAATTATCATTTCTTCCTTCATGTTGTCTTCTTTTTGTTTGTTATTGTTACTCACAAAATTTTAATGGTCATGCAGTGCCCAATAATCTTTGTTTGGCAAACTATACTCACCACAGAAAATTCTCTGAAAATTTCTACATCTTCGTACAATCGTTATTAGAGTTATATTACATAAAAGGTTCTTCCTCAAGCTTTGGGTTCTGCATTTCATTACTTTTAAGGCGCACACCAAAGCAGTCACTTGTTACTTAAATACACGTGGAACACATTGCACTTAGCTTATTAGTAATGTCCTTACAGCTACAGAGTAATTTAAACTTTAAATAAATTTGCCAGTTATTACGGATTTATCGATTGCAGTACATTCTACATCTTCGAAATGTATATATTACAAAGAAATACTGACAAAAATGAATGTCACAATTTATGAATACCAAATAATCGGACAGAACTGTGGTAAATCCTCAATATTCAATTATCCTTAAATGTAATTAATAATAATAAAATTCCATAGTGAATTACAACAAATAAACGTACAAATAATAGAGGATATACCACAGAAAATACTTTGTGTATATCTAAAACACGCTTGTCTCATAATTATACTCTTGGTCATAAATGTATGATACAAATTGCTATTTATAAGCAACATGCAGTTTCAGAGAACTTCAATAAGAAGATATTTACAATTTAAGTTTATATTCAGAAAAACGTGTTCAGAATGACAATATTTGATCACATTATACTGTTCAAATAAAAGTGATTTGTATTCAACTAAAAGTAACTTTATTACTACGTATAAGTTAAATATTGTAAAATATAAATTGAAGGATCTGTATTATTCATATGTAGATACCTTTCTCTTCCATCGTTATTCTGAACAATATTTTCTAATACATGTATGTCTAATTATTAAAACATATAATCTATCAAATGGTATTTTTAATGAAATACAAAAAACTGAGTTTTCCTTATATTAAGCTAAAGAAGTTGTAATATATAAAAAATAAATATAGCTTAGACTAGCACTGTTGGCAATCATACGCCATTACACAATTGATAATTGATAGCTGCCTAATTTTACACTCTGTATAAGTAAGTTATTTGTTACTATCAACAAGTACTGATATTAGCATTCTAAGATTTCGTTAAACAGTTTCTCAGTTACGTTGGAAGCATTTTCAATTTTCTTCTGTTTTTTTCTCTCCCTTAATACATTAAGTACATGATACTAGCACCGCAGAATATCTTTGTACAACATAGAAAGGCATGAAATATTTATTCTATGGGCCTCTAATAACATCATAAATATTTCAGTCAACCGATCAGTTATTTTTTCAACTATATGCAAGTTTCCATGAATTGTACTTTGAAAAAGTATGATTCTGCCTCAGACGAGATATTTAACACTATGTGTATTCAGTTGCATGTATGAATTACCAATTTAATTTTCTTATTTCAAAAACTTTTATTTGCATCACGATTGTTCGACCGGTTGCACATTCAACAGAATTCCATTGCTGAAACAATCTAAGAACTTTATGATAGATAAGTAATGAACATATTAGTGACTAAAACTTTTACCAGATATGCATGTATAAATGGTATGCTACAAATTAATTGTAAAATAGAAGCCACCAAAAAATACTTCTTCAAAGTTACCTTTTCTTTCATACTTTAACTCTATAGTGTTTTATATACATTGAGACATATCCTACAATACTGATTATTATTCAGGAAATAATTGTAGTGGCATATAGCTTTTGAAATAAATATTTTTTTACGCCTTTTCATGTATTAACATTCTGTATGAGGTCAAAGATGTAAATTAATTATTTTGATTTCATAAGACACGGCATAGAACATACGCAACATGTAAAATAAGTTTTGATTAGTTTCTGTAAATTTAATCTAAATCGTTAATAATATGTTAGTCTTTATTATTACTGAAGCAATAAATTAAACACATGCACGCAAAAACGACTTAAATTTAGGTTCGATTTGTTTTAGAAATTATTACGATGCAGAATAATCAGAATACAGAACAGTGTAACGTATTCTTTTTTTCAAAGTTCTATTAAAACGATTAAAAAAAGAGAAGAAAATCTGTTATACTGCATAGTCAGTATTCTGATCGCACATGAACATGTTTAAGCAAGCTCAAAAAGAAAAACAAAGTAATTTCTTATACATTGCAAGCAATGTAGAGGAATGTATCGACAATTATTACATTCTACAGCAAACAATAACTGTTCAATATATACTTGCATTGTATGTATGTACAATAGTGATTATGTATATGGAGTGTGCCTGTCCTAAAATTGTTAGAAGTATATCACACCTTAGATGGCTATATACTCTTTACATAATGAACAAAAATATGTCAAACGTTCTTTGACACATATGCCAATCATTTTAATGTATACTGGTTTTACATACAAAATACGTATCGTTTCAATTACTCTTGACATACAAATTGAATCCATTACACTGGTAGTTCGCAACAGCATTATAATTGTTACTGTACAAATTTTTTTAATGCTTGCCTAGTGCCATGGTATATGAATAAAGATTCGCAGTTAATAAAATTATATACAAAACCTGATGATTTCATACTAAAGGAAAAATAGATATAGATGTGTCACAGATTTACGTATATGCAGGAAAACATTGTGACATAAAGGTAGGTACTATTCTCTACTCTTTACAATGTGAAATTACTCTACAAATATGCTTAAATATATTTTATAAATATGCATCAAATCTTGATGGAATCTTAATCACCAATGTTTTCCTGATTCGTTTTACTTTGTATATTATAGGTAGTTTTAACATTCGACTATTCCTTCTCAGTTGCAACAAATTTTTCATGGAATGTAAAATTACTGTTAACATTAAGGGCTTGTAATAAATATGAGCAGACAGTTGCAAAATTAAAGGAACAACGAAGTCTCATTTCTCTAAAGCGAATATTTGATAAACAAGTAGATGCTAGAGCATTGAATCATTCCTATTCAAGAAAGAGAGTTAATATCGTCTTCAACTATATGATATAACAAGTATGTATATACGATTTTATGTACAGTTTCGGAATATTCGAATTAAAATATTTATCTCTCTTTTAAATGTTTCTAGTGCTGATGCCAGTATGATAAAGATGTATTGTATTTACATGCTTGACGCTAACAGCAGATGCAAGGACGTGCGGAATGTATAAATAAACCATTTATAATGCATAGAAAATTATGTGTAATATTGAATGGTAGCTGCAAGAACTCTCATCTTGGGCATTCGTACTATTTCTACAAAACATACATGAGACATATCAGTCGTTTGTCAAATTAAAAACGGTCTAATTAAATATAAAAAGTCTTTCATAAGTATGTCTCAGTATCATGTGTATGGAATGTTGCATTCTTACTGGATTCGATGAACTGTATTTATACAGAACAAATGTTTTGCAAGAGGCAGTGCTTTGACAACGTGCATCGATGTATGTATTTATAATTTGACAATATTTCTGTACCGCGTCATATACTGTTTGATTCGAACGATTATAAATTGAGTGTTACTTTCAAAATTGAAAAAATGTTTCGGATGAATCACCATTGTCATTTTAAATAAGCCAATGCTATGATAAAAATTCCCTTTCTAATTCAGAAATACTTGGTTTTCTATTTCTATTAATCCGTCGATTGGCTTGCAATGGCACAGTAGCATCTTGACTTTGTCCATGTACAGGAGTATCAAGTAATGTTTCTCTATGCTCACGCGAAATACCTTCCCGATCGAATGTTACCGGTGAAAATCGCACCCTACTTATAGAAATCTGACTATCCTTAGCTGAAACATAACTCGAATCTTCTGAAGTTAAAGAATCCGGTGGTGTAGGATTCGTCGGTGTACCCGAACCCGAATTATTCTTACTTACGTTTTTGTTGGGTGAATTGTACGAGTAATTAGATCGTTTTAAACTCGATCGTAATCTACTAACAACTTCTAAATTACTCGGTCTATCTCCGGAATTCGAATTCGAATCATGCGAGTTCTGTCGCGTCAGTAATTGCGAACCATAGTCATGATTAAGCATACTAGGACTATACGTTCCTACGTTTGAGATGACATTTGGAGATCGTTGGTAATAATGTCCTGGTGAATATAAAGAATAATCGTCCTCATCTTCTAAGCGAAATGTTGGATTAATATTACTTTGACTTGATGTGCTCGCGTTTGAAACATTTGATGAAGTACGATGATGGGTATACGAAGGAAGTCTCGTCACTGGTCGAGCTGGACTATTTATGCTGCTTGGATTATCATAAGCATGTGGAAATTCAGGACACTCAAGCATTCTATCGCTGAAGGAGAAAATCGGCTTAGTATGTCTATGATATTGAATAAATTTTCTATAAACGCGAATAATCTACTTACTGATAATCTGTAGGTACAAAATACGTTGCTTCTGGTGGTCTATAATATTCTGGTGGGACAACTGTATATACCGGAGGTCCATAATCGGGAAAAGGAGCAACATTGCCCATGTATATCGTTGGTACTCTCTCCATTCGATCAACTCTTCCAGCATCATGCGTATACACGTCTTCGTTGCTAGTGCTGCTACTTTTTCTTCTGGGACTTGGTGTCGGCGCATTGGAACTTGCACTGCTTGCATAATGTTGGGGTGAATCCGTAAATCTCAGAGGTTTATCGGGCATTACAGTGGGTGGAAGACCAGGTGCAATACCACCCATGTTACTCAAGAATGGTCTGAAATAATAATTTTATTATTAATATAAATACATTACAAAAATTGATGCGGAAGAAAAGTTTTATAGTTTATACCTGTAATGCCTCGCCGGTCCATGGTACGTATTATGAGGATAACCACTACTTGAACTAAATTCGTAATCGGGTCCAAGATAGCCAGAATTACGATTTGAGCCGGTGTCTGCTTGAAACCACCACCGTGGAGGTTCATCTTCACTATCACAGGCCCGTGGGTATAATCTTGGATGAATTGGCGATATGTTTGACATTCTGACATCATATCCAGTAGCTACTCCAGCTAACATAGCTGCTATATTATACAGAACCAGTTCTATTATGCTTAACTTTGGCTTTTTCATTTCTCCGTTATAGAGAGTTGGCATCGGTACAGGCATTGGCATAATGTAAGGTCCAGTTAAGCCAGGCTTTACAGGACAATCCGATGCTGCCCAGTCAGTTGAGAGGTCAGATGGTAAGGCTGTATAATCTACAAAAATAATCAGATTTCTACAATAATAATGGTGTACATTGTTACATATTTGTGAAAGAATGTATGTACTTGTAAAGTACAGTTATAAATTTGCGACTAAAATTTGTACTTTCCTTTTCACAATACGGAATCATGCTAGATGTGCTACTACTAGTACTTCTTTTCTTTTTTTATTTCTTACCTTCGAAAGTAAATTGTAAAACCCTTTTATAGATATTATATGTATACTTGTCTTTGGCGAATTGAAAGTAAACCGTTTAGTAATGGAGTTAAAACATGCTTACTTGTTACTAAATTATAACAATTATTTAAATCCACAAGCACAATATATCATGTGTATTATATTAAAATGATACATGCCACGCTTCTTCAAACTATCTCTTGCCGCCAATCAATTTCAAGAAGCATCTAATCGCATTATTATTCAAAATACCATTCATGTTACGCGCATAAAGCCAATGTGCTAAAACCAAAACTAAGAATGTTCATTATTGTAATGAACATTGAAAATATAGTGCTGTGCAAAGAGAGAAAAAGATAAGAACATTCTTGAGATGGCAAGCATTTATTGCAATTAATTTCAGCTAGATTTCTTTACCCTACATAATTTCCGCTTTCTCATTTTATGATGCTTTATTTATTTGACACTCATTTATCACCGTCCTTTGTTTATTGAAATTCTAATATTCATCGTATGGACTATTCGAAATTACTGTACAATATTACGAAAAAAATGTATTACACTCATATTCTAAATGTTCCATCGGAGAGTCATAAAATAGGAACAAAAAGAAATTTAAAAAAATGAATGAAATACTTGTCAAAAATGAGATTGGAATTTTAGGGCAAGAAGAGGACCAACCCAAATGGCCTTGATAGTTAGGATCCTACTGGAAGCATGCAAAAGGATTTTTTTACGCTCGGTTATTAACAATTATAGAAAAAAACTTTAACTATGTAAAAAAATTCAGTGAAACATTATGAAGTATTATTATTAGTCCTCGTTACAATTATTAGTTAATTATTCAAAATAAGTATATAAACTTCAGGTTCATCTATGTGAGCAAATATTTAAAATGTATAGCTACATTATGTATAACTCATTCGAATGTAATAATTAAGGGATATATCTCTTTGACGTTTGTACATATTATCAAAAACCGAGCGTAAAAGTTCAGAAAACGAAAAAACAAAATTCAACGTGTCCAACTGAAAAGGTTTTATTGAAAAAATTTCTATTTCTAAAATACAAGTGTGCGTGTCGCTCCATGTTTTGTATGTACGTGTGCGAAATTTTTCAATTTAAAAGATATTGAAATGCTATGACAATACAAAAATGAAAACGCTGATGAAATTGTCTGAATATTTAACAAAATCTGAAATTGATTTAAACACATGTAAGGCGATAAAAGAAAAAAAAATGCAACTCTACTATACTTTCACAATCCAAACGTGATGCTTTGTATACTTTTACTCATTCTAATTTGAATTTTTTTGTTGTAATTCCATAATTACAACTATGCAAAAATACACCTTTCCATAAACGATCCTAAATAAAGAAAACAAGTCTAATCTAGAAATCAATCTAAAATCTTTTGCTGTAAGGGCAAAAAGCACATGATTTCTTTTGACGTAATAAGGGACTGTTAGCTCTGCTTTGTTAGAATGTTATATACTCCAAATAACATCAGAAAAGAACCAACACCAGAAAGACTGCATTTACATTTGATATATTCATTAAGTTACAGTTCAAACACGAATTTATTATCTGTTTAAACTAGGATAAATAGTTTTGAAATTATTTGTAGGGTACAGGCTACCACTTATTAAAAATATCCTAAAATAATATGCTCATTATTTAATTTGATAGACATTGGTTAAAATCAATTAATTAACAAGAAGACTATCCATTTAATGCGAATAAAAAGAATTTTCTTTTCACATTCTGATAAAATTTGTAATCATTTCGTAAAAGATACATAATAATAGTAAAAATAATAATATGTACCATTCCAAAAAATCAACCAAATAAAATAATCTTAAAAAACAACACTATGAATATAAAAGGGGGAAACATAGGTTGTAATTAAATGTTTGCAACTGTACATGTATCACTAAAATTGTATATATATATATATATAGAGGGCATCTCATATATTATGAACATTGAAATTATATCATAATAAGTGGGACATTCTGTATCTAAACTTCTTGTATAGTCAGCAAACATAGGGAAGCTCATTGTTCGGAATATTCATGCACTCTTATGAAAATAAGTTTAAGCACAATCTACCTAAATACAATTTAGCAAAAGGAAAAACAGAAATGCAAATATAAACATAAAAGGGCACTGTCCATCTGAGATCTTTATTTTCGCAACGGTGCAGAAGAAGAAAAGAAAACGGAAAATGAAAAATATCATTTGCGGAGAAGAAAAACAAAATGGGTCTCTTATAAAATGTGAAATAATTGCCCAGCAATATCAAGAGACTTACGAGTAGGATAGATGTTTTCCTCAGAAAGGCCTGCAGTAAAGAAAATATAGGACAATTACTAAACATATAAAACAGAAAGAAGATACATACGTGAAATGCGTTTACGAATGGTAGGCACATCTTTATCTTTGTGAAATGCAATATCTATTTATCATTTTTCTTTAAGAATTTCTCAGCAACAGAAGTCTTCGACGACGGATAGGTAATCGTATTCAAATCTTCGGAACTCTTATGAGAAGGAAAATCCCTTATGGACTCGACTAAATCTTTTGTTGATCCGTATTTGGCTTGCGAGTTATTACATTCGCAATCCTGTATACATCCAGATGTATTCACAATGGGATCGATACTATCAACATGATCTTCATCACAACTACACAAGTATTCGTTACTTTTTGATTTTTGATTTAACGAGGAATTCAAGTCGAAGCTTTGATCACCTTGCGCAGTGCGCTGTTTCAAACACGCATCTGGCACACCGCTAATGTAATCGAAAGATGTGGGGGATCTTTTGCACTTGTTATCTTGAAACAAACCTAATGAGTTTTTCGAAATAGAGCTATCATTTGAGTGTTCAGAATCGAAGTTACAAAGTTCTGACTCGAGGCTCTCAAAATCAATCCCTTCTCGTGAGTTTGCGGTCAAAAACTTCGGCATTGCAGAATTTTGATCGGAATCACGTCGATTGAATTGTGGCATAGATATTGTATTATCTAGAACACTATATTCTACTTTAATATCTACTTTAACAGCGGTAGTTTTGTCATCGAGAGCATCCCGACTACCCCAAGTTTTCATTTTATTAAAAACTCTCAAGGGGCTCTTCGACATACGGGACTTATGGTGAGACTTTTTTCCTACCGAATTTTCGGGGCTCGATTCTAAACCGTCTGTATCATTAATTTTAATGGTAACAGAATTCTTTCGTTCGCCGCTATGCGGAGAATTTAAAGAACTTTTCCTAGAACCAGATGGGGAACGAAAGAAATCAGCAAAAGAGGCCAATCGCGATTCCGAGCTATCTCTGCGTTTCGATTCTTTCGATTTACTTCTTTCACGCCTCTTCTTTTTCACACGTTTCGCAGTACCAACCAAACTAGACGCTACGCTTTGTACAAACTTCGAAGAATGCGAGTGCTCCCAGTCACCAACATGTCTCAGACACCTAGGTGGTGAAGTTTTTATAGTAGACCTAGTTGTGGGCTTTGAGTAATTCTCCATGACGAAATGATCATCAGAGAAATGAGTTTTAAGATTATTCGCTGATTTGTTATGCAAGACCACAGACTCATAAATATCGTTGTCCACAATAACTGAATCTTCGCCTATATTACAAGGTGGACAGGTTGTACTTTGCACAATGTTGTTAGAATTTTCTGGAATGTTGTTATAGCTATATCCTGGCTGACTGTCTATCAAATTATTTGCTGAGGAGTACAACTTTCTGGAGGAGGGGTTACCTATTTCTTGAAGAAGCGGGGATCGATGTGCCAACAGGGCGGTACGCAGGGGTGTCTTTTCAAGATCTGGAGCAGAGCGAGACCACCGCTTGCCACCTGGAGACGCAGGATTTGGTGGCTGGGTGATAATAGCCCCACGCTCACGTTGGTGGAGTGTTGATGGTCCCCATGTCTTACCCTTTACTCCATCTGCTGGTACTAAAGAAGGAAGACAAAAAACAAAACGCTACTCACTACGGTACTAATTTTCCCTCCTACCCTAGACTCCGTTTTAAAGCTTTTAAGTGCGTTTCAAAAAGATAAAGGTAAAGATGAGATGTCCGCTAGTAGTACTCTGTATGTACTGAGATATTCCTTCGTTTCAAATAATAACTATCTATCTTAAAATCTAATGATTTACCAAATATTTTATATATAAAAGAAAAGAAAAATATATTGCACTAGTTCTCTATATCGTTTAATTCCAATTTAAACAAAATTATTGTACTTCGTAAAATTTTCTCAAAGAAAACAAAAAACAACATAGATTATATGCATATACATATAATAATTATCAAAAAATATATAAAAATGTGTTCAATTATTCACACCATGCTAATAAAGATCAATATGAAATTAACACAACGTGTCTACAAAGCACAAACAATGTGATTCAAATTTCTCGAAAATACTAAAAAAGAAAAATATCTCAGAGCAAAATCATTCATTACTGAGCAACACGAGGTTGAAGTTGTAAACTACGAGAAACCTTGGAAAATTGGGTACTCACATGCAATTGCACGAAGCCGTGGAATGCTTGGCGAGCCAGGTGGGCTATTGGGCCTCGATGGATTTCGCACTTTTCCTCGGTCCAACGCCGTGTGTTGAACAGTTATTGTGTGACGAAAATCTATTCAAATAAAAACATTGCAATTATTTAACTTAATATGCTGTTGATATAAAAGACAAATATATAATACCCACCAGAAGGAGCACTTATGTTGCTACCGGGCTCTTTCTTATTCAATTTTAATCTCGATTTCTTGAATTTGCCACGCCTCTTGTTTGGCGTAGGAGTATTTTGTTGTTGAATTATCATTACTGTAAGTTCTCGTTCTAACAAATCTATTTCTCTAGCAGCTAGGTCTTGTTCTCGCTGCCTCAAGTTTTCCTCGTGTTGTCGCTGTTGCACTTGTGCTTTTGTCAATTCTTCTTCTCTACAGCGCAATTCCTAATAAACAGCCCAGCAAGACGGAATGAGCAGAATTAACTTGACATCTATTACTTCGTTATCTATTAAATGACTCAATAAGTATGTTTGATATGCGAAATAAAACCAATCATCCTAATTAACATTAATAACGGCACGTTATCTTACCTCTTCTAAAGAACGGCATGCCTTTGTATAGCATTTGAAAGAATTGTTATAAACATTATTTACATTAATACAAATGCGTATACGCTAATTACAACAATGAAATCAAATTCACCTTGGTAATACTTAATTTTCTGCCAATGAAAAAAAGTCTAAAATATATACCTTTTCCTTCATGCGCAATCCATGAAGAACTTGTTCAATTTCAAGTCTCCAGTCCTCTTGCATCGTATGAAACGACTCGTGTGGAGTTGCCGCAAATGCACTACGAACCTCGTCTAATGCTACTAAAATTTCAACAAATCCGGGTCTTGCATGACTGTCAGATGCCCAACAAGCTAAATAACGAACAAACGTGTTTCTCTTTATTTTAAAGTTCATAGAATTTAATACAATTTATATTTTTCGACAATAATGACTTATAAATTAAAATACCTTCCATTAAAAATCTCCAAGGTTGGGGGCATGTCGACGGAATTGGCAATGTAAGTTTATTCACTGCAACACCGTATGCCACTGCCAAAGCATCTATCCCTTTATACGGTGTTTCACCGGTTAGTAGTTCCCATAAAAGCACACCGTAACTGCAGACATATTCAAAATAAATAAATTAAAAAAGGACAAAAATAATGCATACGTCACTGTTGACTTATATCTGTTAGAATCGAGGTGACATAGGAAGTACATAAAACTGACCTCCAAACATCACTGGCTTTACTGAAAGTACTCTTTTTAATAACCTCTGGTGCCATCCAAGCATACGTGCCAGCTGCTGACATGCGAGTGGTTTTATAAACTTCTCTTGCTAATCCGAAGTCAGTTATTTTCAATGTCTTATATTGTAGATCGTCATTTTCTATAGGCTCGCTCAATAACACTGTAATCAATGAAAATAATACATAAGTTTAGTATGTATAATTCGTAAATATTCATGGATATCGAATAAGCGAAGGTATAATTGTTTTCCTTAGTTTCACTTACCGTTAGAGCTTTTTAGGTCCCTATGAATAAGACTTATAGGTGCTTTATTGTGAAGATAATCCATGCCACGAGCAATTTGTATTGCCCAATCAACAAGTACATCAGGCCTGATTTTTCTACCACTAAGAACCCTATTCAAACTACCACCGCGTGCATATTCCATTACCAGACACATATTTGGCATTTTTAGACAAACCCCTTCTAATTGCACAATATTTTCATGTTTGAGTAACCAAAATAATTTTGCCTCTTGTCGAACATTTTCCAATGTAACACTTGGTTCTTCATCCGGATCTTGCCGCGCTGCTTTAACAGCCACTTCATGTTTCTGCCAAAACCCCCTGAAATAATATAAGAAGTTCTAAATACTGATACAGGATATATTGTGTATGTATATAATTAATACATTTAATTAAATATAATTGAGGAGTTGTAAAAGAAAATTATATACCTATAAACCTTCCCAAACCCTCCAACTCCTATCACTTCTTCTAACTGCAATTCTTCAAAGTCAATCTCAACAGGTTGAACTTTATCAATCACCGATGAAACCCGATCGATACTTTCCGCTTCTGCAACAAAGTTGGCAGGAAAAATACCCACTTTTCCATGGATCTTTCCAGTCCACCATCCTTCGTCTCCTGAGATTTTTGAATCCTTAGATAGAACCTAATGCAATTGAGCAGAGCGTGTACACACTTTGACAAATTTGGAACATCTGATTTTACGAAATAGTATAATTAATAACTTACCTCGACCATTTCCCCTCTTTGCAAAGATAACTCATCCTCGCCTTGGGCAACATAATCGAATAATGCTGTAAAAATTGTTGAACTATTGTCCTGTCTCGATTGAGAAGAGGAATGTGTACCATGAGATGGACTAGTCTGCTGAGAAACAGTTCTTGCTGTGCCACCGCTATGCGTATCAGACACACTGCTATCAGACATATTGTTACTGGATGTATGTCCATACAAATATCCGTAACTAGAATAGATAAGCGATATAAATGAGATTTTTTCCATTATTATAAGATCACGAAATTTTATGGATTCATTCAGAAATACATTCCAACGCATTATTACATTCATGGAAGGCAATGTACAATAACAAATATATCCTCTACCTTGTGGAATGATTATTTGTTCTACTATTATGTTGATATCGGGGCGATGAATTGGCTGTGTTAGAACTATGAGAATTAGAGGATCCATTCTCTGGATGAAGTAGAAATCGCTCGCTCCGATGACGAGCATCTGGTTGTCCGTGGTCCATCAAAGTAGACAAGCCTCTTGCCGATAGCCCGGCCGGCGGCATATGGCCTCACACTCTTCTTATTCTTCTTCTTTTCTGGAAATTACACCCTTTCGTCTCGTAAACCTTAGTGCAATATTTTATCAGTAGAATCACGAAATAACATAAAACACTTTAAATGTATTGTTAGTTTGTCTTAAAAAAAAAGAATAGCTAAACAAACGAAATATAATAAGAATTGGTGAAAGTCTTATATGTATATCCACCTTGTATTATATTTTCGACACTATACACATCCTTACACATTTCACGTTCGTTTTACACATATTTCGTCAACAGCATAGTGATCGATTACACGGAACGCAAAGCAGTTATTGAATATTTCGGCAATAATTTAACTTTACTGTGCACAAACTTTTGCGAGAACAAAAAAAAATATTGTGGGGTGAGAAGAGGTGATCACCACCACTAACACCCCTCGCATAAAAACACTTTAACGGTGACCGGCATTTTGATTCCCGAGTCCGGCATTAACTCGGCGTAGATTTTATGATATTATTTCGTGGATCATGCTCCTGTTTCGAGCGACGTAGAGACAATTTCAGAATTGTATGAAAAAGCTCGATATGCCATAAAACCACTGTGGAGTCTCGCGTCGGGGTGTGTATACCCACAAGCCACTGTTGATGAGGCCGATTCTTTTCATTGGATCGACACTAGGAGCAATGTACGCGGGACGTGCAGGTTTCAAGGCGACGTGTTTGCCTCCCCGAGGACACGACGCTACGCGTCAGCCCGCAAAACGTACGATGATTCCACATTTAATGATAGAAACCGAACCAGCACTCATAGCAATAACCTAACGGACGCCATGTTTCATTTGACGGCCCCACCGTTGACGTGATATATTGGACCACAGATTCATAGAGAGGGCATTCGAATGCTGCTCATGGATTTTCAGCCAGAGAAAGGTTTATCCGCAACACAGTCGTCAACAAAATATTTCACGGGCAATCATATTTAGCGATAAATATAATTAATTCTACTATATATTTCATCGAATAAACTACGTATTAAAAGTACTGTGGAACAATTTTTCTTCGATGTTATTACTTTCTATAATAATAAAAAGTTCAATACCAAAGGTTCGAGTATTATGCGAAAGAATTGCGAAATGAATCGTACGTGTGCTGATCATGTATGAAATCATATGGTCTATGTTCAGAATCATCTGAGACGTGAAGATGGCTACGAAGTTAGTAAGTCGTGTGCGCCAAATCCATTGATTAATAAGATCGTGATAAAATGTATCGCCTTATTGTTTGCCACGCGATTTTTCAATTTGAAAAGACAGACCACAAATAAAGCCTGTGGAACAGCAAGTGATGGAAAGATGGTGAGGGAGCACATTTGCAACTGGTATGGGTTCTCAAACACTGAAAATTTTGAGACAAGCCGTCTGGGCGAGCCTGACAGGAGGCTGGTTTTACGATCCCCATCTCGACGTTTTTTCAAATACCTTTCATCTTTACATTTGGCTTTTCTTACTCTGCTTACCACTTACCATATATCTTGTAAGTCTATTTTACATGTATCTTACGTTTAATTGTCAGTCATTTCTTCTGGATAAATAACATTCGCTTTAACTGTATGTGTTTACATTAGCACTTGTAGACGACACATCGTTCCAATTTCCATACGTTGAGTTTTGTCATTTAATCGTCATAATTTTTGTCTGCGTACATATGTATATATATTTCTTGTATCTAAATTTGTTCTCATTTTATGTCAGTAGAAATTATATTGTTACCTTTTAAAATCTTGATGTATTCAAGGTCTTATTTTATTTGATAGTATTTTCCACCGACGTTATATGTTTGGGTGGCATATTGTTCTTCAATTGGAGCACTTTTTGGCACAATAAAGTGTGTTAATCATGCGCTACATTGCATGTACGATACAACCGAATGTTTAGAGGAATCAAACCAGACAGTCAGCCCAGAAAGATCGGAAAATGACAGAAGATTCACAATTCCAAATAAATGCAGGGAGCAATCGCAAGATCATGTAGATCATGGAATAGAACTACAAGTCTTAAATGGTATAATAGAACATAATACATTTCTTATATTTTATGTCGTATTATGTAAGTTTGTAGGTGGCATTCTATCTTTTATGTCAATTATATTCACTAATATATACACTATTAAAATTATAGGCCTTTATTTAAGAATATATTTATTGTTGTACAGGAAAAACAGATACCCCGCCTGTTGAGTGCTCGTCGCGTAATTCTTTTATTGAATCGAATGCACAGAATGCTGATGCAGATAGTATAACTTCTGAATATAATCGAGAGAAGCCCAGTTCAACTATAGACTTGAAGGTAGAAATTCACAGGAAAAATAGTTCTGAGAGTTCGGAAGAAGCACAACAGTTAACTAAACCAATGGTACCTAGTATAAATGTGCACGAAGCAGAACTAGCTTCCACACAATATCATGACCAACGTTTTCGAAACATATTAAATGGTATTCATTTTGTAATATATATGATACTATACTTGTAGTAAGAATTATATATGTGTAGATAGTACAACTATTTTGATATGTATTAATGTTTGTTTTGGGGAAATTTCGAAATATATAGAAAAGAGGTTGAAAAGGCAGAAATGTGTAGTTATCGCTGAAGAAGGTCGACAAAGGTCGAGGAAATTATGCAGACATGCATCTGAAGATTCGCGAAATCGTCATTCCAAGCACACTAGTCTTGGTAAAACTGGTTCTGAAAGTCAAATAAAGCAGACAAGCTCATTAGAATTGGAACACCATGGTGATGATTATCCATACTGGAAGTCAAACCAAAGCGTTCGACGTCTCAATTCTAATTCAATTCCAATGGAAGCTCATTTAATGAATGATCATCCGCAGAGTTTAGAAATTATATCAAAGAAAGAAGATACGGAAAAGAATAAAATTTCGTCGCATCCGCAGTCTTTAGAGGTAATAATGAAAAAGTTTGTTCATTTGAAAAGCCAAAGGTTAAAATAGAGTATTGAGATGTTTAATTTCTTACTAGGTTATTACGAAAAAACCTCATCAACAACTTATTCATCCACAAAGTCTTGAAACAATTGGTGCAGCAAATAAAAACATAATCACTACAGATGACAATAATTTACCTCTTCATCCACAAAGTCTTGAAACAATTAGTAGTAAAAAGGTATTACTATAAAGTTACATATATGTCCGTAGTATTATTTATTAGAGTTACATTAAAATGATATATACATATATGCATATATTTCAAAGGTTTTGCCACAAAATACATTAAAAAAAAATCAACTACAACTATTACCATATCTTAGTTATGGATCGGAAATAGTACACCCTATAGCAGAGCAAAGTGATGAGCAATTCGCTAATGAAAGTTCCGGAGGATTTAGCCTTTGGGATTCTTACAGTCCACTGTTGACCCGAAGAACTTGTGAAACTAATACTACCTCCAATCGGGACAGGAGTCTTAGTACTAGCCGATTTGAAGATACATTTACAAGGTGATTTTACAGTGATTTTAGAAGTAATAGTAAATGTTCCACAATTAAAAGCGCAAAGTTCTTAAATTTAATTTTACATTTAGATTTAACAGAGGTGGTGGTATAGATAATGATTCTGCGAATTCTCGCGATGCATTAATCGAAGAACCAAAGGCTGGTATTAAACGAAGATACAGTAATGCAAGCCAAAGCAGTCACGAATTCTCGGATTTGGACAAGCAAGAAAAACCGAAGAATATAGATGATCCTTTAAACGTTGGAAGTGTAGTCGGCATAGATCAGTTGTTCGAAGGCAACGATTGTGCAATGGAAGCACGAAGTAGTAAAGGTAACTTCGGCGTTTAGATTTTTTTGATTGGGGGCTAGAAATTATGTCCCTACAATAATATTATTTATGAACTATATTCTTACGAATTTTTTATTTATACTACATTACATATTTTTACTAATAATTATATGTTGCACTTCTTGCTAAAAAAGAATACACCAATCAGATCAACAAACCCATTTATTAACATGTATTATGATTATGAAAAACACGGAATTCGCAATGAAAATAAATAAATCAATATTTATAATACTAATGCGATAACATTGAAAGAAAGAGAATAAAATTTGTAAATTCCTGTTCTACAGGATTGCATAATAAAGAGCCAGATTCTGGTTCGTCTAGCACAACGACATTGAGTATGGAAAATGAGGTAAAAAGAAAGTTACTTCCACAATTAGAAACAGATAACAAACGACACCAAGGTGCAATACCCAAACAAAGCCGTCCAAAACCTGCAGTAGAAGTTATAGATGATAATATTACAACTACCGAACAAAACCGGCCGAATTTTAAACGAACGGTAGAAGTTGAAAGAGAGAAATGTGGAAGAAGAGATAACAGATTTGATAGATTTGATAGATTTGAACAAACAAGTGGATCGAACAACGAGTTAAGTACACTTAGCCTTGCGTCTTCTTTATTAGCAACATTATTAACTTCTGGCCGAGAATTACCTGGACAATCTAACACTGTGTCCGATTTAAGAGTAAGCCGTGGTTCCGAAAATCGAAATTTTCACATAAAACGGGCCCGTTTTGAACGTGCCCTAAAACGACGTCGCGTAATACGACGTAGGAACAAAGATGATAATGTCGTACCACTTACTGCTTTATTTGGATTGATATCAAATGAAGAGTGTCATTTAGTTGCCAATCACAACGATGCTATGGAAGGAGCTGTACCTTATTGTCGAGATGAAGGCGGACGCCGGATAGCATACACCATCGATGAAAAAGGAACCGGCGCTGCAGCAGCTGTACAAGTTTCTTCTAACAACAACGACAAATTATTGAATATTTCCTTACGTCAACAACTTAATCAAAATTTACATTACGATACCAATTGGGAGTTAACAGACTCTTTGAGTAACAGCTACAGTAGTTTATCTTTATTATCTTTGAATTCACCGGATCTGAGTGTTATAATACGCACTCCACCTGTTCTGTCAAGCCCAGAAAGCAATCAAACTAAGGCGCAAAATTCATTATCGTCGAATCTAGTTTCATCGAATACTGGAAGTACTAATCATTGTACAGTAGAAACATCAGAACGAGATCAATTTCATCAAAATACTAGAAGTTCGAATCAGTGTGAACTGGAAACCTTGGAACAGAGATTGCAAACTTTCATGGAATATTTAAATTTGACTGTATATTCAGCAGACTCTAATGGACGAAACAGGAGCTTATTTTGGCATAGATTTATTGGCGGCCTAGATGGATCTGAATCTAAACCGAAACAGACAACGCAAGACAAACAATATTACTATAAATGGCAAATTGGCAAACTACCGCATGTTAAAGTGCGTTTCGATCGTTTATTTTTATTGGCTTTATTGGATCGAAATTTAACAATTTTTGAAACTATCATATCCACATTTCTAGCAGTTGCTGTTGCAGGATTGGGTCTCGTATTGCTCCAACAAGGATTTTACAGAGATATATTTGCTTTCATGTTTTGTTTTGTAACGGCTGGGTGCCAATATTCATTATTGAAATCCGTTCAACCCGATGCTGCGTCTCCGACACATGGATTTAATCGTATCATAGTATTCTCTCGGCCAGTGTATTATATACTATGTGCAGGAATAATCTTAATATTTAACGAGTCTTTGAGAAACTTCAAAACGTCTGAATTTCGTATATATGGTCTAAGAATTGCCGATTACGACGTTATTTTACAAATTCGTAATATTTTATTAATCTTCCTTTTGTGTTTTCCGATTATATTTTCATTAGGTTTACTTCCCCAAATTAATACCTTTCTGATGTACCTGTGTGAACATATAGACATACATTTATTTGGTGGTAATGCAACTACAAGCTTAATTTCCTCGATGTACTGTCTTTGTCGCAGCATCGCGACTGTTGTTATACTATACGGATGTGCATATGGAGCACTTATAGAGCCCAAATCCTCGCAACATATATTGTTTTCTATTTTTGCGGGACTATTAGTTGCTATATCTTATCATTTAAGTAGATCATCTTCAGATCCTACTATAATCTGGGATATTGTTAAAACAAATTTATGGCCGCCAGAAATTTATACAGAAGAGAAGGAAGCAAAGATTATTGAGAACACATCTCACAAAGATAATTTATCCACGTCGTACAAGGGGGCGAAAATTAAAACATCTGGCAGGAAGAAACATGTGAAGATTAAAGTTGGAGAACAAATGTCGGACACAGAATTGGTAGATCCATTACCTGAAAAATTAAGGACAACGGTGAATGCAAGATTGAAGAATGACTTAATAGTATGTGCTGTGATAGGTACTTTATCCTTTGGAATCCATTGTTCAACTGTGTTTACAGCCTTACAACCAGAACTGAATCCAGTTTTATGGGGAATTGTAAGCTGTCTTGGCTTTCTGTTACACTACATTGTACCACAACTTCGCAAACAGTTACCATGGTTGTGCTTATCAAGACCTGTACTACGTAGCCACGAATATGCACAATTCGAAGTTCGTGAACCAGTGAAAATTATGTGGTTCGAAAAGGCATACGTTTGCCTTTGCTTCTTGGAAAGGAACATACTTTATCCGATAGTGTTTCTGGGAGCATTAACGGAATGTTCATCCAAAATCGTAGCGAAATTCGGGGAGAACGTGGGAGCATTAATAATAGTTGTATGTGGATTGAAATCATTAAGGTCTGCATACTCTGATCCATCAACGCGTTACCTAGTTCTGATCTTCGCTGTTCTATTTTTTAAACTAGATTTCCGAGATCTCAGTGAAACATTTCTGGTAGATTATTTCGTCACAGGAATAGTTTTCGCAAAAATCCATGAATTGTTGTTGAAAATACGATTCGTAGTCACATACATTGCACCATGGCAAATCACTTGGGGCAGCGCATTTCATGCATTCGCCCAACCATTCTCTGTTCCGCATTCTGCTATGCTGTTCTTGCAAGCAGGGATCTCTGCCATTTTAAGCACACCGCTAAATCCCCTTTTGGGCAGCGCAATTTTTATATCATCGTATGTACGACCAGTGAAATTTTGGGAACGTGATTACAAGACAAGAAGAGTGGACCACTCGAATACAAGAATGTCCTCGCATTTGGATCGGAACCTGGGCGCAGATGATAACAATTTGAATTCTATTTTTTACGAACAATTAACGCGCTCACTGCAGCATAGCCTCTATGGAGATCTTGCGCTTGGTCGATGGGGAAACGTGGAACAGGGTGACTGCTTCCTATTAGCATCTGATTACTTAAACTGCTTGGTACACATTGTTCAATTAGGAAATGGATTGGTCACCTTTCAACTGAGGGGTCTCGAATTTAGAGGAACGTATTGTCAACAGAGGGAAGTATGTATATTATTTTATACACACTCGAAAATCTAAATCTAAAAGCAATTTAACAATACTTGGGAATACATTGATTTCTAGGTAGAAGCGATCTCTGAAGGAATTGAAGACAATGACAATTGCTGTTGCTGTGAAATGGGTCATTTCTCAAATGTATTAAGCGTAAATGCCGCTTTCAGTCAACGGTGGTTAGCCTGGGAAGTTGCAAGTGCGCAATACGTGCTAGAGGGATATTCGATTTCGGATAATTCAGCATTTTCTATGTTTCAAGTGTTTGAATTTCGTAAAGTGCTTGTTACTTACTACGTTAAAAGTATCGTTTTCTATGCTGTTAAATCGTCGAAACTGAAATATTGGTTGGAGCATTCCGATATTACGGAGGCCTTGAAAATAACTCTTGATAAGAACTTTGCCGATCTGGATCCGGTTTTCAATTTAAGCATCCACGAAGATTTCGACATCCGAGCATTCGGCATCACAAGGAGCAGTTTTTGCAATGTCTATTTGGATTGGATACAGTATTGTGTCTCTAAACAGAAGAAGGTATTTTTCAAACATACGTAAGCTATTTTAACATTTATATGCCACTATTTGTACTTAACTGTTTCAGACATTAGACAAATCACGAAGCTCACCATTGATATCATTATGCCTTGCTTTAAGTCTTTTGGGAAGACGTGTTTTGGGAGCATTATCTCATAACACTGTCTCCAATGTTGAATTTTTCTTGTATGGTTTACATGCCCTCTTTAAAGGTATAATGTTCAAAGTTCCAAAAATAAATTAATTGATTATGTTTATCACATACAAAGCTTAACAAGCGTATCGATTTGTTTAGGGGATTTCCGCATAACATCAGTTCGTGATGAATGGGTTTTGCACGATGTAGATTTATTGCGAAGCGTCGTAGCGAAAGGTGTAAGGATGTCATTAAAATTACATCAAGACCATTTCATGAGCCCGGAACAATATAGCGAACCATCCGCCCTTTACGAAGCTATAGACAGCCATGATAAAAATCTCGTAATTAGCCATGAAGCAGATCCACTTTGGAGAAACGCCGTTTTAAACGGCGCTCCCAGCCTCCTGGCCCTTAGGTACATAATTTTGTTTAATCACTGAAAAGTTTCATCTTTATTACTACTACAACGGTATTATTGTTGTATGTTATTCTACTCTTCAGACACGTACTCGATGACGGAATCGACGAATATAAAATAATAATGCTGAATAAACGTTTCTTAAGTTTCCGATTGATTAAAATGAATCGTGAATGTGTTCGTGGCTTGTGGGCTGGCCAACAACAAGAATTGGTTTACCTACGAAATAGAAATCCGGAGCGTGGATCAATACAAAACGCTAAACAGGCTCTTAGAAATATAATAAATAGTTCTTGCGATCAACCGATCGGGTACCCGATTTACGTCTCACCGTTGACGACCAGTTATGCAGAAACGAATGAACAATTATGTTCCATAGTGGGAGGACCTTTGAGCCTAGGTGTAATTAAATCTAATGTCTTGAAATTATGGCAAAGGTATAGGCCATTATTATATATTCATTTGCAAATTACCATTTATTATTGGAGACAGTTAATTACAAAGTTCATTATTATTAAAAGTATTATTTATAGAGTCAGAAGGAGATGTGGCCAAGGTTGTTCGTCCGGGGGGACAGGTTCCCAAGATGACGGTGGTTTTGGAAATGATAGTGTATACGCAATGACTACGTACAATATTCATTTAGGTATTTGACTATCATTATAATTCATCCGTGTTACGTCTCTTACAATATACAAATAATATTCATACAGGCTACGGCCAATCGGGTCATAACACATCTGGCTCGCAATCTATGGATTCTGGGTGTCAAATTGGCAGCTCCACTGGTCGTGGCTCTCTAGGAAGAGGAAATACTGGTTCCTTGGGTGGAAACAGGGGATCATTGGCTTCTGTTGGTAAACCTACGAGTTCAACGCTTGCTAGCTTAGCTGGTCTTCTTGGTAATACTGATATAAAAACAGAAACGAAGAGTGAAACAAGTTTCACGAGTAAACATGATAAAGACGAAGTCCTTCAACGAGTGCGTGTGAGTAATATATAATATTTACTCTGATTAGGCTGTAACGAAATGTTTGTGACACCTTTTAAGCTAATGCAAATAATTTACGTTTACTTATTATTAGATCATAGACCCAAATCAAGTGTATGATGCTATTAATTTGGGTCGACGGATAGACGTAATTTGGCCAGACGAGAGAATGAGACAACAGGGTGGTAGGTCTGGGTGGCAGCATTGGGTACCTGAAAGAGGTATGGAAGGATGCATTGTTCATTGTTGGTCCCCAAATCATCGCGATCCTAATCGGCGATCTCACGTAGATAAAGTTATTTTACTGGTCAAAATTGATGATAAGTATGTTCCAATAGCGGAACAAGGTGTAAGAGATTTGGGGGCGGAGGTATGATAAAGTATTTTTGAATGTTCTGTAACAATACATATTATGATGGTTTTTCGTACGGTCATTTTTTCAATCACACATCGCAAATATCGATATGAATGCGTTAAAAATGAAAAATTCATTCCAATTACAAAATGACAAATACAAAAAGTTTTTAATGGAAAATTATTCTTGAAATTGTACATAATGAAGATCGACGAATTTTAACACTAGTTTCTTAATTCCAATATATACATATATATGTATTATACGTGTACACTGTAATATATACGTACATATATATGTTGTGTGTGTGTGTGTGTGTGTGTGTGTGTGTGTGTGTGTGTGTGTGTTCGTGATTGTGTGTTTGGCGGCTAGGGGGGTGGGTGTCTGCATACATTAGTCACTAAATACTCTTCACTATACAATTTTTCTAAGATTTTCATTCGCTCAATAATTCCTTTCTAATGGTTCCCTTATTATTCTTTCATCGCAATGTTTAATCAATAGATGCAGTTCTTCCAAAAATATTTTCTTCAACTATGAAACTTATATAAAAGATAGTTAATATTTTGCCAGTTATTATTTCTTACACATTTACACAGGAGACTATCGTTGTATTATACTATGTATCATATAACGATTAGATGATTTACTATAGCAGTGAGATCTAGATGCTACTTGTTGTTCAGGAGCGAAATCATTATTTTTATCACTGTAAAAATTGCATATTTGAATAAGTTAAAATTTCAGTAACTTGCTGTATTCGTACTTCCATTTAAATAGTTATTATTAATAATTTTGTAAAATAATATTGCGCAAACTTAATTAACGAAATAATTATTTCAGATCTTAATACAAAGATTCAGCTTATAGCTTGAAGAAAATATAAAGAGATTATTGCTATTGTTAGTACTGTTAATAGTGTTAATAAAAAATTAATAAATAAATTAACGTTCTAATAGTACGAGCTATGATGAATCTCTAAAAATAAAGTATAAAATTAAATTATAAGAACAACTGTGGTAAATTACATTATTTATTGAAGAATGATGTTTATGTCTTTTAATGGCTAGAGTATATGTTCAATAACAACAAGTAGCACCAGTAGAAATTTGTATATATCATTCGTGTTTTTCTACATTTTGTTACATTTTTTTTAAACTACTTAATATAGATAAGTTGTAAATATGCGTAATATTTCTGCAAGATTAAAGCGTCCAAATGTATTTACTGAATGTGTAATTTTGTGGGGCCATGAAATTGCCTCTACAGAACATATCGGTGCATTACTAGTAGTGTCAAATATAATTCAACAACCCTTTATTTGTATGTCTATATTGTGTAAAAATTCGAATAATCATAGGGATGCAGTTAAATTCAAAAAATTACATCCTATAACTGAACGAAACTTAAGGGTAATATTGAAACTACTGCTTGCAAATGCACCACAATGTTTATTCAAGAAAGAAAAAATAAATTTATTATCATTTCTTCTTTAAAAAAAAAGATTTATTGAACGTTTTCTCCTGATTTTGTACATAGTTACATAAGTTAATTTTCAGTTTACTATTATATTATATAAATACTAACAAAAAGTTTGAAACATGTACACTTGTTACAAAAAACTAATAATACAAAAATAGGGTTGCTTGCAAAAATGTAAAACACACTCTTTTTATTTGAAACGAAATAGGAAAAAGAGTGAAACACGTTCAATATAAAAGATTTTAAAGATTTTGCAAGCAACCGAATAATCACAGCATTGCCTTATCATGGTGACTCTGGAAAGCACCTGACTGATAAAGAAATTTTAGCTAGTCTTCTTTTAATTATCGGTACACAATTATGTATCGCTTGCTGCCAAGGGAAAAAAATCTCTCTGACCAGGGAATACATGGATTAAATAATTTTTATTAAGTCTTTGGCCTATTATCGTTAGTTAATCGCAGTTTTATACATAGATTGTACAGAGCTGTTTTACGATCAAGAATAAACATGAAAGTAGGAGCCAGATTAATTAACAATTTTGTTTATGATCCCTGTATTAGTTATACTTTATTATCATAGATTTATATTCGCTAATTAACAACAAACTATTGTTAACTTTGTTGCACAATGTGCTGCAAATGATTTTCATCGAAATGAAACGAATTAATGTCGTTAACTGTATTCCAATACGAGATGTAAATAGCGATATCGATTATGCGAAGAAAGTGAGTTCCTTGAAATATATTTCGTTTTGAGTACTAGGCTTAGTTTAATAAGTGCAGATAGCGTCGTGAAATCGTAGATTAAAAAAGGCCGTTAACATTAATTTACATATTGTACCATGTAATATATACAATCAACTTGAGGAATCATTTTATAAAGGAGTTATAGTACTACTAATACGTATAATACATTATTAACAGTTTATAAAATAATTAACAAGTTATTATTATGGAAATTATAAATAACGAATAAAAATGTTATCTTTTTCGAAGATTCAGCCCATTTTTATCCTTGCGTTCGTCGAATATAGAATAAGGATGCAGTATAAATTATATTAATCCTTGGATATTTGTTACCTTTACCCAATAAAATTTAATATAGATTTGTATTTGGGTCATGTAATTGTTGTAAAAAATACATTATGACTTATATAATATTATTGCTCATTAAAATAGAATTACATAGCACAATACAAACTATAGAACATACATTTTGATAATTATTCCATTAATTTCGCATGGTATGTTAATAGAGCAGTATCTAAACTTCGCTTTTGCCATTTTCAGAATTTAAAGTATTATTAGTAAGTTTTTGTATTAAATTTTCTATTATGTTTAAATCAGTTAAACCTACAATTTTATCAACTACCAATCCACTTGAAATTGCTATAATGGCTGGTACAGCTTTCACTTCAAATATGTGTACTAATTCAGGATTCGATTCTAAATCTACGATGGCAAGATCTAATTTATCCATGGGCCCTATTAGTTCTATTAATTTAGGCGTGAGTATTTTACAAGGATCGCACCATTCAGCATGAAAGTTAACAATAACAGGTACAGAGCTGTTCATCACCTTACTAACAAATTCACTATTATTATTTATTTCAAATTGCTTATTCCTCCGATACGAGGAAGAAATATATCTCACTAGAATCGATGGAAGTTTAGTGGTATTACGCAACATTTTGTAAACCCCTAATTGTTTTCTATACAACAAAGTAAATAAAAGCTATCGCACATAAATAAGATTAATATAATCTCTTTCGGTTATTTTACACAAATAGACAAGTATGTTTTTTATAGCTGCTGATTCTGAAAACCAATACAAATTAGGAAAAACAAAACTGTAACAGTTTAATTAATGTAAATTCGATAACACAAATGCTTACCATAGATATTTAAAAAGTCCAACTACTTATTCGAATTGGTCTAGTGGAGTCTGTTATTGCTAGTTTAATGTATCCCATTAAACCAATTATGGATGATATTATTAATAATACCAATAGCAAAATGCGCCAGATAAATAAATGGTCGTATATCTGTCAAAAATACATACAAATATTATGTGGTTGTTTTATTAATGTTAAATAAGTGTATATACATTATAATATCGCAACATAATTTTTATTTACCTTCTTGTCTGCGCTACTTGGTTTATCGGAAGCTCTTGGCAGTACAATTAAAATTATTGTAAATATACTGACAATTAGTATAGCAATAGCACCAATCTTCTTTTCAATTCTTAAAGAAATTATGAATATCGATAGAGCCAAAATCCAAAGTATCAGAATAACGAACAGTCCTGTACCAACTCCAAATATCAAATTAGTCATGCCACTGAAAAGAAATTCAAGAAATCGTTTATGTAAATATAAATGTTTATCTATTTATAGCAAAATATTACTTGCAATGTAAATCCCATACAGATCTTAGTAATGTGAAAAGAATGATTAAAAAATTGTTAAATGTCACGAAACTTATGTTTTGGTAAATTATTAATCTTGATTATTTTAAACTACACACAGAGCACGCAGAAAATAAGAAATAAGTATCGTTATTTAACAAATAATAAATATTCTAGTGCATGTATTTTATTAACATTGTAGTTCGTACTTGTCAAGTGCCCCAAAAATATTGATAACAATTAACTTATTCAGAAAATGTATTGCAAAACTGTTTACTAAATGTTATCTGTAAAATATCAATGAGCACCGTTAACAAACGACAATGCAACAATCTATACCTTTTATTTGGAAACTATTATTACAAAGAAATATTTATAACACATATCGACTATATTTCAGCCGAATGTTAGGTTTATTTTTATACTGTATTTAGAAAATGAAAAAATTATTTCCTACTACATGTACGTACAACAAGAAAGGATTATTACTTGGCAGTAAATACAATACTTGGTGTATTTTATATTTTCAACTTTCATAAATTAATAATATTCATAATTCATCAATGTTTGAAAAGTATCGTTTATTGAAGATTTATCCATATGACATCACGTAGATCTAGGGATTTATTCAATAAATTGATAGGGATGTTTTTGTGTCAAGTGAATAAGTGAGAAATTTAACGTGGGAAGTGAAGGAGGCAGCATATGTTTAAAATTAAACGTACCTTCCATGGAACGTTGGATGTATTCAACAATAAAGCGTTCAAATTCTGTCTAGTATAAAATTCGCTGTTCTAAAGGATTGTTTGTTTTCTTTAAATCATGAAACTATGGATTGAAATAATATTAGAATGGGTAAGTAGTACAGTCAGAAAAGTAGAATATAATATAATAAGTAATGTTAAAATAAATCATTGTTACAAACACGAATTATGAATATTCAAATTGTCGAATTAGCGTAAGTAAAGATTTTAATTTTCGTTATAGTTTGTACGCACTTACAAACATTGTCTAACATGGCATGTGTTCGTACATGCAAACTTTGAATTTTTTAATATCGGCGAATTGCTCTTGTAGAGGGACTCGGCAAATTTATGTAGCACTTCGCAGATAGTTTGTACACAGCTGCGGTCTGTTTTTCTTTATCTCTTGTTAAAGTATAAAATACGAGGCGGTTTTTATTTATTCTTTATTGTACGTGTCCTTTGCGGAACATAAATATTCAGAGTATCAAAATTGAAATAATAAAAATGATGCTGTTGATTATTTATCTTGCTAGCTCAGCAAGTATTATAATTGTTACACAAAATTTAGTTTCAATCAACGATACAAGCTGGGAAACGCTAAATAATATCAATTTAAATCTCTATATGCATCCATAAATAGGCCTTATAAAAGATGCGTGCATAATGTATCTTTACTGTAGATAATATCTGCAAACTATATACAAGTAGTTTTTATGTTTATTATACTGCGTTGCATAACATTATAATCAAAACATGTAGTATTAAATATGTTGGTTTAGATTATATTATGATGTTCATCCTTGGTATAAAAAGAAAATCTTGATAATGTTTTGCAGCTGAACTGTTTAGATGTACTAGAAACAAGAATTTGTGATTTAAAAGAGCTGAGCGATGGAAAGTTTTACAAAAAGCTAATAGAATTGTTGTAAGTAATGTTTCATTTACTTATATTTCTCTATTTTTAAGACTGCAAATCATTTTGCACAAGAAATAAGTAACATCTATGTACATAACATTTATGCCAATTTCACGCAGTTCATGGGAAGGGGCTAAGGATAGTTTGGAAACAGAGGATATTGTTCTAAAATTCTTACAAGGTACGCAAACGTATAATAATTGTTATTTAGAAACCATGAGTTGTTTTAGTAATATGTGTTATATTTTTTTTGGATACCCTACATAGATGAATACCCTGAATATGAATTTGATCATAAAAGTTTGGAGGAAATGGAGCATGCGTATATTGCATCCTTATTGCTACTGCATGTATCGCAGGAACCAATATTTTATCAACCGATGTGCATTAAATTACAACATGAAACACAGATTAAGATTAAAGCATTTCTTGAAATGATTATACCACACGGAAGACATGTAAATAGGGAAATGTTAAGAGAAATAATCGGCGGATTAGAAAACGATATGCCAAGAACACCTATAACACCAAAAACGAGAACGCTCAAGGAGTTCTTCAATTCTCCAGCAGCAAGATCAGCTAAAAGTTACAAATTGCTGAGCGACAGATGTAAGGAATTAAGAACATTGAAAACAGAACTGGAAATCGAAAGGTTCGAGAAAGCCGATTTACAAGAAGACATACGAATACATCAGAAAAAAGTAGAAAATCTGCAGAAGAAATTGCAAGAGAAAGGCAGTGAAATAAAGGCCCTACGAGAAGAGAAAATGAAACCAAATACTCCACAATCTTGTAAGAAAAGAAAAGATACAAGAGACTTTGATCGAAACTACAAGAAGGAAATAGATCGTTTGGAAGATCAATTGATGCAAAAACAATGTGAAATAGATAAACTTGAAGGAGATAATGATACACTCAATAAACAATTAACATGCATGGGTAAACAGTACATATATTTTAAAGAAAAACTGGAAAATTGTGAAATAACTTTAGAACAGGTGCAAATGCAGGGAGAAAAAAAAGACAGAGAACTGATACATTTAAGAATGAGTAATGACGAATTATGTATTCACTTAAATCAACTTCGAAAAACCGAAGTTGAAGAACAAAGTTTTGAAATTGATGGTATAGCACCCTTGAATTCACCATCAACGTCTTTCAATCAAAGCGAAGTTTTAAGTTCTGTAATTGATATACAATTGCAAGAGGCCAAAGCAGAATCTGCTTCGCTAAAAGTTCAACTTAATGTCTCGAATAAAAAATTAGAAGATTTAGATCGGGAATATGAAAATACTAAGCAGCTGTTAATGGAAAAGGCACAATTGTTAGATGACAAAGAAACTCAACTAACTCAGAACGTAAGTAAGTTATCTGATAAAATTGAAGTATTAGAGAAAGAAAATCAGTGTGTACTGGATGAAAATAAAAATTTGGAAGTACTGTGCACTTTCCAAAAGGAATCTCTATCACATGCAGAAGAGTTAAGAAATGATTTAAACACAAAAATAAATACTATGGAAGAAAAGATTCGAAACTTAAAAGAATCATTGCAAAATGAAAATATGAACAACATTAAACTGAAGGACGAACTTGCAGACGTGAAATCACAACTGCGCGAAAATGTTAACCATATTGAAAAGGTGACAGAGCAAAATAATTCGTATAAAACTTCCATTGATTTGTATAATAAAAATTTGAAAGAGATAATACTTCATCTTCCGGAAACAAATTATAGTAGCAATAATAATCTGGGCGTCGAAACAACCATTCAACTTATAGAACATGTCCAAACATTACTATGCGATCTTGATAAAAAGTACTTACTGAAAGAAGTAGAATTACAAACGCTGGAGGACGCAATGGAGGAAGCTAAACTAAAGGAAAAAACTTTTCTATCACAAATATCTCAATTGGAAGAGAGGGATGAAAACAATATTACAGAGATATCAAAATTGAAAGAAACAATTGAACAAGGTACAAACAAAGTTAAACAATGTTTGAACGAAATTTCACATTTGAAGCAAGTTGAACTTGAGAAACAAACTTTGGAAAAAGACTTGGGCCTGTCTAAAGAAGAAGTTAATAAAAAAGATTCGCTACTACAAGCCTCCGCGATTTGCATAAAGGAATTAAAACAAAAGATGCAAACTTTGGTAAGCGATTATTATTCCATAAAGAAAGGTATATTGAATCAGATAAATGAATATCAAAGATACAATAACGAAACTGATAAAAATATATTAAATGCTCATAAAATACTATTTGCTAAGTACACCGAAGAACAATGTTACAAAGATAAACTTGAAAATGAACTTGCTGATAATAAAAAGAAACTTATAGATGTTATAGATTCCAATAGTGCATTGGAAAATGATTTAGTAAAGCATAAGAAAGCAACAAATAACTTGGAGGCAGCATTAACAAATACTAAAGACGAATTAGCAGAATATGCACAGAAGTTCGGGAGACTCGAGGAAACAAATGAAACAATTAAAAAACAATTAAAAAACCTTATGTTTGAAAAGGAAAAAGTTCTACTTGATTTAAACAATGCCAATGATAAACTCAAAGACACGCGGCAAGAAATATCTACTATGTCTAATGAGTTAAAATTGAAAGATGAGAGAATGGAAAATCTGAATGAGGAAATTAGTTCTCTAAAATTAGAAAAAGAACATATGATGCATTTAAAAATTGGTGCGGAATCAGAGATGAAGAAATTAACAAAAGAATTAGAGACAAAGCTACTAGAAAAACAACGTATATTATATCAAGTAAATGACGATGTAAAATTAAAACAAGTAACATTGGAACTTGTACAAGACAAGTTTGAAAAATTATCAAAAGAAAAAATTGCATCTGAATTGAAGTTAAAAGAGGTGATAATGAATCTGCAAGAAGTAAGAAGTAATCAAGATGCAGTATTAAAAGCACAAGAAAAAGCTTTAAAAGAAAAATGTTTGCGATTAGAGGAGTTGCAGAAAGAATTGAGTGAATCAAAAGCAACACTGTATAAAAAGTTTGAAGAAGAAAATTTGTTAAATAAAAATCTACAAGGCACGAATTCCGAGTTACACATTAAATTGTGCAAGCAAACGAAAACAATAGAAGCGTTGCAAGAAACATTAAAAGTAGAAAGAACTGAATTTGATAAAAACAAAGAGTACTGTAAAACCGAAAATACAAGAAAATTGGAAATTGTTCAAATTTGCGAAAAATTGGAACACTCGATAAACGATTTAAAATCAACCATTGTAGAGACTTGTCCGAAGTGTGAAACTTTCTATGCTGATGTAATATATGATGTGTCATACACAAATAATGATGATAAAATTGAGAATATTTTCAACATTTTAAGGACATGTATTAATGAGATACACGCGTCGCGTAAATTAATTTTATACCTCTCTAACGCAAATGCAAATTTAAATGAAACCATAGAGAATCAAAAAGGAATTGCGGATAATTATGTCGCGAAGTCTGAAGAACTAAGCTTACTGAAAACTAAAATACAAGAACTGAACAACATGCAAGAGAAGAGCGTGGAACATGTAAATACAATAATTAAGCATAAAGAATGTTTAAAAAATTGCTTACAAAATATTATTATGTCAAGAGAAAATGTAGATACATCTTTACATAAATTGCAAAACAAATGGGACAGATTATTATTAAACTCCCATAACATTTTTGTGATGGATAAATCTGTATGTGACGAGTTAAAGGATATACAAATCAAAAAAACTCATCTTGAGAATACATTAGCTAAATATCATGCTCGCCATTTTCAAAACATCAAACCTTTACAGAATATTTTATGGACACAATTTTTATGGTCTGACAAAGTATTGAAAAATACCTGTTCAAATTCGATGAAAGGGGAAGAAATATTGAATGCATCTCTAGATATCTTCTCTACTGAGAAAACAGTAATTGAATTAGAATTAAACGGAAATACGACGCTACAAAAAGATATCATTAAACTTCAGAATGAAATAGACAACTTTTCACACTTGATTAGTTCTTTCGAAATGAACGTTGAATCCAATAAAATACAGCTCCAATCTGAAGCAGAGAAGAAATTAGAATTGCAAATTGATGAGCTAACAGAGCGGAAGAATGAAATAGAGAGTAAATTAATCTGTGCCCGGATCCAAAACAGAAAATTGGAGGAGGACATTGGTGAACTCAAGATTGAGATACAGAACATGAAAGCAGGATCATCGAAGAAGGTTGAAGATTTACGGAAAGAATTAATGCAGTTAAGGCAAGAGAACTTGAAAATTCAAGAAGAACGAAACGAATTAAGTAAACGACCAAAGAAAGAGGATATCGATAAACAGTTCAAAGATATTCATGACAAATATAAAGTTAAATTAGATGGAATTAAGCTAAATATGGTAGGCATATTAATATCTTTTATTTTAGCAATCGATGTGATGTGCTTATTTCTGTAACAAACATTACAGAAAACAGCATATAATGAGCAAATAGCAAACCTAAACAAAGAACAAGAACATTGCATACAGGAAAGATTGGAGTCCCTGCAAAAGAAAATGGAGCTGCAGTGTCGCAAACAGGCAGATGAATTAAGCAAATACAAGGCACACGTTGCTGGCATGAGCTCACAAATTTGGAATGTTGGCGAGAAGCTGTTAAGTGAACGTCAAGAGAAAGAAAAATTGCAAAAGGAATTACTTGAACTGAAAGCTAGACATCAGATTTCGGATAAGAAAAGAATTTCTTCAATAGAACATCGAAGTTCCAAGTAAGAATTAATGTGATTATAATAAATCATGATTAAAAGTTAATTATTGCCCCGTTCAGATACTTTGCAGATATTGTGTAACACTATTTTCCAGATACGAAACAAACGATTTATTAAACGAAAATAAAGAAGATGTTTTACATAAAATTGCTGTTATACAAGAGAGAACAACATATGAAAGAAGATGTAGCATTAGGAGCATACAGACAATGGGTAATGCATTTAATGCAGAGGATGAGGAGGGAGAAGTATTTGATAATATTTATTTAGGTAAATTGAATATTTTTTACGGGAGATATTAAAGTCCAGAGATTTCTAATCTATTATGGATGTATTCGATTGATTAGCTGACATGAAAGAGGGTACATCTACGTGCAGCACAGAAACGGATAGATTGTCTACTTTAAAAAAACGAAACGCACTTTGCAAACCACATCTAAAGTCTTCTTATCCTGCTGAAATGCAATTTCATCCTCTACCTTTCACAGAAGAAGAAATTAAAGTAAGTAATATCCTAACTTGTATACATGTGTAATTTGAATGCCTAATTTTACTGTTTCTTTATATACTTTATAAGTCTCTGACGTCGTCCTCGTTCTTTATTAATTTTATATATATATTTTTATTATGTTATGCAGTTTTTAATTTTAATTGCAGACTGGTTCATCAACAGATGACATGTTTAATGATAGTTTAAGTCAAAGCTTGCTTCCTGAGCAGAAGGCTAAAAAAAAGGATAGAACCCAGGTGTGCAAGCAAAATGAATTAACAATATGAATAATAGATATCTAATAAACAATTTTGTGTGCATATTTCCAAACAGATTTAAATATATTTATATTCTGCCGTTTATTTCACAGACATCGTACAAAAAACCTGGTCCTCCAACCCCTAGTAAAAATGGTGGAAGATTATCATTACAAGTAAGCGCTACATGATGCTAATATATTTCAATAAAATATAGTACTTAGTCCGGAAATTTATTTGCTGTATATCTTTTAAAAATTTAAGGGTAGCGAATTAAGGAGCCCGAATTCAAGAATACTAAAAGAAAGAAACAAGGATAGGACAACGACCACGCCACGTACATTAAAGAGTTTGTTCATTTCAAGACGTCAGGACGAAGTAAGATACTTATATTACTATATTATTTGATTGTTGCACAATTCTTAGTTTCCTATGTTGGATGCTATTTTGCAGTGAAAATATCTTTTTAATCTATCTAAGTATAAATCTTTTTTAATAGAATACTACAGTTACGCCAAGGGGTCGTAGAAGAAGTAGCATATTCCGTAAACATCGTGGTGCGAATGACAGATAAATATAAACACGTAGGTAATAAAATATATTTAATAAAACAATAATTATAATTGTAAAAACAAATGCATTTTTTTTTGCCGGGTTAAATGATAATTGTACAGCAAAAAATAGAAACGTATTATCTTTAGAAATGGGCAATTTAAAATCAGCAAATGGTATTAAAACAAATATTTATCCTTGATATTTTATAATCATTTATTTAGACAATTGTTAAATAATTTTATATCAACAATAATGGTAAAAAGTTTTATCAGTACAAAAAAAAAACGCAACTATCGTGTAGTCTAATGTGCTTAGTAAATTCAAGAGAAGATACCTGGTTTTAAATAATAAAAAATAATATTTTAGACAACTGATTAAAAGCATGGTACTTTTACAACTTAAAACTCGATAATGAATTTTGTTATTTATATTGTGTACATAATCGATTGAAGAAGTTCTAGATTACCTAAAACTTACTCAACGTGTATCACAAAATGTATCACAAATCATCTCTTGCTGGGACAGTTTTGTTTTGGATGCAATATACGCATTCCTATTTAGTTCATTACTCGGAATCGGATTCCTAAAACAACAAAATTGATTTCTTTTATAAAGGACCCTAAATTTTGATCGTATTTAACGTACCTTAACATAACGTGAGCGATTAATGAATCAATATTTGATAACACAGCTCAGTTGCAATTTAGCAAAATGTGAGTCTTAAATTTATATTATTGTATATTATTAAAGGGACTAATCTCCTGAAGGTTTAAAAACGGTAATATTTTATAATATTTTACTGTTAGCTATATGTAAGTAAAATCTGTACAACCGAAGTTGAAAAAAGCTTATAAAATTATAAAGTTATTATAACTTACCATATATTGCCCCTCTACATAACGACCAGAGTTTCTAGACGTTCGCCTTAATTCTCGTGTTTCCATATTATCCTGACTTCTTCGTCTGAAAAAGCAGAAACAATGGAATCCCCATTATAAGTATATCTCGGGGCTTGAAGAAAACGCTTGAATTCGTAAACACCAATCAAATACTCACGACCTTGATTGAATTTGCAATGTTTTAAGTTTATTATCTATGTCTTGGGAGGGACTGGTCGATGCATCTTCAATGATTGCTGTCGGAGACGTCTGCATCTGTGTAGCTTCGTTGGATTCATAAAATCCAGCAGCTCTAGGTCCACGAGTTATTGATACTTTTGTAATGGCTAATCTGAAATAAATATTCAAGCTAATGGAAACAAGAGATGCACAGTATTCAGCATCATTTTATTGTGCACCATTTATCTATTCATCTGTAATAATTTTATCCTCCTTTTGTTAAACATTTTATAGCATAATTAATAAGTTTCTCTGTTTTGTAATTATGTAAACCTAGAATCGGGTGTATGTACTCGCTTTAGAATACATGAATTGCATTGAAACAAATTACTCACGGATGCTTTCTTGGACCACGTTTCTTCTTGTGTTTACTGAAAGAAAAATTTTTCATTGATGGAAATACGATCGACACTAATTTTGTTCAGTAATGAAGGGACAAAAATTTATGTTAAATCAACTTCGTAACTTTTCGCCTTTATACTCCATATGATATATAAACGTACGCATATATTACAAAATTCCACATCACGTACATACATATTAATGCATTCAGTCACTACATTTGAAGAGACGAACAAAATATCTAAATAAAGTACACAGAATTAACCCAAATATTAATAAATACCAAATGCCTAAAAACATTTCTACAATGTTGCAGTGATTATAGAGAACGGCGTGTTGAAAAATGTATCTAATATAAAATATAAAATTTCAATGTTCAGCAGGAAAT
The DNA here is from genome assembly GCA_948146005.1 of Nomada fucata. NCBI lineage: Eukaryota > Metazoa > Arthropoda > Insecta > Hymenoptera > Apidae > Nomada > Nomada fucata. Next base: position 20,479,887 of record OX411280.1, read on the forward strand.
GTGAGACGATGGGTTAATTCTAACATTTCCTGCAATCTGAATGCGAAATAAATATAGCATCGCCTATTCATCATTGATTTAAAATTTTGATAAATCAGGATTAGAGGAACTCGTGAGGGGAAGAAGGGGGTCTTATTTGAATTAATATCACATGTTCATTGTGTCTATCACCAATTTGTATATTATCAATATATAAACAAAATACAAAGCATTTTAAACTTACTTGGTTTTAAGTTCTTAGGTTTCAACAGAACACACATCGTTCTCTATGTACTTTTTTTTCAGGTGTACCAAAAATATAACCATTTCATAATGTCATTGTGCGTTTTTATCATATTATCCTTATACTAGCATATAAAAGGTGAGTTGCTTTAGTCTGGCAAAAGTAGGCACCAAGAATAACAGATTTCATCAATTTCACGCATAACATTTGGTTTTTCTTTTTTACATAATTAGGTATGTGATTGATATATTAATGTGATATTTTGACAATATTACATACAGTTCCTTATACTAGTTCGAAACTAATTAAAAAATCCGTATACAATTTTTGCCCCTTATATGATTATAATATATTATAGACTTTGCTAAAAAAAAACTCTAGTTTTAGCTTGAATAACGATCAGGTAGCCTGCAACAAGCGATTCATAAAAAGATTACTACTCATGCAAACAGAACGGATTTATAATTTATATAAAGGTGCCAACGGCAATGGGTATTTTTCAATAGATTAAGCACAAGCATGCAAGTAAATTACAAATGAGTAAAAATAGTGTATAAGAACAATATTTTATTTTTAAGTATATAGTATTGAAAGAAATGTGTCAAATAACATATACAGAATAATAATTGAAGTACCAATTCGCTTAAAATATACTGCATTCCAAATGATTAAATAGTTTCATTCAAAACAGTACTGTCTTTACAAATGAATGTAATTGTTCTACGACTCTGTACATATTTGATCGAGAACGGGTTTTATTCCCAATTTTTTTTTTTTGTAACATTACAACATTTTGTAATACATGTCAGCAAAGCAGTAAAGCGGTAAAAAAAAGAGATATGATCAAGAAGAAGATACTTTTATTAGCAATTACACTACGCACAGTGTAAATTTATTTGAATACTCTTCAATACGTCACTGTACTGTGAACATAGTACGAGACATTATGCACATTACATATGTACCAAAAACTACATAAGCGTGTAAATTTAGTAGCCAGGTTTGCAATATTTTCTGTAACTACTTAGTGTTTCTCATAGCATAAGCTATTATATTTTGAAAGCAAAGAAGCATTTTGCATATAAATATACGTACATAAATATTATGGATTAATACAATTGTCCTTCATTACGAATTATAAAGAGCAATTACTTGCAAATATGCATTATTCTACTTTCTCTAATTATTTTAATAAATATACTATACAAAGAAATACATTACTCCGTATTAGTTTGATGTAGACAACACCTAACTCACCCAGAAAACTCATGATCAGAACCTTCTTCAGGCTCATCTGCTTCTTCTTCTTCTATAAAGATCAACCACAAAATACATGAATACACGAAAACAACTATTTTCTTTTAATTTTCATTTAAAACATAATAGCTTTATCCACATACCAGCCAAATGATCCTTTTTGCGCCTTGTGTATGCACGTTTACTCGTTACTGGTACTTGATCTGTTTCTCCATGCAATAAACTGTTCCTATACAAAAGTAAAGGTTGCCAGTCTTCTCCTCGCGACGATGGCATTCCAGCTTGCAATCTCCTGTCAAGAAAATTTAGTCTGCAAAACAAACATATGTAAAATAGTTTACTCAAAGTTAACAAAAATAAGTATTTCAGAAATATATTAATATGGTAATTACATGCAACAATTATACGTACACAACTCGTTTATCTTGTTTAAGAAGCTTATTAGTAAATTCAGATAAGATTTCGAGGTAAGATAAATTAGGTGGAGGTCCTGTAGGGTCCTGTTCGATACCATCTGGAGTTGTGATTGCAAAAAGTACACCTGCTCGATGCAAAGCCGTAATTGCCTCACGATTTTTGACTGCATCTAAACCAAATGACAAAGCAAACCGTTTTGCAAGTTCCTGAAAAATATTTGTAGTGAGAAGCGTGTTAATTTTTGGTATCTTCGTTATTTCTGTGATTTTGCAAAACAAAAGAAGAAATGCCAAGTATACAAACCTTGATAGCGGTGAACTCTTCGCTATTCCTATTAACTTTGCCCTTTTCAGCTACTATTTCATTGTACAAAATATTCAAACTGTGTTGCATGGTTAAAGCACAATTTGTTTTATTGATGTCCCTTGCTTTCCCCAGCGTAGTTTTAATAATGTCACCATAATCATTGTAATATTTCACATAATGTTTGAACACATCAGCCGCTGCCTTCGTGGGTATCATGTTATATACAATTAATTTGCAATAACCAGCTAAGAAATTTCTTCTTTTGTGCAATTCTTCGATTTTCGAATGTTCGTCATGCTCGTCTACAAATATAATGTAGAAATGTTCACTAAATAAATTATTACATAAAAAGCTTCCAATGACTCGGCATTAACATACCATCTTCTTCTTCAAAAAATACATATTCTTGTATAAAACGATTTAGCATATTTTGCATTGCTTGATCAGGTTCATATACCAATTGATGCATTAACGGATTCGAATGTGTTGTCAATTGATTGCAAAACACAACCAATAAGTCGCATATCGTATTGTATGCTTCCTCCCTTAAAATTGGTGGAGAAGGCTAGAATGATATTAATAGATGCTATGTATTATATTCATATAAAACAATATAATGTTATAAAAATAAAAATAATATTATAATTACAGCGCCGTTTACATCACCACTAACAAAGTGGCGCATAGAACCCATAAAAGAATGTAAACGCTCTTTTAATTGCCGACATTCATCTTCACCTCGATTTCCCGAATCAACTGCTTCCATAAGGTGATTTTGTCCCCACAAAATTGCAAAAAAGCATGCATTAATGCAATACTTGACGGCCTCGTGTGGTAAACACCTGTAACACGCATATACACTTTAATATCATCGTAATTCTATATTTTTATGAAATATCTATTTATCCGTCATATATTAGTACTTAGATGGGTCCTTCGCATCTTCAATATCTTTATATAAAGAATCCCATATACCCCATGGATTCATATTGTGACAGGAATAAAATATAGAAACTTTTTTTAACGATTGTACAACATTAAATGTCTCATCTTCATCTGGTTCTTCATCTCCTTCTATTAAATTTCTATATTCATCAATAGCTTCTTTATATTTATTTACAATTGAGTCGATTAATGTAGAACGTGCGACATTACATCTGTGGAAAAAGATATTAAAAATGTAGCATTAATTTAAAGGACATTTTCTAAACAGAATCATGACGCCTTACCGAGTAAAAATAGCATGTCCCTCTATGCACATGTGTTCCAATGTTTTTGCGGCTGTATCTAAAACCTCTGTGTCATGCATTTTCTCGATGATCGTTTGAATTTTATTTAACAAAGAATCCAAATTCTGCTCTTGCCGAGATTTCGTATAAATATCCAGATCGAAATATTGTGGAATAGCGAGTAAATTTGCAAGCTTTTCAGGATCTGCCCTATATTTATCAAGTAGAAGAGGTAGTGTTTGTATAAAATGTTCCGTTAATCTTTGCTTGTCGTCGTGAACTTGTTTCATTTCTTTCGCCGACAAAATTTTTCTTGTTGGTCCCCGACCAACTGGAGCTTCACCTGTTTTTAAAATTAATGTAAAGTTAGATTTTCCATACATTTACAGAAATATATATATGTATATGTGAAAAAAACTTACCCGTAGCAGCTTGTTTTATACAACAAACCATCAATTCAATCAAAGATGTCTCCTTTTGATTATCTAAAGCTTCCTCTTCAGGTCCAGCCTCTTCTAATAATAAATCTGTCATACACTCCCAATCTTTCATCATTTGATTTGTCTCAATCAAAGAATCTACTAAATATGCCCCATGTTCGTGAAGTTCTGATTCAATAAAAAATAAAACGAGATCCCGAATAAGCGGAGTATTTGGTAAACGCTTTTTCCCCCGTTTAGTTTTCACGCCTGCTACTGTTTCATCATCTGGACGAAATAGACGTTCGTTTAAAAATTCGCCGGCTGTTTGTGCAACAGCACGATGAGACGAATAAACAAGTTCGTATACATGTTCACAATCTTTGTCCGTAAGAATTTCTCTATGATGTTTTAAGATCGAAATGACAAGCTTCACAGCTTGTACCGCTACATCATATTCTTTATCTAATGTCATTGCAACGATTCTATCTTTAAATTTACTTGTAAAAAGTTCGAGTTTAGTTTTTAGCTCCTCCGAAGCGTACAAAGGTTGCAATGCTTGCAGACACTTTAAACGAACTTCGCCAACTTTATCATGCAGTGTCCAACCTATTAAATAATAACAGAGAATCAATGTAAGTACAGGTGAATACATGAAAATAAATGAAGCATTAAGAAGGATTATATTCACCTATATATTTTAAATAGGAATCGTCTAAAAAGTTTTGATGAAATTTTTTCATCCAGACACCTATTTCTGCCATACAAATAGCCCGTATCTCTGGCAATGTATCCCTGTAACGATGTACAAAGACGGATTTAAACATATATGTTAGCATATTTTTTATCTCATCCATATTTTCCTCCAGTTCCTTTCGTTTAGCCATTAATGATTCTAATCTGTCTGCAGCTCTTTTTTCTCTAGCCTTTTGTCTTTCAGCCTCGTATTGTCGTTGCGTATTATCCAAATTTATTGATACAGTTAGGGCAACATCTACCAAAGCTGTCATAAGTTTCATTGCTGCAAATAATTAAAACCAGTAATATCAGTAATATCTTAAACATCTGTCTGATAATCAATAAATGTAAATATAAGGGTATATATTACCAGCAAGTGTAGCAGTATGCCTGAAAGCTCTTACTTGAGAATCCGAAAGGCCGGTCAACAATGAAATTACGTTGTCCATTAAAAACTGATCATAAATTATTGAATACTGACACTGTCGAACTAAAATCTGTACAAACTCGCAGAAATTTGCACGAAATTTTTTCCACTGTTGACCAGTCATTATCAATGGATACTCTCCGCTTTCCTATACAACAAAGAGTTATTAGTGTAACAATAAAAATAGTTATAAATAATTCTTTCCATAAATAATATTAACATACTTCATCGAATTCTTCAGTCATTTTACGAATTATCGCTACGTGTTCCATTGTCGTTTGCATCTCGGACGTAATACGTCCTTTACATCCACTTGCATTAATAAAAAATTGCATTAACATAAGAAGAGCATTTTCCCTATTACTTTTGTACTTTTCTATCCAATCGTCGACAATAGTCTACAAAACAAAGCACAATATACATATGAAATATATCTGAAGAAATTTCTATATTGAATATGACAACACTGGTCAGTTGAACCATGATATACTCTTTCTAAAGGTAGTAGTCAACATACAGTTAACGAAGATCGATTGTTTCTAATGACATAATAAAGACTAGCTTCATCTTCTAAACTATGTGAATGATTTGTACGTTTTCCACGTCCACGTCCGCCACCACCTCTACCTCTGATAGTCGGAGTCGGAATGTAATCTGTATCTATTTCTTTATATTTTGGCTGTTGTATTAATCCCCCTATAAAATAATAACTGTTTATACAAAAATAACCAAAATTGATATGATTTCGATCATACCGCGTAATCTAGCTCGTGTATTCCTTGTAATCCTCATATTGGTTGGAGTCGCAGCCGTCGCTGGTGGTTCGAATTGGGATGGATTGTCAAAAGTGGTTTGTTCTTGATAATGCGGTTGCGACGTTCCCGGTGAGCTATAACTCTCAGACGAATAATGTTCAGGGCTAATAAGGAAATAAAATTAAATATGATGGATACTGCCAATCTTACAGGTGTACTAGTTGAAATAACAAATTATATTTCAGTGCAAGCAAACTATCCGGTTTGAGGCTAACATATAGGAATATAACACTTGTAAATAAAAAATTATTAAAATTGTATCTACGTTGGATTGTGTATAGGTGTCTGCGGTGCTTGGCTATACGGAGCATAAGTAGAATAAGATTCGTTTGCTTCACTCCCTAAATTGTCATTCATGGGTGTCATTGGAGTCATCGGTGCCTCATATTCTGGTGGCACTGGATCATCCATCCGTATTCGTTTGCCACCTCTTTTATGCATCATTTTGCGGCAGCTCTCTTATGATTTAACCCTAAAACGAATGATATTATGTTTAATTTGTGATTCAAATAACATTTCATTCATTTCGGCAAAATGCCGCCAAATGACATTACAAGGCACAGTTTACAAACAATTAAAATTTCGACTTAGTTCAAACCTGTAAATAGTTCCCCGACAAATGCGGGGAGTCGGGATGGTCGCGAATCCTGACGTTCCTATAATTTGGCTATGTATGTAATTAAAATGTTAACTATATCGAACGAAAAACGGAAAACACACATTAATATAATTCTTCAAATAACCCCGGTTTCTTGTAGAGTATCGTTAGTTGGTTTTACGATGCACGCAAGTGCGCAACAGTAAACATGATTATTGGTCGTTTGTCAAAATATAAAATTATGTGGGCCAATAAGAAAGATGCAACTTATCTCGTATAGCTTTCAATTTACATATGTTCATAAGATTAGACATTAATTTTTATGATCTTTTATAAGCGAGAAAAAATTATTTTCCGTAATTAAGCAAAGCAAAGAAATGTTTGATTGTTATTAGTTAGATGTATCGATATAACTTTTAATAGTAATAACAATTATACATAACGTCCGAAAACGAAAACGAAATAGTTTTTAAGGGGTAAAAGTATTCTAACGTTGAACAATAAGAGTTTCCATTAAATGACAACGTGTAAACAGTGTGTACATGAGAATGGATCTTTCTTTTACTTCAACCAGAATTATTGAAGTCTTGTGGAGTACGCGAAAGACAATCTATTATCTGTAGCGAAGTAATCCGTGGTTAACGGTCTTTGTGTGGGGATGGGAGGCGTGACTAGAGATAAAGTTATCAAATCACGGCAGAGATTCGTCACAAAATATAAACGAAATTTCAAATAGCACTTCGTCAAGTCCATCACTCGAACGTACGTGAATTCTCTGTGATTTGTCAAAATAACAATGGATTCGTATGAAAGTGTATTACTCGTGAAGTCTGAGGTATTTGTGTTTAAAATACCACCAAGGTCAACAAGTAGGGGTTATCGGTACGATTGATTCTTTTTGACAGCATTCCTATCAAAAACTTTTAGTTTCGCGATAGAATTAACGGTATACCGACACTTTGTTAGTAACTGTTTAAATGACCGGTCTTATTATTTTTTTTCTTCGTCGTAGCACTAGCCTGTAATACGTCATCAAATGTTGCACTGGAAATTGTCAATAAGTGTAACACTAATATTACATCTGGAACACGATATCTTGAACGTTTCATAAATTTGATGAAATTACAACAATTCGATATCAGATTTCTACCCTTCATAGCGTAGAAATATTAGTCTCAAATAAAAATAAACATTAAGAAATATGATCCATTCCATGTATTTTTATATATAAATATATTTTTGCTCAATATGGTAAAAAAAGCACAATGCTCGTCGTCATAAATTAATAGGATTAACCAAATATACATTCTTTATTTTTTAAAAATGCATGTTGTATTTTAGGGCAGCAGATTGGAATCTCCAAGAACCAACATGGACTGGGCGGATGCGTCTTGTTTCTCAGGGAAACTCCATTACTATCAAATTAGAGGACAAAATTACTGGGGAATTATTCGCAAAATGTCCAATCGAACAATATCCAGGCATTGCTGTTGAACCAGTTACAGATTCTTCTCGTTATTTTGTTCTAAGAATTCAAGACGATAACGGACGTTCAGCGTTTATCGGCGTTGGTTTCTTGGATAGATCTGATAGCTTTGACTTGAATGTTGCTCTACAGGATCATTTTAAATGGCTTAGAAATCAAGAGCAAATAGAAAAGGAAAAGGATGAACCAAAGCAGGAACTAGATCTCCGATTTAAAGAAGGAGAAACAATAAAAATAAACATGAAAATTACTGTAAGATTACATAATTGTTGTATTACATATATATTTCACAAATATTTCAATGATATTTAAGGAATATGATATTGAAATTCTTGCTCATGAAATATAGAAGAAGGATGGCAGCGAAGCTACTTCTAAAGCAAAGCAACGACCTGCTGCAAATATTGGCTTACCACCACCACCAGGTGGTGTCAAAATTGCACCGCCACCTGCAAAAACTCCAACCTCATCTCCAGCCCATAAACCTGTTCAGAATCCAAATCAAACAGGCTCCGAATGGGGAGAGTTTGCTAGTGCGTCACAGCAACCTGCAACTCAACAACCACCATCAGTAGGGAATGCCAGTTGGGTTCAATTTTAAGTTAAAAGTTATATTAAAAATTAATATAGTAGTGCTGTAGAATCATAGACTATACATACATATTTTAATTTGTATGTTCACTGTGCATACATGTATCTGACATGCATGCATGTGTGCATATAAATATCTTTTAAGGGTAAATACTTACAAAGATGTTTCTATGTGTATAGTGAATGAACTAGAATATTTTTTAGAATATGGCTCGTATTATACATAACTATGGTATATCGTACACATGCTTTCCCAAATTTATATTCTGTTGCAGATGAATGACAAAACGAGTCATATTTAGTGAATTTTACTCGAATTACCCAAAAATTTCGTTTAAAAATTGCATTTCAAGAATAATATTCTATTATTCATTGTGTGGAACTAAATTTACTATCACTATATTTTCTACTACTTCTATCACAAAATGATTAAAAGTGTACATATTATATTTCTCATTTAAACGAATTATACAAAGTAAAACAAAAAAATACTCATATTTTTTATAAAAAAAATAGTTGACAAATAAGTGTACTATCGTGTACAAATTCCAAGGGGAGGCAAGTTGAACCATAACGAAAGATAGAAACGTATTAAATAGATAAAGAATAAGAAAAGTTGCATGTCCAAGTATAAAATTATGTCAAATAACAAAGTTTTATTATTAATACAGTTTGAAGTATAAAAATGCAGTTACGACATTTTCAGTATTTTTTCTTGCATGGATACATTCTTTGTGAAAACCCTTAAAAGGAGTATGAATTAAATTATGATGTATACAGTTTTCTAAAATATTCGTTTTCCTGTGTTTGTACATACAAATGATAATGTGCAAATGTGAGGCCTAATTTTTCTTTAAGTTTCGATATTTACATTGTTAAAAACAATGGCAAAATATTTGTATCGTTGCTGTACTGTCGCTCATAATTTAAGATATTTTTTTTATTGTATTTCTCAGCTTTAACAATAACGTCCCAAAATTTCATTTTGCACTAATTATTATATGAATTCCGCTTATAGGACAAAGGAAAAGTTTAGAGGTAGCATAAAAGGATTGCATACTAGAATACATTATCTAAGAATAAAACAAACAAACTATTGTTTCAGATATAAAAGTATATTGTAATATAAAAACTGAGACAAAGTTGTAATTAATCGATGGGAGAATTAATCTATATTTGAAATGATGAGGATAAACTTATTACATATCTTTGTTTGCAAAAGTGGGAGGTGGTAACTGTTTCGTGTATATATTAAAAATTATTGTCTGAAAACTTGTATTCAGTTTAACATATAACTGTAAATTGTTTACAGATATAGAAAAAAAGTTCACTAGATCTTGTGAATAGTATATGTAATATGACTTTACATATTCTAATACCGTTGTACATTGTAAATGATGTTAAGTAATGTTGTTATTAATGCCTATGTTAATATTTAACATAGGAACAGAAATTACATACATCCGTATATTACATTCCGATCTTAGTTATGAATGTATTATTACATGAATTACATGTAATCTCTATGCATATATATATGTGTATATATGTTTATATACATACACAACTTACTCCGCACTCGATGCGCGTATCGTTTAGCGCTCTTTTTTTTTATTAAATGATAAATACTGTTGCTTTCTATTGTATATTTTCTTTTGTAGTTATAATAAATTGCATAATTATTAATACACTAAATAATTATTAAAAATCATATTACAAATAATATTTTGTAGATAGATAAATGATAACAATAGCCGGAAATTTTATGCTATCACAAGGTTATTTATCTTCTTAGTAAATAATCAACAACGTTTATTTCGAGCAACATTAAGCCGTAAGCTGCGCATGGCCATAGCGCGACTAAAGTGACGTTGAACTGGACGTTGTAGTTGTCCATTGACAAGACTAGAGTCTTCATCACATTCTACACTGCTTAGAACTACTAAAAGTACTCCAAGCACCTGCACCATAAATATTATATTGTTTCAAATATATATTATGAGTAGTATGATTATTTATATATATTTTTTTTAACGGAAAGTACACTAATATCTGTAACAAAACGGCACGGTATCATCACTTTTATCTTACATACCAAACATATAATTATCAGTAACGTATAGATATGTATGCTTGCAGCCGGAAGCGATTCCACTTCTCTTAAAGCTTCAGCAGCTTCGGACAGGTCTGGTTTTAATTCCAGAGCATATCGTAAATGGACAGCAGCTTCTTGATAATGGCCATATGCCTATAATAAGAATGAATATCTTTTGGTAATATTAGTCTAAAACATTCCTATAGAATTTTTTTGGCCCCCTGCTCAAGCTTACATTAACAATATAAAGAACAAATCGCAGTTTTACATTGGATGTACCATTAGTAACATTGTAAGTGGAATATTACCAATTTCAATTTTTAATGTACCTTAAATATCTGACCAAGTGTAAGATACTGTTCCCATGCGTTGCGGTCTGGTGGTTGAAGTTCTAAAGAACGTCTTGCTAAGTATGTTGCATCATCTAAATATTGTTGAACCAGTAACACACGTGCCAAATTCAACAAAACTTCTGCATTGTGCGGCGATACGGCAAGTGCCCTTCGAAAACATTCAATTGATTTTTGCGCATCACCTTTTATACGCCAAAAATTTCCAATCTGATTGTACAGTTGAACGGATTTTGGTTTCTATTGCAGATAGAATAAAATAACATGTATATACAATTCTGTTAAACGGTGTATCCTCAGTTGCAAAGAATGTATTTTCTGATAGCTATGTATATAATCTAATTTTCTGATACCTCTCGTTTTGCTTTAATTAAACGTTTCTCTAGCAGATCGATATCGACATCCACAGTTTTGCCACCATTCTTCTTAAACATAAGTGCCACATTAGGTTCTGGTACCAATGGATGTTTATCTCTGTTTGCAACGCCTAGCAAGTTGTCGTAATATGTAAAATTAACAGGCTTTCCGCAATCCAATATTATGTTGTCGCAATGTTGACCAGAAGTACACATTACTTGTTCATTCGACACTTGAGACGATAGAGGAAAGGTTTCTGTGGCATTCGGTGTATCCTTCAATACGTATGACGAGAATCGTCTGCCAAGGGGACCAAAGTTAAGGCTTTTTTAACGCTGAAAGAATAGTAAGCCGCACACAAATGCTAACTACAGGAATAAAAAGAAAATTACATTGGGTTATTTATAACAGTCATTACAAATAAAGAAATTAAATATATCAAATTGGTAATAATCAAATATATATATATATAAATACGAATCTAGATTTATATATATTTCTAAATGAAATAATAAGCCTAGTATTGTCTTTTTTAAAAATTGACATGAAATATCGTCAAAGTTATAATGGACATAGTAATGGATTATAAATATAAAATGTGCATTAATTATTACACTAAACATGCACGACAGCTACTTTGTAGAAATTCGTCGAATATATTTAATGAAAATTGAAACTACTGTAATAAGTGGATTGAAAAGAATGTAAAAGAAAAGTTACAATACTACATTTACTATATCCTAATGTAATGTCACTACCATACGAATATTGAGAATTAACTATTAACGGAGAAATGTAAGAAAAAACTACAGAACAGTTAGATGCTTCTGTTTTTGACCTGCAAATAATTATTCTATCGACAGAATATTGTAGTAGTGACGAAATAACAGAAAACATCGTAACATATTATGACACAAGCATTTATACATTCTCCTATTATTATATATGCAATTTATAAGCTTTAGATCACAGTTGAAGTAACAATTTGACACCCTGAAACAATTCATTGCACTTTGCCCATACCCAAAAGTAACAAAATTCCTGTGAGTTCTTACCGATCGTGACTTCCGGTGGCAACATTTTTGCAATCTTGACAGTAAGGTTGTACTTTTTCATGCTTTTCAGAAACAACTGTTCTACTCCAACTCTGCCCGTTACCGACACTGATGCTGCTTGCCAAAATATCGAAGGTAGGGTCATCCTCGACCGTACTTACAAAGTCAGTTGTCTTGACGACTTTATCAGCACTGAGCCTCCAAGAGGTTCTCGAGTTTGTAAGTTTCGCCTGCAGTATTAGAAAACAAAAGAGATAGCCGACGACACGACCGTCGACCCCAACAACTTGCATTCTATCACGTTATACAAAAACCGATCAAACACGTTTCAAAAGTTTAGAAAAATCGTCTACTTTCACTGTGGAAAGATGATTTAGATTTTCATCCAGATGACTCCATTCCCTAGGAATTATCGAACTAAGTACCAACGTACTATTTTACTGTTGCAGTGCCCCCAGAAACTTTAGATGATTTTTTAAGATGTAATTCTATACAGTATCTATAGTTTCACAGACTATAAATTTGTACAGCCGTTCTTAATATTATGGATAATCGAAAAATTTGAAAATGTATGTAATAGCAGAATGTATTGTTGCGTATCTATTGGTGGGATATGGGGAGTTTAGGTTGGTTCGGTTGCCCGTGGAGCGCTGAACCGCTCTGCTCGTGGTGAAGCGCGCAGAAATCAAACACACAAAATATGAAGTTAAAAAGAACGACTGTTTATTCTGTAAATCAGCGTAGAAAGTACTGTTCGTAACAAGAGATAAAGATGTTCTGATCAGCGAGACTTTTCTTCTTCCCTTTTCAGCTCTGGTTTCTCTTCCTGAGTTCCTTACTCCTCCTTTTGACTTCGTCTTGTCCAATGGGGTTCAGTCTTGCTGTGGCTGGGCCGTGGAGGTGGCAACGCTACCGTTTTCGGGTGACGAGTCAAGGTGCGCACGAGCTAAGGGAAAAGCGCGGGAAAGCCAGAAGAAAACGCGCGAAAGGCAGGAGATTGCGTCGCGAGTAGGTGGGAGTCATCAAAGGAGCCCACTGGCTGCGGGTATCGTAGAATCCGAACCCCCAAGGCTAGTACGTGACTTTTTGATTTAGCTGCATGATAACTCGTGGAGTTTACTAACGTGGATTATTTGGACCTGGCATCTTCGAATTTCCCTTTTCTCCTTCACCAATGCTCGGTACTTAAATAATATTCGCTTTTGGGTCGTGTCCGTTCTCTTTCCTGTTTTGCGTTTCTCTCTTAAGTTATTTATCGCAGTGGACGGTTACAATTTATATTGTTGCGTATCTATTGGTGGGATGTAGGGAATTTCCGTGGATTCGGGTGCCCGTGGAGCGCTGGACCGCTCTGCTTGTGGAGAAGCGCGGAAAAATCAAATACACAATTTATAAAGTTTAGAAAGAACGACTATTTATTCTGTTTTCAGCGTAAGAGATACTGGTAGTTCAAGAATTAACGAAGTTCTGTTCGTGACTGGAGATAAAGTAGTTCTGCTCTGTGAGGGTGTTTCTTCTTTCCTTTTCGCCTCTGGTTCCTCTTCCCGGGTTCCTTGCTCCTCCCTTTTGCTGTTTCCTGTCCAATGGGGTGGGTTCTTGATGTGGCTGGGCATGTGGAGGTGGCAACGCTTCCGTTTCCGTGTGACAAGCTAGGGTGCGCGCGAGTTAAGGGAAAAGTGCGGGAAAACTAGAGAAAAACGCGGGAAGGTCGGGGAGAGCGCGTCGAAGAGCTGGTGGGGTTCTCAAGGGTTCCTTTGTTTCGGGGTAGGCCATGTGGTGACCAGCCCCGGATATCGTGGGGTCGACTTTTCAAGGGTTGTACGTGACTTGTTAGACTAAGCTGTATTTTTACGGTCTGTAATAAATAAGCTTTAGAAACTTCCAAGTGAAGTGTTCTAGGATCTGCACTTAGAATAATGTACGGCTTTATTTATCGCGTGCCCCTATCCGGTTTCGAATTGCGCTCCTAAGTTATTATCACTATCGATAGTTACAATTATATCGTCGACCGTTGATTCGATGTCACTAGATATTAAGGCCTACTAACGCGATAGCGTAACATAACAATTTCAATTACAACGTCTAGGGAATTTATACGATACATCTGAAATCTGGAACTATATCCTGTTCGCAAAAATGCATCCACCTTTTTATAAATTGCACTCATACAATTACAGGTAAAGGAAATATAGGTGTAACGTCGAGTTCGGCCTTTAGTTAGCGACAGATTGACCAACATGAATGAAGCACTTACTGGTATCGACAATCACCGATGATCAAAGGGAAAGGGACCCCGATGGAAAACATAAACTGTATTTCCATAAAAGGGGTGAATACATCTATGCATTTAAAAAGCTGTCATTAAGTATTATCGTTTATTTACTTACGATTTTTAAAAAATAATTGCTTCCACCTTTTTCCAGAATCCTGCATTTTCTCGAAAGATGGAGAACACAATATTTGACCTCGATCGAATTTGTTTATAACAGAAAGTGAGTGAAGAATAAATTGTGATAGCATATTGTAAGTAATCATTAAATAATATCGCTTGTACTTCATAAAGTTCAGCTTTAAATGTTTAATAATTGATTATAAAGTATAGTAATAAATTTGTATTGAAAACTAACAGGTTTTATAGAATGATGAGGTTGAACTTCAAGACAGTATTACTTGTAATAGTAGTTGCAGTGGTAAGTTCAATACTGACATCGTGGAACAATTGCGGCAGTCCACTGTTTTTTAAGACCACTGATTGGAAATCGAAATTTCAACATAAAGTAAGCAGATATTATTGTTTGATTTACATAAATAATTTTGCAATAAGCTGATGTCTTTGTTAAATAGTTTACTTATAACCCATCCAACAGATTATATAAATGATTCGTTCCTGATATCAGACATTGAGTAGAGTTTAATAATTAACTTTATATCAGTAGTTGTGGCCACCGCCGCTCCTGTGCATTTTAGTTTATGAATGTTTCGATCGCAACTTATGACTCGACTTGTTAAATGGAATGGAGACTATTTGTACTATATTTAATAGAATACTATATAATATATTTATTCCATACAGGATCGATCAAATTTCGAAACTGGATATCAAGAAATAGATTGCCATATAAATGGCGATTACTCTATCGGATGTCGTAAGGAAGGGGATGAAGTTTATATACCATTTTCATTTATTCATAAATATTTTGAGGTGAATATTAAAATTATATTTTGTTTGATTATAATGTGACACTAATGTTTCAAAAATATAACAGATATATGGTAAGCTGGCGACCTACGATGGCCTTGAAAGATTTGAATGGTTGCACAGTTATTCTAAGATAGTGAATCCCAAAGGAAAATACGACCCAAGGGGAGTATTCATGACGTTCGAGAACTATAATGTTGAAGTTCGAGAGCGTGTTAAATGTATCAGTGGAAATGATGGAGTCCCAATATCTACGCAGTGGGAAAGTCAGGGATACTACTATCCCACTCAAATTGCTCAATTTGGGCTATCGCATTATAGTAAAAATTTAACAGAGCCAGAGCCCCATAGAAAATTTATCGAGGATTCTGATAAAGCTAAAAGGGAATGGATCATACCACAAGGGTCGATTGTGTCTAGAGTATTTGATAAGCATGTTAATAGTCATGTAATGAAATTCGCTACCCCAGAGACCAGCATCTCTGGAATTACCCTGAAACTAGATCACGTACTGGATTTTGTATTAAAGTGGGATTTTAATATTAAAGATAATGGAAGCATTATGGTAACGCTACAATCCAGAGAAAAGAAGGAGATATATTATCTTCATTATGTTACCAGTAATATAGTATTGCATACTTATAACAATCATGTTTATTATGGTATTGGTCAAATAAACCATCAGTGGAGAAGATTTACAAGGGACTTGGTTGTAGATTTACAGAAAGGTTTATACTTAAATGATAAAAATAAGAAGAAATTGTCCCGTTCGAAGTTAAAGGTAAAGGAAATTTCTTTACTTAAACACATCGAGATTCATATTTGTATATTTCTCATGAGTAAATTATATTTCTTCACTTATTTTTTTTCTCTTTACGTCCCATTATTTCATTATAGATGATAAAAATAACATTATACGGATCTGGAATGATTGACAATGTAACATTATCTACGAGCGAGCATATGGAGCAATTCTATGATGCAGCAAGATGGTTTGTTGCCAATCAAAACATCAGTTCCGGTGGTTGGGCAAACCCTGTTAGAAGAAAAGTTGCTCCAGGAATGGCTATGCTTGAACCTGGATGGTATTCTATTTGAATAAATTGTCAATTTCTGACTAGGCTCAAATGTACGCTTATTAAAATGTTTATCTTTCCTGTTGAAAATCATAGGTTTTCTAGTATGGGTCAAGGCCATGCTATTTCTGTATTAGCGCGAGCGTATTATCATTCTGGCGAAGAAAAGTACCTACAAGCTGCTATTAGAGGTTTGCAGCCTTTTAGATTGTCCTCTAGCAAAGGGGGAGTAGCTGCAGTATTTCTAGGTAAATACGTATGGTACGAAGAATACCCTACAACACCCTCTTCTTTTATACTTAATGGATTTATTTATTCTTTAATTGGTTTGTATGATTTAAAAAGTATTGCGTCTGGCAAGGATGCGGAAGAAGCATCACGCCTTCTTAATCAGGGTATGACGTCTTTGAAAAGCATGTTAACATTGTACGATACAGGCTCTGGTACTACGTATGATTTACGACATTTTACATTAAAAACCGCTCCAAATTTAGCTAGGTGGGATTACCATTCTACTCATGTTAATCAGCTCCTTCTACTCAATTCAATCGACAATGATCCAATTTTTACGAATACAGCGGAACGGTGGATAGGTTACATGAATGGTAAAAGGGCTGCACATAATTAACTTTTTTTTTTATCTCAAGAATCGACTGACATTTGCATTTATTTATATATTCTGTTACTTTATTTATCGATATCTAATATCGCACATTTCCTTGCCATTTTTTATATCATAAATTTTGTACATAATTTCGATTAGTCACAGAATAAAGAGGACCAAAATATACTTATCATTTAGTGTAATTACTATTACACAAAACTTGTCCTTCGAATATTGTTCACTTATACTTCGTGAAATTATTGTTACATGAATGAATAGGTAAGCATGTTGCTACAGAATACATATGTATGTAATTGGTTGTCCCACCGTAGCAAAATATAGAATTGAATGTTCTATGGCTAAATTATAATCGACTGTTATATGTATCGTTATATTTGAAAATAGTCTATTTATTTCAAACAAGAACTATATACAATAAAATTTGGTTAGAGCGATTTAATAATATAAGGTCTCGGTAGAAAGAACAGTTTTGAACAGTAGGTTATAGAACATTTAATTAAAACAAGATAATAGAATGATTTATGCAATTTTGTACTTAAAGGAAGATATTTGAACTATTAAAAAAAAAGTTATTATAACCTTGGACGATATACTCTTTTAAATTTGGTTATTTAAATGCTTTATTTGTAAGATATATATACACATATATAAATATTGAAAATAAATTTCACGTCCTTTAATATCAATTTTTGGGGAAGAATATGAAGTTTCTTAGAATAAGAATTTTGCGAAATTTAAAATTTTCTGTATATTGTACTACTTTTATATCAAATTTTGTTATAACTTAGATATGTGATATTAGATTATTAAATAAAACGAAATATCGTTTCAGTTAACGAATTTGTGTTTCATATTCTATTTAAAAAGAAAGTTCTACTGCTTCAACTTTTATAACTTACAATTTTAAGGAAGGTGAATGTTCACACCTATGATCTGTTGGCACTACTGATGACAGAATTCATACCAGGCTATACATTTTTGAGGTTCACTGTGTATATTTTGCGCATGATACAACAATTGATATTACATGTTTGACGCATAAAGTATTATGATCATAGTTTCGTAAGTATATTCGTAAAATAATGTACACTACCTAAAGTGAAATGTTATTTAAATATGATAGTAATATTGCACCATAAAATAAAATAATTTGCATGTTAATATTACATGTAAATTATATTCGTAAATTGCATAGTACTACAATTTAATTATTGATGTCGGTAAGTATTATTTTTGTAGATATTTCATATCGTATTATAGATAACATTTCTATTATTGTATTATTAAAAACAGATATTAATCTAAATTCTGTGTTATCAAGTTAAAAATACTGTTGAGTATAAATATTTTTATAAGCGACACAGAAATTAATATAACACAGCATGCTATTATTACTTTGATTTTGAATTTTACTTTCAGGTTAAATTAAATAAACTTTGTAAGTAATAATAATTCAGGTAAAAGTAATGAGCGGTGGAGTGGTACCCAGTAAATCAACAGTATACATTTCGAATTTACCTTTTTCGCTAACAAATAATGATATACATCAACTATTGCAGAGTTATGGAAAAATTGTGAAGTAAGTTATCAAATCATGCACTTCTGTATTATTTTTTCTGCCTAATAACGTACCAAAGGTAATTTATCAACAAATTTTTCAACAAATATAGATCTGTAATTTTGTCCATAGAGTTACAGTAATGAAAAACAAAGTTACTCGCAGGAGTCGTGGTGTTGCATTTGTGTTATTTCTTTCTCCGGAAGATGCTCTTACGTGTGCCAAAAATTTGAATAATACAGAGGTAAAGTACTACATTTTTTTGCAGTTGAATTTATTGAAAATTCTATCTTTAATAAATATTCTTTTCATAACAGATAGGTGGCCGTATGGTGAAGAGTTCTATAGCAGTTGATAATGGACGCAGCACTGAGTTTATACGTCGAAGGGATTATCCAGATAAATCTCAATGTTATGAATGCAGAGAGGAAGGTCATTTGTCGTATAACTGCAGGAACAATACACTGGGGTCAAGAAATCCACCAGTGAAAAAGATCAGAGTTAGAAAGAAGCATAAAGCTAACAGCAGTAGTAACGCAAGTGACTCAAATAGAAATAGCGATGATGAATTGGATGAAGATAATTGGGCTGAAGAAGTAGAAACATTAAGTGCTGCCATTGCATTAGAGGTAATTCATTTTCAAATACTATTTATATAATCTAAAATCAATCATTGATTTTAGTAACGTCTATTTATATTCCCAAATGTTTTATTCAAATTTATATTGCAGCAACAGCAGAAGGAATTAGAAAGTAGACAACAATCGGGAAATAGGGGGCATGAAGAAGAAAGCCAGTCAGTTAAAAGATCAGGAAAAAGATATAAGAAAAATGAATACTTTAGTGACGAGGAAGATTTTAGTGATTGAATAAGTGCGAAAAGAAAAATAATATAAAGAAGTGAATAATGATATTGTTGAATATGTGTGTGTGTGTGCGTGTGTGTGCGTGTATATATATATATATATATATATATATATATATATATATGTATGTGTGTGTGTGTGTGTGTGTGTGTGTGTGTGTGTGTGTGTGTGTGTGTGTGTAAATGTTCAAAGAATATCAAATGCTAAGTTTGTATCAGTTTGTATATAGATTTGTAAATGTTAGATATATCGCTATTTGTACGTGTATAAATTATTCCACATTTTAAATATAAACCTTCATGTTTATTTACAATTCTATTTTATTTCACAATTTCCCATAATTACGATATATTGTTTTAAATAAAAGCAATTTTCGAACAAAACTATAATGCCGGAAACATTGTGTCGTGAATATAGTATTTTACATATGGACCGCTTATTTTGAAAGTGATGTAAGTCCATTTTTGAAAAAAAATGGGATATCACGTAATTCATGCTTAATTTAATGTAAATTTTTTATGTATAATTAGTCCGTGTTTAATTTCTTAAAAAATTCCCATGTTTTATACAATTTAAAATTGGTCGGTAAATGAAATTGCATAATTATCGATTATGAGTGTGGTGTAACTTCAATTGACAGAGGTAGGTTTATTATGATGTAATAACACAGCGTAGAAAACATGATAAATTCATTTTACATGAAATGAAACAAGAGAATTTTGTTTCAATAAAAAATCTTAAAAATGCGATCAAAAAACAGATAAGAAGAAACACTAATGAAGAACAGGTAAATTGGTTGCAGATATGTTGGATGAGGTTTCTCAAAAGTGCACCATACACTATTTTATGTAAAACATCAATGAAGGACAAAGAATTTAAAACTATAACTTTATTACCTACGCGTCCTGGAAGTCCGCTAAAATTTGAAAAAATCCCCTGGCGCCTTTATACCAAGATGCCAGACCTATTACTTATGAACAATATAGACATCAAGCAGTTATTACATTATATACCTCCGGTGCATCATGCATATTTTGAAACGCTACCACATGCAAAGCATAAGTAAATACTATCAATATCTTGTAATTGTAACAATGTAATTAGCGTCTAAAAATAAAAATAACACTTCTATTTTATGTTGTCATTGTTTGAAAATAAAATTGGATTAATATGAAGTATATTTTAAGTGATACTTGATTTTTAAAATCAAAATTAAACGATTTTTACAATTGTCTAATTTTGAAAGTGATGTAAGTCCATTTGCAGTCCGGAAGTACACATCAGTTTAGTAAAATACGCCTAAAACAAATTTATATAACCAAATTACATATTGATAAAACAGTAGAAACATTGCCAGACTTCATATAATTTGCCTAAATTTTTTAATTAACATATATGTTAACCTTTAATTTTCTCGAAACAAGAGAAAATGGACTTACACCACTTTCAAAATAAACGGTCCATATATCTATCAACGTATACTATCAATGTATGTTTATGTGATTGAGGTTCATTAGAAACATAACCTTATTATGGCTGCTTGAATGTTTTACGCAAAATTTTATTGTAACCTTGTTCTTTCATAGATTTATATGAAAAACTAAGATATATCAAGGAAATTATAATTGAAAGACATTTGACATAAAAGCACGCTAATACTTTAGGTTAACGAAAATAAATAATCAAAAATGTCAAGATATAACCAAAAAATATGACAAAGTTAACTTAATTGAAAATATTATACATTATGTCGGCGTTAGATTTGTTAAGTACGTACGCTTCTGATTCGGAAGATGATGAAGTTAACGATAACAATAAATCTAATGAAACTTCTAAACGGTATCTATTTTCTTTACTTTTACTAATTACGTCTCGTAACCTTCCGCAGCTATGGTCGTCTCATGTCTGAATTAATTACATATTATAAATGCTTGAATTACTATACTACTTACAAAAGATCAGAGATTTCCAGTAGAGTATGACGCGTGCTATAACTATTATCAGTCATGTAATATTAATAATAGTAATAATAAAAAAATGTTTTCTCTTTAGTTCGAAAATGTTTTGCACATTTAATGCAGTTAATATAGGACAGTCCTCTTTTATTTACGGTTGATTCGTTTTAATATTTACTTTTGTCAATTTAATATTTTATATTCTTTGAAAGGCTGTTAGAAATTTTGCTAGATCAAAATATTCTTCTTTCAACAAATAAAATATATTTTATTTCGTTTTCAAAACCGATTTTACTTTATAGATTACCTTTACCTGGAAGCATATCAGCATGGAAAGGTGTCCCACATCATGACGAAGTACCTGATGATCCCTTGGATCATGAGGGAAGAATAAGAAGCTTCAAACATGAACGTGGGAACTGGGCTACTCTGAGTTACATTAATTGTTAGTGTTTAAGAATATAAATCAGAAATATTGTTTCTTTTTTACATATGTGTATTGTAATAATTTTTAATTTTAGATGAACCTAGTGAGACTATGCTTTCATGGATGTTATCAGTATCGAAAGAAGTTCCAAGTAAATGTAACATATTTTATGATCAGTTTCATATTAGTGTAACAAGAACTTTGGTTTTAAAGTTTCATTGGATCGACTCATTCGTAGAGGAAGTTAAGAAATTGTGCGAGCAAACGGAAAAATTCAGTTTGGAACTTCTAAATATACGAGCCTACACTAATGAGGAAAAGACCCGCACATTTCTTGGAATAGAATGTGTTGACAGCAAACAAATTCTAATTCACCTTATAGAAAATCTTAATAAATTTCTTGCTGAATATGAATTGCCGCCTTTTTATGAAGTACGTACTATATGCATCTACACCCCCCCCCCACACACACACACCCACACATGAAAAATTAATACATTTACATAACTGTTGTTTTATCCTTAGGACGTGTCCTATCATATTAGCTTCTTATGGTGTCTTGGAAATGAAATGACAATTCTAAATAAACACGCATCTTCTTTGACGGATAAATTAAATCACTTTTTGGTTGAACATGCAGAGGAAAGACTAATACATGTTACTAAAATACATCTTAAAATTGGGAACAAATTATATGCATTTAAGTTAAGGTAACAAATAATATTTGTTAATGTAATTCATATGTATAATATGTTTTTCGAAATTATTAATAAACGAATGCATTCCTCACCTTTAGATTTTCCGCGTCATTTACCTTTAATCTATTTAATATTGTTTGCACAAATATTAGTACCGAATTTGTCAGCTATTTGAATTAGCAGCTGACCAAACTCGGATTCAATAGGAATATAAAACTAAATACGTGTTCTTGTACAATAACAATATATTTCGTTACCAATTACATAAAGGCGAATATCATGTATAAATGTGTGCAAAATATTTCGAGTATCCGCGATCAACGTGGCGTACAGGAATTACGTTAACACTCGTCAGACTTCTAACTCGTATAAAAAAAACACAATAATTCGACGAACAAATTATTTACAACTGCTTGATAATTTTATACAGGTATTCCACCTAATTGGGGATCTTTACAAAAAAAAAAAAGAAAAAAGGCGTAACTAATCGTATGTACAATATTTGATACTCTTATCGAATTTACGAGTATCGGGGTAGCTCATAAAATATATTAAGTACACAACAAGGAATGTCTCAAAAAGTCTTTAAATTGTATAACACCAACACATAATAGCATATACAAGCATTCTCCATTTACACATACTTTACTGTACGAAACGCTATATTGCACCTGATCCTTTTTTTCCAAATTGTCATCATTTAATACTATCAATATATCCATCTGATATATTAAAATAGTCATTTAATCGTGCAACTTCGATATGGGTGTCTCAAAATCATATTGTAATATTTTCTTGGGAGTATTTGCTTTTCTAACATCCACGTTAAAACAACGATACGTACAACGCTTACCTTTGTGGTAAAAATCGCCATAGCAAAATAAAAACTTCCTCTGGCTATGAAATTTCGTTTGGACCACTGGTTGATTTCTCTGGTAAACACTTCATAATCGTTGGTTCTATCAACTTCCACACTTCAGCGAGCTATATCGCGTGGAAAACATTAATTACTATTAAACCCGATAAAAAATTAATTGCATATTATTTTCATTTTTATACATTCGCAGTAAAAAATTATTTTCTTTTGTTTCTTATTTGCGAAAAGCTTGACGTATTAGGCTTACCAGACTCTCTTATTTTGAAAGCATAAAACTTGGTAATAATAATTATTATATTTAGAGTAGCAGTGTTTAAAATTCAGGAATATTACCTCAGAATGCCCACGAATTTGGACATTCACGAGGCTCTGCAGAACTGTGGCAAGTATTTCCAAGTGTGCATGAACAAGTTGCGTCTCCATATGTAAACAGTGTAACGAAAAACAATTTCGCAATTCCACGTTCGCGATCACTGATTCCTGAGCGACCATCTTATTTTCCAGGTACTCCACCGTTTCAGTCTGTAAATAAGAGCAAAGTGATGTTCGATATGGGATAAATAAAATTCCAAATGTTTTGCCGGCAAGTTAGAACGAGAATTAAGTCCCAAAAAATCGTGAATATATTCATGTTTTTTAAGTCATAAATATGATATTAAAAAGGAAGGATTCTGTTGTATGTAATTGTACAGATTTAGCTACACACGATAACAGAAGTATTCTCTCACTAATTTGGTATCTTAATAAATACCTTCCCTATCGGTTTCAATTCTTCTCGTTATTTCATAATAACACGATAACTCATACAAAATACCCAAGGAATTTTTCAAACCACTATAAATACCCGCGTGGTCCGCTTTCAATTGGAACAAATTATGCAAGACGATAATAAACGCGGGATTATATATTATCACATTTTTCCTCTCGTATTAACAGAAAAGACCTTGAGCAATTTCCGAATAAATCACGTAATGGCTGATACTCGTTGCAACAATGAATCGACTTAAGTCATCGGATAAATATACTTTTCTTAAGACTGTAAATCATCGCCTGCTGCTCAACCAGTGCCGAAGAATTTTACTTACATCAGTCCCACGAATCACTCCTTGCATTTGCCGCTTCTTCAAAGACAGCATCGTAGACAATGCACGCTGATGATCAGCGCTAACTCCACGCTCGTGCCTTTCGCACAGGGACCTGTGTGCCACTAAAACGTCCAACAGGAGATTCAACCTTTCGCATACCATTGTCTCCTCCCTGACAGCCTGTTGTAGGGCCCTCATCGAGAGTAAATTGAATTCTCTGAAATTAGAACACAGGCACTCTAATCGACCCATTTTTGCCAATAATACATGAATCAATTAACTGTTCAATAATATTAAAGTATTATATTTAAAAAGAAATTGTTCTATTTTTGTTTCAATAAACTTTTTGTATGTTTTAATCCTCGTACTGTGTTCAAGTCTATCTGAGCTGCTTTCTTGGATTTAAATTAGTATAACTTCTTTATTTAAGCCGTCTACATTTTATTAAATTTTATAAAGTTTTATCAAAGGTTGTTGCCCATTTAATAAATACTATCATTTTCATTAACTTGTACGCATCTACGTATATCTAAAAGGTATACATCGCAATACTTACTTCGAAATTATATGGAAGCCTTTCTTCATCTCGTGCCAAATAGTTGAGCCGCCCGTGGCCCAAGCACTAGTACCATGAGGCTCAGAGGCCAAATTGCTTAATTGTGTACCCAGTTCTGCCATGTCCACTGCATAGCTGTGCGATCTGATTGCCAAGCAATCAGCAATGTTCTTCAATCGAGAGATTCCAAGAAGTATCACTCTGATTTGGTCGCGACTGTTTGCGAATTCGGTTAACGTTTCCGGTGGTACCAATTCCTTCGCCCTCGAGGACAGTTCTGACGTGGCGAATTCGTCAGGTACTCGTCTGAATACTTCACGAATTTTGTGCTGCGTCTCCTCGCCAGTATAGGTGAAGAAGAATTGGACGATGTGGTCCTTGCATACCACAGGGTGGCGAGCGATTACGGTGAGGAATCTCAAGAGTGATCTCCTCCTTTCTTCCAGAAACTGTGAGTCCGCTGTGAATAATATGTTATCGCTTGGAATACAATAGAAACTCGATTGAACAGGTCGTAATTATTCATTATCCCGATTATTCTGGGCCCAATAATTATCAATACTATATGTTCATTGCCGTATCTTTTAAGTTTAACCCCTTCGCTACGGACGACGTACACATATACAGTGGCAGCCAAAATTTTTCGGCCGGAATGTAGTTTAGTTATATGGTCGTTCTTATTCAATTATAGTGTAGATGTATTTATTACAAAAGGGTGTATATTATATAAAATACATTTGCGCGCACGAGAAGTCCATATTCACGTTTGAAGTTGACATAAATTTTCTTCAATAATAAATACTCTAGTAACTTACTTCTACAGGAGTAAATAATATTTACGAAGTATTAGACAACGTTTAATCGAATATATTGCAATTTAATAATACTTTACCTCCTACGATTTTTTTCGGTGGTAACTTCGGTATCAACCTGTATGGAAATCTTGCCAATAGAAGTTCGTGTAGCGATACGAAATCATTGTAACGTCTATAAACGACGGAGTTGAATCTCTGGAAATACAAAGATATCTTTCTACGTGCTACCTCTCATTGTCAGAGATTAAAGTTTGATTAAAAGATGCAATAAATGAAACAGGGAAATCCTAATAGAATTTTCAGCCCAATTCTTCATTTTTGAAAGAGAGTATATCAAACTTTTTTATCTAACGAAATATTTGAAATTATTTGATTATTTAGAATTTGGTTAAACTCTTCCTCGTGCAGTAAAAACAAAGAAGTCATTTGAATCATTAAGTGATCTTAATGGATTAAAAAGGGCCCTTCGTTTGAGTGTAATAAATATACTACTTGAAGAAATTTTCAAAAATACAATTTTAGAAGTAACAAAATTGAGAAATAGAAATGTCCCGTATATAGACTGGCTAATTAATGACACAAAACTATTGAATTATTCGAATAAATGGAATAGAACATACCGTGCTGATCACTTGATACTCCACGTGCTTCAGAAAAATCCCTTTTTTTTCAGGTACCAAATTCACCTCTATTGTATCTAGATTACAAATATCCGAGTAGGTGAGATTCAGTTTTGCTGGATTGCTGCCTTTGTGCAACCTCTGAGCCAAAAGTGTTACCTCGGATAGATCACCCACTACAGGAACAGGTAATTCTATCAAAAGCCAAAGCAAAAGGATCCAGTTTTAACCAATTGAAAACATTCAACGAAATAAAGTTGGCCTGTCCTAAGATTATAATGTATATATTTAAAAATTTCTATAAAACGGGGCAAAAAAGTTACGGTGAGAAAAAAACATTGTTCGAAGAACGGTGCACATCCGGTAAAACTCTTTTGACTGTGATAAATGCATGTCTTTTCAACGATAAGGACAACAATGCACCATTGTAATGGTCAGTGACACCATTAAAAATCAAACTTTCTTAATTGTCATACATCCAAGTATTATCCAATTCCTATGATGATGAGTTAAATGTAGCATATATGTCTCTAATTGGATAGGGGATACATGTATGTACGTAAACAAATGAAATTTGAAGAAGTATTGTCCATATTTTCAAGCGAAACCATTGTGTGATTTTCGGAGGTGGATATAGATGTATAAAGCAAAGAAATATGTTGTTTGTCTTCTTAATATAAATTGTAGGAATAACTGACATCACTCAATTTCCTTTAATACTTCTTACAAACCTTGAGATTCAGAGTTCTCCAGGAGTTTGTCGCTCGGATGCTTTCCTTGTTGAGCAAAAGCAACTAGAGCAAGGCCCTTGTACAATCCGCTTCTGGTCAGATAACCCGTCTTGCTGTCTACTAGTTCCCATATCTGCGAAGAAGAAAAGCAATTATTAATTTAGGATATTGTTCGTACGATCGTTTTTTTTCTGCCCTATCTTTTCCCTTGAGAACCTTTATTATTGACGTGATACTGATATTTTAATTCGTGAAAATGTGAACAATATTTAAGCATATGTAATCACTGTATTTCGAATTGTTTTAAAAGTAGACTTAATCAGGTACACAATAAATCTCGAATCTCGATTAAGCTAAGAAACAATTCTGTGGTCGTTCTCAGCTAGGTTTCGCAATTTTACTTTTTAATTTCATACAAGTTCGTAGTTAATAATAAAAAAGATTCAACTATTACGAAACCATAAATATTTCATACTTTCCAGTTGTGTATTACGTCGGTCTTTGTTGAAAGTAACGGGATATTTTAGCAACGAAATGTGGGTTCAGCAGTGAACAACACGGTTGTGGAAAAAGCACAAGGAAAAATTGTTGGAACAGGTTTACGTGGAAAACCATGAGAAAAATAAAGGAAGAATATTCACGGCCTTATTTCACCAGGCGACGACTTTCTCGGCGTGGAAAGGCCGATAAAAGTTCAGGGATGTACAATACAATTTTCCCCTTTGTTATTGTTCAAACAACAAAAGCTAGAAAACAGTAGAGGGATAAGTTAATTAAACTCGCTCAAATTTACTACTTTTATTGAACTGATGAAAATTCGCCTGGGTAATTGAAAATTTTCGGAATTCAATGATGTTCTAACAGAACACTAATAAATCTTGTGCTTGAAAATTACAACATGTTCTAGTTCATCGCTAACATCTCTGTCTCTCTCCCTCTGTATATGTACCTAGCACACGTTAATTAAAAGCAAGGGGTGTGCAGTTGCACCAAATACAAGGGGGTCTAATTTAATGTAAAAACGGTTTAATGCGGTTTAATCCGCACGATATACGCGACTAACGGTGCAACGTCGGTTAAAGCAACGAACGAGTCCAAAGGATTAGGCCATAAATGAAAGTAACTGCATTCCGAGAATTTATATACCTTGCACCGCCATTCTACTTCTACTTCTTCCCTTCCTATTACCTCTCTGTTCCTCACTTATCTGACCGAGTCCAACAGAGACAGTTCGCGTATCTAGAAAACCCTTTTACAAAGACGACACGCGCGTCTGTCGATAATTGGACACTTCTACTGGAAAATTAACGTATCGACGTGAACGATGGGGAATTAGAATAATATAAATTACGCCGACTCACACATTTGTTCACATGAAGCTAATATATTTATTTCCTCGAAAAATACAATTCGCTTCAATCCCCATACAGGCAGTCTCGAGAGGTTTTCATATTTTGAAGGAAAATTTTACATTAGTTAAAAGAGAAATAGTGCAAAACAAATACTACTACATCCTAAGCTGACAAAGAAAATGAAGGTAGAACTATTGTTTTTAAAACTTGGTAAAGCATACGATGGACTCTGTGAGTCACTGGAGTTTCTCTTCCTGTGTGATGTATCGATGAATTGAAATGTGGCATGGGTGACTTGGAAACATTGGAATGTCGATGAAAATGTGGCGCATATGTGTTAGAAATTATGTAAGAGGTCTAAAATTGATATACTATGTCTTAAATTAGAAAATTTAATTAATTTAATTTATTAAATTTCTTTGACGTTTTGTGCAAAAGGTAAATAATTTTTTTTTTAGCTACAAGCGAAATTTGATTTTACAGTTATAATTAATTCCGGTTTAATTATATTTTACTTGTATTTGTGCCCGACGTATCGGGCTCTATGTTACTTACTAAATTTGATAATTAATCAAGGGGTCAGTGTTTTTTATTGTCATACGTCGAATACCCGTGCGTTTCCGTTATACGATTCCTTGAAGAGAGTACAAATAAATTCCTTCGTTCTTCACGAACCTATCCTATATTCAAAATATAAGTAGTAACTGGAGAATTTAAATGCCTCTTTACAAAACGGGTTTTAACGCGGAATGTATTCAAAGCACAACTTCACGGTGTACACCAGTAGTATGCTATTAAACTCGTTTCTACAGGAACTCGTTTCTCATAGAGTCGAAACTATCCACTTGTTTCTGTTTTCCATAAGGATGTAGGTGTTACTACCAAAATGCAGTTCGATTCCAAATGCAGTTGCAATACAATAATAATAACACAATGCATGCGAGGAGTGTAAACATTTGTGTTTTAGAAACAATCGTGGAAGCAAATAATCACAGAAGTGAAACGTAACAAAAACGAAAGGAGTAGTACCTACGAAAAAGGGGCATACGAACAAAATTTAAACGGAAATACGGAAATGGAAAGAAACCCAAAGAGTTAGGAGCAAACAATGGAAGAAATAAAGTACGACAAAAATGATAGGGGTTGAAAAAGCGAAATAGAAACGGAAAAAGACAAATGGAAAAAGGGAGAAACGAATGCATTCTAATTATAAACTCGGATCATTACAGAGGTGCAGTGTGGGTAGGTAGGGAGTTGTTAATCCTCATTGTTCCAAAGCATCGAGGGTTCCTGCTCTCTCGTCGGTTTCACGAGCACTACGAAACTTTAATGATTGATTAAGCTCGCTAGAAAAGGATCCCTGGGTGAAAATAAATTCTTTGTTCGTGGTACGTGTGAACTCAACAGTTGAGTGCATTCCCTGCGATAGCCGAGAGTACGTCCGTCACGAGAGCGCGTCTTTTCAGTTTCAATAATCTCCCTTTCTTTTTCCACGTCGCATTTGAATCGCGCCAAGGAATTCTCAGGTGAAATACGATTGTTCGTGTACTGACAATGCCGGTGTTTTTCTACCCTTTTTCTCTGCACTCGTTTGAAATACGACGCGATTGCACTTTCTGGACGCGAAGGAACATCCCCCCCCCAGTGTAATTTTTGAATAAAACATTTTATTTTTGTAACTTCAAAGCGGTCTATTTTGATGTATGATTGCCATGCAGTTTGTGTGTGAGGATGTCGGGGGTAATTTTGAATTATTAATGGGGCGGGGAGGGTAAGAAATAGTGCGATGCTTAAAACGGTAAAATACATTTTTGGTGTCGATTTCTTCCGTTCGATTTCACTTTGGCTTTAGGTGAATGTCGTCTATTTGTTTTACAAGGCTGGAACAGCAAATTGTTTCAGTGCACTTGCACTTGACGAAGCGGTTCTCAATGTTAACCGCCAGTTCGGGTACAGTATACCCGGGTAATAATCGCGAGTGCGATTTACTGCAAAATACTGTAAAAAAATATTTGCCGGAATTTCGTGCGTCCTTGGAATAAATTGAATCTGGATAAAACTGTTGCCATTACATGGTACTGTGAGAGAACAATTACGTAATAACAGCAAATGAAAATAGAATAAAATATTATGCAACAATTCTTCGTTTGTCTCCACTTATTTTGAGAATGAACAAAACTGGATGAAATTATAATAGAAAAAAATGAAGAGGCAAAACACGAATAGAGAAATGGGAGTAAATAGGAAGAGGAAATGCGGGCACACACATGTCCTACTCATTTAGTATTAGTACATCGTCTAGCCCCTTTGAACACTGAACAATATTGGAGCAATTATCTACTATGATCTTCACATAGGTTTTTTTATTTAGGGGAATGACATAAGACGAGACAATTATAATTACGATTGGTAAATATTTAATGAAATTGATCGTAATTTTTTGTTTCTATGTTAATAGCATTTGAAATTTTACGAAGAGGATTGTGAGATATTAATAAAAAAACGCGAACAAAGAAGTGTCAGTGTTCAAGAAGGAGGAAAAAGGACACACGTGTATCGAATAAAGCGTGAAACAACTGGAATGTCATTAAATAAAATTAGTCTCGTCCGCGACGGAAGAAAACCAGAGGGAAGGGAGATCGGCTCGTATCAACGAAGGTTTTATCTCACGTGTACGCAATGTTCGTGTCGATCGACGCATGGTACGCGAGCAAGGACCGTATCCCCTGGCAAACACACAATCATTGTATCTACGAAAATGTAATTTTTTAAATAATCGCGTATGTATGTGCAGTTGATAGGGTGTGTGCCAAAACTGAATAAAACGGAACCCTTCAATATTTTATTATAACAATTCTTTTATCCCAGCAGTTTTATCTCGGATTAGTAATTATTACTAATTATTATAGAATGAATATATAAACTATTGTTTTTTATTATTACTAATTATTATAGAATGAATATATAAACTATAGTTTTTTTTTAGGGAAAATTGCGTGAAGCGAATAGAAATTTGTATTTGAGCCTGTTTAAGAATTTCATACCAATAGATTAATTTTACAAACTCTGTACACCAATATTTTTTAATATTTTCGCATGTTTCCTCACAAGTGTAATGTTTGAGTTACTATTTTCAAATTGTAATCTTTTGGGACCATTGTATTTTTAACATCTGACACAAGTAGCTTGACTATAATATAAATTAGTATGGGATGAGGACCAATTTAAATTCTGAATATACCAGTTTCGCAATATAATTAATACTATATTATTTAATCCTATTGTTCACTTCTTTCTATTCCTTGAAATCTTTTTCTAGGTTGGAAAAATTTCCACGCACGAAGCTACTAGAAAGTTGAACGACAATAACCATGATTGCATGATCGCCTGACATCTTTCTCAAATACACATATCGAGCCTTTCGTTCCTGCATTGCTTCACAAATTTATAATACTGCCAATCTCGTTGTCAAGATGTTGTTCAACAATTATTACAGCACCAAAGTGATTCTATCCTTATAAAATGATTAATAATCTACAATGAAACATTGCTGTAGTTACACTGACGTTTCACTGTTTGGAGTGCGAAGAAGGCATTTAAGAGTTACTCATTACTAGTCATTACACAATACTTTGTATTTCGTGTCTCCTGTTTAAAATTGTGCTGCAAGGTTGATGTCGTAATATCCTGAGAAATCATCAAACTAAATTAGGTAATGCCCGTATTTATGTCAGATTATGTGACTTCCCGATGTTGCATAATCTTATTAGCGCTCTGTTGTCAAAGAAGAATTATATTTTAAGACAATTGCCTGTTATCATAATAAGTATGTGCATACATATATCTGTCTGCAAACTTCAACCTTTATTCTGATCACTTAAGCAGAAATTTACAATTTCAACGATTTCACAGTGTTTCACGATATTATGCAGTTCTCTATTATTGCAAAACTTGGCCTGCCTCTGTTCTTCCGCCTGGCAAGCAGAAATAAAGAACACCCGGCCTTCAAGTTTGTACTCTCTATTTTTTTAGAACTTCCAAGATATTTCAATTTAACCATCGGCTAAAGTTAAATAGGTCAAGTATATCAATTATCGATTACGACGTCTCTATACATTTGGGGTGACAGAAAGAAAATTCAATTTATTGTATACTTGAAATAAATTCTTCACCCTATCTATTAAATGTTTCTCGTTTTTAAATATTTTCTTCCGGGATACAATATATCGAAGGAATGAATATTTGAACCAGAGCAATTAGAAAATTAGAAAGATTTGATAAAAATATTTGCAACTCTCGTTAATTATCAAGGAATATCTTATTATGGTATCATAAATGAAAATTTGATTATGGAATGTTATACGTCTTGACCATTTCGACATTCTATTTCGAATACTTCAGTTTTCACATATATTGCTCACCAGTTTATATTATACTATTATTTCATCTATTAATTATTCAGAAATATTTATATTGATCCGCAGACTAAAGTTTACTATATGAAACAAATTAACTTCGAATTAATCCTCAAACTAGATGCAAACCTTAATTCACCCTAGTACCTTATTAATTATTTTTCTTAAAACATGTCTACTGAATAACTGAAAAATACTGAAAAATCAAAATACAATCTCCAGTAAATTTCAAATCACGTGGAGTTATAAAAGATTAACTCTTCCAATATCAAATAATTGTGTACGATGTCGTGTACAAATTTTTCTGTTTCTTTATTATAAATATAATTATTAAACTTCATCACGTATGTATAGATAGCTGAGATTTTGTTTCCATATCTGTTATCGTTATCATAAAAGCAAATAATTGAATACGTCGCAGAGCTATACGAATTTTAAGTAGTTCCTTTTTATTTATCTCTAAACGGGGCAAATGCGTGAAATATGCAGAAATGGAAAAAACGATTTTGCAAGCTGCGTATCGTTCTGAATCGGCCTATTTACAGTGAACCGCGGCGACCCACGTAACGTTATTTTGATTGTGTCATTAGTCAATGAACGAGACGCGACGTTCAATCCTTATTACGTCGTATCGTACCGTGTCGTGCCGCCTGTCCGACTTTAATTCCTCCAATAAATTGTGACCGACAGATTTGAAAGAAAAAAAAAAAACGCGACCCGATAGCTGTCATAAGCGATATCATAACGCGCAAAAAACGACACTTGAAATGCATAGGTTAATTTTGTAAGCAGATGATGCGTAATACACTGCGATGCGTGATATAATAACTACTGCAAGGGAAATAGGAATGTTTAGAATTTCCGGGATTTCTTGTTATTTTGTGAAAAGTCGTAATACAAAGAATTGGTCAAAAGTAAAAAGATAATGATATTTTATATTCTATTAAAATAGCAGTATTGCTTGCAGACATTGATTTAATTAGTTGAAAGAAAAGAAGTGTAACATATCGGGGAATCTAATAAAGGAATTTTAATTCATGACGGGGAAGGAACAGCAGATTCCTTGGGTTAACTGTGTTAATCTGGGAAAAAGAAATAATAGTAGCACAGACGTATAGTGCATTCATTCATTGACGTAAATACTACTACTGTCTGTAAGCAGGCAGCCGATACTAATCCAGTGATTATGAATAGAATCTGTTTTATCTTTCCAAGTGTATTACCTATGTACATATAACAGAATTAATATTCTTAAAAAAAGTTTTGTTTTGCAAGGACATATAAAACACTGAAAAATAAAAATTTACAGTGTACAATACAACGGAGCACCGATTTTAAAGGAGTTTATCATTGCTGTATTCAAACAATGAATCGTAAATAATAAAAAAAAATTATAAATAAAAGTATAAAAATATTAAACACTTGTCAAGCGTACTTCTGCTTGTAGTTGACCCTGCTATGTAATCTTCTACTATTATAAGGGGGCGTCCGGGCAGACTATCGTCAGCGGGCGTGTTAATGATAAAATAATGACGATACCGTCGCAACAGACATGGGACAATACAATTCATCTGAAGGCAAACTCCATTCGCGGATTATAAAATAATTACCAGAGATAATGATTATTATTCTTCGTAAAAAAAGGTACTTTGAAGACAATTTCAGCGTTTCCATTCAACATTATAGTGAATATTTTAACTTGTTAATTGAAATATTCAAATGCATACCAATATATACAGCATTTATTTCTAATTTCTTCGTTAAACAAATGATGCAAAAGTATCGCTATATCGAACGTTGTTATTATTACACAATAATAAAAGCGATCAAACGAACAGTCAAACAAGGATATATTCTCAAAACCTGCGGAGTCTTGCAACTTTTTAATTATGCAACTATGTAATGATCATTTAATCGTAAGACGAAGTATCAGTTTGCCATTTATGGCAATCTTTTAAAACAAACATTTCTAACACGTATTTCCACAGAATCACACAACCTTCTATGCAAAGAACTATTCACGAAAGAATCTATCATAATTTCCATAACTCTATATCTTCGTCTAATTCTAATATCAGATACACGTTTCGCGTTTGTTTCATCCCTTACGGCAGTTCTTTGAAAATTACTTCTCCATTAAGTTATTAAAAAAAGGGAAAGACAAAGGAAGCATATAGTGACTTTGTTCTCTTTCCATATTTCACAAGGCAACTTTTGTAATTTTATAAACAAGAAAAAGAAGTATAGACTTCACCGAGTTGGCCAAGTTAGGCGCGCAACTTTCTCCACGAAACCGATCTCTTAATTAACAAATCATTAAATCGAGTTACGCATCGTAAAATGTTGAATCACATCGTTAAGTATGGGTGTTTCAATTGACCTCAGTGATTCCAACATAGTCTGTGTTGCACTAGATACGATATCACTCTGAAACGATTATGCGGTCTGAATCTCACATGGACCTCTTCTTCCTCAAATTTGTTTGCTTAACTTTTCATAAAGATGTGGCAATTACAGATAAGAACGCTTCCTGGTGATTTTAATTGTCGCGAGGTTGCGATTAGACGAAAAAAAAATTGTCGGACGGTTCTTCACGCGAAGAAACCGCTAGGCGAATTTATTCAAGCGGTATCATCAGCCTTGTCACGTAGTTCGTATACCGTTCAGTGATTCCGTTTTGTTGCAATAACCGTGTCGATGCAATTGGCGTGCACTGTGTTGCAATTATATCGATCGCCACGTATGTATTAATGATCGTTTAGCGTGCTTAGCGAGAGTTGACGAAATATAAATTGATCGAAGTAATTTTAATTGGAGAACTGATCGAGTCAAGAGATTTGTTGAAAAGGGATATTATATTATATTATATTGATCGACTCGAATTTTGTTCAGCAGATTGAGAATTGCGTGTAGAATAACTTAGAGTGATAATGTTAGATTCGTGGATAATGTTGAAACATAGTTTAGATTGAACGAAGCTGATAGCGTAAAAATTGTATTTCGGGAATTTGAAAAATTGCAGTCCCCATCAAATGTATTAGAGAATTCGAGTTGTCTTTTTATAATTTCCATGACTGTATTGTTTAAGAAGGAATGATAACAGAAATATATCAATCCGATTGTGGCACAAAAATAAGTCGATGTTAAAGAGTAGATTGAATAAGTTAAATGATCATTTCCTTACGTAGTTGGATTCGCCTTTTTTTTATCGTTTCTAATTAATTCTTGATAAATCATAATCGCGATTCATGGAGGTCACGAATAAGGAGCATGTTAAATGTTTTCCCAGCAAGAAACAGTATAAATAATACGAAGAAATATAATTCTCCCAAGTTGTAATGTTATAAGAATTTTTTAACTATTTTAATTAATATTTAAAATGTAACTGCACTTACATTAATTAACACTACTTTAGTACTGTAATAATGTACGGCTCTATATTCATTGCTTCAAATATAATAATACTCTTAACGTATAAGTATTGAAATTTGCACAGCATAAAAGTATAAACGATGCTCCAAATACGTTGGAACATTCATATTTTAAAAGTGGGACATTAAACTGTTAATACTGTCGATAAAGGATTATTGTCACGCAATATTAACGAAGCATACTTATATTTCATATACATAAATGGTTTGGTGGCAAATACTTTCTACATTTAAATGATTAATTCCACTTTAAGTAGAGAAAAATATTTGTCACTTAATGATTTGCTATTCTTTAACAACCATCGATAATGCACAGTTGTAAATGCTCAAACATTTACCAGATCTGTAGTACTTTAGAGTGCATATGCTATTTTAATTCACGAAGAGGAATACGATCTATGAGAAGTTATTGAATTAAGAACACCTTTCATCCAAATAAGTCTTTAGACTCACTAATGTGCCTAAACCTGCACTCCATGTACACTGATTATATATTAATAAACGAAGCAAACGCATTATAATAAATCTCATTGGTGACTCCATTAAAATGAATTTAAAAATTATACATTCGCATGAAAAATGCATACGTATTGAATTAAACGTGCAACTTCTCGCACACAATTCAAACCAATATTAAATAGTAATTACCATTCTGCATAAATTTTCATTCAATTTGTCTATTCGTTTGTCTACGAAATCCAGTTAATTGAAAATAAGTCTCATACAGTATGTATGAACGATGAACCGTATTCCGTTACGAACGTAGAATCATCAACATTCCCGTTTAGTTATACAGGGTGAGGCACGGAGTTTTCCATTTTCAAATGGAACTCCACATTTTTTTTTGTACCTAGCTTGATTTTTCGGAAAATTCTACATTAAAAAGTATTTTGCTTTTGCTCAAATTGTTCCAAAGAATCGATCTATAGAAAAAAAAAGAATATACAGTTTCATTTAAAAAGTTCGGTTGCATTTTTTAGATGCACCGTTGCCCTCGTGAAAAAAGCGGAGTCATAGATAAATAGTCCTTCTTGTACCATTCAACTATTCCCTTTACAACATTTTTCTATCTCTAATCGAAATCGCGATATATCCCATCTGAATTTCGTGATTCACCTCGTATAC
This sequence comes from Nomada fucata, assembly GCA_948146005.1. NCBI lineage: Eukaryota > Metazoa > Arthropoda > Insecta > Hymenoptera > Apidae > Nomada > Nomada fucata. The sequence goes on from OX411280.1 coordinate 20,517,661, forward strand.
CTATTAACTTAAGCGCTGCGTGTGAACAAATTACAAAGTTTCAAAGGCAACCGTCCTTACTCTCTCTCCTTTCTATGCAACCACGGAGCTACGGTAAAAAATAAAAGAAGACAAGGGGGAGACGAGGAGACATACCTGGCTGAGAACGGAGCTGTTCAGCTGAGACTTGACAAGAAGGGATTTAAACACCTCTCGTTCCACATTTCCACTCGTGGGAGAACAGATCTTCTCGTAGACTTCTCTGTAGAACGCCGGTATGCAGCCTAGTTTGGTACAGCAATCAGAAGCAAAATAAAAGGTCATCACTTCGAAGGAAATTTCACTTTCCACAAAAAAAAATTTGAAAAAAACCATTAAAACCCGTGAAGCAACGTATCTATTGGCCAAGGAAAAGATCACGGGCATTTACATACCTTACAAACCAGCATTTACAGACCTTAATATTGGGTCTTTTCACGTATTTGATAAAAATATTATCTAGTGCCTGGTTTGACTAATTTATTAGTAAAAGCCACAGTGATATGTTTCCAAAAAACAATAAACACGAAAATGTTGCACCAGCTAGGAAACCATGTACATGATTATTGTTAAACGTGTTAAACTAGTTCCCAGTATTTGTTTATTTACAGATATGCATGTAAAAGGTAGGATAGCGTCTCCATTTTTCAATTCAAAACCTATTAAATTTTCGAGCTAGTTAAGTTTGCCTAATTGCTAAAAAAGAAAGTTATTGGCAAAAGGAAGAATCACATCAAGGATTAAATATACATTCGTGATGTTCTATGAATGTATTGAAGAATACGCGTAATTTTGCTTCTATTTATGAATGAGTATAATTATGAGCAATTTAACTGTCTGCGGAATTATAAAATTATATGGACGGTTTCATTTCTATGGAGTTCGTCACAGTGTAACTGTATTCAAATAATGGGATCTTTAAGTTACGAAAGTGAGGTAAACACGTTGTGCAAACTACATAAATGACATCTAAATATGATACTATAGCGTAAGAGAAAGATGAAGGAAGAGTTGGGAATGTTGAACAATATTTAAAGCGGGATACGTGTTGCATTTAAGGAGGCGACCTCGAGAAGGACCTTGTCAAAGGTGCATACGGGTACACGGGTTCATCATTTACCGAACGACAGATCGGTCGACGCCATATTGGATCACTTGTAGATCACCCAGGATTCTGCGAGATTGGTGCACAGCAGCTTTTTGAAAATATAGTCACGTCTGTAATTGTTTCTGTAGTAATATAATTTATGTGCACACGCGTTACGTATTCTCAACGTACGACAATATCAGTTGCCGGTGAGGTACGAAGCACAACACATATACACGAACAACATACGCCATTGCCGTGTGGCGCAAAACTGAGGAGCAATACGATTTCTCCGACCGGCTGTTCTTATTTCTCCCGCCGCGCATGCGCTCTTTTAAGTAACTTCTTTACTAATGAGTAATCATGGTCCTCTAACTTAAGGCGTTTTGTGCGCGGGAAGTTTGTAATAAGGAAACTTATTTTATTACAAGCCAATTACTTTAAGATATTTATATTATTGTTTATAAATAATTTGTGTTGACGCACGTGTAAATGGATAGCTGTGCCTATTAATTTTGAATAGTTGTGGCATCTTATATTGTATGCACAGTGTAATAAATCAGAAAGAAGGCTAAGTTAACTATATTTTAATATTAATTCGTTCACTGTTTTTGTTATATTTAATAGATATTGTATTAAAATTTTAAATATACTATGTATGTACTTTTCTCAAAATACTGCATCAATACTGTATTAATGTAAACTCGTTAAAAAATATAAGTTACTTAAATATAAAAACCGGAAGGTTACAAAATTGTTTATTTATTCTCAAGCTGTCCCAGAGGAAGTGGTTTCGGTAATGGTCTCTCAAGTTCTCTAAACTCTTTTCGAATTTCTTTCGACGTTTGGCTGTCTAGGGATTCAATTAATCGCAACTTATGTGCTACTTCCTGTTCTATTATAGGGCGATATTTCTTGCCCATTCCGAGACACTCCATGTCGCTCAAAAATTCCATCCTCTCTTTAATTCCGCGTACCACTATAAGTGCGAAAAGGGATGATCAGTGTGGAAGTATATAAATAGTATTTATTTTGTTTACTTACGATCGTCAATGGGATCAGTGATGTTAGAGTAACGTTGCTCTCGTCTCGCTTTATGAAGAGTTCTTGGTGCGCGAGGTGTTTCGGGCATATCTTTTCCATATGCCATCATGCACGCTAAATGACGCTTTTGTTTTTCTTTGTTACCTGCAGTTTCGTAAAAGGAAAAGCAAACTTACAATTTTTGTTCAATTGGGGATCTTTGAAAAGAATAAAATATATTATAGTTTTAATAAAAACATCATTTAATAAGTAAAAGTCTATGTTTATGTATTTTCCATATAGTATATTATTAAAAAGTTCAAAATTGTATGTAATTCTATATATCGCTGAGACAAATATTAAAATTGTAATGATAGGTAAAGCAATATTATCTTACGTAAAGGCGATATTCTTCTAAATTGTTCCCTTTCATACGCACCACTTTGGACAATCATATCTTGCGTTCGTTTTTTCCAAATGGTCGGCATTAAAACCTAGAGAAAATTCAGTTATATTAATATACATGGATTACTAGGATAATACACTTTTCATCTATTAATTTTACCTGATATTTAGCTTGATGTTTATTTGATTCCATTTTAGATTTTTCCAAAACAGGTGGCAAGGATTCTCCCTTGTTCATCGCTTCCTGAATAGATTTCCTTTTCATCATACTTACCTTCGACTCTTCCATCAAAACTAGGAAGACATATTGATAAACGATTTTTTAAAAGATATAATTATTACCAATCGCGGTATCCATTAGTTAGATATTTAAATAATAAAGCTTACATGTAATTTAAATAAGAACAAATTATTATACGTGACCCACGATAAAATAATTTTATAATTCTGATTCTTTTTTAATTAAACAACTACCGAAGAACAATAAAGTATTCCACTTCGTTTCTAAAGTTTTACATACTTTATATTCCTATTAATACTAATTATTAAGATATTCTTATTATTTTATAGTTACGTGTTTCCGAGAAAGTTGCCTTTGGGTAAAACATAACAAATTCATAAATTGCTAAATTATCCACACATAAGTGTCTTCTTACGTTTAATCAGGCTTTTTGTTTCATCGCTGTATTTCGCTCTTGGTGGATGATGGAACGCACCCACCCCCATCTCGACTCTCTGATACTTCCGATCCATTTTGTAACCTCCTGCAAAGATCGAATATTGTGGCTATCAACCTGTCAACATAGTTTAACAACTACGAGCGAAGTGTGACAAATTGTTCTACGCGAGAAAGACAACTGCGACACGAACCAGTATGGACAATCGGCGTCGCGTTTCTATGACTACTTTGAAGATGATTCAACCTCGATCGAACCAACTTTCAAACTGCGATTCAAACTTTCGCAGTTGTATTGACAATAAACGGCTGACGTTGCACCCCGTTTAACGTAACAGTAGATTATCGGCTTCTGATACAGAGTTAGAGTTACCTCGGGGTAATATGGCACGTTAAAACAAAATATAATTTTATAGTGTTACAAAAAGTACACCTTCTGCGTAATATCTTCTGCATCCCACTTACGATTAGTTGACGTTACCTAAAATATAAATAAAATATTATTTATTATCATAATGTAAAATTAACAGGGCTACAACTGACAGAAATTAACGCATCTTACTTTACCATGCAGAAACACATAAACAATGTTGATTCATAAAGTAATGAGTAATATTAATAATAAACAAAACATAAACGCTTTAATATACAAAATTCGGATAAAAAATATAACAATTTACAACTATGTACTACTAAATTTTAATTTCACCATGCCAATGAATTAACAGATAAGTTGAAATCGTAACTCAATAAAATTAAACCAGTATTTCCAATACTTTTATCATATTTCACAAAAGATTAACATGGTGGAAAATTAATAATTTTGCAGCAGTATCAATCAATGATCAATTGGGAGCGGATGCACCTTGAAGGATGCGGCAGTGAATCAGACTGCTGCGCATGTCGTGTAATCTACTGCTAGGGGTTACGTACCCACCCCCTGGACATGGTAAACTCGCGTTTTGCGCGTCGAAAGCACGCAAGCGGACAACGAGCAAACCTCTGAATTTTTATTCTGTCACGGTAGTCTCGTACGAGGCTATCAACAGGGACAACATCCTTGCTCCGAGTCCTTTATCTCTAATGTGATACCGTTTCGCTTGACAATCGGATCTTTCGCTTTCGTCTGAGCGGAAGACAGTGAAAGTTATTGATTCCTATTGTGAACTACATTTCAGTGATATTCCGTGTTCTTTTTTCCGAGGTGAGGTGAGTAACGGCATCGTGTAGCTCGGTTTGCTTCCGAAAGCATTGAACTCCGATGCTGAATCCTGACTACGTTTGTGATTACAACTGAAACTTCGTCTTCCTCCTTCTTTTCTCTTCTTTTACCATCGTGTTGTTATCACTGCACCCCCCAGCAATACGGTCGCAGCGAGTGTGATTCGGAGGGTAGCGCGCTTATCTTTATTTTGTTGGTATAGGAAACTTGATAATTCGTATTGGGATTGTACGTTTGTACCGGTTTTGTTCATTTTCTTTGGTACAGGGGGACTTAAGGGAGACTTTTTTTTAATATCGCTTTTCTTTGCTTTCTGTGTGAATTTTGGGACAAATCTTATGGATATAAATTATTGTTTCTTATTTTGTACGTAGGGATTGTAATCGTGTGAATTTGGCTGTGTAAATAAAAGCAGCAAAATGAAAGTGGGATTGTTGAAGAATTTCTTGCACTATTTCAACCTGAAGCAGGGCACTGTATTGATAGCAGTGTTCCAATTGGTAAATACGAGCAATCACCTGATTATTATTATTATTGTGGTGTAAGAAACAAGTGAAATAATTGTGATAATTAATTATCCATTAAAATAATGCAATTCTTTTAATACAGTTTACATCTGGATTTAGCATGATCTTCTTCGTGCTGGCACTAGCACACGCCATGGGAATTCAAGAAATGGTGGTAAGAGATACAGAGGATGCTCTTGAGAGAGAAGCCTTAGAAGATATATCGTCTAATCATTTAAATACTAGGAAAATGGATATGGCACACCACAATGCAACTGGTGCTTGTAACATAATGTTTTAATTACTCTTATACCTCATTTTGCCAAAGCAAATTTATTTCTCTAATTTCCATTCTGAAATGTATATTTCACTTTGTTTAATTTTCGTGAATAAATATTAAGGGGATTTCGTGTATTTCAGAAACGGTTTACTCGATGTATTGTGGACTGGTGATCACAGTGATACACTTTATTTCCACTATTCTACTGCTATACGGTGCGCTAACGGTAATGAAATTTCACACAGACATACATACGAATAATTCCGCGATAAAAAAAAATTATTTCTGCTGGTAGAACAATCGACACTTTATGGCGCCATGGATGATGGCTATGATGACGATAATATCAGCGTTGACGATTTCTTTGTTCTTGGTAGAACAAGACTGTCCCTTTATCGCTACCCTCGGTGGTAAAGCTGATATTTGTGAACGTAGGTTGATGAACAATGTCAAATAAACACTCTCATCGAGATACAAAGAAAATTCAAATCTATTATGGAACTTCTAATTTACTTTGTAATTAAACTAGGTCATTGTTTTTTTACAGGTATGATTGTTCTCTTTTTCGTAACCACCAGTTCTTACGTGTGGTTTGTGGTCTACAGCACTTACAAGAGTCTCGAGACGAAGAAGGGACTGACTCACGTTCTGCACTGCACGAAGAAAAAGTCCGTGATTCCGGCTGTACAAAAACCGAAAGTTGTTCATGCACAAGCGGATAAACCATACGAGGTTTAAGTATTTTGCACGGAGCTATAGAAGTAGCGACAGAAGGTCGGATTTATTCGTTACAATAATTGAGAATGGACGTATACGGCGGAGAGAACTTTTCCTCATCCATGTGTATCGTTCAAATGACAGTGTTTTTTAAACAAATTTTAAAATCAGCCTCAGGATTAGGGCCTAGGAATTTAATTCCGTCGACTTTAATTTGTCGTCGAATTCGGAGATGTTTCGCTTTCGTTAAGGAGCCGAAAATGGAAAGTTGAAACGAATAAACAATGCGATAAATTCAAGTTGGAAAAACACTGTACATCTTGTCTCTATACATGACACGACAAAGGCGTTTCATCATTTTACAAAAGCTCAAATGTGATTTGCAGTACAAAAAGCTTGCTTCGTATTATTATGTGTTATTTCTTGTTCAACGATTACAATTAATTGTTGACGGTTTCGCGTTGTATTCTGAGGATATCTTGAAGCTCTAAACAACGCACAGAGACTTATAATTATTATTCTCAAAGTACTGTAAATCTAAACTGCATATCGAAATGCGGCGACGCATATATCGTAATAAATATATATGTATATATATTTCATTTCGATTATTGCCAAGACAAATCGTGAAATACTGTTCAATTAACATTAGGTTTAGAGAGCTTGTTTTTAAATTTATGCCGCATGTATTCTCTTTGTGTAAGACTGAACTTTAATTACTAGTGTTACGTAAGATTTGGCATCAACTTTCACGTCATTTAAGCAAGAAACTAAAAAAAAAAAAAAATAAAAATAAATACATGCTGCTTGCAACTCATAATCATCGTCATCGATATTTTATTATAAACAAATACAGAGTTACGTCCCGCAATCATTTTTATTTTATATTCGATCCCAACTTCTATATGACACTACAACCTTGATATTCTGTTGTAATATTTCAATAATAACAAGTGAATGTAATTATTTCCTGTGTATATGTATATTAAATGTACGAAATCATAAAAATAAAGATTATAAAATTCGATTACGTTACATACGTCTCATTATTTTTATTTGCCTAATCATCGAACATATTCAATAATTAGTCAAATTCCATGATATTATATTACTATGTAATATTTGCGACACGAAATACGAAACATGTTTGAACATGATAGATTTTTTGTTACGTTAAACGAAACACTTATAACAGAAAAATCGCTTGATAATCTTTCGAATGATACTTCTTGTATGACAGTTGCATCGGTATCATCAAAAAATGTTGTATATTAAATGTAAGAAAATTCCTTTTCATACTTATTAAAAATCGAATTTCTTCCCTTCTTCGTAACGTTTAAGAACTTATATAGTTCTATAAGTAGACATCTCAGAAATAGGCCCACATAACAAGTTAATAACAACATGTTCTAGCATTTCTTAAAGTTTTGTGTAACTTTTTGCCATAGATAGTTAACGCACAGTGCACGTAACACCAACAAATAATAGTACTTTCCATTTGGTCCTCTACCATATAGTACGACTTCGAATAACAAACACAGTACGCACTTCCCATGTAAACTGTAGTACATGGAAAACTGAAAATATTGTATTAAAAATATAATATTTTCATTTTCCTTTCTTAAAAATCAATTTATATAACGAAAAATTAAAAATAGCATAAGTTGATATGCAAAATTGCTATATTTTAAGGAGTTTACCTCCTCGTTGTTCTTCAATCAGATTTTATCGTCCGCCAATTCGAGGAACTGTGCATAGAAGTCTCTCGTGCTTTCACCTTTATTATTGAATAGGAATTTATAATAACTACCATCTGCGCATATTACTGTAAAATACGAACAAAAATGATTTACATTTTATATGTTCGAATTTTAAATACTACGGCACTGTATTGCTTACCTATAATACTATTGTTGTCAGTTCCAAATGCACACATACATTGCGGACCACTTGGAACTTCAAATTTACAAAAGCTCCAGCTTGAACTAAAATATTTTGGCAGGAAAGTAGCAGATGCTAAACTAGATTGACGATTTAGTTTTTGATCTTCTACGGCGAAAACGTGGACAGTTCCATGATCACTTGCCACACAGAGCCAAGTGGAATCGTGATTAAAATTAATGCTGTAATTGTGTATAAGTGTAACTAATTAGTTTCGTTTTGAAAGCCAATTATCATTGACACTATCTTCATTTTCTTACCAATAGATATTTGCGTGATGAGCCCCCCTCCTCAACTCATTAATCATATGTCCAGTCTGTGTTTCGAATACTCTGATTAAGGTTCCTTTTTCTGAAGCAGTAGCTAATCTAGTACCTTGTAAATTTAAAGCTATACATGATAATGGAGTCTCATGCGCTTCAATATTCAAGGGCTGCTCTTCTGTATTAGCCAAATCTATTACTGTAATAATGAAAAAAATTATTTTGAGGATTAATTAGATTGAGGGAAAAAGAACGCTATATATAATATTTTACCTTGTACATGTCCATTTCTTCTACCAGGGAAAGCGAGCAAGGAATTACTACTATTTGGGCATAATACACACAGCCCTCTAGGATTTGGATTAGTCTCGAATACATGCAGTTGTTGCGGGTGTGGCGTAAAAGTGTAAACTTTTATAACACCTTCTAAAATTACTACTATCCTATCTCTTCTCAATTTAACACCCTTCACTGGGGCACTAAATTCTAAAGTAATTGCCGGTAATTTCTGAAGATCATCCCATATCATAACTGGAAATGTTATTCAAAGTTAAACATTTCTTATTTCTAAAATGGGAAAAATATATAAGATATTATACCTTTATTCGATGGATACATAGGGTTTGCCCCACGGCCAACTAGCGCTAAATAGTTACACCTAAATAGCATTTCCACGTAACCAAGGCCTCCATAGCTGAAATGGCGTACCTTTTCCTTTAAGGGATCGCAGTTATATATTCTGAAGCCATTTTCCATACCACAAGCAAAGCATCCTACGAATGGAAAGATCACACAAACAATTATGATACTGCTATCTACTCTCCCAGTACATATTTATCTGTTTTCTTTGGGATCGCAATACCATATTTGAAAGATACATGCTTCTTATTTAACATACATACTATCGCTTATACACAGAAAACTCAGGAGATAAACTACCACAGCTAAATAGTAATCATGAAAGTCTTCGCGAAACAATATCATGTCATATGATACTCGTAAAACAATATAAGAGAAACATCTAGGGTATGGAATATAATTTTCCAATAATATCAGTCGAAACAGAGTTGTAAACAACGCGTTTTTCATTCCATAATACAAAAATATAAATCAATATTCTTATTATAGATGATGTAATTACACATTATTTAAAAATAACTCGTGCAACACAGTTGAATAAAAAATTGAAGCAGAAATAACTGACACGAATCGTGTAGAAATAAATGTATAAATAACTTCGATGGAAATTTATCATCGTATAACTTCAAATAAGTTCGTACGAATAAGGTTAGGACAGTGGAAGCGATAGTGAAATTTGGTAACTTTGATTATATTTAGCAAGCAGTATCTACATAGACACATCGCTTCGCATTAAAAACCGTATGAGTTATATAGAGAATTGAAGCTAAGATAAGTTTATGCGAGGACTTTGGATACAGAGGTTAGAAGTAAAAAAAAAATAAATTTGACAGTACATGACCGGAGACTGTCAAATGTAGCACACTCGGTCACATACCTTGGTCCTGATTAAAGCCAGCATAGAGCAAACCGTTTCCGTGAGGATTCCCTGTAGTTAGGTTCATCTTAAATTACTTCTTTAATCGCAACATTCGCTCGAATGAATTGATCACACGCACAATTCGATCACATATTCGCCGGCAAGCGACACGAGATACTTTTCGTAACTACGAAGTTCCGTCACCATTGAAGGCTCTCTACGCATGCGTATTCGTCTGCATTAATCAGCTGATACATGAACGGTCGCAGCTTTAAATTTAAATGGCCGCATTCAGTGTTACGATTTGAGTCAGTAAAAACTAGTTTTATATTTATCGCTGTACAATATCTGTGGGAGCATCGATACATTTATTAAAATAAACCAAACAATGCGATAAATTCAAGTTGGAAAAACACTGTACATCTTGTCTCTATACATGACACGACAAAGGCGTTTCATCATTTTACAAAAGCTCAAATGTGATTTGCAGTACAAAAAGCTTGCTTCGTATTATTATGTGTTATTTCTTGTTCAACGATTACAATTAATTGTTGACGGTTTCGCGTTGTATTCTGAGGATATCTTGAAGCTCTAAACAACGCACAGAGACTTATAATTATTATTCTCAAAGTACTGTAAATCTAAACTGCATATCGAAATGCGGCGACGCATATATCGTAATAAATATATATGTATATATATTTCATTTCGATTATTGCCAAGACAAATCGTGAAATACTGTTCAATTAACATTAGGTTTAGAGAGCTTGTTTTTAAATTTATGCCGCATGTATTCTCTTTGTGTAAGACTGAACTTTAATTACTAGTGTTACGTAAGATTTGGCATCAACTTTCACGTCATTTAAGCAAGAAACTAAAAAAAAAAAAAAATAAAAATAAATACATGCTGCTTGCAACTCATAATCATCGTCATCGATATTTTATTATAAACAAATACAGAGTTACGTCCCGCAATCATTTTTATTTTATATTCGATCCCAACTTCTATATGACACTACAACCTTGATATTCTGTTGTAATATTTCAATAATAACAAGTGAATGTAATTATTTCCTGTGTATATGTATATTAAATGTACGAAATCATAAAAATAAAGATTATAAAATTCGATTACGTTACATACGTCTCATTATTTTTATTTGCCTAATCATCGAACATATTCAATAATTAGTCAAATTCCATGATATTATATTACTATGTAATATTTGCGACACGAAATACGAAACATGTTTGAACATGATAGATTTTTTGTTACGTTAAACGAAACACTTATAACAGAAAAATCGCTTGATAATCTTTCGAATGATACTTCTTGTATGACAGTTGCATCGGTATCATCAAAAAATGTTGTATATTAAATGTAAGAAAATTCCTTTTCATACTTATTAAAAATCGAATTTCTTCCCTTCTTCGTAACGTTTAAGAACTTATATAGTTCTATAAGTAGACATCTCAGAAATAGGCCCACATAACAAGTTAATAACAACATGTTCTAGCATTTCTTAAAGTTTTGTGTAACTTTTTGCCATAGATAGTTAACGCACAGTGCACGTAACACCAACAAATAATAGTACTTTCCATTTGGTCCTCTACCATATAGTACGACTTCGAATAACAAACACAGTACGCACTTCCCATGTAAACTGTAGTACATGGAAAACTGAAAATATTGTATTAAAAATATAATATTTTCATTTTCCTTTCTTAAAAATCAATTTATATAACGAAAAATTAAAAATAGCATAAGTTGATATGCAAAATTGCTATATTTTAAGGAGTTTACCTCCTCGTTGTTCTTCAATCAGATTTTATCGTCCGCCAATTCGAGGAACTGTGCATAGAAGTCTCTCGTGCTTTCACCTTTATTATTGAATAGGAATTTATAATAACTACCATCTGCGCATATTACTGTAAAATACGAACAAAAATGATTTACATTTTATATGTTCGAATTTTAAATACTACGGCACTGTATTGCTTACCTATAATACTATTGTTGTCAGTTCCAAATGCACACATACATTGCGGACCACTTGGAACTTCAAATTTACAAAAGCTCCAGCTTGAACTAAAATATTTTGGCAGGAAAGTAGCAGATGCTAAACTAGATTGACGATTTAGTTTTTGATCTTCTACGGCGAAAACGTGGACAGTTCCATGATCACTTGCCACACAGAGCCAAGTGGAATCGTGATTAAAATTAATGCTGTAATTGTGTATAAGTGTAACTAATTAGTTTCGTTTTGAAAGCCAATTATCATTGACACTATCTTCATTTTCTTACCAATAGATATTTGCGTGATGAGCCCCCCTCCTCAACTCATTAATCATATGTCCAGTCTGTGTTTCGAATACTCTGATTAAGGTTCCTTTTTCTGAAGCAGTAGCTAATCTAGTACCTTGTAAATTTAAAGCTATACATGATAATGGAGTCTCATGCGCTTCAATATTCAAGGGCTGCTCTTCTGTATTAGCCAAATCTATTACTGTAATAATGAAAAAAATTATTTTGAGGATTAATTAGATTGAGGGAAAAAGAACGCTATATATAATATTTTACCTTGTACATGTCCATTTCTTCTACCAGGGAAAGCGAGCAAGGAATTACTACTATTTGGGCATAATACACACAGCCCTCTAGGATTTGGATTAGTCTCGAATACATGCAGTTGTTGCGGGTGTGGCGTAAAAGTGTAAACTTTTATAACACCTTCTAAAATTACTACTATCCTATCTCTTCTCAATTTAACACCCTTCACTGGGGCACTAAATTCTAAAGTAATTGCCGGTAATTTCTGAAGATCATCCCATATCATAACTGGAAATGTTATTCAAAGTTAAACATTTCTTATTTCTAAAATGGGAAAAATATATAAGATATTATACCTTTATTCGATGGATACATAGGGTTTGCCCCACGGCCAACTAGCGCTAAATAGTTACACCTAAATAGCATTTCCACGTAACCAAGGCCTCCATAGCTGAAATGGCGTACCTTTTCCTTTAAGGGATCGCAGTTATATATTCTGAAGCCATTTTCCATACCACAAGCAAAGCATCCTACGAATGGAAAGATCACACAAACAATTATGATACTGCTATCTACTCTCCCAGTACATATTTATCTGTTTTCTTTGGGATCGCAATACCATATTTGAAAGATACATGCTTCTTATTTAACATACATACTATCGCTTATACACAGAAAACTCAGGAGATAAACTACCACAGCTAAATAGTAATCATGAAAGTCTTCGCGAAACAATATCATGTCATATGATACTCGTAAAACAATATAAGAGAAACATCTAGGGTATGGAATATAATTTTCCAATAATATCAGTCGAAACAGAGTTGTAAACAACGCGTTTTTCATTCCATAATACAAAAATATAAATCAATATTCTTATTATAGATGATGTAATTACACATTATTTAAAAATAACTCGTGCAACACAGTTGAATAAAAAATTGAAGCAGAAATAACTGACACGAATCGTGTAGAAATAAATGTATAAATAACTTCGATGGAAATTTATCATCGTATAACTTCAAATAAGTTCGTACGAATAAGGTTAGGACAGTGGAAGCGATAGTGAAATTTGGTAACTTTGATTATATTTAGCAAGCAGTATCTACATAGACACATCGCTTCGCATTAAAAACCGTATGAGTTATATAGAGAATTGAAGCTAAGATAAGTTTATGCGAGGACTTTGGATACAGAGGTTAGAAGTAAAAAAAAAATAAATTTGACAGTACATGACCGGAGACTGTCAAATGTAGCACACTCGGTCACATACCTTGGTCCTGATTAAAGCCAGCATAGAGCAAACCGTTTCCGTGAGGATTCCCTGTAGTTAGGTTCATCTTAAATTACTTCTTTAATCGCAACATTCGCTCGAATGAATTGATCACACGCACAATTCGATCACATATTCGCCGGCAAGCGACACGAGATACTTTTCGTAACTACGAAGTTCCGTCACCATTGAAGGCTCTCTACGCATGCGTATTCGTCTGCATTAATCAGCTGATACATGAACGGTCGCAGCTTTAAATTTAAATGGCCGCATTCAGTGTTACGATTTGAGTCAGTAAAAACTAGTTTTATATTTATCGCTGTACAATATCTGTGGGAGCATCGATACATTTATTAAAATAAACCAAACAAAGCGATCGCTTCGTGCGTGTTACTTTCATACAAGGATTTTTTTTCCGATATTATAGTAAGTTAGGTTATATTTCCAACTTATGGAAAGTTTATATAGGATTGCTATTGGAATAAGGCATCTGCACACTTGTTCCACATTATGTCGAGAGGTAGCACGAAATCTAAAAGGAAAAAAGCACAGCTCGCAATTGTGGCTTACGAGACAGATAAAGGATCCATATGTGGAGATGGCTAAAAAGGAGAACTACAGGTGCAGAAGTGCGTACAAACTGTTAGAAATTAATGAAAGATTTAAAATCTTGCATCCGGGTCATGTCATAGTTGATTGCGGTGCTGCACCTGGTAGCTGGACTCAAGTTGCTGTTAATTTAACAAACGCGAATGATAAAAGTGGCAGCACGATTGGAACTGTTTTGGGAATAGATAAGCAACCAATTTATCCGATCGAGGGTGCAACTTTGCTGAGTAATATGGATTTCACTAATGTAGCGTCACAAAGTGAACTATTGAAATTATTGAAAGGTGAAAAGGCAGACACAGTTCTGTCAGACATGGCGCCAAATGCTTCTGGTGTACGGGAATTGGATCATGAAAATATAATAAAGCTTGCGTACAGTGCCTTCAAGTTTGCTTTACAAGTCGTTCGATCAGATGGAACGTTTGTATGTAAAGTGTGGGACGGAGCAAGATGCCAACAATTAGAGAGAGATCTCTTAAAGTTTTTCAAAAACGTAAAAAGCGTAAGGCCAAAGGCAACAAGGGACGATTCTACGGAGAAGTTCTTCATGGCTAGAGGATTTAAAGGGATAAAAAGTACATCCAGTGGTACAACGTAACATGCAGCTTCATTAACAATTAAGTTCTGTACAATAAAAAATGCTTAATGAATAAACATGAGTTGTAACAGAATCGCTTCTCATGCATGGAGAGGTGGTAAATAATAACAAAGCATGATATCGCAATGCAAGCAGCAACATCGAGTGACTTTATATAAATTCCTCCGTTTTTTGATCTAACAACTCGTACACGACACGACAGTGTGTAATATACATCGATATATTTAGCTATAAATAATACAATAATATTTTAATACAGTTACAATTAATACACATTAAGTCGCCGACAGCGCATCTTAATTATGCTATGTATATACAATTTCTCTTAATAAAATTAATATTTACACGAATTAACATTCAGATACATGAGAAAGAGAGATTACACACCACATCGAAGCATACGTAGAGCAATAAAAAAAAAGGAAATTACTGGCCGCGATGTCGAATTCGTAATTTTTGTATGGTTGATGGTACGTGATAGCCCCACGTAGAGAATTTCAATCACGAATAAAAATCTAGATGGTTTCGCGTTTAAAAAGGACTCTCATAATAATGATGATGATGATGATGATGATGATGATGATGATGATGATGATAATAATAATAATAATAGCAACAACAATAAATTTTTCTTGTTTCGTACAGCATGCACTTTACCGTGTATTCTCGTACAAAACGTTATCGCACGTGTAAAAATGTGGACAGAAAACGATCGCAACGACGGTCGTAAAGCTAAAACGACTGATGGCCGATTCTTACTATTCCGAACAATATCTTCGGAATGTTTGAGTAGAACAACGACCAAATTGCACATCGAAAACATTCATACTACATAGATATGTGTTTTCGTTATACGACGTAGGTGTAAGCTTTGACTCACCCATTGTTAGAAGAAACATAAAACGTTGCGATTTTACACTCATTTTGCACGTACAGATCATAAATACATTTTCTATGCACAAAAAGGACACTATCCTGGTCGATGTTCTAAGAAAACTACCTAATATCGTCTGTTTAGTTTAAGTCGGTACACGTATTGCAGCAAGGAACTGAAAGGAAACTTAAATATCCTAATCGGTATCACGTAAGATGCATTTGGAAATAAAAACAAAAGAAATACTAGATATTCTTCTCAGAGACTATAAGATTTTCGTACCACACCTTCAACACGATCTTTCCAAATTCTAAACACAAAAAACACATCCTTACGAAGCCTTTTAAATCCAACACACGACACAAAAAAAATATTATCCACAGAAATGGAGCGAGGAATTTCCTCCTTTCATTCCTCAATGTCGAATGTAAAAACCATGTTGTTCGCGAATTTTTCTGCAACTGACGTAGAAAACGAACAGGGTAAAAATTCGGTAAAATAAAAGAAGAAAGAAAAGTACCATCGCAACAGTTTATGTTTCTCCGTGCAAGAGCAAACATGATGACGCACATGATCAAGCTGTATGAACAATACTTGGTCGCCGCTGAGAAACTGAGCAGCGCGCACCTCTCTCGAGATTTATCCGTGATAGGACTCGTGATTTCTCGTGTTCTATAAATAAAGCAAATACCGCTAAAATCAGTCTGATTCGATATACCGGGGTCACAAGCGTGTTCTCCGTGAGTTCGTGAACCCAGATTCCGCGCGTATGTACACCGCGCACACTGATACTTTCGAAGGTGATCTTCTCGGGGTTCAAGATTCGATCGAGGACGTTATTGTAATTCATAATTCGACTATACAAACGCAGGTGGCTCTTTTTTCTTCGTTTCGCTTATCAAAGCCGAGCATTTCACACAGAATCGTTACTCCCACCCTCGATTACGAAACGTAACGTCGATCGACTACTTTATATACGTATATTCTGATTATTATTGTTATCATCGCTGCAACGAGTCGTAGGAGGAATCGTTTCTCGTCGATCGCGTTGGCCGAGCGATCCATGATCCACGACGATCCATTCGTCTTACGTTTCGTGCACGATAAAGATACGATTAGACACGGCCTTGTCGTCGACATACTGTACGCTTCTGTTTTCATAACACCGAAGTTTTGCGTATCGACTTGTTCTTTGTGGTAACGGTGCGATATCCTGAGACTATACTTTCGGTTGCGTGCCGCGAGATTTTCGATCGTGACGCATCTTCGGTAAAACAGCTAAAAATAAGAGGGATTTCGAGGGAAATTCTGACGCCCAGGTATTTAATGTTTCGCGTACACATATCCCGCAGGACCGGCGAGATTTGTTTCGACTTCTTTTTATAGCCTCGAACAACGATACGGGCACGTTTTATCGTAGAAAGCTACGTCTAGGCTGAATTTCAAAAGGGAAAAATTGCGTAAGAAATTCGTCAGCTCGTTGGTTTAACACTTTCTAAGTCTGCAGTTAGAGTACAGACTTTTCTCGCCATTAACATAACACCGGCATCGAATAGGGGCAATCGAATTTGTGCCTCCTCGATCAATTGAAAATCGTTTCAACACGGCGAGTGAAGAACCTTCCGCAATATCGTTGCCAATTCTGTTAGCCGCGCTATAATAAAAAATATGTCCCCTGTAATCGCAAGCATTCGTAGCTGTATGATATTAATACTATTAGCATCGTTGCGTCTATCATAAAAGATTCACTGAATCGGTGAATTAGCCCTTCACGTGTTACAACTCTATCGAGCAAAACCGTCTAAAAATATATGTTACACAAACGCGTACGAATCGGCTTCGATAACGGGTAAATTAGGCCGAAGCTAGATACGCATCTAGCGCCGCACTGTTCTGACGTTCTCCATCGCGAGACATACGCAGACAGTTCACAATTCGAAGAATTTAAAGGCAATTTTCTAATCTAATTCCCCGCGGATCGTGTATTACACTGTATGCCGGAAGACTAACGGGATCCACGTTTACATCGAATTCTATCATTGATCCTGCTTCGTGAAATTCTTCATTTCGTTCGAAACCTCGCCTTTCCGCCATCAATCTGCAAAAGCGGCACGGTTTCTCTGAAACGAACAACCCTTACAAATACAACCAGCGTTAGAAAACGATGCACCAGTCGATCCCATCACCTTCCGCGCGTAACAATTCCGTGCTTACAAAAATCCTCCTCTGAAGTCACCCCGAAAAATTCCAGGACATAGCGCGACAAAGTTCCAGGATTATGCAACGCGACGATACAAGACTGCTCTATCGGTGACACGCTTCGCACGATTCTGTGTGCCCGTTGGCCTGACGACAAGTAAGTAAGTACGAGTTACATACGATCAATCGGCCCGCCTATCGGTTCACCGCGGCGGACGTATACGTTGGCACGCAAATCGCCAAGAGCTAGCGACTCTCAATTCATTTGGCACAGTTCCATAGTCTCTGGACGTTCCCACTGTGGGAAGCAAAACGGTCTGCGAAAACCAACGGTGACACACTCGATTATCCACCGGTACGTGTCCCCGGTTTCTACGCGATTAGCTTAATCGGATCGCGACGAGGCGAACGATCAAGTTAGATTCAGGAGGGTGACACCAGCGGGTGTCTGTTGCTCGCGTACGATCGTTGCTGGACACCTTCCTGATCCGTCGAATAGAGACTAGGGTCCCTCATGAGGGGCATGGCCGTCCAGAAGGAGACCGAAAGCGGCGGCAGCTTTTGTCTGCGGGTGTTCGCTGTTGTCTCCGCCTGTTGACCCGATGACTGTTGCTGGTGTCGAGAAAACGGCCTCCAACGGGACGCCCCTCGATGAAAGGGTTTTTGATTCGCGAACACGCTGCTCCTTGTGCTGGAATGTAGTCCGTCGTCCAGGGGATACGGGACGCCCTCCTTGTAGCTTTGCCGGTGTATACTGTTCACCTCTTCTGAGGGGAATCTGACTGGTTGCCTTGGATAAGTTAAATGTCTGTTGTAATCGAGGGTCGGTCTGAAGCTCGGTGTCTCCGGTTCGAACGTTCGGAAGATATTTGGTCCCTTGGACTTTTTTAGAAAAAACGATTCTTTGCTGTTCGCCGATTGCTCGTCGATAGTGTGAATCTCGGTGATCGGATCCTCATCCGTGTACATGTCCCGCGTACCGGGATCGTACAGAAGAAATTCGGAGGATGACGGCGCGGCTTCTAGTTCTTCGCTTTTAAATAATTCTCTAAGATCGTCGTCGATATCTTCGGTGTTGTTGGTACGAGCACTTTCTGGAATTTGAACGATGTTTCGCAACTTGTCCGTGGTTACGTCCAGCAGGGTAGTTTCTAGGACAATGTCTCCGTTAATACTGACTTCACTTGACACTTTACTGGGACTGTCGTCTTTCTCCTCGTTCTCTATGCTCGTAGAGTCGTTGGCGGGCATAAGAATCTCGTCGACTGTATCGACCTTCGACGTTTCGTTTTTCTGTATCACGCGGATGCCCTCCGTTTCTTGCTGTTGCTTCTCCAGCTGTAATCGTTCTATATCCTTCACGGGTATAATCATTCCAGCCTCTCCGTGCTTTAAAATCTCCCCACCTTCCGCTTCCGACGATTCTTCATCCGGCAAATCGGTACTGTCCGTGTAATCCTCCGTTTCCTCCTCGTCGTCGTAGACCGTTTCTACAATCATGGAGAAAATTATTGTAAATAGGACTCTGTTAGCTGTTTCTCTGAAATATTTTCTTAACCATTGTTCATGATTGGAATTTAGATGTGTACAGATTTCTGCTCAAAAGGTGTTAGAGGATAAATCGTTTCTATTGTGTGGAAGTTGAACCAAACAAGTTCGAAAATAGTATGAACGAAATAGAATAAGCATAGACTATTCGACGAGGGTGAGATCGAAAGTTTAACATGATGTAATAGCCTGAGGCGTTCATTGTCTTTTATTAGAACAGAACAAAGGTATAGAAAATATTATATAAGGTTGTATCATATTTATTATTATGTTGTATTAACACATATAAAAAAACGCGTTCTCAGATACCCTTTTATTAACTCAAGAAGAATTGTAGCAGTATCTATTAAATTACTAATTCTTCAATTCAATGTGCTTAAATGAACCCTAATAGTATTTTAAACGAATAAACATTCACTTACTCGCATTCTCGAAGAGCTGTTCGCTCAATACGGTCCCTGACTGGATCTCCTGCGACTCTCCATTTCCGGTGTTATTGCTCGAGTTACCCACACGCGTATTCACACACTCGATTTCCTCTACCACGCTCGGTGGTACATCGAGTTGCTTGCTCGGGGATTCAAATTCCGGAACACTCGCGCCGACGTCTTCCTCGACGGTGACGTTCCTCGTCAAATTGCTTGTCCGAAGAATCGCGTGGAGGCTCGCGCTGTCGTTCAGCTGTAGATCGATCACGTCAGGGACAACGACGTTTGGCGGGGTCACCGTCGAGGAAAGAACAACCAAAATCGGCGACGCCTCGGTCGAATTCGCTAACCGCGTCTCGTTTCTCCACTGGTCCTTAGCATCGCTTGTACCATTGCTGCTTGTGCTCGAGATATTCAGAAGTGCTTTCAGATCGACGCCGATCTTCAATTCGGTGCTCTGATCTTTCGTGTCCGAGGTAGTTGCACTGACGCGTCCCGAGGATTCGACCTCGTCTGTTTTGCTACTGCCCAACGGCGGTTTCTCTTCCTTCGAACTGACTGGCTCCCGGACAAGAGCGACAGCGGGGATCTTTAACGAGATCCTGGACTGGTCCGCCTGGGTCGACGAGGCGTCCGACGTGTCCGAAAGCAGAGGGATGCTCAGCTGGAACGGGCCACTGGACTTCTTGTGATTGTTGCTATTGTACGTCTGCGCTTCCGAGCTCTCGCCCCCGTTCCCGTACCGGTTGTTCAATCGTTGCAGAAGGAAATCCAGATGGGCCACGTGATCGATGTTCACGTTTTTCACGCACCTACCCATGGTGTCTGCCCTATAACCGTCCGCGCAAGGCGGTAGGGCCGGGAGTGCCGGTGCGATGAACACGCTCTTCGGCGTGATCCGTCGAAGAAAGCTGGCGGAATCGAAGCCGGAGTGGGCTCCAGTTTGAGAGTCCAACAGGAGCCAAGCTTGCCAGGCTAGTTCGCTCGGCGAGCCAAGGTTTTGCGACCTGGATTCGGCGGAGTTCCTCGACAACGTGGGCGACGACGAGGAAGACGAATCTGTTAGCGTTTTCAGGGACATCGATTGGCAGTGCCTGACGAGGCCGGAGAAGAGGACGATGGCGAGCAGCATCCTCCAGCAGGGAGGTGCACGACGACGGCGTATCACGAGCATGTTCGTTTTTGTCGAGGAAGTTGGAGAAGTACGATGACGATTTATCACGAGCATGTTTGCCCTAGTCGACGAGGTTTCTCGCGGGATTCTTTCGAGGTATCTTGAAGATTCTCGTCTGGAACTTGCTCGTCACCTTCCTCTCGAAGCTCGAGACATCGGTGTTGTCTGGAACTAAAAAAAAAAAAAAGTAGCTTCAGTATGGAGTGATGTATGCAATGTGGATAAAATAGAGGCGAAGATATGTGGAAAGAATTACGTTTTATTTTATAGAGATTTTATTGCAGAGGGAAGCTGCAGCTGTGTACGTACGTTTCTGTTTTAATTTATACCGTTGAAGGAAACAACGTTTAACAAAAATATAATCTTTCGGAATTCTTCGTTGCGTTACGAACGGGATAGGAAGTGTAATATCGTGTCACAAGGTTTGCATTCAGCATCGGTTGCTGGAGCTTTCACTCGAGCATTGAATCATCTTTGGTCACGACGTTAGCCTACTTTTCAACCTTAATAGACACCATATGCTTCGATGGAATCTATGCATTCCGGAAGCTTATTTAACAGCTTACGAGAATCCGTTGGATATTCCACCGAGTCGTGTTTAATTGCTACCAGATTTCGTTTCAAGATAGCAAATCTTGGAATTAATGGAGAAAGAAGTACGCGTTCGAGGAAGTTATGATTTATTCTCTAGATTAATCAAACCATTGAAGATTCTTCGATCCTTAAAATTTACATATGTAACAAACACTATGTATTAAGTACAAAATGGTTTGTAGCAATTAATCTTAGATATCATCCGAAGAATGAAAATATCACTCGTAAATTATTTTCTAAAACAGAACTCGAAATGCTCTCAATATCTTGGAAAATGCCGAGTAATATATCCGAGTGTCCCACATAAACACCTTAAAGTAACCGCAATATCTTTACTTCTCAGTCATGCGACTTCTCCCAAAATCTTCTTCAACATTTTCATCCCAAGAAATTGAAAACCAACCAACTCTATCATCCCCGTAATAAATTCTTCCTTCATTTCAATCCATAACTCCACGATTAATATATATTAACGAGTGGACCGACTTTAACCGAACGTTCAATTCGATTAAAAACGAATTAATATCACGCGTTCTTGCGTTAATTTAACGAAGCTATTCTCCTCGACTCGCGTTTTACTCTAACGTCCATGCAATTTCGAAGAGCGATCGTTTCATTCGATCCAAAACACACCGTTCTCCAATACGTCCCTCAAGGCGACAGAGCGAATCGTGGCAGACGCAGAATCTGCTCGATTCTCGGGGTGGAACACCGAAAGGAAAGGGTAATTCCATTAGAGTTATTTGTACACCGGCGACCGGGTGGATCGATGAATCGTTAGTTTTAAAAGGTATTGCACGGCCGGCATCTGTCTTCGTCTGCTCGCTCACGTACGCAATAGAAACTGCACGCTCTTCAAACGGTGAAAAGTGAATGCACGACGATCTGTTTTTACCGTTATGCAGCCACGCCACGATTATGTCTACGTCGTGAATAAGCCGTACAAACACGAGATTCGAATCCACGAACGTGTCGAGCATCCTCGAGGAGCGGACAGGACAAGGAACGTGGGATGGCGCCGACGAATTTCGTGACCTGTAACGAAACGCGAATTCGACGATTCGCTCCATGAATTCCTTCGATTCGCCTTTGATCTGCTTTTGCTCCTGTACTTTCGTTTTCGTTCGACTATCAATTTCAACGATAGGTACGTATTGATCTCGGGGTTGGATAGCGACAGCGGTTTTGCTGCGGGATATCTTTGTGAAATTCCGCGATGCACCGGCGAGGATTACAATTTACATGGGATTTACCATTCGGACGAATTTATCAAGGTAACGTTAAGTATAGGACGCGTTGCATTAATAACGTTTCGGATTATTTGAAGCGGTTTGCTCTTCGAGCTAGTGTCGAATTGAATGGTTTAAAGCGCGCTTGCACGCAAACGTAAATATGTGTGTTGCGATTTAATTGTTTTGGCTACCACTTTATCGGCGGTGCTTTATTATTTTTATTATTGAGACAGTTTACCTTGTCAGCGAATACACGGGGAAGAATAAACGCAGGTGAAGCAGTGTGTCGTAATGATATATGTATGCAGGTTGGTTGCTGTCGCTGGTGCCATAAAAATGATTTTTATTTAAATAATCACGGTACAATCCTTATTGGTTTTTAATGGCCTTTGGACACCCGGGTATCGGATAACTCGTACAGGATATCCTTGATCTTTAAGGGGGCGACAATGTCACGTGAATTGTACTATTTGTTCTGCAATTTATTAATTGATCGTGTATCGGTTCGTGAGTTTTACGGGGCAATTATAGAACGTAAGGAACGCTTAGAAAAAAGGATTCCAATAGAAATGATTTATTATCAATTGTGAAAATGATAAGGATACTTTACGGATAGAATACGGTCGAAATAAGAATGATTTATTATCGATTATGAAAGTGATTATTTCACTGTTCGAAGCAATGGTTTCACATTCTCTATTGTTCAATTAGGTGTTTCTGCGATTCGTATGCACGTTCCCTTGTCTCATGACCTTTCTGAATAATGAAAGTTGCATTAAAACAAGGCGTTACAACAAAGTCCCACCAAAGGTCAGATTATGCAAGGCACGTGCATTTTCTCCTGTAATCCGTGAATACTGTGACTTCATCTTCGAGGTTACGGCCCGACACTAATGCAGAGAAAACGCACTTGCTACTTCTTCGATTTAATTCTATACCTGCAAGTCCCGGAACTGTCTGATTCGATCAACTATTATATATACAATTTTCAGGAATATCCGAATACACAATCTACACTACAGTTCATAAAAAAGAAAGAACAAAGGTTTAATAGAAAATATAAAAATAATGCAATTCAAAGTGAAATTTTAAACTACCCGTACCTACATACTTTCCAAACTATTTAAATCAGATCGATTATATCGAATCGCAGTTCCACGTTTCAAAACAGAAGGAAATATAAAAATATAAAAAAAGATCAATAGCCCTCGAGTTTCTCAAAATGTAGATTCCGAGCTGCTTACTTTCTCGTAAAAAAAACCCCCCTTGGATTACCCGAAGTATATCATCGATCGAGAAATGGCTGCCATTGAAAAGAGGCGATTGGAAAGGAAAATATAATTATGTCCCTAATTCGTCACACTTTCCCTGAACGTCTTTCACTTCGACCTATCGAATAAAGAGGCCTGGCCCTCCTATCCTCGACCAACTTCTATTGTAATCCGTTTCGAGGTCCAAGTTCAGAAGGGAATACAAATTATAGCAATGGAATTGTTATAAAATACCGCAACGAAAAATGTTTCGAACGCGAAATCGTTATGGCACGAGCTTCGTCTAAAGAGGCAGCAATGTTAAACTGCGACGACAATGTTTACCATGAACTTGAGAATGGACGTCCGTTTAGGAATTCGTGTTCAAAGATACGGTCAGGAATCTTCAACATTCTTGGACACGATTATCTAAAGACGCGTGTGAACGTACTGTATCACTATTAAGGGCTATTAAGGGATTAAGTCCACCATGGTGATGTGACTTCCCCGTAATAAGCTTTTATCCGGCGGTACGAAATTACGCTATTTTTAATAACCGTATAGTTTAGTGCACCCTTTTGTTCACGAAGATGATGTGAACAACTGAAACGTTCCGGACGAAAACGGAAGAGTGCGTGCATATTTGAATTATTTCCATTGGGAATGATTGCAATATATATTTACATGTCTACATCGAGAAACAATTACGTACACCTGATATTCCAGGCTTTGTTAAATAGAATATCTTGTCCACGCGATAAAGTGGCAAAGTTTGTTCGCTTTTCTATACTTCGTTGCTTCGTTTCCCTCGGGAAGTTTACATCGAGCGAAGCTAAACAGAATAATTTTCCGTTCGAAAAAATGAGATTTTATTAAAAACGTCAGATAATCCGTGTATTCACGTTGATTCAGTTAATTGTGCCACGCAGACTTTAGAATACATATCCTCAAGTAAATAGGCTGGTCTCGTACATCGAGGCAAAGCAAATTTCAGTGTTATCTCTGATAATTTACGGTGGCAAGATTCATGGCCCTGTTATTGAATGAAAATGTTCCCTCTTTTTTTTTTTTGAAATAAAAATGAAGAAGCGAGAAAGTAGAACGCGTGGACCGTAACTTCCTAGTTGTCTGTACGTATATTTTGACTGGGAACCATTATTTTAGACCGTCGAGACGTGTCAGTACTCTTCTTGTCAGAATTACAACCAGCCCCTCAAGGATCATGATTTTTGCGATTTCGAGGGAATCCAGGGAAAATAAACGAATCGACCAGCAAACGATGGTATTATTCCAGACGATTGCGAACATGTGGTTCGCACCCACGATTTGTATATTTGCAGGAAAGTCGCGTGACCTACGCGTGTTCGATGGAACGTTTACCCGTACTACGTTTATACTTGAAAGAAGGAAAACACTTGAAGAATATAAAGACTTTGTCCATATACGACGAACGTTATTGTTGCAATACGAACGATAGCAATTTTCATAATTATTGCACACCGTTCCTTGGCGAACAAAGTTGAATGTCACGGGTATAAAAAAAAACTGTTCTCATGTTTGGTCTCAATTAATTCCATATGTACATACGTTAGTTGCGCTGTAAAGATACACTGTTACATAAACTGAACAGCAGAATGTGCCAATTCTATTCGAAATGAAATAATGACTTTCTTCAGTTCATACTTTCACTTATAATATTACCAACAGGCTCAACCTTTTCTATGGAGAAAGTGTTCCTCGAAGACACATCGGCAAACTATTCAGGACCCCGACGCTAATAATGAGATATCCGTTGCACTTTAATCGAGCCAAGCGAATTCTTATAACGAATCCTGCGGTTTAGCATAGCTTTCTAAAAACTTTCTGGTAACTGAGATAATATAAAACATTCTTTTACACCAATATCCCAATTGTTAGTCCCTGAACGAAGCGAAATAAATATCGCCCAATTCTCCAAATTTGCAGACAAATGTAGCGTAAAATCAATGACAATCGAGTTTCGTAAGGGAAATTTTTCTTCGGAGAAATAACAGATCCGTCCTAATGCTTTTAGGATTGTCTTGTTTCCACTTTCGTTACACGTTTCCCCGTCTCAGGAACTGTTTCGCCATTATTCCGCGAAACATCGCGAGAAAGGGAAAACGATCGGAGCAAAAGAACGTGCAGGAAGAACGCCTTCCCAAGGCGCGTGTTACCCTTGAAAGCTTTACGATCAGATGGAGTATCCGGTCGGAAGGAGACAACTTTACGCGATCGCATGGCCAGCCAGTGGAACCCCTGCGAACGTTACGACTCATGAAAATGTAAGGTGGTACTATAAATAAAGTGAAACCGGCCTAATAACAGCGAGTAGGGCGATCGGATCGCGGCAGGGAGAAAAAGCAGGCTTCAATCTTGTTCTTTTTTCAAGCAGCACTTCAGGCTCGTCAATCCGTGGCCCTCGGTTCAACGTCAAGCAGCACACGACTGGTTACGTTTTATTTTATTTTATTTTTTTCTTTTCCTGTACTTTTTGCTCATCATTCGTTCTACCCGAATTTCACCGCGGTCAGTTCGATATTCGTGGAATTAATGGACACCTTTCGCGAACACCGTCGACGTTGTCTTGTACACCGTAAACGATCAGCATTGTTTTATTCTTTGTTCGTAATTAACAACTTACGATGCAGCTTCGTCGCCTGCCGCGCACGAGGTTCAAATGGAAGTCGAGATTCTGAAAAACGTGACGACCGTTCTGACGTTCATTTCAACGAGGCGAACGACGGGTCGCGAAGTTGTAAAAGCGATATTTTAATATCATGTCCGTGGGGGGTTGATAAACTTGGTTTGCACACGGTGACCTTTTTCTTTCATTTGCGTTACGAAAACTGTGCAAAACGACTTGCTTTATTGCTTGTTATCGTGATAAGATAAAGTGGACGATATTATACGTGGAAACGAAATGGAGTTAAGCAGTATGTGCAATTTACTTCAATGCACTTTAGATCGAACATATGCGTGCTTGAGAAGATTGGGGAAGAATTGTGAAAGAACTGAGAGCAATTCGAAAGCAGAATTTCGATTTCCGTTACAGAAGCTTTTAAAAATGGAAACGAATATTGCAGCACTTAACGTATTTATTTTAGCGGATTTCATGAGACATGCTAAATCGGAATCTAGATGTAATTTATTCAAATTGCTGCAAATATTGCGTTAATACGAAAACCTTTGAATAATTAGATAATAATCTCTAATTATACAATCTCTAAATAAATAATTACGTACAATTTTAGAATAATTGTTCCTCTATAGAGGTATTAAAAAATGGCCAATTTAAAACGAATCTCTCCTGAAAACAAATTGTATTGTTCTCCAACTGCGATTGCAGTTCACGCAAGACTGCTTCAGGTCTCCAAGGGAACGCAGTTTCCGTTGCGTAATCGAGCGGCAGAAATTTTATCGGATGCATGTTCATGCTCCCGAATAAAGATTGTCTAATCTCGAGTGTGCTTTTAAGTCGGTGAATTTCACTCTATAATTACAAACGGATAGAGGGTGGGGGGTTCTTCAAACGCAGAAGGCGAAAAATTTCGAGTCACAACATATTCCTTTGTATAAGGAATGCCGACTAAACTATTCTCGGTCGTGTACACCGTCGAAAGTTTAATTGACGGTAAAGATAACAGTCTAAGATTGCTACAAAAGGAATAGAACTGTAGGGATTACGCGTGACCCTAAAGAACACCGAATCGAAACAAATTCTTTTTTCAATACCCAAGTGGGACATGTGCGTATGCCAGCGGTCGCGAAAGGGTTGAGCTCTCTGTCAGACGGGGACACTTCGTGCCGCCACTAGTGGGTCCCGATGGAGAGCCTACGTTTAAATAAATCCCATCGTGGGACACTGTTAGCACCACTTTTCGATGGTGGACACACGTCTGAGAGGCCCCATAAACGGGAATGTTTCTTCGGGCTGCGTCACAAAAAGTGTCGACACAAAGTGTTTCATCTGAAACGGAGGTAAATGTGCTCTCTGGCTGAAAACCGGTAGCTGTTTCTTTCTTGTTCGATATCTTACTGCCTCCATTACCATTCACGCGTTTGTCAATGGCTCAGCCCGTTTTCGCTGCCCCTACAAAGCTTGGATATCGAAAGCGCTTTCGTTGGCGAGATAAGTTCAATGCTACTTCAAACGACGGATTCTTTGAATCATACGATTGTCAATGCAAAGCGTCCCGATAACGTTATCGCCCCTTACTCGTTTCCACTTGCAACAGGATTCGAAACATTGCCGAACGAATTTTCGTTTTGTCCACCCAGTCCAGCGAATCCAACAGGATAACCAGCGTTCATTGCGAATTTCTGAGAGAGTTCACTGAATCGACTCGATTAGAGGAGAGATCCATCGATACTATTTTTAGTTAATAGACATTGTTGTATTTCTGACATATTCCAATTTGGAAAGTAGACACCAGTTGTACACGTTTTGAGGATTATTCTCTTTGGGATAATTTGGAACCGATGTTCGAGCGGAGAAAGTGGGTCTAGAGTCTAGACAATTGTCCCTGTATGTATTTAGGTCGTCACATTATATTAGACAGTTTTTCAGGCATTTTAATTGATACAAGGAATATAATTTATACTGCGTATATTAAATTTAACCGTGTCTCGGTTTGGGTTAGGCTTTTAATGAAGAACGTAAAGTAACCGAAGCTTTTTAAATACTCGAAATTCGATAAAAATATTATGTGAAATATAACAAAAGGAATTGCCCGATTCACCAAAAACATCACCAACTTTTCTCTTCAGCGATCATCGTTTAAAACGCTTAAACGCTTTGAACTGTACTAAAACCTATCCGCTTTAAACTGCCCTGCGACTCGTATTTGCACGAAATAGAGTATATTTGCTTTACGTCCCATGGTATACTGAACATTTGTGTGCTCCAGAATTCAAGCACGTTAATCATCATCCCATAACAATTGCACGCGTGGAACGACCCTCCCTCGAGAAATCGGCGAATTCGCTGAAATTTCCAACAGTCGGTGGAAGATTTCAGGCGAACATGGAGATGGAAATGATAAATTATACATGGGGGGCCGTATTTACACCTGGCAGGCACATACGAGTTTGTTTCTTCGTTTGTGTTACGATAGTTTACACAGCTTTTATGCTACGTGCCACATTATAGACGATTTTTCGTTTTCTCACAGTTCCACTTGTTTTTTCAACCATTTTATAGTGAAGCTGAATTGGTTCAGTTTTTTCCTGCACTATTAAGTACTAAATTTACTTGAAACATTTGTTGCACATATCTGAATTGAGCGATAATTAAATTAACTGATCTAATAATATCATAAATTATTTTCGGGCGTCGTCTTTGAGAATAAATCATTTGTGTCTTATTTTTCTTTTAATGTAACGCTGCCGATAAAAATCGGCATTTACTTTGTCGCGAAACAGAAATCAATTTACACTGTATAAAAGTTTCAATCCTGAAAAAAAAAAATGTCTAATACCTATGTTAATTTCGACACTTTTCGTCCCATAGTACTATTTCATTTTGCCGCGGAAGGGTAGCAGTAACCAAACCGGTTCGGATGAATCGGTGTGACGGGGTTTAACATCTTTTCAAACGCCTGCACACACCTGATGCCGCGTGAATTTGATATCGTTCACGGCGCAAGAAGACTTCAAAATGTTCCAAACAGTTGCCACTATTTGCATTATTCATGAACGATACAATAATTTTCCGTTCTCTGTGTTAACATTTCCTTTATTATAAGATGCGTTTGCACTACAAAAAGTTAAGAAATGTTCCATTTGATACCAGAGTTAGGAAAGACCGTTCTCTCCACAGGTTTGTCGGTTTGTATAATTAGAACATCAAAGGGTTCAACATGGAATAAGCAAATTTCCTTGTTAAGCACACCTATCACGTGCATCGTTACTTCGAAACAAGTTACATCAGTTGGTAATCAATAGTGTCCAACATAGACGGACTGCAAGGGGTTAAACGGCCTCGAGATGAGCAATGCAGACGGTGTCTTCGTGAGATTTCGTTGCTCACGAGGCCAACGTGTCATGCGCGCCACTCGAATCTACAATGATTCATGACAGTCTGACCTCTTCTTAAATAACGTTTTACCACGAAATCATCGAAAGGACACGCGAATCCGACGAATCCTAACCATGGAGCGTAGGTGAACGTATAAATGGCGACACTGAACGATCAGTGACGACTGGAATACATATTGCAATGCTTTTGGAAAACAAAACAAGGCGAACGTGGTGTTGCGATACAATCGTTTCGGTGAGACGATGCAATATTTGTTTATTGCGCTACGTAAAACGAACGAGTTCGATTAAGTAATGTAATTATTTTAATGGAAACGGGGCATTCTAATTGAGCGATTCTCTATTCTGAGAATGGACGGAGAAAGATTTGAAAGTGTATGAATACTTGATGTCTTATCTGAGTGATCTTGTTGCCTGCATCGGAGTTCTATTAATAGGTAGCTTTTAAGTTCACCCGTATCGTGAAAATAATTCTCAACGTATTACTGGCATAATTAATTACGAAAGTCAGAATTCCGCTTAGTTTTTTTTCCATTCTCAACTCTATATCATTCCATCCGTCAGGTGAGATTATATTGCATCAAATGAAGAGATAATTTCACGTCGTTAATGTTATTTTTATATTCTATTCGAATAAATATTCGCACGATGTCCCCGCATTTGAGAAAAATTCTTGAATCCATCAAAGAAGATACAATTTCCAACGAACCGGTGAAACTAATCGATTCCCAACAGCGTTATAAAATTACACAACCGCAGAGTCGTGCTAAATACCATTCTCTCCTCAAGATCAGCGCAAACCGTAAGCGGCGCTAATCCAATTACGCGTAATATTAATCTTCATGATTTACATGGAATTCCCTAGGATAATGTGAACGATTTCGAAACGATTTGAAAGAGTATAGCGAACATTCTCCGGTTTAAAGAGACTATGTACCATACACATTCGAACGATATAAACTATTTGTCTTTTCAGGTCAATTCAAATCGAAACGATTTTTTCGCATGCCGCGTCAAGAAGAAATTACAATAGTGTTTCAACGACAACAAAGTTTGCCATGATTTACGTGCTGTAATTTATGAATAAGTGATTAATCTCTCTCTCCATTATGCAAGGATAAAGTGTTTCCAGATAGTAATTCATTTATTTCCTGTCCAAATTATTACATATTGTATAAAAACGGCTGACAAGAAGAATATTAAAATCATCGAATAATTATTACCGAGTTTTAAAATGCAACAAAACGTTACGCGCTCATTTGCTCCCCCTACACCCAAATTCATCTGCACGCCGAAAGAGATTTTAGATGGTTTAGTGTAAAAACAGAACTTGCGCCTTTCAATTCACAATAAGCGACGGAGTACAATAAACATGTTGCACGCATGCAAGAGGAACGGTAAAAACGGCAAAAATTCGGGTGAAATTTGCGCGATATGTCAGTCGACTATATGGCACCTTAAGATTTACACAGGTGTGCGGAGGGTTTAGAGTTCTCAAGTATCAGAGCCACGATTAGTCTACCTGCGCACCCCGTTCATTTAATCCCTACGACGATATCAGTCTCCACACTAAAAACGATCTCGCCGGTCTTACAATTAAACGAATTCCTGTGGCCGGTGTACAGAGAGCGTGTGCATACACGCGACCACCTGAAATACACGCGGCTAGGATCGTTAGAACGTGAGAGTAGAAGCCTTTCGAAACGACGGCTCTAAGCACATTCCACGGGATTGTAATCGCGGCGTTTCTCGGCTGATTAGTAAACCAGCTTCTCTTGGTTTCTCTGCCAGCCAGGTTCTGCTCGATCGACAGTCGGCGATCGTGTTCCAGTTCCAGAAGATATTCGAGGTATAATTTTTTCCTAATCTCCCCACCTTTGCATTTTTACGGGCTTCAAAGACACCTTTCTAAGCGCACGGCGCACAGTGGGACGACCCTATGGTAACGTTGGGCATTGGGGCGAAAAATAACAATTTTAATTATGAACGTTTCATTTTATAGGCAAGAAACTATCAGCCTTCCACCATTATGTTCAACAATTTTGTTTCATTTTGTCGAATCAGATAATCCAGGTTAACCAATAATAAATGCCCGTGTTAAATATATGCTTTTCTTTATTTCTTGTTTGGTACCTGCACTTTGCGATAATGTTGCAGATGACCCACTTCAAATGGATGTAGAAAATAAGAGGTACAGATTTTGTATAAATTTCGTTCCCGATGTGTTTCGCGGATAGCATAAATTTTGTAGAAACGAAACCAGATTTTGCCTGTCCGTCAATTAACTGGTATTGGGGTCAATTTGACGAGTCTAATGAAAGGTACTTTGCGAATGTTAAAATGAGAAAATAGATTCTGCATGAATTGAGCAATATGTTTCAGCAGTGCGCGAAAGATTCGACATTCGGTGCGTACGGCGAAACACGATCAGTGTAGGAATATTATAATCGTTGCAGTAAATAAATGTTTCGCTACAAAATTGTCACGCGTACGTTAAATGTGTCAATGATTTCTTCGGCAAAAAGCTTTCTTCGCCAAAGCTATACTTCAATACTTTTGTTTTGTTAATAACACGAGGAAGAAATACTCTATCCCGGAGATATTAAAAATGTGCAAAAATTTTAACAGGTGCTCTTGTAATATTTTTCTATCAACACTTGCAAGAAGACGAAGCTGCCAGATTTACGTTTATAGAACGACACTAAAGAGGCTCGGAAAGCTTTTTCAACCTACCGATAAATATTTAGCGAGTGTCTAATATTTGTTAATGGCCCTATAATTTTGTTGAAATACGATTATTTCTTCGGGGGACAATTTTGGCGAGCAATCGTCTCGCAGACGATTTTATAGATTCCCAGTTCACGGCCATTGGCACTCTGCCTAGGGCATGCAACTTTTTTTCCGTATTCTTGGCTTCCTGTTTGTTAGATCGTTTATTTTCTTCGCCGGGGCGCCGTCTACGGAACCCGCAGAGCGCCCTTTGATATAAACGAGCTTTATACTGCAACCGATCTACTCCTCCGCTTCCTCTATTCTCAAGTAATTTCAGACTCATCCATGCGAGTGAGCACAGTGAACGTGCACCGTGGATATTACCGTTTCTTAATTACTTTCCGCAGTGTTACGATAAAGACGAAAGTGTCTAACATTTGATAGCGTCTATGAAGCAGGGGTTCAATTCTTCATTTAGCGATTATTAGTACTCACAACTGTTTCTCCATAAAGCACTGCACCGTATTTCGAACGAGTTTGTACATCTACATTTTCTATTTTGCAAGTATTAGAAATTGTTTTAGCTTTAAACTAGTCAATGATGTTTATATAATATTAAAATCTAATTTTCCCAGGCGCAGCCTCCATTCTTTTTTTCAAGGTGTATTCGTATTTTGATTAAATTACAATGTGACCAATTTCCCATTAAATAATCCAATAAATATCCCCAACGGATTTGCCCAACAATTTACGCTTCTTCAATTTATATTTCAAATTATTTACAAACAACTGATCGTGCAATGCTGATTAACAAATGGCACAGATTCTTCATTTAAATAACAATCGATTTTCTTTGCACGCTGCAGCCATAGTGGCAACAATTTTCGTCAACGACTATCGCAAACAACGCCATAACTGATAATAAAAGCATAGGTGAATATCAGGATCACAACCCTTCCACAATCAAACGCAAAGATTCCGCTCCCCCGCCTCATTATCAGCTTTCCCTCGCTCCTCTCAATAATCCAAAGATCAATACATAATCAAACATCGCACTTCGGCGAGGACCACCAGGGTTCCCATCAGATGCCATCTTTCCGTTTCACGCACCGCCTCCAACTTCCATACGGAACGGTGCCCCCAAGCGGGAACCACCATTTACAAAACATCCCCATTCATCTTCCCGCTTATCACCGCCTCGTAACCGTGTAATCGCCACGCTTTCCCCGACCATTATCGAGGCTCGTGGAACAAAATGAATCGTTCAATCGTCAACGCTCGTCGCGGGATCGCATTAATCGCGATACCACCGATATCGCGGCGCTTTTTCTCTTTTCCCGTGCTTTCCCGTCCCCCCTTGTACCCGTTCGTGTGCCGATGCCGCGAAGAAAAAGCACCAGCGTCCAAGTCCACGCACATACGAACAGCGTGGAGGCGCCGCGAAAGAGAGAGAGGAAGAGGGAGATTCAGCGGGGTCAATGAATCTGATCTGGAAAGCGACTGTTGGTGGCTGAGCTCGTGGGAGCCAGCGTAAAGGAACTACGCAGCCACGACCTCGAGGCCTCCTCTCCCGGAGGCGGCGGCAGCCTCCTCTTCTTCTTCTTCTTCTTCTTCTTCTTCTTCTTCATCTTCTTCTTCTTCTTGTTATTCCTCTTATTTTTTCCCGGTCGCCACTAGTATCGCGGTGCTCCATGATCGTGTAGCGATGGGAGTGATCCAATTCTTTCTTGGTGGCCATCGGGCAATTGATAATCGAATGGTAGCCTCGTCCATAAATGAATAAATTGAATTTGTAATGAGTTTTTTGTTAACGACATTTAGCTAATGGGTATCGTTTGATTTTTGTTTTATCGTTATTTCGAGGCGAGGTTAACTGATTTTATTATCTGCGACTGCATTCGCCTAGCTGCACCGACGTTTCTGCTTATTTTCAGTTCGAACTTAACTCAGCCCTTCGGCGGTGGCACGTTGTGATGAAAAGTTGTCGGCATCGTGTCGTTCGATATTCAGAGGGGGGTTTCGCTGTCAGAGTTCGTCAGATTTCTCATTGTCTCAAGGGAAATGTTAACATTTTACACCTGGCACAACAAGCTGGATCAGTTCAGTGGAACGGCGAGTGTAGTACACTTTTCAAAAACGGTCGGCGCGCGAATGCTTACGTACATGCTTTTCCCGATCATCCCAGGGTTGAATTCAGTGCCGAAGTTTATTAAGATTCCGTATTCCTAGGTACATGTATCGTGCACGTCTTCAACAAGTCGCAACTCGCAACTCGCAACTCGCAGCTCTTCGACTTCCTCTTCACCCTCTTTTCTTCGGTTCGTTTAGTGCTTCTGCTTTATTTCCTTGCTTCGGTATCCCAACTGACGGTGTTTGTAAATCGGTAATGAGCCGCCTCGAAATAGAGCCACGGGTAAATCATCAGATTTCGCACGGAATACGCGATACGCTTAAGCTTCGACCTAGTTGATTCTATCATATCTTGTACCTGGATCTGCTCGCGCGCGACACTTTCAATAGAAATGTCGAGTTTTCTTCCCGTTTTCCGTTTCTTTTAATTTGGGTTGGTAAGGTTAACGACGGTTTTTGTTCCGGAACCACGAAATTTTTCTGACTATTTGCCCGGCCGTTCAAATCCACACGTCTACACGTTGGAGTTCGCGTGAAGTGTCAGATTTAAGATTTCAGTTGAGTATGTTAGCGATAATTCAAGGAGAAAATAAAACGCTGGAGAACGGCGCAAAGTGAATTTCTTTCGAATCGCCAGAATTTTATTCCCTGTACAGCGATCGATAATCCGACTGGCGTACGACACGCACGAATCAAAGGTGTTCACGAGGGGAATTCCGGAGCATGTTTGCAACATGTTTGGCCGGTGGCCAAGAAGGTTGGAAAGAGAGGCGGTAATAATCGGCACGACCGAAAGTTCGTCTGGGTCGCCGTAAGAATTAAGAGCTTGGCGATTCGCCAACCCGCCACCGCGCACACCATTCCTCGATACTCTTAATCATAGACACCTGCCCCCGAGGCTGACTAAGGAGTCTGGACGACTGGTTTTCAGTTTATTCCGTCGTTTCTTTCACCGTCGTCTTGCGAGCCATCCAGAAACGGAAATTGGTGCACCTTCTTGCAATGCGAACGCGGTTCATATTGTCCACGGAGCGTGTAACGTGTCACGCGCCGTTTCCTCGAATATGAATAATCGATTCCACGGATCGGCTCGAGAATTCGTGGGAAACACGCGCGAAACGATCTTGTCTGATTCATGCGAGAAATTAATAAACCGGACAGTGAATTGGAATAGTTTGTAATTGCAGTTTAAAGTTATCCAGAAGAAAATGTAACATATAATAAATTATTAACCGACGGTGCCTTAATTTCGGTCACAATTACTGCTTCCCTATCACTTTGGATTATGAGCTACTTCAGATAGAAATAGAGAGTTCAAATTGGAAAAGAGGCTTGGTTAAATTATTTGGTAATTATTTTCGGACGAGCATCTGTGTAGACATATATAAATTGGCTTTATTAACTACGCGACTAAAAAGGGCTGGATTAATAATAGATTCCGTTGATAGGTTGATTAAATGAAATAAGTGTAGTTAAGTATATACGGAGGACTCTGAATTCGCAATGACAATAATATTTTAAAAAGCGCCTAATAAGATTGTTATGTTAACAACGAATATTGACTGCGAATTTAAAATTATTTGAATATCAATAATCGATGTTTTCAAGTGCACAATAATCTTGGTAACACCGATTCGTTGAAATTCCTAAAATTTCTCAAATATTTCCAGCACATTTTCCTCCCGCGCATATGTATCCTAACTTTCCTACGACAGCGCTTCTATTACAAATCGTATCGTTCGTTAATGGAGGCATCAAGCGCTTTTTACCTCTGAATCAGCAATTACTTCGGCTCCTGTAACAGAGCACTTGTGTGAATTACAGGTATCGCAGGTTTCGCGTGGTGCCTGCGCGAGGTTTAACGTTACTCAGGATCGGGGTATGCATTACGAAGACGTTCTCAGGGACAGGAAACAATACGAGCGGTTTGTAGATAGCGTTTTACGTTTTGCTTTTACCGATACCGTATTTTCTGTCGAGCGGAAACGCATTTATTTTTCGTCAAATACGATACCCCGCGCCGTGCTCGTTAAATCGCCGTGGAAATACGTTCCTCTGAGATCACGGATACGGTGGTGCCCCAGAGCACGGAGAAGGAAATTTCGGTTATCTGTAGACCAGTCATCCTCGCTCGCAGTCACTGTCCTACTTATACATTCCAAAAAGAATCGTACAAGCAAGCGACAGTGGTAATTTATTTCTTGCAGATTTATTTAACACAGAACAGGCGAGGAAATGGAGCAAATTTCTTGGAAACAAATAAATAACGTGTTTCATCGAGCACTGCTCTAAAAACCATGTTTAATTAAGATATAAAATTTAACGACGAAAGTACGCGGACAATTTGGAGAAAGAGGTAATACAGGTTTAAAGGTCGAACGAACCCGAAAGAACGACATTGCAGAAACTAAAAGGTTTAAATGGCTTATGGACCCTAGATCTCTAATATAAATTTAAAGAGATCCACCTTCGTCAAGAAAAATTACTACTTCTAGCCAAGAACCGAACGCACATTTACTTGCACCTCCCGACGAGTGTGTTCCACTGCCCGACCAAGTAAAACAAAAATAAATTAAATTCTCGAACCGCTCGAATCGCCTTCTCGGTTTTCATTTTCCCACCTCCCCGTACCCGTCCACTTTTCACCGCGTTCCCTCGTTGATTTACTACAACTTTGCGTACTTGTAAATCTCTCGAACGTACGGAACGTTACAGAATCGCGGTCCTTTCACTCGGCCAGATATTCCGCTACGGCCATTACCGTTCAGTTCGCAAGACCCTGCAATATTTACCACGAGATTGCCTTCTAGAAAATGAATTATCGTGCTTCCATTGTTTCAAGGAACGCCAATTGTTCGGTCGAGGATGAAAATCTTATGCCAGAAGCGCCATGAAAATTCTTCCATACCATATGCGGGGAAAATGTATTTCGGCCGAAGCGTCCAGTACGTTTCATCGTGCTCTCACAATACGTTGACGATAATCACTGTGAATTAATTAACAGTGCTAGGTAGGGCCTTATGGTTTCAGTGAACACCAACCAACGCGATCGTTGTGTCTCAGCGAGCGCTGAAAAAGCGGGCAGAGTGACTGATTGCTTCCTTGGAATGGCCGGGAATGAGTTTCGAGGTATTTATATGAACAACTGAGAAAATATTGGCGCAGATGTGAACTCGTTAACGTTGATCACGCGAATTCCTCGCATGTTAGCTTCGTATTCCTATTTTTGATAGGGGATACTTCTATTCATACAAATCAGCAATGGTTTCAATTTGGTTCTGCTGAAATCTTACGCTTCTATACCTATGTACCTACTTATAGAATATTTACATTGAATTGAACAATGGCTATTATATTTCATATATCAAAGCAGACATCGATTTAAAATTGCAATACCTCTATGAAAGAACGACAGTGGTTGCGATATTAATTTAGAAAAATATGTTCAAAGTTAGCCCGGTTATCTGGATGGTTTTCAATCAGGCGTTTCCTTCAAAAGGGAAGTTAAAAATGATTGAAACAGTATTATTATGCGTCGACCCCGACGAATTTAAACGACCAATCGACAGGTTGTATTAAAACTACAACGAATTTCTCGATAAGTCAATTACCATGTTTAAAATATTCGCACCGTGGACGACGAATCTATTCGTCGTCGTAAAATTTGCTTATGAGTAATCTTTGTAAACTCTCGTGAAGACCAGCGACAATATAGGTACGACTAATCATCCCCCCCGTTTTGAGCCGCTGCATTCCGTAATTCTTGTTTCTATTTGTCCTCACGGAACGGTCCAGATCATTCCCGAACAGGTGATAAATCAGCCACGAGATACCCGAAACGTAACACAGAGTAAAGCAGATTTTACATTCACAGTCACGTTCGCGCGTTTTCCCGCACAGCGGCCGAGTAAAATGAATCCCCAGGGTGGAAAAAGACCGGCCGTTTAACATATTTTCATGTCTCGGCCGGCCGGTTCTCAATTTAGTCTACCCTTCGCGCCGCGGGGCAACGGATCCCCTCCCAACGAATAAAAGTAGACAAGAAAGGCGTGACGCGTTCGTTTCTCGAAAAAATATGGGAATTATTTTCAACTTTATAGGGGTACTTCCACCGTTGACCGGAGTGCCTGCCCTCGGCGGCCAGTAAAAGTGGAAGAGCGCAGTGTGCTTTTACAAGAATCCCGACGACCATGCCGTTTCCCCCAACGTCTTTTTTCTTCATCCTAACTCGAAAGAACACGGGCGAGCCGACCGTTTCTAAATCCGTCCGACGACCCGCTATGTTTAGAAGCAAATGTAGTTTTCTCGCGCCACCACACGGTATCGTACCTGTTTCTTATTTACTTTTTTCCGTTGATCGGATCTTTACACCGCGCGGATTTATTCGTGGTTGCGAGAAGAATGGGGGAAGACGCGTCGGGGAATATGGAAACAGGTGAAACGGGACAAGTCACGTTTTGGTAGGATACTAAAGATGCTGCAGACCCTCAGGAGTCTATGAAGTTTGGCTACTTTTTGAATGAATTTTGAACTCAATATATGTGGAAATACGTGTCGCATTTATGGATGCACGCGACGGTAGTTTATTTAGCGAGCAAGGGTAGCAACGGGGGCTCCATTCGCGCAAATGGACACGGCGATTTGTGAGAATAAACTCGCGTGGAGATTTTATTCGCACAGACGGAACAGAACGTAAGATTCAAATGAATGGAATGCCCTATATGAATTTCGCCGGTCCAGCGTTATAAAAAAGCAATGAAACAAGTCACCCTAGTTTGTTCAATTGTTCAATGTTCGAACTACTTCCTGTTCCCACATATGATGTTCCACGCTTCGAACCGAGAATCGTCGTCCAGAATAAAGAAGCGTTTCTCACAATTCAGGCCTTCAAAATAATCAATCTGTTGTTCACCGGTTTCTGCAATTTTTCAGAACCCGTTCAATCGTATCTTTCGGGCGATTCCCTAAATCTGTCAACGAGCTTTGTTCGATACGCGGCCAGCATCGAGCATGTTCATAGAAGATACAAATAAATACAAGATGCACGTCGGGGGCTGCACCTTCCTCAGGTCTGACAAAAACATTCTTGCCCGCTGAGCTGTGAAACCCGCCCCCTCGAGACAGGCGACTTTCAATATTCGTGTGCATTGAACAGCGATTACGAGTGTTGCCCCGGCGTGTGTACGTACAGTACAGAGTACGTGCCTCAAGACTTTTATGCCGGCTGCTGCCGGCACTCTGAAATTCTTTCACGTGGAAATATTGGAAAGGGAAAACGTACACGCGCGCTTTATGAAGAATTAAGTCTAACACGCTCCAACGGGATCTCTCAAGCGTGAAAAAAATTACACACTTCAGCCGGCATTTACAAAAACCACAAATCACGCCACGACTTAACTATATTTCATTCGTTTTTCCTTTTCCCTGTGGGACATTAGCGTCGATAGGTTCAGCCGGGTCGGTGGATAAGTGTCGGACCATGGATGCACAGTACACCGGACGAGTGGAGCATATTGTCATTGTGATTATCTTAAGAGGGGATCGATTTTGTTTCTGCGATCCGGTTTATTCGTACGGTGATTTATTTTTCGGAATACGAAGAACGGTTGTCAGCAATGGCTGGTGCGTGCCGTTTTAAAAAGGCACTCGTTCGTGCAGCACCTACCCCTTGTCTCAAACGCGATAGAACGCAAATCGCTTCTGTTTCGCAAAACGTAGAGACACATTGACTACAGGTGTTGACTTTTCTGCGATTGAAAAGGCCGTGTCTTCGGGTTGCCCACTTCTCGTCGGTTTAACGCTTCCGTAACACTGTATCAGCTCCCGAAGTACCATTATATAATCATCATATTCGTACGAATTAAGAGGGAAGACAGTTATCGTCGCCCCCGCGTCTCTTTCGCCAACGGAATAAACCATGCAGCGATATTATTGACTGGAAGAATTCCTCTTGTAAAGCGTAACGTTAAGTAATTTATAGCTATCGCGTGTCACAGACGTCGGGAAGACCTTGGAGCCAACTGTTTCGCTTTAGTGCTATCGGCGAACTTTCAATAAACACAATAAACTAATTAATCCGTTAGCGATCTGCGCCGTGGAGCAACGGACGCGTGTATTAGGCACGTGCGATCGTACACGATTTTCGTTACGTATTCGCTACCGTGGATCGTTTGATTCGGAGAAGAAAGTCGATTGCTGCAATACTCTCGATTAGAACGACGTTAACCCCCTTCGCCTTGCGAGTTATCATATTATTGTATGCGCGATTCGAGTAGACTATTTTCACATTACTCGCTTTAAAATTATTGGAGTACTGTAGCTGGAGTTCGTAATT
The DNA here is from genome assembly GCA_948146005.1 of Nomada fucata. Lineage (NCBI taxonomy): Eukaryota > Metazoa > Arthropoda > Insecta > Hymenoptera > Apidae > Nomada > Nomada fucata. Next base: position 20,558,860 of record OX411280.1, read on the forward strand.
TATATCAAGGAAGAACAACAGTTATGTATCTCTATGTAATTTTCATTCAACCACTCTCATTTCCCGTAGCCTTAGTGTTGATCGAACTGCTGGAGCAATTTTATAAAACAACATGTAATATAAACGTTGGACGCAATGCTTTTGCCACCAATTATTTAATTGTATTGTTCTTTATGTTTTGTGGGAAATCTTGTGGCCCGAGTGCCGTTCGTGATTGCCAGGTAAGGTGTTCAATGATGTCACCTGGCTGGTCGTCGTAATTCAGTCTCGTGAAAGTAAAGTATGCGATTAATGGAGCATTGCTGCGAAAACACCGCGAATGCGAAAATTATGCGACCTGTATCGCTGTATAAAGAGACGAAGGAAGGAATTCAAGTTGAAGAAAACGGGAATTAAACATCGTTGAACGAAAGAGGAGAAATTATGAATAATTCGATGATCTGGAAGAGTTGGAACTTCGTTTGAGAACATTGAGGCTAATTTTGTTCTAGATAACTTAATTTTGTTGTTGTCACAAGTACTTATGTGTGAGCAAAATTCTCTTGCAATATTTGATGGGAGAGTATTCTGTTAGATAAACCACAAAGTTGCAGGTCAGAGAATGCGTTTGACGAATTCTATTTATGCAAAAATATCAATGAAATCTCTCGATGGTTGACAATAATAAATATTATAATAATGAAAAAACGATTTGCTATTACTTCTGTGGAGAGAGAAATTTCTTAGTTCGTTCGACAATTTAGTGGCAATACAATCGAACATTGCAATTTATTGTAATGCTCCTATGAAATGGTAGTGAAATTACATGGAAATGGAGGTACCGTTTCATTTTGCAACAAAATTGATAACAATTCGCCTACTTCAGACGCATCAAAAATGTAAAACCAAAGCCCGTCGAGCAGTATTTAATACTGACGGCAAACTGGAATCGATGAAAAATCTGTGGAACTCCTTCAGACACGCTCTGATAGACTTCGACGCCCAACACTATTGCAATTTGTCGGCTAGCTAACGCTATTAACGCTTTCACGCACGTCGAAACCGCGGTTACACTTCCATATTCTCGAGTTGCAGATTTTTCTGCACATTATAGTTTCCTGCAGACCGGCATCTTTGCCAATTTGTTGCTCAGATTATATTTACCGCCGGCAAAATCGCTAGGAATGAAGTATTTTCCGATTTATCGTTTGTTTGTAGTCGTAAAGTCTCACGATTTTTATTTCAGTATACGTATTAGAGTGTATGCAATTCATTTCTGTATTGGGGAATTGAATAATACAAATTGCGATTACGAATCGCAATCGAGCTTATTGTGTCTGGGACTTACAGTACCCTACGAGACTCGGGTTGTTTTAAATTTTGGCACGTGATCTGTTTTTTGTTATTGTACAGAAAAGGGTTAAGCACGTTGCAAGGAATTCGATTGTTTTTATGATTGACAACGTTGGTGGAAACGAGTGAAGGATTATTCTGATTCGAAAATATCGTTCTTGTATTACCTATGTTATCTTATATTATAATTGTTAATCGATTCCTACCATTGCATGTCACATCAGAACATGCATTATTCGTACACGTATTATGTTTTCTTACGACAATTTCAAACTAATATGGTAATTACTGACTGTGACCGGTACTTCATGTAACGTATCGTTGAAACGTCGATTGTAAATCACTTGTATGGACGGGTATTTGTTCGTGCATAACATTTAAAAGGTTTGTTACAATTGCATAGACATTATTATTCATAGCATGTGGAATGATTCCGATAAAATATAAATACTCTGCTACTCTGAGTGTAAATCTTGTGTCCATTCGAAAGATTTTTTCCCAACATCAAATGTGGGAAGATAAAATAGATAATAATTCAATATTACGCGTATAAATGTTCGTGTTTTCTTGGCAATCTAAAACCATCTCGTCGGCCTGTCATCTATGTTTCTTTTACAAGTTTTTCCACCCATGCTTTAAGCCACATTCGTCTTGACAAATACCACATGTCGGTTTATTGTAAGAATTTCGAGAGCCGCCGCAAAACATCGATTCAAAGGAATTCGAAAAAGAAGGATAAGGTTCATTTGTGCAAGATTGCAGATGTTTTAAGGTTCTCGACCGACTAGCAGTGGAATTTCGTGGCACGTGGCACGGCCAGCAATTTTTGCAACCATTTCGGACCTACGACAACATTTGGTCGCGACAGCATCGGGTCACTGATCTGCTTCGTGATGTGCAAGCACATCACGATCGCTGATTATGGCAGAGACTCTGCCTAAATGGTACTAGGATGCCACCAGAACGGTACCCAGGTAATGGCTAAATTGCAAAAGGTACGATACACCTTGGAGACTTTAATTATAATAAAAATTAATGTTCTTTAATTCTTACATGTTTTTCTAATAAGGGTTCGTATTTGATTATTTAAAGAATGTCTTTTCAATATTTTTGTGTATTTTTTGTTTACTCCAACAAAGTCTAACATTCTAACGTGTAGGATTTCAGTTACGATACCGAACTAGAAGAACGAAGAAAGTTAAATGAAATATGGTTCTCATTTCAGAACTGTGCGAGTAAATCATGCCATGTTATACATATACATTCAGATACGCCACTTCGCTCCAGCTGTAGTAGTTAATAGCGCGTGAAATATACTTTTATTGCTTTCAGTTCGTTCTCGTTTGTTAATAAATCATCGTGTAATCATTCATTCACGGTATTGTTGTTCTAAATACTGAACAGATAATGACCGAGTCATCGTCGAAGTTGAATGAAGGGTTTGTAATCTGCAACAACGTACAGCGTTCCACTTATTTAATGTTAAAGAATATCCTAATTGGTTTGTTGCGCAGAAAATTCATTTCCTCTCTTTCGTTGCACTGAAACATTCGCCGAACTATCTGAACTCGAACATCGTCCATAATATTATAGAACGAGCTTCGTGAAAATATTGATAGCGAAACTGATTAATCATTTCCAGTTGCATAAATTGGTCCGGTTGAAATTTCCTTACGATTGATTTGCGCGAAACATAATTCTTTGCTCGAAAAATAAATAATACTTTTTTTTATTTTATATACGACTCTTGAAAGTGTGCCTTTTTATTGGAACGTGCAATTCTTATTTCGCCAAGAAAAATTCATTTAGTCGAACGAAAACTCTACGAAGTCGTCCAGGTGAATTGATTCCTTGAATCGTTTCAGATTAATTGCCATAATATACGACGAGTATATTGCTACACAATGGTGTAAGAATTTCAAGGAAGCAACTGCCTTTGTAATGCACGGTGTTCCTTCAAGCATCTTCTAACACGGATAAAAGGTCTTTCTGTACTTTACTCTGATATTTTATCTGATGAAAACCGCAATTTCACATTCCCGAGCCACATAATCTGGTTCGCATTACGCCATTATAAATTCCTCTTATTTCCAGACAGTATTTCCAGAAATATTTGTAAACTGTCACACTTAATCGTATATTTGATTAAACTTTTCATTTGCTTAAACACGTGTTTCACTTTATCTTATTATTGTTTCCGTTACCACCAAACAGCGAAAAGAAAATCTTATAATTTTACGAAAATTATACTTCTAATGGAATCTAAGCAATGGACCATGTAATCGTGAAAAAACATTTGTACACCTCCAAATATTTCAAAATTAAGAACAAGAAAGGGAGAAACGAATTACAAAGGATTCTTAACCTGTTCACCTTATAAATTATAAATTAGCCAAGAAACGAAATAAATGTTAAATTGGAAAATCTGATGAACACGAAAATGCGTTCCATGTGAAAAGTCAAATGCTGTAGAAGTCACGCTACACTGGTAGGTGTCAAGTGTTTCGAATAAAAGCATGTTCAAGTTACAAAAGCCCCATTGGGCGCCCGTAAAAAGAACGGGCGCTTTTAGCCGTAACAGTACAATTATCTCAATTAAAAGAAGGGGAAGCAACGATGAACGGAGAGGACAAAGATGCTTAGGAAACTTTGATCCGCTTGTTGATAATGGTTACAGTATCTCTTAATTAACGGGACACTCCGCGTTTCTCGTTTTCGTAAATGCAAATGGACCTGGTGACAATTGCTCCAATACAGTGGGAACCACTTTGATGGTACATCCAGTTTGGGTTATCTTGGGTCAAAGAACATCGTCGTCGTGTTCATTGCATGTACTAATTCGAAAATGTTGTGGTACAGTACGATAGAATGTATTCTTAAGGTCTTGTTGACTTGTTAAATAATCGTGTGCGTATTTTGTGGACTTATTGACTGAATGCCTTGCTCAATTGTCTTGACAAATTAAATAGCATTTAGTCGCTTTTATTGGTAGGCTATGAATTTAGGATTTTTAATCCACAGCGATAAGTATGCAACAATTCATTGGAATATTTAAATATATCTAGAAATCCCTCGAAGTCCACATGGCACCGTAGCAAAAATAAAAAAGAATAGATCCAGAATAATAGTTCGATTTTTCCGCAGGCATGCAACGCCGCACACCCACAACGAGCAAGGATAAGTGGAAGGAAAATGCATAAATCGTACCGATATGGTCGCCGACACAGTTAGTAGTCAAAGAACCCAGAGCTCGAGGAATTCCACGGGGCTAATTAACACGCGCGGTTTCTGCGCGCATAATGAATACCAGGTGAATTTCTCCTCGCCGCGATGACGAAAGCAACCCCGCGACAGGGTCATCGATGAAGTAACGTCTGCCCGTCTCGGGAATTCAGGAACGCCGGTGCACGATTCGTCTCGACACTCCGCGGCAACACGGCCAATAAAGCGCTTGGCACGCGCGTGCAACGCTCGTGAAGAACGAAACGGAGGGATGAGAAAAGAGGCTGAAAGAACGTCGAAAGGGAGAGCGTTGCGAAACGACGTTTCTTCCGTTCCATACAAAAGCACATGGTCGCGTTAATGGGGCACGCGCGTGTTCCATTGCGCGTGAATTATGGAAATTCGCAATTTAAGGGGCGCCTACGGGGGCGAGAACGGTGGATACGGCGGGGTGAACGGAGATCGACGCGTGCTGTTTTACGAAAATTCGGGGGAAAACTCTTTTGTTGCGGTGGAAATTTTTTCAGGGATATGAGGGGCCCGGTAAATGCGATGGTTTGGAGCATGGCACGTATTACTGGATACTGCGACGACATTTCTATGGGATATTATATGATCCTGCCATTGTTTCATATTGGGGATTATTGGACGTCGATTTGTCCGGTAATTTATAATTGAATTGGGTGAATGGTAGTGAGAATTTCGGAGGGATTTTCGAACCTGTTGAAATGTGATATTAGAGTACTTTATGATTTATATTGTAAATCAATTATGTGTACTATACTGGGAATTATATTTTATTGGCCGTATAAGGTAAGGGAAGTACTTGGCAATTTGAACATGAGCTGAGTGGAAAAAGGTTGGAATCGGCGAGAAGATATATATATCGATGGCTTGTTAATTTATGCCTCAGGCTACAAGTGTATTTAGTTTTATGAGTATTTTTTTTCCGAATCCACGGAGATACAAATTTTATTGTCAATGTAATAAACGTTTCTCTCGTGTCAGCTTCTTCGTAACAGAGTGCAATCGTGATATCAGAAAAGTGTTAGCTCGTGTAATCGTGCGTGTGATATGACCCACTTCCGGTCCAGCATGAGATACAAATCGTGCACACGTCTGGCAACTTTGTAATTGTTACATTGCCGTTCTATTTCAGCGTAATTGGCGGATCAATTAAAGTAATGAAGACGGGAAACTAATATAGCACGTATTGCAATTTTCCATTTTGTCTTTTTTTTTGACACACGTTGATTCTTCGGTAACACATTAATAATTGACAAAAATATTATACAATACAGTAATTGAATTCGATCAAATCATTAGTATCAAACATATATACCGTACGAGCTCAAGAAATCTTCGAAAAAGTTGAAAGACTCCGTGTAACGATTTATCGGAAACGGCAAAAGGGCAGATAAAGTCTACCAGAGGAGGGAAAATCGTCTGGGCTCATGAGAACGAAACAAGTTTATACGATACGGGGAAACGTGCCGAATCGACCGATGCCGGGAGATATTTGAAAGAAAAAGGAAGTTGGCAGAAGAATGACACTCGAGTTCTTTTCATTCGGTCTCTTTTATCAGAAAGGTGCTGAATTTCCGATATGAGACTCTTTCGTGATCAAAGATACACACGGAGCACCGTAGAGGAAGGGCTTGAACTATTTTTCCTGGCTTCTGCACTCATTTCACACCTTAGAAAAAAAGTATACGTACCCCGGATATTTCACTGAATATTGTACACTTGCACATTTCTAATATTCTATCATTTATTTCCATACTTTTTTTCCAGTATCACATTATTAATTTGAATTAAATTAAACTTCTTCGCTGTATGCGGTTGAATTTTGTAGCAAATGCTTATCTCAGATTTGAATACAAAACAGCCGACAAGAATGTTACATTTAATCCTAGCAGAAGTACATCGATCTTGCCAATTTTGCACACGATTTTACCACGATTGTTCTACTGAAAGTATAGAAGCAATTTTCCGACTAATTTTCGTCAAGGTATTTTTAATCAATCGACAAGTTTCACGCCGGAATTCCCACCAGCCTATTTCAAGTTATCTATAGAATGGTTGCAAACAAATTTCAAATGTTGCGACATAAACGGGACAAACAAAACAAATGGTAATTGCTACAAATTCTTAGTAAAAGGGGGTCATCTTAACTGGGAGCATAGGATCGTTCATTTAAAATCAGCATTCCGATACGTAGCAAGGATTGATTCATAAATTTGTCTCAAAAGGCAGAAGCTGTTAACCTCGATGGAGCAACGAGGCTGAGAAAATACAAATTGAACGTTCCACGATGGGGCACAGCCGAAGGGACAGTTTTAATCGAGCGACGATTCCTCCCGAGCCATTATCAGGACGTTTCAATTTAACCAGTTCTTTCGTATTAGATCCAGACCGTTCGTTACGTCTGGCTAAAAACAAAGGCAGAAAATAGAAAAATAAAGGAAAAAAGGTCATAGAAAGCGCCGGGATCGTTCTCCGTGGAAAGATTCGGTTGGGTCGAGCATGACGAATTTTGTGAACGAATTTTCAGTTCGCCACGAGTGTGCCGTAAATTTCTCTGTAACCAATCAACCGGTCAAACGACGTCGTCTCTTTGTATCCCCCCGCGCAACTAAAACACCCGTTTTTATTGCCGCCATTATCTGCCAAGAGCAACGTTGGTCTAGCGTTTAAAAAGCCATAAATATCGTTGCTAGCCGCTGATGACTTTGTCGTTAATGATCATGCATGTGACCACGCTTTATCACATCATGGCCACTTTAATCTTCGACATTGCCTCCGTCGACCATCGACTGTTACTATTTTTGTGATACGACCGCTTTGATGAAGACTACTCCAGACGAGATGAAAGACGCAGCTTTGAGACGGTAGTTTTCCGGAGCGGTTCTTCTTTTTAATAATCGATAGCATTGTTATTTAAAATTCGTCTTTTGCAATAAAACAGTAAAGAATAATGTGATTCAGATTCAGCTGTCAAGTATTACTGACTACTCTTCTTCGAGCTGCTCCAGAAATTCGATTTTCAATCGTCTAAATGGATCGAGTTATCTTAATAGTGTTTTGTTCAATTATTGCGAAGGAGAACAATTTCTTGGACGAGAAATAAAGCGTGAATCGGTTTAATATTCTTTTCAATCTTCATTTATTCTTGAGATATATTGGCAATTAGATTGCCCCCTTTCCTATTCGAAGGCGGGAGGGTTTCAACCCTCTGGGTATAAACAAGAATTTGATAAAATTCGGAAATTCCCACTTGGTAGATACTTGATTTACTATTATATTAAATACCCAGTTGTTTAATGTATTCGGGAAATGAACCGCAAATACCCGCAAATGTCGCAAATGTATTTAAGAATATTTCTTCAAATATCAGCAAAAAACTAAATTCAATGCCCAACAAGTATGACTCTCGACCCAACCGGAATCAGGTTATCCCTTCGAAATGTCTATTATCAGCCGGGGGAAAAAAGTGAAAGCGGTAGACTCCAACGCGACATATAATTAGCCGTAATTATAGTAATACCGTCGGAAACGCGTTTATGTCAAACACGGGTCAGCGATCGCCGATTTTTTCCCCGGCTAAGTCGAACCGAGAGGATCCGCGAGGAAAGTTTCCCCGTGCGTCACTTAGGTCCGGTTCTCTTCGATTGCCAGGTACACACGTATATGTTACGAGTTCCTCATTTACTTTCGCGGTCCACCTTGAAACCCCGTGCGCCGGCAACGATCCATCTGCGCGCCACCGTGTAAATATTTTTTCATTCCGGTGTGACTAATTGTATGGCCGATCGGTGGCTGTATTCCGGGTTCTCTCCCCGACCCTCGGCTGGAAGAAGCTCGCTTTTCTCGGACAATCGTTTAAGCGCGGCGTTACGCCAATGGAGTCATCCGTGGGAATTCAGGTGCGCCACGGTCAAGGTAACTATTGGAACGTTGAGACAATTTTGCTCTAGCATATTTTACATTCACTATCACTAGCAAATATTCAACAGTAACAGGGTCAGCAAGGTGCATGTGCACGAAAATAAACAAAGGCGACCGACGAGCCACCGAGACCGAGGAACGGGGCCCATTGTGCAGCGGCACAGCTGAATCACGGACCGACGTGTATTTTTAACCCTTTAAACCCTGCCGTACCGTGTTTTTCAGGCCGTTCCGACCCGCAGCCTCGTTTCGTTCCTTTTTCGTGTAAAGGGATAACTTGTTTCTCGCCGGGCAGCCGTCGAAGCGGGTGAAAGTTTAACCCGGCTCACGACGAGCGGACTTGGGCCCGAGAGTGCGTAGTTTGATGGTGTTTTGACGGTGGGTGCCGTTGGACGGGAAGAAGACACTGCGGAATGTGAGGCGGCTAAGTGAGACGAACTCGTAGAGAGGGTTGGGAATTTTGAGTTCTGGTTCCGGTTCGCGAAGTACATTTACCGTGGGATTCGTTGTTTCTTTCGTCGTTGTGACAATTGCACATTATTTTGTTATCTTGCGGAGGCGTTGAGTGAAAGTATTGAAGAGAATGTTCGAGTTCTTCATTTTATAAAAGTTAATGGTGTTTTCTTGCCGATTATAGGTATGTATTGTGGTGCTTTAAATTGATATTCCATCGTTCTATTTGAAGAACTTTGCGCAACAATTTCGCAGCATTTAAGTGATGCGACTTTTTCAAACTATGAATTACTGTCATGTGTCGGTTGTTGTTAAATTATTTGCGGCTATCGTGAAGACGATTCTGGTTTATTGCCTGTGTTCATGTCATTGATTCCTTGGTAATTGCTTAGTATCTTAATATAAGGTAGATAAACAATTTAATAATTCATACACGTTAACCATGATTATTATGTACATTAAATTATTTTCTGCTTTGATAACTTTATTTGAAATATTCAAAGGTGAATCGCACGTTTATATGGTTGATGATTATGCGTCTAATGATATCCAATGAAAAAAGGTTGCATAAATTTGTGACATGTGGACGATCGTGTGTTCAATTAAATGAGTTTCCTTCCTTCAGTGCTATGCAATTATGTATATTGTTCAGCATTGCTGCTGCTCGTGTAATCATATCTACTGAGCAGCCAATTATCAATCACCACTTTTCTGTTCTTTTTCATTTCTTTAATATCCTGAACAATCACTTTATAATGGTGATATGTAAAATCATTTTTCTTCTTCGCTCGAATAAATTCAACCGTATTGTGTCAACTGTAAACTCTGTAACTAAATGAGTTTAGTCGTATATCAAGCTGCAAATTATTTATGTTATCCTAACGTTCATCAAAGGAAAAGCTATTTCCAACTTCCTCCTGTCTTTTCAAACACACAACTGATAATTTATTATTTAAAAACATCTGACAGAAGTCGAGGAAACATGTTCCTGATAATATTTCGAATTTTCTTCTAAACCTCAATAAATATGGTAACACTTAATGAAAAATTATAATTTTATTACAGAATCCTGAATACACCGCTCCACAAATATTTCATATAAAGTATTCACTGCACAAATATATACACTTCATTACTGCGGCCTAAGGTTCCAAAATATAACTTCTTCGCTTGCATCCCAACCTTTTTACCTTAAACATTTATTTATTGGGAAACCCAGCCTCAAGAATAACGATCAAGGAACACGAACAAAAGAAACCTGATTCCATGGGTCCAAAAAAAGATCCACCAAGCGATCCTAACCACTGTCACCCATCTTTTACAATCCGTTCTAAAAAAAAAAGACAAAAAAAAAGAAACTTCACACGCAAAATCTTGAACCCGTTCTCCTGAAACCTCTCCATTCGCACCGTAAAAAAAGGTGTATCCTCGTCTAACCAACCATCGAACGCCTCGCGATCACCAGACGCACGACGATCGTCTATCACCTCGTTTCGCAACATGGCAAACGACCAGCACGCCACTTAATAAACTACCCCCGGAGCGACAAAATACGTTTCCCTCACTTCGACGCCGGTCTTCCGGGCGGAAAGCTGAAACGTATCGTCGCCAGACGCATAAATTCGTTCGATTATCCGACGTCGCCGGCGAGAGGCACCGTCCCGGAACGACGTGAGAGCACGCATGTAAGTACACGTGGACGCGGTGGATTAATGAAAACGCAGAAGATGAACGGATCCACGGGGAACGGGAGCACGTGTAGCAGGGATCTAATTGCCCTTGAGGAGCGAACGGGATCGTCCAAGCCTATTAAAACGACTTGTTACGACAGAATAAAACGCCGACTGCGATCGTGTCTCCAGTTTATCTGCACTCCTCGATACGCGTACACGTTCATTGTTTTCGCCTCGACGTATGCCACGAGCGTGGACGAGGAACGTTTACGTTCCAGGAGCACGCTTCCGACGACGGGCATCCGTAAATCATGCTCTTTTTACGAGATCGTTAATAACAAAGACGAACACCAAGCTACCGAAATAATGTGCAACCCGGAGGCGAGTTTCCGCGTTGGTTTCGTTCGTTTCGCGTGCCCCGTGGTACAGGTTCGAGATGGCTGTAGGGTAGAAGAGCAACGCTTGGCAATTTATGGGGAACCGAGGACCATTCCTTTCGATCTGTGAGGATCGACTGGATGAAGTTTCCACGAGGACGCAGAGATACTCGATTGAATTAATTTAAATGTTGGAAGCGATTAATAATCTCGGTTTTTTGTAGGATCGGTAGATACAATATGAAAGTACTATAATCAGAAATATAGATTACAAGATTAATGTTATTCTAATTAGACTGTTATCGTTATCATGGCACGATTGCGATCAACTTTTGTCGCACTTTGCCTTACTTTGGGCGTGAAATAAATGACATAAAATTATCCTTAAATTCTCGTTTATTTCTTGGTTTTCCTTATCCTCCTTCTTTTGTGAAAAAAAAACAAAAACCCAACGATTGAGTGCAGAGTTCGAAGCGTGTCCTTTTCCCAAAGCATTTCATGTCGTTCCTCGCGCGTGAATTTTGCGTATAAATCTCCCGTAATACGCGAACCAGCTCGTACCGCTTCTCTCCTCGTTTGAAATTTATCGCGGTGCGAGCAGCATGTGCCGCGGCACCAAAGAAATCCATAAATCGTACAGTTTTGTACGCTGTGCGATAACAAGTTCAGCCAAGATAAGCCGAAACAACTCCAGAAGCCGCCAGAGCTTTCGACCGCCATCAACTAAATCAATCGCATCTCTCCCTTGAGAATTCCATCCCCTGCAGAAGGATCTACTTTTCGTTGCTTGGAGCAATCGGTACCTGCGCATAAATGATGATCACGCGGTAATAATTTATCAGAGCCCTCTCGTAACTTTTGTAAGGGGCAGTATATTCGTAACTGGGTTACGCTGTGCCCGTATACTTTCATGAAAGCAACGGGGACGATGCAAGACGTTGGCTGCACGAAATTGCAAATTCATAGCAGCTAAGAGCAACTGCCAATCAAGGTGTATCGTAATTTGTTAACTGAAGAATGACTAAACGACAGGAGTCCCATGTATTCCAGAACTAATCAATTTTATTGGCCATCGATTAAGAAAGTTGGTTACGAAATATCGTAAAAAGAATAACTTCAATTAAATCAATATCGACGCAGCTTTAGAGACAGCCCGTTTGAAAGTTGTTAAACAAAAATGATATCTAGGGCAGGAATAAACTCGTACACTAATACATTAACAACAAAATCCCTTATCGAAAAATGAGAAATTCCTGTCCGCGATATCGATAAGCCGATCTATGCATCCACAAATTCAACTTGTGTGAACTCAATCTCCAAAGAACAGGAACTTCCCACCCGGGATCGTTTCAAAGGGTCAAAGCTTACACAAATTGGCCGGCATTGCCCACCGGTTATACCGTACCTATACCGCCCTCGATCAGAAGCTATAATGCCCCGTGGAACATCCGATAACAAGGGGAAGGGGCCAAAGATAAGCCAGACGTTCGTGGCCTCTGTTCGATCTCAATATCGACGATCTTCCCTCCGTCAATATGCCCGGAGGCCGTAAATATTATTCCCACCGGGACCTAGAGCTTTTTCCTCGATAACGTTGGCCCGCGGCATGTCAAGTAATGCGCCCAACTGTCTGGAAAGGGTTGGCCCCGGGCCAAAATATGTACATCGTCTCGGGTCGAGAAAGAGAGACGACGCTTTCTGCGTGCAGCATCTTTCCTGAAGCTCGACGCTGATCGAGCTTTCATCGCGTTTTCTTACGTACGACGGTCTTCTCAGGGACGCTCAGACAGCTTTGAAACGTTCGTACGTGGCACCTTTGATGCTCGGGAACCCTTTACACCGCGGACACGTGATCCACGAGAGAATGTTCTTCTTCTTTTCTCCTGAGCGAATTTTTCTTCGACCCACTTGTTTCTCGATTTATGTCTCGTTGCCGTTTTAGCGAGGGTGGTGGCGAATGCGACGGCTAGAACGGCCCGAGGACTGATTGTAAGAGCTGCTCCATTATGCGTTACTTTGTGGGATATAAGGGAGTTTACACGTAGAGGCTTGTTTAAGTGATTAAACAAGTCATTTCACGATATTATCCAAGTTACTACACTATGTTACCTATGTTAATATAAGTTACTATATACTTGCTCTACCAAATAGCTTTACAAATTTTCTTTATGATTCTTGCGTATCGAAGTAAGAATTACAGTTATTTAGATCTTGGCTCTTTCGTTCAAATTTTTCTGGTAAATATATTCTAATGCTCCGATTTCAAAAATTATATTCTCCATCGGTATTAATGGATCGTGAATCGAGTCTCTGAAAAGATTCTTCACTGAAAAGATTATTTTTGGCAACCTGCGTGACAAGGCGATCGAATGTAACTAAGTATTAGCACGGGATATTGCAGTGACCTATATAAACGGTGTTCCACTTAAAGTGTTACAGACTGTTTTCTCTGGAACTATTAAAGATAACGGCAATATTTTCATGCGTTAGGGCATCTTCAACTCTTCTGTATGAAAAGAGAGAGTACCGGTATTTAATACCCAAGGGACAAAATGGGTGTCTTAAATTGTGGTGTTAAATTGTGATACCAAACCTCGGACACTTCAGCGACGTATTAGAGAAATATTGAGCGTCGTATCTGAATCCATGAATTCAGTTCTGAATCGTAAAACTGTTTAATGGGTAGAGTTCGTTGAATAATTTTGCATAAACAGTTGACATAATATTATAATACACGGCAGGAAAATTGTACGAACAATTTTGTAATCAATAGGATTGATTTAATTTCATTAATATTTGCTTATTTACGCCTATGCCCGGAATGAATTTATTCATCGCAACACGAATTCACCTTGAAATATATCTTACGAATACTGTGGATTATTTTAATGTACGTACTTTGGTTGGAAACACTGGCGACAAAGTTTCTTAAACTAAATGAGAAAAGTGTATCGAAACGCTCAATAAATAATTCTGTTATCGGGACACGTGACACATTTATTTGAAAAAAATTCATTAGCCAAGCGAAAAAAAAAGGAAAAAAAATTCTCATGTAACAAACGACGTAACGTACCGATAAACGTGAGGAAGAAATAAGCACGAGAGGAATAAAATATGCGAAACAAGATAGGTTTCCACGAATTGACAAATATTATATATATTAAAAACAATACAAATATTCTAGGCATACGGTTATCGCTACGCGTTAGTATAGTTATTTATCGAATTGCGTTTCGATGGTTGAATGAGCAAACGGGCGGATTTGAGTGAACGGATAAAAGTATGAGCAATACGAGATACGAGACAGAAAGGACGTGTTGTAAATGTTAGATGTGTCCAATATTATATTACACTATTTCCCGTTTAATCTTCAATTTGTTAATAAACATTTTCCTCTTTATATTCCTACAATATTATACTAAAATATTCCGTGGATAAGTCGAAAAACAATATTATATTTCTAGTCACGAATAATTACTTTAGAAATGATCACAAGCCTCGAAAAGATTCTATGTACCTTTTCTTTTTGGCATAGTTTCCCCCTTCGCGCAGAACGAATGCTCTTTAAAACATCCTTGACACAGTGAAATAACAGACAGCGATACAATCAACCGCTAATTGCTCTGTAGCGCGACGTACTAATTACTCCCGATCTCGCGTGAATTATTAATTACTTACGGTTCGACAAATATATCCTCCGCTGTCGCCGTCGGTTTTCTCACGGAGGTAATTGAACGTAAAGGAACAATTATCGAGCTATTTATACTGTAGCGCGATAAGCTTCGCGGCGATGAAAATTTCTCGTCCGTCGCGAACGATAACTCTGTTGAGTCTTGGAGGATTGTTGCATAATGGACCACGTCGGTGAAATCATAACGAAAGACTGCAGTAAGGCTTTGACGGAACTGAAAGTAAACTGAACGACGGCACAAAAGTATATCCGACTCGAGATAGAGGACAAATTGCTTAGAAATTTAAAATGGAGCGATTAAAACTTTCTCCGCGCCTGAAAACAAAACTATAGCCAATAACCGGGGCAGAATATTTATTGAAAAAAGAAAGAGAAACAAAAAGGAAAAGGACAGCCCATTGTAACTGGACATCCCGGTATACCGCTCTACTTTACAAATTGCACTCGTGGATATTTATCGCGACGCTACCCAACAAACTTAACGACAAATTACACCTTACCGGCTATCAATTTCATATCTGAAAACCAGGCCCAAGTCGCGAACTCCCATTTTCTCGCAACGAATTTACAGGAACAACCGGCAGAGTCTCGGGTCTACCCGTTTGCATTTTCTCCGTTCCTCAGATCAATAGCCTCACGGCGTCCCATTTAAATACAATGGAGAGGTAAAGTAATCCTATCGCGACGAAACTTCGTGAAACTACGCGAAACTCCCATTACCCCTCTCCCTTAATTGAAACAAAGTCGTCGTTCGAATTACGATTTTAATCTTCCCGAGTGAGCTTACAGAGAGCGCGATCCAGAGTCGCCAGGTAATTGCCTCTCCCGATCTGTTTTCTCCTTTTTCCCGGCTCGACGGCCCTTTGATAAGGAACGGGCGGAGGCTGGTTCACGGCGGTTTCCACGGGGAATCGTCCAGATTCGTTTCGTGAAAGGGAATGCTCGATCGATCCGTCGGATAATTCAGTTAAACGGGGCTATCGGTTCAAACGATCGCATCTGTTCTTCCGACTAACTGGTTTACTTGACGAATTGACCCGACTGTTAACCCTCCTAGACGCGTGAGACGACTTGCTCCGGTCAGGATTTCGATGCCTTCTATACATATCGGTCGATTGCGTGTGGGGCACGAGATTCATACGATTCTTCTTTATTCAGCTTCTTGCCGGCCTCCTTTCGTCCACTGCCCATCGACGGGGATTCACTTTGACGTGGAACCATTAGGCGAACTTTCAACTGCGCAGAGTCCCGTCGATCACGTATGAAACCACCGGCCACGTCGTAATCTATTTGACGTTAAATAACTTTGATATTTATACGTATGCTCTTTAATACGGCTGATCGCGGTGTCGTACGTTCGCGACCACGGCTGGCAATTTCCACTCCGAACCGGAATTACAATTTCAAATGCTGAATTCTCCTGTCGGAGTTACTCGTAGTGGCAAATCGCGAGGGTTTATTGGACATTGAAGTTTTTTTGGTATAGCTCGAATACATAGTATTTGATTTCCTTCTCCTTTGAATGATCGAATTCGTTTTAAGCACGAGCTGTTGAATAAGGTTCTTGGTAAACAAATTAGGAAACAAATGGGACAGGTTTCCCCATTCTTTCACCCTGGAATATAATCTTCTAATCCGTAGCTCTAATATGTGCATCTAGTATTCGAAAGTGAAATGCTTCAAATTGATATTTTCCATCGCAATTCCAAGATTCGAATTCGGCAATAAACATTATTCAGTGTCCGATGCAATCATTTAACGCCCCGCCACTTAAGGTTCCTTCCAACGCGCATACAGAGGTTCCATTTTTACTCCGTCGTTGCAAACACCAGGGAAACGGAAAGGGGAGGCGCAACGAGACATCGGGGAAAACAGTATTCCGGAAGTATGAGAGTATCGCAGAAGAATATCCGACCGTATCATCCACCGGACGGCCTTAAAAGCCAATTTTAAAATGCCCTTTGAGGAGTTACGGTGAACCAGCCGCAGTGAGACATCGGCTTCTTGCTACTTGTCGCCGGTTTTATACTCAAACTCCACAAGGTCGCGGAAAACCCGTGCTCCTTCACCAAGTGAAGGTGGCCTTTCTGTCTCCGCTTGGCTAATCGAACGAGACAATGAACGTCGCGCCACGGCTACATCGCCTCCTTCTCCGAGCAACGGTCTTCGTATTTTGCAACGAAAAGAACACGCCAATCCCTCCGACACTCCTCGAGCACTGTTTATGAAGTACCCGAGAGGATTCAGTTAGAGGAAGCTTCTGCGCAGCACTCGGGGCCCCCCGAGACTCCGCCGTAACAACCATCTTCTTAAAATACCTTGGACGAGACGGTGTTTCATCCGGTCGGTTGTTTTGCCGAGCGCGGACGAACTTACGATTGCGCAATTGCAATTACTCAGTTCGTTCCATTGACGCTTGTCACGCGGATCGAAGAGACAGAAATAATCCGGCATTTGGGATTAGAATCTTGAAAAACAAGGCGATTAAGCCGATCGACGGGAGCCTTGCGTAGGATCGGCGTATTCTCTCGGAAAGCGTTCATTCGAAATATGTTATTAATGGAATCCCCATATATTTCCTTCGTGAAGTTGTATCCGGTCCCGTGGGACTCCCGGTGGTCCACGTGAATGATTGAAAATCTAGGTCACGATCGTACCTCGATACCCCTCGGACAATTAGCGCCAGGTAGAAATTCCAAGTAGCATGGAACAGACTTCGCGCCGTCTGGGTCTCCGGTTCTAACAGTTTCTCGAAGTTTTCATCGGGCGTCGGGTAACCGTACGGTTTAATTAAAAGTGTCACGTGGAAAAGCGACGGCGACGCGTTACATCGTCCGATTTAAGCGGCGCGCCGCTCCGGAATTAAAATTCAGTTTCCTTTCACGGGTAACCGCGCCAAGTCGACGCGTTCGTGCAATGCTAATACGGCCGTTTCAATTTTACGAATCTTTCACTTACTTTTCGATTCTGCCTCGCCGTCACGTGACACACGACCGTCGGAGCTCGTCGCACAGGTTGTGAAACAGTGTCAGTGACCGACAGCCTAAGGCCACCGGGCCGCTTTGCACCGAGGATCGTGTCTTCAAGTGATTTAAGTTATCGTTCGCCGTTGCGAGGAAAAAAGGTGAACGATAATAATGAAAAATAAGGATCTTCGATCTCGTTCGCGCGACCTTCTGTCTATACCGGCGGTTTTGCTCCACATTGGATTGTCGTTCGTAACGTTTACGATTGATCGTCCTCCCCGACGACGTTGGTCATACAACTTTACTTCGCACAAAATTATCGTACCGTTGCTTTATTCTTTACCCTTCTTGATTATCGCGACGGCAATGAATCGGCCGTGCGTCTAGTGCGCATAAACGGTAAAAAGTAATAACTGATTAGGTATGATTTACAGCGACAAGTATAATTACTGTCCGGTAGTGGACGAGCACGTTCTCCACAGTACCCGTCGTTTTTGCACAATTCGTGTAACGTACATTAGACTTCACCTAATTATCTTCTCAAATATTCTTCCTATTAACTTCCCAGACCTCGGGCTCCATTAAATTGGAGCTGCGAAGAACAGTAATAATAATAACCACGGTAAAAAAGACCAAGGCCCCCCTGATTTCCTATTCCCACAACGAAAAGGGAAAAATAACGCGCGCGCACACAGGCAGACAATCCTGAACCAACAACCTGGCCGCAAAGTACCGGCGGTACTTCCTCGGTTTCTTCTCCAAACTTCCGTCCGTCGTTATCAAACTCTCCGCGCCGATAACAACGTATTCACGGCTCAGAATTCCAATTACAGAGTTTCCCCGTGGTCCGCTCCGTTCTTCAACTCGGCTCGTCCCGGCCAATTAGCCTGCGCCGCCGTCTAATTAACATTTCCTTCGAGTTCGCTCGCTCGTCGATACTGTACCGGCCTCCAATTAAACGTGAGAAATCACGATCCTCCCGGTCTTGAGGGAAAAAGAGCCGCGCAGAAGCCGCGTGTCGGCGAACGAGAATCCGCAGGGGCAAACGATCGCGGGTCCGGCCCCGCGGCTGTGGTAATCCGTTACGACGGATCCGTGTAACGCGAGTCAAGGTGGCCGTAGATCGATCGATCGACGGATCGATCGATCGCGGCCAGAAGAGAGTTCATCCGGTGGCCGCGGTCGCTGGCCCTGAGAAAGCCTCATCCCTCGTCGAGATCGAGTTCGAGACGCGGTTTGGCACTGACCCACACACTGCTTGGCCCACTTCGAGCCGCTCCTGCGGCAACAACGTAGCCAGCGTTGCCAATAATTACGCGTTCACCAGCTTTTCCCCTGTCCGGCGATCGAATTTCTTCGTCGCGCGATCCCTGCGCCCTTCGCGGGTCACGATTCTACGCCAATGGATTTCGTTGGTACGCTGTCACGACCGCGCTGTCCTCGGGGGTGGTAGGAAAAGAGGCGGTTCACTCTCGACCTAAGCGGTTCTTTATTGGCAGTAATTCGTGTTTACGGCGTGAAACCTTTTTCGACCGGGACAATCGGATCTGGCGATGAGCGGAAACGCGATCCACGATGCTGATGGTGCGTACGACGATTCTATTGTCGTTTCGTCGGGGATCGTTTAGGTTTCGATCGCGGGAGGTTCTGGATGTGGTGTGAGGGTTCCTTCTTTGTAGGCGTGTTTCTTAAACTGCGGGGAAACTATAGGGGTATTGATGAGTGTACCACCGGGATCGGAATGAGTGTGCACCATCAATTTATTAGAACCACGGTACGAAAGATATGTTTTATATCAATAAAGTCACAGTGTCGATGTGTTTACGTTAAGTTAAGCTCAGCACAGACGATTGTTAAACATTAATTGCATTAATGTGAAATCGTTCCTTTGCACAGGCGACTCCAATTTGTTATTCTAATGTTTTGTTCGGCAAAATATTGCGGGCAATTCTTTGGAACACCGCGTCTCTACCATATTTTCAACTATCCGTGTGTACCTTTTCCATCGCAAGAATTGCCTCGTTGATAGCGTTCAATGCTTCGGACCTTCAAACTGTTGTTCTCGCGTTTAAACTACAGGATTATCGCCAAAAGGATATCGCGGTACGAATAGACGGCGTTCAAATAAGATTGCAGCCCTGCGGCTTCCAGCATGCAACTCACGAACAACGGCCATTATCAAGTAGATATTGTCGCAAGGCGATGCTAACTCTTGAACCATTCAAACAAGATAAAATAGAGTTCATCGAAGCTGCTTCCGATCAACCAACCGGTGCTTCTAATCTTACCCGGTACACTTGGCGATTATCGGGACCGATCTTTAAATAAAACCTTGCACCTGCGGCGTTAACATTTGAGATCCAGAGAATTCGCCAACAATCGAACCGCGTGTCCCATGCGTATTAGCAAGCGGGTGAAAAGTTTTCGTCCCACATCCTCCCCCCGGGAAGTAAATTTTGACGAGTGTCACTCTATACGCTCCCCGTAACACAAGATTACCTAATCGATTCGTCTCGGATGCGGGATGAAAACGTATACCCGGATGACTTGGCTGGAACAGTGGCCAAGTCAGGCATGTGAACACATCGAATTGTATCGACGTTCAGTCGACTGGAAGTGCTGCAAAGCACGGCTGGATCGTGTCAGAAAGAAAGGATTCACACGCCGCGACGTGTTTCGCGCTCAATTTGCTAAATACGACTGGCATCCGCGCACAAAGGCGAGAACAATACTCGAATCTCCCTAGAGCTGCCATTTCCTAGCGCCAAATGTTTGACAGATATTGAATAGCAATAGAGGAGGGGGAGCCGTTGAAAAAGAAATTTCTATCTCAGGAGTGTACCTTTCGGCAATTTCGAGATGTCCGATTAAAAGCAAAGACACAGAATTCAATAGGTATTCATCTTTACTTGAACATTTCCCGGATTCTCTTTTATTTCTCGGTGGGCATCGTGCGAAATAAAAATACAGGCAAAGCCGGCATAATACGGCACATCGAAACGTAATGCGACTTTCGTCCGACGCAACGAAGAAATTACAGGAACCCTGCCATAAATGCGAGACTTTCGTCGCGAGGGACGTTCAAAAATGACAAAGCAGAGGAACCACGTGCATAGGAACGGCAAATTTTGGGTACGAGGTATGGTTTCGTTTCCAGGTAGGTACGACAGAAATGGCAATTCGGAACGATTTTCCCCGGTCGCTCTGATAATCGTCTCGCAACCTGTGCGCTCCGAAAGCTCACGAACCTCGGACATTACACGTCGCGTCCCACGTGTTATGTCATTTTTCAGAGCGTCGTTACCGTGTAACGCTCGGTGGCCTTCCACCTGCGATGGACGCGGCGGGTTTATGGAAAAGTGCGACCGGACGGACACAACAAAGTACGCGACGTCGGTTTTTCGCTCGATTCGAGGGATATAACGGTAACGACTATTACGCTAGTACACGAACCGCGTTTCATTGTATCTCTTATTCAACTGACATGGGGAACAATCGCAACGATAGGTCGAGGAGCAGGTAATAAGACGCACGAATCGCACACCGGGACAAACGCCGGGCGCACGTTCCAAGCGGACACCTACCAGGAAATAACAGGGGGCCAACGAAAAATGATTATTGCGACGGGTTGACCGTACCTTTTCGCAGCGGCCGTTAATTATACAACGCGTATCGGAAATTGAAATACCTGGCGTGGCGTGTACGTCTAATAATCAGGAGTTGAATGACGGGATCGTGCGGTTCTGCCTGTACACCACGAGCGCTAATACCTGAACGAGGCGGGCAAGCAACGACCGAAGGTAAAAGATCGGTGAAATCCTTGAGAACTGGTCGTATCGAGCGGTGAAAGGATAGGATGCTAACAAAAGAACCATTGACACCGAGGTAAAGTTAACAGAATAATCGTTGAAATTACTATACACGACGTGCTCGCGTGTTGCCTCGTATTGTTTTCCGTGATTCCCGTTAGCTATTGGCGGGCAGACAGGCGTTCGCGTATTGCAGATTACACGGCGCTACACGTGCTCGTTAGAAGAGAAATTGCGCTCGTGAGAATGTGCCGATGACACATTTGTTTTAATAGAAATTAGGCGAAGGAAGACAAACAAACTTGCTCGCGAATCACGGACACCAACTTCGAAAGAACTGGCAAGATGTCCTAATGCTGATTGACGTACATTTGGTTCCATTAAGACCCACAAAAATTTGTTTTAATTTCTACTTTAAGTTTAGCCTTGAGCGAGATCACTGGGAACATTGGTTGAATCAGAAAATTATATTGATGCTGACTACTGAATATTTTAGTTACGATAAAAGGTATAAAATTTAAGAACGTGAAATTGAAAGCTATTTAACTTCTGCTCCAAATTTAGGCCAGTAGAGTAAGATTATTGGAACAATTAGATGGTAAAGGTATTTGGTAAATCAGAACATTTGAATTGCGGTCAGCGCGTCGAAATTGAAACAGCCAGACGTTGTTCGCGAAAATAGGGCAAATTGTTACAGTAGCCAGCTGAGGTGTAATAAACTAATAAATTGCAGAAATGTCTCGCACATATCTCCCACCAGAATTTCATTTGATTCTCAATAATTAGAACTATACAAAAATCGTCCGTGTTCCTTTTTAAAGATACAAGTATACACGATAAGTTACAACAGGGTGAAGTGAGTTTATCCAACCGTGTAGTCACTGTAATCGTTACATATGTGTAACGTATACTTTTGTTCAAAATAGATTTCCGTATTGCCGTATTGTTCAGTTACTAAGCATTAAATAATATGTACACGTGTAATCATCGTCGACGTTAATAAACGAAAGGCTGTTGCGATCTTAAATAAATTCACAAATCGAAGAAGAACATGCTTTATTTTCGCTGCACAGGTATTCGGGACAGGTGAATGCTTCTATTTGTTCACTCTGACTTTATAAATAAATAAGAAAGTTTCGCCCGCGAATGTTGTACCCGCGCATTAAATAAATTGATTGCGAATAATGGGGAAAGGTGGTGCTCGTTTTGCTATTATAATATATGTGCGTTAAGAAAGGAGTGGGATTGAAAAAACTACTTTTACGGAAGCAAACGTAACGTCCTACTTCTTTGAACGCATGCGAAACGGTCGTTCGAGGTCTGCGGTGTAACTTTTTCTTCCTGTATAGCCTCTGCTAGAATTTGCGTAACTTTATCGATAACATTAACATACCCGCGGTGCTTTTTTTTCACAACGAGTTTCTTCAGCGAGATATAAAACTTTGCTCAACTTCCTTGCGCAAAACTTTGCTTATTTCGCTGAGACGCGTTACTCAATTTGATTAAAGAACGCAATGGGAACTTTTAACTATCCCATAAAATATTTTCGCTATCGCAGTTTCAACTTTTCTTTAAACTCCGTACTTCAACGGGGTTTGCCATTTTTTTTATTCTCCTTCAGAATATCGACCTTTCCTTGTGATTTATTTAAATATAAGATAGTCCAATGCGTGCTAAAAATTTGTTCCTCCTTTGCAACGAAAAGGTGCGAATAGTCGCTTCTATGAGAAAAACTAATGGCGTTGCCTTTTTGCCGGGACATGCAAACTATTTCGAGCCCTATTTGCGAACGATCTTTTCCCTTGCTCAAAGAAAATATTAGCCAGAATTTCCTTTCGTTTTTCCGCGGAAAACGCGTGACGGGTCGCTACGCGTTACGTGCCGCAAAGCAGACTGTGAGAGTCGACCGGAAAGCTTTCTTCGCCGCTGCTCGGAGGCTCGATTCAAAACTGTTCCGGCGAGGTGGAAGCGGTAGCCGCTCACTGAATGCCTTATGAAGCAGACGAACGGACATCCTGGCCATTACGTAACTTTGCCATCGGTTCGTCAGCAACGAACAACCTTCTGATCTTTTTATTTTCCACGCCTCGCCGTGTGCTAATCTCCGTTTTCTCGGAATTTCTCCCAAATTTTTCTTCGTCTTTCCTTCATTCTTCTGCCAAGGTCCTCTCTCATCCCCGCGACGAAACGGGGGGCTAACCTTCGAACGAGGTCAAGGGGCAAGTCTCGTGCCAAAGTCACTTGGCGAAAATCGTCGTATGATTTGTATCGAACGCACTGGCCACGGGGCCAGCCCTTGAACGTGAAATCGTACGCGAGAAAGTGTACCGCACGGTTACGTCGTGGCCTTTGCATTTTTATTTCGCATCTGGGCAGGAGGAATTATGTTCGTTCGGAGGTAGCCCGGCGGCCGATATTTATAAATGGACACTACTTTCTGAACTTGATGAACCGCTTGTAGATTTTACTGCGTTTGAGATTCTAGAGGAGGACACCCGCTGTCGCATAAATATGTTCGACGATGTGTGGCAACGTGACGCGAAATTCTAGTGCGGGAAAACACGCGGGTTTTGATCTTGCGAAATTTCCGGTAATCGATGCTACAGAATTCATTGCTGTCTTTAATTCAAATTACTGTTTGGAGTAACATTAACATGTACCCCGGGAAGAAGTCGAAACAGATCCAGCCGAAAACTGTGTTTCGAGCAATAAGAAAAAACCTATGAATATAAAATACGAGATGTCTCGGTGACGCGACTCACAAATCGTACAGATGCGAAGTGAACTGGGTTAGCTGTTGATGCCCACCTTTTGTCAGCAGGAAATTATTATAACGCGTAATAACTCCCACGACGAAGAAACTAACGGCGAATGCCTTATTTGTTCGCGTGAAACTAATCAAGAATTCCTTTGGCGACAAATCGCAAGGTTCACGCCGAGGCGAACATTACGAAATGCAATTCGTGCAATCGTTCGAATTCCTAAAAGTTCCGGATGAAAGTGTGCCCATCTACCCGAGAGTGAAATTCGCACTTTCTTTTAATTATTTATGTGTCAGTGGAGCGTGTATTTTCAAACGTCTCTCTCTCTCTCTCTCTCACTCTCGGAACGCGAATTTTTGTAATTGCGACAGCAACGAGAATCACATCGTACGACGTATTACTTATGATTCTGATACAATTCTGAACAGAATAATCAACAAACATTGAATTCTCAAGTGCCTACGATTCTACTTACTCTTACCTCATAAAATGCATAGACGCGTCTTTAAATCAATTTTCCTGCCACTGCGCAGAAGAAAAATTAACTAATTATAACGGCGAATAACTCAACAAAATTCGTCAAAACATTTGACGGGCCATTACGAATAGAATTATGTACTGATACATTCATTTATACGACCGGCGCCAGCAATGTACTTGACTATCCATTATACAAGACGTAATATCTTACGTGGATGCGGTCAATGGGAGCACTTCTTGCGTGCACAGAGCCACGAGGTGCTTATTTTCAATCATACGTGTAAACATCGCCGTCGAATACAATTCCATACAAGCGGAAATGAATAATATCCCCGAAACGCGAACGAAAAGGACATTGAAAATGGAAAAGTATCGGGCCACGATCACTCTAATGTGTTTCCCTTGGGGCAACTTTCTAAACGCGTTACCAAAATTCGCCGGTTTGTTCTACGGTAAAAACCCTGTATGCACATATATAGACAGAGAATAGAAAGAAACCGTCATTGTATCTCGCCGACATTATTTCCACCACGAAACTGTTGGGACACGCGTTTACCGTAATGCTAGCAAAACTGTCGCGCCATTCGTGTTTCTTCTCCTCCCGATGAAACCGCGGTTGGGCCCCGAGTTTTATTCGAAACACGACCGAGACGTACTGCAGACTATCGGGACGCGTTCGTTCCGCAAAGGTGTTACGAAGTGTATCACATTCGATGTTATTTTACACTCCTTCCGTACATAGTCCATGGCGGTTCCGTCAGTAACGAAGTTCGGAAGGATGCGACGACTCGATCGATTTCACACGGACAACACGGACACATAGTTACATAAAGTCGCAATGTTGCTTTGCGGCGCACCCATGCGAATGCAAAACACGTATTGTTAATTTGTTACGGGGGCCTGGTTCCGTGGCGACTAAGAGCCAACGAGCTGCTTCTCTTTCTCCTCATCCGAGTATGTGCCTCCGTGCAAAGGAAAATTGAGAAATTTAGTTTGCCGCTGAATTCGTGATCGCACTGGCAATGCCAGTAGTACGATTAAGTTTGCACGAACCAGAGAAGACGGCACGCAGTATCCCTCAAAAGCTTAGATTCAAGGGTTGCTTTTAATGACGCGTTTGCAATGCTTGTTCCTATGCTATGAAGTCTTTTTTTTATAAAATTCGATAAAATGGATGGTCTTCTATTTTATAAAGAGATTCTTTCTTAGAACTTTTATTGAAATGCAGCATCCGAGAAGACGCTACTGTAATTCCTTGAAATATAAATAGTTGCTTGTATCGATTCATCCTTTCATTCTCTACCCCAAGCACGAATTATAAGTACCTGTGACATCGTCGAAAGTACCAAAAGCAATCGCTGTTCACTCGTTACACAAACTATCGCGCTCGTTTAATATATGAAACCGCGACGAAGTTTTCGGTCAATACCCGAAACGAAAGCCATTAAATCTACCATTCGCCCTCCATCTTCGCAAACAGAATCGTTTCCCCGATTTTAGTGAACTCGTTCCAAGCTGGCTTGCCGTTCGAGCTGAAAATCTGGTTTGCCGTCGGCCGTATCGCGCGATCAAAATTGACGAACGGTTTGCATACAAATACAGTTCGCTTCATCACGCCCGCCATTGAATAGTTAATACCTATTTTCGTTTCGTCGATATATATGTATATACATATATACATATAGAGAGAGAGAGATACACGTTCCAGGGGTATTTTATTTGGCCCCGGTGGACCGTGTCAAAATCCCTCGGCCACGATCCGAGGCTAAAATCCCGTATCGAGGGCCACGATTGGTCGGCACTTGATTGAATTGGCGGTCACTACCGGGCATTAGGTTCGCCATCCAAAGGATTGAATTTCTGTCACAATTATCGACCCCCTCAACCACCCATCGAACCACCACCGGCATCCTTTCCCGTTCGTTTGGGTATCGTTACAGCCACGAGGCAACGTTTCAAATCCTCCACGGTCTAAACGCAGCTGCGGCCTTTTCCGCGGCGGGAATAAATCTGATCTAGAATTTCGATTCGGCTATGGATCCCCGGCTGCGATGGATATACGGTATTTTCGAGGGTTGGTATCCGGTATTATAGATAATTGAATATTTCTTGCCCCGGGCGTGTCACGCGATTCAAATCGACAGGGTTTACGTTGAATGACGGGGGGGGGGGGGGGGATATTTGAGGATCTTCGGTGCGACGATCATAGCTTCGAACGTCGATGTATACGGGGCGTTCCATTTAACTGGAAGCGATGGAATATCTCGCGAGAGATTAAAGTTATCGAAGAAATATTCGTTTGATACGAGGTGGAACGTCAGGTGGTATAGATAAATGTATAAATTACCGTAAGTAATAATTAATGGTACAAATGCGTATGCGTATATATCGTCGATGTATTCATAAATTAGAAATATATTGTCTGTTTCAACGGCCCCTTTTATTCGTCCTATCGATGTCAACAAGTTGCCCGGGGTTCGGTAATTGTGAAATTGCTTCAAGCATCGATAGGTAGAAAGATACCGCGCTTAATTAAGATACTCCTATTCCAGCGGACCATTCGTCATTCTATTCGAGAGCATCGGCGATTCTGCCAGCAATCTGAATTGCTAATCGCGCGCGAAAAGAAAGCACCTGTCGCGGCGCCAATCGAAGGAATCTAAATCCGTTTCAACCTACTGACACTGTCCACCTGAGCGTTGCCACTTGAGCCCGCGCGCCCACCCAATTTATCCTCGAAAAACGTTCATCGCACGACTTTGTACGCCTCTACCGAACACCAAAGGGAATAGACAAGTCGAATCACTGCCGTATTTTATCCGACTCGCGCCCGATCCTCCACGCAATTACGACACGTTCCATAAATTTCCCCGGCGATCGATTATCCAGAACCCGGCGGGCAGCCGCTCGTAAAAAGGAGAAACGTCTTCATTAGCCGGCCATGGAGGATCATCCGAGTGACACTGATTGCGAAGTCCGCGTCCCGAAACGTAGAATCCTTTCACCGCGCCCGAAAAACCCGCGGCCGGTTCCCGTCGGAAATTTCCTCGCGTTCCCGAAGTCTCGTCGGGCCCCGAACGGCGCACAGGTAGCTACGAAATGAAAAACAGTGTCACGACGGTGAACGACGCGCGGCTTTAACGCGGCGCGGCCACTTTCGTCGTTAATAACCGCAGGAACGGAAACGGGAGGAAAAGAAGAGGAGAGAAAAGGGAACGTCAGGTGCGTTGCCCGCGTGATCGGGATCGACGTTGAAACTTATGCACGCCGATCAAGCCACGCTGGAAAGTGTTGCACCCGTGCATCTAGACAGGCGAGGGAAATGTATGCACGCGGTGTGCAATACTCCTCCGAAGTAACATTAAATCGAGGAGCAAGTGGGATTTCGTGACGTTGCCGCAAACACGCTCACGCATAACTAAACGGAAAGATGAAGCGCCGTTGGGTCTGCACGGAACCGTCCTGTTTCGAGAACGGAGCGTGCGAGGTTGGGACCCGTTGGGACGTGCAACTTTTTCGCGCACAGACGTGACAGATAAAGACGTTGCTTTCAGGTATACGATTGTTGGATCTCGGACTGAAGCGATTTTTTTTACTGGGAGCGAGGGGTGACTTGGTGGGGTTCACGGGTGTTGGGCTTGTATTGTGAAAGGTTGTACGGGGAATTTTGGAGTCTTGTGTGCAGGGATATGCGTGGGACGTTTTAGGGTATGGGAGGTTTGAATTTTTCTGACGCTTGTAAGAGAGAGCGGAAACAGTGTGAAATGGTGTTTGTATTGACGGAGTGTTCGATTGTTCGCTCGATCGTGAAACAGATTTTCGTGAAACCGTATTTTCTGGCAAATGGACGGTGATACTCGTTATTTTATATTTAACATTATAATTTGCCGTTTATAGCACAGTCGTTCATTTGCCGAGCAAATAAAAAAATTTGCTATATTATTTTGTTAAAATTAGCAGCGTACCTATTACATTCAACTTTTCTTCGTTTTCGTTGCTCTTATTCGAAACGGTGTTAATCTCTTCAGCTGCTTGCGAATTATATAGATACAAGAAATCTAGTTTACACACGCGTCTGTATTTAGCATTCACGGCGCACACATAAATGTGAAACGCATGGCACAAGTCGGGTAAAGCTGTACTGACAAGATTTCGAAACAGGATCGACAACCACGGACGACATATTCATAAAACTGTCATAAGTTGATGCAGCTATCCAGCATGAACGAACGGCTTGGTTACTGGCTCGATTTACGGGCGATTCGCAAAAGTGTTTAATTCAATTATTGGATTGGATAATTGGACGGAAAGTTGTTGGTAAACTTGTTCCAAATGGAATCTCCCGTCTGGATAACGCGATTTAAAGAAAGAACCCGGCGACAAATTACACTGCTTCAAGCTTGCACAATGCGGGGCAAAATAAGTGCTTTCGAGGTTGCACGATTATCCAATATATTTCTCAAATAAAAAATTGCGTCCGCCCTGCGAAACATGTCCCAACGTTTTCGACCAATTTACTTTTTACAATAACCAAAAAGAAGGGAACCCGTGCAACGTATCTTGCAGGGGTTGAAACCGAAAGTGTAAAATATTCGCGGCACTTCAGTCCGAAATATTCGAGCGCAGTCGAGTCGAGTACGATCAATCGTTGCTCACCGTTTAATCGGTCGTTAATGGAACACAGAACGGCGACGTTCGTGTCGTGGTGCACGCGCTCGTTCGTTCACTCGCTATCGGAAGAGGAATCGACATATAAACTCGAAGAGCTGCGCCAGCGGGATTACAAAACAGGATCGACAAGCGACTTGCACGGGTGCTCATAATATTGTCATAAGGCCTACACCTGCGTGGCTACAGGCTGCAGCGGGGCGACTTGTTTAAGCCACGTTCGTAAGAAGAACGAGTCAAAGTACACAGTAGGCACGCGACGAATGATCGCAATCTACTTTGATCCCGGCCCGCTTTTCTATGGCCTCGACGCGACCTGAACGCGGATCCTGACCTCCGTTAACCTGGTATCTGTGACCTCCGAGGACCGAACTTGTCCATCGAACTGTGGCTCTTATCGATTTCTCGAAATATTGGTTGCCGGTAGATCACGATTGAATTGAAAGAATAAATCATGTAAAAATAAAGGTTCAGATACGAACTCGGATTGCCTGGACTGTTCGGAGTGACTCTTCCTTTGCAGCAATATTTGTCCCGGTAAGGTAAATAAATTTCTTGCGGTTTCAGAGGTACACCAGAGGTTTCAGGGGGTATTGTAAAGAAATGAAACAATTGCTCTAGTGAAAGAATCCGTCGCGCTTCGGTGTACCAATGGAGAACGTCCTTACCTTACTTCGAAACCGCACACGCGGTATTTTTCCTAACTGGAAATATACACGCGGAATGCGAGGACGATTTAAATAGAATATGCAAGTTGTTGCATTGCTTCCCGGTTGTATATGCGATCGGCAGTCGAAAGGGCTGATTTATCTTTGCAAATTGGCGTCAAACGGGAAAGCCGAACGAAAGCAACTTTCCTCGCAGCGATTAAAACGCACAGCCGAGTCGCTCCGATCGGTTATTTTCTGCACAAAGTGGAAATTGATCGTTCAACAGCCATCCAGGAGCAATCCGTTGAAGCGATCGCATTGCAACGATAAACCTTGAACTTGCTGTCGCGAACGCACGGAACAATTACTCTTCTGCTTTTTACACCGTACCGGGACGAAATTGATATCCGAATAGAACAGAAGAATTTCCATCAACCACGGCAAACGTTCGAGCGTTTCTCCCTCTCGGCGCGTGTAACACCGTTTCTCTTCGCCGAACGACTCGCGCACAGAATTGTACGAACGTGTTACGGTTAAAATCATCGTCGATTTGTCGTGTTTTTTTGTTAGCTCGCGAATCCGATTACGGCCGGGTTCATGGCGTCCCGGATAATACCCAATAATAATCCGTCCCGGAAATATCGTCCCCCTTTGTTCCCTGGTCCCGGTTTAAAGGGACGCGAGAAAGAAAACGGAAATATTTCACGGCGCACTGTGACGTTAATCCGACGTTCAACGTATCTGTCTGTGATTCCCTTCTAATGGTCAAAGACATTAAGTTCCCTAACTTTTTACAGAAATATCTTGACCCCCCACTCCGGTTCGCTAGTTTATCATCGTTCCTTGCTTCATTATCTTCTTGGACGTGGACTCATCCCCAATGCATACAGTACCAACGACTACAATCCCAGGGGTTCTCATTCGTTTGCGTTTTCGCTTGTGGGCAAGAGGACGCGCGATGGTCGAGTTTTCGAGAAAATTTTTGCGAAACTCGACGGCCACGCTCGGATTATAAAGGTAACGGTGCTTTATAGCCGTTAATAATATCCGGCCGTTTACGTGGCCTGGAAAACCGAAAGGGCACGGTACCCCAAAGCCGAAATTTCATAATGAGTTGCCAGGCCCTATACAGAGGCAGAGTCAAGTTTATTGTCGCGGCTGTTCTACGAGTCGTAAACAGATTATTCACGGTACAAACGGAATAGCGATAGCGATAAATAACACCACGTGATTTGGATGGGAAGACATGTGTACATGTGCATATATTGTTCTTGATTGACGCGAGATTTTCGGTCCGTTCGCAGATGTTCCATCGGCGATTAGAGCGGCGTGAGTTTCGAGCGATAGAACGCTGACGGATAGAAGGAACGCGTGAAAAATGTTTCCGGAGGTTTTGATTTATACTCGAGGGCAATTATTTCGGCGCGCATAAACCGGACAATTTTCAAACAACCGCGGAATCGATTCCTTCGGCGCTCAAGCGAAAGGAAGCTTCGCTATTCGAGTGGTACGATATCGTTCAAATCCATTGCAACTCGAATCATTATATGCCAGAGCTCTCCCGTTGCTCGCAAATGTGTGATACAAATTGCGGTACAATGTTATCACGCATTCATGTTTACGTATATATTCAAATCGTCGGTCTATCGTAGTAGAAGAGTTCGAACACCTTTCGTACGATTCCAACAACATCGGTGTCTCGAAACTTGAAAAACGGAGCAGACAATTCAGAGATCCTATCCGAAACCCGCCCCAATCCGAGTACACCTTTCATCGAACATTCTCTACGCTTTATCGAATACCGGAAGCCAAGTGATCGTATTAAAAATCGATGCCGCGCCGAAGAGAACGACTTTCCATTGTTTCCGCTGTTCGCGTTAACCCGCTTCCTATTCGCTGCCTCGTGACGTACGCGGTGTTATCTAGGGGTTCATTATCATCCGGCCTGCTCCTCGAACGCCGCTTGTATCTTGCGTGAATGAACAACGGACGTGGTCGCGATTAATTACGCAAAGTTCCGCGGTATCAACACGACCGGCAATGCTTCCAATACGCTGCCGCAATTTGTTTACAAACAGGCACACATCCCGTACTCTGATGCGCTGTTAAACAATCGGACGATCGCGTAACCGTCGGAACCGGTTCGGTCATCGATTCGCCGCCCGTCACAATAACCTCGATCCTATAACGTTCGACGTTAGAACGACGGAAGTGGCCGCGGGTTAGAAATCGACGCACCCTTCTGCTCGCGACCACCGAAGCAAAGGGGTCAAGCCGCTTTATCTGAATGCACGAACGATATTGCTGTTACCTTGTTATCGTTTCGAATTTCGTGAAAGTTAAACACTTTCGAAATAAGAGGAACCCACGATTGCCCCACGATCGGTATCGATTTTTAACGGCCGAACGTCGGAATAGAGTAACGACGAGTCGTTCGTGAATCGTTCGGAGTCGGAAAATTGTCGGGGCTTCGACGAGAATCTTTGCGAGGGCACGAGGAGGGAAATTTTT
This sequence comes from Nomada fucata, assembly GCA_948146005.1. Taxonomy (NCBI): domain Eukaryota; kingdom Metazoa; phylum Arthropoda; class Insecta; order Hymenoptera; family Apidae; genus Nomada; species Nomada fucata. Next base: position 20,591,402 of record OX411280.1, read on the forward strand.
AAACGCCCGTACTTCGCTGTATCAGCGCGATTGTCGCGTTCTGTTTTCGGTGTTCGATGGCCATGAGATTCACCAAGCAATTTCTGTACGGTCGTTTTGTAAAGGAAGATCGAACGAGCCCGGCGAACGATAAGAATTTTGCTTCTGTTTAGAAACATCTGTAACAACAATGACGAAACCGACGTCTTTTGACAGAATGATTAATTTGTTTTCGCTCGAAGGCAGACACAATCGATTTAAATGGACAACTACCGGTGTGTCGTATATGTTTTAAATATAACACCTCGAAATTTTCCGTTTACCATTACGGTACAACAGCAACATATTTCGTGCGCTCGACATTGACTCAACCGGCAGGGCGAATCATACACCTACGACCTTCTGTGGAACCCATCCTTCGGACCGTCTTCGAAATCGCCTAGCAAAATCAATTCTACGACAACAATACATCGACACAACAAAAGCGAGAATAGTTCAAGTTCCTTTCTTTACTATTCTTTCCGTAATTTCTCTTCATTTCCATTCCACGCGCATGCCACCGTTCAACTTCCATTCAACTTGTCCGTAAAATTCAATCTCTAAAAACGCCACACACACACACACACATACACACGCGCCTGCTCACGCATCAGCCATCCTTCGATTCGTCAACGGGAAAAAATTTCACTCGCATTCGCAAAGGCAGGTATCTTTTCAAAAAAAAAAACGACGAAGAAAAGCAAAACTCACCATTCGAATCGTGTGCCTGTCGAACCCAGTCCCTCGACGTTTATCCGATAAGACAGCAACGTCGGTTCCAACCGAGTCCACCTTTATTCACCTCTTCCCGTTCCTCCTTCTCTTCCTGTTTCACCGCGACTCCGCCAGACAGCTTTTCCCGGTGCACGTTGGCAAATTACGTGATCGTTGCACGCGAGTTTCATGTGACACTCCGCGATCAGCTGTACCGGTCTCGCGCGAGCAAAACGCGGCAACGAGGAGCCCCGATAAATACACTTCGCGGTGACGAACGTTATAGCAACAACAATAGGGAAAATTGTAATCACTGTCACTGCACAGAACCCGTGTCTCTCAACGGCCCGTGGTTAAATCTCGCCTCTGTCCCCGCGTAACTGTCACCTACATGAGAGGTATCCCACAAATTTTGTTCTTTTCGAGGCCCGTTCCCACCCCCGTGAACCGACGCCGTTCCGGCACAGCGGGCGACCGACTCCGCCTGCTGAAACGTGGATTAGCACCTGTTCCGCCGGAAAGATCGTGCCGGACACGGGTAACACGATTGTCCCGACGCCTCTGCACGCGGGGACACTTTCACGAACTGTTTCTGTCTTCGCTCGGCATGCGTGTCACGTTCGAATCCTTCTTTCGATTCCCGCCGGCGAGACCGCGGTTCCTCGGCGCGTTATCCTTTCGTCGCACGATTATCAATCCTGGACCCGTTTTCTGTCTGCGTTTACTCAACGCCGTCGGTTAACGCGTCCCGCGTCAACATTATCGGTCGCGATCGATTTCACCGGGATCATGATCCACGCTCGAAACCAGTTTCGATTCCCGTCCGGAGAACGGATGCACTTCTCTCGAAAAATACCGCTCGCGTCTGCGCACAGCTGCCTTCCGTTCGGTGCAGGCGTCGAGTGGCGACTGTCGTTTCTTCCGACAGTCGGCTGCTCCTGGCCTGTCCCTTCCCCCTCTTAGTCCGCAACGAGAGAGCCGACTACAACCACGGATTTGTGCTATTACCGCACCGCTGCCACCCCCTATGCTCTACTGCGCCTCCGCCTATGGCTACCGCTTCCCGGTGGCCTCTTCTTTTCAATCGGAGCACCGTGACAAGACGCTCCCCCTCGTTCTCCTATCGTTTCCACGGACCGATTCGGACGGGAGAGATCGAAGGGAAACGCTTTTTCCGGCTGTTTTCAATGAATAATGGACGGATGTTTGTTGCGGTCGGTTAAGCTCCGGGCAGGGTAGAGAAAGTGATTTCGCTTTTTGCGCTTTTGTCCGGTTGCGTCGATTTCCGTTTATCTCCCCTCGTTCTCGCGAGATTCTTATTTCTGCGATTCGCGGAGATTCGAGGACGCTTCGACGCGGGGTGGAAATCTCGTGTCGACAGTCGGCACCGATTTTTAATGGGGGCAATGCTGTGAAATTGTATTCCGTTTGCTTTACCAGGATCGCGTGGGCCGAGTTGTTAGATAAAAAAATTGAATTCGTTTGCAATTTTATTCGCGACTCGCTCAACTACGTTTCTTGCACACCGTTTTTTTAATATTCCACTGTTTACCGCCATCCTCTATTAACCTCCCCCCCTGCGCGTCGTTAATACTTCATTATTACTCATCCACCCAAGATGCTCGTTTTTCATTGGGCAAACGCGGACTTTGTTCGTAAAGGTTAATTTTGTTTTATGCTGTATCAGATTATTGCCCCATAAAATGTGTATCCAATATTTCAGTTCCTGCGCAGAAACTTTCATACGAGTTTGCACGTGTATCGCTGCGCGTATATTAAACTGTAGTCGTTAATTTCCTTTATTACCGTTAATTCGGAGGGCATTAATCGTATCGAGTGAAAACTCGGATGCTCGTTTGGTTGATGTCTGTGCTAGGAAAGTATTGATTCAGTATCGGCAATATTTCCGATTTCTAAGAATCACATTGACGAAAATAAATTATTTCCAACCAAAGCAATCTTTCTTAATTACGCTATAACTTTGGAGCACATGTACAATTGTTAATTTCTCGGTGCACTGCCCAATATAATAATTAAACGTCTCAACATAATAACAAACTATCTTCTGCCCTTTACTTGTCTACCAAAATGATATTCCAATTTTTTAAATACTACTAATACGCGTCACAGTAATGTCAAATTTATTATTCAACCTTAACTTTAACCCTCCCAAAATTAAATTCCCACAAAAGCACGAATACAATAGTCTGTTCATGAATTTATACGGCGACCTACGTCTATTTCCCAAAAGGAAATTTATACTACCTGCGAAGCGCCTATAAAATTAACCAAACCTCAAAAAGAGGCTTGCTCAAACGTAAACGTTCTGTCAAACAATACGCCTAGTACCGACAATCAACGAGAACTCGAAATCTTGTACCTCGAAATTACCCAGCCAATCTAGCATTCCTCACGGCAATCCAAATAATCCCGAAAGGCCAAAATCCGTGTCGTTAATTCTTAAAACAGCTGTTTAACGCGCCGCGGTCAATCTACCTAACCCATTGTTTTCGTACCCACCGTACAATCGAGTGTACCTACGAATATCCCCGAACCACGAACCAGCCTCGATAACCATCCACCTCGAACCCGGTTATAAAAACCAGCGCTCCCGTTCCTCAACGAAATTATCTTCCTTCCGAAACTGCCAAAAACCGAATCTCCTCCTCCTCCTATCTCCTCCTCCGACGAACACACACGGTGGCAAATTTCTCCCTCGTACCTCGACAAATTTGCCCTCTGGGTCACACGATCTGGCCATCCGTGAACTTCGTTAACCCTTTATAGCCCGGTTTGACTTCAAAGTCGCACATCGATTCATCCAGGTCCCGTCGATCCAATTCAATTTTTCGTTTCCAGGTGTACGACTCCAAGCGTAGATGTTTCACGCCGTTGCGACAACCAGTCGCCAATGCGTACGCGTCGCGAGAAAATCATCCAGGCCCGCGTATTCCTAGTTAATCTCCTTACAGAGGTTGACATCCGTTGGTTCCGCGTTGCACGATGTTTCGCACAGGTCGTAACAAAAATTCGGCCCAACCGAGGGTTCAAGTGTGCGCGTAACGCACACGTAGCCGTTCGCTCGTCCTCGCCGGGTTCCAACCCCCTCGGTGCACCCACACAGGAGTGGTCACGTCCGTGCGAAAACCGGCACGGTCGCGCGTGTTCACGCACGTGCGTGCCGTGCCACGCGATTCCAGCCCCTGCGGAATAAATCAAGTGAAGAAAACCTGCCGGAAGGTATTAACGTTGGGGTCGGCTCACCCCACGTGTTGTGTCCCCCGCTCGTATCCCGGAGAGGGTTAAGCTGCACCCCCGCCGCCCTTATCGCGCGTCCCCGAAACGCCGTGTACTCCCAAGGGATCTTCCCGTCTGGATTTGCTCGACCGACGAGCGGATCCTGCCCGCCGAGCGGCTAAAGTCGGCTGCGTGGTTGGATAGGGAGGTTCGCGGGACGCGGAACAGAGACGAGAGTTACACGGAAGACGGAGGGAAAGGCGCAGAGGGATGGGCGACGTCAGAGAGGATAGAGAGGACAGAGAGGACAGAGAGGACAAGAGCGAGGGAATCCCTTATCGGAGGTCGCGCATGACGAGACAAGCTAATTGCGTTATCAGCGCACAACGGACGCTGCGCCGCCTCTATCGCCTCGTCCCGCTTGGTCCATCGTTCACCACCCCCGCCCTTTTCCGAATGCATCGCGAGCGTTTATTTTGTAAACTGTGCTAACATGTGCCCGGGCCGACCGGCTGCGACGGCCGCGTCGCTGAAAATTGCAACGGCCTGTATGGCGACACGGATCGACGGATCGACGGATCGAACGTCGCGTCGATGCCTCGGGAATATTTCGAACGCCGTTCCCTACCCCCTTGTTGTTCGACGGCTTGAATGCCGCCGCATCCGCTTCCGCGTGTGAAACGCGCGCGACGCGTGTAATCAACTGCGGACACCTTGTTTAATCCTTTGGGACCTAGGCGATGATGCCTGTGGCTCGGTGTTTTTCCACCGGCGCGTCCATTCGTCGGTGTATAATTCGGGGCTCGCGGTTTTGTAAATATTTGGTGGAACGCGGGTGTACACTAAGTGCAGAAGATGCCCCCACGAAACACTCATGTCGGCCGAATTTCGTGTTGCTCGTCGCGCGTAAAAATAATTTGCTCCCTGCTTGAACAGTTTGGGATCGACGTGAACGAAAGGGGAACGTTAGCTAAGTCGCGTTGCTCGTGCAATTTTCTTTTTGGTCAGTATTCTGTTGTTAGAGAATTTCAGAAGGGCGCCGTTCGTTTAATCGAGGGATTGTTTCGAGGCCCGCATTTAATGCGCTGGATTGCTCTGCAATTCGGGAGCAATTTTTTCAACCATTTTTCATTCTACTTCACAAAATTGTTTAACGATAAATGTTATCGTGCAACTATATACGTACTTCAATTTAATGCTTCATTCAGTGACTATTGACTGGGAAAAATTATTAAAAAATCTTCGATAATATCAATACTGCCCTTTCTCCTAACGTAAAATCTACTTCTGTTTTAAAAATTGAAGCCCGCCTGAAATCGATCATCCATTCGCACGAAAAGTGAAACCTCTAACATCAACGTTAACCGATAATGCATATTTATAAGATATTTTCGGACAAGTTTTCAACAAATTCGTTGCCCGCGTTCGATCGCTGTAGCTCCAGGCGTTACCACGCAGCAATACTGTTTATTCTGTAAACTTCGTCGCGGAAACCTGGTGCAAGGGTGAAATTTCGCCGGTACAAAAGTGCCCGGCAAACTGTTACACGTTCGAAACATTACTCTGCAACTTCGCCCGTGTAATAATTCGTGCGCGCGCGCGTTATTACAATGGGGCATATAAAATGCGTGGCTTGAAATTTGCCGAAAGTGCCGCGGCCGTATAATGATATCAATCACCGTAATCACAGTTATAAAGGTAACGAACCAGTCAACTACCTACGGTGTTCATTGTGGACTGTATATTGCGGGCACAGCGATTTAAAATTCCCGATATCTCGCCGCGACTGCTTTCAGCCTTGCAGGAAAATATCGAACAAGCAAATCCATGGAATTTAAGTATTCGGTTTACCCTTTCATGTTCGAAAAGTGGAACGTCTATACGAAATATTTTTCCGGGAACACCGAAACGTGGGCATTCTGGAAATTTTGTCAGGCATCGCCGATACATTGACAAGCTTTGACAAGTTTTGAAAAATCTGACGGGCAACACTTTGTGTTACACGATTTAGAGCGAGGTGTGTATGCGTTTCGAAAACGAGCGCTTCCGACGCGTGTGGTATCACGTTTAAAAAGAATGCAACTGGAAACATTTATTTCAGTTGATCTACCATCCTTGGCAGGCACGGCGGTGTATTTGCAAGAGAGAATTTAAAACCAGCCAAAGCTATTCCAATGTTCCATTCCGATGCGATCGATTTGATATTTTCACCGCTTTAGGTCGCGAGGGACGTTAACTTCCCCGCGGGTGTAAGTTTTCCAACGAAACGTACTGTTTTAAATAACGTTCAGGATTAAACGGCACGGTCGAATCGATTTTCAGATACGGTGCACGCAAGCTTGGAAAACGTAGTTCAAAGTGAAACTAGTTTAAAACCCGCCCGCGTGGTTCAACCTTTCGTACTTATACATAGTATGATTCGACCTGCCATAATTGCCTTAATTTTCCGAACTTTTCAATAAACCTTCGCAGACGCGTTCTGCAATTTCGCACAGAACGGAACACGATTAAGGATTTTTCGGGATAAAAATGGATCGAGCCCTCGAGCGGAAAAAGGATTTTCTTCGAGGAAAAAAGATCGGAATTATCTTGGTCGTATATGTGCACGTATGTACGAAACGTTGTGACGGTCGCCATCGGCATCGCAGCAACGCAGACGGCTCCATTTATTATTCTATTAAATTCGTAGTTTCCCATCGGGGGCCCACCCCTGCCCGGAGCTATCTCTCACTCATGACTTAATGCGATATTCATAACGCGGGAGGAAAGGGAAACTAACTTGGGGTCCGGTCCATATGTTGGGTCGTAATTAAGTCGGGCACCCGTTAGATCTTCCGATTTTTTCCCGCCCGCGGTTCGTCGATGATAAAGTGGTACAATATTATCTTCCTCTCGGGCGAAATTGCTCCGGGTGACACGCGGCAAGTGTATTAGGATTGTAACAGTAGATCCAGCGTGGATAATATCTGGAGGTATTTATAATATTATCGTGGTCATGCATTTACAAGCACAGAGGATTTCGCTTTGGTTCAAATTAGTGTGGATGAGTTATGCTAAATCCATATTGGCAGTGTTAATCTAGAAATTTTCTGATAATTATTGTACTGTTCAACGTAACTGGATTTCGCATGACGGAAATTCTAAGATTTGCAAATTTTGATCCAATTGTTTTGATCCAATATTCTTCGCATTTCTTGTGCCAATGGTGTGCAGTTCTACCTTATCTACGTTTATGATTATTATTATTATCAATTTGTTCTCATCATTATTATTATTATTATTATTATTATATTCTCTCGATTCTTTAAATCCGTTTTCGTTTGCCAAATAAATTCAGTGTTGTATATTTGTTCGCCCTAACAAATGTTACGTATAGGGAGGAGAAACGAGAACCGAATGATCGCAGAACCGTGTAAAATGAGCGCACGTTTAATATTAATCTCCGCAGCCTACGAAACGATTCTCATCATCGTACGTACACGTGTGTCCTGTAAAGGAGCCGGCCGGCATATAGGTCTGTGGAGTAACTCTTAAATTAATAATTGCGAGTTCCCCGCGGTAATTATGTGTGCACGTTCGAGTCGAACAGATAGGCGGGGGCGAGCAGATAATTGCACACGCGTGTACATGTATATACGCTCCCTTGTACGAGCAGGCACGTCTCTATGCTTGTTATAATTAGGCTACAGCCCAAGGCCCCGTTTACCATAGAACCCCCAAAGGTCGCTGCTCATTTTCCAACATTTTGCTCAGACCACTCGTCCAGCACATTAAATTGAACTTTTGAAACTTTTCTGATCATTCGAAATTGGTAGATGATCTTACCGTGCTTTTATTGGAATCGATAAATATATCAAAACGTTGGAACACAATAATATTGCCATAAGACGGAATAAATTCCATTAAATTCTGAATGAATTATTAACGAGGAGCTTCCAGGTTTTGTAATTATTTATAAGTAGCTCACGATTGTAGAATATTTAAGCAACAGAGAAAGAGAGTATTTAACTTCATTAAACGCTTAAGAGGTCGATTTTCTTCCCATTTGTAAAACAAGAACTACAAGGAAAGAATGGTATCAGAAATTAATATAAATTAATTGCGCAATGATTTTGATACGATACAGCGATACGCTAAGAAAGTGTAGCGAAAATAAATTTTATGAAATAAAGACTCGCAGATGTGTAACTTTCAGCTTACACAAACTTGTAAATGGTTAACTGCTCTCCCTTACTTCTTCTTATTGCTACAAGCAACGTTCCAAACGTGCCCATAAAATCATTTTCATGCTGCAAATAAATTACGCGATTCTGCCTAAACCTACAATTCCACCGGCTACTAATTATTCTAACTCAAACTCTCCGTTCCTATCTTTCCACCGTTTGTCCTAACGTCCGTTGCAACGCGTTACCCCCCACGCAACCCCATCTCCCTGCGCAATTTGGTCGCAACAGTTCCGGGGGCTCAAGAATCAGCCATGCAGCTCTGGCCTAAAGCACGTATCCCGTAATGAATCCAGCTGGTGCACGAGTATACTTGGCGGAAACAATATATGCATCGACCTCGTACATTTAAACCCCCAATTATCGATAATCACCGCAACACCTATCGAAGCGCACAAGTTCGTACACCGACTTGTATCCGCGTTCGCCATCTTCCACACAGCTTCGTCTTTTATCAAGTTTCTATCCCGACATTCACAGGTTTCACTATCGAAATGAAATTCAAAATGAAAATCGGCAAGTTGATCGCGAGCTTGAGTCAACCTGACACTCGAAACATGTGTTCCTCGCCGTTTGACAGATTTCGTCGCCCCGCTCTATCGATTCCACCAAGTATACGTAGCAATGGCAAAGGGGTTAGAAAAGGGGCGGGGGGTTGGTGGACAGCGCGAGTAGCCTCTCTGATGTAACAGGTTCGGTGCATTAGTTTGCCTAAAAGGTTTGCGCCATCAGTCTCTAAATGTCCCTCTGTCGTTCCTGTAACGCTTCTCTCTCTCACTCTCTCTCTCTCCCTCTCTCTGTTCGTGTGTGTCGTTTACGATCTCACTTACCCTCTGCCTCCGTTTCGTCGACGCGTCCTCCGGGGAGAAGGAGGGCAAACACGGCCTGCAGCCAGCGTGAGGACCGCCGTCGCTGTAAATTAAGTGCGTTGCATTAGCGGAATCCAGATGAGTTAGCGCGCCGCGTTAATTCGCAGTAATGAACAGGTTATGAAAGTTTAATTGTCGGTTAGCCGACCGGAAGATCGACGGGGCAACGGGGCGAGGGCGCTGGTCAGGATTTACGGAAGTTTACAGAAATTGGAGGACTCCGTCTGCGCGATACCAGAGTTTCCTCTCGGGCGGTATACATAGACGCATATATACGTGTGTGTGTGTGTGTGTGTGTGCGTATACACGGGATGTGCGTACTATTCGAGACGGTGGTCTCGATTTGCGAACGAGAGGCTGAATTTTTAATTGCACCACCGAGAACGGCGTTCCTGAGGGCTGACGCGTGTGTATGCGGGTGCGCCAGGTGTGGCCGCGTATGATTACCTGTCAGATGTGCCGATAAGTAGTGCACTATTTATTTAACGGTTTTACTATTGTACTTATTTCACACGTATATTGCGAACGTGTCGATAGGAACCGATTCGGGTTTCAGATTATCACCTATAACACTTTTACTCAATTGTTTAAATCGAATAAAAATAATTTGTTAAATTGTGACTTGTCAGCCGTATTTAAAGCGAAAACCTTTCAAGAAGAATTCGGAAACAAGGAAGGAGGGAAACCATTCTTATAAATAGATTCCACCAAACAAATACCTAGATATTTAATATGAGTGTCGTAAGTGTATAACTCATTTAGCACGCAATCATCTATTAAATATCAAGTGCGTACTTTTTCGTCATTCATCGTTCATCAACTATCTACGAGCCACACCTTTTCCCTCAAACATTTCTGATTATTCCCCAGGGGACGATGGTGATTCGTGTTCACCAACTTGTTTCACAGTTTGCACCTCTCGCTGTCAAACCGGTGAATAAGATATCCGAGCGAAACGAGCAGGCCCCCTCAATCTTGCCTTCCAGCTACGAATCCTAGACAGTGGTGGGCTCTGTGCGTTCCCGTCGTTTCTGCTTGGTTTCACTTCTCAGGATTTCCTGTTTCCTGCATCGTGGATGACCCTGCGAGTCGCGGTTCCAGCTACAGCACCGGCAATGCTCGCGAACCGTGGTAGCGTAATACAAGGGGATAGAAGGAAAATCAGTGAACGTTACGTGGAACCGTAACGAGGGGACGAATTTAGAGAAATCTCAGAAACCAGAGGAGGGTCTGCTTTTTTTATTATTCGGTCATACTTTGCTTCGTGGCATGAAATTTTCCTTCGGAAAACGACTACCCTTTATTTTAGTTTGATCAGCATATTTTTATGGCCCGTTAAAAGTGCTATTTCAGATATCGGAGAAGAAATTCCATCTGCTCTTGTTGGTGAAATTTGGCAGCTGAATAAGAGTAAGTTCTTACATTTCATTTTTTCTCTACGATGGTAAAGAAACAATTGCTGATCGATATAAATGCAAGTGTTGATAAAAGCAAATTATTTCGAAAGGAGAAATGCGTGAAAATCTTTCTTATTTAAAGCAAAACTAACTTAATGCTTGCTACAGTTAAATCAGAAGAACCTGTTTACAAAAATCGAAACGCAACTCGTCGAACAGCAGAACCAAGAACTTCTAAATTCGAGAAATTGAAAATACAAAATTGTGTGATCAGCATTGCACAGGAAAGACTCTCAACCCTGTCGATATTGCCAGTCTCGAAACTCTGTAAACGCATCTTTAATTGCTCGAGTCTTGCTAAAAACTTGCACGTTTATCGTGCAACACTTTCGAGATAGCTACCGAGGTATACACGTACATACTGTTGTAGTTGTGCAACCGAATGAGCTAATTAAAACAAACAGCTGGGAGAAAATTAGGTTTAACGAGCTACTTTGCCACGTTTTAACGGGGCGTAGGAGAGGCCGATAAAAGGAAGTAGCAGAATGTGCCAAGAGAAACTAGCATGGCACTTTTCTCTGATCATAAAGGTCTCATTCAGCCCGGCTCTTCTTTGAACTATGCTCACAACTGTCGACTCGTGGCGGTAATTAGTGGATTAATTAATTAATTGATTGCCCGACCCTCTGATGCGATGTAGCGAGGAATTTTTTTTCACGCACGTGATTGCTAAGGATATCGTGAGTGAACTCGTGACGACGTTTATTCCAAGAATACTACGTTCCCTCTAATTGCGCCAATCATTGAGTACCTAACTCTGCGCGCACTTAGCGCTGGTAATGCCGGACTAACAACAGTGCATCTGTATTTTCTATTGCGTTGAAAATCAACTGATCGGAAGCAGAACGATAAATAAGTTTTCTATGCCGGCAATGTTTTTTTGACAAAGCTATGAATTTTATAGCTTTAAGTCTTTAAGTCTTTATACTATAAAGTTTTTTATGTGTAAATTAATATGGACGATTATTGCAACAATTTCTCGTCAGATGCAATGTCTTTCAATAAAGGCATTCGATTTCCAATGCATGCAGTAAAGTGGAAATAGCCTTTTCCACGAATCTGCATTAAACTAATGGCGGGGTGTATCGACTGTCGTTAAGTTTTATTCGAGAAAAAGACCTCGTGGCGTTTTTCTTATTCGACTTTCGATCATTTCGACCCGGAACCGATTCGTCTGCTCCTATCCTCGCGCTTGTCCCACTTTTTCCACAGGATTGCTTAATCCAGAAGGTAGGAGCTAATCCGTCTCGTTAAAGTCCACATACCGTTTGATACCATACCGTGATTCGATCATTACTGGAGCTCTATCTGTTCGATAATTTCGCGCAGGTATATGGTTCGCCAGGTAAGCTGATTGGGCGAAATATAAAGAACCTTTCAACAAGCGTGAATCGCCTGAAAAATTTTCGAAGAAAATTAAAGCGGAGAGGCTTTCGTTTAATCGACTTTCGACCTGGTGTGTATCGATACTAGTTTATTGGGTTACAGCGGGTTGATTCTTGAAACGATTTCAAGCGGTTATGTCTTCTCAGTGAAATAGAAAATACGATGGGCAATTGGTGGATAATTTTGACTTCCAGTAAAGCGTCAATTGTTTCGTTTTATTTGGATTTAGACTGTCAGAGACCTCGTTGTTATACTAATAATAATTCTGATATTTTTGTGAAGAAGTATACAATTGTCTGTTGTTGTTATATATAACTATATAATTACAGTTATTGTGATTCATACTTTGCTCACTTTTCCTTTAAATTAAAAATGTCCGAAGCATAATTTAAGCGGTGCGTTTTTGGGAGTGAACTTAAGTAATAAAGTAAGGTACCGTTTTGTGTATAAATATTTTGGATTATCGATGACTCAGTTTTTATTAAGCATACATAATTGTCGGAAAAACCAAAAATTCGTCATTTATTAATGTATCAGGACTATAAATATAAATGGACTGTGAGTTATTGCGAAATGTTTTAGAACAGTAAGCATTAACCAAAAAGGTAGCAAGAACGGATTGAATTATAAACTGGAAGGTAATCCAAAAGTCCATCCAAAAAGTATCAGGTATGATAAATGAGTAACCATAAATTTCAGTTCGAATACACTAATTTCGATTCGAGGCCGTCATAAATATTTATGAACTATCAATTTTACGTTGAGGTGTGATGTGTTTGTAGAAAGACGAATATGTATCTATTAAATCCATGAAAAACGGATGCTTCTTCAAGGATACGAAAACTTTCAATGAAAACTGTAATAGAGGCTACTTATTAACGATGTAACATAACTTTCTTAGTCATTTGCTCTCTGAGCTGTAACTGCTATTGTTCTCTGAGCTGCAACCGTAAGTGGTGCAATTTTAACGTAACACGTACCTGAGGTACAAGTCCACCTTGCAATAAAGCAATCTTTACAACCCTTCCCGGTGTTGATTGCCAGATAACTCTCAGGTAAGTAATCAACCGGTGCGAAGAAAGAGTAACGAAGGAAAAGATTTCTATGGAACTGAAGTAGTAAACGAACGAATAGAATGAAGTCAAAAGGAATTGCGGTTTACTCCTGGAAGCATCGTGGTTCGTATAAAAATAATTTCCGCGATAAATTTAAAAAAAAAACCATGATAGTAGAAAAGATAAAATCAATTGAATTTGAAAAATATTGTTTGCTTTTAATTTATCGTTTTAAATTGATACCAAACTGTTGAAGCTCTCCCTTTCAAAATTAATTATCGAATTGATATACTTAAAAGACCTGCGATTACAATTACATACTATATTTTTGCGCTATTCGTAATGTTGCAATCAAGTTATAAGCAGAGTTAGACGACAATATATTAAAAGAAATTAGAATTAGATCGTGACTGTTTCTATGTTCTACCTTGGAATTATTTTAGATCTGGACTTCACCCTTCATATCCCACGAGTACCCAGATGTAAAGTACTGTCAAGACGCAGTGCGATTCTAGTATTACGCTGATTCACTTTTTTTGAAGAATACAATAATCGTAGTTTTTATCATCATACGATTACACATTATATTTATGAATAATCCGAGTCTCGATATTCTCTGCGTAATTCTGATTTTTAGGAATTATGATTGTACTTGATATAAGAATCTATTTACGAGGTAAAGTACGATTGTTACATTTGATCACAGATTCGATTTCCTAGAAATAGTACAACGGTTGTATAAAATTATTATCCGAACTCCCTCGAGAGATAATATTATAGAAACACGTATCTTGAACGCGACACAATTACATTTCACTTTTACGGATAACTGAAGCTACGTACGTTTCGAAGTGAAATTCTGAATCATTTTAAATGCTTCGCTAGGTGATTTGCGTCATCGCACTTAATACGGTGCATGTCCGTCCTATTTTTAAGGGGAAAGCGACCGCGAAATTTATATTTCCACGGTACGCAATTGCAACGCAATGAGGGCCAAAGTCCGATCGATATAGTTGGTGCATTCTAGACAATTAACCATGATTCCATGGATTTGAAGATTTAACTGGAACTGTGGCGAGAGTATATTTGTTTGCGTTAAATAAATGAACCTCTCATACTTTTAGAACGCTCTAAATACTAAATATTATTTGAGGGCTATTTCCCTAAATATATTCTTGTTTCATTATGTCATCCTTTGTTTCATCTGTTAATTTTGTTTTCAGTAAAAATTCAACAGCAGTCTGATCGATGACGCATTACTGTTTATTATCATTTTCAAGAATAAACATATTTACATTTTACCTTGATGATGTTGCAACCTACTGTTTATACTTTTGTTTCCGTATAAAGTAACCTCTTGTAGGAAGGTTGCACATTTCACATTTTACATAATGCACGTTCTTGCAATTATGATTACGATACTCTAAGAACCTTTTATCGTAGTTTAACATTTTTTATTGTCAATTGCATTAATTAAGAAATATTTATCTAATAAAGGGCGAGGAAAAATATAGTATACTGTATGAAATAATTAACAAAGATAGTACAGATATCAAACGAGAAGAAACGTCCTTGCATACTACCTGAATAAAGCATTTCTATTCCTGACCATTGTGTAAAATATATTGCAGTATTATCTTTAATTTCTGATATTTAATTTTTGATAGAGAATAATAATAAAAAATAATAATAATAAAAAAGTAATTGATAGATCATTTTGATAGATATTTTGATGGAAAATTTTCTTTCACCATCCATTTTTTTTAATTATATCATAAAATATCCTTATTTATTAATTTGACACACGCTGTTACCCATTCCAATGGATCTTATTAAAGCAACAATTTATTCATTCCAAATCTTCAGACCTTCACAATAAATGTTCGAACTTCGAACGCATCAAAGTGCTGATTCGTAGTGACTGGTTCAGGAGTTTTGTAATAGGAAATGCAGTAAGCATATCAGACAAATTAAGATAGGGATCTCGAGGTCTAAAGTACCTACTCATTTATACGAGTCCATCAAAGCTTATGCGAAGATAAGATAGCAGTAAGGGGGATTCCACGTTATTTACGAAAGTCGTTTAATTTCACACAACATGCAACGTTCAAAGTTACCACTGCTATATCCCTCTAAATTATTCAGTACCACTTTTTTTGTTTATCACCTTTTGCATACTTCTCGGTGGAGCAATTTTTCTCGCTTGCACGATACCAAACGAGTGGATATACTTTTCCCAATCATCACAAGTTTATAATTATTATTGGATATATGTATATACATATATCCACAAATTGGACTAATTTTTTAATATGATCCCTGAAGGAATTCGACATTCGATACTTGTTTTAACATTTGAAGCATCAATCAGATAGTTTGAAAGTGATAAAAAAACGATCCCCCGTGTAACTCTTTCGTAATCTATGGCCGTACAAATTTCTTATTGATGGATCTACATTGTTGAACGAAAAATCGAATGTACAAGAATTGACTGGGTACATTGAATCTGATTGCGAGACAAGGATGGCATCTAACAGAATTTCTCACCAACACCGCAGCCTTTCGAATGCTCCATTTAATTATCTAAACCGCAACAAGAATAGAAATAAGTAGAAAAACAGAATTGTACGCTGCTCCGAAACACGTTCTCGACAAACCATCGCTCGATTATCAGCAAATGCAGGTACGTACAAACGTCGTATGCACAAGGAATAATTTTGAAACGTCTTTGCGTGAAATCTCAGTATCAATGTTTCCTCGCTTATCGTCGTTTGAACGAGGAAAAAAATAAACGCAAACGAGCCGGTCGTGGTAAACGAGCGTTTTAAGCGGAAGTGGCATGAGAGGGTTAAATCATCGCCGGCCTCGGTCCCCAGCGAGACGTGACAGCATTGAAATAATGTTGCTCGCTTAATCAACGTTTACTGGGTTGCGTTATTCGCTCGTTAAAAACACGAGGAAAAGCGATAAAGCGTTGTACACGAGCCACGGAAGCGTTCAGACGCAATTTCGTCGCGAAGAAGCAGCGCGGCTTCGCATGAATATTAAATTCTTCCCTTAACAAAGAGCCCGGTCTTCAATGCAGCCTCTCGTGCCGTATAACAACGCCTTTCCTACGAAGCGATAAATGTCGCAACTGGGTTAACCGGCTACTCCGATTGTAGGGAAAACGATGGAAACGGGGTTGGCGGCGAGGTGGTGAATTCGCGACGCGTTAGAAATGTCAGAAAACGATTGTCGAACATCACGTACGGGGCAGAAACGTGATTATTTTTGTGCCAGGGATCTAGATAGTTGAAGTTTTTAATAAAAATTTTCGATGGGATGCGATGGTGTTTGAAGAATCTTGTCACTTCGGTGGTTTGGATTCGAAGAATAAATTTTGTAGTCGACTTTCTTTCGTAATTATTTCGTTTCGCAAAACATAAAAACGGGGAATGCAGAGGGAAAGTGCTTGGACGTCTAAAAATATTAAAGAAACAACTGATTGTGAGAAATTTGCTATTTCATTGTGTCCAATTTCTATTCTAACATAATTCTCATTAAATTTTTTCTATAGTTTCACTATCTATTAATATTTCCAGCTGCATACTATAATTATTGCGTTAATAGCAGTATTATCAAGTTATTGGAATGAAAACGTGAGGATTGTAAAATGTATTGCATAATACATTATTATTTATGCAGATGCATTGCAGATTGAATTCAATGCAGTATTTCTCCGATTGCTGTTTTTCTATTGTAAGAAATATTTGCCATTGCACGCGCGTCTTCGATTACTTGGAAACGTTACTTTAGGATTTCAGGCACGTATCTTTGTTGGCATACATTTTTCTCAGTGAGAAATGCAAACAACCCCTTTCTACCCTCCGATGTAGATGCGAGGGTGGGATAACTTTTTGTGCAAACCTTGTCGATCCTGAGATCTATGAGGGTGAAAATCACACATAAAAGTACGGAACAGATGGCCACATTTCCGTCTTTATTTATAATTTATGTAAACAAATCGCTGTGCAAACGATTTATTCGCTACGAAATATCCCCCCCCCCCCCATTTTAGTGTTACTGTGAGCAATAATCGTGCACATGAATCTGGACCATATAATGCAAATTTTCAAACCACAATTTTAACATTACTTTGAAGAAAAAAAAAAATAGAAAAGGAAATGTAAGCGTAAATTGGAACAATAAAAAAGTATAACTATATAACGTACTATATTAAGTTCAAGATCATTAATGAAGGCAGCTATCGAGCGTACAGTTTTGCTTTTTTTTAAACTGGACAGGTGTCCGTCCGAAAACCTTTCCCAAATTCTTAGAAAAGTCCCTTGTTAAAATTACAGACTTTCCGGCAGATCTTTGATCTCGGCACATTTAATCTTGCAAGGATTCAGCACTAGAAACCTGTTTTTTCTCTCTTCTTTAGTCTAATCTCTCCCCTTCGTCTGTAGCCGACCCATGTCAAGAAACAGATTGTTTCGACAACTTTTTAGAATTTTCCTTGACTCACCTGGGAAAAGGTGAGCCTAAAAGAAGCGAGATTAGTAGGCATGTATATTGGATGACACGTGTGTCTCTCTTTCAATAAATCTATTTACTGAACCGCCAAACATCAAACTTTTTTCTTGAATGTTGTACCTATTTCAAGTTCGAAACATGTGATGCGTCTTTTAATAATGCGAAGACTAACAATTAATTCTATACGGCTAAAGAAATGTGTAATACAAGCTCGAAGCAAATTGAAACCATTGAATTGAATAAAGCGACTTTCCACGAAGACCATTGGAAGATAAATGTTTAATTGCAGTGCATATACAAAACAGGAATATAATTCAACAGAGTACAAAGTACCTTTCCAAATAAAATATCACAATTTTCTGAACTCGTCTAGATTAATTATTATTATACTATTATGGCTACACATCCTCCACAAAGAATATAGAATTACAACTAATTCCTATCGTCATCTTTACATTTCAGTAGGGCCCTGAAAGTTATTCGTAAACCTCTACGATATCCTTTTATACTTGCATACAGACTTCCAGGGAATTTCCACTGTGCTTTACAATTATTCTTGCAACGCCGTTTCTACTGTGCCGATTTATTGACTCGGAAAAGGTTAGTAAAAAAAATCATATGGGATTTTTCTCCACGATAGGATCGTCAAGGTTACTCAGGTGATGGAGAAAGGAACCGTGGCGCCATTGATGAGCCACCGGGTACTTACGTACGTATATCCACGTGTTCTTACCCTGGCTGTGTTGATGGAAGCTAATCGTGCCGCAATGAATTGAAAAAGTACTGCTTTTTTCCTCTGACTTTGAGTATGTACGATAAATTGTTGGAATTGCGTAAAGATTCCATTTTTTTCACAACGGAGCATTGTAGCATGCCGTAGGATAAGCAGCGGAAATAGATTTTCGTCATTATATAATTGAAGGAAACATTACGAATAGTCGCTGCATAAAGTTTGCAACAAAATCTAATTAATGTGATTCTGTTGCGTTCGCTTCTACTTATATCGAATTAAACGGAATTTAAAAATTTCAATTCCACCCTTTACACCTCACAAAGTTGCCTCAATGATCCATGCAACGACGCGCGTTATCTATCAACCGATTTAAGCAAGAAGTAAATGGATTATGAGGCGAGCTTAATTAAGGAATCATATACCTGCAATAGGACGGTCCTCAGAAAATTACTGAAACATGTAATCTGCTACAGTTATGGGCAATTTATTACGTAGACGTCGGAAATAAGAGAAATTGGGGAACAGCTCTTATTTTAACATTTTCAACAAAGACACGAAACGTAATTAATATAAAATTTCATTGGGAAACACGAAATTCCCTGCGCCATTGTACAAACGTACATAATTGATGATGATAATCCCTGCATTCAACATAGAATGTGGTTAAAGTGTCCCGTAAGATCGGTTTAAAAAAAAAGCGGAGGGGGGCACACAATAAACGATTTCCAGGGATACCAGACGTTCAAAGAGATACCGTAAACTCGTGACAATTATATAACTGACGTAGCAGAAGTTAGTGACATCGATCTTTCTGTTAACGAAGGTCCTGTCAAAAAAGAAAATGTTCACCCATCACTTAGGTACACGACAGTTAAGTTACGGTGCTTTGCGTATTTTTTCTTTTCGAAATGCTTCCTCCAGTGACGTACGCGCATGAAATGTTACTTATTGTCAGGAGAATAGCGGACGGAATGAAATATGTTACGGGGCTGCGCACACTCTATAACAAACGCGTGGCTATGTACACACCAGTGACATAATCAACATTTCGATGTTATGTAATACAAGTTTTTTACATTGCAACGTAAAATAGAAAGCAAAAATCTTTTGTGATCAGGTGAAACATTTTGTTACATTTCTTTGGCAATTAAATTATATTAAACTCGTTAATTAACCTACTTTTCATTTTGATTCATCCTAGGCAATGAGAATCATCATTGGACTTTGATATTTAATTAATCGGGCCCGGAATCAAGTTTCCATCCCTTAAATACAACCGTCGACGTCGTGAAACGATTTTCAATGCCCTGCTCGCACGTGTGCAATATTTCGTAAAAATTGTCAAGTCATATAAAACTTGATGAAACTAGGAACGTAATTACACAATTTCCATCTGTACCGCTATCCACAAATAATGAAACAAAGAAATGGCAAGCACCTGCGTATATTTTTCATATATTACTCGTATATCATAGTACTCGTAAATTTGTACATCCAAACGAAACCCCTTTCAAGCGTTTCAACGAGCAAACAAAATTGCTAAAAAAAATCCAATTCTCCACCAACCACCATGTCCTATTACCTATTACCCAAAGTATCTACACATGATACACCTCTTCCACTGATAATCGTCGAATCGAAGTTTCGCCTAGGGGAAAGCAGCACGAGTATCGCGCAAAGCTGACAAGCAAATACCTTCTAATGGCGATGAAATCTATTTCTAATGGTTCCCGAAATCACGGCTCGTTTCGACACGACGAAGGTCCACGTTCTATGTGCACCGTGTCTCGTGAATTCGAATTGTACCGTCGACGATCCCGCCTGGACAGATGCTACATACATAAAACGAAGCTATTTCTCTTAGACGGAGGGCCGTGCTGGACATTGCTCAACTCGTGTACACCCGATCGGATTGGACGCCTATTACGATGCGGCATAAGGCGTTCGCTTTCATTAAGGAAAGTATTTCTGCTTGGAATCCGCTCGTAAAGGGCTCTATCGTCGCGCTTTGCTTTTCGTTGTCGCTCTCGTTTGCTCGTTAATCGTCCCGACGCTTTCGAAACATCACGTCCAAGCCACCGACGCGGCCTGGAAAATTTCTAACAGATGATTCAGTCCTCTGGGAATCCGTGGTCGCAACGGCGATCCAGCCTAGACGTGCGATAAAAAGAAAAAAGGAAGAAAAAAAAACATGTGAGAAATAGAGCGATTAGTGTACGAACGGCTATCGCCGGAGAACAAAAGTCCGTCGCGTAAGCACTTACGCCGGCTATATTTTCCCATGTCCGTGAATGGTTCGTCGTAAAATTTCCTACAGCTGCTTCGACGCACGAGTGCCTAAGCGTTCTCGTTCACGAGCATAGGTGTTCGAATTGGCTTGAAGCGAACGCACCGAAACGCGTTTCTCGACGAATCGCATTTAAAGGTACTAAAATCGACAAACCTTTCGGATCTTTGAATTTCGACCGAGGAGCTTTAAGATTTATGGAGAGCTGGTCACAGGTAGACAGGTCGGGTTGGTGGAATCGTTGTGGGTAATCTCCTGACCCTACGGTTGTTTTAAACGGAAAACTGTTCCATTGCAGTTTTACAACGGAACACGCATTGTGAATAATATCGGGGCATTGATTTTCACAGTTCCCGACCAGGGGAGGCGTGCAGACCGCCGTTTAGTGTCAGTTAAATGTCCTGTAAACCTTGTAACGAGATATGGATCTGTACTTACGTACATTGTAGAAAAGAATGGAGGAGTATTTCGACTTAAAATTTCCGCTCAGAACAAAGCCATTATAGTGGTGTATAATATTATATATGAAGGGTGAACCTTGTACGGGGCATCGTGAACGAGGAAAAAATGGATTACTAGATTTTATAATATTATTTATACGCGCAGTCCATATATGGTAGGGAGGTTTGGGTTAACAGGTATAACAGAAATTATAATTATGCACGCTTTGCTATAATATATATTAAAATTCGTTATAGAGAACCAATTATCCTACTGCAATTATGACCTGTAGCGTTATACCACCTCGATCGAAAAGAACTGATATTTAACAACCATAATAGTCAAAAAGTAATATTAAAAAGTTGGTAGTAGTAAAAAGTAATATCGTTATAAGTACTTTTTTCTACCAGTGTAATTAACCTACGTGAACTTCTTTTCTCTCCTTTATTCTTCAAATATTCAATGGAAACTTTTGGACCATTTACATTGTTGTGTCTGACCCGTATAATTTTTAAATTAGAGGAAAGACTTCACTTGAGAATAACTAACGATAAGATTGACTGATTTTCAATTATATTCTAGCACTGTTAATTTAGCAACGGAAGCGAAGCATTGGATAGTATGGAATTCAGATTGGCATAGTTCGGAGCACGACTAGTATTCGGCGTTAATGAGATTTCCAGTTTGCAACGATAGTGCATAGAATTTGAATGGACGTGTTGTCAGAAGTGTACGAGATGGGCAGATAGATTGTAATGGAAGATCGAATAGTGTTAGATGCTCTTTCTGTGTCAGCATTATCCATTCATGAGTATGAATATGTTCAGTTGTAAAACACAGTTAGTCCTTTCTCTCGAATGGTATCTGATACTTTGTCTAGTCATCGATCCAGTTTTCTAGATTTTCAGTAGAAAAGCACTGAGCTGGTTTCATTTGGAGTTGATTTAAAATTGTTCTCCTCCCTTTAATTATTACACTTATTGAAATTGATACGTGACATCATAATGTATTTGTACTTCGATGATGAAACAGAGAAAGTGACTCGAGTATATAAAACCGTGGCATTTAATTAAAGTGAAAGGTAAAATACACGAAAAAAGAATTTTCTTCCCGCAACACGAGATTTAACAAAAAGAATATACAATTTGTCGGATATGATTACAATCGTATGATCGTTAGCAGGATATATCTATCAGTGTCGAAGGGTTGGATTCTGGCGAGAAAGAAAAAGTTAGGCTTCGTGCAAATTCTTCGCAACGGACCGGAAATATCTACCTGTCTGGTTTTTTTTCCTTCGGGAGATCTGTGAGCGAAACTACATATCGTTTATCCTATTCATAGTGCGATAGGATTAAAACTGTTAGCAAACAATTTATTGTTAGATAAGGCAGTTGATATGAAGCACCTATTTCTTTATCGATACAGAGTTTCGATATGCATTTTTTAAATAAGATTTCTAGTGTTTGCACTACGAAATTTACTCTCATCAGAGCAAACGGCAAAAATAAATATAATTAACAGATTTCTATACAATACAGAAATCAATGTAACAAGTGAAAGCACCGGACTGTCGATACGTTCAATACTGTTCTGTTTAAAATTGACCGATGCGCTACTACCGTTTCAGGTTACCTTCTATTAACAGCGTCAATACACGATCTTCGAAGGCATAAGTTGACGATAATCAAAATGCATGAATCATCATCAAAGGCTGAACAGAATTCCACTGATTTGGAAAAGCTTCGCGAGATGGCAAAGATTGCTAGCATTTATCACAGTAACAGAAACAAATTTCGTCGAAATCCGAATCTTTCGCATGTGGTTCACGCCGGCTTGAATATTTTCCAGTTTGTAAGCATACATTTTATATTCTTACAAAGGCGGCCAATTAATAGAAAATCGATTGTATAAATATTGGTAGCTGCATTGTTAACGATTTTTGTCACAATCTTGTATTATGTAAATCCAACGCGTCTGCGTCGTACGGGGAATTAGGAAAACATTTCCGAATCGCGATTCAGATGATTACAACTTTGCGACATCCATCATATCTATATCTTTCATTGCAACCTTAAGCCCCATCAAATTTATCCTTGCACTTTCGTTAACCCGTTACAATGCCGCGTTCATATTCTTATACCCTTTTAACTCTTTCCTGCTGGCCACCTTTACGTTCGAGGGAAATATTAACGCGTTCCACGTGGCGCAACAAAAATACGTCCATCTAGGGGGCTGACTTCTCTCAAGCCGTAAAAACGCATTACTAGAGTGAAACTGGAGCCAGGTCGTTTCCGTGACCACCGATAACCCATTTTAAACGGTTCATGCGAAATATATAATTGTTTCGCGGCGTGGCGAAAATGGTGTCGCAAAAACTCGGCTAAAACGACACGATCGAGGAATGCGAAAATATTTATGAAACGCAATCGCTTTTCTCCCAATAACATAAATATTACGCGGTGACTAAGGCTCCTCCTCCTTTTCTTCTTTGATTAACGCTGTCCCCGATTCAATTTCGCTAGTCGACCACGATGCGTATTATTTAAATCGCTGTTTAGAGTGTCTAGTTGCAAGCAGGAAACGCGAATCGAAGACAGACGTGTTAACACGAGCAACTGACTGACCCAATTTCGCGGAACGACTTGGCGAAATGTCGCGCGAATGATTCAATGTACACGCGAGAGCGCTATTGTCGATTTTATTATTAGTATTGTTATTATTATGATCGTTGGTGTTATTGTTACGGATATTATTATGTAAACGGACGCGGGATCTTGTCCACGCGTTTTAGAACAGCCTGTGTCAGCTGTCGTTTTTATTCATTTTCCTTCTTTCGCCTTCTTGTTGCAACTCCAAACGGTTCAGAGATAAAAAGTTTTGGTGTTCCATTACATTTGCCCTAGTTCTTTTTATTTTCAGGAACGTCTATTGTTGCATTATCCGAGCTAATCGGCATATCGTTGGATATCATATGACGAATTGACAAAAGATAATGTATAAACACCTCGTTTTATAGTGAGATTGCAAGGAGATGGAAAATGTATCAATATTCTTTTAAGCTTTCAATTCATATATCGTCGACAGACTCCAACGATAAGTTGTTGCTGCAAAATGAACGCATTCTTTGGTTTTATAATTAACTGCGATCGAACCAAGTTCGTAAAAATGTGCTACGCCGCGACGACGTTTTCCTTCCACTTGTACACGTAGCATTTTCGTAATTTTAGGAAATTTGTGTAGATCGTCGTTGCCCTCATTGTAACATTCCATCATGTCCATCATCACGTGAACAGAGGCCACCGTAAAAAGGACGACACCGTGTCCCATTTACCTGAAGAAGCTAATTCAATTTTCATCATCTATCCATTCTGCATGATTATGAGCCTTGTATTCGCCGTTCTTTGGCTGACCACGAACATCTTCATGAAACATTCCAAAGTCGTTAGTGCTTCCATGTTTCTATGCTAACAAACTCAATTTCTCAAAAACGATCGGGCGTCTCGTTATCGCGTAACGAACGATCCATAATTATCCTCGTTTATGCATGCATTGTAACGCACGACTAATCAGAATTTAATTAATCTGCCTTAATCGGCGTATACAATTGTGTCCGAGAGAATTAAAGCGAATGTATACAGGCTGCCGTAGGATGTTTTACGGCAGCTGCCTTGTTGCTGACTGTTGGAATAGTCGAAATGGCCCACGTGGATCGACATATAGATCTGAGTACAATCAGCGATGAGGATTTGTTGGTGCATCCTGTCTATCTTCACAATTTTATCATGTGCGTGCTTTCTGTGTTCTGTATGGCTATATACATGCTGCAAGCCTGGACCTTACTAGATTTTTATTTATGGGTACGTTAGAAATTATTACCGAATTCGTCGTGATGCTCTTACGCTAGTCGTTTCATTAATTTCAAGAAGGGATCGATTGCCCAGTAATGTGCGAAAAAGGGTATATTCTTCTCGTAGAAAAAGCGTGATGCCGAACTTGAAGAAGAAACTGACACAATTCGACCAGCGCCCAAAAGAAAACCAACCAGTCATGATAAAATGGCGTTAGAAGTACCTGGTGAACTGCATCCAATTGCCCATTTGGAATGTTTTCCTACCTTGGCGATACCGGAGAGAGTAGTAATTAACGATATTAAAGAAAGAAATATTTAATCCGTTTTAGGGAGCTAGACAGTAGGAAAGTAACACGTGGGAGATAACATTCGTGTTTTTATATTAATATTATATTATTTAAATTTGATCCCCAATTTTCGCCGGTTATTTAACATTCATCCCTTTCATTTTGTGTTTCAAATAAATGTTTTGGCTCCTTAAGATATGCTTTTATTCAATACCTATGCCATCTCTGAGGATTCGTCATGCAATATTACTTTCCCACTGTTGGTAATAAACTGTATCTTCTTTAAATCAGTTTACAGTGAAATTTTCAAATAATTGACGCTCGATCAACCCCCTTTAGATATAACGAAACTGCGAAACTGCAGAAACTCATAAATTTCAATAATATATAAGAATTATTCAAATTTCTAGAGTATAGAGGAGGAAAGTGCCCGTCTATATTGTTGCTGCGTCGATTGGTATAATTACATAAAGCAAGGTGGAGAAAAAACTGATCGTCTGCATGAATTTCAAGTCATTCACGTAATGTGATGTTGTTCAATTACTTGCTAAATAAAATGATCGGATAACGCATTGAATTTTTGTGTAAGCCTGTTCTGACATCTATCCGCAAGAACCTACCACAGACCAGGTATAGAATAGACAGAACACCTTACGGACTTTTCTTTGATGTTCGACTGCCGTATCGACTCGGAAAATGAATTGTAAGACCGATATGAGCAATGTCTGTTCACGAACAGTGGCCACTCGAAGAACTATCACGCGGCTGAGTTAATATGCTTGAGTGCATATTTGAAAGAATCAAGGAGGCCAAATTTTTCGCTCAAAATTTCGGTAAAAAAATTGAGCTACGACATGTGAAATT
Source organism: Nomada fucata (assembly GCA_948146005.1). Classification (NCBI taxonomy): domain Eukaryota; kingdom Metazoa; phylum Arthropoda; class Insecta; order Hymenoptera; family Apidae; genus Nomada; species Nomada fucata. Next base: position 20,617,341 of record OX411280.1, read on the forward strand.
GCAATACATACTTTGCAGATATTTTTTGTAATTCTTTAGTATCCTGCATACGTTTGCTCGACATTTTTACCATATAATCAATAATTCTATCAGAAAGGAATTCGAGAATATCAGGTCTCACCCGTGTGGGTTCCAACCCATAAATCCTAATTTACAAATTAAATGCAACTGCTTCTGATTTATATTTGCATTGCGCGTGATAATGCAAAGTAACAACGAAGAATGAAGATTATAGTATAAGTTGGCAAAATGAATCACCATTAATTGATTCTCGTCTAATAATAACGCTCGTTTATCTATGATATCGTACACGATTCAAACTGTTCCATTTTCGTCGCGCATAAATCGAAGAAAGTATCGGCAATAAAATACTTGTAGAAAATTCATATTTACATTTAAAAAGAAGACAAATTATTCAGGAAAAATTATCTACACTCTAACTTCCTCCACTACTCTTAATTCCATTGTAATTATGTTACTACAAGAGTAAAAAAACATGAAGCAGCATAATGTATCGTACTCGAGGTGCTATTTTTATATTCGGAACATAAAAATAAATACATCTACCAGATGTTCTAAAAATATCTTTGAATCATCAGTTCCTACTCTCCAGAATCACTCTCCAAATGTAAAACATACATTCCAATATTTCTTTCTTGTTTAACTAAGCTGCTGCTTAAACGAAACGATATCTAAATAAAGCGATATAAAATAAGCGCATGTAAAAATATTAGTAATACAAAAATTATTTCATAATAATGTAAGAAGAAATCTGGATCTATCGTTTGGAAAATTTAAATATTGCCGCAATACAACATCCTATATAACTAATTTCTACCGCAATCGAACACGAATCGTACTTCGATTTTTCCCTAAAAGATAAGAAACGATGTTGCGCCGGGCTATACGTAATGCGTGATTTCGAAATGAACGAATGGAGTAACGGCGGTCGAAGAAAAATAGAACGACGAGGGTGGCAAAGCATGCGAACGGAAGGAAAATAAAGGAAAACAGGAAATGGTACATATGTAACGATAGGATGATGGGCGCAGCTGATGCGCAGCAACGCATTACACACGTACTCAAAACAATTACAGGGTCACATATCGCAGCAGTTGTCCCCGTGAACACGGCGCATACTTTCCTCAATTTTTTATTTACAGACAGAGAATGTTGTTACGCGCACACGCTTTTATAAACGCAATCCAGAACATTTCAGGAATGATGCGTCGCATCGACGGGCGGCAACGACTGCAATACGCGACCCTTTAATTATTTCGAGCAACGTTTGCTATCGTACCGAAATTCTTGTACCGTCGTCACCGTTCGTCTTGTATGTGCGTAAGTAATATCTATTAAGGAATGTGATGCAACAAGTGCATGCTCTGATAGCTGACCGCCATAAATACCGTGCAAGCAAGCACACGCATATACAGTGTATCTCATGGCGCTTCGTGTCTGCGTTTGCAAGTGACACGGTATGACGCTATCATGCAATCAGCAACATGATGTCACTCATGAGGACGTAGAATCGCCGTAAGAGAGTTGGCCGAAGGCGTGAATAAGTCGAGGATTTAAATGGATTAATTTTTGGACGAACGATGCAATAAAACTTCCGCTTCGACGATAACGACATTTCCCGTGGCAAATTTTTGCACGATTTACACGGCTGAACTGTATCCACGATTACGGCAGTTTATTTTCTAAAACACGAAAGTGATTCTAATTCGGTTCTTTTCGTTCCTCTCGTTATTTGCGATATTTCCTCCGAAAGACGCGAAATGATTTATCCACATTGGCGAAATGTATCTGCGATCGATATGTTTGTTTTTCAAATTAGAGGAGGAGTTTAGTTGTTCCTTCCTTCTCCTTCATGTTTGAAAATGTCCGAGGTAGATCAAGAACTGGAAACGTTTTGACGTTCAACAATGTTCAATGTTTGGTATTTAGCTGAATATTTATTTGTTTTAAGTAACTAGCTCGTACGAATTAGCGTATCGAAAAATTGTGTTCCCGCTTGTTCGTTATGTTCGTGAATCACGCAAGTTAGACGATAACATAATTATCGGCGTAATGTATGTAACGTGTTAGACGTGACTCAGAATTTGTTAATACGACTTACATAGATGTTTCGATGGAAAAGTTGTTAAATGAATTGAAAAATATAATTGATACAAAAGCTTGCAATAATAATTTGCTCCATAATCCTGAGATTCTACGATGATGCGCACTAAGTCTCCATTAGTAAGTATATAAGTACTTAGTTGTATGCATGCACAGGTAATATGTATATACCTAATACAGTTAACTAAAACTCGATATTCTGTTTCATGAAAACCGACTCCTGGCCATTAACTTGAATGAATCCGGTCGCGTTCGCAGTGTTCCTCAACCTTTCAATTCCACCCAAAAATGTACAAAAGTACAGAACAAGGCTTTATCTGAAACGAATTTTCAACCGCTGCAACTTTTAAGAAGACCAAATCGAAAAGAAATCACCTGCACTAATAAAGAACACGGACGAATTACTATATATAGGCAGTGGGCTACTGTTTTCCGCTGAAGAAATATTAATTTTATTGATCGAGAACATGCCTGTCCGGAATAAATGAAATGTTCGAAATAGCTTGCGGGAAAATTCACGGATTTGATGCTTGTACGAATAATTCTCAAGAAACCACTGTGCCCTGCTTTATGGAACACGACGTGAAACAAATTGAGAGGCACTGTACTATTCCAGGAACGGCACGAATGTAAGTAGTAAAGCCGAGGTTACACACAATGCGTATGGAAGGAACCTCGTAAACGGAGCCGTGCCTCAGCCTGCTGTAAAAATCGGAGCTCTACCTCGCTCAATCGGTCTTCAGTATCTAGTCCTGTCCGAACTCTCGTCCCGTGAAGATCTACGTTCAGTTTGCTTAATCACGCCTCAATTGTAAGTTTACCTTTAACTTAAGCGGAGCAAAAGTGGGTCGAGTTTAACCGGGAACGAATCTTCAAATCAATGGAAGGTGTTATCGAGGGGGAAACAATATTTTCGTTAAATGTATAACGTACGTGTAACGATTGTGACAGAACGTAGGTAATGGAGTAATACGTATCAAGCGAATGACAGTTCAAGAGATCGTTAAAAGCGCGGTACAAGAGATTACCATAAAAGATGAATGAAGCAGTGATTGTTGGCGGTGTTAGATGTATAGTATCATTAATAACATTTTTCATCCAAGTTGCAGTGTGATATTTGAATTTAGTTACTTCAAAATGTCGCGTTTATTTTCGTTCGAAGCAATTTGGATAAAGCGTTGTTCAATGGACATTATAAACCTGACCCACTTTTGCTTTATGCCCAGCAACTTGTTCTCGTTTAGTATACAAAAAGTACTGACTTCGTCTTTTATGTATGCTACTTTTATACACGTCTTGTAACAAGTAGTTATTTCTTTGGCTAACGCCAAGTGTTTAACTTTTTCTTGCGCGATTCAACCTTGGAAATGAAGTACTATATTCTTATTTCAGAGTACGTACTTCTTCTTCGTAATAAGAACGCGTGAAAATACTATTTGATTAAAGCCTTTGTTAGATGAATGGAAATTTAGGATCCCACGTGATCTTTCATTTACAATACATTCGTATAAACTTTGAGTAAGGCACTGTTATCAATTTTCACAAAGTGAATTTTTTTTTTAATAAAAATTGTGATGCCTCCCGTGTGTAACGCAAACAAGATACAGGCAGAGAAATATGCACGGAATTAAGAAACAACATCGCAAGTTTGAAAGATTAAATTTTATCGGTGACTGGCATGGGCGAATGAAATTTATTTTAAGCGTGACACACGCGCTTGAACGACGAGCAATAACACATGAAATTCCGGCAAATGGACTGCGAACAAGCGAAGAAAGAGTATGCAATTCTAATGTAACCCGTTTACATTCATATGTAAATTGCTCGTAATTGTACGAACACCGACTTCTTCAGTGTATAAAAAAGTAAAGTGTAAAGAAAAACTTTGCAAACCCGTTAGAAAAGTGACCAAATTGTAAGATATGTTCGAAAGAAAATCGTATAAAATTTAACTGTTGAATTTAATATAGTTGTCATACGTGTACATGCTTATAATAAGCTTTGTTCGGCTTTAAAGAGTATGTAGGAATCGGAACAAAAGGTAACAAAGTTTGAATTGAAATGAGAGAAAGAAATGTGCTTGCAGAAATGAGTCAAGGTTTTTGCACCAATACCGGTGCACAAGTGAAAGTGCAACTTTCTTTTCAGTACTTTATTTTTTCATGCATGTCATATCTTTGTGATATTTCATTCCTTGTCACAGTAGCTTCGTTTTGTTAATTATTTCGCCAAGAAAAGAGCGCACAAACAAGGTTGTTTATGAAACTTTGGATACTTCAATCATACGCATTTTTCTAATTTGGTAACTAGAATTGATAAGACCAGATTCAAATTGTTCTGTAAAGTATAATTTCTGGGAAGTTCCATGCCAGCAGACGTATGCTTTCAACATATCTTTCTCGTACACACTCTTTTCTTGACGTACTAAAATTATGTTATTACTACACTCGCATAGAATGTTTTTTCGATTCAAAACAATCGAAGAGTAATAAATATTAAATATTTATTTAATGCATGTGTAGTAATGTGTAACTACAAACCATTAGGGCATTGACAAATTTATCTAATCTATTAATAATCTGACTATCTAGAAAATATTTAGTCGTATTAATATGTAAATTCATTTAGCTACCGAATGTCGTGGTTATTGAATGCGGAAATATTATACTTCCCAAAAAACAGATAAGACATCTACTATACAAAATTTTATCTTTCCAGAACATTGACAAAACACAATCGAAATTTTGCAATACTATTTGTTTAATAACAGCATAAATATTCGAGTCAGGTGTTGACATCCCTGCCACGTTTCTTTCTTTCTGCCCATCTTTGGCACTACATGGTCACCGCAAGTGACCGCATGTTCTACTGACCTAACTATGTGTAAATGCCCAAAACGGATCATTTAACAAAATTTCCTAACGAAATCAGACTTTTACAATTTTCAATGCTATCCTGCAACTCGTTTACAGAATATTCGTAAAGAATAATTGTAAAAAATTGAAAAATATTCTTTAATATTGAATATTAGATTCTCTATCTAATACTGCAATCCATTATTCAGTACATATAGTACAGTGCTTTTTCCGGAAAACTTTTCAGAAATTCTAAACTACTATTGAAATATTCGGTATTTAAATAATACCATTCAGAATAACATTCGTACAGTAATTTTGTAAACTGTCAGGTGAATTTATTAAGAAAAAGCAAACTGTTTTACATACGCAATAACGATATGCGTAAATGGATGCTACCAAAGAAACATCATAAACGAAATGGATTACGTCAAATCCTTGTTTGTTATTCCATTTGCATGAATAGAATGAGTCACGCTAACATTATGAGTAACGATTTGCTACGTGTCCTAGAATTTTATCAAATGAAAGTAGCGAATATGATGTGTCAATTTCTACTTTATTTATTTTTCTATCCGAATAGATTGCGAAAAAATTACTACGCGATTGACGGAACATACATATGCGAATGGCCAGACGTCTTTAACGCTTTCAAGTAAATTTCGTGATATTACTGTCACGAAATAGATTGATTAACGCTGCGAAAAATTAATACGACATAAATGTATGCGTGTCAGCGTTGTTAATAGTTTATGAAGAGTACCAATTACTCGTATACTTTAAACACACAACTTATCGTATGTTCCGTTTTACTGCAAGGAATACGGAGCGATTTGAAATTAGACGACAGAAAATTTCATTTATTTTGATTGTCCAGATCGAAATTCGTTTCAATTCTTCGATAACTTATAGATTATTAGCAGAGTTCAAGCGATAAAAGCTACAACTACCGATTTGCCCCTAAAGGATATATAGAATTGTAATAATCTATTATCATCGTAAATATCGTTAGGGAAAATTGTGTAAACATTATATTAATTATGATTCACGCTATTTCTATATGTCTTCTTATTTTATCACTGATATGCAATTCCCAGACATGTAACCTAGTTTATCGCTCATTCCGGTGTGATCTTTTGTTAGAGCTGCATGTTCATTTACCTCGTTTATTTTGTAGGTACTTCAACCGATATTATCTAATTTCGCCAAACGACAGAAAACAATTCTGTGTCTGTTTTTAAAATATACTTAAACCTTTGACCAGTGAAAAGTATTTTAATCTATAAATATATTCCTTACCTGTTTTACAGTGATCTAACAATAAATAGTAGTTTTATGTTACTCATTGGATAAGTGAAACAAAACGGTAGAAATTTGGAAATTCAATTACGATATTACACTACTGCGTTCATTAATGGATATCAGCTATTTAATCATCGGATATAACATGCACATACAACCAGCTGATTCATTAATTACTGCGAAGAAGTAATAACAAAATAATTAAAAACTGCCCTATCTTCTTCTTTTGCAGATAACGAGAAAATGGCGTTAAACAAAAGCTCTATATTAAAACTGCTGGAATTGGTAAGTACATTATATATAGATCAATAAATTTAAATCTCTAGTAGTAAGGAGATCTTAAAGCTCAACTATAAATATATTCAAAATGCTAAGCACGATTCGCTAAAACCCTTATTCGTTCCTATTAAACATTAAATTAACTAAACTGTACTTCCATAGAATTAATGCAGAATATTATTTAAAGACTCAAGTCCTCTGTATAATTAAAAATGAAACACTTCTTAATCGCACTCTCTGTCATCAAAGAGACTAAGTTTATCGTTTCGAAAATCTATATCTCTCTCCTTTATCTTTAACATCGATTTCCTTATTTCGATTAAAGAAACATTGAAGAAACATTTCTATTTGCACTACAGGACAGTTCCTATCTCACGTTCCTATGCACGTTTCTAAAACTGCCTATCAAGCATTGAAATCTTCATAATAAAGTGAATAAGTTAGATAGCCGTTTCTTCTATCCGCTAGAATGGAGAATGACATAATAGCTAGTCATTACCGCGTGTGAGATTCACTTCTTGTTATGGTCGCACCTCGCACCGGAAGTCAATCACTATCCAAGTTTCCGCTAGAATTCCTGAAGCACGTAGGCGACGATATACAGCGCAAACTTTCCTCGCGATTTCGAAACTATGTCTTTCGAATCTACATTTACCAAATTTCATTTTTATTTACTCAATTTAAATGTTTCCCTATTTTTCGTGCTTGTATGCACGACTTGGAGTTTTGTGTATTTTCTACGTCACGTAGCATGCTTCGTCGTTCGAACTTTTGAAAAACCGAAATAATTCGTTATCATCCAATTATCATAAATTCTTGTCGAACTGATAATTACGATACTGGTGAAAATAATTGAAGAATTGTATTTAAAAGTCGTTAAAAAAGTGCATGCCCAAGTAGAATATAAAACGAGTTAGAAAACCGTGGCGTTGTATTACATAAAACGTATTCAGTTTCGGATTTCATTACCCTGACTGCGTTCGATATGTTAATGCGTTTATTACGATTGTTCTTACGCGGTTCTATAGAACTGTGGTGAGCATTTTCGATCGGGTTTTCTTTCATGGAGTTTACAGCACATTCTCTTTTATTATTGGTCAAGTAGAAAACTTCGAGGCGTACGAAATAATTGTAGCACTGTCGGAAAATGTTGTAACTTTTTCTGACACAGAAATTGCGCAGTTACGGTGTGAACGAAAACGGTCCACGAATTCGTTTCGAATGAAATAGTTCGATCTAAACGCGTGACGTAATGTTAGTGTGCAATTAATTAACGATGCGGTACGCATCATGATGAGGTGAACAGAGCTCATAACGCGTTATGAATCTAACATTAGGAATGACGGAAGAATACTTTCTACGATGAAGCCACGTTTTGCTCAGACTTGGAACGCACAAGCAGCACACTTAATTTTATAAGGATATGACACTTGCGGTTTGCGCATCCGATTTCTTCCTTGCGTGCAATACACGCAAAACAATCGTCAAGTTTTAGGCTGATTCAGTGCCAGTTCAATTATTCGCAAACATTTTCATTTAAAATACTTTGACAGTCCGATAACGAGAATATAATATCTTCCATTTAAGAAAACACTAACGTAAACGTGCAGTCGTTTTCTAATGTTATTGATATAAAGCAGTACAGATTAAAATTATTTAAATATTGTTGAATCAATATAAAATATCTTCATGAATTGAATTGCGGAGCCCCCCTAGTTGCTCCTTTATTCATTGGTATTTAATTACACAATTTTTGTTTCAATCTTCCGTCGAGACGCGACGAATATTATTATTGTAGAATATTTTAAGATCTATGATCATGTCACGATTGTATTTATGGTAAAAATTCATGCACATAAAGTGGCATTAACTTCCTAACTAGAACACGATCGTTGGGCATTACTGCGTTATTTATGACGGCATTGATAAAGTCGATGCACTTGTTACATTGGCCCACTTTGGGGCATTTATCAATCTCTTTTAAGGGAACTGTTTTATACGTGCGCATTCAAGTTCTTTTATCCTCTGTATATATATCCAAATATGGATCATGGAAAGATTGTGTGTTCAAATTCGAGGCAGTATTCTATGGGATGATTCTACGTTTATGTTTGAAATAGTAATATAATAAAATTTTACATTAGCAGCAATGAGTCAGTACTGTGATTTCATTGACACTTCAATTAATATTCGAACTTATGTTTTGATTGAAACCCATAGATATTTAACACGTTCAATGCATTATTTTAAATAATTTATCTTTTATGTCCTTTACTAGATAGTAGTGTGCGCCCTGATAGCATTGCACTATCATTCGTTCAGCGATGGGGGCCAAAATAGCGCGATGATTACTATGGGCACCTTTGGTGGATATTTAATCATTCTCGCAGCCATGTGTATCGGTATTCTTTTAGGATCAGCTGTCGATCGTCGTTTGGTAAGTAAAAGTGAAGTTAAACGAAATTTTCCACCCTACAAAGAACATGGAAGTATTTCAATTCCATGGATTACATCCTACTCAGTTTTATTTGTATCACGAGTAAAATCGCGAGCAGAAGCTTTAATAAAGCATTCACTTCTCGACTTTCTATACACTTTTCCTTCAGGCAATTAAACACTACCAGAGCGTAAACTTTGAAACATAGATACAACCAAAATATGCATTTCTACGATACATGTATTGCGTCCGCAAAGTTATAATATATGATAGATATGGTGAATGATGGAAAATTAACATACCAGAGTGTCGACTTTCGCAGGACATGTTCTTCTCTGTGGCTGGCTGCGTTTTGTTCATCATCGCCGGCGCTCTGATCATCGACCATTTCTCGAATTCTGTCTACCGTGGTTCTTTCCGCAATACTGGAATCGCCAAAGGATGCGTCAGCCTCGGCGAGGGTGTTTTATTCCTGGTGGACGCGGTGTTCGCGTTCCGCGGAGCAGCCTAAAACGGGATTACATTACTCTAAAAGTAACATTAAGTGTCGCTTAATCATCGATTCGGTTCTAACTATGCGATCGTACATTCCGTGATGAGAAACGGACGAAATTTTCGTCGATAAAATTGTGCACTGCCAAAGATCGAAAGACTACGCTTCGCCTTTTCGCGGCGAAAAGTATCCCTCCTTGAAAACACCGACCGAGAAAACACAGACGAATTACATTCGTTCATTACAGCGAACGGAAAAATTGTCGAATGAAATTTTTGGAGCGAAATGTAGCACAGATACGGGACTGAATTTCCGAACAAAGTAATTTCTGAAGTTTTTCCGCACGGAAGACGAAATTCGTTGTTAAGAGAAATTGTTTGCATTTTGACAATCGTATAATTTTTAACGATAGATGCTTAAGCACGAAACCACGAATTCGAGGAAAGTTAAAGATACGTACTGATTAACGTCATGCCATGAAACAGTAATTTTAGTTTAATCATTTTTTTATATTTTCAATAACGTTTAAGGAGTTCATTTAAAGAGATTACAAGAACACAATATATTTTACGGGAATTTTCTTCCAATAATTACGGAAGTAATTAATCAATTTCCCACGATTATCACGCCATCGCGAAAGCGGTATAAAAATTTTAGCTTCACTTTTATATCGGGATTATTGAGTGTGTATCTCTTTGAGAGAAGTTTGGTAATTAATATTGATCGTAATGATATCGTATTGAATTCGTAGTCGGATGAGAATGTGTGAACAGTTTTTATTTATACCTTTCACAAATTCTAGTTTAGACCGTCGAAAGAATAGAATAAGCAACGATCCCTTTCTAATATGAGGCCAGTAAAAGCTGTAATGGTGATTGTTGCATATTAAATTGAAGTACAATCATGCATTACACTTATTGTAAGTATGTTAGATTTAATGTTAATAGAATATCGTTTCTCACCACGTTACATCGATAACTCATTTGTCATTTGTCAATGTTATTTGTAAATGTTGTTATTTCTACGATGAACTTTGCCGACGTTTGTTACGATCTAATGATTAGTTTATTCGTTGCCGAAGATGTTGAAAATGTAAACCTCTAATTACCAAGCGAAATATATCAAATGAATTTGGTTTTTTTTTACGAGCATTTATAAATTTCGAATGTATTTTTCTAAATAAATAAATCTCCGTATTAACATACTAATACTTCATTGAAATATCCTTCCTCAACAAATGTAAATTAAATTAAAACATCAAATTAATTGTAACAACAAATGTGTAAACTATTAATTTTTACAAAAATCGTTAATAATCGTTCCCTTCCCAAGATAATTACGACGGTTTGAAGTATTTTGCTGGCATTGTCGCACGTGTGAGCTTAACAAAGGTTCTCAAATGAGCAACCTGCAAATCTTATTACGTATTATATTAACCCTTTCGCTCCTGTAACATATAAAATTAGAAACATCCTCGATGCACAAAACAGCAGCAAAGATTTTGTTAATATGCAATAGATGAACGTCTAAACACTTAGATATACTGTTTAATTGCCCAAAGATATAATTTATATAAATATTTGCAACAACGATGCATCGTTGCAGAGAATAATACTTTTCTATAACATTTTTAACTAACGTATTATATATTATATATTACATATATACATATGTATATGTTCTCTGTAGCGAAAGGGTTAAGGAAGAACTTAAAATCTATTTGCTTAATAATTACTTACTTTCAAATTAAAGTTTGAACGGTCGTGGGTTACCTTTCAACAACGTCCCATAACCGAACTCACAAAGTACGTTGAATTCGATATATTTCGAGACGCACGAGTCGACGAGTATCTCGCGTCGATACGGTCGGTAAGGTCGATCAGCTGCAATAGTCGATCGTGCATGGTTGCGTGTGTGCGGATTGCACCGCCGCTTCGAGCAGCAGTTTTATTTACTAATTAGAGTGCCGATGTGCAGTAGGAAGCGTTAAATGTGCGTGGAAAATGTCGAATCCGGGCGGTAGCAGGAGGAACGGGGCCATGAAGATTCGTTTGACGAGTGAGTTTGCTAGGAAATCGGACCGATTATAACGACATAGGAGCGTGAAAGTCGACCGATAGCCAACACGCGTTTTGTGGTGATCCTTTCTGTCTCACGATTTGTTGTGTGTTCGTTAATATCGCCCCCGTCGCAAACCCCATGGCGGGCTTGTATTCGAGTAACGTCAGAAGCACCGTTACGGTTATCGAGTATGGTTTTATTAGTGTAATACGAGGTGGAAAATATGTTAAAAAAGGCTTCACTAGGGTTTTCGTCCTTTGGTTATGGCAACTCCCTATCGGAGGTCAAGACCCCACCGTGAGCACTCCGGGAGACCGTGGGCTGTGAAGACGTTAATTTTGCGCTGGACTTGTCACACCCGCATCTGCTTCCCCACCAATATATTTTATACATGCCGGGGTGTTCCGTCTCGTTACAGGCATCTTTTCCACTACGAAATTCGTCCCAGCTTAATTGATTCAATGGAGAATATATCTCCGTTCTTTTAATCGAACGTGAATAGGACTAATTAACGAATGTCAGATGCCTAGTACCAATGCACAGAGATTCAATACACTTCGAACGAACTTGCATGACTATATTTTTTTAATTCCGAATATCTCGGGACCGGATAGATATACGTGAACTTGGCACAAGTATAATAGTACGAGAATTTCAATAAAAATTAATCTCATTTCTTTGTTCTGTTTAGAGATTTTTGCATTACTTTTACGATGCATATGTCTTTATATAATATTAATATTATGCAAATAATAATAAGTTGATGCTTGTATAATGATCGTGTGGAACAATATTATTTTTATACTCCCGAATGTATTATGATTATTTGCATTGGGGTAGTTTATATTATTAATTTGGAAATGATTTTATACAGTTGCTAATTATAGTGCAAATTTTACAGTTTTATGCGCCCGCAATCTTGCCAGGAAAGATCTGTTTCGTGAGTACCCTATTTTTGTTTTTACCGTTAAAAGAGGATGGGAAACTTTGAAGAACGTTCATTTGAAATGAAACATTTATTGTAGGCCTGCCGGATCCTTTTGCTAAAATAACTGTAGATGGTTCAGGCCAATGTCACAGTACGCATACATGCAAGGCAACTTTAGATCCCATGTGGAATCAACATTATGACTTGTAATTACTTTTTGCATTGCAATCCAATTAAATGTACTTCTCCATTTGGAAGATATGTAAACGTTCTATATTTTCTAGGTATATTGGAAAAGACGACGGCATCACTATATCCGTTTGGAATCACAAAAAGATTCACAAAAAGAAGGGTGGAGGGTTTTTAGGATGCGTGAGAATATTATCCAATACGATTCAAAGACTTAAAGACACAGGATGTAATTATTATTTCTTACGTTGTCGAGTTTCCATTGTAACATATACACCGCTTGAGTCTCTAACTATGTTGTATGTATTACAGATCAGCGATTAGATCTCTGTAAAGCTCATTCAGACGATACAGATGTAGTTAAAGGGGAAGTAGTAGTATCACTTTTATCACGAGACGGTCATAATGGTGCTGTGAGCAATACCGTGGGCCACAACGCCGTTGTGGACGTTCTTGGAGATCTGAGTTGTCCGACTGATTTACCCGATGGGTGGGAAGAAAGAAGGTCTCAAAGCGGACGACTCTACTACGTTAACCATTATACAAGGACTACACAATGGATTCGTCCGAATGCACGGTGGGTTTTTATTTTTCATAACAATTTCGTGCTAAACTCTATGCTGAATTTAACTTCTGTCACAGATCCAGTAATGGTATTATACCGACTACGCCCGAGCCACCACCCTTGCCATCTTCTGAGCCTACTTCTCCCAGTGGCAGTGGAAGTCCTCCAAATATAAGAGCCGAAAGCCCCACCAGATGTACGCCCGAATGGAACGACGACGGTACACCCAGTAGAACACCTAGCCGAGATAGCTCGGCGCCCAATACTCCAAGAAATACACCAACGCAACAGCAAAGTAGAAGCCAACAAAATCAACACAGTACGAGAAATGTTACGCCAGCATCGTCGAGGGAGCGACGACCAGCGCGCGCAAGCGACGAGCAAAATGGCAATCCGAATGGAAATGCCCGATCAGATCGTGGCGTTAATAACGCTCAACCACGAAGGCCTAATCGGAGCAACAGAAATCGAAACAGCGTTATGGTTAATAACGAGAGGAGATACGATCCTCCTCAACCACCAGATTTACCAAGAGGCTACGGTAAGTATGGAAAAGCGAGCGAAAGATTTATGAAGCTAATGAACTGGACAAGAATTTCAAACATAAGCGAATATTTGATAGAAATGAGAAAAACGCAACAAGGACAAGTGTACTTCTATCATGTACCAAGCGGTTCGTCTACATGGCACGATCCTAGAATACCTCGCGATTTACCAGCGAACGAATTGGCGAACGAACTTGGACCGTTACCGAGCGGATGGGAAATGCGACAAACTCATAGCGGTCGTGTTTATTTTGTAGATCACAATAACAGAACAACGCAGTTCACTGATCCTAGATTATCCAGTCAAATTATCAGCAATTTAATAAAGTAAGTTCAGCAAGAAGCAAATAATCCTGAATCGTCTGTACGATGAATGGTTAAAATATTAGATATGTAGCAATAATGCGCGCTATTTCCAGTACTTTCAAGTTATGAAATTCCATTTTTTTGTATGATAGTAGGCGGCAAAATAGTACAATTAATCAAACAACAAGTAGTTCAAATAATACGCCCGCGGCTACGAGCGAATCTGCGGAGCCAGACACGCCTGCATCACCAAATGTTCAATGCAATGTAGTTCAGCAAAGGCCAAGGATAGAAAGTGGAAGTAGCAATAATTCCCCCACACGTAAGCCTATTAATTTATATCTTAATTATGCAAAAATGGCACATTGTCGTATGAATGCTTGATATTTATAAATATTCTATTCAATATTTACCAGTATTTAACCGTTCTACTTGAATCATGGGCAAGTTAATCTGTTTCATGCTGCAAAGATTTTTACATTATACCATTTTATCTTATCTCTATACCACATATTCACTGAATATCTGTTTCATGTTTAGTTCCTGTTATTAATCATTTGCCTTTGTACAGAATGTCTTTCAATTTTTTGAGACTTTTATTCGTCAGGGCGTATTACAGTAATTACTTTTCAAGCAGAATCATCTCATAAATTCCTGCGTCGTTTATAAGTTTATAAGCTCTTTGTCGCGTGTTTTAGTGGAGAATACATCACCGCCGAATGCCCAAACTGTATCGGAACTGCCAAAGGAATTAATGGACAACGAGTTATTGCCGAAATATAAACGGGATTTAGTAGCAAAGCTAAAGTGTTTGAGGGCAGAATTGAATGTTCTTCAGCCTCAAAGTGGACATTGTAGACTGGAAGTATCCAGAAACGAAATATTTGAAGTGAGTGTTATGCAATGTTAATAATTAAGAACACGATTGAAACGGGATAAATGCTGAAGAAATCGTAATTTAATATTCCAGCCGTACGCTTGTAATAACTTGTTTGTAATATATAAATCACTATTTTAGGAGTCATACAGATTAATAATGAAAATGCGACCAAAGGATATGCGTAAAAGACTTATGGTAAAGTTCCGGGGTGAAGAAGGTCTCGATTATGGCGGAGTAGCACGTGAATGGTTATATTTACTGTCTCACGAAATGTTGAATCCACAATATGGACTCTTCCAATACTCAAGGGACGACAACTATACGCTTCAAATCAACCCAGATTCGGGAATAAACCCGGAACATTTATCGTACTTCCATTTCGCCGGCAGGATCATAGGAATTGCTGTGTTTCATGGACATCATATAGACGGAGGTTTCACAACTCCGTTCTACAAAATGTTGCTCAACAAAGCAATTACTCTCACTGACATAGAAGGAGTTGATCCAGAGTTACACAGAAGTCTCACGTGGATGTTGTAAGTAGAAGGAAGATACTGATTGCATACCACTTCCGTTAATATGTATTGCAAGGAAACTATTATTCTGTTAACAGAGAGAACAGTATAGACGGTGTTTTGGACGCGACGTTTTCAGTAGAACATAGTAGCTTTGGAATGTTAAAGAATCATGAACTAAAGCCGGGTGGTAAAGACATTCCTGTAACCGAAGAGAATAAGAAAGAATACGTCCGTTTGTACGTCAACTATCGTTTTATGCGGGGAATCGAGCAACAATTCCTAGCGTTACAAAAAGGATTCCACGAGTTAATTCCACCTCAATTATTAAGACCATTCGATGAAAGGGAATTGGAATTGGTTATCGGCGGCTTAGGAACCATCGATATCAATGATTGGAAGATGCATACACGACTGAAACATTGCACACCTGACACGCCTGTAGTAAAATGGTTTTGGCAAATAGTAGAATCTTACGGAGAGGAAATGAGAGCTCGGTTACTTCAATTTGTTACTGGCAGCTCTCGGGTACCTTTGCAAGGTTTCAAAGCTTTACAAGGTAAATATTTGTGCAAGTTAAACGTTCTTCTTTCTCCTCTTTACGTCAGAAGTAATTGATCGATATTGATTACTTATAAATGTAGGGTCAACAGGAGCAGCTGGTCCACGACTATTTACGATCCATGCCGTTGATGCGCCGAGTGAAAATTTACCAAAAGCGCACACTTGTTTCAATAGAATAGATATACCAGAAAGTTATCCGAGTTATCAGAAGATGCTCGACAAACTTACACAAGCGGTTGAAGAAACTTGCGGTTTTGCTGTTGAATAATAGGTAAAAAAAAGGAAAAAGAAATACGTAAGATTATTTTACGTACAATACTGTATTTGTTTTTATGTAATCACCGTGATCATACGTTTTTCATGACAGGAAATATTCGTCGACAGATTTTACTGTCGTTAAATTAAAAAAAAAAGTGAACTTTTGAAGTACCAAGAGCTGTTATCAGAGAAGAGTATTATAGAATGAAAATGTTAATATGTAAAAGGTCAGAAATACTTCTGGCGATGTTTTTTGTACAAATGTTCGAATGGCCTTGATGGTTGTAATGACTTCTAAGTGATTGTCGATTGGTACATTACGTATATCAAACACTTTCGTGATTTCCGTACTTCGTCCATGAACATTTAAATGAATGGTTCCTCAGAAGTTCTGGTTATATTGGTCTAACTATCTATTGTTCAATGACTGATAGAGATGTGCAAAAATTTCAATTCCATTGAGGTAAATATCTTCATTGGCCTATGTTTCGGTATTATTTATATTAATCGTGTTTTTCGTCATAACTCTAGAATCAATAATTTACTTACGTATAAGATCACCATCAAAGAATTAATTTCCTTGTTTTTCCAAGGTATGATAGAAAATATACAAATTATGCATGCACAAAATATGTATAGAAAATGAATTCTTTCACACGATGAAAGACATTGTTCAATCATAGCTACTCTCATGTTATATTATCATAACTATATTAAATAGAAATAATATTACAAGGAACAGTCGTTTAAGAATCTCATAGTAAAAATGCAATATATGATATTTAAAATCGATATTAAATCAACGGGACAATGTATTTCATTCACGAAGGCTTTCAATTTCTCTTTAATCAAATGTAATTACAATATGCACAGTCAATTAAGAATTCCGTATTAACAACCTTGCAAATAATAGAGTTTAGTCACAGATTAAGAAATATATACTCAAATTCACGCTATTATAGTCAAGTATCAGTTGAAAACAGTGCTGGGAATCTAGTATTTTATAATGTATTATTTCAAGTAGGTCATGGTGACTGAAGGGAAAATACAAAAAATGTATATACATCATGACCTTAGATGCAAGTGTTAAGACCTTATACTCTATGAATATATTTTATATCTGCTGTGTCCTTACTCATTTATGAGGACATGCTGATTTTCTTTCAATTGTATAATTTTCATTGTTCAACACACCTGCGAAATTTGATTGAAAATATCCGTGACATAGACTCAAGGATGTTAGAGAAATATTTCGTTGAATTATTTAAATTAAGAATCTTGGAATTAGCGGGTGAAGAAATATTATAATCGGACGCGAGAAAGAAAACCGTACGCATATTCTCAGTATTAAACAATTACTTTTATCGATACGCAAACACTTGCTTCGAGGAACTTTGCAACGCAATCGGCGAATATTGTTATTGCTGCGCAACCTGTATTGTACGATCATTGTTGCTTATTTAGGAGCCGATAGTACCGAATGCATTGGCAGAATGTAAATAGTAAAATGTTTAATATAAAATTGATAAAACCAGCGTTTAATGTGCAAAGCAGTCTAGTTGACTTGTGCACAATGTATACGCATCGGTTCTAGTGTAGGCTGAATCGTGAATCGTGTAAATTAGCTTTAATTTAAACAACAGCAAAAATCGAGCACATATTTAAGGAAAGAGTTTAGCCGACAAGTTTCTGTAAAGTTAAAATGATTTTGCTCGAATCGACTCTTTTTGTTCTAGGAATTCACAAAATAATCTTATGCTTTACTAGTATTTTAGTAAAGCATAGATACATTTATTTATCGCACGAACCTTTCATTTAGTCTCTAGCATTTACTTTTATTGTAAAAATATCTAGTGGCTAATAGCACCGACTATCATTTCGTATTATTATCGCATTATTGTATTTTATTCTGCACATAACTGTGATCAAACATATCGTGAAAAGAGGAGAAATAGTGGGAGACGCCTCTTGAAATACTTCTTTTATATTACGCACGTTTATTTGTGCATCTTTTTTTAAACTATAAGCATTTATATTTACGCTCGTTTTAATCATTACGTTGTTAATGAAAGATTGTTATTATTTTATTAAGCGTGAAAGTATCACCCGTTTTCGGCTTTGAAATACGGCCTGATTACTTTGCCTTTAATTTCTTTTTACATCTTTACTATCAATCAATGACACCGTTGATACAGATATATTGTTTTTTTTTTTTGCAATATGCAGAACAATATTAACGAAGCAGTTATTCGGCATTGAACTGCTTGAAAAATATAGTAAAGTAGTACTAAAGGAAAACTATTGAATGATATTGCTGATTTAAAAATGTTTAATCATGCAAAAATTATCGTATTTCTTTCATATTACAACCCTTTATGCCTTGAAATTTCATAGAAATTTTTAATGCAAAGATTTAGAATTATATATCAAGGTTTATTATTAAACTTTAAATAGACAAACACAAGGAGGGTCTCCCACGATTTTGTTGTATTTTAAACTTTTTTCAACTTCTATCGCATCTGAGGAGATTAAAGGCCTTATTAGTGCCTTGGAGTTGATGTCCATGAGAAAATAACAAAAAATTTATTCCCATCTTATTTTGGAATAAAAAAAATATTGCATGCAATTTTAAGAAAAAGAAAATCTCATTAATTCGGAGAACGTCTCAAAATTGTCGCGACGTAGACTTTATGAGTATGTATAGATTATTATAGAATAAATGATTATAAACGAAGAACGATTAAAAATTGTTAAGGTCACCATTTGGGCATACATTGCCAAAGAGGATTTAAATTATTCGAAATGATTAAATGTTTATCGGGTATCAAAATCATTTTCTAACACCAAGTGTTTTGCAGTTAAAAAATAAAATAAACGTACACATTAAGAAAAAGTGACACGCATAATCATTGTCTAAAAAAATTGAGCGAGAAATAAGCAATACAGTAACGAGAACTATAAAAAAATGTTTCAATACTTTTAAACCTGTCGCATACATGAATAATCAAACAAACGCAAATCCGTGTTTAATACATGTAAAAAATGAGTGTGAATTGGGGAATTCCTAATTGCATTTAATCGTAAATTGTCACATGCAATTAAATTTAGTTCTCTTTTTTGTTCACTTGATTAATTCACAATAACGCAAATGATTGAAAGGTTTTTTTCACGGATGTAATTGCGCAAAATACGAAGGGAGACAATATTTCAACATTGCGTTGAAAAATAAAAGGTGAAAAATTAAAACATGGATTAATACATATCATACAAAGTGATTTTCGCTACAACGTAGCGCAAAAGTCCCACATGCGAATGAACTCTTAACTAAATTGAATATTTATTAATAAACTACGGGTATAAATGCTCTCTTGAATTGTATAAATGTTCGAAGATCAACGATGGTCAAAGTTGTTAATAAAACTACATGGTGACCGGATTTCGAATTTCATATTAAGTATATTGTATACTGTGCTCGGCAATAATAGAATTTTATTGTACTAAATAGCAGGATATTTTACTAATATTTATCGATATTGACAACAGAACAAACATTGGGAAATGAACTAAAATTTTTGGTTTTGTCGAATTATTTAAAGGAAGGATGTTGGTAAAATTAAGAAATCGTTTTTTCATGAACTTAGACACAAATCTTCAAAGAAAGTCTGTACCAAGCTATGCGCGAAAATTTAAAAGCACTGCGAATACATTACTGCAATTATTTTACTACTATTATTGCTATTATAATCGTTGTTATTATCATTATTGCGCAGAACCTTTGAAACACAATTGTATATACATCTTTTCCTTTTGTATTTTGGATGAAATGTATATTTTAATAAAATATCCAGAGTATGAATTTTTTTAATTTTGTCTTTATATTGTACGTCAATAAATGCGAGTGTTCTCAAGTATTTTCTTTTTTAAATCAAACTCCGAATTCCATGAAACTATTACAGCAGAATTTCGATTTTTCCTGGTTTCAATTATATTGATAATATAATCCGATCTTCTTACTTTAAAATTGGGTATACAAATCTTCAGCATATTTCAGTTTAATGTTTTTTAATATTGGGGAAACAGTAGATCCTTATTTCCCTTAGATCCCAAATTTTTCAAACTGTCCATCCATTGATTAACCGGTTAATCGAAATCCTGTAGTACTTTTTACTAATTAGGAAACTTATCTGAAGTGTTTAATCACGGAATGCTTATAGAATATAAAATTTCTTTAAAAACTAACTCAAAATCTACAAGGTTTTATACCTATTTATAATTAAGTACAGAATATATTTTCCTCGGAACCGTTTTTAAAAGCTGCATAAATGCAAAAAAGATAATATTCCCTTTAAATTTTGCAGGGAAATGTTTATTTTTTGCCCGCTTTTTTCGTATGAAAGTAATTACCAGTTGATGTAATTATTATTTGGGATGGGTTCGAAACTAATTTTTAAATTCTCGAAACTCGAAACTTTCTCGAGTTCCGAGGGGCTTCGAGTTTCGAGATCTCGACGTTTCGAGAAACCGAATCCTAATTATTATAGCTGAAAGGTTGGCAGCAATGCAACAACACAATATAGGGTGTGTTTTAGTTTGTAAACGCGATGGCCGTGTTTATAGTTAATATGGTGTTCCACGTATAATAAAATAAATTTAATAATACTTTGAGATAAATTGATAAGAATTTGTCTTACACAATGGCTATGTTCGAAGCATTAAGAAAAGAATATAGTGTAAGAATAATGGAGACCGATAATAAGTTTCAGGTTATGCGGTTGATGGTTTTTAAACCTTTATTTTGATTGTTACTTGTTTTAGGATTATTTACAACAATGCTTCAAAGTGGCCGATATACAAACATTTCAAACGAAATGTACAAATCGATGCACGAATGATGGCGATAGAAAAGCTGCGATTGATCAGGCTTTAAGGGACACTCTTCTCGTAATATTGTCGGAAAATGCACCAAGTTATGTGCAACTACTTGAGGGTTATATTACGTTCTGTATTGAATTATGTAGAAAAGAACTGGCCACTGCGAGTATGCCAGTGATGTTACTAGGTGATATATTCGACTCGATGACACTCGATAGATGCGAACAGTTATTTACGTTCGTTGAAAATAATGTGGTCGTATGGAAGGAAGACTTATTTTTTAGCGCTTGCAAGAATAATTTGTTAAGAATGTGCAACGATCTGCTTAGAAGACTGTCTCGCTCGCAACAAACCGTATTCTGTGGACGGATACTATTATTCTTGGCCAAGTTCTTTCCATTTTCTGAGAGATCCGGCCTTAATATTGTCAGCGAGTTCAATGTGGATAATTATACAGAATTTGGCTTGGAGAAAACCGAGGGCGATGATTTGGAGCATATAGCTAAAGATGAAGACAAGTCGGAAACTAAAGTGCCAATCGATTATAACTTATATAGAAAATTTTGGGCGCTGCAAGATTTCTTTAGAAATCCAAATCAGTGTTACAATAAAATGTTTTGGAAGATATTTTCAGCGGTAAGCTAACATTAATGTTAATTCATTATTAATGTTGCATTCGCGAAATTATTTCTATAATGGATTTTTCGATTTCTAATTAAAATTTTCATTTCAGCACGCTTCGAGTGTGCTGTCAGCATTCTCATCTTTCAAATTGGAAGAACAACGTAATTATCCCTCGACTTGTATTAAAGTCGAAGGTTCGATGGAAGGATCTCACAAGGAAACTCCGTATTTTGCGAAATATTTAACTAATCAGAAATTATTGGAACTACAACTGTCTGATTCAAATTTCAGGCGATACGTGTTGCTGCAATTTCTCATTGTTTTCCAATATCTTAATAGTACTGTCAAGTTTAAAGCGTAAGTATCTGCGAATCGCGTGCGTTCTTACTTACATTTCTATCCTATTACGATCGAAGTCACAACTTTCCTTTAGAGAAATGCACGTTTCTTATAAATTAGACCTAGTAAAATAAATTTGAAAGCTATAAAACGTTGTTTGTTTTCCAAAGCTTCCTTGCCAGTGGCTATGAGACAAGGTCTGCTTTCCTTAAATAGTGATTGAATTCTACATCTCTCTAGAGTCTCAATAACTTTTGTTATTTTTAAGTGAAACACACGAACTGAAGCCCGACCAAGTAGATTGGGTAAAGGGAACCACAGAACAAGTGTACGCTTTACTATCAGAAACGCCACCCGATGGGCCAACGTTCGCAGAAACAGTTAAAAATATATTGAAACGCGAGGAACATTGGAATGCTTGGAAAAATGAAGGTTGTCCACCATTTAAAAAACCAGCATCAGATTCTATTGAGGATATCGATGAATTGAAAAAACCGAAAAGACCGAGGCGTAGAATAGGAGATGTAATTAAAGATGCTCAAGCAGTAGGAAAATATCATATGGGAAAGTAAGTTCTTGTTGTACGAATTTTTTCAAGACTTCATTTACTTTCTCCTTTAATAAGTACTCAATGAAACTTAATTATTTTGCAGTCCAGAACTCACGAAACTATGGAATTTGTGCCCCAACAATCTTGAAGCATGCAAATCTAAAGACAGAGATTTCCTTCCATCTCTGGAGACGTACTTCGAAGAAGCTATCATGCAATTAGACCCAAGTGCAATGGTGGAAGACGAATACAAGTAAGCGACTACGTTTAAATTTGTCCTTCGTTTTTAAATGTATCGTTCCTATCACTAAATCTTTCATAGGAAAGTAAACGACGGGAATTTCGGTTGGAGAGCATTAAGATTATTAGCTAGACGAAGTCCTCACTTTTTTGTTCATGGAAACTATCCCATTAATAAGCTGCCTGAATATCTCGAAACAATGATTAAAAAAATTGCCAAAGATCGTCCAGTAAGTACATATTCTTCTATTTCCTTCAATCCACGTTATTCGTCGTATATAAATTATTTATCTTTCTTAAAGCAGACACAGTCGGACATAAAGTTAGAAACCGAGGAGACTCCCCCGCCAGAAGTGAACGACCAAGAATTTAACGAGGACGTTTTAAAGCAAGAGAGTGAGCAAGTTGAGTCCGAAAATACAGATACAAAAGGGCGAAAACTAACGAAGGTCACGTCTGAAATGGTGGCCAAACTATCGGAGATTCTCAAGAACGATTGGAAAAAACTAGCAACTAAGCTTGGCTACACTAGTGAGGAGGTAAAGAAAATTTCTGATACGATTAAATGTACGTGAAAGGAGTGCGATGCAGAAAATCACCCCTTTGTCTTTCAGATTACGTTCTTCCAAGGAAAACCGACCCCATACGAGCAATGCAAAAACATGTTAGAAATTTGGGCAGAAGAAGACGTAGACGCATCTATGGAAAACTTGGCATACATTTTGGAGGGTTTAAAATTCTCAGAAGCGTTAGCTGTTTTAAAGTCTTAATTCTGTTCGAAAAGAATAATTGTGTCTTGAAGGAAATGTACCTTGAGGAATGTACAGTACAATATGAAATAAAATTTTACAATTTTCTTAACGATCATCTTCTGTAAACCACCCAGTTTATGCTCTAATGCAGTTTATTAATATTACATTTTATTAATCAACTTAAATACCTACTTGGTATTCTAAGTTCAATGTACGCAGTCAATTCGCTCGAATTATTTTCCATATAATTATCAAACGTGGCTGAACTGTCCTGTGAGTTTGTGCAAGGAATCGTTTAATAATTATACAGTAAATAATTGATTGTCCAGGTCTCACCCCGTGGAGGTTACTGCGACTGGAGACCCTCCACCTACCCGCGGCCCTTCTACCCTCCAATTACGCGAACAATAATTCTAGTGCCATTTGTAAGAAAGAAAAATCTCCTTTTATTGTTCGTTTGTAGAGCGTTCACTAATGGATCGCGGTACAAATAAGACAACAAAAGGGGTACTTGAAGAAATTGCTACCGAAAGCTAAATTTAATATTAAATAGAAAATCTGTAGATGGATTAAATTTCCTGAAATAAAAATTGTGTTTGGGGCACGTAATTTAATTTAAGCTATTGCTTAATTGTATAATTAAAAATATCTTAATTTCTCAAAACCTAGATCATCGTCAAATTATTACAGTGGCGAACACTGCTGTCTTAAAAACTCAGACCTAGCTTAGGAATAAATCCTCCCTTCTTAAATACTAGATTAGATTCAAATGCATCCTGCCTCACTGAGGATCTAACTTAAAACTAGGATCAGCCTACCTAATATAACATCTAACAGTTAAATTAGAAGAAAAATTTCAATAGTCGAAAAGATACTTTACCATACTTATTAAGGTATATGTATGCGTAGCCGTAATTCCTCTTCAATTGGTCCAAATCTATTTCGTGTCCCATTTCTTCCTAGAACAGAACAAAACCCACACAAAAAATTACAAAACCCACCTACAACTTTTCATTTAATAAGCCTACCTATAAAAGTTTCACATTTTATAAACCCTGCCTAATGAAAAATCTAGTAATTTCAATTTGCGTAAAACCTACCTACATAAAGATCTAAGATTGTGTTCAAGTAAATCCTACTTACGTAAAGATCTAAGATTGTGTTCAAATAAATTCTACCTACATAAGAAGCTAAAGTATTGTTCGATTTATAGGTGGGACCACCTAACTAATAATCTAATACCAAGCGTAAAGAATCAAAAGGGTGTTAACATGAAGTTAACACGAATCCTCTTCTTTACCTGTTTATCAGCTGA
Organism: Nomada fucata; assembly: GCA_948146005.1. NCBI lineage: Eukaryota > Metazoa > Arthropoda > Insecta > Hymenoptera > Apidae > Nomada > Nomada fucata. Next base: position 20,642,334 of record OX411280.1, read on the forward strand.
TTCTCTTCGATGTTTCTGAAACAAACTGAAATTTGAAATAATTAGTCAAATGTCATGGAAATTAATTCTTGAAATCCCAGAAATTGGATCGACGATGCTCAAATTTCATTTCATAGTTTCCATCGTGTCTTTGATAATATTGCTGGATTTGTATTGCTTTATTCCACTTTTGACGTACTTACACTCATTTGTTTAAAATATTTGGTTCAATCTGCGAAGCTGTAACAATCTTAATGCATTTCACATAAATAGAAAAAAAAATACATGACAACAAGATATTAGACACAGAATATAATCATATTATCGAAATATTATATTGCATTGAAACAAATGACAATTGATATGAAAAAATGCAGATACATATTCATACATAGGTACAATTATCAGTGGGTAATTGGATTTTGGCCAAGGTGATATTATTCTTGTACTTTCTCCATTATAATTGAGATTATAAATATTCTTGCATTTAAAAATCAGAAAAATTTACAGATAATTTGTTCATATAGCCAATAACAACTTTTAGTTGAAACTCTCTTATATGAGTTTTAATTAAAAATTAAATATTATAAGGCAAACATGGAATGGCAACACTAAGATGAAAAGTGAATAAATTAATGTCTCTTAATTGCCTTCTCAGAAATCCGAAATTTTTTTGTATTAAATTGATTTATTCAATTTATATTCATTGATATTTAACATACTACAACACTTCATTTCCTCGATAAAAGTTATTGAAACTTTTCTCATTTTTGAATATCAATCAAAATGAAATAAATGTTAGAAATATTCAAATTACTTTTCATTCTTGTAGCAAAGAAAATACTAAAGAAATTTCATTAAAAACTCCAAATTGCAACAGTCCCATTTCGCTGCAATTTATTCTACCTCGCTTCCGTAAAAAGAAAGCAGCAAACGATTATATTCGAAAGCAAAATATCAAACTTCCACTATCACCATGGACAGCCCCAACTACTGCCAAGAACATTTTTCGTGCAAGGATCTTTCGAAAAAATGGTCGGATATCGCAAGTGAATTTTAATTGCTACAAAGCAAGCTCGAGAATTTATAAAAGTTAGGTCTATTAAAATGGAAAGTGAAAATAAAATTGCAACGATTAAGAGCAAATAATTGAGAGTTAAACTCCAATAATGAACAGTCACTAGTATTGTCTCTAATTTGAAAGAAAAAGAAAAGAAAAAAGAGACTAAAATAAGGGAAAGCTGAAAAGAAGGGATATTAATTGTAACACACAATAAAAAAAAAAATAAAAAAAGGCCTGAAGTAAAATTGGTGGCCAAAATATATTCTTTATTTATATATTCTTTATTTAACGCAACACTAATATACTACTTTTAAATACTAAACAAATTCAATAGCAATGCAAGCTTGCAAGAATCTAACGCGAGTGGTGCTTCAATATACCAAATAGCAATTTTAATTCAACAAGTCAATTTTTAGTAATAAACAAAATCAGCAGAAACGCGATTGGACGCAACGCTAATAAAACAATGTCTCGATACTCTATGCACCAATTTTTTCTTTAAACGCAACACTAAACGCGGAAGATTCTGCCATGATCTTTGGCTGACGATGATGTGCCACTTTCCTGGGTGGCTTGGGAACAGACTTCCAACTGGAAGCAATGGGGGACTGGTATTCGCAACTCTAATTAAAAACGCGATCATTAATCAACGCAACGCTAACTGGAACTCGCGTTGCAATCATTTCGCAACATCATTTATTAAGGCTGATAGTAAGCAAACAGTAAATTATTTGTAATATCGAAAAGCAATGTAGTTGAAGATCCCCTGAAAAGTTAGCTGAAGGCTCGAGGCGCGAAAATAATTTCGGCAACACTAGAAACTTCCTCACACGTAAAACATATTATAAAATACTGCAATTTATCTAACAATAAGAACAGAAAATTTGCAAGAACAATCGCGACATAATTGCGCAACGCTAAATCAATCACGATTTTCATTTGCTCGCAACTCTAATTAAAAACCGCGTGGCATTTAACGCAACTCTAAAGTAACACGATGTTTTTGGGAGGGCTGTATCGTTGCGCCGGAATGTGCGTCGGCCACGTGCAAATCAAAATTCTACAAATGCAAAGGCAAGCACCGTGACAAAGTAGTAACAAAGAATGATTCCCCATTCTTAAAAAGTATGGAGAACCATTAGTAGTGGCCGTCTTGAGTGACAGTTTGTCGGGCCTCTTCGGCATATTGCCTCTTCTTTTCTTCCGGTGCGATGCCACTGAAACTTAGTCTAGGCTCGAGACTCTATTCGCAAACAAACAAAATAAATAAATAAAAAGCTAAATCGCCGAGCTAAATGGGGCACACGCGGCCGAATCACGACCAAACAGTCGTAAAAATTGCGATTACAGAAAATCGCCAAGATTACGATTAAAATTGCAATCGTTCTTCGTTCACAAGTGCAGCCTCGAGCATAATGTAACACGTTTAATTTCGGGGCCTAAATCGCGACCACGACCGCGAAGGGTTCGAAAAATCGATAGGAAAAGCCAGAGGCGAACGCATTTTCGTTCGCGCCACAGTTTCACCGTCGACTTTTCAAATCAGATTTCCTGAACCAGGTTGAACACACGGAATAGTGCCTACCCGATCACAGACTGTGTCAACCTGCCCGGCCCTACCTACTTATGTCTATCAATCACACCAGAAGGTATACTACCTATCCTACCTAGACCTATATTTAAAAAATAGCAAAACGGACACCAACTCATGACACAGCACGGTTCTCAGTCAAACACTTGGGCGCAAAAGCCTACACTAGAGAGGCGTCCCGGGATGCCTCGGACAAGTGCTGTCACACAACTTGCACACTCTAAGGTACGGACCATTTTCTTGAAATCGACTGACAGTGGCTGGGATCCTTGCGTTCAGGTGGGAAAACACCACGTTGCGGTTTAGACATTTAATGGTTATTTAAACATGAAAATCCTCGTCTAAAAAGATGATAAAGACATACTTTTCTAACGGGCTAAATATATTTATATATACCAGATCAATATATGATTTTATTTTATTGAACAGAAAATTAAGTGACTCTACTTTATTAGAAAAATTATTCAATGACTCTACTTTAATATACTTTGAATGAAACATTAAAAGAAAGAAGAATTTATGCGAAAAGCTGAATTTGAAATTGAAATTGAATTGAAACATCCTCGGGTGTTCCCGTCATCAAAGCATTGGTTCTAAAACGCAAGGTTGGTTTTAAAGTAGATTGTCTTGATATCGAGATCTACCCGTTCGCGTATTGTCTTCTTGTACATTCAAGTTTAATTAATATCTTGTACGGAAGAAATGAATTTATTGATATCTTTATACGCTAAAGACTAATATGGATGTCGAATAATTTTATTATTCGATAGTTCGAACAAATCGACAAGGTCTATAAGTACCTTTACTTTATGTTCAATGAAAGTAGAAAAAAGAAGAAATATTACTTTCTTACTAACAGCAATCGTTATGCATTTTATGATAACTGTGCCCTAATTGCAATTGACAAATAAACGAAGTCGAAGGGTATTCGACTTCTCCACTAGAAACTAATGCACGTATGATACTGGGACGTTACTTTACATCCATTTAATAATTAATAACTATTTAAATATTTGTTTCATACGTACTCAATTAAATACTCTATTTTAAAAAGATGCACAACGATATATTTTATACTAAATTTCTCTCTTAAAATTCTCGAACTAATTTGAAACCCGTTGTACAAGAAGACCTATCCTCATATAATATAAAACAGTAAAAAAGTTACTACTCATGAGTATATTTCCATACACCCATGGTCACAGTGTTTGCAAGAAAAATCTACGTAATTACAACCAGTCACCCGTGTCGGTTCGGACCTTTCGTCCTGCGACATGAATGAGTGACCAGAGGAACTTTAAAGCATGCCACTCACCGGTTGCAGACTCAACAGGGGCGAGGTGAAGCTCGTCGCCGTCGAAGCCGTGGAAGTTGCTGAAACATTCAAAGAGAGCAGACAACATTAAAACCTTCATTCTTTCAGTACTTTTAGAATCTGTGAATTATCAAAAGATTATTGCACTACGAAATTGAAGAAATAAAGAGATACTTACTCGTCAAGTTGAGGGATGAAAGCCCGAACTCGCCGAACAGGACACTGACTCTAATGGAACACTTATGATTCGCAAACAAAGGGATTCTAATCTCGCGAGAGTATTATTTCGGAGCAAACACTGACCCTACTTTCGCGTCTCTTTACTGTTATTTACGTTTAATTATTATTAAGAGCGGTTGCGCTCAAAAAATAATAAAAAGAACTTTGGCCGAACAAGCACTGACTCTGTCGACCGCATTGTGCGTAGCCAACAATATCGTTACGATGATACCATCGAGCCCAAGGCGCCTTCTGAAACATTCAAAAGAGCATACAACATTGAGATTCTTGCATTTTCAGTACTTTTCGAACAGGAACATTATCAAAGACCATTGCAAAATAAGATTAAAGAAATACAGAGATACTTACTCTTAGAGTTGTTGGAGTTGTCAGAGTTTTAAAAGTGGTCATGGCCCTAGTGAGTAAACAATATCGCGCATTTACAAGTTCTCGTAGCTGCTTGTAGAAATCAAGACTCCAAATTATTTATCATGCGGCGAAGGCACGTCAACAACTACGTAACTCCGCGAACAATCCCGCGTCGAAAATACAATTTGACCGCACTTGTGACTAGGTCGTGGAGATAATAAAAGGGTCTACAAGGACACTAGTGAAATTATAATAGAAATCGCGACCGAAATGCAGCGAAACATGGACATGTTTCAATTTTTCGTTTAGAATTAATGAGATTTACTGGCTCTAGTTTCAATCGCGAATGGTACATTGTAAGTTTTGTTTGAAATGTTTCAACTGTTTCATGGACACGGATATACGAATTGATTACAATTGATTGCATTACAAAAATGAAAGTGTTCAGTAACTTTCAACCGAAGGAAAGGACCTCGATAGCGCGTTTACGACAAAAGTAATTAATATTGAAATTCTGTTACTGTTAGTATTTTTAAATAAACGAAGCATTTAGTGGTTTTGTAAAGCAAGAGAGAGCGAGAGAGGGAGAGGCAAAATATATTTTGCCGGGGGATACCATATATGGTATCCCGATAATAAGAAAGTTATTCCATTAATTTATTCTCATTTCACGTTAGTGCCGCTATAATATTAAATAAAAAATGATAGAATTATCATTGAATACGGGTCACGTATTACAAAATAGACATCAATTACAATACATATACCACCCATCACCAAAATCCAATCGTCAAAAAACAACAAGAAATATACATCAATCTCAGAGGTAATAAGTTAAATGTTACCAATCCTTCAACAAAAGATAGTCAGGCTAATTGTTGGGCGTCGCATGTAAGTAATTCTATCTCAACGCTCTATTCCCGAATCCTCAATATCTTATTCTCCGTCAGTCAATGGCCCATTAAAACCTGCAACAAAGAGAATATCAACGCGATAAACCTGTGCTAAAATCAGAATCGAATTTGTTTGTCGCGAAAGGACATAAAGTGTACAAGTGCTTATGCAAGTGATGCTACGAACAAAATGAACACAACCTTGAAACCGCGTCTCCGAACAACCGTTCCACCTAATAATTTAATTAACACGATGTTCCATTAAACGATCGATCAATCGCGTGCCAAAGAACCAACGCTATCGGAAGAAGACGCGTCCATCCTCAACGGGATGACCGGTCACGCGTCCAGCAAAGTCGAGTGGCGAAAGATTTCAATGCACTCCCGCGACGGTGAAACGATTGTTAGTTAAACGCGTATCAATTAATAGAAGCTAACAATGGAGCGTTACGTGACGTTAAAGTGAAACCCGAGACCCTACTGCGTGTACTGTGAGCTATGTATGCGTGTGCGTATGTATGCTGTTAACCTCCGATAACTTAGACGGTCTGAACTCTTCGACGCCCGAACTGATAATGAGGACGACCTGCCCCGCGTACGCGACTCGAAGCGTCGTCGGTAACGCTCGGTGGTGTTCGCAATTTCCGAAAACCTTCGAAAATCTCCGATCGGAGCCGTGCCTTGATTTCCAAGAGGTTCGATGTTGTTGTTTTTCCTCCGGTGCCCGGGCCTTGTGTCGCGTTTTCCTGGAAAACCAATGCTCCCAGCAGATTCACCGCCGATGAAGAAGTGGAAGTAAACAGCGTGGATGTTTTTGCGGTATATGCGAGTCGTTATTACACAGCTCGCAAATATTACGGGGCCGTCGTATAATTTCATTTAATTCTATTGCACAAAGACAGAGCGATTGTCGATTGGAATTAGCGCGGAGAGTAATTAGGTGATTAACGAGAGACGGGTATGGGCTTCTGGTCAATTGGTTTCTCGCTTGCCTCAATTGTTTCTTATGGAGAGAGAATGTAGCATTAGCGTAGCTATTCGTACTTATCCACGGGGATGTTAATGAATATTGGGATTAGTTATTAAAGTTCATTGGTATGTTCCCTGCCGGTTACAAAGTGAGATTGGTTAACAAATTTTAGCAACATCCACGCTCATTCGTACACTCTTATATTCTATTACATTCTTTCTGGTATTCGTGATGATAAATTATTCTACGTTATCTTTTCTTTGGGTTTTCCTTATCATCCTACGCCACTCTCTTCTTCCAAACTAACTTAAACCATTAGTTACTAAAGTTGTCCACATTATTATTGTTAATTATTGTTAACTGTAGATATTCAAAAAAATATTCCATGTATTCTGTACAATATGTGTTGTTAAATAATAAGAGAAGCCTTTTGGTGGTTCACCTTTTATCTCGGTTGTTGCAATCAATTAATTAACAAGGAAGAGATAAATGGACAATTATCTTAAACGCGATTTGCAAACCCTGTTTCATTTTTCTAAGGTGTTATTTGCAATGTTGTTGCGTTTCCGCGACAATGTAGATTCATAGGAATTCTTAATAGTAGGAAACGGTTAGTTCCTTTTATGGAACATTTATTTAAACTATTTCATACATGGTGCAACTCGCACAATACAATATGTATTACTAGTACAATATGATATGTACAAAATGGTACAATACGTATAATGTACGAATGTCAAAAACTGGCTGAGACTTCGCATAATCCTTTTTCCGAATAACAAAATGTAAATTGCATTCAGGAATGAATTTGTTTATCCATTTATCTCGCCGGTGTTAAAAGTGTTATTCACTACCAGTAAGTTTAACAAAAGTTCTCTAACTTATTAAGATCCATTGTACACCATTCTTTGAAATAGTTTCTATTATTTTTGTTTCCTTTCGTATCTTTATAATTATAAATTTACGTTAATTTGATCAATTACGCTAGTCGTTAAAGAAGTTATTTATTGTTGCTGTTGATGTATGTTATGAAGTTCAAACAAAACATTTCCAGATGGCCGCAACGTTACCAGCAAATTATAGAAAACGATCCGAGAAATAAATAATTTTAAAGGATTCTTTTGTTCTTTGCCGCAATGAAAGGTGACGAAAGGGTATCAAACAATTAATGTTAATTAAAAATCTGTTAACCCTTTCGCTCCGTGCTCTATGCGGCCAATATCCATTCTGTAATATTTGTAACAGAAAATATGCAGTCCGACACGATATTCAAAAAACACCCGCCTTAAAGAAAGAACAGTACCCCCCACCGCCCCTCCGGTTACCAGCCAATTAGCGCAATCTATTTCAAAAATCTGCCTCTTTCGCGCAACCTATTCTCGTAGTGAATAGATGTGCTCAGAGTGCCCGTCGTATTAAGGTACGTAACATAGTCTAATATATTCTCGAAAACAGGAAACGATATACGCATTGTATTCATTTCCCTGCCTTTCAAGTTTTCAGTAGTCGCTGTGTTAATATTAATGAATATTTTGCAAGAAGCGAAGAATATATTGCGTCGTCGCAAGGCGTGGCGTGCATTTTCAAATCTACTCGTATATGCATATACGTATTACCTTTTACGTACGTCTATATGTATCTCAGCTCAGAATTCCATTATCTTGCAGCATATTGTTCTGGTCCTAGCTATATTATTATAATATTGACGATTCTTAATACATTTATCCGTAATTTCAGTTCGATTCTGTTCCACGGCGTTCCTTTCAGTTGTTTCGAATTCTGGAGTTGCGGAACGCGTTCGAACGCGCGGTAACAGACGGGAACGCGCAGGACCGAACTGCCGCCGCGCCACCTGGCTGACAGGTAAGCGTTCTTCAAATTTGTCGTAGAAATACGAAGAATTTTCGCAATATATCTCTATTAAATTGTAATTCGTACCACGTTTAGAATTTGTATCATACGCAGTCGTGTTGTAGATTAATCGTAACATAATACGAGCAATTATTTGCGTGTATTTCTTTATTGTTTCTGCCTGTGGCCAGGAAACTTGTTTTTCTCTCTCGAGAACCTCGTTAATTTGTCGCGAAACATAAACATACACTTATCAAGTAATGTACACGCTGAAATAATTACAGGAAACACGAACGATCGTAGACAAAACTGATGTTTGGCTTTAGTCGGTCATCGAACGTAGCCTAACCTTGACGCCGGGCTGGCAAAACACATGGAAAATATCCCAGTGAGGTGCGTTCACAATAGCTACATATACCACAATTATTTGCTCTCCATTACCGCTGCCGTTTATTAAATTTTTTGTTAACATCGTGTGCTTTTACATTTGCAATCGAATATTAACATTTCCTACAGAATTCGAGTTGCATTATTGTTTTATGACATAACAATTGTCATTACTTTCGTGCATTTGTTTAATTTCCGTGTTTTTTTTTTGGTACAGAATTATGGAGAGGGCTGATTATATGGAATGGGGTAAGCCAATAACTATAATGATGCCAAATAATACAATGCAGCCAAGGCCTGTGTAGTTGAGCACTTTAAGTACATTTTCATATTCGTTTTATATGTTGTGTGACTGATTTGTAAGATGAAACAACGACAGATATAATACTTATGAAAGCACTTACATTTCTATGCCAATTACAATTAACTAATTGCAATTGGAATAGCATTTTCTATTTTGTACTGTTTGCAGAATGCATATGTTTTTATACTTTATATTTAAAAACATATGCAATAAGTTATTGCATATTTACATATTTTTAATGCATATCTACACGTTTTTCGTGCACACCCGCATATTTTTCATGCGTATTTGCATATATTTAATGCATGTTTACATATTTTTCGTTTACACTTGCTTATTATCAATGCATATTTGCATATGTTCAATGTATATTTACATATTTTTATTGCATACCTACATATTTTCCGTTTACAGTTGCATATTCACATATTTCCAACGCATATCTCCATATTTTTCTTGCGCACTTGTATATATTTAATCCATATTTCTATATATTTAATGCATATTTAGGATGAACATATTTTCTTTCTGAAAATATTGCGGCCGTGCACAATGCGGTCGGTAGAGTCAGTGCTTGCTTCGAAGTCTTCTAGCTTTTTCAGAGAGCAAGTAAATTCTCGTTCAAACTTTAGCTACACGCGATTGTAAAGTCAGTGTTTTTCACGTACTAAATACTAATACTGTCATCAGAGCACCGGTGTTCCTTTTCAATTATTTCAATCGCGAAAGTAGCATCTTAATTTGTTCGCCGATAAAATCTGCGGTCTCGTGCATAGTCTCTTATTTTTATTTTTTTCTTATATTCGCCATCGGAAGTAGAGTCAGTGCATCACTCAAGGGGATGTTGTATGCGACACTGGTAAAGTGAAAAATGTAAGTATCTGTTAAACAATTCTCAGTTTTCTGTAAAGAATTAAATTCTGTACATTTAACAGTAGATTTTAATGTTGTTCGCTTTCTTGTTTAGTTACAGTTTGAATACTTGCTGACGATTGCGTTCAGTTGAGATACCTCGACGATGTTCCTGATGTCTTCCACCAGTACTCTTCCTTTATTTTTCGGATCAACGAGTTGGTGAGTCGCATGCGTTTTGATTCCTTCGGTTTTCAGTTTATAAGGAACTGATGTAATTTATTCAAACGATAGTATATTTCGTAGCTTTTACTATGCATTTTTACTTGACTTCTTTTTAAATAACAGTATAAACCTTTATTATCTATTATCTTAATCGCGTTGAAGTGCTTGCATAGTGTTTACTGTCTTGTCTTCAACAATGATTTCATAGATAACGAAGTATCGACATGCTGATAGCAATCCAAAAAATCGAAATAAAACAAATGTATCGGTCAATAATCAGATTTTTCAATCTGATTTCTTTAAGCTCTTAATTCTTCTTTTTTCGGGAGGGATCGTTTTTGCAATTCCCAAACCCCTTACCTGCATTCCCTTCATCAGTCATTGCTTCAAGGCTCGCATTCAATCGCTTCATGAGAGCGAAACAACCCCATAGATATATCGATACTAGCTGCAATTCTTGAGGAATCACTTTTGCAATTCCTAAATCCCTCCCCTGCACTTCCTTTGTCGCCCATTGCATCAAGGATCACGTTCAATCGGTGTCAATACCAGCCGAACCTACCAACTCCCACGTTCGTCCAGTGTAACAAAACACTCCGCCAACCACGGTTATTCCGAACGAAACAAAATTTCCCATTACGCTTCCGATTCACCGGTAGAAATCGCGTTTGGAGGAATACCCGTTTCTCCTCGTTACCCCGCCGGAAACTCCCGTGTCTGCTCCCGACGTCCCGCCTTTATCCAAATGCACGTTTCGCGGCGCGAAGCGACAAACGTTTTCCCGGTCCGCTTGACACCGAGCTGAATTACCACGGGGCGAAAGAGCAAGCGCCCTGTCCACCCTTTCGCTCGCACGTTTTACGATTTCAATTAACTATCGGGCCACCCTCGTGACGAGCGTGCAGCATTGGCGGTCTGCTCCTTTGGCGAATGGTCCGAGGGTCTCGCCGGTCATTTGTGGCCTTCAATGCACCTGAAATATTCGCGACCGGGGAAACATTGTCAAACGCACGCGGCTCTACGCCTCGTCCCGTGGAACGGAGCTGGTTTAGGGGGTGGTCTGACCAGCCGCCTGCGTCGATCAACCGCGTTTTGATCCGTGTACGGCGGTGGAACGTTTTATTCGAGGATTTTTAAAGGACGCGTTACGAACGATGAATTTGGTAAGATTGAATTTGGTGGTGCAATTGCGGTCCCTGTTCGTCGAATTAGAAGCGCGCAAAAATTTCATATCTGTCATACTTTTAGCGAAATTGAACGAACCGGATGAATTTCCATAACAAATTGATAGGCATACAGGGTGTCCTATTTATCTGGAAACGGGGGAATATTTTACGAGAGGTTAAAGTTATCAAAAAATGTTCTTACGGTAGTTGTTTGATATAAAACGGGATATCAAGGCATCAATTGGTCTGTCCACTTTTTTTAATTTATATTATGGTAGCGTATGCTGAAACGAATACAATGATCTAAAGATATTATTCCACGCAACAGAATGAAAGAGTTAAATATCGTCAGCCGAACTCGGCGAAGAGGAGTTCACTGGCTTCCACCTGTCCTTACCTTTGGTACTTCGTATAATCCATATAATTTTGTAATTCATATAATTCCTATAATTACATCCCCGTTGAATCGATGAAAAATGCAAGGGAATATATTTCGCGAGAGCGCCGTATCGTGCATCGTTAATCGATTCGTAATAGACAGGCGTTACGGTGGAACCCATTAAAGAATTGGAACTCGCTGGGTAATTGAAGCTCGCCTAGCCTATTCATTGAAATCCACCCCCGTTATTGTAGTCCGGGACATAACTCTCGAACGGATGCGATTGCCACTTAACTCTAACTATCGCCGGGTAATGCCTTGTTAATCGTTTCGGCATTAAACTCAATATTCGGAAAACAATTATCCAAGAAAGAATAGAGGGGGGGGGGGATACAAAGTTGCACGCGTTGCCGTAGGATTGTCAAGCAATGTTCGATTAGGAAACGCGGAGTAATGTACGATATGAGGTTAGCGATTCGTCAAACTCGTTTCGAGTTGCTTGAAGACTGACGGAACGGAATCGGGTACCAATGAACGAAGTGGAAAATCGTGATTCGATCCTAGGATCGATTCCGTTCAGGCATTAAACGTTTAACGACGGAAATATTCCCGTTCGTGAAACTGGTTTTCAACGGGCTCGATTAACTGGCCGGTCCGTGATTTACGTCGCTTCATTTGGTTATCTAGTTAGCCGAGCTGAAGGACAAGCGAAAAGAGGCGAAGTACGATGCACCAGGTATTTTCTAACTGGGTTCGCCGGATGCCCCGGACGCGGCGATTCAAATGGCAACCTTGAACAGCCGTCAGGTATGGAAATGGAATTGGCGATTGCAGTAATCGTGGCATGCGTTCCCGTATCTCTATTCTTTCTTGAAGCATTCCGTCTAACGTAACTCGCGTGGAGCAATAAGTACGGCACGATGTTACAAGTCGGAGGAATGTTAGATTTTATCGGAGAATCGAGCGACGCGTAATCGCAGCGGAGTAGGAATGCATCGGAGATCTTTGAAATACTACTGGGAGCTTTTAATTGAATGTATTGTATCTTGACGGAGGAGGTGGGGTTACTTTTTATTGTTTCAATTTATCTCGAGATGAATGAGAAGTGAAACGATCTCTGTAGCTAGCTTAATACAGTAGGAATTTACTACGCATTTGTATAATAATGATTGTTCGGATATTAATGAAGCGTTGCAATCGTTTGTGCATTTGAACGTTGGTGACATAGAGTTGCAAGTGTATTTGTTTCAATGTAGTTAGAGAAGGGTGAGCTATATTTGATGTATTTAAAATCCATAAAAAAACAGAGCAATTGAGCATAACAATTGATAAGTGCAATTCAATTTATCGTGTAATATAAGATCCAGGAAAAAAATACAACGAAAGACAAACAAATTTCAAACAAACAGCTTCCGTAAATTAGTTGCCTAGAACTGATACCCTAAGGTTTATTTGTATGTTCATTATCCTTTAGCCGATCACTTGAAATTCCTCGAAACGGAATCTTTCTGCACCCTTCCGATTATAACCGGTCGGTCACTATCTCTTTACATAATTTGACAATTACTAAAAACTAGTCCAGCGAGGCATTCCTCGAATGGTGTTAATTAAAAATTAAAAATTCATGTCCACGTTCTCGTTCCCAGCTTATCTAGCCGAGATCCTTGGTAACATAGTGCTTGATAAATTACTGGAGATGCGTTGCATAGAACCAGTTTAACCCTAGTACCGTGCACGGGCCTATCTAATCCGATTCTGATTTTAGATTAATAGAACTTTTTCATTCGAAACCGTTCAATTTGAATAAAACTAACGAGACACCATCCCTATTGAAAGTTTCTAATTTTGTATATAAAAAAGATTGATCAATGCAAAACTAGGATTACATATTATCCGTATAGATTCGAATTATTTTATCATTCAGCTTTTGACAGAACGTAACAGTTTCATTTATTGCCAAAAACTCTATCACCCTCTAGCATCCTCTTTTGTCATCTGCATCTCAATTCCTGCGCTGCTATTTACACACGTTTTATTTGACAATTTCCACGCGTAACTTGTAACACGAGTGTCGCGCGCTATCAGAAGGCAAAGGGTTAATTAACGAGTGTCAAGTTTAAGCGCGGACAACGACACGTCTACCGTTTTCTACCCGGTTACCTCGTTTTTCTTCATTCACCAGTAATCTGTTAAATACAGTGGACATCTTTGTCGGCGAAGGGATCGGAGCTGTGTGAAGGGAAAGAAATGACGTTAACGCGCGGCAATTCACGTTCGTTTCTATAATGGGCCGTTTATTCAACTTGCTTAACTTCCTTGACGCGATTCGAACTCAACGCGGCGTAAATTTTTGGGCGGAACCGGCGTTGAATTCCGATTCGTTTTCGGTAGAAAAGGTGGCCGCTCGGGCTGAACGGAATATTAATTCGCGGTTTCTGCTTCCAGTTATTATGTAATATTCGGTGGGAAAAGCTCCTGCAATTCTGGAGGACGGAAAATCAGATTTGATTGCTGCTAGCTTTTGTATTTCAATTTTCTTGATGGTCAAATGAAATTGCTTGAATTACTTAATTATCGCATTTGTAGTTTTTTTTTCTAGTACTCACGGTGCGCTGCGAAAGATAAATTTTAAGCCTCTTAATTTCGAATTTGTAGCAAGGTGTTTTCGAAACTAGATGCGCGTATTTGGTAATAATTAATTATGTCTCCTTGATTTTATACGAATTAAATTAAACGATTTGCGTTAAAATTTGCGAAACAAAGGAAAATTACTCTTTTACGTATTAAACTCGAATTAATATTCGACCACTTTCCTAATTGTTTCCCGACTGTATTATCCATGCGACGTGAAACTGCGCGAAAATATAGAGCAACGGGAGGAGAAAATACAAAGATCGCTGTCTACTCATTCCACTTAATAGTTTCACCAAAGAAATCTTTTTTCCTTCTACTACAATACCTATCGAGAACCGATCAAACTTTCTAGACACAAAATTTCTCTCGGGCGCAACCGCGTCGTCGACGTCTCAGTAAATTATACATCGTCGAGCCTCGAAACGATCGTTCCGTAGGACGAGGTGAAATAGTCCTCAGCTTTTCGTAAAATGCCGCGCGTCAAATGTTTTAAATGGTCCGAGGGCAGGTGTTGCGAGCGACGTGTAATTAGATGTTGGCTGCGGTGGCCTGCCACCCTGATAAAGCTGTTCGATACGTTCATCACGACCTTCGATCCCGATACGAGAATACAATAAACCAGTCCCGATCGCAACTCCGTCGCCGCGTTTATAACGCTCGATTATTCAGCGGGCGCACCGTGGACGCCGTTATTAATAAACGTCGGGACGTTGTTGTGCCACGATCGATTGTTGGTAGGCAGACATCGTTTGCCTTCGATAAAGAATTCCACTCAACCTGTGGCGCGAAAGTGAATCGCCGCCGCTGATATTGTTTATCAGCCTGTACACGGCTGGCAATGAAACGCTTGAATCTCGTGGGCGACGAACTTGGCGTTCTTTTTCTATATACCTTATTTGTTCTTCTTTGGGCAGGGAGGTTTCAGGCAATTGAATGGAATATATTTCAATAGAGTTTCCCGGTTGATTGTGTTGAGAAGGGGGTGGGGGGTAAGGATTGACGTTTCGACAGAGTTATTGTTTGCGGTTGTAGTTGCAAGTATTGTAATTGGTATAGTTCTGTGTAACAGTTTCTTGTATTTCTTGAAAGTGGAATAGGTTGTACCGTTGAAACTGTCTATGATAAGGAATGATTAATATGGCGGCTATTATCGGAGTAAGTGTTAGTGTAATTATTATTTAACAGTAATTATTTGAAGAAAGTTAGTTTAATAAATTTGTGAGGGTTAATGAAATAATAATATGAAGAATATGGTTGAAATTGTAATTTGAGTCTACGTATGGTATCAGGGGATGGGAGAAATAATTCAAAGACATTTGTTGTGCATCGTCGATGTTTACCAATTAAGGAGGAGGTAACAGAAATATGTCGAGAATGAATATTCTTTAAAAAAATAAATAAACATTTAAAACGCGCGTTCGTCAATTTGAAACAATGGACTGTGATGAGAACTTACTGTTGAAGAATGGACGCTCGCCTGCGGTAGTTTTCATGGGGCTGGAGCAGTAGATTGACACTGTCGTTTAAATAAAGAAACAAAGGTTTTTCATCAGGTCTGATTGTCTCGTTGATACAGTTGCTCTTCGATGAAACATTTTAATCACGATTGACGGTTTTGCGGGTGACAAATCAATCGCAAAATCTTTCTTCCTCCATTCAACGACAGTTTTCACTGTAACTATTGCTCGCAACGAAAAACATTTAATTCCAACGATTTATCTCGTGAAGCAAAACAGCATTCGTAACATTTTAGTACCTTTAGTCCACGCAATTGATATTCTTTGCGAAGAGAGAAGTGATTTAAATAAAAATAAAGATCGTATTAATTATGCCACGAGCTGATGCCCAGTTATTTAAATGCATCAAAATTGCTTCAAAAAATTGAAATATAATATTAAATGGCGAGAATATAATTTTATTAGAATGGCTCTCAAACGGAAAACATCTATCAAAAGCCTGCTACAACTCCTTCTGAATGTGACGTGACACCTTCGTAATACCTTTAGTCTATGGGATCACATTTAAAAATACATAATTACGGACGCTGAGCCATACCTGACAGTCATGTTAGATCAGTCTCTGCACCAGAGACAATCATCGTGAAACGGGTTGACGTAATTTGGTCGCGAGGGATTATCTTTCGGCTGGAAGAATGAATGGTCTTGTGAACGTGAAAATAGGCGGACGCCGAGGCAGTAGAGGCAGACGATGAACTCTAGTTATAGAATTCCGATTACGGTGGCACGATTGGCGGAAGAGAGGAAGTTTGTTCCTCTATCTACTGAAACCACGTCATGTCTGTCTTTACGTGTCTACTTCTACTTTTCGGGCTGTTTGGCGAGTGATTAATTCGTGCACACGTTGGTAACGTACGCTGAATTCTCAATAAGGACGTTCATATCATCAGAATACTGTATCTGAAACAGCATGAAGTCATTTTGTTTAACGCGCGTTAAAATTATTTTAAACGTATTATTTTCTGCTTGCAAATTTTCCAAGTAAGGTAACAAAAATTGAGCTTCTCATTTATAGTTGATAAGCAAGTGCAACTTTGATTTATTTACGCATAGGCAGAAATGTGGGGCAGTTTTCTTTTTCACTGTCAGCTTCTTCGGACTATCATGCCATTCTTTGGTTCAACGTATTCCAGTCTGACAGATTGATTTGATTCGTATATGGAGCAGAGCGATGGAAGAGTGATACAGAGACCAGGCCAATGTTATTTATACTTCATGTACGTTTTCATTGTTGTTACTCGATTACAGTTACGAAAATAGAACAGCATCAGAATGGCTTTGCTATCGTACATTTTTCTTCCCCCATTTATTCATTGCGTAACATTTTACAGTTTCAAGTGGTAGTTAATTTTAATTTTGCGTAGTACGTTGACACCACCATGAGACTTTAAAAGTTTCAATCAATTGAGCCGTGTAACCGGTTACACCTGTTAAACGAGAAAACTCAAATATACTTTGTTTTTATAAGAAAGATGAAACCGTTACTGCGTGTACAAATGATTAAACAGATTACTGAATTTTCCCCGAACTTTGTGACACAAACTGCACTACTGTTAGAACAGTGTCAGTAGGCTTTCCTGCGTTTAATATTGAGGTTTCGTGTATAAGCCATATCTGCTTATTAGTATTCGAAATGCATTACGATTGCGCACAGTCGGATGACTCACTTGCCGATGTGCGACACTGTTCACATCTCTTTAACATATTTAGATTCACGTCACGGATCGCTGGCTATCGCTAATAGATTTATAACATAGAATTAATTAGAGACACTTAATGCAACGATTTAATAAGAATTCATACAGTTAAAAGGTCTTGATAAGCGGAACAAGCAACAAATTTCAATGTCCTTCGTCGTTCGCATATTATCTACCAATACTGATAGAAATAAAAGAATACCACATACTTGCTACATTAGAGAAGAATCCTCTTCGACGATCTTTTCGCTACGTCGATAAATTGAGAGACAAAGAAAAACGGTAACCAACTGTAATCGAATGACGGTCGAGCATAAAAACCACCCCCAACTCCATCGAACCGTCGTCTCCGGGAACCGTCTTCATCCCTCGGACCAAGTGAAACTCGCGGAGGTCGTCGAAGAAGGGAAAGAAGCGCGAGACAACGAGTGCGGCAACAAGAAAGACAAATAAAAGGGGGCCAAGCGAGAGTGACACGAAAATATGCAACTCGTGCGAATTCGTCCCGATGGCGGGTTCACTAAAACAGATTTAGCCGGCAGCCGGAAGATGGCGACGCATTGACCGGCGCCGGGCGTCGTGCCGGCGGCAGTCGCAAGGACGACGCCGTCGCCGCCACGTGGGGAGCGAATTTGAATCGGCCGCCACCGGCTCGAAGCTCGCCGTCGTCTTGGAAGCACGCAGAGCAGCGGTGCCACTCGCTTCCTCGGATCGTGTCCACGGAGAACCGGTCGTCTTTTCATCCCCGTCGCACGGTCACAGTTCGACGTCGCACGTTTGCTCGGGAGACGCGTCAGGAGGCTCGTAATCGTGACGAGGGGAACGGTTGATAGAGCCGGTGCGTTATTTGTCACTGTCATATCGAGAACGAACATTGAGAAGGAAGAAGAGGAGGAGGAAGAAGAAGAAGAAGAAGAAGAAGAAGAAGAAGAAGAAGAAGGGCGAACGGAAGGACTGCGTGACACAGAGAGTGAATGGGTCAGGGAGACAGAGAGGGACTAGATCAACGAGACGACGACGTCTAGCACGACGTCGAGTCGGCAGCCGCGGAGTAGGAGGAGGCTAGGAGGGAGAAAAATCGAGAAGGAAGCGGCAAGTGTCACGAAGGGACTGTTGTCAGTGAGTGGTGGACCGTGGAGCCGATTGGGCTGTCAGCGAGACGACGTTTGTTGAACCCTTGAACGCCGATCAGTCCTCGCGGTTCACGAGCTCCTGCGAAGAAAACGACTCGTTCCGATAACGCTGACCGGAGTGGCGACCGTGGGGAGGTATTGGTTGCCGATCCGAGCCGGAAGTGCGTTGACCTTGTTCCCCTGGCCGACCTTGGAAATTGGCGCCACCGTCGACCCCTTTACAAAGCGGCTATCGAGCCGAAAATCGCGTGCGCCAACGACATCGTTGCATTGAACTTCAGCTTTCGTTCTTGATCCGATAGGAACGCGGTGTGACGATCGGTTCGGTTTGTTGCGGTGTGTTTTTGTCAGTGGGATCGGCGACCTCTTTGTGCCGAGAGGGTCCAGGTTGTCGGGACGACGAGAGGTGCGACAGCGTTTTCGACGGGGGTGGAACACGGGGGCGAAATTAACCACCTGCCAAGTCGAACGGAATGACTCAACATGTGGCCTAGGTAAGTCGAGCTGCTGCGAATTGTTGCCCCGCTTATACGGGTTCCACTGAATCGTTCAATTTAACAGGACGCGGATGTATGTTGCGAATTTGGTGTTTCGAGTTTTGGGCAGCTCTCGTTCGTCGATCGTTTTCCATTCTAGCGCCCTGAAGTTTAGTGGAATTTAACTTTGACTTAAACTGATTGCACGTTTCATATAACCGAGGTTCAACGTGCTTTAACTTTTGAGCCCTGTTAATTCGAACAGTTGCGATATTGTTTATTGATTATCTCGACATTCGTATTGCCAACAGTTTTCACGTAACCATTCATTTTTTCAGACATTGTTCATATGTGTAATGCAGCTTTGCACTTGTCATGTAAACACATTGTTACATTTGCATTCGCGAAGAACGAAAGCATTGTAATTTTGTTTTACTAATATTTAACTAGTAACGGGCGAATGAAACAACAGCTGATGGCAACTGTCTATGGTGTCTGATAAGATTTATCTACGGTGAATCGTATTGAGTAATAAGGTTGCAAACAACGTGGTTACTTCTTGCTACAACGGAAGGGTTAAGAACGAGAAATAAAATTCTACGCGCTCGAGTTTTGTTCTTTCGAGTCACGGTTACCGAAATAAACATAGTTAGCTACTTGAAACTCATTCGAGTGGGTGGAAAACC
Organism: Nomada fucata; assembly: GCA_948146005.1. NCBI lineage: Eukaryota > Metazoa > Arthropoda > Insecta > Hymenoptera > Apidae > Nomada > Nomada fucata. The sequence goes on from OX411280.1 coordinate 20,662,040, forward strand.
GATACCACTCGAACATAATAATTCTCCTAAATGTATTTTCAAGAGAAAAGGCGGTCTGTCATTGACGAGACTAAACGATAAATCGGGTTCAACTTTACGCATTTATATCACGGAATTATATTAAGCATTTCGAAACCACTGAAGGCTAGCCGAAGCTATTCACTGAATTGCGTTTATTCCGAGAGCATTGTTTCTTCCGTGTTCCGTATAGTGTCGACGACCTTTCACCACTTCTATTATTATGTATATAAAATAATTATTCTCTAAATTAAGTAAACACTGTGCAACGTAATCACCTATACATTAATAATTCCATAAATTGATGCGTGGATTGTGCTAATTTAAACATTTATTATAGGTTATAAGTTGTATATAAAATATTAACAAACACGAGTTCAACTCTGCGCACAGTAACATTTTTAGCATTACAGTTTCGTCACGGCATAAAAGAAAAATATTATAAATAATCAAAACTGTGCGATTGCCCAATAGCAGGATTTGAATACTAAATAGTCTGGCGCGTGTCATAATGTGAAGAATCGTAAAGCAATCGCTTGGCAGTTTAACGAGGGAAATTAGGGATTGAGAGAGGGTGAAAAAGCCACAGGTAGGCTTTCTAGCCGAACGAATAGAAACTTGTTTGATTTCACAGTTTCTCACCTTCTCGAGATTTCAGCCCCCTTTTAGGGGTAGCCGTGAGGACCCGTCGTCGACGAAAGTGCTTTCTCATGATGCAATCTCGCGGCCACGCGCGTTACAAGTGGAGGCACAGTGAACGTGGGGCGCAATGGCAACGAGGCTTTGGCCGTTGAGAAATTGACGCTCGTTTGTCTGACGGAAAATCGCGTTCTACGGGTGTAACACGGTCTTTATTTAGGCGCCACTGTGAATGGAACCGACGAGACGTTTTCTTCGCTCTGGTTCCCGTCGAATTTCCTTTTTGTCCCTCGAATGTATACCGCGGCTGCCGCGTGTTACTGATAACCGCGTTGCCTCGTAATTCGTCGTGTCGTTGCCGCGACTTCGGAATGCTCGAAATTCCGTTGGATCGAGCAGCAAATTTTTGTCGGATTATTTCGTGTCGTCGAAGTAGACGCCGATTGATGGACGATCTTGGGTTTCGGGGGCTTGAATTTTCTATCGTGCGATGGCGGAGTCATGAAATGTGTATACTTTACGGTGAAAATTTTTGGAAATAGTTTTGTCCCGAGTACATTGACCCGATAAATTATGTGTTTCCTGTTTTACGTAATCTAATTATCATAGATCAAACATTGCGCACTTGCGACAGTGTTACGGTAAATATAGATCAGGCTTAAAACACAATTGGAAAGAACTAGCTCTGGAATGTACAATATGTTTCGAGACTTAAAATAATGTTGTCGCGTGTACTAATTATTAATGAATGCAATTTTCGGTTTTCTGTGAACTGTTCAGAATTTTGCGAACGAAAGAATATTTAATTTTTTGCTTATCGATTGTGCAAGCTATGGAACATTCAGTGGGAGGTATCAAATGGATAGGTATCAAATTTTAATGCATCTACTATGAAAAAGTCGATTATCCAACAGGGGTATATATTAAATGAACAAAAATAATGAATGTACTGTAACATGTATTATATCACGCCATACAGGGAAAAAGTAAATATCAGTTGATATGAGAAATAGTGCAATAGATACGTGTTCGATAAGTTTCATTCATTGCCAGTGGAATTGGGTTATTCACTTCTCTATTGAAATATCCTGGAAACAAACGACGAATGAATGGGGCATTCAGTTTTAATCAAGGCAACGGCGTTCGTATATCCCGTCCGTGACATTTATTTAGTATTCCACCTTTTACAAATTTTCCGCTACTGGTCCCAGACTGAAGGTACATTTATTAATAGTAGTATTCGATTGGCCTTATTTAAATATACATGCTGCGTTAAATTCGGCCGACCTCGTAAAATACATCCTGCAGATGGCTTAGCTTCGGTCGAAAGTTCACCGAAATGTTATATCATTCCAGGAGTAACTCGACAATATATATTCCAGGACTCCTTGAAATTACATCAGACATACGTATACATATTTTATCCTTGCAAATATCGACTAGAGTGCACAGTGAAACTCTATTTACGGTAACAATTTTGTAACTTCAAAATGTGTACGACGGGGGTATTAATAATATTTGGAAACGATTGATACATCATTTATTATTAATGATTATTAACCCAGTTCTTCTCTTAATGCCAAATACAGTTCTTAGGATAGTGTATTTTAACATTGCGATACACTTTCTTTTTCAATTTTAATTCTTTCTCCTTCTCTGTTTTATGATTTCTTCTCTACGTTTATACCGAGTTTTTTGAACCTGTCGCAGATTAACATATTGCTGACTGGACGAATATGATCTTCTTAGATGATTCTTCAGGCGATCTTTTCTAGCATCGAAAGATCTAATATTTTAGCCCCCCAAACGTTCTCCCCTATTAATTTTCATACGAAATCAAATTTCTCCAAATCTCCTCCGCTTGTATCGATTGTATCTCAAACAACCAACACGCTTTCTAACACCTCAAGAGAATAAAAAGGAATACCCGAACCAAATCTCGTCGAACCTTCTCAGACACCACAAAGATCGCAGTCCCATATTGTATCACGCACAACTGCCCCCGCTCACGTCGCTGTGCAACACACACGCACGCGCCGCCAATGGAAAAAATACCACCAACGAAAAAGTTACGTGTCGAACCCTTCGACTTATTACGCGATACTGTATTAATCCTGTCGGTCGAAGAGAGTGGTTTTCGCACTTGCCCCGTTTTTCGGTTCGCCGTCATAACTTAGCGTGCTTGCCCTTTTTGGCAGCCTCCGGACGACCACCCCAGCGGGGTCGCCGATGCAACCAAGGCATAAACGAAGCTGCACAGAAAGGGGAGGCGCAAAGATGGACACCGCGAAAGGGTGAACCGGTGGGCTCTAGAGGAAGGGTTGGGGCACACGTGCCACGTGGCGGCCGCGTGTTAATCCGCGCGGAGTGTATTTACGAGGCGGCCAGCATTCGTCGCACGTGTGCCGCGGCAGCTTTAACGGGGAGCTCGTAAACGCGACGCGGAATACCGTGTTGCGCGTTGTTCTACATGGAGTCGCGGATAAAATCCGCGGACGTGTCGTTGGTCAGATCTTTCTTGCGCGATCCGTTTTCAGCCCTCGCGGAGGATTCGTTTCGTCCGGAACTCGCGGCGTCGGAGTCGCTTGTTCTTGTGCCCCGGCCGCACCCGTCTCGTTTCCTGAACCGCGACTGACGTTCTTGAGCGGCGAGTTTTCGCTCGAACGACGACAGTTCGGTTATACGTAGGTAACGGAGAGTTTTTCGGGTTGCCTTTATTGTTTTAACCCATTGGGTCCAAACGTTAACGCAACGGTTAAGTCGCGATGTTTTTACGTGTCTGTAATGTGATAGGAGATTGCTTGGCGTAATGGTTGCAGTTAATTTTGTAGTTGTTGGCGTTATTGCTGTTCGATAGTTTCAATGTTGGAGGATTAGGTAATTATATTAGGGAACTTAGTATCTGGCGTTGGAGGGTAGGTATGCTAACGTTGGTGTCATTGTTGCAGCGTGATTTTCTGGAGTAGCGTTAGGAAGTATTAATACGAATAAATAATTATCTGAGTGCATTTAAATTAATATCTGGCTCTAGACTATGTTATGAATTATAGGTTTCTTTTATTTTGTAATAGTTTGTTTAACAGTCTGACTATTTTTCTTCCAGCGGTACATACTGAAAGTTTGATCTTTTTCTCCTTTTCTTCTTCTTTTTATGTTTGCGCCGTTATTCGAGTTTATCGCTTTATGTGTTTTATGGCCCGAATTTTCAAATCTGATATCCAGAGAAAGTTACGGATGGGAGTAATATTGAAACTTTTTTTGTAGAGATTTAACACCGTGTAAGCTAGTGAGCTATTAATGATGGGCCACAAATCAACAGTCATTGGACATTGCATATTTCCTAAGAGAATGAATCTCTTTCTTCTTGATTTATGAAACTTTAAGGCACTCCCTCGGTAGAGATTATTCATTACACGTGGCATTACAGCGTTTATAAAATATATACAAATTTCGTTGTTATTAAATGCAAAACTCTGAAGCTCGTATTGTAACATATTCTGACGTGGACAGATGTTAACAGCGCATTTATTTCTTATTATTTCAATGATGGAAAGTACTACCTTATTGTTAATAGCAATGAAATTCAACTACGACCAGAAAATTCGTATTGCTCTCAATTTCCACAGCCCATTCCCCCAATCCTATCCCAATGAAGAAAATACCTCCACTTACTGCCCCAACCACCAAAAGATCGATTCTCCACCCTACTGTTCAACCTCTAATAAAATTTCCTACGATACTTCAGAGATATGGTAACTCCATTCCAGTCTGGACTCTGGAAACAGTCCTCTGTTCTCCTATTTGCATCGGCAATCACAGTTCGAAGGTAACAGTTCCCCCGACGCGATTCTCTACACAATCGAGACGGGGGAAGAGTGTCCCATCGGCAAAGGTTTCCGACCGGCGAAGAATAATTTATTTCCGTGCGACGGTTCGCAGAGGAAAAACTTTTCCTGCGTTTCCTCGAGCGGGAACTATTCGAAAGTTAGCGCCGGTGCCGCTTCGCTCGTAACGCTCCGGCCGAGGTTTCTGGAAAATTGAAAACATCGAATTATTCATGGCTGTCTATTTTACGCTGGGCGTTCGAGGGGCGCGGTGGGAAAGGGTGAAACGGTTCGGTGAACGTTGCCGTTGTCGATGCACACGCGTGTACCTGTCGGTGGTTGTACTGGGGCGGGATTAAATTCGCGAACCGAAAACGGACAATTTTCATCGTGTTCCGTCGGTCCGGACGGGAAAATTAGATATAACGGGTAAACGCGGAGAACGTTTCTTCCTTGACAGTTAACGTTGTTCCAAACAGCCGGCTGTTTTCTCGCGTCGCGCCCGCCGAAACAATATATCTCCATTACGTTGCCGATTTTTATGCCGGCCGGGCGACGCGCTCGCCGCTCTGCGTTTCGATTTCTCGGCACGTTTGTGGACGCTCATGGCGATCCGGCCTCAGAGTGATACTTTTAACAGCAGCGCGGATTGAAATCCGTCGACGAGTCTTTGTCATATTTGCGAAGCGAAATTACCAGTCGACCGGTAGGTCTTTATAGCAAGGTTATTACGTAAATGGAAAAGATCGGCCAATTTTCTCACTCGATCCGTGACGAATTGGCTGAATGAACATTAGATCGAAAGGTGAATCGGTCGAGGGGCAACAGCTGCACGGCCGCATAGATCGCTTGAGCTTACGATTTTTGGCAAAAAGTTTATACAATTGAAATAGCTAAAGTTGCAGTTGCAGTTGCCGAGATTTATAGAAATTCGACGCTTTTCTCGTGTTTTTATTTTTGGAAATGTTTTACACACCCTGTACACGTATATAAAGTATATACAAATTAAATGTATTTTATATATATATATATATATATATATATATTACAGCATTTCGTATTATTGTTCAATATACACTACAGTTTATTAGGATATTTCTTTGAATACTGCACAACACGTCTTTGACGAGGGCACAGTGAAGAGTCAAGAATATTAACTGGACATTGGTAGCATTGCTTCGTAAAGTAGTTTATATATAAGCCACGTGCTACGAAATTCCCGGACAAATTTCTTGAACGAGGGTTCATTGACGACAAATTGAAGAATTCACGTTAAACACAGAGCATTCCAAAAAGTCACTTCTGCTATTTTAAATCAATTACAGTCCATTAAATTTTCGTCGTCTTAACTGGGGGAAGAATTTGTAGGACGCGGGCGTTGAAAAGTATTAAACTTAACTGTGAGTCACTAGTCTCATCCAGTAACGGGAGAAAAAGCGTGTACCCCCGAAGTCTTCTTTCCTCTACATTTTTAAACAGAAATAGAAAAGTTTCAAGATGCCGCTTCGTGCTCAATTCCCTCAATTCCCATACCATTACCAACAAAGCATTTCAATTACTGCTCTTCAAATCAAGATTAAAAAATTGATCGAAAGAGTATCCACTCCTCGCTATAAACAGAATCGCCGTCGAATCCAAAATCTCGACGAATTAAACGAACAATATTAAACGTTCAATATGTACCATTCACCAAACGTACTTTTCACAGTACGTCGTTAGCATGGAAACCATTTCTCAGATACACCTTACCAATCGCCGCAACGCTCAATTATTGCACCATGGTGCAACCGTAATTGCAACACGGGGAAATATCTGCCGAGCAGCCTGTACTCCCCTTTCCTAGAAACGTTCGATCCCATATTCAAACCAGCAGTTTCCATTTCGTTCACCGTTCATCGTTTCGAAGCCGAATCGCGTTTCCATCGTTCATTCTCCTTGGTGGATCACGTCGCGTCGCGGAATCCTTTCCTCGTTCGCGACGCTCGTTTGCTCGATTCGTTTCGTGCAAACGGCGGGAATTACTTCTGTCTGGCGGAGGTAATGCCTTCCGCGGCGGAAGAGGAGACGGAGAGGCGGCGAATAAATGTCAGATTCGAAAACAGGGAATAAATGTGACGTGGGTGCAAAAGGCGAGACGACGGGGCGTTGAATGAAAACGCCTTCTTTACTTTGAGAAACGGAATTTCAGCGGTAACGCGAGCCTCGAGCTGTTAGCGGAATTTTTACGATTGCAATCGGGCTATTTCATGAATAATGAATGTTCGAGGCGTGACGAATACGAAATGAATTAATCGTCGAAGGAAAGAAAGCGATTACGGACTGGCGTGAAGGCGAAATTTGGGCAGCGGTGATTTGTAAAGCACGACGGTAGTTCGTTGCTCGGTGATTTGCGAATTTAATGGTGGATCAGTGGGACATGGCGTTAATATTTTGATAGACCGATTCTGGAAACTATCTTTCTTTAAATCTGACTGTTTGGCGTGATTGCATCGAGAAGAATAGGAACAGTATTCATAAATAAATTGATGATTTTTTTACGGTCCCTGGTTAATAGGTTTACTTTGGAACGGTATGTCAATATGAAGCAAGTGCGTTTAAAAATTATGATATGTCCAAAAGACATTATCGAAAGGAAATTTAATTTCCTCTAAAAAATGTTTCTGTATTGAACAAGGTTCATCTTGAGTAAAGAAATATTCAGGAGTTGATGGAAAATTGGATTTTATATCTTTCGGAAAAAATTGATTTGAATTGAATTGAAAATATCGCATTATCCCAAGCAATTCTGTTCCATGAAAATCATTGTATCATTGGATTGAAATTGAATTTCGAAACAATACAAAATCGACGTTTTGTTTCTTTTGTTTCTCAATATTATACTTTCGGAATTACCTTTAACCAGAAATATCTAACAAATTACGCTGTTCAATTAGTCCGCTGCGAAAACAGCATTTTTATCCTGTTAATTGGTTCGTGATGAAGGTGAGCGTGCAACCGATGCACGTGGGTGTTGAAGCTTGTATTAAGCAATTTAGATGCGAGTCTAGAGTCCCGCCTGAGAAAATGTACATACGTTGTCGCTAATATCGTAAATCGTTGAAAATGGCCAACCGTGTGTATCCGTGTTCGTGGTTCAATTGCCTTTTTCCTACCCGTCGAATCGCTTCCATTCCGCTCTGACAACATTTTTCCTGTCAACTCATTTCGAAGGCGAACGAAAGTTAACTCTCCAATTTACGGCTTTTCAGGCGCGCCTCAAAATCGTGCATGCTTCACCTCTGGCGACAAATGAGTTGGATTTCTGACGTCCGTCGTGTAAACTTTATCACGGTGCACTTCGAATTTCTGTTGAATTTGCGAATGTGATTTCATTGCGCGGCGTAGAAGTGGCGGGTAGATGATAATCGTGAAATAATATTAAATGATACGCGAACAGTGAAAGCAAATTTATGTTTCAACTATATATTCGTTACTATATTTGCGAAATAAGTAAGTGTTCATTAAGTTTCAAAACTGTGCCTCCATTAAACAATTATTTAGAAAGGATGGAGACAATTTTAAAATCCATCAGTATGATGAATTTCTGAATTACAGTATTCCCATTTAATTTTCTCCGCGAGTATCCTTGAGTCGTCGTCGTGTTAAATTCAAGATGACGAATATTCTTGGAAATTAGAATTCAGTTCCAATCTTGCTTCTCTATCCTAGACATTGAACTGTAGTTGTAGTTTAAAGAGAACTTTATTGGGAAAACAAAGCAACAGGATTGCGACATTAATTAACGAAGCATACATTCGCGGATGGAACAGTTTTCTCGTGATTTCGTCTGTCTCATTTATAGGCCAGACATTTAAATTCTAATTATATGAGAGGACCTTCAAACTGTAATGCTTAGAGAATTGAGTCGACCCGGAGCTTAAGTTAACGATGACTATTAAAGGAAAGTTCGAATTGAAGCGGTGACGAAAGCTGATCCACAGGATCTTGGATAATTAGTAATACAAACTATTTTAGGGCACGATTTTATTTAGGGCATTTACGATTTTGTTTTGTATCAGAAATGAATTGCGATATGATTTTGCGATAACTCATAAAAGGAACCATATTAAATAATTTCAAAGGAAATAATTCAATAAAATACTTAGTAATAATTACTGTGGAACAATCTCATTATCCACGTGCTTAAAGAAATGTACTTTTTCCAATTTTTCATCTGCACTCCTTTGATTCGCCAACTTGCTGTTTTATTATTGTACACTATCATACTTTAAAAAAGGACATAATTCCATGTCATAGTGTCAGTTTCGTTGGGAGCAAAAGATAGTGTAAAGCTGAAGGCGTGAAACGTTTCGTGTGTAGACGCTTTAGTGGTACATAAAAAGAAGATCCAGTGTTCAGATACATTGTACATGAAAGTTTCAACCCAGTCTCCGTTGGTCAACTTCCTTTCAAGGATGCTGTCCTCGTCGCTTTAAATTTATAACACGTCATTTGACGCTTTATCGGTATTACATGTCGTAAATTGTCCTCGGCCGTTCTAAGTTTCATTACGGATAAGTTTACAAAATTGTCACGTATTATTGTTTAAAACTGAATACGTATAAAATGCGGACGATTGTCAAATCATCCCATAAGTACACTAATCGGTGTATTCAAGCTTCCCTAAAAATAATATTAAAGATAATTATAAACCGTGTTCCTTTCCAAATAAAAGTATGACCAGAGGAACGTAAATTTTGATTTAAAGCAAGTTTGGATTTAAAGGCAAAGAGTTCCCACGATGTTGTGGTACTGTGTATTATGAAACGATTCGATTTTTTCCCTTATTTTTTAAATATATTCCTCTTCAATCAGACAAAACGACGCGTAGTCAGATTATAGATAAGATACATTTTTATTTTGTTTAACACAAGATTGGGTAAGAGAAGGAAATGTTTTTTTAATATACTAACATATAATGTCCGTACACTTTCTTTAACTTTTTATTTCTTGCCTGTTTCCAAAGTAAAATCAGATTTTCCCCTCTGCACCTGGAGAATTCTCTCCGGTCCTGTTTCGAATTGCATCGCGACTTTTATTAATCCATTTACCAGAACGATTTTGCTCCTCGCACTATGGCACACGTCATAAATCTCAACGGTACAAGCGAGTGAAATAAAAGTTACTCATAGTTTCTCGCTCAGAGGAACGTGCAAACTGCTTCGCGTGCCACGATAAATTAAGTACAAAGCGTGCCCCCGTTGAAAACGATGCAGCCTACGCCACAGTAATGTACAATTGCATCGGTGCGACCGCAAACGATGCTACTAATGTGGCATCTATTTCGAATCCCACGTTATAGAGCGAAGGTGGCCATTAACACGACCGGTGAAGTTCTTTCTTTCTTTCTTTTTTTAGTTTCATCTTGAGGAACCGTTTTATCGTCGCTTGTGTACTCCTTAAATCGACGGTTATTAATCTGTTACGAGGAGAGTGGATGCTGTATTTCGTTGGAGTTGTAAGAACGCGTGCGTTAATGCTTTTGCAATGGTGGTGATAAGAGTTTTCGGTAATTTGTTTTTATTAGAAAGCGGTGCTCGTGTAAAGCCTGTTGGTTGGTAAAACGATAATGCAGTGCTGGAACGGTCCAATTAATGTTGAATTTAATTAGTACCTCGTTAAAATGAAAATGGCTGTTTCATTTAATATGTAATGTTGCTTGATGTTTCGCAAATAGAGTAGATTTTTCATTTGTAGTTTTGGGAAACGTGACAAACATGGTCGAGACAAATTATGCAGTTCTGAATTGAAGAATAACATTATTGTGGCTTATGGCGAGTTCTTGTCGCGGGAAATGCTGTACCATGGGATTTTATGGATCTCAAATATTACCATAGATAATTGTGCCAGATGGTTATATTGGGTATAAATGTTTGGGTATCACTATTCGTTTTGACGAGTATCCTTTGATCATTGCACGCGTGTCTAAAAATTTCTGTGGAAACCGAATTTCCACGGAGCATTATAAGAGTTTTGTGCAATTTGCATTATTTAACGAAGCGAGATATCAGTAGTCGTAAAACATGAATATAAATTGCACTCTTTGCTACATACAGTCATAAAGGTATACGATATCTAAAATTTTATGAGCTAAATTTATTCCGCTTCCCTTGAATATGAATCCGTATTTCTAGCTGTTCAGCACTTGCTAAACAGCACGCGATTTTAAATGTTACGTGAACTCTAAATTTATTTCGATTCGAGAGCGCTATATAACGTATTAACGCAAACTCGACAAATTATATTTCACTTGGTACTCTACACTTCTATTTCATCAAACGAATCGCCAGAGAGGAAACCAAAAACCGTTATATTAAATAATAATTTCATTAAACTCGAAGATAAATCAAAAATATGCGAAGTACATTAGCTCAGAATTAAAAAGCGACACTAATAAAATATTCAGCCGCTGAATTCATTTAACGTGAAAAGTACCCAGCCGATTATGGAAACAATAATTCCTCGCGTCCATTTTTCTACATTCTCTCCAAACACGTCGAGAAATGTCTCCCCGGCGTAATATCTCATAAATTCTGAATGGCGTTCCCCGTGCTTGCACCGAGGCTAATCTTAGGACATAACGGTGTCGTAATCGGGAGGGTTGTCTGGCACGGACCAACCTAAAGAAAGAAAAGCGAGATGAAAATTCTCCGGCCACATAGTTGGCAGTTTTCCCTCGGTCATTGTAGAATGCCATGTTAAGGGCTCACACCACGAGCAACAAGCACCGCTCGATGAACCTCGTCGATGTTGCTTCTTCCCCTTCTTCTTATCTGTGAATTACGCCCCTAGACAGAGTTAATGAATGAAGATGCATGAAAGAACACGCGCGTGGAAAGTAGTGGCAATTACAAGCGTCGGTGTTACCACACCTGACGCCGATCTTCGTCGAGAGATTCAACGTAGGCTCAGTTGACTTGAGTTTTTTTATATTTTTTGTATGCAAATTTAGTACGCTGGAAGAATAGAATATTTCGAGGAAGAAAACAGATAAATTAGAATTAATATTATTGTTTTTAGTTACTAAGAATGTTAGTGAGAGCTGATGAGAGAGGATATTTTGGATGTGTAAATAGTGTTTATTTCTATTGATAATACTTTTCGTGGCCACTATTTTCCTGTGCTGAGTTTTGCGTCTGTTAATTGCGCAATAATTGACAGCATATATTTTCATTAATAACAAATCGAGTAACTAGAGAGGATCTTTTAATAATTTATAGTCTTGGATATTTTCGATTGCTGAATAATTTGCTAATTCACGATCCGTGGTATAGCTAAATTTTTAGAAGTTTGTATGATCATCATGCGTCACTCCCTTGTGCTTTGTTTAATTTGTGCCAAGAAGAAATGAAACCGAAGGTTTTCGACCAACAACTACTTGGTACTTCGAGAATTCAAATGGTCGAAAAATTTGTCTACTTGTTCTTCTTTACTTAAAGCTAAATCAGTGTCTGCAGTAGATTTTGGAAGTTTAATCAGGACTGCGGTAAAGTACTGTGGATTTACGAAGAGCAAATAGGAAAGTAAAGTCTGCGCTTATTTGAAGGTGAAAAAATTAGTATCAAGTTCGATTGCAGCTGTATAGAATTGCAAGAGGTCCTGTAGAGACACTCGACTAAACGGTTATTGCCGACTGAAAACTTGCCTGCGAAAGTTACTCTAACGGGTTAAATAGATAATAGCAGCGTTGTATCAGCTAAACGCCGTTATTCAAAGTTTCAGCAAGTATGAATATTCCGTATCAATCATGGAGGATTAAGTTGTGTAAGTTACTGGAGTCTTACAGTAATTGCATTTTCCTCCAAGTTCCAATAGCATAATCTTGAAAAATCTTTTCCTCTTATTCCCCTCCTATTGCCACCCATTAAAGGAGAGAAGCACAGGGAAACGTAACATATTTTTCCATTATCCAATTCGGAAAGTTATCGAAGCTTTTCATCCCCGAGTGTACCATTCTGAAACATGATAATTTAAGTTGACAGCAGAGCACCGGCCGGAAAGAACGAAAGGGACCTTCATTTAATTATGAAAAAAAGTACTAAGAATCGTGTCTCAGACGAGTATTAAATATTAACATATTTTGTAAATACTTAACGGGAGTGAATTCTGAACTGTGCACATGCCATGAACGAACCACTCGTCTTCTTCACGCCGTACGCACTCTACATTCAAAATAAAACTAAAATCTTCTTCAATCAATCGAACGCTCCATCGTAATTCTCGTTAAACATTCTCCCGGCTCGATGCAGACATCACCTAAAAGCACCATTTACCTACCGACCAATCTCACGTTACGTACAAACTACCGTCCCCATTAAAAAGTCCTAATTAAAAAGCGAACGCAGTCTACAAAGCACAAAACCGTGCCTTCTATACATACTTGCAATTAGACACGCCTCATTATCCTCCAGTCGCCGGTCACAATACTGTTCACTCCAGACACAATAGCTCGAGCATTAGGCGGACATAAAGCATTAACAACGTTTCAAATAAATGCCCTTTTATTTAACAGTCACGACAGAGAGAGAGAGAGAGAGAGAGAGAGAGGGGGGGGGGAGAGCGAGAGCGCAAACGATACCTAACGTGTTCCAATAGCAAAGTCATCGCGACGTGCTCTCGCGTAGCACGATTTCATGATTTATCTCGCGTTACTCGACACGGTCGAACGTGCTTTACGAGCGTACCTGCACGCCGCACGCTCTATTCGTTCGTCAATACGGACACGGAACATTTCCGTCGTGAATCTTTACGAGCGACATCCAGGCGAGCGTTAGAATCATCTTAACCGCGTATCGCCGGAGGCACGTGGCCCTAAACGTCGGTTTATAGATAGCAAACGCGCCAGAGGTGGCTTAAAGGACTGGCCAGCGTCGTTGAGTCGCGGCCGTCGTTGAGTTATCGTCCCTTACGAGGCCGAGATTAAAGTTCCGTTTTCTATTGGCGAATCCAACGGAACAGCTACCCTCTTTCCTCGCGTGCCGCTGAGGGCGGTTCTAGTTACACGGGGAGAGAGTTTGTCGATTTTGCTCGACGACTGCCGCTGCATCGATATGACGATCTTCTTCTTCTTTGTGTTTTCCACTTTGAACGATACGGGATACGTTCTTTTTCATCATTCTCCTTGATCCGTTCGGTGGCATAATGATACCACGTTTTAACATTCTTTTTATATTGTTCCAAAATATTGATCAACATGATTTTTATCCAAACGGCTTCCCCGATTTTCCGTCTTTCGATACACGCGGAACGGCACCGGGACTATCGATTCAACACGGCATTGCAGTATTGGAAAGGTAGAGAACAACCGAGTGCCCCTAAAGTCAACGAAAAATGGATCAGTCGGTGCGTTTGACTAAACGTTGCCCAATAAAACGGAGCAGTCAAACTTTAGCGTAACGAAACGTTTGCGGCAACCTAACGCATACGCACTGTGGTCGTCTTTTATCGCTCCCGTGTGCCACACGTTGCGCGCACAGCTGTCGAGAAAATTCTTGGAACGGCCGTAAGATGTATCGAAGGGTCGCGTGAATCTTTGGACAGCTCTGGAGGCCAAGCATAAAGATGTTTTAATTAAATATACAGACCGCCCGATAGTTCGATTCCCCCCTCGGTTCCCTCTCGGCCTTCTCCCGGTTTCGGTAGCTCGCTGGAGGCATGCGACTTGTCCGCACGCATTTTTGGGACAGGAATAAATCCGTTCCTTTATTTTTCGCCGTTCGTCACCCCGACGCCGGGTACGCGAGAGATTCCACGGACCACGTGTCATCGATCGCAAAAAAAGCTCGATGAAATATAAACCAGCGACGGCGTTCCCTTCCGCGTACGGGCCATGAAATATGGCGCTGTTAATTAAAGCGTCGGGGGAAATTCGACAGAGTACAAGGCGAAGTTAATGGGGGGGACGCTGAAAAAAAAATGTACGGCAGAGAGTGTGCCCGGTGAAACGATAGCACGGTGTCTTGCCTCCGTTGAATTCGGATAAATTTATGTGGCGCAGGTTTAAGCACGATTGACGTGCTTGCTTTTTGTCGGCGGTAATAGCAGTGGCTGATTTGATTGGGTAGTATTTTTTGCGCGAAAATGATAGAGGGATATTCCTACGAAGCATACGGAATTTTTCGGTTTTCGGTTTTTATCCTCGTTCGTAATAAGGAACACACGGTTTCGATTTATAAGACGGTAGTGTTCTCGACAGAGTGATATTTGATTCTATAGTAAATGTCTCTTGTTTCGTGTATTACAGTTGACTTTTAAGAGATGGGTAAGTGGAGTCATTTGTTTAACATTCCTTTGAGCCAGACAATAGTGAGGGGGAAGAATATGTACGATAACCCTTCCAGAATTTCAGTAACAATATGAATGAATTTTCCCTGCAATTTTTCGAATAATTCGCAACTCCATTTAATAATCCCTATCAATCGGTCCGATACAAAATAAATGATGTAACACATAAAAGAACTTCGACGTTTCGTTAAGATCTTCCCTATAACGTATTCATAAGAACGAATGATAATAATAATAACAATCACGATATTTTTTCCAGGATTCATATTCACACGAAACAACCCCTTCCTTTTAAACGACTATATTAAATGCGAAACACGTGCCTGGTATCGTCATTTCTGACCAAAGATTGGTCGGAGTGATCCTCTGTTTGCTGAAGTTTCCCTAGAATTTCGCTGGCTCCTCGGTGGTCTCCGGTGCATCGCTTCATTAACGAGCACCACTCGAGCGTCGTCGTCGACGACGACGTCGCCACTCGAGCTTCGCGCTTAATTATTCCACCGGCACCCGGTACACGTGTCTCCGGATCTCATTGAGGCTTTCTCTGTTCTTTTAATTCCGCTTTATATCGTTCCTTGGGCCACTGGGTTAATGGAGTGCCGTCATTCGTCGACATTATCGCGGGCAACGGTGGCCTCCTCAATTTCATTTCTCTATGTTAACTTCACCATTGAGACGAAACTTTAGGGCCACGAAATGTGAGATCACTTTTCGCGCAAAGAGCGGTTCAGATTGTGCCATTCTTCTGGTCCCCGTTTTGTTTCTTCGTTTTAATATGGGGAGTCGCGCTTAATTATGGCTTCAGTTACTTGCATAACATCGGCGAACTTCTAACCCTTTGCATCGTGATGGTAATAGGTGGAATATTGTGTCAATAAAGTGGTTGGTTAACTGTGAGTAATGTTCAAATAAATGTTTCCATTTTATGTTCTAAATAAAATTGAATTAACTATGAGCGAAAAACATTATACGAGGGACACAAATTGGAATAAGAATACATCCAAGATTAGAATACAAGCTGATCATTTTTCCCTTGCAGAAATTGGGTATTAATATACTTTATCTTTGCGGTTTGGATTTCTTACGACTACTTCTTTTTTCTCGTGGCACACTTCTCTTGAATTAAGATTTATTTATTTCTCCCCTAAGAAATTTCTTACTCGATGATGTCACGCGTGTAAAAAGAGGGCACCCACAAAGGAGCCGGTCTGGAGCGATAAAAGTAAAAATGGAACGAATCATGGACGAAGGCCAAGGCATATTAATGTGAATAATTTATAACTCCTCGTATATAGCAATGTCATACTTTCAATTGGTTCCATTATTATCTTGTTATGAAAGTATATCTATATTTTTGTCTGGCACGCAGAAATTATTCACTGAAAGATGTTATGCCTCAGTTGCTTTACATAACTTCGATACTTTCAGTTACAGGAACATTATGAATGGCAGAGGGCAATGTTCCACTTGGATTCTCTTTTTTTTAACCACAAATTACGACTCTATAATAATAGAAACCTGCCAGTATATTAATACCTGTTTCATTGAATAGGTTCACAAGAGTCTACCAATTGTATTGAATTTTTTGAACAACAGAAATACAAACAGACTGATGCACTTAAAATTCGTCGCGAAATGTGCAATGTTCCAAACACCAACTTAACGTTAACTCCACGCAAGCTTATGTCTGAACACGGTACACACTAATCATCGCCGTACACTAATCACAAAACGCATACATTTCCCCAAACCACTCGATTTCAGATTATTTATACCCAAAAATTTCTTTCGCAGAAAATAACATTTTCCCTGATAAATATAGCTCGTTGTACCCTGTCTACTGCACCTACGAAAATATATCTATCCTGTTATCCACGTCCATTCGATTCTGTCCGTTTCAATCTACCTCCGTCAAAGGTGCAAGAGCCGAGTTCAACGACCTTGGCAAACGGAAATCGAAATCCGCAGGCACGGCCGTGCACGTGGCGTGGCAAAGGTGTTACGCAAGGCCAGAGAATTCTCGATCGTGATACACGATCGACGTTCACTGCAGGCGCCCACGATCGCCTCTCCCCCGACAGATGCAAATGCGTGTCACATTTTTCCAGCGAATTCCTCCTGTTCCACTGACCTCGACACGTGAGAAATCGTCTGTAGTTCGACGGGACAGAGCAACGCGAGCGCAGTTATGCATTTTGCATTCATAGACGTCGCGCCATTCAATCGTGCACACGTTTTTCTTGTCATCCCATTGTGCTGCCTCGCAGGAAAGGGGAACGACTACTAGGATCCATGTTTACGCGCGAATAGATCATTGGACGACAATGGAGTTGTAAAATTTCTGCTTTTCAATGTTTTGCGATGAGGGGAGTTTCTACTTTCAGTAGTGTTGTACATCGATTGCGGGTTCGAAATAGATCGTTGCTGACGCGGCTGGAGAGCAATCGAGCAATGTGTATAGATTGTCTGAGGAGGCTTTAGGCAGTTGGCAAGCATTGATCTGTGCGTACAGTGGCGGTTCATTTTTAGTTTTTAGAAATGTTCGCTGAACTGGCGAAATATATTACAGGCAGCTTTGATCTTTTCGGCTGTTTCATTTTTTTTTTAAATCGTTTTTCACCTTTCAAATATGGTTTTTCACTCGTTGACAATGCTTTTCTACTCTTTATCGCGTCTAATTCAAATCTGCCTGCTTTCTTTAACATCGTTATCCACGGTAACTTCGATCTGTTCTTTACTTATCTGTTTACGCGCACCGAAGAGGCGTCAAAGATTCAGAAGGGATTCACGCTAGGGGCTTTAGAAACACGCATTGCCACAAATTCTCCATGACACTTAAATTTTTACACGCTTCTACACAAAGGGGATTTTAACCAGCTTCCGCTGGCCATGAAAAGCGCCAGTGTACGTTCGTTTTAATGCGCTCTGCATTTTTGCAGGGGAAGCCATCGCGGCAGGCACGGGAACACTTTATTCATAAAGCTGGATTCCTCCCTTACCGTGGGTACTTGCGCTAAATAAGTTCGTTGTATACAATAGCCATTTTTCCAGGGCAAATTTTCAACACCTTTTGAAGCCTCGCTCATCCCGCAGAAGATCGCATCAACGAAACAGATTTCAGCGAACCTAATTTTCCGCCGGCGTACGTACCATCCGTTTCCCCTTAAAAGTCCCCGGAGGATGGACCTTATTGTGTTTCTAAGAACAATGCCCACGTTTCGAATCGTTTTTGCCCTAATCTCGCGTATTTCTCCATCAAGATCGCGTTTCTATTGCAGCGCAAACGTTACGTCCACGATTCAGTCTCGTTTTAATCGCAATCGTTCTGGCCTTTTTGCTCCACGATATCCTACGTCGGTTTGTCTGTGGCCATTTAATTGTACGTCGGTTATTGTTACGCGCAAGTGGGGCGAGTATACCGGTAGATTTTATTTAAAGCGGTCTAATGCCACAGGGAAATCATTGTACGAGATATTTCAAAATTATAACTGAGGGTAGAAGAAGTCTTTAAAAGTGTTTGGAAAGAGCAAAGATTCCTTTGTATCTGTGTGCAGTGTTACTTTATACTTTAGAAAATTTTATACAAAAATTGCTATTGGTTCGAGCAAATAGCTGTCTGTTGAACACAGTTTCAAGATTTTGTTGATTTATCAAAAGGGAAAAAGATTGCACGGTTTATGCTCGCAATGTGCCGGGCGAACGCGAAATCTTTCAATAACATTCTCCGTTAGAACGAACTAATTGCGTATACTTTTAATTTCAGATTGCAATCACTGATATTCATCCTGTTCTGCGTGACGCGCGTCAAAGCGGATTTCTTCGGCGAGAAGAAAGGTAAGTGTCAGTTCATTCAACGTTAATGGGCCGACTCGTGGGCAGGTGATTCAAAGATTCGAGGACCATTTGCCCCTCGCCGCCCTTCTAGACGTCGCGTCGTCTACTGTGACGATCCGTGGCACGAAAGTCTCGGGAGGGTCCTCCATTCGTCGAGAACTCCTCGAGAATATTCAGCGGGTTTTTTTTTTTTTTTGTTACCGATCTTTCTCGCGGACTTCCAACAGTTATTCGTTTCGCGCGAGCAAGTAGCCACTAGGAAGCTTCCAGCAAACAGACCTGACAGTTTCAAACGAATTTTCGTTTGAACTCCGCTTCGGTGGTTGTACGCGGCGCGATAAATCATTTTCCATGCCCTTTCGTTATATTTGAAAGAGGACAGTCGGTTTAAATTAAGAACGGTCAACGACAGCAATTTTGAATAATCTACAGGTTCCAGCAATTATTCTGCGCCTTTGGCCAACTTCTTATTTTCCTTTTCGCGAGGCAAGGCAATATTGGCAGTAATGCGAAGCAATTTTTAAAGAGAGATAGAGGTTCACGGGGGAGGATTTAATAAAAATCTTGCTCGAGCCGCGGTAACAAAGCCCTAATATCTCGAAATGGTTTTATGATCATCAGCATATCTTTATTTCCTCCTTTAAGAATTTCATAACCCGAAGCGACGATTTTCAGATTCAGCAGATATTTCATTCCGGCAAATCGCTTTTCCACAGGCTCATTTCGCTTCCTGCGCTTTCTGTTATTCGGATCGGTCGTTAAAAAATCGCGGTACGACGATTAACGTTGAACCGCGGCGAAACAATTTCTTCCAACGTATACATTCGATTGTCCCAGTGTCAATCTGATTGTCAATGCTGTTACAAACAAGTCACGGCTCGTCGTTTCTCAACGTTCAACTGAAACAAGGAACGCAGCCGCTCTGCTAACGTAATTGTACCATTTCACAAACGAGATCACACTCGCAAACAAAAATTAAAGCTTCCTCAATACCTCGGTTACGGAATGTACGATGCGTAAGGAAATTTTCCACGATCAAAAGTGTACGAATATAAACGATACAATAGGGAAAGAAATACCGTGAGTATTTTGTGTACTGTGCACCTTTGAAACACGCTTGATGACTACGGAACGTTTGCCATTCGTTCTTCATTTCCCATTGGGCATTGACGGCAATGCAGGCGCACAGTTCTAAGAAACCGTCACTGAGACAATCCGAGGTCGATAATCCGCGAGCGTAAGAGGCATCGCGTTATCCGGAAGTATGAAAGAGTCAGGCGCTCGGTGAGTTTCCGGTTCCCTTATCGGGGGCGGATGCAAAGAGGTCGGCTGTGCCGGCGGGTTACAGAGTAGGAGAACGGGGTTGGAAAGGGACGAATAGCTCCCGTAGGATGCGAGATAACTCTCATCCCCATAGCCTCATTTGTATCCGCCTCCGTTCTTCCGTTTTCCACGGTGAACGGCTACTTTTTATACCGTTACCTCGTCAATATTTAACGCCACGGCATTGATCAGCCGCGATTGCTATTCCAAGCTCGATTTGTTCCCAGCGAGCTACGCTCTGGACGAAAAGTTGAATACAACTGGGCGATCGCGAAATTTTCTGATTCGATATCCTATTCGTTTTATTCATCTTTATCGCTTAAAGGTCCAACGATTGTCCCGACGTTATCCTTGTTAATCGCCCGTTTGACGTTAGAATATTTTACTACCGATTCATTTGATAATGAGCAGAATTATAATAGTAGTATAATATTTGAGGGACTCGAACGTTTGCGACCGACGATATAAAAACAGTTTAGCGTGTAATTGTATTAATTCGTCGAGGGAAAGGACACGATCGGAGGATTCATTTCGGTCCATTCGTCTTCCCGTGAAATTGTTCCTGTGACAGGAGAATGAATAAACCTCGATACAATTCAGGAACTGTGCAAATAGAAATTTATCGGAATCGGTTTAATTATCTTTCGAGCGAGCATTTCAGCGAGACAGCGGAATATGGACGCGAAATAGATTAATTGCTGCTGGATGTATCGTCCGGGCTGATTTATTGCCGCGAGAGTTTGATTGACGGGCGTAATACACAGCCTCGTTTTACAGCAATCGGCCACAATGGCGAACAAAAAAGAACGCCACACGCTCGTAAGATCATTCTACCCTTCTTTTTGGTTCCGAATTAAATTTGTTGCCCACCTTAAACGTAAAATTTCCAAGCAATTATTTCGCAGCTTTTTATTTCCTTCGCGAAGCAAGACGAAACAATTATTGCGTTAATTATCGTTTCCTAAGAATACTTCGTTCGAATTACTTCCTTCGACATAATATTTATTATGATGCAAAAGATCGGCACAATGGAAATTGCAACGAGATTTATTGGCGAGACGGCAAATGTATTCTTTCATCCATCAAATCGTAGCCATCGGGAGTGCTTCGCCTTCTTCCACGAATGAGTAAAAGGAATACCAAGCTTAACGTTATGGAAAGTGGAGAAATGCGCCAGATGTCGCGGAAGTTATGGCGGACGGAGCAATTTTTTCGAACAATTTATCTCGAATTTATTCCGAAACAAATCCGTGCCGACACATCCGAACTCTTTCGAAGCTAAATTCTTCAGCGCGGAATCGTTTTTCTATTAATATCCATTAATCCGCTTCACTTTGAGCAACCTTTGAAGCGCTTGTTTAAGACCTGTCTCGCAAGTCGTGCAAGTTTATACGACGAAACTTTTTCCGAACGATCCGGTTGCCGGTTCAGCTTTACACTTTCATCGCCTTGTATTTCCAATTTGCAAAAATTCTCGACGAATGATAAATGTAAGCACGCTTTCAACGAAATCCCGCGAGACCTTTCTCGCCACTGTTTAAAAATCAAGGATGCGAATTCATTTTGTGCTCCCCTGTTCGCCAAATTGTATACGGTTCGAGCTCCGAACGAGAACGTCGATCGAAAGGAAAAGAAAGGGATGGTCGTGAGGAAGGGCGGAAGGGTGAGGCATTCACGACAGGCTATAAATATTTTCTCTTTTTATTTTTTATGCACACACCGAATGTGGGCGTCGATCGAAGCATAGTTCGTAATCGTATCGGGGCCCAATAATTCGGCATGACTCATCGATCAATCGTGACTTAAGTTGGATTTGTACGCGGTGCGTGTCGGGTAATCGATTCCATTCGCGGTTCCCTGTTGAATTTTAATGGGCGCTTGAGTGATGACACAGCGAGAGTTTCGCGTGGCCGAAATTGCACGGTTCCTTTTTTTTTTAGAATTACACGCGCCCGATAACTGGTACGCGACAGTGTAAATATATGAGAGCGTTTATAATTTAAACGCGAACTGCATTTTACCGCGCGTTAATCGTACACAATTATCGAACGAAATTTTCGAACTCAGTGAAGAAAATGAATATTTCAAATATTGACAATCTGTCCGCTTCATTTTCAACATTAAATCGTGGGCAAGAAACATTGACTATCTGAAGACCTCTTACGAACTTATGAAAGTACGAATTGCACGTAGTGTTTCGTGAAAATAATTAGTGGTGTGATAAAATAATACATTTTCCTACTAGATAACGTAAGTTCATTTATCAAAGCTTTCAAGGTTTCAATATTAGGAGTGACGATTGATTATATAGATTTATCTGTAACAGTGATTGTTGCCTACAGTTTGACGGTATTTCAAATAGCTCGCGCGAACTCTGTCATCCTCTGATGGGATTATATTTTATGATCCTGAATCATGGTGACGAATCGCGTGCATCTCATCAGTTATACATAGGACGCATGCTTTAATCGAGATGGTCGCGATTCGTCATTGAAGAAAATAGAGTGCAGTTATGACTATTTCATTCCGTTTATGAATATCCTGCTCATTTGCTATTTATAAAAGAGAAAAATCATCATGCTCCACTACGATTACATACGTACCTATACAGTTCAAATATAAAAGGCAACCCAACGGCGCATGTTTTAAGCTGTGGAAATCCAATGCAAAAAAGGAATAGTGATAAAGACGATAACAAAATAAAATATCGAGTAGAACAATATTGGAGAGAGAGTGTATTATTAAAACAAAACATTGTCCCGAAGGATTTGACTCTCTTTCTAAACAAATGCACAGCTCTGTATTTCGAATCGTACACTTTTCTTCGATTATTCATATTTATTTCGCAAGAAGTATGAGCGACAGATTGTCTGCACGAATTTCTCTGTAGGCATCTAGCTGGATTTAATGCTCGCGTCCTATAAACCGAAAAACAAAACAAGAAAAAGATTCTGTCGGAACAGGGAAACAGTTAATCCATCACGGGCAGCCAGGAAATGACTGAAAATTGTGAAGAAAAAAAATCTAAATTCGTGCGCATGATAGCAAGAGAGATATGAATGGTCGAGCAGCAAGTCTGATAAACTGCAAGATTATGCACGTGTTAGAGCCAAGGGTGTCGGTGTTGTACATGGAACAAGTGAACGATATATTACAACGCGGGTTAACCATACACAGCGGAAGTTCAGAGGGATTGTACGGTAAAAGAGAAGGGGGGCGAGAACAAGCTACCAAACATTCATACTTTCGTGGCACGTTTCGCAGCCAATACGTTTTCTGGCAACACGTGTCTAAAATCGTTTCTTTTCATTTCTCTGAATACTGTTCCTTCCCTGATTCTTCTCTATTACTTCTCGATATCACGGTTGTAATCAAGTATTTGTTTATAATCGCTACTTTAATAGATAAATCTATAAATAATTTGATTAATTTATAAACCAAATGTAGAATGAATTACGGAAACAAAATATAATATCGAACATAAGATCAAATGTAGGTGTAATACAGCAATGTTGTAATTGTGCCCTAATTAGAATTTCTCAAGGTAAATTTGATAAATATGCAAGGTGTAGATAATATTGTTATAATTATTTTCAACGTACAGCTCGCAAGGGCTGTCGAATATAAAACACTAACGAAGAGTAGAATCGTCATTTCGTCTCGATTAATTTCAAGTCGTAATAAAATTGTGCCCCTATCTGTGTCACTTCTGTACGCGTTTCGCCAAGTAAGGGCTTCTATCAATCACGAACCACATCGAAAGTGTCATTCAATTAGCACCAAGCACCACTATAACAAGTTGAACAGATAGTAATTGCGTTGTATAACACCTTAATGCGATCCTCAGATCTGCCCAATTGCATATCTTCTACACTAGTCACAGAAGATTAATCTGTTCTGTGACGTGTAGATTATTGCAGCCAACGCAATAGATGCGCTGGAGTAAATTTCGCGCGTTGACAAGAATAGCCTTGGTGCACCTGGAGGGAAATGAGAGCGTTTAGTCGAATGTCGGGGTGAAACAATGTTCAGTTGAATAATTTTCGAGATATTCGACGTACACGATATAATATGTGACACTTGAATTTACCTCTATTTTCATTCACGCTATTAATTATATTTATTTCGCTCTAAATTAGTTTGAAATAACCGAAAATTGTTCAATTATGTTTGTTGAACGAAATCATAATGATATCTTAATGTTAGTAATTCAATTTTATTATTTCGAATCTGCTCCAATGACGATACTTAGAATTTTTCATTTTAAAACAATTTTAGTAATCGAATGTGACGCACCTATTCATCTTAGTTCTGGAGTGGTGCAATCGTTTTAATTTCGACTTACAGTTAAATACTGAATGCTCAATAGAATAATATGAGAATGATATTTCCATACCAGAAATCTGGATGAAATTGAGACGAATTTCGAATATGTTTCACAGCGAACAATTAATCGTATTCAACCTTTACGTATTATCCTGCAAGCAAGATATTCACTAGCAAATATATACAACGATTCGGTGCAATCTAATAATAATTATTCTATTTTCAGTATTGTAAGATCGTATGCAATTATTACTACAAACCTTAATTTCTGGATCACGAGTTATTGCAGCCAATGCCAAAAGCAATCAAACCAATTTTACTTACCTCCTCTTGAATGAATCACGAATCTGCCCAGCACGTCACTCTTCGCGAAGTTCACCAATTATTCTTACTCAATTAAAAAAGTGCGAAACAACTAATAACAATAATCTAAATAGAGAACACTCGCTGGCAACGGTTCACTATCCACCCGGTCGAATAAAATGCGACACTTGCCCCCCTGCATATCTTTTCTCGCGTCTACCAATATCACTCGTACAAATCCTCGCAAACCACCCTACGCGCACGACTTCGCCCCGTGCCCATAATATCACGATGTCAAGTCCCCATCGTGGTGGCGTGGAAACTCTTTGTGCCGAGCTGTCGAGGACGCGGAATGCCCGATGTAAGTCGCGTACCTGTGGAATAAGTCGACTTTATTAAAACTTGCCGGCTCACCCGGAAGAACCGGATGGAAAGCGCCCCGGCGATGTGGAAAGCCGGAAATTCACGAAGAGGGTGGGACAAGAGGGAGCTTTCTCATCTGTTGGGACGAAGCTGACGAGTGGCTGGTAACGAATGGTCGTTACTCTTTGGCCAGAACGAAAGCCCTGTAAACAAAACAGCCGGCCTTCGTGCCCCCCCCCCCCTCCTGGCTTCTTCACGCGTCTCTTCGTCGTTCTCACCCCTTTGCTCTATTTCGCGTTCCACATTCGGAGCCACCCTTGGACCTCGTTCAATGAACGTACGCCGGGTTTCCTGAACAACCACGGACCTACCGGACGGACTGTATACGTAGAGGTTTTCTATAGTTCTTTCACGAACGAGAACTCTAGCCACGTTTTCTATTAAGTTCATGGGAAAATTTGTGGTCCACATTTAGACGAACATTTTCCCTTGCGTCGTTAACTATAATCAGTTTGTTTATTCTTGATAATCTGCTGGCATTTTCGTTCATTTGATTATGATATAACAGGCTGGCAATCGTGTATGGAAACTGTAATTTCGTGGTTTATATTCGTAGGTGGCAGTAAATCTTATTATCATGGAGAAAATAGTATTGATTAATTAAAGCCAGATAGTTATATGGGATTCAATTCATGTTGTAATCATTGTAAAACAATTTTACTTGGACATTCGGAATACTGGTAAATCGTATTTTTCCTCCCCCTTTAGCTTTGTTAAAATTGTTTGATAAATAATACATTCATGTCAGGGGAGCTCTCGGGCTCGATGTTTATCCATAGTTCGCGTTAATACAGAATCTGCTACTGGAAGATACGGCAGGTGAGAATATGTCGCACATGTTGTATCTCGTCGAACTTTAAGCTTTAAATCCGTCTATAGTAAGTCTCCTTCGCTTGCACACATAATCACTGAATTTGCGAATGTTCTCTGCTCGTGAGAAATAGACCATTCCATACGCAGCAACCTAATAGCCTGAGCATTTTCTATGGCCGTGGACCTGTATGGCAGTTGGAAGGCAAAATTAATGGCAGGTTTGCACAGTCCCTTTATTTATCGATATCCATAGAATTCAAAGTACTTTTTAGTTATAAAAAAAATTGTCCACGTATCGAACACTAGTGCTTCATTGTTGATTAATCAAAGCGTGAATCATGCGAAAATAATTCGATATAGTAATTTGTAACGGAGAACTGAATTTGTTGTTTTCAGTTTTGCCTGCGGGAAGTAACGTAGGATTTTCGTCGTGCGTTATAGAACGTCGCGCGAACGACTATAGTGTTCTAAACAATTTGGCTCGGTAACAACCATCGCGAGTTTGCCAATCTTCGATTAAGGAATTAGAGTGCCGTGAAAACTATTAAGATAATTCTTGCAGTTGCTGCTGGGCGTGTTTCTCACGAGATTTGCCGGTGAATCGGGGTTGCAACGTCGATGTTTTTACGTGGGAGTACACGTACTCTGCATCAGGTGTCTCGGAAAACACGACATTTCCGTGCTCGTCCTTCTTCCGTGCCCAACCAATCCATTCGACTTGTTTCCATTATTTCACCCGCCATCCGTTCCTTTCTGCTCCGACGTTTTATCCACCCCGGCCTTTACCCTTATCTTATCTTCAACTTCTATCGTTCTCGATGCAATTGCAATTCATCAAAGGTTATTTCGATTATTCAGAAATTAGTTGGACAATGGCATGCATGGGTCGATCGAACCAGCCAAGCTTGATGTTTCTGTTCTATTGAGTTTGAATTTCTCTAAGAAGAAAGTATAAATTCCCGATAATTATAAAATAACGTCCGTAACCTCAGTGAATCGAATTATCCAATTTTCGGTACGAATTAACGAATTACAGTTCGAATTTGATTTTGTGTCTTTACATCTTTAAATCGAATGAAGCTTCGCACACGTTGCAAATCGTGCACGATCATAAATTCAGTATGCAGGCCGGAATTAAGACCGTAAACTTCTGTCTTTACGATACATTTATATTTTCTGCACTCTCAGTTGAAAGAAGTCAAGCCGATACCCCGTGTCATATGTTCATTTCTGTTCTGTCGAATTGAAGCTAGGCCTGGCTTTTGCTACGTTCTCGCTTTCCCTTTTATCCGCTCGCATTCTTCTCGCTCCTCGATTTACACCGTCAGAATCAAACGAAATAAGCCGACCAGCATTCTGGTGTGTTTATTTTATTCTCGCACCACTGCACGGAGGAGAGAGAAATGAACCGACCAGACACGTTTCTTCATTAAAAAAAAGTAGCTCGATTTATTCTTATACTCAGTCTTGCTGCGTGTTGATGAGTAAACGTTCCCCTACGGTCCTTTGAATGAACTGATTTATCGTTCAAGAAACACTACCGCAGCATTTTATTACGCATTGATCGTAATTAATCAATTTATTTGACACGTGGACCTAAATGAAATTACAAAAATCCTAAACTGTAACTAATTTGGGTGAAATATAATTAAAATATAATTCAATGCGATTTTTATTGTCGCGATGCAATTATTATTATCGTCATCGAAAGTTTTGTTCATATATTATATTTAATAAAAATGATTGCTGCAATTAACACTCTGGTGTATCGAAAACGTAGTCCAAATATGACTGCTCTGTAAGAGCACACATACGTATGTAGTATTTTATTTTGCGTAAAGGTGATAAAAAAGTGGACTTGTATTTTCATCAAATATTCACCACTCCTTGATGTTCTCAATCAGCAATGTCCCTCATTTAGTTACATATTATACTTCAGTTACACGTAAATTCGAAAATCCACAGTAATTTAACAAACGATATTTAATACGCCTCTCCTATAAATCGTCTTTTAATATTATTTTACGAAACACTTTTTTCTATCGTTCGTAAAATACATTTTCTACCCCCCCGTTCATTTCCATAATCGCTTGTATCTGGAATGGAATAACGCTTAAACTTTCCACGCCTCTCACGAAATACACTCAGAATCTTCGCCCTCAATCGAGGAAAATTACCGATGCAAATTGCGATCAGCTCGCAAGAATCGATACAGACGATTGTCTCGAATCGTGTTTCTAGTTTCGCCTTCGATTCATTGCTCGCAAATAAACGGCGGCCGGCGTTATTTATTCGCGTGCATTGCAGAATTCATTCGTATTTTCGATACCATTACCTTTTCCTTTCTCGGCATATTCATATCGATTGTTTACCAACGCGTCCAATCTTCTCCCTGTTTGCAAATTTAATACTGTATGATGCGGAAAATTCTATACTGCGTGTACGATATTTTTCCGCGTCGAATCTCTCAATCTCGCGGACCGGAAGTAATATTAATTTCAATTTCAAGTTATCGAGCACCGCGGCATTAAAATAATTCAATTACTCGCCGAGGATTGCTTCGAAGTAATTATTTTAAATGAAACTTTCTGCCCTACGAATTTATCGTTTTCATCGATCACGATTCCTCATTTTACAGCCATTTTACAGCCATTTTGTCGTTCCTTTGAAAACGTTATTTCTAATCACACTTTCCCATTGAAATTATGTAACTGTGTATAACTGAAATACAACAGACCCTCTGTACTTACCTTTAATTTGATCATTTCACGATCCCTTCGCTATTCGATAATTTCCGTAATATTTCCATCGAATTTCCGCCAACTAAATAATAACTCAGATACTCTGCGCTGTAGCGGATATCTCGAGATTCCGCTCTATTCACGATAATATCTGTATAGGCTCAACTGCTGTACGACTGCTCGTTATATCGACTTTAGCAAGCTCGACGCATGTTATACGATTATCCCAGGGCACGCGTTGCCCTATGCCGTCTAGAGTCGAGCACGTGTGGTCCGTTCGCGAGGCAGGTATAAGAGGAGGGAACAAGTTTCGAGAAGTTCATTTTGCTTGAAATGTATCTGCGCGGTCAGCACCATAAACCAGATCCGGGGCTTATCTCGAGTCCCAAGGGTGGCCACCTGTCCGATTTTATTCGACGTACGTTTCATTGGCTGGGCCGCAGATGTTCAGATGGACACATCCTTCGGTGGAATGTCTCCACATTTTGATCGGGGCCCGGTCGATGATCGACAACGATCACGATGAAAATCATTGGCGTGTAGCGGAAAGGAAGATGGACACGTTGGCCACTTCATTTTGAATCCTTCTTGAAATGGACAATTTTGGGGGATGAGGCTAGTATTTCATTCGGTGAATGATATTTTTTTTACGTTCTTTCGGAGAATTTTGTTTTAACGAATAATCCCTGCTTCCTGCTCTTTAATTTTCATTGTAGCAGATTTAATTTTTCGTAAAATATATACGTTTTATTATGTTAGATATTGAAATGGGGATATTGTATAAGTTATTTTAACAGATCCTGCACGTTTATTTCCACTCAATATTCTTCGTACGCGAAGAACATCTATGATGTGGTTTTAAAATTTCGTGAAGCTTTCGAGCGTTCGGCTGGCAATGTTTTAAATAACGCTGCTTCGGTTGTTGCATTTTACCGGGTACATATTGCAATTTCATGGTCGTTACTTATTCCTTGTATCAAAGTATTCCGCTGGAGATAACGAGCATGCTTAAGTTATTAGCGTTTCTCTTTCATCTCTCTTGTTCGTTAATAGAAATAAGTTTCAGTTTTAAATATTGGACACATCATTGGTTGCGCGATCTTAACAGTATCCGTGCAACTAAACGTAGATTGTTAATAAGGGAAGGGAATCGTTTGACAATTTGCACAGATAATGGAGACGGAAATTCGATGAAAATGTACAATAATTTATCGAAACAATGCGCAGCGACTTATTTCACGAGTGTCAGATATTTCTTTAATAGCGCATTGCATTAAATTATTATCGAATATTTTCGTCGCCGTATAGAGGACAAGCTTCCATTTTTCTACTTCCATTTTTGCCTTTGCATATTGCACGTCTCATCGTTCCTATCTCAGAAATATTTAAACGTCTTCCTTCGCCCGATGAATATTTCTGCCCCCTTTTCTTTCTTGTTGGCTGCCACGGGAAACAGGTTTCTCAAACGCGAATCGAGGAATAAAGGTAAAAAGGCGTAAAAAGGGAGCGATGAAAAAGGAGAACGTTTCAATCAAGCAGTTAAATGAAATTACACGTGGAATAAATGTTGTTACTTTCATCTGCAATAATGAAACGGAATATTTCCCGTTTCTGCGTATATTGATACGCATCAATTTAGAGTTGTTATTATTTATCTGCCTCATATTTCATTTCTCAAATCAAAATTTGTTGAGACTGAAATCGTCTATCTTAAAATATAATGTGAAAAAGAGCACAGAAACCTCGTCGATTTTTAACGCCACACTATTATTTTGTACGAGGGCCAAACAGAAATGCTACGAAAATATTTTATAGAATATTTATCCTGAATGGAACAATGCAACAATAAATTTGAAAGAATTCCGTACCTCGAAACAATAAAGCAGACGCGAAGGGGTAGTAAATTCGTGCAGGTAATTGTTGCACAATTTGTATTCATAACATAAAGAAAATTTACTCAGGAGTCAAAACTCCGAAAGTTTAGCGTTCTTAAGGAGTTACCAGAAATTTCAGTAACATTTCACTTAAACCGTAATAACTACAGAGACATAGAGATGAACGTGGAAGGCACCGTCATCTGTACCGATTAACTTTTATTTGTCTCCCAGCGTCGTAAAGAGTTGTCTTCATTATGTGAGACTTTACACACCTGTTCTCTTACCGCGTGACACACATTTTCGAATGAAGTTTGGACACTTACTCACGGTCCCATGCCGTCGTCGATGGAAATACATATTCACATATAATAAACGGTATGATAAAGTAAGTAGTTTCTGTTAAACAAAAAACTATCTATGCAGGATTAAACAACGTGGATTCATAATATTCATTTATTCATAAAAAAATTTGTGTTACATTTTAATTGACAAGCTCCTTTATATTTATCACAACTTTTTCAAGTTTCTTCAAATAATGATGTCCACCGTGCAGCCCAGATTTTGTATCAGAGGATCCATTATTCATACAGAATTAGAAATCGTCGCCCTTTTTCCCACACTGTCGTATCGTGTATATTTATTCACCTACATGGATCTACGTTAAACATCTCTTCGCCGTCGTCTAAACGGAAGTGTCTTCGAGGCGGCTGACGGAAATGGGATGAAAAAATCCTCATCGCCCCCGAAGCAAATTAAATCTCCCCAGTGAAAACAAGCAGCCGTCCCAATACATTTATAGAACATATTCGTCCGTCTGTAGGAACCGGAATCGGGGACAGGTTGAAACGGCGAGACCGTTTTTCCGGGAACGACGCCCCAGGAAATCCACTTTCCCGTGCTGCCAGCCGAGCAAACATCCTGCTCTCCTATCCTCGAAAGACGAAGCTCCCTCTGGATGTAGGGGTCTACCTCTCAACGTTTGGGGATCGTACCTGTTTACTCTAGAAATCATACCCCAGTGTCTGTAAGCTGGCACCGTAGAATTCGCGTTCTACCGGTGCAACCCTTTCTTACGCAGTATTCGTCAGGTTCTCGCTCTTCCATTTGTGCGTGCTCGGAACGGACAATTAAACGCCGTTCGCTAATTACGCTTATAACTCCTCTGTTATATATTGTCCTACTTGAATATAGGAAAGTTCCTTCATCCAAAAAATATAGTGGTCATGCACTGTAACTTTAAGGAAAGATTGGACCTGTATAAATTACGGAGAGGCTAAATTAGCATCTCGGCGATTATGAATGAAAAAATGAATCGGTTATAACAGAAGGAACATGGAACTGCTAAAGTACAATGGAACCACTGTAAATGAATTTGATAAAATTAAATAACTTTATCCAATTGCTCGTCACAAATTCGGGTTCACACTCTGCTACGGTAAATCAGCCAATTTTATTCGACTCGTCGTTCGATTCTCTGCTTTCCGCATTTCGCACATGCCCTCGCTTTTCACCCATCGTCTTTCCAGTTTCTGTTCTCCCGTTCTCGTTGCCTAGCTCGCCTAGCTTATAACGTCACCTTCCTCTTGGTTTCCGGTTTCCGGCAGCCACCTGCCCTTTGAGATTTCAGGGCACACTTTCCAGTCGGGCTGTGTAATAATGCTTCGCTGTATGCAAGGCCGCAACCCAGACAGGCGGATACTTGCGCGTACAGATATGGTTTGTTGCTTTGAGTGCAGAGTTTTAGGTGTTAGGGGGATCTTCGACCGAGCTTTGATACCGTGGGTTTTAAAGAGATAACTTGAAATGGAAAATACGTTTGTATTTTACTTGCTCCCCCTTTTTTTTATATAAACCGACGAGCAGAGTGTTGATTTTAAGCCACTGTTGTCGAGGATTGCACTGAAGTTTTACTAAACGAGCAGGTGATATCATTTTAAGCGTTAATAGATTCGATGGGGATCGGTATTACTTTTATTCGTATCTAATTCTTATGTTCGACATAGCACGCGAAATTTTTTAAACCGACCAAACAAGTCTTAAGAAGAAGTTGCATGGAAGTGACGCGAATTTCCACTACTTTGCATAATTTATTTCGTAGGCTCCACTGTTAAAACGACGCAACGTCGTGGCAATATTTCTGAGAATTGTCGAAGGACCACTCTGCCCCGTTTTCCTTCCCTGAAAAATTCCTCTTGCCGGTACTACTACCCAAATTATTACTACCCTTCTCCTTTACGAATTACGTTCCCCCAAGCTGTCCTTTTCTTTCTCTTCTCGCAAATGTATTCCGTCGTCGCTCAAGGGGGTACTTTTTCCCTCCATCGTCGGCTTCCCTTCTGCTTGGCTTCCGACAACTACTCATCCTCCGGGACTTTATGTCACAGTTGCACCTGCGCGATCTAATATTGCCTGGCGCGTACATGCACACCCTCGTAAATACGGGTACGCATGATCCTGCATCGTATATTACAACGTTGGCGCAGCTACTTGCGCTCGTGTCGATGATAAATTCAGGGAAGGAAGCGGAAACGATATTCCGTTTGTCCGTAATAAAGAGGGCGAACGTTTGATCGGGATCCGTGTACAGCCGTATGGAATGGGGCGCGATGATAATGGCGTTCAATCGTCAATGGCTTTAAATTATAATCTCGGTGCGGAAGGTGCACGATAATTGCAATAAGCGAGCTGATAACGGTAGAAGGGTAAAAGATTGCGAAAGATTTCAATGTACGTACTGTATATATTCGAAGGGATACGGAATCGATATTCAGCTTTTCCTTCAGCGTTCTTGGTTGGGTTTTTGCGATTTTTAAACTGAGTGGTAGATTCGTCGCAATTGTGTCAGTTACGAAGTTGTATTGATTACTTGAATTTGTATGGCAAGTTCGATTTGGTAAGTTTATTAGTAATTGAAATAGTACTTCTCTCATGCACGTGGAACTATACTGTCAGTGTTGTGTATTTAATTAGAATAGAATGTATGCAGTATCTACTTTGCGCTTACAAAATTTCATAGAAATAAAATTATGATGTACGCTTTATCTAGTCGAAAAGAAGCGGCGTGTTTCCATTATTCAAAGAGGAATGACAGCACCCGAGGGACATATATTTTCGGTAGGTGCGCCTTCGGTCGAAAATGTGTGTTCGTTACAATTAACTAAAATTCCCAGCCGTAACTAACGAAACAAGTAACCCGCTGAAACGGTCCCGTTCAAACTAAACCAGGTGGTTTCACAATAAATCTCCCTCGACGACGTAAGACGACCTCAAAGGCCGGTGCCGAAAATTTCGTAAATGAAACACGATCGTTCTTCTCGACCATACGCGTCCGCGCTGCCCTCTAATATTCCTGCGAAACAATATTACCTTATCACGTGCCACGCTCATACGGCAACAATGACGACGTTCGAAACGAACACGCGCATTTCCGGAATCTCTACGCTCACAAAGGTATCTACGGTTTCTCGACGAAACCCCACAAACTCCATTCGCCGGCGCCAGTTCGCGAATTACATTGCCCTCTAAATATCACTTCCCAAAGACCAATCAAGTGATCCCACGTTCGACGTTGTCCCGCACGAAATTGTCATTTTTGCATCCCTCCCCCGACACCCTCCGGTTCGCGAATAATTCTCGGGTCTTCGTGTTCGCGGCCTCCGCTCGTTTCCAAATAATTCTCGCGGAATAATAACGTTTCTTCTGCTCGTTGGGTGAAATTCGATGATCGTTATCGCGCCACGAATTACCCGTGAAGGGTGTATCGCGACGGGGCCGGCTAATTTCCTGGCGTTCCGCGGAACCAATTAAAATGATTTCCCGGCTTGCCGTTCCGCGGGACAATAGTGTGTCCCTGCGGCCGTTTCCGGCCGAGCAATTTCCTCGGTGTCTGAAGAGAGGATTCAGCCGACACAATATGCAGCCGTTTGGAGGCGGGCCAAATGAAACCGAAAAATTACTGGCCGGACAAAGGCCGTGCCTCGTGCCCGTGTCGCGATAGGGAAAAGGTGTTGCGCCCGACACCTTTGATTCTTTCCGCCACAATCGCGTGTAACGCGCGAAATCGTTCCAATACCTCGTGCTTTTATGGTGCGGGGAAAGTAATGAAATTTTTCGCCGGCCGAGGCGACAGGTGATCCGACCTGCAAGGTGTTACGGGGTAGTTAAGTGGTTTCTATCGAGACGCGTGTGTACGTTATCGTTTTGCTGGTTCTTTATTGTTTTTGTTTCGTTGTTGCGTTGATTTGGAAGTAATATTGGGACAGGCTTGGTTGACGGACTTGATTAGGGTTCGTCGGATTCGATTTAGCGAATGGAAGAAAGGGGTGACAGGATTTTCAGCTGACAGAGAACTGAATAATCTTAAGAGATCCTGAGTATTCGAGATATTTAGTAAGTAATAATTATTTTCACAAAAGGAACCGGAGTCAATAAAATGCTGCACAGAATCAAGCAATATAATATTGAAAATTACACTTTTCTCGAAAAACTATTTTTTCCTCGCCTTTAACGTTAACGAGGACAGCCCATGAATATTAACAACCCGCGATGCAAACTCACATAAATCCGCGATACAACAATTCAACGAATAACGCCGTGCAAATCAGGCAAATAAATCAAACGAACGTCGCGCTCCGAAGCAATGAAATCCCCCGTAAAGAAATATTCGTCACTGCCAAACATCCAACTAATTATTTATTTTCATCATCGCGTTAGATCCCAATTTTCTTTCGGCTTTACTGCCGCGTTTAAGAACACCCCAGTGAAACGCTGCATCGCGGCAAATTATCTCGATCCCGGGTCCACGGTGAAACGGGAGTAATCCGCTTGCACAATTTCGTGCGAAACGACACTTCTATCCGCGCGTTCCTTTTTTCCTTCCGCCCGAGTGCATCGAATACGCTTCGTTTTTCGCTTACGAGTTTCCATTCCGATCCCTTCGCCGCCCCGACAGGGCTTTTCTCGCGGCCGTTGCACCGGTTCTTGTTGCCCCGGCCGCGCCATAAGTATAGGGTGTAATGTATAATTTGTGCCGGGATCGTTGTCTGAAACGTCCGTGGGACTGTAAAATCGAATTCCGAAGTTTCACCCCGTGAACGAGGAACGGGGGAGGCAGCTCTAAACTCGTGAAATTAAAATCGCCCGTGGACGTTCGCGAACCGTTTCTTCCTTTCCTTGGTTCCGCTTCGTGTTCGAGTGCTCGATACAACTTCGGAGGGATAACGAAATCAATTTACTGCGGGATTAGGGCGAAAAGGGGAACCGAGCTGGCCCTTCGTTAAATTCAACTTTAGGCGGCCTGATTCTCGATTGAATGACAGGACCACCGATTTCCCCGTGGATCGCCGAATAAGTTGGCCCGTGTCCTTCATTTTTGTTTCTTGCGCCTCGATTAGACGGTATAAATTTGTATTCGATTTACGGATATCGACTTTTTTAATTGAACGATTCACTGAGGAAAGCGTTTTTTGTTTGACAGAACGAGATTTAAGCGAACGAACAGTGGGTACAACTTTTTCATGGGCTGTAAAGTATCAAAATTTATTAGGGACTTTCTATCGATATTACTTATCCCGGCTAACAGAGTTACGTGGCAAGATGGTTGCATCTTCGGGGATTACTTTGTACATTTTCAGCAAACTCTATGCTCAAGTTCTTGTTCCATGCTTTTTTAAAAATATTTAATAAGAATGATCGCTGTATGAACAGCAAATACAATACTTTACGCAATGTAAAATTGAACATTGATTAACTTCATTCATATCACACGTGAAACGTTACATGCATAAATTTACCATGCCACGTTTTTCATTTCATTTATTGTTGCCCTCGCGATACATAAAATTTATATATTCGTTATCGCGACAAACAATACCGATACCACCTCGTTACACCTCCAATCCTTTCTATCGTCCCATGTCTCCTCGATAGAAGGGCGATCAGACGGAACGAATCCCATCGAACAAAGTGCCAATATTTCAACGACGCCGAAACGAATAAATAACCCATTACGCTTCAACGTAACAGTTATATTCATTTATCCGCGGGAATCAACTTCACGATAGCAATCCGTCTCTCGCGACAAACAGCCCCCGTTATCGTTTCCCCATGTTTTCACCTCCCAGTCAGTATCACCGCCATCGATCCCCTTCTCCCGCAGACGTGTAATTTCAACCACGATTTCGTTCCACGGGCCGTATTAAAATCGGGCGATCCGTCAAAATCCCACGATCGGCGTGAAGCTGATCGATTATTCCGCCGACGAAACGGCACCGGCGGAACGGAAGGTGCGTTTATCGGGCCACATTTGTCAAGATCTGGTCCGTTGAGCGGCGAAGAATGGGGGATGAAAAAAGAAAAAATGGAGAGGTAGTCGGAGAGTAGCGGCACTGCTCTTTGACTCACGGGAAAGATAATCGGGAAGTTTGAACGCGAGTTTTCCCCCTCGGCTACAGCCCGTTCGAGAATATTCGAGAGATATTACGAGCTCGTTCGTTCTTCTCGTTCTTTCTCTGCGTGTTCAGCTTCTCGCGCTTTACTTCTTTCCACGGCTGATATTTCGGGCCGGAGATTTTCGACGCTGCGACGAGGGTGCCGGTTTTTTTTAAATTTCTTTATGGAACTCTCTTTGGAGTGGAGCGGAGTACGTACGGGGGATGATATAGTACGGGACGGAATGTTTTTATTTAGTTTCATCATGGGCTTTTTGCGAAGGCTAACTGTGACGTTACTCTCGGGACATATTCCTTCGACTGAACCCAATTCTTTAAAAAACTTTGCCTCTTTCATCTACCGCGATTGCTGATGCGGAGGCACATGAAACTTAAACGCACCGTTTCGGAGGGTGACGGATATTTGTTACCAAAGTAACAGCCTTATTGTAATTTGTCGATATTTTTATTTCGTATTTCACCATAGAATCCACTTGATATTAAAAGCAAGAAAACATTGCCACTGTAATATGAATAAAAGTGCATTCTATTAATTCCGCCTGATGTATTATCCCACCCTTCGCCGTAACGTTACAAAGCGAAACAACAAGTAAAGTGGAAGAAAGGCTGGTGTTCAGATTATAACCGGCGGGGTTAAGAATCGACCAAGGGAATTTCGAGAAGCTCTTTACCGGATACAAAGGTCCCAACGGGGACGAGAGCGTATCCTCGGTAATATTTAATCATAGAACATGCCTGGTATTCAGCATTTCGCCAGGTTACGTGGAAACCCTTTAGATATGTGCAGCCGCTACATAAATATACCAGTTGACCTTTTCCACCATCCGGTTTTCGTTTCCGTATCCACCTCCTACCATTTCGCTCGTTTCCCACGGCTTCCTCCGCGCCGTTTTTCTACAGCTTCTGCTGGCTTCGTTTATCATTCACCTTGAGCCGTTTATGCAGGAGAAGAGTTCCTTGAACGTATGGCAAGCAGGAGTTGAAATATGTAGTAGGGCACTGTGTGGATTTTTGATTTGAAAAATTGAGGGAGCTTGGCACAGATATTGTACGTTTTGTGATGCACTACATTTACTTGTTACTTGATAGGGCAATGTAGCGAGAGATCATTTGTGTTACGATGAGTAGTTGGTACAGGATTTTATTATACATAAAGTAGTATGCGGTAGATATTTCGTATGATATTAATTTGTTTTTAATATTATTCTGAATGAGGAACATGTGTGGTTACTGGTCGTGTTGCTTTAAAAATTGAATACAGTTCTATTTTTGCACATATGAAAAAAGCAATATAATCGTCAAATTTAATTTCTGAATGTTAGTTCCAATTGAATAATTAGGTTTTGTTTGTTTTCAATGTAATTCATTGTCTATAATAATATAATAATATAATAATATAATAATTAAAATATGTGAGAATCTCAATCTGCGTTCTGCCATGGTGTGCGCGCAGCGCCGAGCGCAGCGCTGATGGGCCTGCTGCCCTACCAGTGATGACGCGCGTCTTTTGTCTTGTGTCTTGCACGACACATCGCGTCCAGATTGCAGTCTTTCTTTTATCAATATAATACATAATAAGCTAGCCTAACAATAAATATAAAGTTCGAGTGTTCATACGTGTCTGTGCAACTCATTTTTCCTTGGCAAAACTCTGACAAAATATTCAAATGTACGGTTGTATAAGTTTGCCATTAAAATTGACGTTTAACAGTTTTTCGATTTTGTCATCAAAAGAGGGTAGAAAGTTGAAAGATAATTTGTCTAACAATTACTCGAACTTCTATTAATATCCAGAATTTAATGTACCGCAAACGCTAAACATCGAAGTTTTGAATCTCGAGAAATTTTTAGTAAGACAGTGCGACGTTCCACGCGGAACTTATTAAAGGAAAATTATTCTCCCGTAGATAAAACTGATTTTGCGCCAAATCATGTCGGAAAGCCAAAGGACAATCTGGCAAGAACCACGGTAGCTGGAATCGTGATAAGAGAAAGTTATCGAACTTCTTGAAATTATGATGGCGACCAGGACCTTAATGGGAATATTAACCTTCCAACTTCGATATCGTTCGTGTAATGAATTGCAAATGATTTTTCTCACGAACTAAATTATCTTCCCCAAGATGATTATTGACATACTATTGTGTCCAGTTCATAGTGAACATTAGCAGTCTCGTTTCTTCAAAAAATAAAAGATATACAATTTAAGTACACCAAATTCAATGAACGACGGAGTTATTTAAAACTAAATTTCTCATAGCACATACAACAGAAAATTAAAAAAAAAAATTTCTCGCAAACACCTGCTAAAATGACAGTGTACCTTTACTGGGTACTTCGTTCAAATGAGTTTCACAGAAAGGTAGTGGTGTGATTTCTTCTTCGCTAGAATACGTGTGATACGAATTTTAACGCGGCTGACCCACACGCGCTGTTTCTACTGTCTCCCTATTATCTCTAGTACCGCCTCGTCTGATTATTCACCTCCTTTTCTACTGTGTATCACCGGACGGTCTGTTTACAGAACAGACAGAATACATTTCAATTAATTCGGCTACGTTAGACTAGAATTAATGTGTTCTGTAATAGATTTTATTTTATCCCAAGTCGCAGTTCGTTACACTGATTTGTTAGGAATCAAACGATTCATTACAATTGGATGTTTAACCCTATTGCTGAAATTAGTTTGTACTGTACTTAAATGTATTGATTTTTAAACACGATGATGCCTTAGTGTACTCATAATCACGCGACACTGACATAATGAATATATAATTAAAAATTAAATTATTATTTACACTTTTGCTATCGTAACTCTTGTGATACATTAATGTAGCATTTACAATATTACATAGCGAAAATTACTTTAGTAAAAATGAACGATACGGTAACAATAGTGTTAATAAAAGCCACTAGCACACGTGGCTAAAAATCATTCTGCCAAATCTGCATAAATATTCTGAGCCGCTGTGAATAATTTTTATTTCTTCATCTCCTTTGCACATCAAATAAAAACACGTATCACAATTACCGGAAGAAGATTCGTCGGTTCTTCTTCCGCCTGCTAGGCTGTCGCGATCCTCGATCGACTTCACGGCACAGTAGGACGTTCGGAAATGAATTCGGCTTGGACCGTGTACACAGAAATGGGTGAAATGGGAAACGACTCCACCTCGGCGGTATGAAAAGCGGCTCGAAATTAACGGGATTCTACTTCTCCTAGGATGGAACGATGGCGAATCCTTGGTGGAGAATAATCGCGCGAACGGGACAGCCGGGAGAACTTCTTAATAAACGAGACAGAAGGAATAATCGTGCCGGGCATCTCGCGTCGAGATCGCAGTTATCGTGGCCAGTCGTGCTTTTGAATAATTTAAAATCCATTTCACCGAGTGCGCCGGAGAATTTCGCGATGATCGGGGACAGAATCGACGGAGTCCAGAATGCAATCATGCCCCGCGAAAACTAAGAGAGAAGTAGTCTAGATTGAGTGTCGTGACGATTTTACCGTCCTATATCTAAGCTTGGATTTCAATCGGAGTCTTTCTTCGTTTCATGTTGGCGAAACTGGAATTATTTCACGTTATTTATTACAATGGGTGTCTCGAACTTCAATATTTACGCATATGCAAAGCAGGTACATTTACGTTGTTTAAAGGAATTCGTAGTTCTGTTTTTGCCTAAGGAACACGATCAATCTAATCACACTTTCATGACGATTTCTAGACAGTTGACGAAAATAATTTGGTACTTGGAAAGTGAAAGAGAATTTGGAATTGGGACAAATATTATAATCAAGAAAGTTTTCAACGTCTTTCTACTCGTCAAGTACCTTTCTCACTGAAGGGTTTACAAACAAATCATACATTCGATTTATTTCGCGCGATTGGCACAGTTCTCTCAGTTAATGTTTTACTAAAATCTCTTCGATGGTACAGGAAAAGATAATCCATAGGATTGGCAAACATTTCAACAAGGACAAGAGTCGGTTGTTTCTTTTTTAAATGATTTACAACACAGGATAAAAAGATACTCGTTGGAATGAGAGAGACGGAAGCATTTCACTGAAATTATCCATA
This sequence comes from Nomada fucata, assembly GCA_948146005.1. Lineage (NCBI taxonomy): Eukaryota > Metazoa > Arthropoda > Insecta > Hymenoptera > Apidae > Nomada > Nomada fucata. Next base: position 20,703,012 of record OX411280.1, read on the forward strand.
CATATTTGTGGGATGCAAGAATTCGTAGAAATGGTATGAGAGGACTTTGTATGAATCGTGTGAAGGGAAGTATCGAGTATTATGCGAAGTGTGAATGAAGAGTGTTAGTCGAAACGTCGAATGTGGACCGAGTGAATGTTTATCTGCAGGATAGGGTGGATGGTTTCGGGGAATGCACGTGGAGTCTAGGATGCATGGTGACCCGTAGTCGAACTGTGACACGTGGTAAGAGTGTGTGCGTCGGTGTGGGTCTTAATGAATGAGAACGAATGATGAATAGAACGAGAGGGAAAATGCGTGAAAGAATATATACAGTGGATGATGCGTGCGAGGGTCAGAGTTGTGGTAGAGTTGAGACAGAGTTGAAGCGGTGTCGAGCGAGAATTGTAGCGAGAGCATTGTTGAGATAAGATATATTGTGTTGTGAGAGAGAGTAATTAAGAGATATTAAATAATAAAGTAATTTTACGGGAAAGAAAAGGCAGTCACAATTTCCCCTGAAAAATAATCCTACATATTTCGAACAACTCTCTTGATTCCCCACAGGATTTCTCAACAAATTCATATATCAAATCTCTCAGTCTTCGGACTTGCCCTTCCACTTTTAATCATCGATACAATGTCACTGCGGGCGTCTTCGATTTCACGAAGCCAGAAATTTTTCGCGAACCTTCGTCCTCTAATCAAACGAACAAAGGGAAATCGGCGATATTTTTCCAATGGCACGAAGCACCGTTTTCGTTCACGCGGCTTCGAGTTTAATTTTCTTGCCCCGATACTCAAATATCCCCGGGGCTGCTCGTTTCTCCCTTTCAAGTGCAGACGCAAGAAGCATCCAGGAATCGTGCCGAGGAATGGAAACCGGACGACCGGGCCGAAGCGGGGCTCGTTGTTCGATTTTCCCTGGGCCCGGCGAGTTTTCCGGGCTTCTCGATTTCATCGGCAAAAAGGGGATCGGAAAGTTGACGATGCTTTAGTATTCAGGGGGCGTGCGCGTGCGCGAACACGGCACAGATTTCGAAGACCCCCGACGCACCTGGGAGAATATTCAATCGTACACGATTCCCACTCGCGTCGAACCAATGCTTTTTCCCTTGCTTACGAATTACGTCGTAAATTCCCCGATGCGCTCGTGGCTGCAAAAACAAACGCACCCTGCATACGATATTGTGGAGTCGAAGTTGGAACAGGGTGGAATTTTAGGACGGTTCGTTTCCGTTGGATACGCAGGGGGTCGCGGAAGTATAGGTACCTGCGACAAAGTACGTCATGAGAGATCTAGTGCGTGTCTATGCAGCTTTTTGTTTAATTCTTCGACGCACGGTTTAATTAAACAATTCGTCGTATTTCTGCCGCTTAATTTTGGGTATCGACAAGTATTTGGTTCTCCTTATCGTAAGACAATTATTTTTAATTACAATATGTTTCTCGTGTACGAGATTGTAACAATTTCTTTTAGCTGCTAATTCATTAATTAGACTATCTAATGAAGGAAGATTTTTTGCCCGTGCATGGGCAGTGGTCGACGGAATGAGATCCCCCGATCCCTGTTATCCTTCGTCATACCTTTGTTTTTTCACGGCAGAAATCCTGAGGGACTCTGGACGTTAACATGACGGTATCTTGAGACTCTGTGTCTCTTGAACCTCTTGAACTGCGAAGAAAAACCTTGATATTTTTACTCCTTGTAACACGTAACACGTATAGTCGTTTCAGTAATTTTGGATTTAGTAGCGCAAAGTACAGTAACAAATTTTCAGACCGACCTATTATTATAAATTTCAAAATCATTTATTTTGAGTATATCTTGCATATTTGATTACGAGACTCTCGTGACTGCAAACACTTCAGCTGGGAAGTTTACGATATTTTTCTTCGAGTTCAATGTCAACATTCGTTAAGCATTGATCGATCAAAAACTAATATTGAAATTAGATCTAAACGTTTACTGCAACGCAGTTCTCAAACTGTGTCTGAACAATGTGTCTGAGCAACGACAAATACTGAAAACCAAAAATCAATGTAAAAGCACAAAATTCAATAGGGGTACAATTCATAGCAAGTACCGATTTTTACATAACCATCGAACCACAAAATGAACTCGCAACCACTCGTTCCTCGCATCAAACAGTCCATCCGGTATCACGAGAACCAGCAAATCATCTTTCGCTCCTTTACAACCCCGCAAATGTTTATTTCTCACCCGTATCACGCTCGAACAAATTCCAAACGAACACCGCCAACGCTCGCATCCCACAGACACTGCCCTCCCTATTCACACCATCCCCCATCATTACCCCCGAAGTGACTGCTCCCACGCTTTATTCCGTCGTTCCGACGCAAAATGCGCCGCAGCAGGCACGTAAAACGTTCGACCATTGCGGCGTTTGATGCAACGCGATCCGACCGGCAACGTTCACCTGCGAACCGTTCCTCGAGGATGCGCAGCTCTGGCCATTCAATGGCGCGTTCTACAACCCCCTGCTGGCAAGGGCGGCGGAATCCAGCGTACTCAGAAAACTGAGCGATATTATTCCGGGAACGATGATTCTCCGGGTCGTTTTCTCAGCTCGATTTCGTACCACCGCGGTTCGTTGTCGTTCGCGCCCTCCCTCACGAAATTCTCTTCCCCTTTCCCCCCTAGCTCCCTTCTGTCTGAGCGGCGTTCATATTTACACAAACGTTATCGCCCGACAGCCTCCACGGTAAGTAAGAAAAACACGAGCCTCGAAATTGCACGCACTCCGGCCGTCGCTCGGATCGTTTCCACGCGGGCGTTGATAACAGCATGAAAATTTCCTCCCCGGCCCCCAACCGTCGTTTGAATTTCGCCGCCAGGTGTACGGTGGTGCGGGAAAAATCCAACCGCGTCGACGACGGGGCTCTGAGAGCGAGAGTCCGCGGTGATTGAGATAACGCGGCGTTGTTTGTTCTTCTCTTCGTTTCGTCGAGGGCGGATTGCTGGGGGGAAATGTAATTGTTTCATTTGTTGCGCGGTGTTATGAGAACTGTGCGAGGTTTCGTATGGGGGGAGGGTTAGGTTTGGGTATTTTTTCGAGGGGCGTATTCGGCGTGAAGATGGTTTTATTTATTTGTTTGATGGGTCGTGTGTATTTGGATTCGATGACGGTGTGCTTTCGGCGATTATTTGTGGAACGAGCTCGGTATGTTGTTTGTATTATTCAGTATTAGAGTGTTAACGGGAGAAATGGTAGCTTTTGTATTGTCGCTGAACGAGTTAAATATTTTTGCACTCCAGATAGTTAATATTGAAATATTTGTCGAACGATTTCTATTAACGTAGTTTCGTTTTTTATATTTTATTGAAAATTTCGCGTGAATCGCCGTTCGAAGTTTGGGACAAACTATTTAAGTGGTGTTTTTATTCAATTTTTGCACCGGTGTGTAATAATTTCGACGGCCTCGATATTGTTAGGAGAAGTATTTTGTATTGAATTTTATTTGATCGTCGCTGGCGATGCACGGGATGCCGTTTTATATGAACTGCGACGACCGCTATCAATCATGTTCGTTTATTTTTCCAGTAATTAACGCTCGAGTAATTAATGTTCTAATAGTAGCGAAATTAGCAAATCACATCACCGATTATGCTGTTGACTTGGACGATAATTAACGGCCGTGCCTCAATACCATGACGTCTCTTGTTATTCGCTAATAATTACTCTCCTTTGTCCCAACTGCACTTCACCAATCACGCATCAATCTATCACACCATCAAACACGATGCGTCCTTTGTAAAACGGAAGATAATCAAGAAAGTTTCCCTTCAACAATATTGAAATTGACAAGTAGTGTTCGTTAAACAATTATGTTCCAAACAATCTCTGCAGTGCTCATTATACAGAATACATATACGTATATCCTATGTAGAAACAAATATCTCGTACAGAGCGGTACTCTTCTAAAAACCATCAAAATTATTCAGTTATAAATTCAAAGAAAACAGAAGCCGAATTTCCCCAGCTCATTCCAAATCATAACTGAGCACAATTGAAATATGATAACTTAATCTTCTCTGCACACTCGAAAAGCGTACCGAGAATGGTAGCGAAGAACAGAAATGACGGTATTCCTAACTGAACGTTTATTAATTAGCACATTGAGTACCGCGCCACCCTTCAATTCAAATCTAAACGCAGCTACTCAACTCCACCCAACCCCAAACACACTGTCCGAACATAGTCTTACAGTCATTCCGCAATATAGAATAGATCGAAGTTTCAGTGACACATATATCAGCCTTCAAATAAATTTCAAATGAAAAAGAAACATCTATCTCCGGCCCGCGGCGATGGATTAACCGTGTTGTACAGTTTCTTCGCAAGTTCAGTTCCCCGGTATCGAAACTTGAGAGCGAGAAGTTCCGGGCGAATTAACGTTCCGAGCTGAGCGTCGTCGGGCTATGCACGCTCGAAGCGGCCCGGCGCATCCAGATTGCAGCATCGGCCGAAATTCCACCCTCTTCGCGTTTATCGCGCGACTCGCTGCAACGATGCTCCGCGTAAACTGCACGCGGCGTTGTCTTCTTTCCGCGCGGCCCTCGTTACGGTACCGCCTCGAATTTAATTGGTAGATGCGCGCCGGCTCGCGTGTGCAAGCTGGTAGAAAACGGGGCCGAATTTCCATCCGGCTCACGGCGAGATTTGCGAGTTAATTCGAGCGCGAATCGCGATTCGGTCGCTGGTTGCAACGGGACGAGAGTTATGGTTGACGCTTTCCTTTTCAGGGAGATTTTACATCCGAGGGGACATATTTCACGACGCGTTTCTCTGTTGTTTTCTTTTAATTTTGTTGGGAATGTGAGGAAGCAAGAAGAGCGGTTGAAGGCGGTTAGAGGGCTGTAGTATGGAAAGGGGATTCGGTCCAATTATGGCTGCCTTATTCTACTTAAGAGAACAGTCGACGAAAATGTCTGTTGCTTGAGCTTAATCGAAACAGCGCTATTGGCGGATAGGTAAATCTTATTTTCTAGTTTTCAGTTGAATAGTATACAGAGTCTAGGGACATACAGTTGTTTGTTATTACTTATTCATTGAAGAATAAATAATTTTTAATCGACACGTCAATCACATTTCACATTTCACATTTATAGAATTGTATGCATGTTTCCTTTTACGTTTGTATTGATTTATTATGATTTATGTATAGAATAAAATATTAAATTGTCTCGTTAAAGTTGCGAGATGGTCAGAATTTATATTCGTGAAATTAACAGAACGAAATATCCGAATAATACAATCTTGCCAAGTCTTGCCAATATTTCCAGCAGGTAGTGCATGTGCAGTGTGCGACTATACAGTATAGAGAACTAATCAAGCAAGCGTAGCACTTAACTACATTCCATTTCAATGACACCTCATTAATCATCTGGGCTCAAGAACTTTCCAAATATCGATCCACGCATATTCGCGTCAGCTTTTCATTACTTCAAATTACATCAAAACTTCATCGCTTGACCTACAACTTATTAGCTTATCCGTACATAACTATTTACTTTATTTTTCACACTGTTTATTTTTCAAACACAAGGTTGCAAAAGCAAATACGCGATACCAGTATCCTGCGAGATATCGATCATTTCCACATCGGGGATTACGACCCCTGGTCTTCTCTTTGCACAGAATTATTCACGAGCGAGCGAACCATTTAATAAACTCGTGGAAGAGCACAAAATCGCAATCACGGGCCTGACGTGCCGCACGTGTGTCATACATCGTGTTGCGGTGGTCGAAACAGCGAGAGAGCAACGCGAAACGTAGACAGGAAACGGGCAAGGGTTTGCAACGGGAAATCAAATTACGAAAGGGCTTCACCCCTCTGCAACCTTTTCTATTTCTCGCTTTTTAGTCGAGTTAATTTTCCCTGTCACGTTTCATCCCGCGTGTCGACGCTTTCGTTTTTCACCTGTCTCGTCGCATTGTAAACCTTCCCACCATACGTTTCATTTATGTTTTTACACCCTCTGCGCTACCCTTTCCACCGATTTGTCCGGTCGCATTTCGTATTATTACTGCTCCATGTTTTCTACGCGTCGCGCAAATTTTGCACCATTTTCGTTTGATATTTGGCCTCGCTTTCACAAAACGTTCTTTTTTATTTTCCCTTTGTATCGCGCGTTTTGTAAATTGGTACGTGCGCTGTTCATCCTTTCGTCTGATGTATCTGCAGGTACGTTTCATTTCGTTGTTACCGATTTTACAAAGTTTCGTTCGTTCCATGTTACGCCTACGACGCGCACGAAAATCTTGAACTTTTGAAGAGGTGGAAACGCGCTTAGAACAGTTAACGAGGCCCGATACGAATAAGAAAGGGGACCAGTGAGAACGTAACGGGGAGCGTGAGCGTTCTAAGAACCCATCGGGATATTGAAATATAACATTCAAATAAGCCTGTGCAAATGTTACCTATATTGCTGCAGAAATTTCGATCTGTAATCCGGCTGCTACAATATTAAAGTACATAGCGCACCTCAGGCTTATTTCAAATGTTAACAACACCGTGCTCTCAACCAATCACCGCTCTCCTTTTCCCTCAACCACGAATATTTTGCCACTACACTTTTCATTTCCCCTTTTGCATACATTCTTCCTCTTACCCTCCCTTCCGCTCACTCTCAAGTTCGTCTTCTTCCCTTTTCTTTTCCTTCTTCTCAACGCTCCTTACAATTCGCCTTCTGTTTCTGCCTCCATTTTCGTTCCCCATTGTTCCCGAGACTTCACCGCGGCTTTTTTTCTCAGCGCGTCACGTCACTTCGATTCCCTCGTTTCTTTCTCGAATGAAATATATAATAAGCTCGTCACGGAAGCGCCGACTGCAGCCGGCGCGCAGCCACGAAAACGCGATAAATCGCCGACGAATGTTCGCACAGTGGCCAGTCCCTGACTTTTTAACGCCGGCCAGATTTAGCTACTTTGCACATTGGAATTCTCTTGTCGCACTCGTGGAATTTTCGAACGCCCCGCGACCACGTTTCCCATCGTCTTCGCCCGTGTTCCCATTCGCCCAGTTCTTGAAATAATTTCACAGTAGCGTTTCCCTCGACTACCGCCCTTCGCGACGATGAATGATTATTGGATGAAAGGACCGACGTAGTTTTTAGGTAGAATTTTTAGTTAACAAGCTTTCAAGCTGAGCCCTTCGTCAGGTTCCTCTTTACGCTCTGCTTAACTGGAAGTGGACCTTATTTAGACGAAGACGATAGTTTTCTGTGTAATATTTTATTGTCTTTTTTATTTGTAAATGGTATGGTATGTCCAATACTTTGGTATAATAATTTCTGTGTATCTTAAATCAACAGGTTTGATTAAAAACAAAAGTTTTATACATCCACCATCTTTTTCGGGCAAAGTATTTCATCATTTTCAAAAAGTTTAATAGGTACGAACATTCGTCGTAAAATACTGTCATATCGGCTTCCGCGTCCCTCAGTGAAATTTCTGTTGAAAATCGTATACGGATATCGCGCGAACACGAATGCAACGAGACCCTCGTTGGACGAGAATTTATTGTTCCTGTAACGGTAGGTATCGGTAATATTGAGTTTAATCAGGATTACTGATTAAAGTGCAGTTTGATTAAAGTCAGAATTACCGCGTTGCTGAAAATTTATTGGTATTATTACCATCCAGCGGTATACAGAACACTGCGTCGTTCCCGTTTGCATTGCACGTCGGGTAATAGAAATCCAATTATTCGAATACCATGTCGCATGAACACCTGTTAACTGAATTTCGGTATTACCAAATAGTCATTGGATGCCCTGCAATCGATTATTGAGTAATTGTATTATTATGTTTCTCTTACACCGTGTATGTAACGTGTCAAATATGTCACAGCGACGACGCGGGTTTGATTGAAACAAGCGAACGCGCTTTGAACTGTTTAAATCATTGTAATGAGAGGAAGAACTGATATGAATTCTATACTAGAATGTAATTTACATATAAGCATCTATTTCAATGCCACAAGAAATATAATATAGTTATATTAGAGTTTTTCTTTCATGTAGTATTGCAAGAGTGCATTAGGTGAACTGTCGATGATTATTTTTACAATACTCTTCTGGTTTGCAATAAGGCGCAACATAAAAATACGATATAATAGAAATGCAATTGGTCGATGCGGAGCATGGTAATAAATTTTTTCTTCAAGACATTCTCGGCTAATTCTATTTTTCCATAATATAACAATTACTTTAAATATTACGAAATTGTACGAAATAAGTAGCGTTTAATATCTAATTTAAATAATTCCCCGTAATTGTGAAAAATTCATATTTAACGAAATATGTAATTTCAAATAATTTTATAACACAAATCTATACGGTGCAATTTTGATTTAAGGTCTTTCAGTGTACAGTTAGTATTGAGTGCTAAAATTCGCGTGCAAATAATCGAAAGCAGTCTACGAAAAATATAGAAATTCGATTCCAGAAGATACTGAATCGATACTTTTTGGGTCCCTTTGCGATCAGCTTATTTATCTTCGTGGTTGTACTCGTTCGAAAATGATGAACGGTAACAAGTCGATATTCGACGCACGATGTTCGAGCATAATATTCTTCCAGTCAGCGGTTGCCGGAAACTCGGAAGCAGTTAAATTCAATTCCGATATCGGATGGCGTCGGACGATCGGTGGTTTGCAAATTATGCGAAGCTTGCACAGGAAATACGGTTTGCCTGACCATATGACCGTTTCGATCTCGACGAATGAAGGTAAAACTATTTTAATCTCGATCAACTTCGTGATGGTCCACTGCCGTTTAACCTACAGAATTGTTCTGGCATTATTTATTAGACTAAATGAAATACGCTACGTATTTCTGCCACTTCAACACACAGATGTAGCAAACGTTACCTGTGAATAAATTTTTAAACATGCGCAAGGACTGTTAAATAAATAATGGATCGGATGTGAGAATGCTTTGAAAGAGCAACGCTCATAATTAGCATTTCGTTTTATTTCAACTAGCAAAGGAAATTAATCGTACGCATAGAATTTCAATGGATTATTTATTCGAGTTATTCCATTATTTTCTTCGATGCAATTATTCGAATTTATAGTTTTAATAAGGTTGCTTTAAGTTTTCGGGAAATCCTGCCTTCAATGTCGCGTTACTAATGAAAATTCGACATTTTTAAGACTTTTAAGACAAGACTTTGGACTTTACATAGAAGGAAGCTTTGGAACTTTTAGGCGGCTTATATTGTTTATTTACCCGAGGACAGTTTCTTTTTTACTCCACGCGGCTTAGCGCGCGTTGAAAGGGTGAAATTGAAATTCTTCAGTATTTCAAGGGAGAAGGATCGTTTTTACGGATCCATGACTCCTTTAGAGTCGCTCCCTCCGTTCTCGGTTAATATTTTGGCATCGAGGAGTCGGTATTGTTGCGACCCCTCGAAATCAGACGCAGCCCTTCGAACCCCTCCTCGACGAGTCGACGAATAAAGTTCTCGTCACTTAGGCTTCTATTTTTGGATGGTTGTTACGCCGTATTCTCATGCCTCCGTCGTCACGATTCGTCCCGTTCGTGATACGAAATTAAATCCGCGACAATGCGGGTGCGACTCGTTCATTCCTGTTACGTTGGTCCTCAAAATTTCGTACACGTGTACCGTGGAACATCTTTCGTGAATTTCTATGGCCATGTTGCTCGATAAATGATAATAATGTCGGACGGTTTGGAAGCTGATATTGTAAAATAATGACAGTTGCCATGTTTTATACATGAAGCAGATTTCGTAATGGTAAATGCTAATGTGCATTGCCCTTTAATCGCATCTCTGCAGTAGATCAGGTGATGATACAGATTTATAAACAATTTCATATGTTACAGTTATTTCTGTGCCTTAAAATTTTAGAAATTTCTTCATTATTTATCCTATGCTAACTTCAGACAGGTAAAATGAGAAGGAAAGAATTACAGAGTTCGAATATTCATTCGTATACATCACAAATTGATATTACTAATTATTTTTACTGTAATTACAATTATACAAGGCATATATCAATCACATTTTTTTTAAATAAAATCCATAACCTGCCAATTCATATAGTAATAGCCGTAAATGGAAAAGGGAAAAATTAAACAAAAATACAAACTTTAAGAGACAGGATCCATTTTTGAAATTCCCCTAACGATTGTGCAACATTGATATAAAAATACAAGAGGAACTATTGCCTAATTTTATGCAAAGTGCCCACTTCAAGCCACAATTTGTTTCACATCGGTGGGCCATCGATTCTCCCGACTCGGTTTGAAACTTTTGCGTTCAAAGCGGCGCGCCATCGTGGATGCTGAATGGCAGATAAATTTCCTGAAAACTCCGCTCCGTGGTTCATATTTTTTCCCTCAAATACGCACGCCGCGTGTACCGGCAACAGTAGAAAAATCCGCTGACTATTCACGTGTCCACTGTGTGGCAGGTCAGTTCTGGTGTGCGAGTGGGCGGATCAGACATATCGGAATGCTAGAAATTACGTTTGTCTTTGAACGACGATACTCTTGCGAATTTTTGCGATTGGGCGGTACGTTATTGTTTATTTTGGATCATCAGATATGTCTGGATGAAGCCTGGAACAATTTTCCATTCGCTTCGGCTTTGTTAGGTTTTCATTGCAAATAATGGCGAGTCAAGTGTGAAAAAAACTTAATACACCATAAACATTTGTTCTTCTATATTAATGTTCAATTGCAATATGATATCAGCCCACTGATGGATGTATAAATACTGTAGCACATTAATATTTCTATAATTGTACATTCCTTTGACGATCGAATTTATTTCGTATTACCACATCTGCCAGTACTGGCGATTCCAAATCATTGAACATGCGAACAAGCATTTACCATTCCGTTCTTAAGAAACAATAAAACAATTGCACCGCTCTCGCTAAATCAGTAAATAACAGAACCTCCTAAAAAAAAAATTCTCAACATCGCGGTACCAGCGCTTATTCCAATTTGTTCTAACTAATGACATTTTCCCAACTTTCGAACAACCTTTTCATTTTCGTTACCTATCTCACCCGCGCGATGCTACCGCGCGACAAAGCGGCAGCAGAAGTTACCACCTGGTCCGCCATCAATTCGAGGACTTCTCGCGTCGTGGTTGCAACGCGACAGAAATTATAAAAGCGACGGGACCATCGGTCCCATCGTAATCGTAAAAAAATTTTTTAACTCCTTTTCGCCCATGCGATCGCATTATTTAACACGTTGTAAAAAAAAAAGAAGGAGAAAAGGGAGAACTCATAAAAGGTGAAGTGCCGTGGCTATCCAGCTGGGGGGGAAAAGGACCGGTCTGAACGGGGATAGAAGTCGACAATATCGACTCCGGTGTTAAGCCTTTGAAATTACACGGAGAAGTTAGAGCGAGGCTCTGCTATGTTCTCCATTACCTTCCTATTTCCTCACCTCTTACTAACTCGGCTAAAGTTTCACAAATTACTTCGTATCACCTCGCACTGGCCCGACCTGTTCGTCGCAGTTCGCCTGGAGTAATTATCGGGCCCCGTGACAGGGGTTTAAGTCTCTACTTCGATGGATTTACTTGCTCGACAATAAGTACACGATCTTTGTCTAACGTCGAATTACTTTCGCGGAATATTCGGCAAACTTTCGCGCTTAATTACCCGTAATTGGGTTATCGGTTGGATTCGCGATTAAAAGTCAAACAGCTGTCTCGGTAGATTGTACACGAGGCTGTCTCGTTTAACGAAGTATTTTCATGGATCACGCGGTACGTACTTATGGACGCGTTGCACAGTGTTGGATGGTGAGACATGGCTGGGTTAAACATTTGAATTAAAAATATAATTCATCGACGATTGGACTAATATTGTGGGTATAGCATGTTTTATAACACACGTTATTATGAATTCGAAGGGGCTTAAACAGAAATTGAAAACGAAGAGTTGCAACGCATTAACATTTATGATAATATCGGATATGGTCTCGAAATTGTATACAGACCGTTATGGGAGTACTGTTTTCACGGCAAACTGTTCCGATAAAAGTATGGTGCAGCTACTCGAGAATGATCTGTATTGCTACAGGATTCGGTACACTGACCTAATCCTTGATTCAATGTTATTATAAAATTCAATACGTATTATCAACTACCGACAGAAGCTTATTGGACGAAATCCTCTCTGCTGCCCGATATTTGTATTAAGATTTCATGAATATGCCAACCCGATGCTCGAAATTTATTAAATTGACCGGTACTTAATTTGTTATATTTCCTACGCTTACAGACCGTAGAAAATATCGACTATTCAACGCTGATAGTCGGATGTACATATCATTGATGTACCTTGATAATAACGTCTATGTCGAAAAAATTCCATTTCCAAGAAAGGGACGAAAATATCAACGCCTATAAATGCATTTTCCATACATTCGAAAACGCAGAAAATGAAAGAAGAAGAAAGATGCTCGAGGCTGACGAGTCTGAAAAAAGAGGGCACCCCGGATGTCTCGAGGCTGCCCTGCAAGACAATACGAGGAGTGCACGTCGAGACTACCACTCAGACTTGCCTGTAGGCTGCCTGTAATAAACAATATGACTCTTACCTGCACCTTTTGTATGCCACCCGTTACTCCCTGTCCTGGAGGGGCCGAGGGTGCATCCAGGATGCCCTACGGCACTGCCCTGGCACGCACACGGCAAACACAGTCGGGCACGAATTGAATTCTGCAGAACGTTCTTCTGTGTGGACCAAGAATCGGCCCTGTTTGATCAGACTCTCGCTTCAATTAGACGGGACGCTATTCGAGAGACTTCCCGGTGCTGTTTCGCTGGCAGGCGAGCTTTCATTAATTTATGTTAACACTTGCATGGCCACTCCTTTGGCGAAAGTGACGTCTTCGTTGGACGACTTCAGGCGGGGGTGATATCTTTGAGACTGTGCGAGGCACCACCTCGAGCGAACGAATGAAACGAGTGGAAAAGCTTTATGTTACGCGCCGACGATGAAAGAATTCTGTTTGACGATGGGGGATGGCGTACATATTATTTTTGTATATCTTTTGCTTTTCTTTCTTGCTTTCGGTTTGCCGGTTTATTAAACGGGAAGCTGCAACCGAAGGGACACCTCTGCTTTCCTTGGTGCGCGAAACAGCTAATCGCCTTGAGTGCACCAAGGGCTGCTCGAAGTTACTTTAATGCAATTACGTCGTAACTTGGCGCACGTAGATCATCGTAGCGGAAGGACGTGAATGATAAATTTTTAAGGAAAGTAACCGGTTGCTGTTGGACATTAAATAATGCCTGGCAAGAAAGTTTGTACTTTTGTATTAAGAGATATAACCTGATTAGGAGGAATGTAGATTAATGAGCGGTCAAATGGATTTCTGGGAACGCTCGCGCACTGTTCTGTTAGAGTTGTTGGAGAAAATTATTAGAATGTGTGAAGTCTGTATATTTTAATTTTTAGCGTTACGTCCTATTCTGAGAATAGCTATGTCTACGTCCCGAAAATATTAATATTGATCAGTAACAATTCCGGGGATATAGTTGTTTAAATAATTTCAAACATTCAACTGAACATTCAAACAAATAATTTTGTTTCAAACGATATTGCTCTTGCACAAATTGATTAGTATTGCATCATTCATGTTCCGGAAAGAGTAAAACACGTGACTCTTCGTCAATTGAAAATGACGGCAAAATTAGCTACAAGCTTATTAAGTAACGCTCGGCCTCTCACCTCGCGAATCCTTCGTCAATTAACGACTTTCACAGAGCTTGTTTGTCTCTAGCTCGTTACCCTTAAAAAGCTTTCATAGGAGAATTAAAAGGGCACGTTTCGTTCACTTATACAGCGTTTTGGAAATCTCGTTATTAACGTGACGTTATCAATTAAGTTGCAAGTATTTCAATCGTCTACACCTATTTTTCTAACTATTTATTCGTAAAACTTGGTAACTTGCAATTAATCTTATGCTACTGCCCTTTAATTTCTGGCAATTATTTAAAATAATACAAATAGCTGATTAAATTTTGATTTGCAATAATAATCGTGGTAATTATAATTGCAAGAAATGTCACACTCCTATTCACTGAACTGACTGCAACATTGTTCCATCGAAGTACGTATTCTCTTCACTAAAATTATTACAATATCCAAAGCTGTTCTTTCCGGTATGCGTAGTTATTCATTGCAATTATTCATTATTACTTGATCAGATAGCACCAGACTTCCCCCGAATACACCACAAGTTTAATATAAGCATAATTCCATCAAAGTATTGCCAATTACCGAACAGTCTTGTTCGTACAAAATGAAATTCTAAAATTCCGAGATACTCCTCTTACGACCCGTTGCAAAAGCATTAACGAGACGTGAGAAGTGAATCAGCGTAATTGAGGCCAGACTCGAAATTACGGAGATTCGTTTTCTAGCAAGAAGTTCGTGGTTCCCGGGCCGGCGGGTTCGCGTTGGTCGTACTTTTCTGAAATCAAGGATGTCGGCGGAAGAAGAAGGTATTAAGGAATTTTCTTCTCCGACAGTTTCACCGTGGCGAGCTTGAACACTCCTTATAATTTTCCACAATTCCAGCGAAATTTTGCGAGCGCCGCCGCGCGTCCCAGGTGTTTGCCCCTTGTTTCAAAATACCCGCCCCAGGCGAGGGGTAAAATTAGGAGAGCGGACTTGTGAATCCAATTAACGCCCTTGAAGCACTCGTTCCGTAACGTTACGTTCGAAACGTAAGTGCTTCACTTTCCGTAACGACGACGAGTCGTTGCTTTTCCATCAGAGCGCGAACGAACAAAAATTTCACGTCCCGTGCCTGCAAATCGTTTTATTTTCGTTGTCGTTCCAATTTCCATTCGGTGATTTTATTTTATCGAACATTTCTTCCCATCGGTAGGATGATATTAAAATATGGTTCACGAACATGAATTGAATTGGGCGTGTGCTAAATTACAATGTTTTTTTATAGTAACTTCGGATGAAATGTAAAATTACGTTTCGGCTTACGATTCGAGTTTGTTTGTTTCATATAAATACAAATATTCCTCTTTAACCTTTCATTATTCTGTGGTAGAAGCAGAAATCATATACCGATCAACTAAGTAATTAGATTAAAGCGCAACTTCTTCGTTTAAAAATTCTGGAATGATAAATTTGCCCGGCAGTGTTGCTGATAGTGGGCAATTTAAAAAACGTATAGCTAGTAAATCGCGGCCTTAAGAAAAGGAAGAAAATCATTTAGAATCTTGTACGATACGAAACTATCCATTTCATTTCGTTTTTAATTAGCCGCTCATACTACTTGTTCGTTTGAAAAACAAATTGACCGATTACCCGCGATAAAAATCAGGACAGCCTGCGACTGCGTAGAACTAACTTCAATGAGAACAATTTCCACGAAATCCCTATCGCCTGCTTCAGACACTGTTCTCGCCGAACGGAATTCTCGTCCCGACTATAAAACGATCCTCCAACAAGCAATTCAGCCGCAGCGTGACGTGACACGTGAAACGTTCATATTCCTTCGGAGTGAGTACGAAAGGGGTGTTTCGAAACGAAAAATATACGAGGGACCTCTCACCTTTCAGTGTCTACGCTATCCTCTCCCCGAACCGAGAGAACTTGCACGATCTCTCGTCCCTTTGAGATCGGTTGATTTACGAGCGGGCTTGGAGATGAGCCAGACTGTCATATTTGGTTTGCTCCTGGAACGTATTGCAGCAAGAGAGGTTATAACCGGGGTAACGTTTCTCCGGGGTGTAACAAATTTCCAGACGATACGAGATGTATTCATTCGAATCGCGAGGACGACGGATTTTACGGGCCGATGAAAGTCTGCCAGTCTTCTTACCTCGCAAGCTCGTCTACGGTGTGCGATGTTTGAGGGTCGATTGATTATGGATTTCGATTCTCCTCGACGGACGCTGCATCGAATTCGCAGACACCGGTACAAGTATATTTCTTTACTCGGTAGGTGTTCGCGTTGGGGGGGGGGGGGGGGGGGGATATTGCTGATATTTTCCGCGAATTTTTTGAGGATTTTAACTTCAGCGGCGACATTTGTAGGCGTTATAATTAGTATTTGGTAAATTCAGGACATTTTGTTGGTAGCTATTTAATATTAACTATTTTTTCACCTTCGCACTTATCGTTAGTAGAATGAAAAGTCCACAAGCTGTAAAGCAAGAATTTAGAACCCCTCAAAATGATTATTAACTTCAACGAAAAGAAAATCATTGTCGTGTCACCGATAAAACTACAGATATAATTAAACGGATCCAAATCTCCCATACGCGATACAGTTTTCAAATCCTTTCATCGGGAATACGTTGTCACCGCAAATGTCACTTGTAGAAAAGAACTTATTCTACTGAAATAATTCACCCCAGTCATATCGCGGCCAAGGTTCCGCTCAAATCTTATTTCCTCCCTACTCCATTTTCTTCAGCGCGAAATAAACATACGAGTCTCGCCTTTGGAGCAACGCCTCAAACAACAGACAAGAGCCGATAAAACGAGAAGCAGTTCGTTTCGTGTTCACGACAGTTCACGATTGCACTCGCCCTCGGAGTAACGCGCGTGTCGAACGAATTGAAACTGTTGATCAATTCGAAACGGTGACAATTTAATCTCCACCGCGAGATCCCATTGGCCGCGAACAATCGTGAGGAAGGAAGGAGCGGGACGAGTCATTTTCATGCAAGTTAAACAATGAAAAGTTAAGAAAGAAAAGGCTTAAAGGACAAAGAGGATGGGGACGTGTCCGCGAATGGATTGGACAGAGAGAGGCAGAGGGAGAGGAGGAGAGAGAGAGAGAGAGAGAGAGAGGAATTGTTCTTCCGTTTCAAGTTTCTGATTAAATCTGTTCCACGGCTCCCGAGTTTGGAACGAAGGAAAGAATGGCGTGGAATCAACTCCGTTTTCTCCTCGTTGAGTCTCGGAATTGGGCCAGCAGGAGCACCAGGTGGCAAAGGGATGTCGAAAGGAGAAAACTGTGACTCTTTCGCCCTCGCTAACTGTCCTCTCTCCGATGATCAAGGAGAATGCTCCACTTACTGTTTGGAAAAGTTCTTTATTTACTTGTCTATATAGGAAGGGTAGTGGGTAAATAGGTGTGACAGCTTGCATGTTTTTGATAGGGTTACAGTAATCCAGCCGTATTATAACGATGCTACAATACTGACAATAAGGGAACATGCGTGTTAGATTTTCTGGAGAGAAAATATTATTCTGAGAAACTTATTAATTGCGCGTATATATTTCAGCGGGTGTTTGGAAAATTCGTAGAAAATAATGGAGCGATGAGATTCGTTGGGTAATCAGTGAAAAATTTATAAAACATATTTAAGTGAAAATATTCTTCAGTCTACCATCGTATTTACGTTCCTCCCTTTTTTTAGCAACAAAATTCTAGCAAACAAAGTTAGACTTTATCCTAGACATTTGTTATGCATTAGTTATTCACGTAGGTTTCTCATTTTTCCACGGATCTCAATGAGTTTTAATTAATTCAAATCAATTACCAAACAAACACTGCAATCGTAGATAATAAATGTGAAATTTCAATCAAAATGATTCTACTATTCCGTTTATCGAGAATTCATTCTCCATCGAAATGCTGGACAAACTTATCGCGAGCTATTTTCGCATTCATTGACAATTCTCTTCTATCCTCTTTCCCACCTCAACTTTTGATGGTCTCAGAAGCCCGGCTTCGAGAACTTTTCTGCCCGCGAAGACCATTCTTTTCTGTAGGATCATTTATCATCGCGCACGGGTCCAAGGGGCTTTGTATCACTGGTTGTCGAAGGCGCCCTCGGACAATACCGGTGCATCGCGCGGAAAATAATTACGACAATTTACCGATCGCTTTCGTACACCACTTTACCACGCTCCATTTAATCAGCTTTTCGAGTACCTTCGTTCGCTCTATTGATATCTGATGTCGCGGGCACAGTTTTTCTATCGGGAATTGGGTTCGATTCGCAATAAGGGGATATCATTCGCGGGGGCGTACCGAATGTCTGATGGATGAGGAGTAATATGATAAATTAATGAAAAAAGGAAATATTGTTTGGCAAATATCGACGTTGTGGATATTTTTATCGTGCGTGGATGGACGGGGCAGAAACGATATCGTTTCACTTGTTTACATAATTATGTCAAGTGTGTTCTTCGATGTGACAGTTGAATTATAGATAGTCAACAATTGCGTGGCGCGATTTTAAAATCGTTCAGAGTTCATTTGTTGGGTTTTGTCGTTTCTTGATGTTATTCAAACGATTAGAATGGTTCGTAATATTACAATTCGGTCTGCTGTTCATTACAAATGAATGATTTGCATTCTTTTGCTTTCCTGTTTCCGTTATTTACGGACTTAAAAATGTGTCAAAGTGCAATATAGTGTAAATCTTGTTTCACGTTTTTTCGTTTTTCATATTTCATCACTGATGAACTGCCTCTGTGGATGGTGTCGATATGCTATCACGATATACACATTACAGAATAAATAGTCCTGACAAACATTGATGTAGAACAGTGGGCAGAGTATGTTTGAAACTCAACGGAGGATATACAGCGGGGAACAGAAATGGAACAGAGTGGTCCTCATAAAATATTCGAAGCTCTCGCAGAAATGTTTAACTGTTTAAAAAACTCACTGTGCATTGAAGTAACAGCAATGAAATTCCGCGAAGTCATATGTATTGCTATTTAAAACATCATTTAGTTAAATTCACCAATATTTGCGTAGCGAATACTCTCGCCACTGTTGAATTCGGGGAAATAAAAACATTCGGATCCATGGTGTAAAGGAAACAGGAAAATGTTAAAACTTGCTTAATTGGTGAACTATGAATTTACCTTTCTCGTTATAGAAGCAGGATATTGAAAAATATATTTTTCAGCAAAGCGGTGATTTAAAGGCGCTATAAATTCTCGGCCGGAGGGGATTGTGCCCGAGCTTTGATTGCGTTTTCAGGATCCCAAACCGATTACTAGTCAAACATTTTTACTTTCACAATACATTTTAGAACAATACCCCCCAAGCATTCGAGCAATTATTTATTCTTCCGAAGACAAGTTGGAAAAATTTGATGATTCATTTTATTCAAAATGATGCAGAACGAAAATGCAAATTAGTCTATTTTCACTTCTGCATTCTAAATAAACTAACATTTTGTTTCTCAGTTTGCAATACTTAGTTACACTTTTAATGTAACGCACATTGTTTTGAAGCAATATAATTATTAATCGTAATCTTATATCGATAGTTCAGCATTTTTATGTCACATATTTTTCGTCTCGAGTCCTTTCCCTGTAGCATTTAAGTAGGTGTAATTATGAAAAACACTAATCGTTCCTTAATAGCGTTAATATTACTCGTTCCTTCCGCTGGTGGATCTTGTTTTCGACAACTTTATATGCCCTCTCACTGCCTATCTCTCCACCTTTCACAACATTTTAACGCCACTTTCATGCTTGTCCCGTTAATTGAGGAATATTCGTTCCCGCCTTGGGAATAAGGCGAAGATAGCCAGGTTATTGCGGAGATAGCGATGAAGGGAAGATCCTTTACAGGATAATCACTACCTTGGAGACATCTTTTAATAGAGCCATTTCTTCGCAAGTACTTTTGAAATGCCGTGAGTTTGCGGAGGACATATCGCTGTGTTTAGTGTCGAACACCATGGAATAACGTCGCTTGCTTTTAGCACAGATTCACCAATGTTATAGTAAGAATGGCTGACCGTTTTCTCGAACAATTTTTCTATCCTTTCCATTCGTTCGCAATTCGTAATACGAAATAGACATTATTACACCAAAAACCATTAATATTTTAATTTATCTTTTTTCATTGCCCAATTAACGAAACACGATTTTGAAAAAAGAGGAATACATATCTGTGATTAAACTCCAGGTTATATGTTTACAAGAAACAATATTGCAGTCGCAGAGTCAAACTCTTTTAACGCATGGACGGGACGCATCACTTTCCAAGAACGGAAAATAGTTAGAGAAACAAACGAATGCAAGGCAAACCTGAATTTAAGCAAAACAAATTAATCGCTGCCGTACTCAAACAAACAACTCCGCTCCTTTAATCAAGTTAATAAGAACGACCCAACATCCTGGGCTGCAATCTCGGTTTCCAATTTACTTGAACCATTATTAACTTGGCCACGTTCGTCGTAGCTGTACATCGCGGAACAAAGCTCTTTGTAGAGTCCGTCGGAAGCCCGCATGAGCTTTGATTTCAGGACGCGTTAAATCGCCGCTGACTCACCAATTAACGCGGCCTCGCCGTTTCGTGCGAGCAATTAGCTACCTTGCTCGGCAAACAAAACTTGTTCGGCAACGAGGCGCAAAGTGTCCCGAAAGGAAGAGGGAAAGCTGTCTGCAGCGTCCTTTGATTTGTCTTATGCATCTATGTAGCGCGCTGAAAGTTCCGTCGGATGCGAACAATTTGACGAATGATAAGCGAAATGAGCCTACGCATGATTGATAATTAGAGAGTCTAGATTCATGAAACATTCATTACGAATTTATTCAAATGTTATTAATCTGATTTACGGTATAACAAACTGGAAAATTATATACGAAGACTGTAATTTAGCTTGAATGTTTCGCTAATGGTTCGCTACTTCTTAGTACGCCGAATACATGATGTTTGTTTGACAGTGTTTGAAGTATTTAATGTTTCTGTCTCGCGATGTAAAATTTCGGAGACGCAATCCTTTTCTCCTGGGTATTTATACGCTTGTGCAACTAAATATGCTTCCACGCATGTATATATAGACAAGGTGGTTCTAAATTTATTTTAACATTTAATTGTATTTAGTATTTTCTTCGGCTTCCGTGTGACAGAGTTTCACGCAATGTATCGCCGATCTTTATGCATTATTTCGAACAGAAATTATTCAAATCAATTATTAACTTAGGTTGCAGGGTAATTGTTACAGGTGTATACCTTTTTATCCTAAAATTCCTGAATTATCAAGCCGGCCACTTAGAGAAATTGCTTTACCATTCTAACAGCTTCAATTGTACTTGAAAATACTGGCATTGTTTCACAAATTTTTCTATCGCAAATAAAATTGTAAATAGTCTCGTGTATTTGCAACACATTCGCACGACACATATCACTGCAACGTAATATGCAATATTTTTTATCGCATTCCTTTCTGCATGTACAATACGGAACATTTCAGTTATCATTATTATTATTAGTGCCTTTTACGGATTATAAGGAAGAAAGATAAAAAACATATCGTCGTAAAAAGTTAAATGTCTGGACCTACTTGACGGGTAGTAAAGTAGATAGTGACTGTAGCGGGTCAGGCACGGCTCGCAGTCGATCTGTCTGGCGCCATCTCGCTGGAACGGCTTGAACCGCGACAGTTCGTAAAAAGTCGTCGAATAAAAGCGGGCGTGAAATTTTAAAGCAAAATTTACGGGCAAAGCAAGAACTTTTTGAACTCAATTTTCACAGATCAAGACGGTCTGTGTGTTTCTTCTGTGTCGAAACTCTTCGTCGACTACACGCAAGTTTCTTCCACTGCGGATCCACGGTCGCAACTTTAGAGACTAACTTTCGTCGAAATGCTTCTGCACATTTCAAGACTTTCCCATTACACTTTGTTTACATTTAGAAGCTAATTGCCCCCTATTTTTAGTGAAACAAGGGAAAAACGAATTGCGAAGCTAGTTTAAACTGTAATTGAATTATTAGACACATAGGGGAGCGTTTTAAATTTCTGCTACATAATTAAGATAAAATATCCTTCGGACTATTAAATCGAATGAGTCCATGGAAGGTTTAAACGATTACTAAGCTACAAATATATTTGACAAACATAAAATTGCATCGTTACAAAAGAAAACCGTGCGAATCTATTGGACATCCATAATATTATTTAATAATCCAGTGTTATTGCTTTTCAAGCAACGCAATTTAATATCCCAGTTAATTACCTGTCGCATTAACTCGGCGAAACGAGTCGCCGTTGGAGCAACGACTAAGTAAGAAACGTGTAGTTTACCTTGCAATTATCGACCATGGGATGGATATTGTTGGTGCACGAGTTGTCCCGAAGGCGGAGTAAAAACGTGACAGTACACGTGTTGTCAACAACCGTCCACCCTGGAAATGAGTGCAAAACCAAAAAGATGAATAGAGACGCATGTGTTAGCGACGCTTTTTATCGGTGAAAATAATTAACGCTCTCTCACGTGCGAAGTTAATAGAACATCGTGTCGGTGAACGACCGTGGGAATGCGGTGTATTATTATCGAGCAAAATTTCCGACGACAAGTACTTCTTACTGAATAACTGTTCGTTCTTTCTTACGACTGAATTATATACAGTGGGCAAATTAAATTATCAGAGCCATCTGCGGAAATTCACGATTTCTCATTAAAACAAAATGATTGTTTATAATTACGTGTGAGCTAAGTTCAATTAAAGAATCTTCGATCGAGTACGTAGAATAGTATACGAATGGATACTGATGAAAGAGAACTTGACGAGAAATGTAAGGTGGAAATATTCGAATTGAAGTGGACAAATGTATTTTTTAATGGAACCGTCCGACTTTCGTTTCGTCAGGTTTCCATGTCATAGAAAGATTATAGGGATGGGTTATCTAAAACTGGTGAAAAATGGTTTAGAAAATTAGTGCATATTTGGAGAATTTTCTGTACAGTAACTGACACTGGATATAAAAAGGCAAATATTGCAGTCATTTCGAATAACAAAACGGAGACTTTAATTAAAAATGCTTTCAAGGGTATGAAATTTTCAAGTTTCCAATAACGCTGACGCGATATTGATTTGGTAAAATTTTAATAGACAGCTAATATTCTTTTGCATTTTCACGTATGTCAGATTTATTGGTTAATATTAAAATCCAATATCCTGTATGGAAAATAATTTCGGGTACACATTGTCATCCATTATTCGTAAAAAATATTGCGACCGCAAATTTCTCCACGCTCGAGTAGACGATTTCTTGTTCAATTTCTAGTTCGATACCGTTTTTTATTTTCTTTTGTTATTCCTTCTCTCATTTGCTCCACGTGACTTTTTTTATTTTATGGGTCATGCTTTACTGCCCAATGTTTTCGCGCATCGACGAAAAAAGTGCAATCATGTTCACGAGCGACAGAAACTCGATTTGTTCCCTTTTTTTGCAGTCGCGAGTTTTAATGATTTCAGTTTTTGAATGTGAAACAATCGACACAAACATTTTTTTTCAGTATCGGACGCACCTTTCTGTCCCTTGAAAAATTTATATTTCTTCGAAAATTCAATACATACGAGCGACATAAATTTTCAATGCTCAAGAAATGATTTCACCCCCCAAGTTCAGTTTTAGGATAAAGTAAAACATGCATATTCCTCTTGTCGGACTTTGTCGCTTACAGGAAACCCTCTAAGCGAAGCGAATTTCTGCCATTCATATTTCTCAACATACATACATATACGCTAGTACCAAAAACATATCAATCAATGTCGGTCGTAAAAGAAGAATCCTAATATCCATATTCAGCGGTTGAACTTTTGCCAACCACTAAACGATCATTCGCGTAAATCGTCCAATTGCCACGATTACATGATCGCTAAAAGAAACAGCGCAAAAATCGTTCTTATACGTTCCTATAAAAAAAAAAAAAAAAAACAGCCGGCCGATCCAACGTGGCTGCCGGAAAAATGAGAAGCAATGCAGTCCTTCGAGATTTACCGGCCGGCCGAACATAAATGTGCAAAACCATACGAAGAGCGTGCTCCCGTTAAACCCGAGTGCTCTATTTATCTTCATTCGATGCGAGGATCACAGTCAGGATCAATCGATGATTTCGTATGCATTGTTTTCGTGCTGTCGACTCGCCCGGCGGTTTGCTCGCCGGATAAATTGAACGTTTCACCGCGATTACTCTCGCGAAACATCCGTATCAATCTTTCGTTGGTTCGCGAGAGCGCGAACGCGTCGAACAGCCGACGATCACCGCGGAACGACCGTCGGTTTTTAATCGATCGAACCACGGAGCGCGAATCGGCCGCGAAATTCACGGCGAACGTTTGCCTTTAGCGTGAACCGTGAGCTGTTCGTTAGTATTTTCGTTTGGCACGCAGCTACGGATCGATCGAATTAAAGCGTGCGCAAAAGAGATACGTAAGAGGATCAGAGAGTTCGATCCGCTTTTGAGTTCTCCGGTAAAAATTGCTAGGCGGTCTCGGTACCGTTTGGGAAACTTCGTCCCCAGCGAGGAAGGCTTTGGAAAGTTTTTTGCGACGGGATAACTGCCGAACTTTCGAACATCACCCCGAAATTGTTTTATTCAACGCTGATCGTTATTGTATTACACGGCTTTTTTTCTCTCGTTTTAGTCGCCGTTTCGCGGAAGCTTCGACTCTTTCCGGTAAATGGTTCTAAAGGAAGGACTGACGGAAATTATGATTCGCAGTAAACAGTATTGAGAGAGAACTTAATATAGGTTAATCGGAATTATCGACTGTTTGTTATTTAGTAGAATGAAGAGATTAATGCTGACTTCTGTGAACCAAATTCGCCTACTTTCTTGTGAAGGAAGTTCATAGTGATTCTCTCTCGGTGCCGTTTATTTCATTTGTGATATGGTTTATTTTATTACTAGTGTATAACAGGAATCAACGACGCGGTATCCAGGAGTTAATATTTGAAGAAAATGTTTTATTTCTTTCGGAAAGAGGCATTTGATTAAAAAGTTACGACAATTTTTGAAAGATGACGGTCTGCAAAATGACAATTAACGAAGGACCGATGTTTATAGTTTGTACTATTTAATTAACTTTTTCGTTAGAGCTGCAGATAATATTATTCCAACGCTGAGTACCAAAAGTCAATTGAAATACATCGTTAGCTTAATAATTACAGACATGTTACTATTGTAAGCAAAGGATTATTAATTTTAAGCATTAAGTCGAAATTTTAAGCTTGGTCTGTTTGTACCGTATACGTTGCCTCCCAGTTTACGAAACTATAAAAGCTGTGATGCAGTTTAATCTGCCGCTTGTAACAAACGAATTGCATCGCAACGGTCGATCAAATTCTCCTCGCGTATTCGTATAAATAGAGAAGAGGTTTTTCGATAAACTCCAGAATATCCTCTCTTCTCCCGTGTCTTTTATATGGCAACAATCGAAGCGAAGTTTTTCATACGTTCGCACCTCGAACTTACGGAATTCGTTTATCAAACGTATTCCAGCGGTACTTTTTCTTTTACGAATTGATAAAACCAAATTGGTTTCATTTGGTCCAACATTTCTCATGTTTGTTGCTCTCTATTTTTAGTTTGCATTGCCTGCATTAGTCCGTACGAAGGAATCTTATTTTTCTGTGCCAAAATTTGTTTGGAGCCTGATGGACAAAACTATTCTGAACTATTGCGTTCATATTAGCAAACATTGGATTGGTATTTTGCAAATCCGCTTTGTCTTTTCGTCAGGAAAGTAGGTTTCAAGCGACGCCTTCCTTCGCGTTCAATTAATACTGCCCCTTTCACGCTGTTAGCCCTCTTGAATTGATTATAGCTACGGTGTACAAAGCGGTTTTAATAATAATATAATGCAGGCATAGAAGGAAATGTTATTAGAAGTTGCGAGGCAAATAGAACAAAGTTGTAATTATTTTGATCATCGGGTGAACGTCGATGCGAAACACTTGCTAACGATACGAATAGTCGCCTGTAAATTTATTTCCATATTAGAGTAATCATGTGCACTCGAATATTTTAATAGAAAGCTAGATAAACGTCTCGGTTCGAGGAAATTCCGTATAATTATCGTACGAAGATTTCAATATATCTTATTAATGCCGATGATGTCGAATTAATACTTCCACTTTGCATCACCATTTGTGCGATGAAATTCCTTTCGCGGCGTCGATTTTATTGTCATTTCTGCGCAATGCGAAGTTCGTTGACAGGAGAATATACGCGACAGGGAGGTTTTCATCGAACATCACCCCTGCTTGCGTTAAAATCTCCCCCAGATTACGTGGTCAACCCTGTCACGCATTGAAGTCTTCGCCATTGATTTTCCCGAAACATTGTCGCGTGTTTCTGGTCGCGCGAAAAGCATAAGAAGAACGAAACGCGTCGAAGCATAATTTGTATCTCTAATTTGGAACGTACTGGATGAAGAAAGGCGAGCGATGTATGCAATGCGAAAAATTATTTCGTTCGTACCAGGCGAATACGTCAATTAGAATACTGCTGCGGGGAAATACAAAATTTCGTGGGAGCTTTTCATACATTTCTCTTTCAATATTGTTTTCCGTTTAAACTACACGCGAGTTCGCCTTGAATTATTTCGAATGTACTTCCTTGGAAACAATCCAGACAGGAATAGAACAGAGTTTTGACGTTGTTGAAACTATTTGAGCTCCACGATTTTTGTTGTTGGACTTGTTCATTTATTTTCTAGCACTGCGTGAAAATCTGTTATCATTCGGAATCAGTGTTTCCGATGAATTGGAGCCTCATAGGAATATCGTGGCATATTTCTCGTCCCATGTTATTGCAATTGTAGTTGCAATATTTGTCGACGTTTTATATAAAACGTGAGATAAAATAGCAGAAATGTTTT
Organism: Nomada fucata; assembly: GCA_948146005.1. Taxonomy (NCBI): domain Eukaryota; kingdom Metazoa; phylum Arthropoda; class Insecta; order Hymenoptera; family Apidae; genus Nomada; species Nomada fucata. The sequence continues at coordinate 20,729,641 of OX411280.1, forward strand.
GAAACAAACACTCGCTCTTTTGACAGTCTCTGATCGCACAGTTTAATCCAATTTTTCGCGAGCGCTGCACGTCAAGAAACGTTGTCTTAAGGATTCTGCTTTCGAAAATAATATTTAGCGCTGTCATAAGCTGACTTTGTTTTCATTTTGAGCGCACGTTATTTTGCATAAAGCAGCGGGACGGAAGAAAGCGCGTACCCGTATAAATGCAGCGCCGGGCGAAAAGTAAAGTCGTGTTACTTCACTACACCAAAATAATGCTGGCCATATAATTTTTAATGCGATTTACCGCACAGACTCATATTTCGACAATAAATATCGATTATCGAAGCGTGCTTTCAGCTGCGGCGAACCAGAGTATATTGAGTGTCACGAATCTGTATGATGTATGGTCCACGAAATACGGGGTTATGATACATGAATGGAGTATATGACGATAATCACACCCAAGCAGATACAAATTATATGAACGAAAAATATATAAATTGATTTAATTGATTCTAAGTGTAACAGCATTGAATATTGTCATTAATATCAAGCCTTATAAAGTCAAATAATGAATGAAATTTATAAACAAACTACTGTTCCATTAGTGCTGAACGAAATTTCACGTACCTATGCACAAGGAACTCAGCATTATCCCAATTTTCCTCTCTTCTATTCTACTTTCTTGTTAAACCGTCCTGTTTCACTTATCAAACGTTTCTTCACTAATTATTAAACACAAGGTCTGTATTCGGAATAGGAGAAGAGTCTTTTCTAATAAATGATGAGTATCAACCGAATCAGAAAACACACATGCAACGTATTATGTAACACGTCTATTGTTATAATATATTACAATATTATATCTCATACAAATACTCAATCGCCATTTATGACATCAATTATCAACGGGTAAAAATCGAATCCACGCGAGTCTCGTCAAATATTTCCAAACTGCGCGTAATCGCAATAAATCGCGTTCCATTCCTCGTTCTTCCGAGCGCTTCGAGTGTCTCGTTTCAAAAAGAATCCCGCTCGTTCGCCAGCAGCGAAGTTCGACCGCGCCCCGAGGTCAATCCAATTTGAACAGCTTAATAATTTTAATCAGCTCGGCCAAACAAGACGTCCAAGGGCGTTAGCTACTCAGGCATTTTCGTGCCCCGAATCGTATCAGGCCGGTTGCCTTATCAAGATTTCGTCCGCTAATCCGACGGCCCCGGGCCGCCCGTGGTCTCCACGCAACGAATTAATTAAACTTCTCTCGCTTCGAGTTTCAACTACTTTTCCACGGTTCGCATTTTTCCCACCGCCGCGGCGACGCGGCCCGCTTCCAACGGCGTGTTCTTAATTAACTATAGCCTCGTCGAGGCGAGCAGTTCGCGAAACGATTGCGTCTAAATAATATTCGCGGCGTTGCTCGAACTGCATTTAAACAATTTGCATGAAACAAGCGGCCGCGAATAGGGAGTTTGTAATTTATAAGCTCGGCGGGATGAAACAGCGGTGGGAGAATGCTGGCTGTTTATTAGCGGGGATTGTTTAGGACGGAACGGAGACATTCGTATTTCTAATGCCGCGCGATGGAATGGATTGTGGTTCGTCGGATTGAAGTCGTATTCGTTGAACGGAGTATGGGAATTACGGGTGAATTTAATCGTAAATATTATTCTTCTGGTATTGTTTAATAATTGTATATTATTGTTTAAGAAGTTTAAGAAGTAACAGTTGAGCACGATGAGATATATTAAACGAATATTAGTAATGAAGTACTCCTTGTTTGAAAAGCGTTGTTGAATGGGGTATTGTACTTCGGGAAGTTTCAGATAAAAAGAAATGTCTGATTACCATTGAGAAACTTGCCTGCTTCTTTTCTCCCCACCTGTACTTGTCCGTTCTTCATGTTGATCTGAAATCATCTTAACGGAAAGACTTTTGGAGCTTGACGCCCTGAATCTTTTGTCCCCTTCTCGTTGTAGGAGTTTGCAGTTTTATCAAGCAGGTTCACAAACGCAAGTAAGGAAGAACGAGAGGCGAAGGTACGCTTGTACGAAAGTTAGCTCGCCGAGATCGCGTCTTAACTTTATTAAAAATGGAAAAAGGAAGAAATTCGTAGTTCTATTCGTTGTATGCTGCGCGCTACAACGTTATATTACTTCCCTCGTTTTACTCGAGAATTCACGCGTCGCCGGGCGTCACCTAATATTAATGTTCACAAATAAATTCATTTATAATGAAAACAGTATGCAACGCGAATAAATTGCTCGCATACAAAATGGCGAAGCAGCGGCGTCAAACAAACGTATACCGCTGATGGATCAATAATATCATTTCAATATTCCAAGTAAAACAAAAAAACGAATTTACTTAAACCGAACATGCTCCCTCAATATTCAAGCCCCATACCGATTGCCCATCGAAATACTTGAAAACTGGGATTAAATGAGACACGTATAATATCCGTGTAGATACAGATGCCATTTGAAATGTTAAGGTCGATATTAAAATCTCTTCGAATAAAAATTTTCCAAAATATTCCAATATTATATTTCCCTTTTATATTACCCCGTATCGGCGATTATTGTCCATTATTCTGTCCATTATTGTTACGATGTAACCGAAGTTCATTTATTCATAATATTTTTAAACTGTTCCGCTTCCAAACGATCGCCGGTTCGAGACTAAATTTAAGGCCCCGTGTTTCGGCCGCTGAAATATCATGTACGCTTTCCGCCGACATGACGGTGGCACATATTTCCCGACGAAGAAAGTTTTCTAATCGCTTCCCTTTTCGCCCTTTTTTTGTTTGTTTCAGAACTGGTGTATGATTTACTCGAGGCGGCCGTGGCATCGGCAGACGAAAATAATTTGTACATCGACGATGGTCTCGACGGATTTCCAGCCTTTGGCTTCCGGCCTGGCTCGGAAGTTAAACAACCCTATCGATTATACCTCCCGGAAAAATTGCCAGCCGATTTCACTTTGGTGGCAACCTTCAAGCCGACGTCCTTCAGAACGAGCTATCTCTTCGCAGTTCTGAATCCCTTCGAGACCGTGGTGCAATTCGGCATTCGTATTTCGGTGAGTTAGGAAAGGGAAACGAATTAATTTGTCAATGTTTTCTTTTTTTTTCAATTTCGTTGATACGATTTCAATCGATCGCTTCAATTAAAGTACTGCACTTTTGATTTAAATAAAGAAGATTTAATTCAATATTTGTGTTCGATTTAAATCATGCTGACACTTGATTGTTAATTATTCCAAAACCAGTTGCGTTATAAATGTTTGCATACGAAAAAGTACTTTTCTAATGAAGGAGCATTTCATTGAAATTGGTCGCACAAATAATAGTTGCATTTCCACATCGTGTAAAACAATGAAGAACGATACAAATGGTATTGCGAAATCTGTTCATTGTCCTATTCATGCTCGAAGATATCGAATTTAAAAATCAGTTATGATATGAAAGAGTTGAAAGGAAAAAAAAATTAACAAACGATTCCATGCGATAATCAGACGATTTCTAAGGAACTTTGACGCGGTAGTATGATCAACTTTTAAGTCGATTCTCCCTATCGGCAGCTAGAAGTCATTTTCTCATGTTTTCAAATCCCTTCGAGGCCGTTCTTACTGATCCCCGGGTCGTCAAATTTCCTTCAGATCTTTCACGTTTCTTGCCGCACCGTTTCCACGGGTAATACGGCCTCTACGTGTCCCGTAATTGAAGCAGACCTGTCCCTTTCGACGTATCGAAGGGGAGCACGGTCCCCATGAGAATCGATAGCGACTGGCTAGGACCGGAAGAAAACAACTAGACTTTCGAATCCCGTGGTATTTTCATTTGAGAATCGGTAACCGAAAGTCCTTGGAGATAATACCAATAACGAATACCATCGAATCTGATTCATCCTCGTGGAAACTATATTAAATTCGTGAGCATTTTTGATATTATAATTCTCGCGAACAGCCTGGGCGCATAAAAATATTCGATATTATAAGGGAATACAGGAATTGATTTTGCAAAATCATTTTCTAGACTACTTGTTTTGCAACACTTCATTTCGTCTGATCGCCAATTGAGTAATTGTTTTAATGCGCCGTCGAAATAATGCGAACAGCGAACTATAAATTGTACATTTCTCGAAGCGTACACTAACTTCATTTGTAATAAATTTTTATTATAATGATTATGATGATGTCACAAAAAATAATTGAATTATTGGTACATTTTATTGCGCACGTTACTGTTGCTATTAAATGGGCAAATAGCGGGAAATATTATTTAGACCAACTGTGTTGAAACCTCTAACTATTATTAATTACAATTGCATGTTTAAACGTATATGAACCTTGACCCTTTCCTTACACATTCTCGTAGTGTTGCTGTGTTAACAGGAAATAATTTCTAATTAAATATGAAATTTTCTGTGCCACAGGATGGCCCAGGTACCAATCAAAATATCTCGTTGATATACACTAATTCCGATATGCATTCGCATTCGGAAGAGGTGGCGAAATTCACGGTGCCAAAGTTGACGAAGAAATGGTCCAAAATCGTTATCAGAGTTTCCTCCACGGATGTCATTTTGTATCTGAACTGTCACGAAATGGCCAGGCAAAGGGTTACCAGAATTCCACCAGAATTGGTGTTCGACACCGCCAGCACGTTGTACATCGCCCAAGCTGGACCCCATATTCAGGAGAGATACGACGTGAGTACATAAACACCTTTGCAAACGGCAATTACATTTGTAATTGATATAATCGTCGAAACGGCGCTGAATCATCGCGCCGATTTGCTTAGTTTCTCGATAATGATAATCGCAACGATCATTTGAGTACGGTTTTATGAACAACTCGTATAAATTAGTTAAATCGATGAACAATTAAACCACCATACGTTTTGCTTTAAGAGCGATACACGGATATAAATTCCGCGGTGATATTTCACGCAAGAGTGAAAAGGATATTTCGTGTTTACGCATAATAATAAATGTTGCCAGCGTAATTGGAAAAAGTTGTTTCAATTTCAATATTCTGGACGAATAAATTGCTTCTCAAGCTAGCCCTCTTCTAAAAACGTGTTTGGAGGATAAGAACTTCATTAAAGCGGAAAAAATCTTGGAGCATCTTGAATCGCTCCTTTACCCCGTTGCATGGACGAAAGTGATCGATCGAAGGATTCAGCGTCGTTTCTATCCTCGAACGACTAGTAAAACTTTCTTCTCGAGTCTCTTCGGGTCGAACAGACTCGCAAACAATGACGAATAAACTTCGAAGCGCAATGGTCAGAGGAACGCGGGTAGAACATTTCAATTCAGATATATCTCTGAATCTGCGAAGAATTTTCTGTTAAAGTGAATAAGAATAACGATCTTGAAACAGCGTCGTAATAGGATTTAGAAGAAGGAAAATTAGGGAAACGAACAAAGGTTGGCAGATCCTGTAATATTTTTAAAGGATTTTCTGCCGCCTTCCATGGGGCTTTTCTTGAACATCAGATAAGTTGATGTATTTAATCTCTGTGTGAAAGAAAAATGAATTTCCCGATATCGTCGTTTCATTCGATGATTATAAAAACTTTTGAAAAGTCAGCTTTTCATTTATATATGAAAAATCACTTTTTGCGCAACGCGTAAAAATTAAAACAATTTTTTAGGTCACAGTAAGTACGAAATTCGTTCAATTCACGGTAAACTCGCAGTCGCCGGAGCGTCAAAACGAATATTGCAGTATAAATAATTACGATATATAACAAAATGCGGGTTCACATACGCATGAATGAAATTTCGAACGCGTTTGAAAATCACCGCAATAATTCATGCTAAAGTGTCGCGCACGGCACCCGAGAAATATTCAGTGAATATGGCCGTGCGCAATAACTTTAGAGCATTTATTACAATACCGCGCGTTAATCCGGCGTTGTTATTTGTAATTTTAAGACCGTGTCGTACGGGACATCGATTTTCTCGCTGCCATTTCAAGTCGTCGCTTAACGATAATTAGCTTCCATACCGATGCACTCCGATTTTCCATATACCGTTGCACCCGGAACGATAGCACACGGAGACAATGATTTACCTGGGCCCTTTGTTAATTAGCCACTGACGATAATTGTTGCAATCTGGCGCGTTGCAACGTTTCGTTATAATTATATAGTAACGCACTACCGGTCGGCGGGAAATTATACTGTCGCTATTAATACGACTTGATTTATCCGCCATATATTATACTCTGCTGTTCGTTTCTTCTTCGATGATATTTCTCGGAATTTCTCAAGCAACAATTGCTCACAATTGATATTGAGCTATTCTCTTTCTAAGAATAAACATACCCTGTACGTTCCATCGCGATGCATGATGAAAATAACATTAGTTCGCCGGTGAAATTATTACACCGGGAGGGGAAGAAAAATGCGGCGCGTAAAATGAAGTAACGAGACAGGAAAAGATATCATGGGACACGACCGAGATTACCAATGAATATTCCAAAATATTGCTAACAACGTTACTCGCGTTAAATAAACATTTCACGCGATTTATCGGCGCTTATCGTTATTCTTTCTGTTACCATCGATATTCCAGCCTTAATCTGCGCGTACAGCGTAGAGTAGGAATGATGTTTCCTCTAGGCGTGCGTTATCAGTCACTCAACTTTTATTTGCCTCCTCGAGATAGTAACGAGGATCAAGGGAACGAGTATATTTGCTCGAATGCAAACAGACAATAGGAGTGGGAAGAAATTGAATTTGACTAAAATTAAGATTGACATTAATATTCTTCGGGCACTGTTCGTATTGCTCGTAATTTTACAATATTTAAATGTACTAAAAGCTCGCGCCGAACGTCGGATAATAAATTATATGCAACTTGCATATTCCATTCCTTAACCAAAGACAGTAAAACATTTATTTGGATCGCTTTCGAAACCGTTCTCTACGTACTTTCTGATTGATTATTCGAATAGGAAATCGAAACGAAACGTACGGGAACCATGTATGTACAATGTCGATTAAACTTCCTGATATTAATTATATTTCTCTTTATTTAAATGTAGAAGTACGGCCACTATAATACGAAATATTTAAACATTTCTCTAGTAAGATTCGCTAATAATAACTCCCGTCGTATGATGGTTTAACAGACAGTGACTATGATTGACGTTGAGCGAAGTTTCTAAAAATGTCAGGTTTCAACTTTATTTTACTGTAAACGAATATTCAGATTTCGGAATGGAATTAACAGTAGAATGGGATTTGACTAATAAAAATCGTTATCGAGTTTCGTGTTTCGAGAAACACGGTACGTTCCGGTCACCGTTGAAATCAGGATCGCCATTAAATATCTAAATGAAATCGGAATGGGCACGGGGTTGGCCGAGCGACGATAAATAAATAAAACTGTCACAGCGAATCGGGTCAACGCGAGAGCTAAATGAAAGAATAGTAATTGCTATTGAACGAATATTAACGCGATCAGCTTCACTTGTTTCTCCGATTTTTTCTATTTTCCCGTTAAGTTTGTTCATGTTTGTACCTTTACACACCGTCCTCCGTTGTCTATTTCAATCACCTCCACATCAGGTGCGAGGGTACGAATAATTTTTCCTGCACTCGCAAGTACTTTAGGGGTAAGTGTGAACCCTTTCACTCTGCCATGGATTTATTTGCCAACAATAGATTTCTATCTGCTTGTATTCGACAGTAGTTAATAAAACGTCGAATGTTCGAAAAATGGAATATCTATTTTTTAAACGAGTAGATATATCTTTTCCGAGATAAAATCATTCGAAATTGTGTCAATTAATAGTCAAGAAATTTTCTTATATATAATAGTCAAGTATTTTAGCTTTTTTTTCTTTCAAATAATCACGAGTATGCGTGTTTCATTTGTATAATTTGTAGTATTTGTCAGTCAATAAACTCCCGAAAAACATAAAAATCCTTATAGATGAAATTAACTCTGACTCACTGGGGCAATGGTAATACTTTTTCACTCGATGGTGGAATGTGAAATCTTCTTTCCAGAGCGGCACCTGTCGCTCGAAACGATTAGTCGACTGTGGAGTACAATTTATTTTCCATTTTTAGAATGACAATTTATTTTCCGTGCCACCAGTTGTTTCCTCGGGAGGAATTAGAAAAATGGAATTCTGAATAGCATTGGTGTTTAATTACGTTCGTCGCGGTCAATTAAATTATTATTATCACATTTTTGTTCGATGATTTGTGTCATTTAAAAATCGCAGAGAAGAATCGATGTTTCGAAGTGACATCTCGTTTTCCGAACGCAATTGATGGTAAAATATAGAACAAGGCCGATCGTAAATAAACAGTTTCATCGTGATAATAATTAATGGAATATTTTGCTGTATCTTATTCCGATCACATATTATAGGCATATCTATGATTGAATTCTTTAAAACTTATCTCAAATGCCTCGAAAGGTATTGCATATTTATCAGATAAGCTTTCACGCTGATCTCAAAGACTTATTAACATGTACTGTTAAGTTTCCTCCTTAAAATTTAAGAACCCCGCTAAACAGGAACTTGATAGACCCTTCAAGAAACCTCATTTGCATAGAACAATAAAACCCAACATATTCGTCACCCTAAAAGCGTCGTAAAATAAAACCATAAATAATTGCTATTGTTTTCCCCGACAAACAGCGCGCAGATTATTTTCACCGCAATAATTCCCGTCGGAATTATTCATGGCATATATTAAATTACGAAATAAATACACGGTGTTATCATTGTGCCGTAGCACAAACACGTACTAATATGTACCACACAGCTCCATAACGCGATCCTCGAGGGATGTTTTTGTCCAGCAATCACTCCAATTTTCATCGGACAAATAAAATATCCTTTCGCCCCGTAAAAGGTAACATTCCCCCTTTCGTCGTCCGGCATTCACGAATTCTTGCCCCGACTTACTTTGCACCAACATTAAAATATCGCCCTCCTTTATTACAAGTTTCGCTTTGTGGATTCCTAGTTTTTCGTGCCTCAATGTTTCTGCACGCTCGAAACTAATCTCACGAAATTGCTTCCCTTTCAAGCCAGACCTCTCACATGTCGGTGTTTACCTTCGTTGTGGGAACACGGTTGTCCGCTGATAAAATCTTTATGTGCTGTTTCGTGAATTTATCGGGACATATTTAGCGGACGGAGTTCAGGGAAGGAAAACGTTGTTAAGTTGCCAACATCGGCCCTCCGTGCCCGGGTGAGAACTACGGCGGCGTGTGGGCGAATTTGCGCGTACCCCATTAAAGTTGTATAAACCGATGGCTGATTATGAATCGACTTGGAATTATTCAACGTAGGGTTTACGCGATGCTGTTCCATGCTACAACGCCCGCGATTCATTTAATGGAATAAATGATCGAGTTGCATTATTTCGTGATCGATGTGGTGGATCTACTTTCGAAGGGATTGAAGGGGATTGCCGAATATGGTATTGTGCTGGAATTGTTCACAAATTTAGTATGCCAGTATGGTCAAGCGACCGTTTCGTTCGTGTTTCCGATTTCTCATTGAATTTTCTGGCGAAGCAGTCCGAATCAAAACTTTGCTGAATTATTATTTTAGGTTTCGTCTTATCTGCCGTGAGGAACATACCTTTTCAATGAACGCTGATGTTACAAATTTCGCGGACTCTCAAATATTGCATCGTAGAATTGCAGGATAATAGGGGGAGGGATGTTTCTGTGAATCTATGAAGGTAAAATCTTCTGAGATAGCGTGAATAAGTACATTTGAGTAAGCGTTTTGTATAAAGAAGATTGTGAACGATATTCCATAATGAATGGCAATAATAAATTCGAAGATTTCACGGAAACATTTTCCATTAAATCTAAGAAAAAGCGTGTGTCCGTCCGACTAATTCGTTGCAATATTTCGCGTGCAAGATTAACATAAAAATGATCGATTGCGAGTCTGTCAAGGAATGGCTGCGTTACAAAAGTTAATTAAACAAAACACGAAGGATTCTTTAAACGGTGGCTTTCGTTTAGTTAGCCACACGTTTGGTCTTACGTGGAGGCCGATGTTCGTGTCGCTGAATTTCTCGATTTTCCGCCGGGAATTATGTTCCGTTTCTTCAGTCACGGGATATACGTTATCGAGTAACGCATATCCATGTCGGGATACAAAGGAAGCTTGGAACAATTTAAAAATCGAGCGCGAGAAGCTCAGCGCCACAAACGGAGGCGAGTCGAGGGTGGAAGATCTGACCCGTGAACAATTTGTCGTTTATCTACGTGTGTCGTCGCGCCTCCCCCCTCGACCTCTCACCTTTCTGTCCCGCACGATTACTCTTCTTTCGCGGGGCACCGTTCGAATTTCTCTGTACTTTCCTGCACCTTCGTTCCACGTGTTAGTGGCTGTCCTACAAATTCGTCGACGCCGGGTGCGAACACCTTGATGCGATTCGATCAATCAATGCAGAGAATCGAAGAAGCTTGAAACAACATCCGTGCAATGAAGCGAGGTCGTGCAAAGTATTTCGGAGCTTTCAGGAGAGAGAGAGAGAGAAATTAAATAAGTGTTTGAATCGTTTGTTTCGTTTCTAATTAAATTAAAGTATAGTTGTGATAGTCTTTCGAAATCTTTATTATTGCACTGTTACTATTTCAATATTATTGTATGCCCGCGACAGATGTACATTGCGGTTAAATTCATGACATTATGTTCGAAAATATCTGACTGTTCATAGTAATCAGGGAATCGAAATTATCTCGTGGTAAAGTAAAACATGTGAGGTGGAATATATTTTGGTAGTTAGAACACATTGTTCGTAATTAGAATGTTCGTAATTAAAATTACTTGTTTTTTCGTGGAAGGAGGGAATTTGCAACTCGTTAAAACTGGAGTGCCCACTGGTGGAAATTCGTTTCGTTTATAAAGAGTATATCTCTATGTACTGAATTACATATTTCGATAAAATTATGTCCCATTTTTATATTAATAATTATTTTATAACTATATCTTTTGTTACCTCTTGGTACGATGCATAGATTAAACGCTTAAAGAGTTAATTATTAGTCGAGTTTATGCTTCGAGAGCATTAAATATTGCACGGTCGACAAGACGACCGTTTTTAACTTTTTTCCGAGAAAAGTGACCTAATAATTTCGATACTCGACTTTATGCGTAACTTCACAATAAATGATCCGTGTAATTATATTTTCTTACGCTTTTCGTCGACCGGTTTTCCAATACACGTTTTCCACAAAATTCTGGTATTGTGTTCCAATTTTAAGATACACAGCTCTTTTTAGTCAAAGTAACGAAAGATCAATCAACGTGACGTTTTATCGAATCGTTCTGGTAGAAAATTAAATTTACTCTCGCAGTATGTATCCTGTTTCCAATATCACATCGACGTTTATTTTTTAGACCTGAAAATACAAGAAACAGTGCTGCAAGAGTTTGTTAGCTGTTCGCGTTCCCGTGGCCCAGAAAACTCGTAAACCTATTATTACTTAGAGCTTCGATTACGTTTCAGAATGGATCGCCCTTTTGTTGTCTTCACACGAGCTTCGATTTGTGTTATTTTTTCTTTTCAATTCATTTAGTAACCCAATAACGGAGTTAATTTCTCTTCTGGCACGTTTTTCTAAAATATAAATAGAGTGTATTATTCCACACATCATTGATTATGGAACTTCGCGGTATTTAAATTTCGCCCAAGAAAAATCGACAAATTATTTAGAAACACCAAAGTTAGAGGGCCCTCAATTCTAAGACAAATCCTAAGCAAGAAAGGATATCTTAATTCACTTGTAGCTTTATCAAGAAATTCCGCCAATTTCAAATATTAGATATCGAATCTGCAAAATTGTAACCAAAGGTATTTTCGACAAATGTTAAAACACCAATTGTGAAACAAATTCAAGCGTTCGGTTTCATACATCCCTGTTGGAAAAGCACCGCAAAAATTTCCGCTTCCAAGCCGATATTCGAAAGATGATCTAGAAGTACACGCTGCAGTTCTAAATCTACTTGAGAGATCCGAGCATTTGTAAAAAATCAACGGTGGTAGAGAAGAAGTAGCCTGCACGTATCGCGTATAATTATTTCGCGGCGAAAGCTGCAACGGTCTTTAATTTACGATCGAATCTGCATAAAAGGGCCGTAAGTTAGGTAAGAACCGCGGCTGCTACGCGGCTTTCCGCTCGCATTTTACACCGTTGTGGTTACGATTACAGGTGCATTATACTACCCACGCGCCGTTCTCGTCGTGTTTCAGTGATAATGCAGCATTCAGTCTTTCCGGACGCGTTGGATCTAATCCGTATTTTGCATTGCTTATTAATACAACACTTCTCAGCGACGAAGGTAAAACAACTCGTCGTCTGTGTGCTCCACCAGGCGTTAAGTTGTTGTGCGGACGCACGTGTAAATAGTAACGCGGAAAACTGCATATTGCGTCGCCATATTTTTCAAACATAGAAGCAAGCGTGGGAATTGTTCCAGCGAATACGTACAGTTTCGTATTAGCGTGTCTGGATAAGTGCTCCTTAGGCATAGAAGCTTAATAAAATTTTGTTCAGCATTATGAGCATTGGAATAAATTTCTTAAATAATATCTTTGCAATGAAATAATTTCTGTTTAGTAATGAGATATCGTTTCGAATGCTAGCCCAAAAATATTTCGATAGATTCTAACGATTCACTGGAGCTCGTTTAACAATATATTATTTTATGGTTCACGATATTTAGCAAGACAGATATCATTTTAACGGAAACATTTGTATCGTTAATTAAATCTGGGAAATCTTACAAGAATCAATGAAATTCAATATAAATACCTTTAGAAGTCGGTGCAAGCATATTGTATTGTTTCATTCAACAAGAGGGCATTCCATGGTTTAATATTTCCATTCCGTTTATATTTCAATAATTTTTGTTGATAATTTACATTCGATTCCCCAGCAGAATTATATTATATTTGTATAGATATTACAAATATCGCTACACGAGCTGCTTGTCCGAAATTAATTGCATAATGTTATAATGGAGTTACTGCTAGAACATGAATTATTCAGGCGGCGTTAATTGGAAAAAAATCTGGCCCCGCATAATTCGTTGTTTTCCTTCAATACAGGTAGTAAGGTTGCCTCGTAAATGCGCAGTTTAATAAAACAGCGGGCTCAATTTTCTATGCCTCGAGTGAAACACGTCGAATTGTTTACGCGAAACAATGAAAATTCGTTTATTGCAATCTAAACCGTTCTTATAATTAATCCGGGAAACAGCAGCGCAATGCATGATAATATAATAAACACGATAAAACGTGGTACGATCTACGAATCTTGTTTACAATTAAAAAGAAAAAGAACCTATCGATCACGGATACACAAAAACGTTTCGCCTAACAAAGCTTTAAAAACAAAAGTCCCCGATCGTACGGTTTCTTCAAAATATCAACCCCAACGAGATCCAAAAACTTTAAACGTTCGAAAGAATCCCTAGAAAATTGTCACACACTCCACAACCTGTCTTAATCTTCCACCCTCGTGGAAGAGAAAATAAGAATCGTTCGAACAGAAAATAAGGGGCAGAAAAGGGAAACATTTCCAAGCTGGTCCTTTCCATATTTCCTCGACACGATTCCCATCTCCCAGATATCAGCCTAATGTCCATAGTCCAAACACAACCGGTTGATCTCCACGGTTTACAGAAGCTCGATGCTCCCCAAAAGAATCTCGATATAAGAACAGGGCTTATATAAGAAAAGGGCTTCATTCCCAGCCACGAAGTGTATCCGTACTGTTCTCCAGGATCGTGAGGATACGTGTACGCGTACGTACACCTGTATACTGTGTGTATACTTATATATAACTACGAGGATAGTGGGAGAATGTAACGAGAACGAAGTGGATGCGCATAGTACGGCGAGACATAAGCCAGAATGTGAAATGCGCTATCAGCATCAAGGAGGACGTACGCCAAGATAAAAGCGGCGGCTACTCTTTCTCTCCTCTCTCTCGCTCTCTATCCTATCCTATCCTTCTATCTCCCTATCTCTCTAGATATATATATATATATATACATCTCCATCTCTGTCTCTATCTTCGCGAAAGGGGCACACGATACTCCGTGCATCGTCGTTCCTTTTTTTTCTTTCGCGTGTGGGAACCGAAAACGAGCTTCTTCCATGTGAAATTAACGGGGTCAGACGCCTCGTCCATGTTCCGCCCCATATTCCCGGGCTGTTCCCTCCATCGTGGTTGCACTACGTCGGGATTCCCGTTTCCAGACGCTCCACACCACCCTCGGTTCGCAATATTCCGCCCACCGCTTGCGTCACCTGCTGATCCAGTCGGACAGTTCTTGGTATTGCTTATGAAAATCATTGGGGGCGATTTAAATAAAGGCTAGCGATGGAACCGAGCGACGCGTGCTTCGGGAAATTCGGATGGCCATGGTGGTGGTGCATCGGGCGGTTCAGCTGCGCCGCATCCGTTGACGGTGTGCGTCTTTCTTAGGGAGTTGTTACGCTTTGAATTATGCATCGGCGCGGTCGCCGCCTGGGTAGAGAATACCGAGGCGAGTTACGCGTAATGCGAGGGAAGATCATTTTCCGGCGAGCCCTGGTAAATTGGTGACGCGTGGCTTGGCACGGAACGAAGGATGCCGCGTGGTGTTCGCGTGATAGATTTCATGTAGGTCGCGTGGGAATGATTGTGAGTAAGATTATGAAGGTGGTCGTGGAAATAAGTACGAACTGAAGTCTGTGGAAAGACCCGACGAATGAATTTGATGGGTCAATTTCATTCGAATCAACGATACATGAAATAAGGGAGACATTCTGGGCATAGACCACTTTCATAATTAAAGGCATAATTATGAAGAATGTTTTTATGGATTTTAATTGCGAGAATGCGAGACTGCCGTAGGTGTATTTGGTAATTGTATTTTGACCTTTTAAAAAATCGTAATTTCGACAGGTGGATGTCTAGTATAATGAGAGACATATTTCATGTTTTATAATAAACAAGATTTGGTCGCGTAATTGCGCAATTGACCCCAGCTGTTCAATACCTTAACCGAGTAACTTTGTTCAAGTTACTGTGAACCTTAAGCTACCACTTTTCCCTCGTTCCCTTGGAAAGGAAACTTCGTTTTTCAACGCCGAATTCAACTGGGACAATTTGTTGCTCAAGCGGTTGTTTCGACTTCATTAATTAACTCCGACGTACTTTAATTTATTTCTATCTCTTTCGATTTAATTCACGTTATTAATAAAAGAACTCGGATGCTGTCCTTCTGATTTATTAAAGCATCGATTCAGTTGACGTTAATTAAGTCTCTCGCATGAATGCGTGAACAAGGAATGTTTGATATAATCAAACTTGTCGAAGTTAAAATATAATTCAGTTCTTTAGTCGTTGACGTACCCGAAACATCGATGCATTTGAACGACCGTTTAATTCTGTCTATGAAACGAAGAAAAAATGAACTCGTCGATGAATGAAAATGTTACACTCAATTAATTTTGGATATTAAGATGTTACGTAGTTAGATCACGAGCATTACGGTTTCCGTTTCCTTCTTCCACTTGTTCTCCGTATCTGCGTTTCTTTAACGAGACTCGTTACGGCTGCGGAACAGGCGTCGCGAAGCAGAGATTGCTTCGTTATATGAAATTAGCCATTTAGAGGCAGCCTTTCCGAGCTGGCCCACGCCCCTTCATTATTCTATATTCTGCGAAGAAATTCAATCTTGTTGTTGCTCAGCCGCGAAAAAGGATAATTCGTTTTTCGTTGCTTTTTCCTTCTATTGCTCAAACGAATCGAAAAACAGCGTTTCAGTTTTTTAATTTCTCCCCCGCGATCAAAATTTGCTCGATGCAATAGGGGTTTGCATAATTCAGAGTTCCGAAGTTACTTAAAATTCGGTTCAATACTTCTTCATTGCCGAAATATTCGTCGAAGCCACAAACAGCGTTGGCTTCATTTAATTCACAGTACGCCTTTTCACTCCACGAAATCGCACAGGTGTCGACTCTGCGCCGAATACGTTTTTGCAATTGACGTTGCTAATTCGGTACGAATCGTCGTTCCAATTTCGAAATTACCCCTTACTCGGATGAAATTAATTCGCCTCTGATCGCGCGTCGCCTTCGCCGCGCATCTTTGTTTCCAATCGGGGGAACGCGTTTCCCCAAATCATTCCTGAAGATTTCGCCCCGGGTTGATTTTTTGAAATAAATTCACGCGGACGCAATTGTTACGCGTTCGGGGCGCGCTACGAGCGATGTTTCAATTCGTTTCCGTTGTAACAGCTGGAAAGCGCTTCGAGTTTCCCGTTACAACGCAGATCGATGTCGAAAATATTTCGCGAAATGAGGTGGGCTGACGAATTAAAGGGCCGTGACGCTGATTTTTCGAAACATTATTTTCGCCCGCGTTAATTGCGTTTTCGCGTACGTTTTTGTGATCCTCGCCGCGTATTATTATGCGATGCACAAATAATATTTTTAATGCGTCGATAGTCGAAGTGCTTTTGGCGATGTTACTTTTGGGATATATTGAGAAATTTAGTAAAACAAGTTGGGCAGAATATTTTGTATTTAACGAAGGGAAGGTACTGGCACCACAATACCGGTAATACAAAAATCAAAATTGCGATTCAATGAAGTGTAAGAGAGTGGGAAAATAAAATGGCACGCTTTTGCTGTACTGCGGTGTTATTTAAGTTATACTTATTATTTTACCGAACATATACATTTACATTCTAAGCAAGAGAGATCAAGTGACTGTATTCGAAACAGGAACGTTTGATCATTGATTCAAATTAACTAAATAATTATATTAGCACAGTTCAACTGATTTAGTTGTTTTACGCAGAGCCGGAATTCGACCAATCATAGGCCACCAAATAATGGATTATTAATTGATGAAACAATTATACCTCACACATGGGTGAACGCAAATTTATTTCGTACCACTTGGGAAGCCTCACTCAGCCCAAATATCGGTAATCATGATCATCGCGATATTTCTACCAACACATATTTCGCCCAAACGTTTACGCAATAATTGTATCTTCGATCTTGCTCTGTGCAAAATGAAAAGGTTCTTTCGAAAATGACTCAGCAACGCTCAATACGGCGAAGAAATGATTACGGACTCCACTTAAATCGTGCAGCTCTGGAAACAGAGAAACGGAAGTTGCAATATTTACTACCGTACCGATGTGCTGCAAAATAACAAACTGAAGCGATACGAAGATCGACTTTAATCGAATTGCACAATAGTCGCGCTTGAAAGGCAAGTGCTCCCGTTCGACGTGATTGCAAATCGAAACGGGGCTGAGCTCGAGACATCCAATCAAAATCAACGCGGAACGCGTCCATGAAGGTCGAGAAATCTCAAGGCGCAGGGAATCGGACGATTTTCAGGAGCTATGTTATCCTTATGTCGACGAGCCTCGATACAGTCTGGGTACATCGGTGCCGAGGCGTCGAGAATACTCTGCTGCATGAAATTAGCCGTTTAGGGGCTACCCTTTGTTCCACCCCTCCGAGGAAACTTCCCTACGGGCGGAAATACCAAACGCTGCACGACGTTTCCTGGAAATGATCATTGTAATCTTCCTTCTGTTCCAGAAATACCGCCTGTCTTTCGTTTCTTCTGCTCGTTGAATTCCCGTTGATTCTTGTCTCCTTTTCGTCCCCCTATTCTTCGGCTATTTTCCCTGTTCGCCTGTTCCGCACACTTGTTGTTTCCGAGCGGCGTGGCTAATCCTTTCGCATGCACGTACTCCCTCCTCGTCGCTAAGATTTTCGCCTTCGCTTACATCTTGTTTATTGGGTACTTTATTTCCTGTTCCCCGAGGGGAGATTTGTATCTTCATTCTCATGGATTGAACAAATTTTTGCATTTTTGTTTAATTGTTTTTTTTCTTTTATCGGGTCCTTTGGACTCCTGCTTTCTCTTCGATCGCATTTGTTGAGCGTCGTGGTACGCGACACTTCGAAATACGGTATACGTCGGTATACCGTCTCGTTATAAATATTAATTATAACGAGTCACTATTGAAAGACTTTATTAACCAAGACTCGGTTGGTTTACTGGAGGAGATGGTCTCCTGGTTGGTGTGTTTCTGGTGTTCAAACTAAGACTGACTTCCTCTTCGAGCGTTTTTTCAAACGTCGACTGGGAAGCGTTTTTTATGCATGCTGATTGGACGTTTCGGAAGATTGTAGAATTACCAATCACCGTGCTGATAGGGTGAAGTCACACCTTTCCCTTGCGCCGAGGTGCGGTTCTCGAAGGTGGGTGTGTCCCTATTACTTGTTGTCGGTTTTTTGGCGATTCAGGGGAAATTCCGCAAGGGTGTCGGAACTTGACCTGGTCGACATCTGCTGGGGATCGGCGTCGAGCCCCCTTTGGGAATCCACGTTTATGACGGTTGCAATTAAGTGCTGAGGTCGTATAAGATTTTGGCGCTTATTGCCCTTGGATTAAGGAAGAAAACGATTTCCTCAAAAACAGTTTTGTTATTTGCGCGTCATAAACGTGCTAGCCATTTGCACGTGGACGAATTTTTATTATCTTCGTTCGCAGGTAGGACAGGCGAAGCAATTGTTGCTCGTTTATTTCGCGACGCAACATCATTATTTTTACGATAATTCCTTTTTTTGTTACGTTCATTTGAGTCACTCAGTTATTTTATTTTTATTATATTGTGGTGGAAACTCGTGCATCATACTTCTTCCCTTCGTGCCGCATATCTGAGATATCCTTGCCTCTTCTTTCCTTTTTCTGTTTAGGTACTTCGTTTCGTCTGGCTCAATGGACAGATCTTCTTATTTCCGTATTCAACGTTTCATTTCTTTGCCCTCTTATTTCTTAGTAGAACCGCGTCGTTTTCTCTTTTATACTGCTGAATATATTCTGTTGTTTTCCTCTCATCTGTTGCTATTTGCACGCCCGAGATGAATTCAAAAGTGCCAGCCAATTTCAACTTTGCTCCCTGCATCGAACTTCTGAGGACCGTTTTAATGAATTATTCTGGTTTTCTAAAAATAGATCGCGTTCGCTGCAGCGTTCGCGGTAATACGCTACATTATTCAAGTAACAACGTTTATTTATTTGCGCCCGTACATGTAGACAATTGAAGAGCACCGTTATCCAAATTGGTTTTACGCGATACGCGGCTTCGATGATACTACAGGATACGTTGAGAGCCCAGTATACGGAGGTTGTAAATCTCCGTTTCGATTTCTATCGACACCGTTGCACGCGTGTGACTCTACGACCTTTTACGGAGATAGGGGTGATAAATTGATTTGACTAATGGATCTTATTTTTGACTGAGTATAAATAGACTGATAATAAAGGAGAACGTAATAATAAAACGGATCTATTGAGTGTGTAATATCTAGTGAAATAATGTTGGGGAAAGAAACTGCTTTCTGTACGTCTTCAGGTAAGAGATTATACTGTTTCTCTAATTTCTGAGTCAATGTCGTCACCTGGTGTCTTGCGGTTCGAGAGGATACTGATTCTCGCACCTCAGAGTCAAAGACTGACGGAAGAAGAAGGAAAGGATACTGCTTCTCCTTTCCTAATGTACTGGGGTCTTGAAGTAGGAGAGTATACTGTTTCTCGTACCACTGAGTCACGGACTCAGGCAAGAAGAGGGAGAGGTGTCTCCGTTTCTTGTACAAGACCCTGTCAGAGACTCCTTTAGACGTAGGATGTGGACTATATAGATTCTGAATTTAAAGTATTAAATCTGAATAATGACTTGAGTAATGGACTCTAATTATAGTAAGTCAAAACTCTATGGAAAGTGTCAGACTTTAACTGGAACTGAGTCATGGACTCTGAATGTAGCAAGTCAAGTGGCAGTTTCTGAAACGGGAGCGTTGGACTCTACGTATGGACCGTTTGAACTTTAACTCACGACTCTAAGTTCTGAAAGATAACCGACGTAGTTCAGTGGAACGACCGACGGAATTCTGTGATGACTGTACGAGTCCTTGATAACTACTATACGAGTTTGGTTCCCGACTCTTGGAGTCCTGATAACCGACTGACTTCCTCGTCGAGTGCATCGCATCACGCCGACTCGGAAGTAACTTTTTGGCACGCTTATTGGATATTAAAAAAAGGACTAAATGCCAATCAGCGTGCTTTTTAAAACGAGGACACACCCATCCTTCTTTGTGCTCGTAGCGCGCCTTCCAAAGGAGGGGGTGCAACCTGACCGCCTTGACTGACCTGGCAACGCACGGGAATTTCCACCAGGGTCCCAGAGCTTCACCTGGTCTCGCCTGTTGCGACACAGCTGTGGGCCCTTTTGGAAATTCACGTTTATGACGCATGCAATTGACTGTTGAGGCCTTATATGCTCAATTTGTTATATCCTGACGGATTATGGACAATAATGGCTTCCTCAAAAACAGTTTTATTGCTAGCGCGTCATAAACGCCTTAACCATCTGCATGTCGAAGGTTGTTCTTTCTGCAGATTGTTAGCCGACTTTTTATTAGGTGGGCAATACATTCCGCCTGTTGGTTCCGAGGATTTGCCGCGGAACACAAATGAAACGTCCCGATCTATCGAACACTACTTTCCATCAATTACTGTAACAAGTAGATACTTTTGTTAAAACGAAGAATATACCGACTAATCGTCCGAATTACTTTCACCCCTGCGAAACGAAACGAATCCGCGACAGATACACCGTCGACTGCCCGGAATATTCCAAGACAGTTACCCTTCAACGAAATTACTAATTTCCCCACCATTCCAATCACTACAACCGAACCAATCTGTATCGCACAAAACACCCTCAAACACGGTTTCAAACTTCGCCCGCAATCTTCCACGTCGCAATATAATCGTCGAACGGAACCTTCAATGCACGCCATTAGTTCGCGTATCATAATCACCAGCGCCGAACCACGTTACCATACAACCGGGAATAACCATCGTTCCGCCCGTGTCCAATATGGAATTTCACGCCTATATCCCATTGCATAATAGACGCGTCCCCGCCCCCGTTCGTTTTTACCGCAATCGACACCATCGAGACCGGTGCACCCTTAATTGAGCCCCTCGGAAGATCGCGTCGCGGGATTCGCGACGACCAGCATTTCATTTCTGTCCCGCTGCCCCGTGTTTCGCAAATCGTTCCGGTTCTCCAGCCTGTTTCGTCGAACTCCCCCCCCCCCCCCCCACCCTCCCCCTCTTCATCAAGCACCGGCGACGACCCGTCGCGACGGTCTCGCCGTTGTTCCGTCGGACGGACGGTAAATTGATTATCGATTCAGAATAAATTCCGACGACCTCGGGCCGTTTCTCGATCACGGCGCATCTCCCGGCACGGATCGTTCGCGACGGGATACCGTTCGAGGACTTTCCCCGGACTTCCGGCCGGAAATGCCGCCCCTCACCCTTTATTTAAAGACTCGAAACGGGATTACGCGACGATCAGACGGGTCGGGCACGTTCGATTAGAACGCGTTACCGGACGGCGCGGGGGCAATTATTCGAAACGGTCGTGCCGCTGGCAGGAAACCGGATCACTGATGCACTCGATCGATCCGCTGTTGGTTTAGGCTAATTTTTCCACGGGGCGCACTGTCCGGTCGGTTTGCTATTTGTTGTTGCCGGTGCGCGATGGGTCGGCGGAGCATTGGAGGCGTGGGCGACGGACATATTCTGGCTCGCGATTGTTCGCTACGAATTGAGCTTTCGATGGGGACTGTGTGTTTTTTTTTTTAGTGGGACGCTGATTGAGTTTTGCATAAAATATCGACGAGGCTTTTTTTGTTGCTGGAATGGTAGTTAACCTTTCGTTCGTTTTTCTTTTTTAACGGGTTCCGCCGGTGGTCTGTATAATATTGATATGAATTAAGGAAGAGATTAATTCACGTTACCGTATTTCGTATTGCGCAGGTTCATAAATATTAACACACATTCGGCCCTAAAAATTTCTTCTTGGAGATTTACCGCCGCTCCGTTCATTCCCGTGCTCATATATCGAAATGTTTCGCATAAATATTGGGGGAAAATTGAGGTGGGCCGGTGGGCGGCCGAACAATTGTAGTCCCTCGTAGAAACTGAGGGAACAGGGTGGATTCTCGATCGGAAGTGGCGAAAGGCGATCCGTTGAATGGGTCCAAGGGGCTGAAAGATCAATTTCATCGGCCATCCTGACGTCTGAGTTTCGAGCACGAGCGTAAACATGAAACTTTCCTCTCCTCGTTTCTGCGGACGGAACTTCCCACGAAAATCTTGGGGGGACGCGGTAAATCGGCAACGATGCGAAACTAATTAGCCGGGTATTTACGAATTTAGCGCCGCATCCTCGACCCCGGGGAAAGAGTAAGGAAACGAACGACCCAAGCGGTGAGAGGAGAGGGGTCGTAAGACTTTCCCTTCTTTCCAGAGCGGCTATCGAGCCCCGGCTCGAACCGTAAATTAAAGAAACGAAATAAAAGGAAATATTTCGATTAAAGGGCTGGACAAGATCCATCTGGCCACTTTCGTAAAGTTACGTTCACTGTACTGCGAAAGGTTTTGACTCCCCATAGACTCGCGTAACTTTGAATTCACTAAATTTTGTAAATTCTATCTGATTTATTTCTTAAGATTATTAGCCCAATTATTTTGCAATTGTACCATTCTGTGGTAACCGATGTACATATTGTACTGTCTGGCCAATTATTCATTCGCAATCGCAAGCTTTTTCTCTTATTATAAGCCATCTATATTCTATCGCACTGACAGCCGGTAAATATTTATAAAAACACCATTGTGGAATCGCCGCATAGATCGCCAAAACACCCAGACAATCCATCTAGTTTTGACAGATTAAATTCCAAGGTTTCGCATATCTGTTTGCGGTGTTTAACGTACAATAAGTCGCCGTTGAAAGAAGCCGGGAGCACCGTTAATTAAAAAATTATCTCGAATGTCAGCGAGCACGACGAGCTTCGGGCAATACCGAAATTTCTGCGGAAACGTATTAGCTAAAACAATTCCCCCGCCGAACCCTCATTCGCATTCTACCAGTTTGTCGACGTTCCGAATTCTACGGTGGAATTTCAATTAACAAGGTTAATCGAAGTAGAAACAGGTCAGTGGAGCGTGAAAGCCAGTAAATAATTGAACCTTGCGCGGTTAACAGGATTCATGGCACAAACATTAACGTAGTCGTCTCGTTCTGGAATAATTCTTTTAACGAGATACTACTGTCTTTAATATTTCCTCCCTTTTGTATGAATTATTAGATTCAAATTTAATTGGCCATGTTTAATTCATTGATATTTCAAACTCGTATTACAAATATGATTTTCTTAGACGCAATGCTCAGAGCACACAGCCCCTTTTATCTTTTAGTAATCATAATAAAGCATTCGAAGATGGAACATGAGATACAACATGAAATGTTTTAATGAAATAATTCTCGTATCGCCATCAACGTAAAATCGTATGTATGGAAGGGAGAGTGAATCGAGGGAACCATATTATTTTATTAACAGTATACGAAACATATGATTCGATCGAAATATTTCTATTAGCTTTCTTAACGGAAATTGTGAACCGATCATGTTTCATTAGCTTCCTTGATTAGTACGGGAGTTACTGTTGAGCTACCGATACTTTGCTATTACATTGCCGCATTGATATAATCAGCAAGGATATTGCAGGTTGATGTTCATTGAAGAGATGTAATTTGCAGTCTATATATGATCGGAACGTACGATGTACTCTAACGCCATACTTCACAATTGAAACGTGTTCGGGCGTATTATGGAAGCAACGTTCCATCGATGTTTAAATGTCAATTAAAACGCGTTCGATCTAATTGACTATTCAGCTCCACCTATTCTGGAATATGTGTCGTCAAAATTTATATATCTTTCGCACGATAGTGTTTCAGGGAAATATATGAAAATTAAATATAAAGCAAAATATTATACGTCGAGGGTAATATCAATTTTGGCAAAGTATACTGAATTCACTAAAACAGAAAATATTGGATTCATCAAATAAATTTTCTACTTGCTTCCAATTTTTTTTCTACTGGACGGACTTAATATTTTAATACTATCATGTTGACGGTAATATCGAGGTTCCTTTAAAAGTGGTGAAATAAAACAATTCATAGCAGAACCAAACAAGACCAGTTCACCTATTTAAACGAAGTCTCCTTACGCGTTAAATAATACAATAAGCTTCCTCTGTAATCTCGTACTTTTCCGATAGTTTCTAATTTATATCCACGCTCTATACTCGAGTACCGACAACACCAATATTATAACAACCCCTGGAGTCACGTTAATTAAAAAAGATATGTAGCCATGGTTAAAGTGGACCTTAACTACAGCACACGTGAATTGCCTGCAAACCATAATAGACATCCAGAAGTGGAATTCGAACCACAAAGCAGATATCGAACCGCGTCCCGCCTATTCCATCTAACAATTCGATAATCAACATCGCTCGCTGATAAATAATTTCAACGCCAGCGGGCGAAACTGAACCAATGGAACACCCTCCAGCCGCGCCGGCAAATTTAATACACCGGCAGCCATCGAAACCACCACGTTATAAGACACCACCCCGTACGCTGTCCCGTACACGGTGGTTAATATGCACGCCAGGTATTTATATTTAACCATCGTACGAGCGAGCCCAGCTCGGCGGAGACAGACAGTCTCTCGACGCGTTGCTCGTCAATGCGAATTCGTGAGCAATCAAAGCTGGCCGGGTCGAAAATGCAAAGCCGCGGCCAACGAATCGGCGTTCAATCGCATCCATTTGGTCCGCGCACGCAATCGACAACTGATTAAAATGCGATCGACGCGACCACCGATTAGCATAAACAAATTCTTGCCGTCGTTTCGTTTTTTCATCCGTTTTCAGTTCTTTTTTTCACTCACTACTTTTTCTCTTTCTGTCTTTTCCTCCTCTTTTTTATCGTCGTTCTGTTACCCCGCTTCGCTCGCCCTCGCCTCGTCGCTGTTTGCCGCTTGGCAATGTTCGCGATTTCAACGCGGTGTAATCGTCGGCAGGCCGTGTTTGCCCGTGGAAAACAACCGGCGACAATTACCCGACCGATGAAATTAATTTATTAAAACGACCGAACCCTCGTTACTCAGCCATCACGTACGGTCGCGTTCAAACTGCGCCCCGATTTCGGACTTCTGCTCCTTCCTGCGTTGGCGATGCTTCGCGCCCGCCGTTGCTCTGGGATTTTCATGCTTTCTTGTTTCTTCTTCGTCTCCGTCTTCTCCCCCTGATTATAGGCCTGATTGTTGGCCGTTTCTCGCTGCCCGTTCGAAGGATCGAATTGGAAGAGACCTCCGGCGCGTTTCATCGCGAGCGATTCGATTAACGAGCCGCGAGCAATTGCTCGTTTTCGGCGCAGTTCGTGCTCCGCTGAGGGATGAGCGCCGCGATTGTTCGCTTCACTTTGGCTTGGAAACTTGCATCGTGGCTTGGAACGAATTGATGGAGTTTATGCGAGCACGATGCTAAGCGTGTGTTGCGCGATTTTAATGTGGCGAAGGGTTAGTAATAAGGACGGTAATAATAAATGTAATTGCAATTTCAGTGAGACCGTGTTTGTAGTCATATTTTAAAAGGCAGTGCCTACTGATATTTTTATGCTGCGTTATTAAATATCGTGTATTGGTGCTGTGTTCTTATTTTGTGCTAACTGATTAATTAGGGTGAACTGAATATAATAATTCAAGTTGCCATTAATTATACAAGGTGATGTAATAACGGGCATTATAATA
Organism: Nomada fucata; assembly: GCA_948146005.1. Taxonomy (NCBI): domain Eukaryota; kingdom Metazoa; phylum Arthropoda; class Insecta; order Hymenoptera; family Apidae; genus Nomada; species Nomada fucata. Next base: position 20,755,406 of record OX411280.1, read on the forward strand.
TATTGTGCGATAACAGTATATTTTAATAACACTAAAGTTAATATTATATATAAGGCAAAGTAGGAACAAAAAGAAAACAATATGTTATCACGATGAAACGATATCTTTCCATTAAGAAATTTTGTTCGAAATTTGTTGCTTACATTGTAATACATATACGATCGAGAATTACAGGTTCAGGTCAATTAATTATTTAGAATCCACGAGGGTTCAAGAATTAAGGAGCACAAGCCAATCAATGGTCTCTACGAACAAAGTTCCAGCTCAATTAGTGAAATCGGACGGACATAAGCTCTAAAAATTTCTGCTAAACGGGACCGTTTTAACTGTATTTCTTACTTCTTTCGGCCATTTTTCCTTCGCCTCTTTCTGTCCCGATTTTCCGTTTCACGTACACGTCAGCTTCGCCGAGCAACGCGATATCCGGTCGTGGTTTATTGAACAATAAATGTTTGAGCACATAAACGAAATGCGATGCTGCGACATGGCAAGTTATTAAGGAAACGTGCAGCTCATACCTTGCGAATGTGAATTTCTACCATTTTCCTGGGTCACTTTCCACCGTCCAGGACCGTATCTATAGCGAATGCTCTCTGTACAAGTATGAAATCTCGGGACAACTTAAAATTGTCCGTTTGGAAAGTTCCTATCATTAAATTTTTCCGTACTTGCCCTTCCCAAATTTAGCACACTTCTATATTCATTTCAATATTCATTCGATCTAAATTCGATTAAATTCGTGCATCGTTTGAAATCTTCCTTCGAGTGATACACCAGTGCCGTCTACAAATATGGACAACCTGTTTATAAATTTTCATAATTCGCTGAGATCGTTAAAAACTTTGATTTCAAACCTTTCGAAGTTCGTTGGCATGAAAAGTACTACACTCCTGCTGCCGTAAGCGTACAGGTACACACACTTACCCACATTTCTTACAACTGGCAATCTACGGGGCAAAATAACGCTGCAAAATAACTGGCCGCCTCTCATACACCGTACGTTGCAGTATGAAATTTCGAAGGAAACAGTGGCGACGATTCGTGTGTCTGTTCGGGTTTAAGCCCGTGAATTTTGTGACACGCGGATCGGTGGAACGGATTTTTCACGTTCGAAGCGGACCATGAAGGTAAACAATTTAGGAAAGAGAAACGTGTCGGCGGTGGCTACATTATTAGAACGTTTGCCTGTACCCCATGAAGGAGAAATCTTATTGGTAGACGTGCAGGGTGAAATGAGAAATTGGTGCCATTAAAAATGTCAAAGGGTAAAATGTAACAATATAGTAGAGAGTTTAACGTGATATATATTTATCAGAGGAATCAGTATAAAATGAACATTTGTCTTAGAATTTAATTTAATAATAGTATTCTCAGATCTCATTATTTGATTTCAATTTTTGTTAATTTTCATTTCACTTTATTTGCACTTTACTCGTTTAATCAGCGCTTTAATAATAGTAAATCATACGATTACATCGAAGTATTTGAAGAAAAATGACTTTTTCGTCAATGAACGATACGATTTCGAGATACAATATAGACGTATTGAAAAACTTTGTCCTCGAAAGGATTGATAACTGATTTCCAGTTTCGTTGGCACGTTGCCCGAACACATTGTTATAACGTGATATCCTCGAAAATAGTGAGCACTAAAAGGCGGTAGGCAAAAATGGCTGTGTCGTTGTAAACGGTAACGTTGTTGCCGACTTTCACACAGGGGTTGACGATAGCTGTAAATAAAAAACCGCGTGTTTCAGTGGCTAGAATTGATTGTCGTTTTGACGTTCGCAACAGGGCACGAGCGTTTTGCGAAACTTGTTTGCCGAATGAACATCAGGTCGAAAAAATTGCGACGCGGTGTATTAATAAAGAGGAAAAACGAGAGCTTCGCTGTTAGAAAAACATTTCCCCTGGGATTTTCCGACGAATATTATTTTTCGAGCTAGTCGGCCCGTGTAATCTATGAATAAAAAAGAGTGCTTGGGCATTTACAATTAAATGTCGCGCTAGTAATCGATCCAGGCCACGAAGAGGTAATTAAGGATTTTTGTATAAAATGGTAACTTTGATATTGTATTTCAGAGTGCAAAGCTAGTATCGTTTGTCTTAAATAATTTGATAAAAATTTTCAGTAAATTAATTACATATTGCATATGTAAATATGAATTTCATATTTTACAATTCGCGATTAGTGATTATTACGGCGTGAGCGCGATTTGCAATTATCAGAAACATTATGCCGGTTACATGGCGCGTAAATATCCCTACCACATATCACTGTACTGATACAGTATTTATTGTAATACATAATTAATAGCATTCAATTACTTATGCACATATTCCGCTTGCATAAATATTTCTCCCGAAATGGTGTGATTAATACGAATATTTGAGTGCGTCAAAATATTCTTTAATCTATCATCTGAAAAAATAAGTGCTGTCATCACGTTTAATATTAACTTCTCCATAAATTATTATTTGTACATTTCCACGCAAAATGCCATTTGCACGTTTTTATATTCACAATTGTCGTACAGCGTTTCCAAACCGAGTACGCAAATTATTCACTTACTAGTACAATATAATTTCATACTGAATAATTGTATTATAATCGCACGGCCAGGATGAGCGGCTGTAACTCTTAAGATTACACACAGGCGTACAACAAGTTTGAACAACCATCAGGGCATTAGATTAACGCGATATCTCTTATAACGTGTTGATACTTCGCGTTGTAATTAACTTTGACAAGTTTCAAGCAAAACAACGCGAGCTTTGCTCCTAACGCTTTGAAAGCTGCAGGGGGCGCGAAAGCGTGTCGCTAATTTTACAACACGTCGCTCGGATTTTGGTACCATTAACGAGGGGCAGAATGTTGATCGTTGAACGAACATCCACCTGACTAGAATGGAATAATAATTTCGCAGCGAAACGAACGGCGAAAAGGAACGCGACGACGAGAAACGATCGAGCAAGCTGTTCTTAAACGGGGCGTCGGAATCTGCACGTTCATTACGCGATACTTGGTAATTATCTGAACGCTGCAAGAATATTTCCCTCGTTTCTACGGTTCTTTCCGTTTCTATCGAGTACTTGGCTTGGCTCGTTGCGGATTTGCGACTGACTGAAACAAATTTTTCTCGTGTCGCGAATAGCCGAACTGAGGCTTCTTTTGAGTTCTTATTTCCCCCGATTTATCCATAAATAAATAACGAGTGGACAAATGACATCGTAAGAGATAACAATATCCAAATATAATAAGCACAATATAGTATAATACAATATAAAAGCAGTTGAAATTACATGGTATGCCCATGAAATGTCGTATAAAGAGTATTATAAATGATATTCCCAGAAATAGTGGCCGATTTCTCTCGGAGACACAAGTAATGACATACCCGCATAATTTTAATATGGAAATGTAGTTTTACATCTTGCGAGATAAAAATTTAAAGGGCTAAAATAATTCCACCATCCCGGGGGTTATGAAGTTCGTTATCCACGAACTTCAGGCGGCAGCCCTGAGATATCAGTCAGAGAAGCACTTTTATACCGCAATTCCGCTCATTATTCAAGTAATTTCGTTGCTACAGCCGTGACAAAAAATGCTGACGACACCCAACGTACGTACGTATGTACGTATACTCGTACTGTCGTGAAAATTACAAAGGAATCACGATCGCATAATCAAGTTAGAATTACCTTAGGTGCAGTAATAATTAACATGAATTTCACGCAACTAATATCTTCTAAAAAATCGACTCTTTTACTAAAAACATAATTATTATAATTATGATATTATTTAATATATACATTTATATACTCATTTTCATAATTTGTTGTTCATGCATGTCAGCTTAACTGCAACTATTACTTCAACTAGGAGAAATGAATTCTGCATTACTCTATTGTAACATAAATTAAAATTATAATAGCGTGTCACCCTCGGTCTTGTCCAGAACAATCGAATGCAAACGATTGCTTAATTAACACCACGAATTTCGTCGTTGAGACACAATTGCCATGGATAACGAATCCCTTGAAGGGAATCATAGAATTCTCCGCGTTTACCCCATCGCCACCGGTGAAGATATATCCCTGGCCGTTCTTGGCGGATCCTCCGCTCAATTCCAATAAATACACATGCATACACGTACCCGGGGCACACGTATACAAACGTAGCAATGCCGTGGCTGCCAACGGCGAATAAATAGCCGATATAGTGGGATAGGGGCAACAGTGGGTAGGGACATTACGACGCCCTTTCATTGAGGGGGGGGGGGGGTACACGAGCACGGGGTCGACGAGATTTAGAGAGGTTTAATTTTCCAAAAAGCTGGATTTGCGGCGGACGCGACGCCCCTGTCGTCGATTTATCGCCGGGGGCGCAGTCGTGGAAAAATTCCCAAGGACCGATAAACGCTCAGGTTCTGTTCTCTCCTCTTTTTCCCTTTTTTCACCCCTATCGGGCAATTTCGCCGGGTTCCTCTTCGTTCAAACAGAAGAAAATAGGTAAGAAAGAAACGAACGTTGGTCCGCGGGCCGAATTCCGGGGACAATTCTTCTGATAGTCCAATTTGCATTTCCGGATAACTTTTTTGTTAAGCGGTGCCGGCGGATTGATGAACTGGTCGATGGACCGTTTTAATTAGCGAGACTGCTGAAAGTTGAGGGAGTTGGTGGTGGGGGGGCTAGTTATAATTAGGAAAAAGCTCGGGGCATAGCGCGATGGAATGTGGAATGCGTTCTATGATGTTGGCCAGAACTAGTTTTAAATGTAGTCGGTACTTAATTAGAAAGTTGCTCGCGGTTAGAGTTTGGTGTCATAATTGTAGCTTGTAACGAGGGTTTCACGTACCCAAGCTTTGGTATTGTAACTTCGTATTTGAAACTATAATGGTATCCTTGAAAGTTATGACACGGGAAGTGACCCTTTTGGTGGAGAGTTTTCATGGCTGTCATTCGAGTTTTACCTTGCAGTTAATCTTATTCGATCTGATTAAAGTTTGATCGACGGCTAGTTTCGAAGACAAGTTGTTCGAGTTTTTTTGTATGAGATAAATATCTGGGACTTTTGATTGCAATCGAATAGTATATAAATTGTTCGTGATATAAGATTAATTGCATATTAGTTCAAAGGGAGATAGCAATTAGTATAATACAAAATATAAGGTGCTACACTTATAAATAAATGCAAATTAAATAGCTGCTTGATTGTTACTTTTTGGATTCATACAACTGTTTGCAAAATTAGAATTGAAGTTTCAGAAAAATGTACAAGGCAAACGTTCATTAATATTCTCATCTTCAATAGATCTATATCAGTGTCGAAAATATCAAACGTGAAAAGTAAAACAAAGTACCGTGCTACCCTTATCGAATCTAAGAGCAACGAAATCTTGTACACATAAATCCACCTAAATGCGAAATGCACACTGGCATCAGGAAAAGTATTTTCTCTTGGTCCAAATCATACTAAAACCGAACGTTCCACCGAACATTAATCAAAATCCTGTTACCATAACGATGCTTACAACCCTCGTCCTCAAACACCATATTCACCCCTTCAATGTACTTGATTGCCAATAAAAAGAAATACGTGGGAGCAATATTTTTTCAAAAGCTCCCTTCTACCAAATACTTCACCGAGATCAGTGACCACTTCCACAAGCCAAATAACCTACATACATATGTCCATACTATCCCCTATCCGCAGAAAACGAACATACAAAGAAAATACAGTTAATTACAAAATTTTGTTTCAACAACGTAACAATTTGTATAACTTTTCCCCGCAACAATTCCAGTTGCAAAATAATTCTTTCCTTGCGATACCGTAAAATACCTTGGATGCAATAAATCTTTCGTACAAGGGTTAACGCACGAAGAAAATCAGCAGCGTGAATTAAAGGTGTAGAGGAATGGTCGTTTATCCTGCGTCCGCTGGCATTATCCAAACGGGGATTCACAGTATTCGGGGAAACGGAACTTGGCGTAAGGGTATCGACGGGGCGGAAGAGTCAGTTGCGAGCGGAATTAACCGGCGAGATAAACTTCCGGCCCGTAAATTTACGCGGCGACATTGTGGATCGAATTAGAAAACCTTCTTGGGCGTTCTTACAGCTTGACCCGTCCTCCGCCCCGTTCCTCTCGCGAAACGGCGAACAAAGCGAACGCTCAGTGAATTTCATTGCTGCACGCATCGAATGAATCTCGATGTGTAATCGTTTACAACGGGTCGCGCCCTGTTGTTGATCGAAGGAGAAAATATGAACACGCGAAATTGCGGCAGCGGTTTTCTTTGGAAAGCTGCGTTTTCTATTTTCCCGGTTCCGCCGGTTCGTTCATATACGCGACGCCGTCGTGCGTGAAACATATTATCTCTTTGATGCATCCCTCAATTGCAATTTACTTGTTACCTATGAATGTACATCGTGCGCGCATCAAACCTGTTCAGAATTCAATTAACAATCCTTAGAAGAGGCTATAAATGGAAGACATGTCCTAGTTTCCACCAGCGAATTCACAAACGCCACGTTTATAAGCATCTCCGCCGTTATGAATCCTTGCGTAATTAAAATACATTCGACACTTTATTTCAATTAATTGCCAAACTTTGATAACGATTATTCCGTTTCAGACAAACGAATCGCTCTTATTTTACATATTTCGCGCACAAAGGCATAAGCAATCGAAAAGTATAATTAACATCGGTAGAAATGCGATATGAAACAACGAGCAATCAGCATCTATTTATTCAGAGCTAATTATCAGTGGAAATAATTAATGTTTCTTCCCCTCCACCTCGTGGATGCATTTCTAGCTCTCGCGCGACGAAAGGACCGAAAATCTCCCGATAGGGGTTCGGTTGATGGAGATAAACACAGGGGCGATAGAGAAATGGGGAATAAAGGAGGGAAAAAGGATATCTGGCAAAATTGAACATGACTACCCGAAAGAGAAAGAGAGGGGCCACGAAAATTCTACGGTAAAAACGATTCCAAGGCGAATTGGAGTCACTGTTATCTGATCTCAAACACTCGTATAAATCCATGCAATCAAAAGATGACCATCTAAGCAGCCTGCAGCTTGTAAGTGGGTGTTTAGAACGGCGGGGAAACTATTGGCCGGTACTGATACGTACCATTACGATTTCGTTAATTAATATTGGACGCTTAACTAAAAGTCTTGTGCGAAGGGTATTGCCATCCACGTAATGCTTCTCTTCTGCAGATGCACTTTAAGATTTCTTTAACAATTGCCCCTTTGTCGCAGAACATTGCCTGGAATTATCAAAATTAGAATAGAAAAATTGAAACGAACGTATTGCCACGTTGTGTACTTCGAATATGTGATCCTGTTGACATCTGGCAAGGAGAAAGAAGGAACATTTGCGTCTCCGTTTAATGCGCCACATAAAAGCAGTTTAAATGTTGCAAGATTTTATTTGAAAATGTCTTCGAGATTGAAGACTTACGGCGTTAAAATCCGATTTTAAAGGGCGCTGGTTTTACGAACGGAAATTTACCAAAATATATTGAATTTGTTGAGACTAGGAGTTTCAGGAGTTTGGTGGCGTACTTCAGTCTGAAAGTTGGCAGAATTCAGGGTTAGAAAGTTTGAAGTTGTGGAGCGTGGATTCAGGGAAATTTAAAGCTCGCTCGTTGAAAAGCGAGTATTTCTTGCAGGCTTCGTTTCTGTTGTATTATACATTAACTGTATATAGTTAGAGGGAGCTTGAAGATTTAACTTGTAACTTGTACACGCACGTGTTATCATATCACTTTATTAAACTTCAGGTGGATTTCAAGTAAATTGCAATTTACTTTTCATATGAATTTTATTAGACCGAGGGATACATTCAAATAAATGGCCTTTCAGTGACTTAATCTACAATTGAAGGAACTTTCGATTATTTATGTCAACTAGCCGCAGTTAGTTAAGACGATAATTTAACTGCTCACATACACGTCTGACGCTTCATTAAAAAGAATGTATACCATTTTTGTTCACCGAGAGTTCTTTCACCTTAGAAAGCACCGCGGTAAAAATTGTTCAAGTCCACGACGAATGCTTTATCCTTAAATCTTCTTCGTTTTCGATTCACTTAAATGCTTGAAATGAATACACTCCTCATCCATCTACCTGCAGATGAAATCGAGACGTACAGTGTAATTCGTACACCAGCGAAATCGTTCTAGGGCAACAACGAAACGGCACACGGGAACCAGCGTGAACGTCAACGAAAGCTGTCAGAAAGAGGTGTTCGGTTGTCCGTGGCCATTGTCCCAACCGACTCTAATTCGCCTAATTAGCCCGTCTAACGAACACAAAATAATTGTCGCCGCATTTACGGCGAGGTCTTATTGTGCCAGCCAGGAATCGGCCGAGGACAGGCGCGAATGCTAATTAACCGGCGGCGAATTATTTTCGCACGCGTATCGGGCCCCGATATTTGTGAATCGAACATTAATTAGTGGCCGCTAGCTAATTAGACGCGACCGCGGAACGGTTGCTGACTTATACCGGTTCGTTCGTTATCATCGCCGGCAACACTCGCGGCGCATAGCTGTTTCGCGCCTGTCCCTCGTTGAAAGTTCACGGGAAACGCGGAGGGGATCGATGGTTAAAAAAAAAAAATAACGCATCACACGTACGCGCGACAGCACGGTTTTGCGGAATGTCATCGTTTATTCATTCGCCAAGGGATACAGTTGAAATCCGTCGGGAAAATCTGGTTCGATCCAAGCGCTCAACGTCCAGATAGGTCCACCTCCGCCTTCGTCTGGTCTTCGCAATGTGTCACGACGTTTCATTCCAAAGCTGCGAACCTGCTTCACGCGATCGTTCGCTGTTTGAACGACACTTGGACGACTACCGTTTGTCAGCCTCCCCCTTTCTTACTGCGTATCCGTTAAATATTTGTTCGTGCTGATTGTTTATCGCCCGTATTAGTGAATATTAACCGAGTTCGATCTGCCTGGAACTTCGTAGCCGCGTTTTACTGATTCATTATTGTAGTAATACATTGAAAACTTTGACCGATTGACGAACATATAACCTCGGACGGTTTGATTTATTATTGTTTTTTCTTTATGTTTCCAACTTCTTGGTTAAGAATCAATTAATCCATAGTCGCTATTCTGTAATTAGGTATTGCATAATGTACTGGCCGTTAAGTAGAACAGGTGCATCATATGGTCGGCTTATCCTTATCATTACAAGGCAATGATATGGTGAAGTATATGTGCTAAGTAGCACATGCCAATGCATGGTCATACATGTCCATATGTTCACGTACGCGCGGATCCGCATCTATACGAGGCAGGTATAAAATGATCAAGTAGTATAGGTCAATGTATTGTCAAACGCGGCATTAACTGCTGTATTTTAATACACGTGTGGCTAAATTTGTTGGGCAGCACCGGTGAATATATGCGCGTTTTCTCTTGAATGAGAGTTTTTGAACTCATTAAGCTCTTAACAGATTACTCGTCAATTTCGAAGGAGAAATGTTGAATTATAGAAGCGTCCTCAAACCGAAATTTCATTTTACAGTCTTCAAGGGTTCCGTTTGTCGATAATCAAGTTTCATCACTTTTTTTCTTGAATAATAACCGCTTTCGAACCCGCATTCCCGTTGTAAAAGATAATCGCACCACTTTCACCTTCGTAATGATTGTATCTTCTAGGAAAGCTTATTTGATCGCGTGTTATTGTAATGCCACATTGTAATTCCTGGAATATTTTTCACTTTGTAACGCGGCAGAAACGTGGACAAAAAATTTCGCTGACAATATTGGTTCCCCGTCGGCAAACAAATAATTTATGCATGGAGTAATTTCGGCTCAATTCGTGATGTAACAATGACAATTCGCATCGTGTTTCTCCCCCCCCCCCCCCCCCCCGCTTATATATTGACAGTTCAATTTCGGTGGGATATACAAGGAAAGCGTATTGTCGAATTTGCTTTCCATTTATGGCATATTTACGAGAATAGTGTGGGCCACACTATTCTTCATTAATGGAAATCAAAGATGGCAGGGAATGAAAAAATTCGAATTATCATCCTACAAGCTCGCAAAGAACTTCTTTAAACGCGATTCGTTTTTACCCCCGCAGAGGTATCGTCTGGAAACCACAAAATAATTCGCACATTTTGCTGTAAAGAACTTTCGTAACTAAATTACGTGAAACATGGCTTCAACAGAGAATGAACAACGACACGGGGACCTGTTCTATTACATTTTCTAGTTCTCGTTGAAAATTTTTTCACTTGAAAACCTCTCGAATGTTTCCCACTGCGCAGCGCAATGACATTAAAACGAATATTTGGAAAACTCGCTAACCTTGCTTTTCATAAGTTGCGTATCGTCCGTGGCGAATTATACACAAATTCAAAGGAACAAATTGAAAGGAATGTTATTGAACGTGAAAAAGCGTTTTGATGAAGTTAATCGTTCTACAAATATCGTGTTTTCGTAAAGAAAATGATTTTAGAATGGAGAAATATGAAATTTTTAATATAGAGAATTGACAAAATATTGTAGAGACATCTCTGTTGTGAATACAATAATTGCATATGAATATTATCCTCGTTAGGACACACTCCGTTCTCCTATCTTCGTTGCGCCTTACAGGTAAAAGAAGAAGAAATTCGCGAGATTACTGTGCTGCAATAATTTTTATAGACGGTAGAGTTCGTGCGTTCTTATTACATTACCTTAGAGTTTAGAGAACATCTTGTGTCTTACGGATAACGAAACTCTGCGAAAGCAAACGAAACATTGGCGATATAAACATCGCCTAACTTCACTGAAACTCGAATTAGTTGACCAACTAATAATTACGGGCAGTACGTCATGGAATAATTTAAAATCCGGCCGCGAGTAATTTTCAGAAAACTTCCACTGCGGTGGAAACAGAACGTCCGTAATATATTCACTGTCTGTGAAAAGTCACGGCGCAGCGAATAATCTTTCATTATATAACATGGACCGTGAACATTATTTACCACTGTGATAATAAAATTCCTCCATTATTCTTCGACGTTGCTTCCGATTTCGGCCCGCATAATACAATTCAAATTTAGCATTATGCGCTTAGACGAGAATGGAACGAACGTTCAAGTAAATAAAATCAATAAAAAATTGTCCGATAATTTGTCACGTACTTTTCGACGAATCTTACGAAGAAAAAGCCTCGCGATGGTAAATAAAGGGAACCGATTTTCTATTCTTCTTTTCGTCTTGAAACGGCTTTCATTAGTACCATGTTACTAGAAATTAGCCGCTTTTCCCGAGACGATTACGGCCAAATAATAGGCCGGGGCACCGTCTGGTACCAGTGCAAACAATCATCTAATGGAGTCGCTAATTGAACGAGCAAAGACACGGTTGCTGCTCGTGAAGGTTTTCTCGAGTACATTTGCGAACCTCGGTAATGCATACATCGAAAAAGCAATTCGTTCGACTCGCACCCTTTTACTCTCCCTCCACTTTCTATTCTGCTTGGATGGGTTACGCTGTTCGCGAAAAGATAGGAGAACTTTGTGCGATGAAGCATCAATACGCGGCTATATCGTGCTTCATCTTGCCACGCGAGACAACTGAAAACGTCTTTCCCGTTTTGCGAGATCGCAATCTCCGTCCTTCATATCCGCACGAAGCGGAGAGGTAACATGGAAATCGGTTGCTCGGAGAACTCATCCATCCTGTCGATGCACCGATAAGAAAAGCGTTTCTGGTTGTCCATCATCGAAATTTGTTTTCAGTGCTTACTCCTTATTTGCGCGGACGGGCTGGCGAACGTAGTTCAATTTGAATGGTATCGCGTGCCTCGCTTTTGTTTCATAGAATATTTACCCCGCCGGTACGGTGGCGTAGAAATACTTGACGGACCTGATAGTTGAAAATAATCCCGGTAGTTCAGGCAAGAAGGTAAAACCGATTTCAATTGCATAAATAGAACTAAATGAATAAACAAACGTAAATTTAGGCTATATTATAATGTAACTATTACAAATGTGAACAGAAAGAAGTGACCGAATGCATACATGAACGTAACTGGTAAAAGATGGAATGTAAAAATGGACGATGATGGGATTAAACCGATAGGCGAAAATATAACATTAAAATCAGATTATTATTTTAATCTTCAAGATCGTGTTGAAAATACCATAAGGAATTTCATTGAATAAATCCTTGACCTTAAAGTATAGTTGCGATAGTTTTGTTTCACAGACACTTAGTGGTCGACACGATGTTGAATCTTTAACAGCAGAAAAAAACAGGAGCTGTGTCCTCAATTACAGTGCTCCTTAATTTCGATTGCGTATGCAATGAATGCACGGCGGCCTCGACGATCCCGAGCGGAACAAATGTGAATAATAGAAAAGGTTTTAGCTATTTGAGTTCGCGAAAGGGCAGGATATTTTTGCATCAATGCCGAAAAAGGTGGATGGGAGAAAACTGAATGAATGATGAGTGAGGGAAACCTACGCGTTTCGCCAGAAATAATAATTTCATATTTTAACGGGTTGAGATGTTATTGATCCTGTGACAATCATTAATTTACATCAATTTTTAAATGTAAATTATAAAGGTTTCGTGGTAAGAATGATAACGTTTTATTTATTGGTTTTGTTTTTTTTATTTATTTATTTATTTTATTTTATTTTTTATTTATTATTTTTTTATTTGTTTTATTTATTTAGTCACTTGTGTGCCACGTATTCGTAACGATGGCGAAAGTGATACAAAGTGGCGATAAAATTAACAGATTCCCAAAATGAGATTTCATATATTAGAATATGATATAGAATTCTTTTCTTGGGGGAAGAATATTTTCGAAAATTGCTTATTGTTTGAACGCCTACTCCCACAGAGTATACTACCAACCTAACAAGAATATACTTCATATTTCTGTCCATGCTCCTGCCCCGTGATATCTCAGCATTAATATTTCTTCACACTATTTTCACGTAAACCTCACATTGTTCTATCTCGTCATCGCTGTCTCTTCCTATACCCCAATAAACACATGCCTCGTTGCAATCATTTTTTACCAATCCACATTCAATCAATAAACTTCCCACGGAGCAAGAAAATTGTAATATGCATAAAAGTTGAATCACAATGGGTGGTTTGCGAATGCTGGAAAATCTGCAGGTGAACAATTCGAATATTACACGCAGTTAACTAAGAATCGATTAACGACTTTGTTTCCATTTTAGCGTGCCCACTCGTATTCGGTCGGCAAATATAATATAAATAGCGATCGCGTTAAAATTGACTTCTGGTACCGAAGTACATAATTATTATTAACGCATTGCTCGCCGAATTATTGGATATTATGTCCCCTTTGAAATTTCGAACACTGCAAATACACCCAGCTAGAATAAATTTGTCCAAGATTCAATGGTTCGAAAATGAAACGAAATTGCAGTAATGTGGGATTGGACGCGTCCATCAAAGAAGAACGTTACAAGGAACAAACGATATAACGAATATCGGGAAGGGGCCGCACAGTGGGGCCATTTCCCAAAAAGCTGGCCAAAACTCAATTTTTGAAGTACTCAGCAGCTTGTTTTCAGAATAGCAGATTTGTTGTATACATATCAATGCATCTAATGCCGCTTGAATTTTTTAAATATATTGATTGGTTACCGAGATATAGGCCGTCAAAGTTGAAGAAATTTCATGCTCCTTCGTATCTTGAAAATTGGAGCTTGTTAATTGCGTCAGGGAAAGTTTATCTTAATAAAATCCATATGTGAAACATTTTACCATTAAAGTAGGTGTTATAAACATAAATTTTCCACAGAAGTAAAGTAACATATCTTTTAATTTATTATTGTAATTCCGTTTTCAATATATCATAAATTTTAGCCATATATTAATGAACAAGAAGGAAAACAAAGATGTTATTCACGGAGTTTCACGCTGGGACAAGTGTCCTGATATAAAGTGGCATGTCAGCTATGATATCCAGTTGAGAAAGTTTGCCTCTTTTTGCCCCTTTTTAAGATATTTAAATTTAAAGTATCGAAACGATGAATTTTCGGTCTGTGGCACTAGAGCGTAGGGCTGATATCTCGTGCAGAGGTTAATATATTTGTGAGAAATTTAATATGGTATAAAGAAATCTATCGAAGACACTAATACAATAATAATAAATAAATAATAATTATTAATAATAATGATGGGTCCGAGATTATAGTTTGATAACATGATTCCTTGACATGAGTCAATTGGATAACATCACGAAGTTTTGAGTTCAGACTTGGAAAGTATACAAAGTGTAATCGACAGAGGAACCAGTACTTCCGGTTATTTGTTGCCGGAACTATTGTCTTCTACTTTCTGTTCGACGCCTTTGACTCTCTATTGTCACACATCTGGAAACTACAACCCTGTTAGTTACCTCGGACCTCCAGTCATGAAGTGATCTGGTCGCTATTACCCACTGAGACCCTTTGTACTTTTTTAGCAGTATTCAACTGTTCCGGAAAACGGAATGAACAAACTCAACATCCGGACCATAAATTATTCCCTTCCCAAAACACAAATTTTCTCTGCTGTACCCTTTTTAAGAACCAATGCCAAATCTTCTTTCCACTCCCTCGCAATAATTGAAAGATTTCATAATATCTTAATTATTATTTCTTGTGGCAGAATTATTAATTATACAAATTTTGGAAATTATGATATTGATACTGCGAAGTTGGTATTACATGGCACCCACGGTAAATAAAGTTTTAATCCATGGGCTATCTGTAACGAAAAATTGCGTTCTACCAATTGGATGTTTTACGGAAGAAGTCGTAGAATCTTGTCATAAGCTGTGTAAATTGTATAGAAGAGCTAGTAAAAAATAACTAGGCAGAAAACGAATCGGGACATATTCCAAAGATACTCCTATAGATCTCTTCTTTATTCTCGACAATACATTTGAACTACGTGACCTACTAAACACAAATTTTGCAAAAGTAAAATTTTCAAAATAATTAATTTCAACAAAGTTTTGAAATTAGCCTCATTATATTAAATTAGACATTCTAATTACATAATTTTAGTAAAAAATCGGAAGATAGTCAATTTTGACAAAAGCTAACGTAAAATCAATGTTTATACCACTGATATTAGATCGTCCGTTATGAATTTTGCATTTTGTATAAGATATTTGAATTCAGCAACCTGAAAAACATAAGAATACCAATTTTTTTGAAAATCGTGTGAAATTTTGAATTATGGCCAGCTTTTCGAGAAATGGCCCCACTGTGGGCCGTGGCGTAAATGGACTGATCAGTGCCAGTGATACTACAGTAAGTACCCTGGCTAATATATATGTGGATACATGCGAATGGACAGAAACAGGAGAAACAGGGAAAATAAATTATACCTGGTCGAAATAATAAATGGACTTGCCTGCAAGACAAATCTTTAAACAAATAAATATTCAACTTGAACGCACTTAAAGAATAAGGGATAAAATAATGCAATAATACCATATAACCCTTCCATGCACTTCAATCATTTTGTTAGTCACTTTGAACTATTGTTACATTCAGTGTTTGGTATTTAGAAACTTGCCACGAAATTTTCTGCGACGTTTGACGAACGAAATTTCCAGTTAGGTGAAAAATCAAAGCGAGCTTCGTGTTCGGGTTCAAGAACCCTGACGCTCCCGTGATGAATGCTGTATTAAGAGGTAGAGACATTCAAAAGCAACAGGAGTCTCGTTTCACGTCCTCCCGCCGACCAGGTGTTATCACCGGACGCGACATACCGAAGCTGCTTCCGCGATCTGCCATCTCAGTTGCAATATGAAACGAAATGAAACGTAAGCCGTTAGCTCACCCGGCGATTAACCCTCCAATTTGGCACCGAGTTGTGCATTGTTCGTGAAATGATTCGTTTTTAAACGATTAGAACTGCTTTGCAATGGGTGCTTTCAACTAGTTTCGCTGAAATTTCGTCGTTATTACATAGTAATAATGACAGTAATTATTATTATGATAATAATAGCATAGATTCAAGTACGTTACAATGTAGAACTAGATCAATCGATAAACGAATATTACGATATTTTATTATCAATTAATAATTTGAATTAAATTAGAGTGTAAATTGATTATCCTTGGTGCAAATATATTTTAGAATTCGAAATAATTCTGCCGGCGATATTTTCACGCGAGGTACCGGTTAATTAATCCAACGTAATTAAGTTATTTGCAATTAATAATAAGAAATTGGTAACTGACGCGTCAGAGCCGGTTTGGATTTAACTGAAATTAAACCACATTGACCCGAAACATGTTTCCTTACCTTCTCTCTTCACGGTCCCATTATTCTGATCCCTTTACCTAATTTCTCCCAGAGAAAGAACGCTCGTTCTTTTTCAGATTAAGGAAAGGGTGAGCATACAAAGTCGGGAAGTCGAGGCACTCATTAAACGCTGGAACATTGTTTCAACATTAAAATATAACGTCATATTAAATAATAAAGGTAATACCCTGGATGGAAAAGCACACCGAGGCGCTGGTTCCACAGCACTTTCTAAAATTTTAATATCCCGTTTTCCAATAGACATTTACACCGGAAAGCAGTTGAAATGCGTATCGTTTATCATGCTCCTGCATCTACTCGACGTGCTCTCCTCTTATTTTATCTGCGCTTCTCTGCTGTAGCTTATCGAAGCTTCGAAGAATCAAAAGAAGCTTCCGACCAATAGTTTCTCCGCGAACGTTGGTATGCCAGATGTATAAACAGATGGGCAGCAAGAATAAAAGAGGACAGACGGTGGAGATAAGACATTCGCGTGGTAGGATCCTCTCGCGGCAGCTTACTCTCAATACCAGAAAGGAAAGGTATTATCCCGTCGGGTTTGCTCGTGACCCAACCACTTGGCTACCTTGGCGGCACGCGTTGAAAGGAATCGGACAAAAGACGAAGTGTCTTGTCCCGGGTTTGCTTGGATTGAATTATCGGGCGACCGGTTTTGATTGCCGCCTGCTCGTAAATTCCTTTTACCTTTCATTTTGTCGATGCTGCGTGACTGTTTATTGGTCGAGGGGACGATGGAAAATGTAAAACGTCGGAGCGTAAGAGTAGAATGTTCATGGATGCAAGCGCGTGCCTGGGGAGACGTATACTTTTTTATCTAATAGAGGGATGAAAGAAATTTCATGACACGCCAGATTTGGTCGATGGCTGCAGCGAACACTGATTTGGGGATTTACAATGTGTATTTCGTAATCATTTCATCGATGTGATGATTTTATTTCTTTTCTTTGTCACTTGAGTAAACTGCACCAGAAAACTGGATTAGTCTATTCCGATGAGTATGATCTTTATAAAATAGCTCGACCGATATAGAAATTAATGGATTCTATTGTACTCAACCTTTTCGTTGAAGCGCTAGGAAATTTATGGACATTTCGACGGCGTGCCAAAGCATTGCTGCAATATTCACCTACGTATTTCATTTACTTCTTCGTTATTTCTTCAAATAATCGTAATCAAGGTAATGCACTAGTTAAAATTCTTTCTGTGTAAACGTAATATTTACGTGGCTTTGTCGCGCTCCGAATACATCAAAGGAACAGCTGAAGCAAAGGAATGATTTATTCCTTAACCTGTTCTGGCCCGTTTAATACAGTAATCATAGCACGGAACTCGTGTTCGCGATTCCATTGGTCGAGTGAAAGTGCAAAATGCGAAAGGTCGAAAATGTTGCGGCAGATAAATCGGTAAAAGCATTGAACGTCTGTTGATGCGAGTGCTTTGAGGATAAGAAGCTTCTACTCGCCATCCAACAAGCCCGCCATTTTTGTCGTACCTCGAGTTCTACGTATTTCATGAAAATCGAAGAGAATATCGTGTTCCTCTTATATGGAGCAGTTTGTCGAACAAATTCCCCGATAAGGAAAACTAGTCACGACGGGGATAATGATTATTTACTCTTGAGAAAACTTTTTTCCACAGAAGCTTAAAAAACTGAAACTTCAATGTTATAACAAATGACATTTAGAAATAATTCGCCCGCTTTTCTATAACCAATTTAACAAAATACGTTATTAAAAACGCGATTAGAAATATACGTATTGAAAAATCGGCAATAGTTTTATTTATTTTATTTCTCGCGATTCCGAGAACGCTTTTATTTTTTATGCCAAAGCTTGGTTCAATTGGAACGACGCAAAAGACTTTCGTTTGCAGAACAATATTATTATCGCCCGTGTACCCAAAGTTGAAGATAATCGATAATCAGCGCAATTCTGTTAACCCGTGGGTAATTCACTGTGAACGTCTACGGGACGGGCATTGCTCGATGTGCTTCCAAGGAAACTCGAGCTTTCCACGACCAGTTCTAGTCTGTATTTGATGAATTGGAGACGGCTCGAGAATTGCTTGAAAGGGGAATAAACCAGCTTCTGAACCCAATTCCTGACGCCGTCCCATTCTTTCTTCGAAACCGCAAGGATCGTTTAATGCGATTAAAGTTTATCCCCCGTTCCGGCCAAAGATAAGGATAATTAAAAGAAACAGCGGCCCTTCTTTTCGATTCTGTTTCATGGAGCAGAATTAAGAAATATCACAGTGACGCTTTTGTATTCTGTGTGAAACAGAGTTTAAGGCTGATCTCCCGAAGGTAAGGAAAAACATTTTTCCTTCGTTTATTAATATTATAAAAAAGAGAAAAAGAAATGTAGACATTGTGGTAAGTGCTTAAGACATACATATTATATCGTGTTTTATGTGCTGCGTAATTGCAATTACAAATGGTCGAATAGCGCGATTAAATGGTTGAAATTCTGAAGCCTCTGAGTTGAGCGAAGTATGCTTAGGTATTAATAACAAGCAATTATGTTTATAATACGCGATATTAATTTTGCTGCGCGCGCGCGCACTTTCGCGTATAATGCTGACGGAATATCCGACAATGAAATAGCTAGCTATCATAAAATTCATTAAATCTTAAAATATTTATATTGTTCAAGCTAACAAATTTTGTCGCCATTCTACGTGCTACTTAAAATACTATACAATTCTTTTCATGCACAATTAACATAGCAATTTACAAGCTTTCTCCTATGTTTCAACGAAATGCACTACCCAAGAAACCCGCTATTTACTAAAAGAAACAAAAACAAAAAACCAGTTATTGGAAATGGTGTGTTAAATAACATAACTATTACATTTATCACAATCCGTGTATTTATTAACAGCTCAGAAGGAATGTCTTATCACCGTGAAATGTTCCGTTCAACTGAATAAAGCGCCCAGAAGAACTGGGTACTTATACCTACGAATCCGCATCGTGTCTCATTTTACAACCAGGGCCCTTTTTGACTCCCCAAGTAGAGCCCCATCTGGTTCTCTTACTATCTTTATTAGTAAGCCATTTCTAAGAACGTTGAGACAATTTTGGTCTAGCATATTTTACATTCACTATCAATAGCAAATATTCAACATCAGTATTTCCAATGAAAACCGTAGGCAAGGAACAAAACAAAAAATATTCTGCAAGCCAGAAGTCAAAACTAACTAATCTCAGTTACAATACAGCTGCACGCCTTTCGACATTTCCAAATGCATTCCGGCCCCCGTTATTTAAACTTCTCGTCAATGTGAGAACGAGCGAAATGTGCACCACGTGCACACGTGCAATGCGCAATCAAGCATCCCACCGGATCGTTTCGGTTTTTGCCATTTGCAACGAGCACCCGGGCAACTTTCCTCGCGTGTCTCGCACGACGCCGCGAGTGGGGAGAAAAAGTACGCCTGATCGCGGTAGCGGGGAAAAAGGAAAATAACCGGGGCTTACGAGAGAATGGAGAGGCTCTTTTTGCGGTTCTCTCTGGCAGAAGTTCCGCCGTGACTCGCCGCTCCGGGGCGGAACGACGTAGAGAAAGAATTCATCGGTGGTTGTGGTTGACAGGCCCGGCCTGCGGTATTCGAACTCAACGTAAAACGCGCGCCCGCGCACGTATCAACGTCACTACCAGCTACTCGAACTTGCGAACTCGATTTAGGCTTAACTCGGGAACTTCCGCCCTATCAAGGCCGTCTTAACCTTGGAACATCCGGGCGACGCGCTGTCAGTCTGGTGAGCGTATTCAAAAATTCGTGGAGCCTCTCGTTTCGTTGGAATTTAATCGCGTCGAATGTTGATCATTACTGCCCGTCTGATTTGCCGGGGCATTTGAATGAAAAACGCCATTGGCAAGATAAGGGGAAATTTTGTTGAGCCTGTGGGGAACGTTTGGGAAAAGGAAATTCGAAAGCTGCTTATTGAAATGCAAATTACTGGTGTCACGAGAAACTAGTAATTCTTATTCTTATTAACTAGTAATTCGTTGAATAATGACGGAATTTCTGATGATTTCAAACATAGAGGAATAATTCTTCGATTATTAGCACGGGCGCATGGTATTTTGGAGACAGCATATTCAAAATTTTATATCTCAACAGAATCGAACGATAAACGGCCGGAACAGTGAGGAAGATTAATATGTATAAAATAGAATTCCTTAAACCTGTTCGAAGTTATTTCCACAGTTATTTTCAGTTGACACGATTGTGTTTATTCTCGTCAGATTGAATCTTTCACATTTCTCGAAAATTGAACATACTAAGGTATTGAAGCCGAATATTCTGACGTACGCAGAGAAACTAATTAATTTCGAGACACATTAATCGAATTATAAATGTCGTGTCCGGAAGTGAATAAAACTGGAGCAGTTGACGGCGGTATGTGCTGAAATAAATGTTCAGGATTTTCAGGCGCCGCCGCGAATTAAAAGCACGCTAATGATTCTGATACGGCGGCGGCGGTAAAGAGGCAGAAAATTACGATTTGCAAAAGCAACAGCTCTATTTTTCGAAACATTATACGCGCCATTAGCCGTTCGTTTATCGGTCCCAAAAGTGGCGTTTATCTTTTACGCTGTGATCAAAACTTTTCGCCTCCGATTGCACACCGCCGTGTATATCGACGAGACTAACACCGTTCTACGGATACAGCACCCTGGGGAAAATTATGAGTTGGATTTGATAAATGGGCGCATTTAAACGAAGCTGCCCCGGGTTTTAAGTCATTTCGAAATGGGGGCAATTGATGCCAAGCAATTGCCGGGGCAACAGACTTCTCTTGCTAACCGAACGTTTCAGCTTGAAAGCACTATGGTATGTGTTGTCAATGTTTCGAATAGATTTTAATATCGTGCAATTGTTAACTGGAATATATTCAAGGGTGATTTGCACGCAGATACAATATGCTCGAGCTTTCAAAGTGACGATCGTTTAAAGTGATCCGCACATATTATATTTTAATTAACAATTCTGTTTAAGTACTGTTACGTGTATTTTAAAATGAAGATACATCTTGCAGTAGTGGGGTTTTTTTCGAGTGAAATTCAACCTTCGACGAAGCGGGACTGCTAGTTGAACAGTGAATAAGCAGAAATAAATTATTACCAACAGTTTCTACAGAAAAGCTTCATATCACACGATACTCGCATCCAGTATACCTTTACTCTATCACTCTAACATTCGCCGTTTGAAAAAGTCATCTCGATAGTACCATACCATCGTATTCCTGTTACGACAGTACAACCTGCTCTTTTATCACCCTGTTTTCGTAACCACCTGAAAACAAAACCTCTGTGATACATGATAATACTATTCCTGATAGTTAGCACGCTATGCGAAGTACCGCGTAGAGTCATCGACCGTCGCGAATCGAGACATCAAACATGGGTTAAACTATCACCCATGCGTCTCTGAAAAACATTCCGGAATGGTACCAGACGACGACAGAACAGCAGCAACGAGAAAAGAACACGGATGAACACCGTTGCGCGCAAACGAGTCGAGCACTTGCGAAAATCACTGGATAACCGCGTAAACACGCAACCATCTATCTGCAACGCTGTGAAAATACTGATAGCAAGCTCGCGGGACAAAAATGTTGTCGAGCAGTCGATAAACGATAAATTATTTGAAAAAAGGGAAGACAGGGGGAAAAAACAGAAGAAAAACGACCGGCACTGTGTGCAAATTGAAACAGTGGTTCGTTCACTTGCCACGACACACCGCGAAGAGGGGTGGTCGAACGCGGGCTATCGAATCCCGGTCGATCGTTGGAGTGCATGGAAAATCGAAGCAAAGGGGTTGCACGAGCGCGGACAGGGAAAAATTAAACGGGACGTTATCGCGATTTTCGACGGTCGAAAGAGTGAAATGCTCGCGACCCTATGAACAGCCCGACGAAATCGATCGTAAAATAGAGGTCGGTGAATAGAAAACGTTTTCCTTTATGGCGTGTTTCGATGAAGGGTGTGATACGTGACTTCGGCCGGGAAATTGTCCAGAATCGACGTCGGAACGATAAACATGGGCTGATAAAGCACAATAGACGGTAACTCGTAAATTGGCGGAATTAAATGAAAGGGGCGAGTGGATCGATGTTACGATCAAGGGAATCAGGACAGGTGCAGAAAAAGCAGACAGAAACAAGGTGGCGATTATAGAGGATCGAAACGGGACAGGATGGAACGCGACAGGGAAATGAATGCGAATGGGAAAATACGACGAGCGATAAGGATTGTGGCTGTACGTGGATTCTGTTTATATTAACGAATCGATAATCGTCGCATGGCTATCCTTCTTTCATACTGTGATTATCAGAAGTATATCGGATGCTGGATGGTGATATATTCATAATTGTCGGGGTTGATTGCGCGACAGTCTGTTGGATTCATAGTGATTGCAGTTGGATCAGTAATTGAATGAGTTTATTTACTGTGGGAGGAACAAAAAACGAACAACGAGTACAACAGTAGCTAAATGGTAATAAATATGGTCTGAAATAATTCTAAATAGTTTGATGAATGTTTCGTACCTGTGTCTGGAATTTGGCGTGATTTATCATTTGAAAGTAATGACAAAAATGTGAAGCTAATTAAAAATCGGGAAATTAATAAAACAATTATCAATCTCGCGTCTGATAATTGAATACAGATAAAGTGGAATCTATTCTTAAAGGTAACGAAACTTTTATTCATTTGAGGTGGCGATATTAATTATTGTCAGACGGTTGTTACGACTAGACGGGTGGAATTCATGAATATACGCATTGCGGTGTTTATCATGACTAATGTAGGGAAAATATTGAACTTTTTGATTAACTTCGTTGTCCGCTAAGTTTCACCCGCAATGTTTTTCTCGAGCCAATTTCGTATTCATCCCTTCATAATCTTCTGGTTGCTTGCATGCAATTTAACATCGATTCGAAGAAGATCATAATTTGAAGTCCTTCGAGTTATTTCTGAGGAGGATTAAATTATCTAGACGGGAACGGATGAAGTGGTTAATCCGATTTGATACGTAATGTACATTGTTATAGTTAAGCACTAGTAATTACCTTAACAGTCGTGCTAACTTCGCCGTTGTACACCTTCAATCGATTTATTCATACAGTTAGTTGATTCTACGTCCATTAAATGTGTAATTGGTTAATTCCGTTTCAATATCAATTAATAGTAGCACGATGTAAATGAAAGTGTGAGATAAACTCGAAAATGGCGTGTACCGTCAATTTATTAACAAGTTCGACGAAAGTATTTTTGCTTGCTGCAATTATATATTTATATAAACATATAATACAGAACTAAGTGCAGTGAATGCTGAACCGTCCTTCTTCGAACGAAGCTTGAACAATCGTTCCATTCTGAATTACGCAGTTGTACAAATTAAAAATGAATATTACAAAAGACGAAAAACATGCGTGTAGAACTAACAGAATAACAGAGTGACTGGTCGAGAGAATTACGTTTAAGTGTTCAAGAAATGAGATTACAAAAAGGTGAAAGAAATATATCCCTAACTTGGTGGATGTAATTCACCCTTCAAAATACAATTTTCCACGGGACCTTCGGTCGAAGGTGGAAAAATTCGTTACACGAGACGCAACGTGACCAAAAATCATAGAATTTCACACGACCACTTTCTACCTTTCCATTTTTGCTTCGTGCTTGCTCTGAGACACTGACGGGGAAATCTGGGTCGACAGTAAAGAGGTTTGCAAAAGGATCTACGGTAGAAAAATTCCGCACCCTCTTCATGGCACCTCTGGGCGCGTGTCGTAGCGAGCAAAAAGGACCAGTCAAATCGAACTGATCTTCTTGCACACCGGAATATTACGTTTTATTGTGCCCCGTATTCGCAGAGGATAATCTCGAGGCGCCCATTTTATCACTCAACCATTCCCCCCGTAACTCTCTTTCTTATCTTCTCGCGGGAGTCGAAGTTTAAGCTCGTCTACGTAGAAGAAATCGCCGGAATCGTCACGGATCTATGCGCGTTGTTTTGACTTAACATCATTTTTAACTTTGCTCGTAAACGGAACAGAATCTTCGTCGATTCCATGGTGCTATTGCACCGTATAGGTTTTAGAACCATTCGGAGGCCGTAATATTTGAGCGCACTAAAACATCGATTACCTGAAGGGGCGTTGGTACAGAATAATGGGGCAATTATATTTCATCATTGTATTTATATGAACCAGAACAATTCGCGTTACAACAGATAAAATCGAAACGATAAGTAGATAAATAAAATTTACATGAAAACATGTACATAATTCATTACTCAACTTTTATAATTTAATTATTCTCAACATTTTATAATTTTAGTGACGAACTTCGAAAGGGGTCGTATCGTATTGTAACGAATACGAATAATTAAAAGTTCAGCTTGACCTAATAGCTAAATCCAGGAATATAGTCTAGCAGGTATTTGTTAAAGTTCAGGGAATTACTTGACGGTATAATTATTACTTACTGCTTAAATTACTAAGCAGTTACTACATTGATTTTCCATTCACACCGTATGCACCACCCACATCGTGCACTGTTACATTTATTGCATTCGCCTAAAACGTACATTTCGATAATTAATTCAAAATTAAAGAACATATTGAGCTCGAAGAAAATAGCTAGTATATAGGGTTTATAAAATAATAAAAAATAGCAAAAGAATGTACGACTATTAAATTACACGCTAATTACGTTGAACGGGAAAGTACCTCTGAGACCAGATTTTCGTTTCAAAAGTTAAATCTGCCTGAAACTGGAACCGGAATCGATATACCAAAGGTAACCCCAAGGAAAATAAAATGAATTTAGGTAAAGGAAACGCGTCGTTCCGGTTTAAACAAACTTGGAAAGTTAAGTCGCCGTTTGCTGGATATATTTCCACGGCGTTTATCCAGAAAAGGAATTCAAAGTGCTGATGAACAACGCCCCTTTAGGTATTCTCGTAATCAGGCTGACTTGTCCCCTTCCTGTAATGATGCAACATTGCATTCGACCGCAGAGTTAACTCCGAGAACGATTTAAACAATCACGATCCGTTCTCAATGTTCAGAACTCACTGCAATCTGTTTTGCTTGGAGGGAGAAAAAAGGGGGAGCATCGTGAATAGGGATTAGAAGGATTAAATATGCTTCGAGATTATCGACGGATCGATCGGCCCCAACTATTTTACTCGAATTTATTATTCGGACTAGGAAAAATAATGTAGATGTCGCGTGCTAAGTCTAAGTTTTATTAAATATGGTGAATCTTCCCATAAATAATTGGTTCACTTGGCGAGAAATGGGATACGCATTTCTTACGACAAATTGAGTTATATCTCGTAGCATAAGACAGGCAGTTGCTTATAATAGCTGTATCGATGAAACGGATGGAAATTTCATGATATTCGAACAGTTTCAAATATTATTTATAATTATTTTAAGTCGTGGTGTGTGAAGTATATTGGTCTGAATAAAATCTTAATTAAATTAAAGCCTTAAACCGATAAAATTATTTCGTAATGTTTCCCGAATTAATTTAAGCAATAAGACTACGATATAGTTGCCTGCACTTATTAAAAAAGTTTGACAAAACTAATGGAGAAAGTTAAGCACCCGTCATGTTTATTCAATATAGCACCGAGAAGAAAGTTATAATATTTTCTACATCCAAGAAGCTCATTACACAGAATACTTTACGTCTAATTTACGCGAATTACTAACTTTTTACAGCGTTCATTGCTTACTTCCATAAGCCAGTAATGTTTAACAAATAAAGAACTATCAACAATTACTCCTTTCTGTCAGAAAATTATGTGACAGAAATCTTCTCGTATAAATATTATGTACCTCCATCATTGGTTTATTTATTTCCTCTTTTGTTTTGAATTCTAAATTATTTCAACATATTTCGTCCTCTCTAATGGTCTCAATATTGCTTGAAAAAAAGTACCGTCTCGAAAAAGTGTACGTTGGTATAACAACGCAGAACCATTGAGAAGATTATGAAAATAACCTGAACGGGTTAAGTTACGGTAGGAGGCCTCCGTTTAAGTAGTGATACCGGATAACTTTGTATCAATAGCCATTGGAAACTAGCTCAGAATAGAGAGCCGCCAGTCGCAGTAGAACGACCGTGTATCTGATCAGACATTTACAGTCCAATCGATAGGAAGTTGATATTCCTGGGCGGAGATTTAATTCGGTAATGGATAAGATTGCAGATAAACAGACACAAAGTATCCGGAGTGGAGGTGGAAGTCAATTTGCTAAATTTGAATTCAGCAATTAAACGCATAAGGCGGAAATTACACGAAATATAGTATATATTAACTATTACGCACTTAAATGCGATGCTGTAAGGATCGCTGTGAAAACTGTACGGGGAACTTTCGATAGAGACAGGCAACGGGCTGCAGCGGTCAGCGTATAAATATTTTAAGGGGATTGGTCCGCGCTTGGTCAGACGCGTGGCCGACAAACTCCCATTCTTCGTTGAAGCAATAAATTAATCACACAGGGTACAAACATAAATTCGAAGCAAGCTACTCTGATCACTCTTTGTAATGTTGAACAGTATTTTTTTACAGTAATATTCGCAATTCCAATAATATTTTTTTGGCAAAATAAGATGCAAAATTAGTCGACGAAAAACGGGATGCACGCGCTTACGTTCATCTTCCTTTAATTTTACGTAAATGTACGTATCAGCAATAATACTTCATGGCGAGTTTGTATTCCAGGGGAGAGGAATTTATGTGTTTGCCGAACTTTATTTATTTCACGTACGAAATATGTTAAAAGACAGTTGAATTCCTTTGTCAAACACAGTGGTCGTGAAATGAAATTTACCGAAGCACACTGTCCACGGTGTTCAACGAGGTGAAGCGTAAAATGCCCATGAAATCTAAGAACTAACCTCCTTCGAGTAACCGGCGAGGTACGCGAGCGGATTTCAAAATTTGAGCACGTCTTGCTGAAAGGTTCTGTTAATAAGAAATCACATTTCGCGCGATGCCAGGAGCATTTTGTGACTGCATCTAACGAAGGTATTGCATCCATCGAACATGAGCAATACATACGATAAATAATGGATTAATAAAACAACAATATTTCGTCCCCTGTTATCAAGCAGATTTGATTATTTAATTAAAAGAGCATACAGAATATGCTAGAGTATACAAAGTTTTCCCGATTCGACAAAAGCCAACTGAAGTACATACGCATTTGCATTAATTAAGATAAAATATTTTGGTTGACGGTGAACAAAAAATTGATGAAACAAACTCTATTGTACGGGCCCTCGTCGTGCAATAAATGCAATGTTATTATTACGATTTTATTACAGGAAAATGTACGCCCTATAAAACATATTCTATACATGGAAGATATCGTAAAATGTTTACTTAACAATATTTACTATTTCATAATTATAATACTATTTTTTCTTGGTGTCCTCTATTTTGCATAACACTGTGCCCGGTGTACCCTAACTTCTTCCAGTTACAACAAAGTTTCATTAACGGTATTAACAAACGGAATGAAACGGGGAATGAAAGATTCATTCAAAGCGCTCCAAGTCAGTGTTGTTCAAATTGTCGCCCTATACTCCTTCTGTTCAATCCTTCGAATCACGTAGATTATAACTGGTAGTTCCTTCCACGGATTCCCTTTGTGGGAGCAAGAAGAGCATGCTCGTTTCAAAACTGACCATTAATCCATCCTGCCACGGGCAACGTTCGCGTAAACGAAAAATCCCCCCTCGATGTGACAAATAATAACATTACCCGTTATCATTTCTCCTCGTTTCCGCGATGTGTATCTCAATCGGAACAAAAAAACGGGGCAAAAAAAAATGTGGAGCATCGGGACGAAACAACGTAGAGAACAAAGGGAAAGAAATTGAACAATCTGTGCCTTCGGAATCGGCAAAATAAAAGGCGGACAAAATCCAAGCACAATCGTAAGCAGGTTTCGCGAGTAATAAACGCCGCTGCGCGAGAGAACGGGAAACGATTAAATCGTTGATCGAAAATCTCGCGAATGGCGAGTTCACTGATGCGCAATGCCATTCGACCGGATGCGAAAGTTCCAGCGCGATTCGATACATCGATTAACACTGAATCGCATTTCGCGTGACACGTCAATTGACGCGGCACAGCTTTGAACGAGATAAAGACTAGATCCGATTTGATTCTACTTGGCACCGTGGGGACAGTCGAATGAAACGATTCAACCCAACAAGGTATGGATGACGAATTGTAAGTCAGACTAGCGTATGCGGTGTGAAGTGTGGTGGACGCTCGCAGTGACTCACTGTTACGCGGCAAACCCGCGGAACCCATACCAAAATAAATGGCTACCCCCATAAAAATGCGGCTAGCAATCGGCACAAAGAACAACCTTCGATGTGCAGATTGTTAGGGCGTTTATGACGCGCAAGTAATAGAACTGTTTTTGACGAAGTCGTTTTATTCTATAATCCGTCGAAGTATACGAAATTACGCACATACGCCCTCAGCAGTTAATTGCATGCGTCATAAACGTGAGTTTCCAAAAGGGCCTCGCAGCTGGGACCCAGCAGGCACGACCAGGTAAAGCTCTAGGACCCCGGTGGAAATTCCGTGGCGTTGCCAAATAATCTGCAACGTTTAAGGACGCACCCCCCCCCCCTTTAGGAAACGCGCTTCGGGCGCTAAGGAAGGGTGCGACCACACCTTAAAAACACGCTGATTGGAAATTAGTCATTTTTCCTAATGTCCAATCAGCGTGCCTAAAACACACTTCCGAGTCGATGTGCTGGAGCACATTCGACGAGGAAGGCAGTCTAAGACGGTCTAGGACAGAGTCCAAGAAAGGGTCCTACCCAGGACACTGAAAAGGAGAAGCAGTATCCTCCCCTTCTTCAGGTGTTTGCCTCCTTGTCGAGAGTGCAAGTTAAAGTATCGTCTTCTCATTTCGTTAACTTGTCTTCACTCAGAAGCAGGAAAAACCGTAATATTCTCCTACTTCAAATCAAACGGAAAACGTCATATTCTCAGAAATTTGTTCACTGTACAGTATACTAAGCACCATTGTACGATCCGTTATATCTTTCTTCGTTAATAGAAATTAAAACAGTTATCAATCGTTACCTTAGACGAGCAGTTATTCAATATACTACCCCTATCTCCTTAATCGGTCGTAGGGTCATACGTGCGCGACGGTGTCGAAGAAATTCGGAACGGAGATTTACGACCTCCGTATACTAAGGATCTCGTTACATCCGATGGTAGCATCGAAGCCGCGTATTACGTAAAAACACTCACATTTACGTGTGTAAAGTGCATACAAATACAGCGGTGGATAAGATATTTTTAGTAAAACTGAAAGGCCTGAGGGAACTTTAATGAAATAGTTTACAAGCTTTCAATGGTTTACATGCATACATATGCGTGTTAATATTTTATGTTTCACTTTTCTTTCGGCTTTCTTCTATTGTACAGTGGATGGAAGTTGTATTGATATTATAAATTGAATCGCGTAATTCATTTATATTGTTCGTATTTGGAAAACACTACGATGATATTGAATCTTGGTAATTTCCATTTTCATTTCATACGGTATTAATAAATGCGAAATCGGGGAATGGAATAATATGTCGTAATTGATTTAACTTGCGGAGCAATTAAACTGTAGACCACAGAAACGTGGGTCTGTAAAATTAAAGAAGATATTTTTGCCATGTGGAAATCGAGGTTAATGCAATATTGGCAATGGCAAGTGGGAATAAAATAGAGCACTTTATTTTCTTAATATAAGGTTTGAAAATCTTTGCTTGAAAATTGGAAGTATCGAGAGTTTCCTCTGTAGGATTATAGTCCATATATTTTACTGTTTTATAAAGTGTGTTCTATTTATAGTTTAAGCATAATTGACGCAATATAAATCGAATATATATTTAATTGGAGCAGATTCGGCTAATCCTGTTGAAGTATTAACACCGATTGTGGGGTAAACGAATGAATTTACCAGTTCCAACATGAGGACAATTCTAAATCTGGGTTTCGTGCAGCTCAAATTGTCTGTACACAGGGATTGCGAATGCACAGGGATCTAATGTGAACGGATAGATTCTGAATTAAACTTCAGTTACAATAGCTGTGCGAGGGATGAGCATACGGGTAAGGATTTGGAGATTTGGAAACGGCGGTGATAAGAATTTGGCAAAGAAATGTAGAGAAATAGAATATTTAACTATCAATTAAAGGCTCTAACATTTATCGCAATCTTGTAATACACATTTTTAAGGAAGGAAGATTAAACTGACACAAACTGTATTCTCTTTTGGTACAAAAAAAAATTTTATCTGTTGTGTTGCACAGAATGCCGTACAAAGTACTTTTGTCTTTAAAATACAAAACATAACTGTCATAGTAATAAAGTTGCATTGTAATTCCAATTAATTACGGTTTAATCACACGTCCGCTTACAAGTACCCGAGAAGCTTTCTGCAATTTTATCAGAACTTTTCGTTCGTCCAATTTAAACCATTTCATACAAGCTCCACGTGCATTCAAGTTTCGCATGAATACACGCGTAGAAATAGATTTGCGGATTGCAATATTGCCAACGTGAACGAACATATTGATTAATAGTTGGAAGTTTCATAATACATTCAGCAATCGTATACATATTCGAATGTTAGTATTTTTTTTTACGGGTCGTGTGTTTGTTTAAGTAGAATACAATAGAAAAATAGAATTGTCCTTTCCAAAAAATTTTGTGCTAGACTTTGTTCCCTTCTGAATTAAAAGTATGCATCCTTCAGTCGGATTGCTTTCGAGTTGTCAGATTGTTAAGACTAAGAATATGTCCAAGTTTTAATGAACAATCGAAAAACTTGGTTGGATGTTGCCTCTCGCTTTTCCACAACGATTCATGCATTGTAAATTTACAAGAAAGTCTGATATCAGACAGGGACTATGGGATTGCGACCTGATTTTCCAAGTGAAGAACGTGCCCAACGTTTCTGTTCTGCTTGCCTGCATAATCCATGCGTCTAGTTTGTGCAGAGGATATGAAAAATTCACGAAATTGGCAAAAAGAAAACAGCACTCTTATTGTCATTCACACGCTTTCGTCCCGATTCAAGATTTGATAACGATATAACGCAAGAAAAAGTTTCAATCATAGAGGTGGAATCACAAAAAAGAAAAAAATGTAATCTTGAAGTAGTTCAATTTGTTTTTAAGCGACGTAGAACTTCGACGAGTTACTACGATTTTGAACGATCCAAATATTCAGTTCACAGTTCGTTTCATTAATCATGAAACCGTTGAATTAAGCAAGATAGCATTACAGGCACGAAGTTCCAAACACCGAACTCATTAAATCAAGAACGGCCCTTTAACCGTCAGAAATTACTCAGCAAGGCAGACTCAAACTTATATTTATTGCAAATAGAATCGAACTAAAGTCTCTCTGCTAATCATTATCGAACAAAAACCTAACAATATTAAAATATCGCCCAGCGAAATGAAACGAACTTTTTGAAAACCCCAATGGAAATCACTTCCACGTTACGAACACACTTTAATCTTGCCAGGAAATAATGGAACAGTTATTTAACCGGCAAAATAGAAATATCCCCACAAATTATGTACAAGCGACACAGTTTTGTATTTATTCGCAAACATTTCCCAATATTTATACTCTCCACCTCTCTCTATCGCGACTTCAATCATGTTTTTCCGGCCAGTCAAATTCGCAATCAAGCACTGATAGACAAAAGAATCCCGGTTAATTGAGGGTTCGCTAAAACGCGTACGGTTGTCGAATTTTCTTCTTCCTTGCCAACTACTCGGCGATTAGTAGCACGGCGTTTCCACCGAAAAAGCCTACCGCAAACGTATCGCTCATGTTCTTGCCCGTCTGCCATGTCAGTCCTCAGAAATGTCAGGTAATATGTTTTCCTTTAGGATAAGCCCGAGTGGCTGGCTAAATCGTGGCTGTGGTTTTTGCACGGCCGTCAGGATGCCAGGCGTAATGCAATGTCCTTCTTGTTGTTGCTTTGGGGAGATTCAGATTATCCACCTTGTCGAAACAGGCGTCCCTAGTAACGTGAATTTCGAAGGAAATTGACTTGCCTTTACGCTGGTACGATAAATCCTCGCAGGATGGAAATGCTCGCGTTAAGAGGAAGATGAATGTTTGCGAACGTTATTCGATGTGACATTATTATGGAAGGTGCGACAGCTATGCGAGAATTATACGCTTTCCGTTCGTTAATTATTTGAATAAATCCAAAATAAAGAGTGCGCTCCGTTTTTCCACGAAAGAAATATTTCGTGGCGTATTTATTTTATTTCCCGAAATGGAAGCCATCAAACTTTTGTAATTAACGTGAATCAAAGATAGGTCTACGATATTTCATCCCTTAACGTATTTGTGGCTGTGGAACGGGAAGCGGGTCAATAGAACTTCGGAACACTCTGAAAATTAAAGCATGTCAGAAAAATTGCTCTTCCCGGTACAAAGTAAATCCGATATTGATGTCAGAAGTGGGCAGTTCTATTTCCTGGCAAGCCTGATCACTGGTCGCTGACCTAACAATCGAACATCTGGTTTTGGTTAAAAATGTCGGAATCGCTAACTTCACCACTATCGAGATATTCTCACTATTCATGCCTCTCTAGAAACGTGTAACAACATTAGAAACCTATAACTGTACGATTACATTTCATTCCATGCAATTTATAGTGGCTCAGTTATTGTGGGATTGGAAGTTTTAGGAGAAATTAAGCCGGTGCAAGTGCAGAAAGATTGGTAACAGATATATATGTATATTTATTAAACAGTTTCTACACTAGTCCACACTCTGTTACTCTACTCTATTCTACGCTGTACTACACTATTCTCTGATCTACACTACTCTGCTGTTCAAACTACTCAACCGTCTACACTCCTTCGCTGTTAACTCTACACTGCTTCGCTGCTCAATCTACACTCCTTCGCTGCTAACTCTACACTCTCGTCTACAGTCACTCTCTCTCTCTCTCTCTCTTTCTCTCTCATTTATATCCTTAAAAATATAGAAACAGGGGACACGGGTCTGCAGGCCATCGTTGCACGCCTGCAGACCAGCTGTGTCCCAGGTAGCCCGGTCAAAGACGACCCATGAGCAGTCGTTGGGCGCTTCACACTCCTACAGTTATTATTTCATTTTCCCTCCTGCTCAGTAATCGTTATCGCTGGCATGCACAATGAACATATAATAGCAGTAATAATAATAATAATAATAATAATAAAATAATAATAATAATAATGACAATACTGAACATGAAACGAGAAGATATAAAACATCTCCGTTAATTTCCTCCGATTTTCCAAAGCGTCGAGCACGATGCACGACGCGAGAACGATTTTCCAAAAAATCCTGGCAAATCCTGTCGCCGCGTAACAGGAAACTACAGTTTTCAGGGGCAACTAGGCAGAAGCAACGCGGGCTTCAGAATTCACGGCACCCATCTCCATTCAAAATTGCACACATGACACCGATATCCGAATCGAAATATGAAGCGCTTCTAACAACTAGCAGAGAAAGCGCGGCGCTTTCACAGCGACTGACGGGACGTTGACGAATAGTCATCATAGATGAGTGACATCTATGACCGGTAGAACGAAACAAAAAAAAAATGAATACATACGTATATACACGAATCAAAGGGAGGATGGAAAAGGGAGAATCGAAGAAAAAAAGAGTAATGGACCGGAACGGAGAGTAACTCCAATATATATATAAAGGGTTGGCGACCATAGGGGAGAGGCCATTCGAACGAACGCTTTTTTTTCAACGAAATCAAATTTTCGAGAGATCTGTCGGTTCGCGATAGCGAGGTTTTACCTGAAATGGTTAAACAGAATTGTAAGGGGAAACAGGGGTGCGTGGTCAGACAGAGTATGGGGAAAGTCAAGGGTTGAAGATATGAAACGGGGGGTGAGAAAAAAATGAGGGTTAATTCGAGCGGTAGGGGGAAGACGAGCAGTGTGTGACGAAAGAAAAGGAGACAAAAATAGGAGAATAAGTGGGTCAATTGCTCCTTTACATTTTTGTTTCCAAGAGGGGCATCGATTTGCTCGCCGGTGTGTCCCTTGTTTCCGAGCCATTTCGCTGGGGGAAAGCGTGCGAATAAAAGTGGTGGAAAGAAACAAACGCCGTCCTGCAGGATACCTTTGGGTTATCTTTTATATGAACTTCGAGATTGATGGTTTCCTGAGATTCGAACGAATGCATTCGAGGTAAGAAACGAATTGTGGATAATCGCTGGGCCACGGGAGAACGATTATTTTGGCGGAACGATACTGTTGTCTTTTCTTCTGCGCTGCTCCATGGTTCGTTAATGGCTTGCTCATGTAAATTCGAGAGCATAATCGGGTTCGATTTCGCCCATTCTTGGACTATTTCATATGGATACGACTTTGATCATTAATTAACGATGATTAACGATCCAATTATTTTCTGTAGCGATTAATGCCGAGATAGAAATGAACTTTGGGATAACAGGCGGGAATCGTTGGATCCTATTTTTATTTTATTATCAGCTTAATAGAATGGAATTTTAAAATAATAAGCTACTGGGTGTACCGATGTCTCATGAATATGATAAATGTTATAAATAATTGTAGGTTGTTGCCGTAGAAATTGTGGTATCTTGAAACATAATATATTTATAACATCCCTACAAGTTGTTACAGTAATTTCATGAATTATTGAGCAGTGATGAATGATATACGTATGTAACGATAATATCATATCGAGTAATATAATGCCGAGTAGAATTTAAACGGGGAGGTAATTGATTGAATATAAAATAAGTGGCACGGGTTTAGTAATGAAAGAGGGTTATTAGTTTTCAAGTAGCAACATGTCCACGCATGTTCGTATTAAAGGATACAATCTTTAAATAGCATTAATTTTTAATAAGCTATATCGCATTGATTGTGCATACATCGAACGAGTACGAGACCTCGATTGATTTCACCCTTCGGAGAATTTCACACCGGGATAAATCTAATTCAATGAGATGAATCTTTTCAATTAATTTTTACACGTGCACTATTTCTCATCGGCCATTCGATATACAAATTTCGATGCCGTAGAGAACGTAAAATGATATTGAAACGAACTGCATGGGAAGCTATTACCAAATGTTTAATTTCTTCTAATCACCGTGTCCATTACCTGCCAAACGAAAAGTAGCGAATTACACACGGGCTCACCGTCGAGAAGAGCCAGCGATAAAGTGAGGGTAGCTATTCGATCGGACTGGACAAAATGTTGCGAATGGCGAGAACAACGTGGAAGTTCCGACGCGGAGCTCAGTGGACCGCGGCGAAACCGTTTGTCGCACATGAACAGCCGTGTAACGAGCACGATAAGGCTTCCGGTTTGGGCCGAAGTGCATTTCACACGGCTCGACGCTGTCCTTGTCAAACTGTTGTCCTTGGCACTGTATCGGCCACGTCGATTCGGCATTCACTGCGGGGACAATGAAATTGCGGCACAGAGGACAGGGAATTACGCCTGTATTGGCCGCTTTGTTTAGCCTTCGTACGTCGTGCCGGTCGCGGCTGTATCCCGAGTTATCATGATTTTGTTACACCTTGATAAATAAATTGTTGTACGCCCCGTCCGCCCTGCTATCTATCATACGCACAGTCGACGTTGAAGATTGAAACAATGACCAATTAGAAATCACTGCGCCCCTTTATTAAAGACATTGATACTGTGAGAGCAATTTCATTTCTGACAGCTGTGGGAGGAAAACGCTGTTGGACGGAAACGATGGAAAACTGTTGAACGATGAGCGGTATAAAACGATAGTTTAAGAAACGATTTGTCAGGACGACTAACGAATACTCTACAATGCACGACTGACAACGTACGAGTATCTCTCGACGACGACACAGCCCTCGAGATGGTTTACGTTAGCTGACGTCCGATAGGAATCGTCGCGTCGTAGACGAGACTATCTCACGCCCTAACGCGAACCATCATGGCCCGAGCCAAACCATTCGGCAACGTAAAAACCCTTACAGTTAATTTATATGAAATTTGCGTGTATTCACGCATGATGCGTTCAATCTTATTCGCGTGCCTTTCTTTCAAAAGTAACAAACTGTCCACGTGGCCGCGCCTGAAGCTCCGGGGCTTCGACATTTCGCTCCGAAGCCTCTTTCTGTCCAATTTCCGGTACGACACCCAATCGAGCGGCGGATAAAAGATTCCAAATATCGGGATTCGTTCGGTGCTCTTCCCTCTCATTTCTGTCGAACAGTCTCTTTACATTTTATTGCAAGAGACATCGAGATTCGTGTTTCGTTTTAACCGACCTCGTTGGTTGTCCGGGCTAACTTCAAGAATTTCAGTTAACTTGCGAGAACTTCAGGAAAGGAAATTCACTCGGGGAAGTTCCGTTTCGTAGCGAAGTCAAAGAAACGCCGCCAGGCGGATAATTGACAGTGCAATTAAGGAGTAGTTATCCGCTTATTTAGAAATCATGCTTAATGGAATTAACAGGACGCCACCTGTTAATTTGCTGATTAACCGGTAAATGTTAAATTCTCGATTCACTTATTTGGCATTTTATGTTCATTTTTCGATGGCGCCATTTTGATTCGATATCCGTCTTCGATCTATCGAAAAGGTAGAACGCTAATTTTAATTTAACGATACTTTTAAATAACACAACAAGAAGCATCTTTAATTAAACATCCATTAGAAGCAAACATAATATTTCAGAGATTCTCAGAAGCTTCCACTGTCGTAATAATATAGTCCCGTACCATGTGAATAAAAATTTACACGAGCCCGACGAAAACTTTCAAATCATATCAGCGACGTCTAAAAAGAAACTACAATACATTACGAATACCCGAAACAGATACCCGAAACTTCAAACGTTACGCCAACCAAATTCGTAGCCCGGTGTCTCGCAAAATTCGTTTCCTCCACGCGAAAATCATCTCGCCCTTTTCCCATTTATATAGCAACAAAAGGGCTGTTCGATAAATGTTCCATCTCCTAATCCCGCGTGATTCGTCGTCAGCTACGCCGTGCCCCGTTGTAGAAAGGTGTAAAAAAAAAAGTCGCGATTACCAGCGCTCGCAAATCCTTTTATCTTCGCGCCGCAACGAAATACGAAAATGCATGGCCGTGCGGTTTTCAAGCGTGAACTCGACTCAATGGGCTACTTGACGTGGACGAAAACAGGCGCAGCGATCATCTGGCATTTATTCCTGGCGGCGTATCGAAGGAAAATGTATCGCGGTATCGGTTTACGTTGGAAAGCGCGCAACGATACGAATTTTATGGTCAGACTGGATCGATGGCATTTCGAATCGAAGACAGGGGTGAAAAATTCGCGAGCATGCACGAGGGGAGTGCAAAGAAATCGCTTATGTCGAACGTCATGGATTGTGGCACGCCACGCGATCAAACATCGTCGTTTTCCCCCGCGGATTATCCACGCCGTTAAAAATACGCCAGCCAACGTTGAGTGCGGGTATTACTTTAATTACGCGGCACGTTTCACGAAAAGGACATAATAGTACGTTAAAGAGGAAAGCATTATTAAGAATAATTTTTATTAGATTTACGTCGGTTCAGACATATGCCTATTGATAATATTGAGTATTAACAAATTAAGAATTAATTGATAATATTAATTGAGTTGTTTGTTTGCTTTGTTCTTTGGGAGAATTATTACTTGAGGGTTGAATCATATTCATCAATTAGGATACTTCTAATTATTCTTTATATTTTTGTTCACGCATACTCCATATTTCTACTGGTACTTGTATCCTGTGTTTCGACCCTACATCATTTTTATGGAACAGTAACTACGGCGCGCGTCTAACAATTGTAAGTTGCCTAGACTGCGCTTCCCGACGGCAAATTAATGGCGGCGAGAACTTTTAGGCGATTAGAGAGTCTTTGAAGAACCGTAACCACAGCAGCTCCTAATCAGTGTGATACATCCTTTATTGAGAACTACAGCTCGGTTATTATAGATAGACAACGGTGTTATGGCTAGGTACAACTGTTTCTTACGCTGGTTAGTGGTAAACTAAAACTAAAGGCTTATCATGCTCTTCGGGGTGGACTCCGAGTGGGTGGAGTTCTACATGTTTTTTAAAGCACAGATACTTTATTGGTCCAATCCGGCATAGCTCCCACCAAGGGTGGCAAATAAGACCTTCCCCTAATAATTAGGGAAAGGGAAAAACTCGCCGTGGGAAACCCTACGACGCGGGCGGCCAGCGTCGCCCCAGGGCCGCTAATTCTGTCATCGGGCCTCACAGGCCCCTATCGCCTGAGTAAAAGGAGGCCCTTGACTTTGACTTGTACGCCAGGAAAACTGGCGCCTCGACTATGAAAAATCTTGCCATACTCCAGAATCCTGGCGCCTTGAAATAAACACAAATTCCGTCCAAGGACGGAACACCCTGTATGTAATACATTATGTAATACTATACTTTCAGTAGCTAGAAATGAAAGAAAGAAACACTAACCAGTAATACACAAATAGTTGATTAAAGCTTCCCAGTAATTATTGCAATACATGGACAAATCGTTTATTGAACATAAAATTACAATCCCTAGTAAATATTATTTCGAGCTGAACACCAGTAACAACGAACTAGGTTTTCCATAGTTACTAATATTAGAGGGAATAATTTAGTCGTTACAGATTTTCCTAAACGTAAGTTTTAGTATATCGCTGGATCAAACGGGACAGATTCCAAAACACGGGATTCCTTATGCAAACTCTAACTGCGCTTATTTTTTGCTTCGAAAGGAAAACGTTTTAAGGGTAAAAGCTAACGTCAGTTGAAATTCTGTTGGTTGGATCCCCTTTTTATTCGCCGCGCTATGGTAGCTTGTGGCTCAGGTCGCTCTCTGGGGAAGGAAAATGCTGGAAATAGCTCGAGACGTCAAACACATTTCTATCTTTCGATTCTGTCACGATAAATATTCAATTACGCCTCGCGTCTTACTTCCAGGTATAAAATAAAATATAATTTCACAATAAGGCACGCCGAAAAGATCGAACACGTCACTGCGCGACCTAAATTAAACAATACCAATTATCCTGCCAAACTACTTGAAAATCTGGATACAGTACGAGACGTGGAAATTCGTGAACCTGTACGCATCTGTGCATGTGTCCCGATTGTTTCGAATGTTTCAACAATTCTATTGATTCCAGAAATGGGGAGAAATAATTGTATAAACACTCTGCGCGAAGTAACAGCAGTGTAACAAGTACAGTACATCACTCACTTTCTCTGTAAAAATATCCAATAATTTAACTCCAAATAGTTCATAATTCGTGATCTTCTTGACTTCACGAATACCTATAACGATAATGGTAATACAGATAATATTGAAACAAATTCCAAAGTTACAACCTACACACGCATGTGCATGAACATACGTGGTTTTGACTGGTTTCGAAAAGCAGCTTCGTACCAAAAGCAAACCTTTCAATTTGTAGTTTACAAATGAAACGACGAAGCGCACAAACTATTTTGTGCTCGAGATGCGTTGCTCAATCGGAGTGGCTGACCGCGGGAAGAGCGGCGCTTGTTTGCACAGATCGGGCCCGATAATTGAACGGTTAATTCAATCGTGCCACGATAAGACGCCAGAGTAGATTTCAATCGGCCCAATTTTCTGCTTTCGTAGCCACGTCCGATAGATTATTCGTCGTTTCGGTCGCTGTTCGTGCTACCGATCAAAACCCGTAAACTATAGGGTCGCGTTGCTCGTAGCAAATCAATAGAGCGGCGAAACTTTGGAATGAACGACGCGATTAACAATTAATTCGAGCGTTGAATCGGTGATGCTCGCAACGACATTAATAGTAACTTCATTAACGCATGCTGCAGCGACAGTTGCGTATAGTGTGCGATCCTGTTCTGAATAAGAAACCGAACTTCGTAAAATAATTTTTATACATGCTATTCGTTGGCTGTTTTATGTATCCCAGTTTTGCTCGGAAACCGTGGCATATGATATTAATTAATTCTAATTTACCGTATTGTTGGCGATCTATAAACAGATATCTTCGCTAATTTAGTAACTATTTATCGAGGTAGCTGGAAGACTGTGCTAATTTTGTTTGTTATTAAAGGTACCACAATAGTTTATTATTACTTAATCGTCTACCTCTCAAATTAATCGTTGTATTATACAATTGTATAATGGTACTAAGATTCTGACGCCACGCTATGATTCAATACAATTAAACCATTATTTCATATAAAATTACATTACAAATAGATTAACGCTTACTGTACATAAATACATATGGAACCACTGTCTTGATTACGTTAGGCAAACAAATGTTTCTATAATAAATATGATTACAGATTTCTTCGCTTGTAGTCGAGGGTGATAAATATGGTAAAATATTCGATACGTTAACAGTATGAACAATTTCTAACGGCGAAACGTGATTGAAGTGTAATTACCTTTCCTTATCGTTATTTACGTGCCAGCATTGTCAAACTGGTCAACTTATCGAGACGAGAAAAGAGCGAGGAGACCACTACGAATTTAATTAAATCTTCCTCGATGACGTTTGGCTCCGTTAATCAATATAATTAATTAAATTCCCGACGGTCGTCGCGACAGGTGGAAATCCACTTGTTTGGATCTTTCCTTAATGATAGCGGAATAAACGACTTCGTTTCGTGGCAGATTGATCAATAGTAATTACTTTTGGGTGGTTGATTACATTCCTTTTTTTTTGTTGTTAAGGTAGAAACCTTAGTTCATTTAAGTTAATTCGAATTATTGCGATACGGAACTTTTCTTCGTATCTTACAAAATGCAAATTCGCGTGAAAGTTTTAGATTTTACGTAACTATTTAGTCCATTTCTTGCGTACGGTGAAATTGAACTGAAGAATTTGAACGAAGGAATTTAAGTAGTA
The DNA here is from genome assembly GCA_948146005.1 of Nomada fucata. NCBI lineage: Eukaryota > Metazoa > Arthropoda > Insecta > Hymenoptera > Apidae > Nomada > Nomada fucata. The sequence continues at coordinate 20,796,751 of OX411280.1, forward strand.
TAGCCATAAAATTTTAGTTCAGTAACTGTCTGGTACATTTAATTTGGAACTTTGCGTAATTAAAACAGTAATAGCCGTTATTATGGAGGCAGGAACATATATGTAATATAGCAATCTTAATGAGGAGAAAATCGTAATTCCAATAAATATTTCAATTTCTAAAATACATATGAAAAGTGAAATATATATATATATATATGCTATTGCTATATATATATATGTATATATTTGTAAAAATATTGTAATAATAAAATGTCTTATATATATTTATATATATATATATATATATATTATATATTATATATGTATATTTATCTTATATATATATATATATATATATATATATAATATATATATATAAGATATTTTATCCAATTACTTCAACTCTGCTTTTTCTTTGTTTGTCCTAACATAGTTTGTTTCATTCTACTAATGATTTTCTCGAAATTAGTAACAGAATATAAAAATAATATGTAAAAGAGCACGAGGTTTATTTGCGACTTTTACATTTGGAAAAAAAGATAAAATGAGAGAGAGAAGTTTTAATGAATCTCTCTGTCCCGCCGTAGTGTATCTGCAAAGTAACTTTGAAGAACAGGTAAAAAAGAAACGAGTGTTAGACAAAGGAAATGCAGCAAAGTTAAATATATATGAGAAGTGGTTGAGTGTTTAGTCATATTTAACCTTCTTGTCAACGTCAGTGCCGCGGCTAATGTGGGTGCATCATGCGAAACGTTTTGTCACGAAGACGTAAAAAGCTGACGAATTACAGTAACTCAGATTCACTGGAAAAGAACGCTTGCAAACAGTTTTATAAAATAAGTATATTAATGTACATGTACATAAGGGCGGAATATTATGAAATAAGCAACTATTGGTTCCTAATAAAACGGTACATACCTATATAGTATTCGAGTGAAAGAAAAAAATCATAAACAATGAAAGCAAGATGCTTATTAAAGTCTACACTTCATACTTTGCAATATATACAAAGCTTAAAAATAATGCTGCAAAGAATTAGAATAGAGTTCCCGTCGTATTCGTCTCAAGTACGCGCGTCTGACCACACACGTTCCACTACAACTTGCGCTCGCATTTAACAAGCCTCTCCGCACTCGCATTTCGTCACTCGTTCACATTAGACTATATTATTCTATCTATTTGTGTATTGTATCCACGCATTAAATCACCGTTGATTATTACAATTTTACCAATTCTAGCTTCGTATATCAATAGACTCGTTTCAATGAAACATTAGATTTTTTCAGACGACGAACTCAAGTGCAACGCTAAACATCGTTTTACCATTATATCATAAATACCGCTACAAAAATTCTTGTCTTAGTAACAAGTAAAGTTCTCCGCCAACAATATTTCATACAATTCATGGAATACTATTAAAACTATAAATACTGTGAATTCCCAAGAAATCACGACAAGTCCCAAAACGAAAACAGCGGCTCATCGCAATTACCCAAATCTACTAAAACAAGCAAAAATAAGTTCAACCCTACTTCAGCAACCACGCCACCATTGGTACATATCAAACACGGTTCATCCCAATAACCTCTCACGTCGTCAACTAAGAATACTCATCAACCCCGAATAAGCCCTGTCCCCATCAAGAAAATTGCCGTTCTTCCCAGCCAAATCACCGTCCATCCACCCCCGTGCTCCGCCTCGCGCGCGCTGATCCCAAGAAAATCGTCCCCGAACGCTTCACGGTAAATCGCGGTGCCCGTTAAAACGCTACCTGGAGAATCACCCCGAGGTGTGTACAGAGGACAAGTGGAGGAAAGTCCCACCTCCCCCTGGAACGTCCGTCTGGCGGAGCACTCTGGACGTGAAATGGACGGGGCCGTTGGGGGGCGGTGGGGAAGAGGAACGGGCGGTTTGTTGAAAGGTCGCAGCGAGGCCAAACCCCGCTCGGCGTCGGCGTCGCGGACGCGACTGTGTAGGGGTAGCGTTCGTCGTGCGTCGTCGAGGCGCGCTCCGTTTCGTTGGAAGGGGAGCCGCGTGGCGGCAGCATCGTTCCCCGAGCGAAAGCTCGAGGCGCCGTCAGTGTACCTGTTCGTACGAGCGACGTCGGAGTCCGCGCTACCACCCACTACCACCGGCCGTCGACTTCGCGTCGTCTCGCGCCACCTGACGCGCGGCTTCGCGCCGCGTCGCGACGCGCCTCGTCAAAGACCGGGGTCCTCGCGCTCACTCTGGCCGCCACGTACGCGGTGGTTCCACGACGACGAGCAGCGATCCGTGCAGAGTCGCGGCGGGCGCGCTCGAATGCCGGCCCTCTCTGTTTATGAGAGGCGTCCCGACGCGACCGGCTGACGTCGGCCGGCGGCAATTTCGTCCGCGTACACCGGTCGGCTTGGTACGCGCGCGTACGCGCCGTTGCGCCCGCAGGAGGCGTAGGAAAAAGTTGTTCCAAGAGCGGAAGTCCGCGTTGCGTCGCGCGTCTGACGTCGTCGACGGGTTAATCGTTCCGTTCGTTTCGTTCACGCAAGGTCGCCCGGTGAAGAGCAGTGACGTGTCTTGTTCGACGTGACCGCGCTCCTTTGTGCTGGCCGTGCGTATGGGATCGTTTGCCCTGCGACTCGCGTCACGTTCGGATCAGCAGGAAACGCCGGAGGGATAGTAAGTAGCGAAACTGATGCGCCGTTGACGAGGCGCTGTGTCGCGTAGACTGGAAGCGCGAGGAACGCTTCGACGGGGACTCGAGTCGATGGATCTGGCGGATCGTCGTTGTTCCGTTTGGGGTGAAGTTGTGGTGAAAGGTGGTGGATTTTGTCGCCGCGGTACTTGTGGACGATTATGCGTTCGGAATTGCGGAGGATCGAACCGGAGGATCTTTGTTATTATCCTTCGCGCGATCCGAATGGTAATTCCATTCTGGATGTCTTTGCATCTTCTTTTCGGCTCCCTTCTGCGGGTCTCTGCAAGAGAATTCTTGCCCCGTGGTTACTCGATGTCGAGTGCCGATATTAAACGGGGAGAAACGATCTGAGGGGGGGCATTATTAAACTGCGCGAAGCAGGACGAGAGCGAGACTTGTAGGAATGTCGAACTGTTGTTTCGCCGGATCACAGTTTCCACCTATTCGAATGTCGTCGAGTTTAGGCCAGCTTAGCCACTCTAGGGTATAATTTTGCACGGTTCACCGCGTACACCTTGCTTCCAGCGATTTGACCCTGCCAACGGCGGGTTTCCAGATATTATTTCGTCGTCGCGGAGAAACAATGATTGGCTTCGTAATCGATCAAATAGACAGGCTTGTTTCGCGAGTAGCGATATCGCAAAGATGAACTTTCGCGGATGTGCTGTATGAACGATAACGTGGCACGTGGAAGATGTATCAAAGTTGCCGCGGCAAGTGATCGCCGCATGGAAATATTGTTGGGAAGACTTTAAATTATCGAGGGAATCGGAGCACGTGACACGTGTGCGAATAGGCCTCGATCGAAGAGTATCGAGATCCGACTAGGAACTGTGTTACGAGCGTTAAAAAAGCTCTCTTATCGCCGGGATGAATGACTAATTTATCGAAATATGGGGTTATGCAACCCTTCGCCGGGGAAAGTTTCGAGGGACCTCGAAGTTTTAAGTGGCGTTAATTTCGCGATGTTCGAGGAGGCGCAACTTTTTATTCTGCTGTTCTTGTTCCCGTAATTGGTTTAATCGCGAGGTACAGAAATTGTTAACGCGGCGACGATGTACCGTTCTCCCTGCAGGAAACATTTTTAACGGATAGTGTTTATAATACCTGCAACATTTGTTCTATTATATTCGATTCAATAAGGATACTGTCAAAATGTTTATTAAAAATTAGTGAAAATGTACTTAATTTCATTTGTATATAGAGCTTAACTTTTGCGCGTCCCGTGAAAATAAGAGTATTAATCGTACAGACTTCACTCTGCAGAGAACAAATAATAATGTGTTATGACAACAACGAACAACGAACAGTTAGTTCGAAATTTGCAAAAAATAGATTAAACAGAATATTAAATTTCCTAGCAATAATTAGGTAGAAGCATCCACTTTTTTGCATCGATAAAAAAGCTTTTTCCCGTGGATCTACATACGTAGGGGCAAACGATTATACGATTTTAAATGAACAGCCGAAAACTAATGTTTACAAATTCCAACACGACGGATCAATAATATCGCACTTTCGAGTGTTACCGTCGCAATTTAAAAGAGTTCTTTAAATGAACGAGGCTCTAGAGCGGCAACGCGGGGCCAACGAATGATCATTCAGCATGAAAGCGATCCGGGCGTACGTTTAACTGAACGAACAGTGATTAGAGGTGGGTCATTAGAACGCGACTAATTACGAAAACGTGGTATCATCTGTAAACGATAACTGAAATTCTCGATCGTCAAGGTTTTCCATGCTGATCTCTCGATCTATTCTCAATGGCTAATTACACCTCGGTGTATGGGCGCATCCAGCCGCATTAATGAACCCACGGGTTGCACAGGGCTACGAGGACGCGTAAACAAGTTCGAATCGTCGATTGCTGCACCATCCAGCAAACGATCCGCTGTCAATTAATATTTATAGTGTTCAAGAAAATTCATTAATTTACGGCAACATTTGGCATTAACATCTTCGGTAATTTCTTCGTTGGCAGGCAAGTGTCACGTTTTCATCGTTACTTTCCTTAACGTTTTCGTTCCGCTGTCTCGCGCCGATCAATTGTATCCCGTTTTTAATACCGACGCTTCCCAGCAAGTCGCGCGCGCAGTTCATCGAAAGACAAATATAAATCGGTCCAATTACATTATCTGAGAAATCAGAAACGAATCTCTCTCCCCCTTTTCAATCGAACAGAGTTTTCCTTCCGCTGAACCTTCCACACTTACTGCAATAAGGTCTTCGTACAGACATCCGGGCAAACCAGTATTCGCAGCAATATATCCCACATCGAGCCCGCGAAGAAATCCAGAACACCAGCGAAGACGAACGACGCGCGAGCGATCGAAAGCGTTGCGGTTGGACTCGCGTTTTCGGAACGCTCGCCTCGTTTCGCGAACCGCGGCTCATACAATGAAGAACGAAAGTGACGTGCTTCCCGTCCGTCGCGTCGTTCTTTCGAAGAAGACCATTTACGTATATACACACACGCACGCACCGCGCGTGCCCGTGTGTAGGCTGAAACAGCGATACCAGTGCGACGTCCGGTGACTACTTTAAGGTTAACCTTCTGCGGTCCCGCGTCGTGTCAACCCCGACGACACACTTCGCCCTGAATAGCTTTATCCCGTGCTGAATACGACGGAAAGCCGGGGAAAATTCACGCCGCGCAATAAAAGCGCGGCATTGCGGACGACAGATGCGTGCCGTGTACGTGTCACATTGTTAGAAACTTGCGCCGCGCCGCGGACTTTTTCATTGTACGGTTAATTGAATTTGTTCGCTGTTTATTGGCAGCTCGCCGCTACCGGCTGATAAGCTCGCGACGCTTTATTACATTTCACTTCTGGGTAACCGGGCCGCGGGAAACGAGTCGGCGTGTATTGTCCCGATTGCGAGCCCACCGAACTGCGGCGATTTATCGAGGTCGCGAATGTTTCGCTCGTTGATTGATGATTTTCCGTCGGAAGGAATAGCTCGCGATTCTTACGCCGATATTGATTCTGAGATGGGCGAAAGGGCGAAGGGAGAGTCGGCGTACGAATTGAGTGCCGGTTTAATTGGGGAACATTTCGTGGGATGAATACATCTGCGTCGAGGAAATGCGTAGGATGAAATAGACGAAAATCTTCGAGGCCGACGGGTCAATGAGATCTAATGAGTGTCGATTAAATGTATCTTTTTAATGCGCCCCAGCTGCCGACAGTTTCGCCAATTAGAAATCGCTGAAACGTATTTGTGATATTCAATAGCTAAGGCGAAGGGAAGGAACAATCGTACGGTATCAAAAATCATTTGGTTCGATCGGCCGCGCGTGACAATTGCATTCTAGCAGAACTCGGGACAATAATAATTATAATATCAACGGATCAATGTCCCTTTCTGCTGAAAGAACCTTTTCCTAAATTCTTTCCGTGGCAAGGAATAATAATTTGAGGGTGGTGAACATCAGTGACATAGAAACAAAAGTAGAGTTCATATCGTACGCAGTGCAGTGTTAAGGTGATCGGTATTGTCATACGTTCCACATCCACTTTACGTATTAACTCCAACAGTCTTGGACAAAAGGCGAGACGTTCGATGCGCAAGGAAATAATAGAAGGTACATGCCACTCATATAATAGAAAGGTACAGTCGCGATATAAAAGCGGAAGAAAATAATGAGGGAGAGGAGAAGATTTTATCGTTTAAGTAGCGTCAAGTCGCAAAGTAATAATCATGGAGAAGCGATTTTAAACGAAGCTCGTGTACCCGTGCAGTTCCCTTGGAAATTTGATTAAGCAGTCGCCGAGTGAATGTTAATCGCTATATAACAGGGGTATCCTTGCGTTACGGCTGTATACCGGATGGAAAGGGTAGTTATTCGAGCGCGAGGCAACGAGTTCTCGGGGTGCGGGCCGTGCCGTGACCGGGGTGGGAATTTTAATTGCTTCGATAAAACCTGCGCTGGTACGATTGGCTACGTAAGATGATATTTAGAACGAATGAAATGTTACTACCTCCGGCCGAGTATCGATAATATTGTTTTGTCTATTCCTGCAGAGACGCCGGGAGAATATCTTGGTCGGTGAAACGAGATACGTATCTGTAATATTCAGGAAAACGTTACTGGTAAACTCGTACGTTCTGTTATACTTACTTCGGTTTGGAAAATAATAGCGGGCGCGTTCGCATCATTTCCGTCCGATACTCTGCGCCGTATTGGAAATACCGCCAGAAAATATCGAAGTTGCCGCGGACGCACAGGTGCGGCGATTAAAAGGCAGCGAACAAGTGCAAAATGATAGCACGCATCGCGAAAAGGCAAACATAGCGCGACGTTTGATTTAATATTCGGGTTGCGCATTTCTTTGTCTTCTATTGTCGAACGTAGTACTTGAAATATCCGTTCGATGTTGGCGGTGCAAAAATCGGCAACGTAACGTACACGCGTTATTGCGAAATGAATACGGTCGGATCACGGATTCGGCTTTTTTCATGTTAACTTCATTTTCCTTCCTTGAACGACACAAAATGAAGGAATTGTTCGCGAAGTGTGTAGGCCATTGCGAGACAGACAAATCATGCATAATATGTTGAAACTGCTCAGCACTGTTTCAAATAAAATTGCTAGAATATGTATGCGCGTTTAAAGCTAAGATGTTCTAAGCCTGGTGGAGGCAAATACTTGAGAGTCTTGTCACATTAAACACTTCATTCTAGTTTATCCATTTTCAATGAACTATTGTCAAACAATTTTCTCCGCGTTAAATATTCTCATTTATCAAGACCCGTTTAATCATTGGCAGTGGTACAAAATAAATCGGACCTTTCATATTATATACATCCGTAAAGAAAGAAACACGCCCGCTCCAACGTAAATCAAGCGATATTACTAAAACTCAGTTGGACGATAAACGGCGAAGAATTAATTTCTACCCCTCCTATTAATCCACGTAACAACAAATGCATAACTAATGTTTCGCCTGGGGCCGAGCGAAACTCTAAATCCGCGGGATTAATCGTGCGCCGTAACCGTTTACCCGTAACCCGGCAAGAAAAATCTGCAGTCAAAGCTATCGGATTCGACAAAGCCGGTATCCAAAGTGAAAGACTATATTCATAATCTTGTATGAAATATTTATAGAATCGGATGCGAAAGAACGTTTCTCTGCCGCGTTCGTCCGACTGTTTACGAAGTGGCCGAAGGGGATGATCCTACAGAGGACGCGGTGGGTGGACAGGTGGGAAAAGTACCGTCGGTAGAAGTCTCGAAGCTGCCGTCATGCCGAACACGTCAGAACTGTGAAAGAATCAGGGAGATCAGAGGATGCACGTACAGAAGTTTCCGTACCAAACGGACTGTATATTCCCCTCCGTACACGTACCACCGAATCTTTTATTTCGTTATTCTGCGTCCTCGGACGGCCGCAATGTCGTTTCCTATTTTCTGGATCACACGGGGACGAATTTCTCTGGCCCTCGGTTTACTTTCGCCGCGAAAGTAGGACTTTTGTCCTACTTTAGTCCTATAGTGCGGCACAGTACTTCTCGTCCTTCTCATTTCATCCGCGTACGTACTTTTCGAAGGCTCTCCGCGGTCGATACCAAATGGTTGTTTTCGTTGAGAGTAGCGAGCAAAGTGTTTTGCTGCGCTGATCTGCTGTCTTTATTATTACGAATTATTCGCGTAATTCGAATCATCCGTTCGGTGTGCAAATTAAATTGAACATTCAATGGAATAGATTGTCGGTTTTGAGGCAGGACATTTTGCACCTGCGACAATTTATAGCTTCACGCTGCACAATATACTCGGGCGCTTCAGATGTGATTATTACTAATTTGTTAAGATTGTAGCTACGGTGCTCAGTATTATTTCAAGGCGGTTATTTCATATCGAAGGAAATTATTGAATAATTTGATTCTTTCTACAATCGTTGATTCTAAAATAAATATAGTAACCATATTAATCGTAACTGAATTATATACGACTGACAGATCACTTGCAGGGGATATATCCTACATTAATTATACGATCCGAAAATAAGTAAATTGATTTGCAACGTATTATCTCGTTAGTGACCGGTGTTTCACTATCGTACTTCACTAACAGATCCTGAAAATAATACGTACAAGTTTGCAACATGATACTGCAACTAAAATCAATTTGTCATATAGTTTGTTTCTTAGTAATCCTTCGTAATAATCAAAAAAATTTCGTCTGACTTCTATGCCGAATATTTTCTGGAAAATGAATCTACTGTTGCTCGTGCCACTGCAAATGCTTTTTAAAATTCAAAAGGGGGAAAAGTATTAATGCAGGCACAAACGAAGTGATTTCTAGTACAAACACGAGTTGATAGTACAGTTCTATAGTACATTCTTGTATTTCGTAGGGAGCTTCGTTTGGAAAAGAAACAAATTTTTACTGTACTACGTGCCCATCCGTGTATTTAAATATGGGTGCATTTCGTATGTTTCGCTTTTATTCGTACTCGTCCACGATGCATACCGAAACACGAGATTTTACCAAAAAATGTTGCAAGTACTCGAATTCTTAGATCGTATCGTTTAATATTTCCGACAATAATATAACTAGATAACTATTTGGTAATTGTTTCGAAACGTTTCGAATGGGCAACATTCATTTTGTAGTAAATATTTATAGAAAAAGATCTTGGCTACTTGTTTCCTCACCGAATGGTAAACTTGGAAATATGAAGTCCTGTATGCATCGGTATTAAACTTCCCTCCACTGTTTTATTTCCATGTTTCAGTCGCAGAATTTCAACGAATCTCCGTAATGATTTTTTATTTATACGACTGTATCGCGATACTCCGCCGTAACTTTCCTTACCACTTCGTTCGTTCTCTCGTTCCTTATTATTTCACAAGAAGTTTTTCAAATATCCAGAGCCAACGATGTCTGGGCCGAGATTCAGAGCAAAAGGGGTACACGCCAGAAGAATTCAGATAAAACAGAAATGCAAATGCCATCTAAACAATACGGCCGTCGAAAAGGAGGAAGTATATTCGTTTGTCTCTTCCTCCTTCTTTCATCCTAGATTCTAGATGATTTCGTTACGTTAATTTTCCAAGCGGTACCGCCGCGTTGATTATCGTACGAAACGAATGACGCATAAAAACTCTCGGCACCTTTTTGCTTCGATATAAAATCATAAGGACAAATGCGCATAAGAATTGACCGCGTTTGCCCCTCGTTACGGCCGATGCAATTTTTTCGTCGGCCATCGGCAGTAGGTTAATTGTGTGGCTCGGACGACGCTTAATGGGAGCGTTGATTTACAAATGAATCGACGAAAACATTAGCCCGGGCGTTAAGACGCGAACCCAGAGCGACCCCAGTTTGTTGCCAGCGAAACGGCAATTGAATAAATTTTCTGGCAGTTCTGTAACGCTGCTGTTTATATTCTCGCGTTTCAGTGGGATTGTTGGCAAGTTTGTTAATTTTCTCCGGGTCCATTTCGTGCGGGACGTGTCCGTAGAAGTAGCGAAAATAAGAAGAGACCGTATACAGAAAACAAGGAAAGAAAATGCACTGTTTATCTGACTTCACAACATGCCCATTTTGTTCTCCTTTCTTTTTTATATTACAATCTTCATTATCTTTTCTTTAAACATTTTCATCACCGACCAGTACCGTCTTAGTTAATACTGTCGCGAAGCGTTATGAAAATAAACATATCTCGTCGGTTTCACTGTTGCAAAAGCTTCGATTGAAAGATGTATAATTTTAACACCGTCCGATCAGCGCGAATCAATTCTACAATCTCTACACTGTTCGAAGCTAGAATTGAATTAATTATCAGTCGATTACCGTTCAGATTAAGTAATCGAAGGGAGACATTCGGCGACACGAATGTGTGCACCCTGGTGTAGAGGGGGGATGATACGCGGTTCGATGTTCACGCGACACATTCCCGATTCATCGACAATCGATCGGTCGAATCGCGAGATCGTCCTATAATCCGCGGCTCGCGACTGGTTAATACATTTCATCCGACGTGCACGCGACATTGTTATCTGTCGTTTTGCCTGATGCTTTCTAAACGCGTCCTTCCCGCTCGAATGTATACGTACAGCGAGCGCCGAATTTACGACCGGAAGACGACGTCAGCCCGCAGCGACACCTGTCGTGTTCGAGGATGCCGCTTACAAGAGCGATTTCTCTTTAATGTCAAAGCAGAAACGTCCTTACCGTGACGTGCCCGGGTTCATTCGATTCTGCATACGTACACTATGCTCGCCGTTTTATTCTTTACCCTTTCGCGTTTCGAAGAATGGGGTCGACAACGAAATTTCCCGCGATGCTTATTTAATATGGAAAAACTCCGACGCGCGTTCGCGCTCGTTTAAACTTCTCATCTCCTCCGATCTTCACCTGTCACTCGTCCCTTTTTTCTTCCCCTCGCTCCTTATTCGGCCGTTCTTCGCCCTCGTTTTATTAGAAAGTTTTTACCGCGAGCTGGAGGGAAACGTTCGGGCAGACTCGTTTTTAATAGTAGCGAAAAGTGAGAGTGGCCGCAAGGCGCGTGGCGTTATCGAAAGTCGTAAATCCTGTAGTCATGGTAGAGATGAGAAAACATTCTTTTATTGGTTGAAGTATAATCATCGAGCGAACAATTTCCCTGGAACGTGCGACATCGTGGTATTCCTGTTGGAATTTACAGATAATACGTTATCTATTAAAAGTCTGGCAGGCATGATCTCCTTCCTCACCAGCCATCCCATTTTTCTCGATGAAACTTCCGACGATCAAATTTGGTCTAATGTCGTAAAACTACCGGGTTTCGTGGTTAAGGATAAAATCGCCGAGGGCGTGTAACGTTAATTCGCTTATTTATTTCAACGATCCTTTCTTTGGTTTTTAATGCGATTAGTTGGTTGCATCGTAAGTTCAAATTAAACAGCATATCCGCGATGAATTAATCGAACAGCATTACGAAAGAGAGCTTTGATCCTCGATCTACGTTTGACAGGTGCTAACAATCGCATTGATCGAAGGATCGCATTATTTTATAAATCTTCCGATTAATATTATTATTAATATTCGATTGATATTCGCGATAATCGACGACAAATATATTTCCTGTTATAAAAAGGTGTCTGTAAATCGTAATGTAAATCGATTCACAGTTTCTCCCTTTCCTTTCTCTCTGTGTCGCCCCCCTCGTCGCCTCTCTGCGTTCTTCTTCTCGTTTATTCGTTAAAGCAAAACGACCAAGACGAGGTCGTCGTCGATCCGACATGAGTCGATTACCGCGACAGAACTCCGTTTTTGATACCTGTCGGTATTAAGCGTTCCGATACACCTTTTTCCATTCCGCTCGACCGTACAATTATTTTTTTCTATTTGATTTTATCCCGTGCTCGTTGTATACTGATTATCCGTGTTTTTCTTCTACTCTGGACGATCCTGTCTCGCGCATGAAATGGTTTTGCGGAAAAACTCATCGGGGATGCGAACGCGTAATAATCGAGCGGAACAGATGAGAGCATGTAGCACGAAACGAGTACAGGATCCGAAGCAACGCTACATTAAAATCGGACCGCATTGTTTCGTTGCCCGTGTCGATTTTTCGTTCCACGCGAGTTCCCTTCGCTCCCTGCGGGGTTGAATACTACTTTTCACGGGGGCGAACAGGGGCGAACGGTTGCTTTAGTTAAAACGAAGTAAAAGAAGAATCTTACGCTGAACGCAGAGCTCGTGCTGTTTGTTGCACCGGAGAATGGTGCAAAGGAAAACCAAACAGGGAGTGAACGATGTACGATTGCAATATCGGATTGTGTACCATTTCATGATTTAACGTTTGTTACACAGCAGCTAAGCGTCTCGCAGATCCATGTCAATAAAATACCGTCTTGTCCGCGCGTTCGAAAAAATGTTTATTTATTTTCGTTTATTGACTACGCGGTGTTATCCTTTGCATTGCAGAGAGAACATAATTTACAGCAACGAGCCGTAAATAAAATTTGTTATCACGCTAGAAGGAAGTAATTATCTTTGTCATTATTTTACTGTATTACTCTCATTATTAAAGTACTGTAAAATCAAGGTCCTCTGTAATTCTGTTTCATTGACATTATTAAGATGTTGAATTTGATGATAAATTAATGCAGCCTCGCCTTCAAAATAATCTATTCGATATCCGATGATTCTCGTTCGATTTCTTATCACGTGAGAAATTTTAAAGTACCCAGAAGTGAAATTCAGTCATGCGCAGAGGGGAACAAAAATCATCGCAACGATTCGAAGCAAACTGTCCGCGTAACAATTGAAAATACGAAGAGCAAGGATAATAGGCACTGTGAATGTTGCTCATTCGAAGTTACCGTAATTTCCACACAATGAATCGCGTTCTGAATTATCAACAACGTTCTTGAATCGACAGGTGTCCATCTGAAACGCGAACAATAGAAATCTTGCCGCTTTCCAAGCAGCTGGAACACAATACAATTTCCATCCAAATGTTGGTTGGCCAACAAAAAGCGAAGTTACGTCGAGATTAATGCGATGCAGAGTGGCAATTCTCCAAGGCGGTCCATGGAGGATCAGTATTCGATTTGCCATGTAAAATACAATTATGATATGTATAATTTAATGAGCCTTCCTAGTGCTGCATTATGTCATGTCCAATTGACGTTCTTGCATTGCATAATTACCATTATTTTATTTCGATGAATGGATCGAATTATTCAAGCTCTTAATATTTAATCCTTAATAAATTCTTCTAAAATAGTACCGTGAATTTTACGTTCAATGGATCGACCGTATTTAATTCTGTAAGAAACAATAATTCTTTAAAGCTTGAAACAGCGCAGGTAGATGAATGTGTGCGCAATGTTCTGTGATCCTTTATTTATTATTCCGATATGTCAGATGTCGATTGGGAAGGGTCAAAACATCCAGTTTGCATTATTCAGCGTTCAATTCCATCAGTCGAATTAAACAGTTCACTCGTGATATGCAAATGTGTGTACGCATGTGCGCGAGAGTTAAATAGAATATTTAGGTAACAGGGTAAACTGGCAAGAAGAGTTCTCTTTTTTTTAAATAAAAGAATTTATGTCTATAGCTGGATTATTTTACATACACCGAAGTTTCTTGAATAAAATATTGTGATCTTGTTTAACAGCTACTATTTCCCCGACTAACTTCAGATATTTCTACATATCATGGAGATTGTTTATTACTACGTGTACAGCTACATATTATACATTTTTTTTGCACTTTAAGCAATGTTTGGGAAATTATTACTGTGGAAAAAAATGGATGGCCTATTGTTTTCAAATGTCACAAACAGCGTTAATAACTTTTTTTAAGCATGGATATATCGGATCGTGAGAAATATGGTATTCGTGTATAACATATACGCTGTTTCAATGTATTGCCAATATCGACGATAATAAAATGCAGCAATTTGGTACGAACTGGTTTATAGATGCTTTCGAAAAATGAATATCTGCAAAATCGATGGGAAATGATCATCTCCACTTCTATTTGCACAATATTGCACGTTTCGTGAAACACTTTTGAGCAGACGCGATAAAAATTTAATTGCATATTTATTAATGCCGATACATTAAATTCTTTCGCCTCTCTATGAATTTGTGAATGGATTTTCTCCGATACAATGTTATAATAAATATCTGGACCAATACATAAAATAAAAGTAGGCCTCGATCCGATAAAAAAAATACACGTGCACTTCGACTGCAAATGTATTCTGTAAATCGCAACAAATAAAAATTCTGTATCAACCTTTTTTTTGTGCTTTCCGTTGCTACCTGGCTATCGTGAAATTGCACGAAAATCGACGAGCAATTTCCCGAAGGAATGAGCAAACAAGTATTATTATTTCCAATAAATTTGGAAACAATTTAATTTTTCCCAAATTCCTTGCGCGGAAGCCTCAAATTCCGCTACCTTCGCCCTTGTTCCTATTGGAAATGGGTTTATTAAATAACTCTATCTCGTTTGTGCTTTTATAATATACTTTATTAACCACGCACTGGGAACGATTTCCTTACTATCGCAATAGTCTGAAGGAACTAACATCATCCAAATTAACGGACTGACCTAAAGCATAGACGACTAATTTCGTGCCGTCCTATATAAACAATAGATCAAACCTTATAAACGGAGGAAGAAATGGAACAGCATAAGGTATCCCGTTTCGGACGAGAATGAAACGTTAACTTTTCTCTTGATTTTTACCGAAAAATCTAACGACTCAATGCCTCTGACATTTTCCTAATTACGGCCGAATATTCGTACAGTAGATTCGCCGTCCCGATACACAGGACTTATTCAATGGGAAGCGAACGCGAGAGTGTACGGGCGTTAAACCGACAAAGAACAAAAGTAACACTGTGTCAATTACCGTCTTTACTCGGGTACTTGACACCCTTTTATCTAATCGTAAATGCAGATCGTGGTCGATAAAGAAAGAAAGCCCGTCAATTAATTTGCCGATATAGTATACTCCCGTCTACCAAAACTTCATTAAAAACGGTAATTGACACTCCGTCACTGTCCCTTCTCGCACAGCCACGCCAAGCACCCCCTCGCTCGCCCGTAAAACCAACGCGAAACTCGTCCCACGTGGACTTCACAGTACACGCACGCTACGTTAACGTATGGGTCGCAATTGACAGCTGCCGATCCGAAAGACGCAGATCCAGAGCGTCGAACGGAAACGCGTGCACGCAGACTCGAGCACTCGGTCAAGCACAAAGCTCCACTCGAGCCTCTTGAGCGGAACTTCGTTTTCCTTTTTTCTCCCTCTTCCTCTCGCCTGTTTTTCTTATTTCAAACCGAACCACACGAGGTCGCTTTTCCCTTGGTGTTCCCTCGCGCCTCGACGGAATGATAAATTTTTTGATTGGCCGTCGCGGCGTCGGCGACGGTGGTCGAAGGCACTTCAGAATGGATTTTCAATTACCGGTGGCGCACGCGTGTACTGGAACGTCGTAAAATCGAGTTATCGCGCACAGTGACAGCCGGCTCGTTTACGCTCGATGGTGCGTGAAATGGCCCCGAATAGGGAACCATTGTTAAGTGGATTGTAATTGAATATCGCGAGGAATTCGATGCGCCCCGAAGTCGCAGTGAAAGCAGCGACTCCGCCTCTCGCACCCAGGTTCGGTAAAAGCAAAGCTTTTTCTCCGTTTCGCGAGACAAGCTTGGCGATTATTATCTGGGATTATTGTTAGAGAGGACGGAATTTGCACCGGGCCAATTCACATATTTTTCCTTCGCTTCTGTTTTCTTTTCCGTTGCTCGGATCGGTCGGCGAGCCACCGCATTTTCCAATTGACCATTCGTATCAAATCATCGCAGGTCCCCAATGTCGTACACACTATATTATACAGAATATAACGTGGCGGAAATGATTTAAGAACAAAAAAAGCAATTTATCTATGGAATTAATTAAGGGTTCTTATAATTGACCAACCTTATCATGTTAGAACGACTTCTATTAACTTTCAAACGAATGAACAACGTAAACGTAAACGTAAAAGAAGCGATTCCGCCCAAAAGCTGCCAATATTCAATACGTTTCTTCCTCGTTGCATCGACGAGCGAAGTCAAGAAGCTTCTGAGCAATTTGCCGAAAAAATCTTTGCGACGATGTCGTTAAAGAAATCGAGCGTCAAGTAGAGTGTCGCGATGTCGAAACCCATTGAACCGCCCGTTGTCGCGAATTTAGTCGTTCCAGGATTCGCAGGATGCCGAATGCATTCATGCCGAAAAGTGCATTACAGCGAGAACATGGGCTCGTTGTACCTAGCGCAGTTGCAATTGGAGCGTAACCTCGTTTAAGTCGCAAGTTATAACGCTTCGCGCGGGTGTTATCAATTAGGACGAGCGCCAATTCGGAGTTTCTTTTCCGGGGAACGTTGCGCTCTGTACACGCCGCTTCCCTTAATTCTCCAAACGGTGGCACTTTGTTTTTACTTCTGAACAACGGCGGGGTTGTTAGTCGCGATGATGTCAAACAGTTTCTTGTATCTACGGGGGTTGTTAAGTGAAACGCGTGGATCGTCTTGTATCCGGTAGTCGGAGCTCGAGAACGAACATTACGGGATTATTGATGGCTTCTTTTTTGTGCGAAGCGGCCTGGAAATACTGGGGCGATACATTTTGTTATTTCAACGGGAACGACGGAAGAGACACGTGTGTCGTTGCAATAGAATCGTTGATGTTAACAGGATGAAAGTCAATAATTTTCGTCCTTTCTCGTCTGTCTTTTGTATTATATTTTGAATTATTTTGTATTATAATGTGTTTTGCAATTGTTCCGACCACCAATGTGTACTCGTTCATTCATTCGGATTATATTTCACATTTCGATACGTGTTTCACGTATTTTGTTACCTTTTCGTTTTAATCAAACTTTGCAAAACAGATCCTTCTTAAATGACGTGCAAATACGTGAAATACGCTACATATCGATTTTTCGGAGAGTCTCATTCGAAATCAATTTCATCGTTAATTATACGAATGACATTTTTATTTGTTGTGCAGTGATGCGATGCTGTCATGATGTGCTTTTATTTGAAAACTTTTTCATCTTATTTCTGCCCGAATATGCTGCAGGAAATAATGCTCGTGTTTTTCGCGCTGCTGTATTTCACGTTTGCAAGTTCATTAACGCAACAAGTCCGCTTAAATATTTACGGTGGTACTGTTAATACGATGGACGTGTTGCACACGGTATGGCTGTAGCAAAAAGGACGAATCATTCGTAGTCGTATGATGTCTTTAACATCATATAAGTTTGAACCTTCATAGCGGTATTATAATCATTATTCTTTGCAAACATTTCGTGAGTATAAAAGCGATGCGGGAAGTAATACGAAGACTCAGTAATGCGTACGAACCTCCCAGCGTTTGAATTAAACTACAAAACCCGAACGACTATTACTACTCTATGTACGACTATTTTTAGAATGGGAGAAAGAATTTAAGTTGTATATTTGACATCAACAGTTACTATTAACACATTACTCAAATAGATATTCACACGATTGTGTTAATTACACGAGAAATTCTTCAAGTTCGTCTCGGAATAAAGGAAATTGAATTGAATTTTGGGTTGTCAGAAACATTTGTTTCTCTGATAGGAAATACTTCTTTTCTTCCTCGAAAAACAATTGAAAAAAAATACTCCATACAGTGTTCCAACGTAGAGTATAAAATTACATCGAGAATTCTCAGTAACATCACAAACTACTTTTTTTCCCCCACGGAAATAACGCATGTCAGTGGTAGTACCAGTGAAAAAACGCTGATTCAACTTCCGACACTGACCACCGTACGAGTGCCCAGCTAGGGTGGGTCAGCCAAGGCACAGAAGAGAGAGAGTGCCTCGATCACGAGCACGAGATACTGGATACAGCAAAAGTATTCAAAATTATTCCGTGATTTAAACGACGATAAGTCGGTAACAGGATGTCGTATGAACGTGAAACAAGAAGTGTTTCATAGCGAAAGGTTTCCTGTTTTAGATAGTTCAGCGGTTTGTAAAGTAGAGTGAAACAGAAGTGTGATTATCTTTTCTTCCTTTTGGAGCCTCTAAATTTTTATGAAAATGCTCTTTTTTATTTCACTTGCGAGGCCTTTGCACGAGGATGTATTATATAGTTACGCATTCTGACAATGATTATTATTTCATAGTAAGCGGAATGGTAATAAAAGCGTTTTGGATACAATTTTGGATAAAAATTATTACCATAAAGTATTCTGCACGATTTTCTTGAAATTATTTGTTTAACTCTGAATTGTTCACTTGCGCAATTAGTTGCATTCTTTCAGCCTGTCAATAGGTTTACTGATTTTCAGTCAGTTCGTTACGTCTGCAGCTAATCATTCACTTTGCAGGAGGGCGGGTCGGAAATTTTGTCAGGTGCTAAATGAAACCCACCAATTCGTAACGATAAATGGTTTATTTCTATAACTGTGGCCTCCTTGGCTGCCAAAGGCTAACTGCCTCGATCGGTCTGGTCTCGCGATCTTTTCGTACGTCGTGGCAACGCGACGCCACGATCGCTTCCTCGAACTCCGCGGTAGCCCGTTTTAACCTGGCCCGCAAGCCGGTCGGGTACATACAATCTACGACGAACGTACGAGGCGAGATCGCCCGTCGACTATACAATGTACGAGGCGAGATCGCCCGTCGACTACAACTTTGCATTTTCACTACCACCAACCGTTCAATTCTCTCTCACTCTCGGGCTCTCCCTACCTTTCCACTCTCACTTTCTCTTAAAACAGTGCTGGATTTTCCGGTAATTTCGTGGCAAATAACCACAACACGTTGCGGCTCCACAGATGGAGCATTCAAACACATTTCGCTCGCTTCGAAGTTTGAATCTCTAAACCGAGGTACGAAAAGTCGCGGTCGAATAATCCGAGATACTGGAAACATTGCCGTATAGCAACATTAATACCCATATACGTATGGAAAATGTACTAGTAACGATGAATATAACAATAACTTACAAAGTTAGTGAAATTACAAACTAGTTCGTAATGCAATTTTGTTACACGTTATTTGATTGTTAGCCAAATATCAGATTCCACATTTCCATAATTAATTTCTACTTTTCTCTTATTATCTCTTCTACCAATAGTTTCGTTTTTAACGGTAAATAGTATTACATTTATAGGCACGGTGACACGAATTACGCTTACTGATTTGCAATTGAATTTGCCGCCCCTCCACCGGAGTATTTATTTTCACCGTTAAGTCTAGTCGCAAGAAATTTTCAAATCGCTATCTCATTCAACTAATGTTATTTATAACAGGCCGACGGTCCTTCAATTGGAACGCGTCCGTGAACTTTATTTTCACGGAACGAGGAATCCTCGGTGTAACTCGAATCTCAAAAAGAAAAGAAGAACTTAACGTCACCGTTACGAATACGCCCGAAATCGAACCGAAACAATATAAAAATAAATAAAATACCAACTAGAATCAAAGTAACGATACAGCAGTTCCCAATGCTGGATCGTGACGACTTCGAACCGATTCCTTCGAAGAGTATAGGTGAAATCTCAGGTGTATCCGCTCCGGGGAAGAAATTACTCGCGCGTTTAGCCAGACTAGGGAACGGCAGCCGCGGCCGGAACGAAATCTCGAGCGGAATTTATATTTGATGAAACGGGTAGAATAGCCTGGGGGTGAAACGGTGGCGACTTCGTGCTCCAGCTACCCTCGATCAAACGAACGCGATAAGAGGTAAGCGAGCGTGGGCCGTGTGGTTTAAACGCGACGGCAATTGCGTTCGCCGTTATTGAATCGTTCGCGACACACAGGGCCTGAGACGCGTTTCTTGTACAACAAAAGGGCGTGGTTTGGTCTGAATTATACGCGCTATGTACGTACACATATATGTATATATATTTATATCAATCAATATATCAGTCAAGTGTGTCTTGTCTATGAAAAGTTTTTAGGCCTTCAGCGTTACGTCAAGCCGAAAATTTCGTGTCGAAACTATTTGTTCGTTTGTGGCTACAATTAATTGAACGAAAACATCTACGCCATTTGGTTTTGTTACTCGCATTGGTTACTCCATTGTTCTATATTCTGTGGGTCGCAGACTGTGACGCTTTTGCTTTTGCGAAATTCATGGATTTCGGTTTAGTATTTTGTTCTGAGATGGGAAGTGCACGAGCGCTCAAGTGTAATGTATGTACATATGTTCGTCGTCTAAAGTGGATTAGATTGTTAGCAAAACTCCATTGAGACTATAGAACGAAATTATTTATATAGATTTAGAAATTCTGTGGTTTGCTTGATAAACGTTCCTATATATCGTGTGATTGAAGCGCAGGTACAAGTATTTTCAACGGCAACTTTGAATATATTTTCGTAGAGTAATAGGAAATTCAGATATTAGGTACGCTGTATTTTCCCAAAAATCTTAAACTGTCTTATTTCTTTACCGCGACTGCTTTTTCGAATATTGATCCAATTACTTTGTCCCTGAAAATTTCATTCCATTGCTATTCAAAGGCTATTTTATATGCACCTATATAAAACAACTGTCCCTTCTCGCTATTTGCGCGATTGCAATCACCGAGAAGCACTCAATGGCAGCAAGGTAAGCTCTCCTGAGATCTGTCATTAGCCCTCAGAAATTTGGAACTCGAATCGTTTTTTTTTACACGGTTCGGGCTGTATCGACGCACGTTGTCGCGAAAGATAACGATGGAAAAAAGCTTTACCCGATCTCGATGCTTTCTCGATGACACAACTAGATCGGGCTCGTTCGAACTTTTCAATTTCCGCGCCGTTACACGCTGGCATCGACGTTTCTCTGAAAGGGTTGCAAGGTGAGAGGCAAAGAGTGAAAACGAGAATTCTGGAATGTTTTCGTGACGATCGAGGTGAGTGTTTCGAGTTGGATGACAATTTCGTTTCATCTTCATTCTTCAGAAGATGTTTCGGTTGACAACAAACTAACAAACCGATTGTGAACCTCCTAAAAGAGAGAAGTATAATAATTGGAAATATCATAGAAATTGCGAAACGTCAATTATTAGAAAATAATTTCAATCCTTGACGTTTTGAAAAAAGAATTAATTACAAGTGAAACCCCATTGATTCTTCATTTCTATTTACTCCAAAATTATTGTACGCTCCTGTAGATTCTTTCCTGCACTACATTTATCAAATACCATCGCTTACCACATTTTAACATTGTTTCGCGCGATTCTTTCTCAACCGTTCCAGAATTTTTGATAATTCTCGCATGTTCATTAATTAGCCTCATAGTTGAACCCGTTTACGCATTCTCGAGTTTCGTTATTCATTCTCCTGTATATTTTTGAAACGCAACGCGGTAATTATTATGAAACAACACCTAATTAATTCTGACACCGACTTAATAGGTACCACCAATTTCATTTTTAACCGGCTTTCGAAGTGTTATTAAAGCGCAGCTTTCAAAAGCGTCGAGCCACAGGTATGCCTTTATTATTAAACGCTAAACGTTAACGTTAAATTGCTAAATTTCTCGGGCATTATTAATATCTAATAACGATCTTAATGGTTAATTGTGGCCTTAATAGAACGAAGATCTAAGTCGCCGTCAAAGCGTTGTATCTCGAATAAACGTAACAATCGGGTAATGGCTGGTTAGTAATTGCAACAAATTAATATAGGGAGTCAAGTAATTATGTAAAGTATGGGGACGCTTAAAAGTGTTCCATAATATACCACCTAGATTTATTGTGGATCACGAGTTTGCACTCTGCATAGATTAAACTTGATCTATCTATAAAGGTGACTCTGAAGTAAAGGTTCTACGTTCTTCCTCCGTATTGAATCGCATTAATCAATCTATTATATAAAGAGTTTTATTTCGTATCAACTAAGCAATATCAATATGCTGCATTAATTTTCATAAGAGCATGATTCTACATTATTGTACATTTTCTAAATTGAGCAAGATCATTGCCATGAATATTTACAATTACTAAGACGTGTACATTTCCATTTATCTTTCTTGAAAGTATCAAAATGAACAAGTACGTGATATACTGATCTTCCACGGGTCTTTTCACGGGATCAAGCGACCAAAATGCACTTCAGAGATAATTAAGAAATGGTGGGAACGTAAGTCGCCGTCAAGTTTCTTGACGATTTTTCGGCGAAACGAGGAAGAGAGTGGGGTACCACGGTCAGTAGTGAAACGTGCTGCCGTTCTTCTTCCGGGGCGTACTCGATGCCCTGGTCACGAACTTTTTTCCCCGTCCCCTTCGTGGCTGTCTCTTGGACCACCTTAATTAAAGCGGACATTAGTAAACGGGAGCGTAATTATTTCGCTGCGCGCGTTAACACGATGAACTGGCCAATTTTAATTTGCAACGATTAAACCTAGAAGATCGTGAGTTACCCGACACTTTGTTAAATAAGGGGGATATTTGTATTTTACTCTTTTCTTTCGCGTGGGCTTGCTTTCTAAATCGTCCTTTTTTTTAATAGCAGATACTAAAACAGAGGAATTTTTACAGATGAAAGCAATGTATACGCGTATAAACCGTTTTTTATGTACAATTCTGTGGCTCATAAGCGAGGAAGCTTAATTAAATGGAGTTTGGATTGCAGTTTTATAGCATGAGACGATAACGAATATAATCGTGGTGTGTTCAAAGGCGTAGGAAGTAGCCGTAATTGAGATTGATGAGGTGGAAAACTTTTTAATCGTGCCAACGAAAAAGAAGCTACGTCACCGCGTGCGAATAAATTTCATTTGTTAAATATCACGCGTGTACATCTCCTTGGAAACTTTCAGATAAGGGGAGGCCCATAATTTTCTCTGAAGTTGCGTTGAAACTTTTCACCTTCGCCTGTGGTAATCGCTGCGATCCATCAGCGAGCGCTTTACAAATTAATAAAATGTAAAAACTGAATTACCTAAGTGTACAAATGAAACGTTCTTATATCGTTGAAATATGTAATCCCTATGAAATTATCCAATTTATATTTTAACCTATCTACAATTGTATCGCTGTTACTTCTCTCGTAGTAATTATCAGTACTTTCCAATCTATGCGCGATAACACTCGATAACAGAATCGCGAGCGATAAAATTCGCAGAAATTCCAAGATTGATCGCGCGAAACGCATTCGCCAGTACGATCCATTCATCCATCAAACAAAGGATATATTTTTGCATCATCCCGGACAGAATACGAGACTCTGTCACAATTAGCTGTGAAAATAGACGTTATTCCCGCGGAAGCTGGATATTCCGCTTTATTGCAACCAGCGGGCGGCGTCTTCGTTCCTTGAAACACCGAAACGCAGAGAGAACTGTGCGGTGATTTGCGCGAGAGGGAAACGCTGACTCGTTCCACTATTTCTTCCGGGGTTTCACTCCCCTCTCGAGCCGCTGTGCCCTCCTCTCTGGCGGAGAATAAATTTGCATTGGGCGCGATGCGTAAAAATTACTCGTCCCATTTCTATTCTCCTCTAAAGCGGGATTTATTAGGTGGGACCCGGCCAAATGTGTTTATGCCTCGCGCGGGGTCACGGAAATTGCACGAAAACTCGCCTCCGTGTCCAGGATGAATTCGTTGATTTTTTGCGTTCGTCGATTTAAAGAGTATTCGTACGAACGCCTCGTGAAATCAGTTTCTCAAGCCGTCAGATAATGCTCGTACTTGTCACCGGACAAATTAATCCGTCCTGATTAATGATAATCAACGCTGTTTGGAAACAAACGGCATAATTGGCGATTTAATGACCGACTATGAGAGAGTGTTCATTTCACACAGAATCAATCCCTCGATTGGCTAAGAATGTACTCTTCGAAAAAGAGTGCAAGGTACAGTGGCCTCTACGTTATACACGTCGAATTAAACGCGCGTTGTATAACATTTACTTAAATATTTACAATACTCGTGTAAAATAATATAGGTTCGTGTTCGGTTTATCATCGGAATACCAATATTATATAAATCTAAAGTCCATATTTTATAATTGTTTATTCATGCGTGATACGTGAACTTCATTAGTTTCGTGCCGCAATATCCTCGCGGTCAATGCGTTTCAAAATTGAAAAGTAAGAATTCTCCTCTGTCTATCAACATGCTTCATTCGGCACCGTTTCTATTCGAAAGGCAATCGAGTCGCATTCTCGGATAATGCCGCGATCGTTCTCGCAGAATTCTAAAATGAAATATTCCACCATTCTTCTGTCCATCGATGCGATCAACCATCTCGATTTCTTCACCAGGACCGCCTCGAGCGATGGATCGCATAAAATAATCAAAACCCAAGGCGAAACGGACGAATATTTCAAATAACTCGCGTTTCACTAGCCACGGATCAAAGGTATCCTGTGGATCCTTTTTTCGGGGGAGGGGGGGGGGCGTTTCGTCGGTAATATGAATCCTTAAAGGTGCAATATTCCCGGAGCTGAGAAACGAGCACGAAGGAATCAGAAATGAATATTGCGTTAGAGAGCGTGGCCGTGAACGAACATTGGATATACGAAATTTAATCTCCCTTCCCCTGGGTCATCTTAGTTTCATAACGGTCGTTACTTGTAGCTGATCTGGTTTCCTTCTTCAAGTATTTTTACGAATTTTCACAGAACGACCGCCACGTATTTCGAAAAGCACGAACGTTGGCCAATATTTCATATAGCCGAGAAAATTAAAGCGGCACCGTGTACTTGGCGTTTCAGTTCACTGTGATATCTTCTGCCGAGTACATCGAGTTCCCCTTCAATTGATAGAATAATATATTTGAACATATTCGATCGTAAATGTTATTCCACGTATTTCGTTAATGATTAATGCATTGATATTGTTTTCGTCGAAATACATTTTGTTGGTAAATGCATACAAATAATCGAATATGTTATGGTATGAATTTGCATATTAACGTTTTTATTTATTTTTATACTTCCAAAAGGCACTTTAAAAAAAGCAATTACGAAAGAGCGAAGGAGGCTTTACAATATACGCGATAATAATTATCCATTGTGTCAGGAGCAATAATTCGCACCCGGAGTTATATGCGTATTCGGGTTTGATATCATTGCGGTAACGAGCAACTGAAGATTTCGCGCAGAATATTATGCAACGTCACAAACCCGCTCCATATTTCATTAATTACGTAAATGTTTCATTGTTTTACCTACACAGTTCAATCGTTGAACCATAATCTAACTACACACGCTCGTGCATTGTACAAACATATTAAATCCATAGAAATCGAATGTTCATTGCGGCGGACAAGTCGGCGAGAATAGATAACAAACAGCAGGGAAACAAATACGACAAGAACATAATTCTGATAGCAAATTTCCACGGAGCGATTTCATATAAAATTTTCGTTCGTATAAATTTGGAGAAGATTCGAAAGATGAGCAACGCACTCTTCATTTCACTTTCTTCGTTCCATGCGACTTTTGCGACGCAAGCGGAATATGTAAAATTTTTAATTTCGACAAACAAAGCGACGCCAGTAGTTGTAACACGCTTTATTTCAATGCATCGCGGAACAATACGCACATGCTTTATGGCTGCACAATTTTTCAAGGCACAATGGCGCAAATTAAAACGCAGTTCAAACGCAATGGCACGGCTGCAAGAAAAATGAGTTAAAGCAATTTGCAGAAGAATAGAAGGAAATTGAAATCAGACATGCTATTGTTTAGTTCATGATTGTTTAGGATTATTTGCAAACCCATTTGAATTCGGCAAATTATTGCCGAAATGGTTTATTTTATTTGAAACAATTTCAGGCAAACAACTAATCGACTTCGTTCCTCAACCATGTTGGAATATTTGTTTAATTTGAATGAAACATGGAACTTTTTGAATAGCTAACTACGGAATGGTATCAAAGGGATTTCATGTCCGAAAAGACTCGCTTTACGAAGAAATATCTGTTTCAACTTTCGATTTTTCATCCATACAGAAACGAAACATCTTTCGATACATAAGAACAATCAAAATAAAACGCTCGTCCGTAAAAACAGATCGATTGTGCATTGCACATTGAAGCACAAGGTTTACAGCCGATATATTTCGCGTTGAAAATATAAATGTCAAACGAAACAACGTCTCAGAAAATCGCGGCGACGAGGAATTTGAAAAGAAAATCCGAAAAGTTCTCGCGTGAATCCTGTAGATTCCGTCATAACTTTCCATTCCGTTCGCTTCTGGCGCGATAAGGACCCATTTCCAAAAGCGGAACGATCCCGGAACCTGGACGTGGTATCTGTGATCTCTCACGTCTGTAGGAGAATCCCCGGGAAGCTGAGTGCATTTTTGCCCCGCAGGGAAACGCCGGGAAATTATCGATGGCCAAAACAAGGGAACATCGACGTTGGAAACGGAGCCGAGGAGGTGTAACGTATGTGGGTCACGTTCGCGTGGAGAAACGCGAGCGGTCGAAAAACGAAAAATGATCCGTATCAAAAGAAAAAAAAACTAAGAAGAAGAAAGAAAGAAGGAAAGAAAGAAAATGAAAAGTAAGAGGAAAAGAAGATACTCGATGTTTCCTCGAACGAGGGTAACGGAGCACATGCATGCTTCGCCTTTGAATGACGAGAAGAGGACGCGAAGGGGTTCGTGGAAAGCGCGACAGAGACCGAGGAGTTAAGATAGGGGGGAAATGTAGAGAGACTCGTATAATGGAGAAACTGTTTCTCTCGCGTTTTGTTTCGCCTGTGATTCGCCTTTTATGAACTCGCCCGACCTTTTGCCCGGCAGAAACGACCTGCCTGAGAGTATCTCGCGAGAAAAAGCGCCGACGAGGCGCAAGTGGGAAAAGGTTTCGGCGTGCATAGTAAAGGGCCGGCCCGGGGGTAGACGCTCGAAATAACTAGGGAAATCGCATGAACTTCTCGCTGTTTACTTTCGCGAATTAAATGCAATCAAAGCGCGGAGAACCCATGGAAATCGTGCCGTCCCGTTTACGCTCCGTTTTTCCGTCCCCGTACTATCGATCGATTCGAGACGATTGCGTTTCAAGTTGCATATTTTCGAGCGCGTCAACGCGGCGAGTCAAGTTCCAAACGCGTCGTAACAATTTGCGCAAATAATTTCTGTCCTCGAAGAGATCATGATTCTTAGATTTAGCTATGCACCTTCGAGCACTTGACTATTTTTATTAAGTACAGTAAACGAAGTATATTACGCTCTTTATGAAATTTCACTTACGATTAGGTATTTATAATACCTTGTATTAATAAAACGTTAATAAAAGTAATGCAGTAGGGGCGTAAAATATCAATGGGCGCAAGAAATGAAAGAGTCAACACGCAATTATCAAATAAACACCACTGGAGTATGTTCGAATGAGTAATCCCGGATGAGAAATAATAATAATAATAATAATAATACAGACGATATTCGCTTCTGCCAGTGACATCGTGAACCATCTCGACGCAACAGTTATCTTACAAACAATAAAAAGCACCTTATTCCCCGCAGCCAAAGGGTTCGAACGATAATTCACAAATTCGGGGTGCAACGAGACATAATTCGTAGTGCGTCACCGTGCGTTGGAACAGCTGTACCGACTTCGGTCAGAAATAGTCGAAACGTAGCGAAACGAAACGGGGGAAAATAACGCGTGCGGAATCCGAAGGGGCGAAAGCGGAATGAAGAATTGAAGGCAAACGGGTGACGCTGTTAGCCGATGGAATGGAGACGGGCGCGAACAAATTGCCGGAAGAGCAGCGGGGGAAAGAGCATCCGCCGCGAACGGTGTTTACCGGAAGAGATAGAAAAACAGAGGAAGTCGTCGTGGTCGAAAGCGACGCTCGCGGTTCTCCGTGCTCCGGGCGGAACGCGCTCATTTGCATAGCTCTTCGACCGACTTGTCCTTTGAATTTTTCAACTTTCCTCGTCGGCGGCAAAGCTTCCACGGCTACACGCGGAACACGAAATGGTGGCCGGCTTTCGAATTCCAGGGGACAGAAATATAATGATAAGGGGGCGGGTACCGCGACGGCACGCTGCGGCTTCAGTATTCAGATAGCGCCAGCGGGTAATGACGCTCTTTTTTTTCTTCTTTCTTCCGCTGTTCACTTTGTCGGGGTAATGTGGGTGCACGCGAGGAAAAGTATAATTATCGCGAGGGCGGAAGATAGGATGGGAGCGTCGTTGTTTAGAATTGCAGCAGCGCTTGACGCTCGATTCATTGAGGAGAATTATTCGTCTTTCGGAGATGAGTCAGACGTATAGAATTTCGAAATTTGTTTAGGATAAAGAGGGAGAAATCAATGGAGAAAAGTCGGCAGATAATTGTATATGTATATATCTAGGTTGAATCGGAATTTATTTGTATTGAGCATTTGAAACCTTGGCGACTGGATTTTGTATTTTGTACGAATAGATTGGTGTGATCTAAAACGAAGTTAAGCAGTTCTAACAATGGAGGAAATTATTTGATTAATATCGAAGCCTTAAATTTCTTCCCAGCTTTATTTCTCATTAAAACAAAGTGCAGTTACGTTCGAACAGCACTGAAAGAAAGAACTTGATTGGAATATCTCCCGTACAGATAACAAAGCGAAAGAATTCATGTTCGAATGTCGAATCGAAGATATTTAATAAAAATTTAATTTGCGTGACCGAATCTATCAGAAAAATGTCCCCGAATGTGACCAATTTCCCGCTGTTCATTATTTTCTGCATAGCACTAAAGTGAATTACACCCGGTTCAACGGGATTTCATTCAAATTTTTCCGCTGCTTCCGACGTGAAATCTGCTGGAATTCCGCCCCGCGGAAACTTGGAAATATGCGAGCGAAAACACGAAACTCGACGGTGAAATTCACCCGAACGACTTGGGCACGTTTTAATTAATTTTGTCGATTACTTCTTGTTCCGATGTGCGGTATTATCGCGGGCAATGCTCCGGGTAGACAGTGAATTATGGGCCAATTTGCAATTACGATAAACCCGCGATTCATTACACAATAGCGCATCCCGGATAAATATAATAACTTTCAGTGTTTTCTTTCGATTCGCGATAACACGTGAAGAAGCATTGCGCTTCATCCGCTTATCGTTAGCCTTCCGGCGAATTTTCAATATTGAACCACGCTAACCGACATGGTCTGGTAAATGAAACCCCATTCTGCTCCACTTTGTGATCTCATGGCAAGTATCGATACAAATTTTCATAGGAAATTATTCAATTATTTTTATATCGCTTGGAGCAAAATTACGGGTCGAGCACCGTCAATGTGCAACTTGTTGTATATTATAATTTAATATACTATCGAGTATACAAATCGAAAATTTAGAGATCTTTGCCATGGAGCCGGAATTGATCAAATCTAACAAATTCTTAATAAAATTCTTCGATGAAGTCAAATGAAAGAAAACTTCCGTGTCACCTGCTCAACCATCAAGCGACCGTATTCACCGGGTGTTTTAAGCGAAAGATTTGTAGATTTTGCGCATCATTACCGTAGTGAGTGCACATCCAGAGGAATGTTACAATGTAAGGGGAAATTCATCCTGGCGTTTAAGATCCAACACGTTCCGTCGCGATTCCACGCTGCTAATTCGCCTTACATTCACGGCGTTTCGTAAAGGAACGCGCGCCAAATAATTCGATGCATAACTCGATTTCTCGATTCGTGCCCCGCCACATATTTCTGGTTGAAACGGGCTCGTAACGGAGAATGAATTTAAGGGAGGGGGGGGGGGGCGGATATTTATCGCCTGGAATCGCGAAGATGTTTGGGATTCGCGTGTAGAACGAACGCGGGGTGCATTATTCCAGATTTCGGGCGATGAAGCTTTTGACGAGTGTGAGGTTATCGTCGGGAAACTTTCTATAGAGAACGTTCATCTTCATTAACATCTTTATACGGAACCTTATTATC
Source organism: Nomada fucata (assembly GCA_948146005.1). Lineage (NCBI taxonomy): Eukaryota > Metazoa > Arthropoda > Insecta > Hymenoptera > Apidae > Nomada > Nomada fucata. The sequence goes on from OX411280.1 coordinate 20,826,773, forward strand.
GAATGCATCTGCTCGGTGTTTCAGTTCTATCCGTCAGAACTGCAATGTTGATTGATTAGCAAAAGAAGTAGCCGAAGCCATTCTTGACGCAATTAAATTCTCATTCCGGTGGAGTTGCCGTCGGGTGGAAAGTTTTGTAAAGCACGCTCAATTTATCAAATTATATTGTTTCATTATTTTCTTCTGATATCGGCAGTCAAATTTCCAGCGCGTAAATTGAAAACTAACTTGGTTGCTATTCATACAATATGAGCAATTAGAAACGGTGTTCTCAATTTATGAGACTCGAAAGCACTGTCGTTCATTCCACTCGAAATTATTATTATCCAAATTGCCGCTATGTTTTGCCGATCTTTTTTCCAACTAGTTTCGCCAGTTCTGAGAAAGATATAAAATATTCGGTAGAAATCGAATTGTTACTATATAGGTGCTGAAAGATTAGTGTCAATCGAACGCTTCATTGACTTTACTTTACCTCCATTTATGCATCCCGTTGTTAAATATTTATATTCATCTTCCCGTGAGCCAGCGTGATTAACCTCACGTCCAAAATGTTCGTCCATTAGATCTAGACAAAATTGTTTAGTTAACAAATCTCTCGTTCAATTATTAAAGACGAACCAGGAGGCAACGCACAAGCAAATCAGTTGCGTCGACGGATTAAATTAATTCCCCGTCCGATATTACGAATGTTCACCTTTCACCGCAAACCACCGATCGTCCACGAAATTTCACCCGCTTCCGTAACTTCGGGCGTCGGTGAATTTTCTCGATCACGTCGCTCCAACCATCGCGTCGATAGCGATGTACTCTCGCAACAATCCACCGCCACGTACATCCGGCACACTCGAGACCCCGTTCTATCTCCTGTACTCACCGGAAAATTCGTGACGTCTCGTTGTTTTCATAACATCCAGGCAAGTGACTTTTCTCGCCGATTAGAAGACGCTGAATCTACCACCCGGGACCGAACCACCCTGAAACGGCGCCGTTGAAACGAGGACGACAGGAGAAAAAGGAACCCCGGATCGAAGGAGAAATCGTTGAAGAGGGTCTTTCCAGCTCCTCGCTTCCGGCAGCCTCGTTAAACGAATCCTCGAGAGGAAACGAAAGGAAAAAAAAAAAGGAAGAATATCTCGTTGCCGAAACGATTGTCACGGTGAAGCTTATCGTCGGTTATTCAGAAGAATTTATCGGGACCCGTTGCTGTTCGCACCTCGGTGCCGTTGAAACTTGTTGATCCGCGGGTGTGTGCAACCGGGTGGTTTAGAACAGTTGGACGCCGTCGAACGTTCGCTCGCGTGAACGTGAAACGGATTCCGGTCGTGGACAAAGAAAAACGTTCGTTCTAACGGGAGCTCCGCATCCGCCGGGAGAGTGTCGGCCAAGAGGCCGTTCCAAACAGAGGTATACAAGGTTCTCGCGATCGAAGATAGGGTTGGTTTTCTCCTGTTTGTTCAGCCTATGAGTGGGTCGCTCGTGCTTCCCGTACATATGGCAAACGGAAAGGGACGCTACGTCGTGTGGGATTTCTCGAGACGGTGGAGAATCGATGGAATCGACAAAGTAACGCGTATATCCGTCGGGTTTTTCGCGTAGAAGCTGTTGCCGAGAGAACTGTTTCGATTTGTTTGAACGACGATGCAACGCCGAGGAAGGGTTGATGCGGTCGAAGGGCTTTAATCGTCACCTTTTCCGTCAGTATTAAATACCTTCCGGATAGAGGTCAGAAGAGGAGGAGGAATCGCGGACAACAGAGGGATAATGGAAATGCGATCAAAAGTTTCGGAGAGGATATCGCGAAAAGATTGCACAAAGGGTGCGCGACATTTGTTTCCCAGTTATTCGTTTATCGAGCGCATGTTGGCCGTTCTCGGGCGAAAGAAAAAGAGGGATGCTCGATGAAATCGCATGGGACTGACGAAGGACGACGCTAAGAAATTCCACCAAGAACTAGTTCCTCGCGCGATACTTCGCCGGCTCGTGTTAAACTCGTCGACTCAGCGATGTCCTGCTGACCGTGGACGACGAGGAACGAAATCGTTTAGCCGCGGTGGCCGATATCACCGTGATATTTCGGCGGCTGGTCACGGAATTACGAAAATCGACACTGTACACGTGACGAGCGATCGAGATCCAGAAATCGTGAAACCCAAACGGCTTGCCGACGACTTCCTATTAAACGCGGCCAAATAAGTATCTCCTCCCAGCGGTGCGGCCACAGAAATTCGTCCGAGATCGCTCTGAAAACGGTGCCGGGAACAGGTACAAAGTGAAACGTCGAACAGAAAAGTGGATAGAATTAGACGAAGATTTCGTGAGGCGGTTGGTCAAAAGTGGTGAACCAACGTCGGGACGTGGCCGAGGACGATCGAGGGATCGATCTGTTGAAGGATCAACCAAGTCACGCACTGCCAGATGAGTTTAAGGAGGGTCCACGAGGACTCGACTGACACGTCGTCGATATTCGAGTACGAGGACGTGATAAAGTTATAATAACAGCGGGAGCCTT